>JAPCWY010000002.1:6556666-7845000 GCA_028455895.1 Rhodomyrtus tomentosa | reverse complement strand
GGCGCTAGACCTTCTCCTGTGGGCTTCGTTGCCGATGAAAGAGGTGTCCGGAAAAGAAGTCACGAGATTATCTGGAATTGGGCCCTCGAGATGATTGTCTGATAAGTCAAGGTGACTTAACATAAAATTGTCTATAAATGTGGGAATCGAGCCAGAAAGAGAATTGTTGCGACGATCGAGATGGCTTAACATGCTCATATACTCAATTTCAACAGGGATTTTACCCACCAAGTCGTTCGAGCTCAAATCTAGAATGTCTAGAGTCCATAGATATCCTATTTCCGATGGGATGGCACCATCGAATCTATTTTCCCGTAAATTCAGCACGTTCAACCGCTCTAATTTGCCCATTTCCGGAGGAATAGATCCGACGAGTTTGTTCTCTTGCAAAAAGAGATGGGTCAAGCGCATCAAGTTCCCTATAGAGGACGGAATGGGACCAGTGAAGTTGTTGCAACTTAAATCGACCTCATCCGCTTTTGTGAGGTTCCCAAGTTCTAGAGGGATAGAGCCACCTAATTTGTTTGAGCTTAATACGAGGGTTTCTAGATTGTGCAAGCAACCCACGGTCGGAGGGACTGCGCCGCTAAGCACATTGAACCCGAGATCCGAGCGGGTCAATCTCTTCAGATTTCCCATCTCAGGCGGGATAGAGCCGCTGATGTGATTACTACTGACATCAAGTACCTGAAGCATGGTGAGGTTCTGGATACAAGGAGGCAACTCGCCGGCGAGAGAATTGTTGAACAAGACGAGGCCAGTTAGTCTAGACAGAGTACATATTTGAAGGGTGATTTCGCCGGCTAGTCCGATAGAAAACAGTTGAAGAAAGGTGAGGTTCGGCAGGAGAGAGAAATTCATGTTGCTGAAATTACTTCCTATTTGGTACTCACTCAAGTCAATCCAGCCAACGCCGAGTTTCGCGATCCGCGGAGGAAGGAGCAGCTGGCGGAGGAGGAAGGAAAAAAGAAATACAAATTTTTTAATTAAAAAATAAAAATTTGAAAAGAAAGTAAAAAAGCAATTATAAAAGAAAGGAAATGTCAAATAGAGGAGGAAACAAAGATGAGGAAATGTAAAATTTTCCAGAATTCGCTTATATTTCGCAAAATAAATAAAACATAAATTGTGAAAATCTCTAAAAGAGCTCTATTTCTCCAAACCTAATAAGAGGTAGAAGGACGCTACAAAATATATAAAGAGGTATTAAAGACTCATTGTGGTTGGGAGGTCAAAGAATGGGGGGAGGAGGAAGAGGAGGGCTTTGGATCATGTTAGCGATCATTTAGGAGAATCATAGTTTGTGAATTAGCATCATGAACTCTCTTCCATTGGACGTGTGCTTGAGATAAACAAAAAGTGCAGCATCCGAAGATTTTAAGTCGGAAAAAAGGATTGGTTTTATGACTTTTAGTTTCTCTTTTTGTGAGGGGGGGGTTGTTTTTTGCCGACGGGTTTCTTCATCCTTTTGTTAATCTATTCTGATTAACTTAGAGGCTGCGTTCATTATTATTACAAAAAATTCAAGATTTGACTCTTTATATATATATATGATTCCGCAACCTCGTGATTGCGAAGTGGCAGGCCCCCCCATCTTAAACTTCACGGTTGAAACATGATGATTCAATTAGTAGTTCAACCAGGTTACACTTGGAAGTTGGACAATTTTCGAAATTCAAGGTCTATGTCGAGTACACACCTCAAAAGTAAAAAAATAAGGTTACGTTTGGTCATCCGAATTTTTAGTCAAGATAATATAGATAATAGGGGTGTCAATGGGCCAGGTCGGACTGAGTCTCGGCCCGACCTGAGTAGGCCCGAAATGAAACAGTACCTTACCTAGCCCGACCGGAGCCGGTCAAAATGAAACGGTACCTATGCTACTTGGGTCGGGCCAAGCTTGCCCAGGGTGAAACGAACTCAGCACAAAAATCCAAGGAGAACGATGAGCTCCTCCAGCATGTTTGGATCAGATTCCGATGCCTGGCCATACTCCCGACCTGTACTTCAGCATTTTTCTGCACTTCAGCTTCGCCGGATAGTTGGGCATTTCTTTTTATTGCCACCAGGGATCCATCAAGCAAAATTCCTCTGTAGACCTTACCAAACCCACCATAGCCCAGAACATCCTCTTCGCTGAAATTCCCAGTTGTGATTTGCAGTTTATCGTAAGTAAACTTTCGAAGCTGTACTTGGGGCCAAAGCAATTGGAGATTCTAGTCGTCGAAGGATTTCGGCGGCCTCCAACGGGAAGCCTCGACGGCAGGGATAGTGAACCTAAGAGAAGCATCTTCAGCTCCCGAATTCGAACCGTCTAAAGGCCTCACGCACAAGGATCTCTGCCCATTGGCCCGCGCCAGCGATCCGCGGAGCAGCAAGATCGGAGCCAGCTCGGCGGGGGCTTTAAGTCGTACGGCTATGGTCGCTATGGGTCGAATGATTCAGGGGAGGGGGGACTCACAGACCTAAGCGGCGCCGCCCTCGACTCCTCCTCTACCTTCAGCGACTGCAACAATAACAGATCTGACGAGCTCCCCCATCGCCTCCTCCCAAAGCCGCCGCCTCCTCATCGCTTGCACCTTCGACGACTCCGACGACCTCATCCGCCAGCTTGTCGGCAACCTCGACTCCTGCAACCTTAAAGAGCAGAAATCGGCAGTGGAAAATGTTTCGAGCGAGCGAGAGAGAGAGAGAGAGAGAGAGAGAGAGAGCAGGTGGGTTCTTCACTATCTTCATTCTTCAGTTTCTAGTGAAAGTGATGAAGAAAGCTGATAAATATCGTGGGCTGCACATGGAGGAGGAATAGAAATGGAGGAAACAGTGCCGGGCCATTATTGAAACAAAGCTGGCCCACTACTGAAACATTACCAGATCCGGCCAGAAAATTTCTCAATTTATTTGACTGGACCGGGCCGGGCCGACGTGGGTCCATTTGACAGCCCTAATGGATAGGATAAGATATGAAATTCAGGAATTTTGTCATATTCTATCATGTGTTTGGTGAATCGCAATAATAGAGCCGAATATGTTCATATCATATCATATTCATTGTTTGAGTATATCCAATATATTGATGTAAAATGAATTTGACAAAACACAAAAGGAAAATATAAGAATCTCTTATAATTCACTACTGAATCTAGTAAAAGAAAGAAAATATAAATATTCAACTTTTGCTGAAAAGTTTTGCATTTCTTACGACATTCGTTAAACCTCAACATGAAAAAGTTATAGAGGAGAAGTAGGTTTGACTCTTTTTTTTTATTTTCTTAAACTTTTGATGAAAGTAAATTGTAACTATATCGTTATTTTCGTAAAGTTTTATAATAAACGAAAATCATGAAACTTCCACATAAACTAAAGATAGAGAAGACAAAAATGAAAATACTAGTTTTTTTAGAAATTTCATTACTCCTCTCCCAGAATTAGAAAAATCATTTTCATGTTTGAATATATATACTTCAAATCAAGTTTCTTCTACTTCATTTTTTGCTTATTTTTTAATTATAAATCTCTTTTTATCATTATTTTGACTCCCTTTCATCATTTCTTAATAAATTTTTTCATTAAATAACAAACTATACTATTATACTTAAAATATGTAATGATATAGATACTCAGTGTGTGTGTGTGTACATATACAAATTATATATTATAAAGAAGAAAGAAATCAAATTATAAATATGATTTATAAAAAAATAAAAATGAAAATTATTTTTTATTTTGATTTTTCTTTCTAACATTAGAATTCAAATTTATTTAAAAATAATTGCTATTTTAATTTTATTATATAAAAAAAATTTCATTCAGAAAAATATTTTTTATACCATAAACAAAAGAAATACTATCTACCTTATCCAACCTCCCCCCAAGATAATTATATACAGGCTAATCCCTCTTATATCCTGCTATATACTTTCATGACCGTAGGAATCAAATACGGAATGTGATAAATTTTATCATAGCCTGACTTATATCATGGCTGTCTAACGTAGCCTAAACATCTTCGGTCGTCTATTGTTTGTTGGTCCAATAAAGACGGTACGTCTCAAGACTAAAACGTGGTCTTTTTGGTTGTGCTCGTGATGTCGAATCTTTAGCCAATCGTAAAGGAACCGATGGTCAACTTGCCATCTTTAATGACTAGCAAGCATTCACCTAAGCAGAAATGATCCGGCATAATAGATAAATTCCAATGAATGAAAGACAGAAAATAAACGGCCGTCCGATGAATGCTTCTAATTTCTCACTAATTGCAACTTTGGTAAATTCTAGCCTAGCTAGTACAGAAGAAGTTTGACACGACTTAAAATTGCAGCAGCGGGATACTTGACACGCCCAACCACGTTCGCCAATTCGCAGCATCATTGTATCAATCAACTCTCCAATTACTGGAATTTATCTGATAGAATTGGGACAATTACTTCACGGTCCTTGCTCTTTCTTTAGGCTCGACGAAGTTTCCATAGATCCACCTTCCCACCATACACCTTGATTATTTTTTTGGAGCTGCGCAAGGGAGATTGAATGGAAGGGCTTGGCCAACGCTAGTTTTGGAGCTCTAAAAGCTTCCGAAACTTGTTTCATCGTGGGTCGGGACTTTGGATCACTTCTTAAGCAAGCAAGCGCCATAGAAACCACCTGAACGATGCTTCTTGTGATGGAATCGTCTCTTGGGATTGGCAAGCGCCGGTCTAATAGTTTATGCAGCATGATATCTTCTCTGTTGAGCGTGGACAACATTTGGATGATCTCACCTGGATGCTCACCCATTACTGTTTCCATTGCTACCACCCCAAGGCTGTACACATCGCATTTCTCATTGACGACTAAAGTGTAAGCGAGCTCTGGAAAACATAACATAAAGGTCATAATTTAGACGATGCTCGAATCCTGATTCTCAATGTTAGCTAATGCACTATCAAATGACAAATTTGTTAGCATGAGGAAGCCTTGACGGTGTTGTTTACCAAATGGGGGTAAAGCATATCGATCTAGCCGTGTGCTTCTAGTAATGAGTTATAATCATTCAAGAAAGTATGGAAAATTGTTGCTTACCCGGTGCTATATACCCATGAGTGCCGGCAATATTTGTAGTGATATTAAATGAGAAATTAGGTTCTAGGAGTCTTGCCGTGCCGAAATCTGATAGGAAAGCCTGCATTTTGTTGTTGAGCAAGATATTGTTGCTAGATATGTCTCGATGAACAATCGGCCTCGCGCAATCATGGTGCAGGTAAGACAAGGCATGTGCCATATCCCAAATAATATTTAGTCTTTTAGACCAGTCTAACTCCACCGCATCAGGGTGATCTCTCAAAGCACAAAATAGACTACCCCTTTCCATGTACTCATAAACCAAGAACATACATCGCTTGTGTAAGCAGAAACCATGGAGCTTAATTATGCTTCTATGTCGTACTTCTGTCAAGTGTTTCACTTCATTACGGAAGCTCCGATCAAAAGATGGGTCCTCAGCTTCTAGACGGTGAAGTTTCTTCAATGCAACTATTTTCTCGTTGGGCAATTGCGCTCTATAGACACTACCGTAGCCGCCGGTACCAATGCAATACTTGATGTCAAAGTCTTCTGTTGCATTGATTATGTCTTCATATGCAATTCTCCCGTCATAATTCCATATTGACAAAAGATCTCCATTTTTTCCTACGGTCTCTGATTGCATGCTCATCGTTCTACGACGAAATATGAAGCAAGACCCAATGACTAAATAGAAAATGAATGCTGCTGCCACAAGTGGTATAAATACGGTAATAAGCATAACCCTAGACTGTCTTCTTGAAGTATCAATCATCTCCAAACCTTCATTGTCGTGGAAAAATCCATAATGAACATTGGCAAGATTGTGTGGAATTCTTCCACTGAGGAGATTGTGGGACAAGTCGATGTAACTTAAACTGGAAAGCTTTTTAAAATTGGGAATCGAACCGTGCAGAGAATTCAACCGAAGATTGAGATAGCTTATCTTGACCAAACTCTCAAGTTCACGAGGGATTTTTCCAGAGAAGAGGTTAGCGCCCAAATCTAGATGAGTGAGACTCTTTAAGTCTCCTATTTCCGATGGAATGGCGCAGTTGAACTGATTTCCATGTAAACGTAGGATGGTCAGCCCCCATAATTTGAGCAACGATGGAGGGATGGGGCAAGTGAAGCAGTTAAAGCTCAGCCATAACTCAGTCAAGTTCTTCAAATTACCAATTTCTGACGGGATAGATCCACTCAATATATTTGCCTCCATTCTTAAATACATCAAGTTTGTCAAGTTCCCTATTTCCGGAGGAATAGATCCATGGAAGGCGTTCCCTTGCAAATAGAGATAAGTCAAGCTCCTCAATTTCGTTAGAGTAGTGGGGATCGTGCCATTTAGCGAATTATCACTGAGGTCCAGGTAGATCAGCCTCTTTAAATTCCCCAATTCGGGAGGGATAGGACAAAGGATGTGATTGCTACGAATGTCAATAACTTCTAACATGATGAGGTCTTGGAGACAAGGAGGTAACTCACCGGTTAGCTCATTAGAGGACAAGTTGAGGTGCCTGAGCTTTGAGAGTGCGCATATCTGAACGGGAATGATGCCGGTGAGGTGATTACCTGGAACCTCAAGAGAGGCGAGATTCAGGAGCAGAGAGAAATTCATATTGCTCAAATAACTAGCGACCCTGAAGTCGTAGAGGCCTTGTTGTCGTAACTTTATTTTGACCACGCTTCCGGAATCGTCGCATGAAATGCCGGGCCACATGCAATGTGATATGGAAGTGATGCTCGTGACGGCGTCTGGCCACCACCCACTGTGAAGAAGAGCATCTGCCTCTGTTCCGGTGGCAATGGCTGGGAAATTGTCGGAGAGAGCTGCCACAAGAAAGATCCATGTTGCAGCAGTCATCAGCTTGCGAACATACAAGCCGACTGGTTTACTTACAGGATTCATACAAGTCATGTAGAAATTCTTGAAGCTTTAGAGAGAGAGAGAGAGGGAGGGAGGGAGGGAGGGAGAGAGGACCTCTTCTTTTGCTGGGAAGTGGGACGTGGAAGGCCCGAGTTTGCTATAATATATCGCCGTCATTATGGACGAAACTCATCTGTATGGTTTCGGACAATAAAGAATCTTAAACCTCCTACCCTTAAATCTGTCTTTTTTTTTTTTTGGTCGAACACTTAAATTTGTTGAAAATCAAAGAAAAAATATTAAAAAAAACACACGAATTTACGAGGTTCGGCGACGTGACTACGTCCTCCGTCAAATACCTCGCTCCTCTCTTTTTTTTTCTTTTTCTTCTTCATTATCACATCAAGTATGTACTATATACTCATAAATATATAATGAGACGGACTTCTTCTGCAAATCAAGTCTCTACAAAATAGGAAAAATAATCTTCTATAAATCATGAGGAAAAATCAAATCCCCTACGAAAAAGAAAATTATAGCTCACGCCAACAAAATCGCCTCATGATTTCTCAATGTAACCAAAGGTAGTTCTTATATCCCACGACCTGCTTTAACTGGCTTACTAGGAGAAAATTTTATAAGTTCAATCAAATAGGACACCCATTCAGAATAAGATAAGTGATGGGCACTGATATGGTAAAATCTCAAGCTGGGTGTCGTGACGTCACGTGAAATTCGCGGTTTCGGACCATCACTTACTCGATAAAATTGGATGAGATTAGGATATCCACAATGTCATAACTTTTGGACGACACTCACCCGTGTTAAAATTGTGTCTCGAATTTGAGTCCGAAGTAAATTTGAATTTCGAAGACAAAAATATTATTTCCTATGACCCACCCACGCATGATCGAGTTGATTAAAAAATGTATTATCCTTATTAGGTCACTGGTTCAAATCTTTCAACTCGCGCTTCGTAACTTAAGTGGGAATCGCAACTGGTGATTATCGTGCTAGTCTCCCGAAAAATAGTCGAGGTGCGCGTAAACTGACCCGAACACCTTGATCATAAATATATATATATATAATTTCTTATGTCTGCCGGATGCCACGGTAGAACTTGAAAGTCCAATATGGACTTGGAGACAATGATTGACTATTTTTATATGCCGGCAGCAAGTTGGATTTTGGTCAGGGAAAATAAAATAAAATAAGACAAAAAGAAGTGAAGTGGGAAGTCCAGTTGGAATTTGAATTGCCGCAGATAAGGATTTTCGTTGTCCATGGAGCCGGTTATGAATTCTTTTGCAAGCTCTTTATATGCGCGCGCGCGCGCCCGAGGGATTCCTAGCTGAGTGCTTGATGCGCCGTTCTTGAATCGTGGGTCTTCGTGCTGTTCATCCGACGAGTGAAGTATCACTTTGCGAATTACATCCGACAACAATTTGTGTTCTGGCTAAGAAAATTCTTGTAATAAAGAATTTGCGTGAAATTATTTTGTGAGATTGAAAGATTATTTCACGAGAAATTAAAAGATAAACACTGTGTGCGTTTTTTGAAGTAATTGGAGCTGAGATACATCGAAAGTTTTTTAATGACTCGAGTGTAGTTTGTAACATCCGTGTATGGCTTGTTCTACAATGAAATTCGTAATTACTCTCTATGGACGGAGGTCTCTACGTACGATCGAACCACGTATATCTGGGTCCGATTTATTTTCTTGTTCTGTTTTCGCGCAACAACTCGAATGTCATGCCTTTTTTAACGATGATCTTCGTATTGTGTATTTCATAAAAGTTGCACTTAAGTTACATCGGTAATTTTCTTGCAGGGTTTGATTTTTTTAATTATTATCAAGAATTTAAATTGCTTAAACAGACAAAAGCCTTCATATTTTACTTGAGAAATTTGACCCAAACCTCCCGGCCTAAGACAACTATCAAGATTATCACACATCCGGCATCTCCTTTCAAGACAAAAGATTAATTTTATGCGATTGACTCGTCTCTTTACATTGGATTAATTTACTCAGATTCCGCAACATCGTGATTGTGACGTGCCAGCCCCTCCATGCGCAAATTTCAACTAATGACGATTTGATTAGAAAGTCAAACAAATTCAACAAGTCAAGGTCTTCGTCGAGCACGCGCTTCAAAAGCCAACAAGTCAAGGTTTTCGCTCCTATCGGTCGATGGACCGATCAACACTCGATGACCCTCTGTTTGCTAGCCACGTGTTATCTTTAGAATATGTTTGCTTCACTGTCAAAGCATCTGTAAAGTAATAGCAAGTAGCAACGCTGTACAGACGCGTCAAATGAAGATCCTTGGACTTGAAAAACATGGTGGGGATAACATTTTAGGATATATTTATTTGATTTTGATTGAGCATAACCAAATGTTCTAAAAATTTAAATTATTAGAATAAGTCGTGATTTTTAATATTTATATATTCCAACATTTCACCTCGCGCTTACGCTTAGTCTGGTTTTTTATCTAGTACTAAGCGTGGACGAATTTATTGGGGAAGCAAATAGGTCTGGTTTCTTTGCTAATAATAAACATGAACAAATTCATTGGGAAGGCAAATAGGAGCCTAAAAAAATTTGAATTCAGTACTACTGCTTTGATATCATGTTAGAAAGTCCAACCCAAAAGCTTAAGTTATTAGGTGGAAGAGAACCACATGAATATAAAGAGAATACAAGACCCATTCACAAGCGATGTGGGACAACAACAACTTCAACACCCCCTCTCTCACATGTAAATAATCTGCACATGGAAATTAACTAATGGGGGGTGGGCCCACCAATAACACTGCCCTGTACCATGTGAGATTATTGAAATGAGTACATGAAGAGCCCATTTATAGACTTTATCAGAGAACTGTCCAAGAAAATAGCAAATTCATAATATCAAATATAATCAATCAATGATATGCAATATCAAAGGAGATATTGCATAATCTTGACAGATATACAAAATAAACTAAATATGCAATATCTCTAACATCCCCCTTCAAACTCAAAGTAACTAATTTATTTGAGTTTGAATCAATCTCTAACAATGCTCCAAACACATTTCTTGACGTCAAGCTTGGTGAATCCACAATGTTGATATATGAGGCATCATCTGAGAGGCGGCGAGTCTGATGGCGGTGTGGGCTTCTCGAAACGAGAAGTAAAAAGTTGAGAATCGGAGGCAATTGAGCCAAATAACACGCGTCTTTCGCGATAGACTTTGCTGCCGGGACAATAACTGAACAAACGCGTCCGACGTGGTTGGTGTGGCTACAGCAAGCGAATTAGCTAGGCATTGCTGAATGAAGGTTACTATGCAAAGACGCGTCTTCGCTGCATCGAAAAATACCTCCATCAAAAAGAAAAAACTCAACTTGGTGACGTGTCGCCGACGCCGTGACACAATCACCGTGGCGACGCTTACTCAAACGGAATGAAGCTATCATCCAATGAACACTGTCAAGTGAGATGGATTTATTTGGCGAATTTGAGAATGATGAAGCAGAAAAGTAGAATTCGTTATTTTCGCAAAAAAAAAAAAGTACAATAAAATACTAAAACTTGTTAAATCAGTGCAATCGATTCCTTCGTTATTCCCGCCCAATTTAGCTAACAGGAGATGTTGATGTAACTTTTGTAATATTTTCTCTCTCTCTCCCACGTAGCAATGACGTGGCTAAAGCACGAAATTTAAGGCTATAACAATATCGTTTTGGTCCAAATATGATTTTTATTATGGTTTTTACTCAAATTAAATTAAAAAACAACTGCCAAATTTAAAATAAAAGAAGATGAAGGTGAAGAAGAAGAAGCAGCAGCTAGAACCAAGCGGCAAGAGCTGCCGCCGCTGCCCCACCACTACCCGGAGGGACTTGGAATATATGGTGGGGAAATGGTCGATGGGGTTGCGAGGTAGGTAAATTATTAGCATAGGTAGCACTCAAAAGGGTTTGGCATGACTTATGTTGCACAAGCTGTATACTTCGTATGTAATCATCAAACACGTTCACCAATTCGCCGCAACATGTTATCAATTAACTCTTCACTCGTTGGAATTTATTTGCTAGTATTCGGTCAACCGCTTCACGGTCCTCACTCTTCTTGTAGGCTTGACGAAGTTTCTGGCAATCCTCCTTCCCACCATACTCCTTGATTATTGTATTGGAGCTGGCAGTCCGTGCGGTTGCCGACCTGCACGCCGCCGCCTCCTGTCCTACTTGCCACCCCCCGCCGCCCACGGAGGGCGGCCCTCGCTAGCACAGGTTCATGCATCCCTTGCCTGAAGCCAATGAGGGAGGTCCTTGCCTAAGGCCTTCCACCTCCGCAAACCATTGACGAGGCCTCGCAAAGGGCAAAACGAAAAGGAAAAAGAAAAAAAAATAGAGAGTTAAAAAAAATATTAAAGTATTATTACAAATTGTCTATATCAGCGCCAACGACTCAAATACAACAGTTGGCATTCATGTCGGCGATTTTTGGTCAAAATTGATCAAACAGATTTCATTGAAAAAATACGAAAATGTTTAGGATCCAATTGGAAAATTTAAAATGATTAAAATTGAATTGATAAAAGTGCAATTGGTTTAAGATTTTATTTTTATTTTTTTACAATTTTCCCTAGTGGATTGACTTTGGATTTCACAAGTAGGGAGAGTAGGAAGGAAGATTTATTTCTGTACTCAAAGTAATTTCGACTTATTGGCTGAAGTAGAAAGGCGCAAATGCGTTTTCATCTAGAAGCCATATAAAGACAATGCATATTTTTATTAATTGACGGAAGCAGGTAAGCAACTTTCAAAAGGTAAAAGTTTAAATTTGGACAGCAAACCAATGATAAAGGAATTGAGTTTAAAAGTTTAAAATGAATAAATAGGAATGCGGATAGCTATTTAAGGAATTGAGAGGGTGAGGACGCTAGTATGATAAGTAACCTTCACAGTTAACTGATGATGGTTTCTTTACAACATCGTGATTGAGAAATGGCAGCCTCTCCATCGTAAACTTCACGGTTTACTAATGATGGTTCAATCAGAATTTGGACAAATTCCCGAAGCCAAGGTCTTTGTCGACTGCGCACCTCAAAAGTCATCAAGTCAAGGTCTTTGGACATGTATCGATTGTTCGACCACTGGACACGGTTCGTCGAGAGTAATCGTCGTCTTGTGTTGTTTTCGTGATGCCAGACCTTTAGAAATCATAAAGGAAACGTCGGTCAACTTGCCGTCTTTAATTGACTAGCAAGCCTTAAAATAATCAGAAATGATCCGGAATAATACGTGATGAATAATATCCTTATGTAGCCAAAACAATACATTATCGCTCAACCACACTTACCGGTTTGCGGTATCGTCTTGTGCACTCCACTTGTTGGAATTTTGTTTGCTTTCTTTTGTGGACAAGTACTTCATGGTCCTTGCTCTTCTTGTGGGCTTGACGAACCTTCCGTGGATCCACCTTCCCACCATACTCCTCGATTCATTTCTTGGAGCTGCGCAAGCGAGATCGAATGGAAAGGGCTTGGCCAACGCTAGTTTTGGAGCTAGGAAAGCTTTCGAAACTTGTTTCGTTGTGGGTCGTGACTTTGGATCACTGCTTAAGCAAGCAAGCGCCAGAGAAATCACCAGAACGATGCCTCCCCTTGCGATGGAATTCTCTCTTGGGATTAGCAATCGCGCGTCTAATATTTGATGCAGCATCGTATTTTCTCTGAGGAGTGTCGACAGCATTAAGATCTTCTCACCTGGATGCTCACCCACTATGATTTCCATTGCTACCATTCCAAAGCTGTATACATCGCATTTCTCATTGATGACCAAAGTATAAGCGAGCTCTGTGAAAAAGAACAAAAAGTTTGTGACTTAGATGAGGCTTGAAACTAAGTTCTCAAGGTCAGCTAGCACAACATCGAATGATGAATTTCTAAAAATGACGAGGCAACAAAGTTGTTGCTTATCACATGGGAAGTAAAGTATTCGATTTAGCTATGTGCCTCTAGTAATAGCATTCTACGGTTGCTTACCTGGTGCTATATATCCACGAGTGCCTGCAATATATGCAGTGAGATTAGATGAGAAATTTGGTTCTAGGAGTCTTGCTGTCCCGAAGTCTGATAAGAAAGCCTGCATTTTGTTGTCGAGCAAAATATTGTTGCTAGATATGTCGCCATGAACAATTGGCCGAGCACAATCGTAGTGCAAGTAAGATAAGGTATGTGCCATATCCCAGGCAATATTGAGTCTTTTAGACCAGTCTAATTCCATCGCTTCGATGTCATTTGTCAAAGCACAGAATAGACTCCCCCTTTCCATATACTCATAAATCAAGAACATGCATCGCTTGTGTAAGCTATAACCATGGAGCCTAATTATGCTTCTATGTCGTACTTCTGTTAAGTGCTTCACTTCATTTCGAAAGCTCTTATCGAAAGATGGGTCCTCTGCTTCAAGACGGTGAAGTTTCTTCAATGCCACGATCTTCCCAATGGGCAACCGCGCTCTATAGACACTGTCGTATCCGCCAGTTCCGATGCAATATTTGATATCAAAGTGGTCTGTAACTCATTCGTTTGAGCTTTTAAGTGAAGGTAGACTCAACTTGGTATATTAATAGGCCCGAACTAGGGCTTCATCTTGGCAATTTCTCCCGAACGAAAATTATTGGGTTCCTGCTGCATGCTCCGAACAGTAGGAAAGGGAGAGATTCTTCAAAATGAAAAGCCTACATTATAACGCATCCAGAGTTCATCAAAAAGCACAATCTCGGATGAGCAAGATCTGAATTTTTCTGGTGGACCTTATAAAATTCTCCAGTCTCACTCAAAAGTCAACTTCCAATTATTAAAACAAAAATTTCTTTTATGTTTCTGGAATTGATTGTTATTGCTTCGATTAGAGTTTGTTGTTGAGTAATTGAAATTCCTTCTAAATCATCCACTAATCCGTTCATAACCCCATTATAAATATTTCGTTTAAAGTCACAAATCACTTACTGAGAAATTGCTAGGAACCGCAACAAAAAAAGAGAACTGTCTGAAACAGCTCTTCCCACGCAAAAGACTATCCGTTAATTAGGCCGTGAAAACATTGATGCGCCAATTAGGTGTCGTCGGATCTGTGCCAATGAGATTGCATGGAAGGGCTCGATTGTTGGTATATTTCGAGCCGAAAAAGCTTCAGAAGCTCGTTTCATCGTCGGTCGCGACTTCGGGTCAGCACGTGAGCAAGCAAGCGCCAGAGAAATCGCTTGAATGATGTTTCTCGCCACGGAACTCTTTTTGGGAACAGGCAAGCGCGGGTCTAACATGTCGAGTAACATGATATCTTCTCCTTCTGAGGTCGATAGCCGCGAGATGATCTCCCCCGGATGCTTGCCCATCAGTGTTTCCATCGCCACGACTCCGAAGCCATGTACGTCAGATTTCTCGTTAACCACCAAAATGCAGGCGAGCTCTGCGAAAAAGATAGAGAATAACAAAGTTGTACATTCATATCTTAAAGTTAGGACCTGGACATCATAGATGATTTTGAAACTAGTTATCAATCAACATGTTCTGTTTCAAAATTGCTGCATATTAGTCTAATAAGACCAACTAAACAAGTTCTGGAATGCATAAGTTGGCTTCAAGGATGTTGATTACCCCTATGATAATGTGTATTTTTCCATCGGAATCAATTGAAGATTGCTCACCTGGTGCCATATATCCATATGTACGAGCAAAATTGCCAGTGAGATTGGGTGAAGAGTGGGGATCCAGGTGCCTTGCTGTGCCAAAATCAGACACAAAAGCCTGCATTTCATCGTTAAGTACTATGTTGTTGCTGGATATGTCTCGCTAAACAATAGGCTGAGCACAATCATGGTGCGAGTAAAACAAGGCGTGCGCCACATCCCGGATGACGTTCACTCTCCTGGGCCAATCTAGTTCCATCGCTTCGATGTCGTTTCTCAATGTGGTAAATAGACTTCCCCTCTCCATGTATTCATAAATCAAGAACATGCATCGCCGGTGCAAGCAGAAACCATAGAGCCTAATTATGCTGCGGTGTTGCACTTCCATCAAGTGCTTCACTTCGTTTCTAAAGCTCCTGTCGAAAGACAGGTCCTCTGCTTCGAAACGATGAAGTTTCTTCAAGGCCGCAATCTTCCCGCTGGGCAGTTCTGCTCTATGGACGCTGCCATAACCAAAGGTCCCGATGCAATACTTGATGTTGAAGTCTTCTGTTGCTTTGACTATATCGGAGTGATAACAGATATAATCTGGTTGTTCGAGAGAACATAACTGCATCGAAGCAAGCCATGAATAGTGAGTATGCGACCGGGTATTGCCGTCCTTAACAGTGATTGTTGTCGCCAAGACAAATCCTTCTTCAGAAATATCCATTTGGAGGCTGCACGGAAGTAGCTAAGTGAGCTCAGATTAGATTTGCTCTTTTGAAGTGCTTCTTTACCAGCCACTTTTTGAGGCGCCGGCAAATACGTGAGCAAGGCGGATATTCAACACGAAGTAAGCAAAGGGTTGGCCAATTCCAAGAGGTTTGATGACTTGAGAAGGCCAGCCAGCATCTTCTGTAATGAACATGGTGTTGGGGTTATGCCACGTTGGTTGTGGAAGGGTGGTGATCGGTTTATAAGTGTGAGATAAAATCTCATCCTTTGAGTTAACTTTTGGGTTAAGATATTTTGGGTTAAGTTAGACCCAAGACCACCGAAGAAAAAAGAGATATATAAAAGTGACCCTAGAAGAAGGAGGAATGGGCACATTAGGCCATTTCCATTTTTACACACGATTCGAGCAGGACAAAGAGCGGCAAATGCGGGCTTGGAGTGAAGGTTGTTTGTAGATGTGCTATGCCACAATGTATATCCATGGGACCTTATCCGAGGCTTTCACCATTGAAGATAGATCTAGAGAATTTGCCAAGAAGATCTGGAGACTGGTTGGAGTGGTGATGGGTGGAGACGCGCACAAACAATTGACAGGAGTCGGGATTGTCATAATCCGAGATTTTGTCGACCTTCTTTCCTTGGATCAGTCAAGACTCAGAAATTTCTTGATGAATTCAAATCGTGGGTGGCGGAATGTACAACGCTATATGGAAACATACTTTGGAGCATGCCACGTTTTGTGTCTCCGATGCCAAGGAGTATGTTTATTATTTTGGTGAAGGCCAATCCAATGTCATTCACCAGTATTGAGTGATCTTGGGGCTCTCTCAACTCAAAAGCTAGCTTAAAGGTTGAGGCTTTTCCTCACACTTATAAATCGACTACCAACCCCTTCCACGACCGATGTGGGACAATCCCAACAATCCCTCCCTCACACATCAGGCCATGGGTCGAAGGGAACGACAACCCGTATGGGATAATCCCAACAATCTCCCCCTCACACATCGAGACATGGGTCGAAGTGAGCGACAACCCGTATCTCTCCAGTGTGACTATTGGGTCCAAACTTATTAATAAACTAGACTATGATACCAATCTATGGTATTGGGGCTATCTCAACCCAAAAGCTAGCTCAAAGTATTGGACTTTACCTCACACTTATAAATCGACCATTAGTCCCTTCCACAATCGATGTGAGATAACCCCAACACATCGAGCATTACCAGTCTTAGAGCCCTCTGATGCATTTTTTTCCCCCTTTTGAAGAAAAGTGTGTGTTTAAGAAGTCGTGCAAGGTCACAATGCCTCTAATAATACATCAAGTGCGTGGAGAGAGAGCAGTTGTTGTAACGAATTTTGATGTTTTCGCGTAATCTCAAATGACATGGTGCACACTTTTTAGAACCTATATTGTCTTATGGAAAATAGTACAACATACCGTCTGCACTTTTTGGGGTGTACCGGGCTGTGGTTGCTCACCCCAGTTGATCCTTTTTAACAGCTCACCCCAGTCCTCCCAATACCTTTTAGGTTATTCATCTAGCGGCTAATACATCGACGAGAACTTTGGTAGTTGTCGTTTGGATATCTCTATTACACGAACTCGCAATTTTTGAAATCTTTTCCGTGTCAGACTCAAACGTACATCGTATCGGACACGCCGTCAATGTGTGTTCGAGTCTGAACTCCCGGTCAAAGCAGTGGACACGCAAGTGTACAACGTTATAATATACAAAAAACGCATAAATTTTAGACTTCAGATTGAGATCTGCATTGGCTCATTAGGCCTCTAGGCCTAATTGGCAGCTACTTCGCGGGCCACTCAAGTTACTGCATTGTATCTCCTTTTTAATAGAAGATTTCCATCACTTTTATTGGTCTTCATCCGATGTGGGACGCTTGACAACCAACTCTTGAGAGCCTACTACATCGTGCCTTCTTTTTGTTAAAGTTTTTCATCGCTTTCTTTATTTTCCGATCGATGTGGGACACGAAACTTGAGTTCTCTCTCTCAATTGGGGGCTTTGAGAAGTGTATCCTCATTCAAAATTCAATATGAAACCCTCGTTATTGGTGTCGTTGTGACTTCAAAAAATTGATAATTTGCTATTTATATATAAAATCATATATTTAATATACAACGTGTTCCAGCGTGTCAGGATTCTTTAATTTTTTTTAATTCACGTGTCGGCATATCGTGTCGTGTCGTATCGATTGTCGTGTCTTGTGTGCATGTAACATAATTGAATATGAGTATAGTTGAGATTGTTGGAAATTTATATTTTGATATCAGGTTTGCGTTTGAGGATGCTGAGATTTTTGAGTGGAAAGACGGCCGTGTGTTATCCAATCTTTGATGGTTTCGAGGTGTGACAGTTTCATACATTTGTAGAACAATGAAGAACATGTTGGTATTTATAAGAGAAAAAGCTAGAAAGATCAGGTAAAGAACTGCGTAGACTATCCATGTCTGTGCTTTTGCACTTGGTTTCGGCTCTTGCGCCTTCCTTTTGAGATTAGTCGGCGGCGATCATTCGATTTTTGTTGCTGCCGTGCACTGGTTAACGACATCAATGTCAGCAAAGTACCACTATCCATTTTGCCCATCTCCGCAAGAAACGAGAATTGCAGGCACTCAGAATGAGAATTGACTAGCTGATTTAGGCCTTCATGATTACTGGAATGGTAGAAATTCTTTTAATCCCCAGAGAAGTATCTTTTTTCGTTGTAGAGACTTGTCTGAGCTCGTCACCTAGGATAAAACAGATATCTCCCTTCGTTGTTTCACAGTCCGGCTGGGCCAAATCTTCCTGTTCCGCCTTGGCCATTGGGTGCCTTATCGCCTCCGACCATGGACGAAATTGCCGCCGCCACAATCGACCGGAAACTTGGGTCCGACGTGAGCACCTTGGTCAGGGTCTCCGTTAGAGACTGTTGTGAATAAATTTGTTGGTCCTTGTCCACGGTGGTGCTGAGATTCATCTGCCCTTGCTGGGGCCGCTTCTCTAGGCCGATGGGCCCAGCTTGGGCCCTTACATGACTAGGCAACAGCATGGGACGGCCACTCCCGTAGTCGTGGCTCCATAAAGGTGACGGCCCAACTTTGGACTTGGACTTGAAGTGGCTCATCGTTGAAGAGGATGATGGTGCATCGTGAGTGAGGTCCAGAGTGATTGTTGGGTTCAAAGCCGAGGAAGGCTGAAGCAAGATCGGCCTGATTCTTGAATAACTGTCGTACGGGCTGAAGCTTAGGGCCGTGTGGAACGTGGAACCAGAGAGCCTGGATTGATCAGAGGTCGAGGTTGAAGAGGAAGACAAGAACATGGAAGCAGCCGCCGAGGTGGTGGAAGCCATGGCTCTGGCTGAAATGGGAAGTGAGTGGTTGTGAGTGCCCTCATAGGTGATGGTCAGTATGGACATGTCTTCAGGACATCTTTGGACCTGAAAATTGAATTTGACAAGAATGATCAGGGCACAATTGAGTTAACTGGAGAAAGAGAATTTTTTTCAGCTCGACTAATTTTCACGGATGCAAGAAGATCGCCATGTCCAGTGTCCCAAATGCATTAATGAAAGTCCATCCACAACGTGGCAAGCTTTACCCTCCTGATTGTAATTGAGAGATGTAATGATTTGAATACTAGAACTTAGCGCATCCATACTGAGTGGTTAAGACCTTGTAATCCTTTCATAAATTGAAAGAGTAATCAAGTATGTTCTTGCATCAATAGGTCAATAGATTCTTGGATTGGATTACATCAATATAACTAATGGCAATTGCTCCAATGTTAGTCTTCTTTGTTCCAAGCTTGTCATAGTGCCTCAAATGTACAAAACCCAATGGTCCCAATCTATCCAAAAACTATTGATCCGCTTAATAACGCAAAATATTGTAAGCTACACATGCATTTCGGAACAGTCTGGTTGGTTTGCAATAGTTTGATTGGTTCACAACATAATTGGACATGTTTACGACAGACAATGACTCAAGAATATTGATAGTTTGATACCGGTTGACATGAATTTTACCTGTTTTCTGACGGGGCATGCCGGGGAAACCGTACAACGGTAATATGCTCGGGGACAGGGGTTCCCTTTGGAGATCTTTTGTCCATATTTTCTCCATTGACATCCATCGTTCATCTGCGCAAATATTGTGCACAGACACACACCAGTAGACTATTATATTAGTCGAAAGTTTGCAACTGCTACGTTCAGTTGCATATGCCTTTGAGTTCAACAAGAGATGATGCACATGAAAAAATACTGACCGTGGCTGTGTCACATCTGGCCCTCACACAAACCCTAGCTCTCTTCACTTGCTCTTGCCGTGGAACCTCGTTGTCTTCACCATCACAAGTCGTCTTCCGAGTCTTACTTGACAGACAAGTTTCTCTCCCTTCTTCTTCTTCATCCGGTGTTTCCGATTCCAACTGGGTCTTGCGACGATGATCTGGGGCTAGGTTTGACGAGAATTCACTCTTCAAGTCCAACCCGAGAGTGAGGCTGGTCCTGATGTCTTGCGTGGGATCGTCGGGCTCGCTCGTTTCCTTCTTGTCAGGCATACGTTGGCTGCTTCCTAGGCAAAGAGACACGAGCTGAGGTTCTTCGGCCTCTTCATTGGAAGAGTTTGAGGAGGATATTTCTTGGGCCTCCTGTTGGAGAATGTCGAAGAAGCGCATTTGCAGGGGATGCGGCAGATCCTTCTCAACAAGCTTCAACATCTCTTTTATCTGGTGCTATAGCCCCTCACCCCCTCTCCCCAGTGGCGCCTTCTTCTTATAACTCGGGAAAACCCTAAAGCGAGCTAGCGAAGCAACTTGGTTCACAAGTTGACTTTAAACCCCATTTGTCCAAATGAGAAACCGAACTCAGCAAATGCTTATCTGTATCACACATCACCTTACGCAGGAAGCGGAGACAATGTCAAACAACCCCCTCTCGCACTCCTCCTTCATTTTAATACCATATTTTCGTCGCGAGAATTTACTACAACGCGAAGAAAACAGGACACGTTCGACTTCAACGCTTCACCGTTTATGACACAGATGAATTTTAAAGAGAGAGAGAGAGAGAGAGAGAGTTGAAAGCAGCCACACGAGGCGTGATTATATGATAATAATAGGATTGCCACTGAAGGTTTCTGCTGTATTGAATTGCGTTGCACAGGCAGAGGAGACGTCACATGGGGACAGAAGTTCAAACTGGGGCTTGAGTAGGTGACCCAGTAGTCCCGGTGGACGGTGGGCGTTCGGTTTCGAGAATATTAGTAAAATTTGAAAGGAAGCAGCCGGTGTTGCATCGTCAAGTTTTCCGGTCAATACGCTATTTGTACGCGCGGGTTGAAACTCGAAACCAAACCGCTGTCCCTCTCATTGACCTGATTTTGGCTTTTGCATTTTGGTCCATTCTCAAGAAGACGAATTGATCAGATCTCTTGTGGGCACCCAAGAAAGGTCAGTGACCAGGAGGTGTTAAAAGATTGATATACAATCGCACCAAAATAGGAAAAGCATAAAAGCGAGAAAAAGAAAATTGATCCATAATTTTATCTCGATTCACCCATAAATTAAGGCTACATCCAATAAAGCAGTCGCCTATAATTAGCACCTCACACTTTCTATTATGTCACTCAATTGCAAAAAACAGAGAGAATATATAGCAGTAGTATTTATGGATCTAACCCCAAACTATCAATAAAATACGGATTCAAATTATAAAAGGCATTTTAGTATCTAGAAGGCATTGTCCTCTTGAAACCTCTGCCCGCTTACTGAAAAGCCCTTGTTGGTAGGGACTATGAACCACACCCGAACAAGAGGACCATTGGACTCCTTTGACAAAAAAATACTTCATTTATGCAAGCGTTACTCTTTGCACACGATAAATTACTTTCTGACGCCGACATGAATTCTATTCTTTTTTTATACATCCATTTTTTCAAAATGAATTTTATCATCCCAATATATATCCAAAGAAAAAATGTATTTGTCTATTCTGTCCAAAAAAAGAGAGGAGAGTTCGCATTTGCTTGAAACAATTCACAAGTAGGGGCGTGCAAACTGATCCGGGCCGGCCGGGTTGGTCCGGTCCTTAAGATGGGCGGTCAAGTCCCCAATCCCAATAAATGGAACCGATGACCAGGCAATCCGGTCCCTGGTTTCATGTGTTGAGACCGAATCAGCCCAGCCTGGATTGGATCGCTTATAATATATATATATAGAAAAAAATAAAATAATTGAAAAATATATATATCAGTTTGTTACCGGAGATACTTTAACCTTCATCGTCCCTTATTATTCTTGAAAAATTATTTCAAAAAATAAGAAATTCTTACTTCTATAATCAATCCATATGCTCAAAATACTGCAAGATATTATAGTTAGCGATCCTATTGAGCCAGGACCGCGACCGGACTACCGGTCCTGGTCCGTTCCGGTCTTGATCAGGTCCGTGGTCCCAAAAATATGGGAACCAGGACTACTGGTCCGATCCTCGGCTCCATGTCGGGATCGAACTGGCCCGAACCATGCACACCCTTATTCACAAGTAATTGTTTTACATCTTTAAGCACAATATGTTAAACCTATGGCATTAGTGTCAATTCAGTTCTAAACTTTTTTTATGTCAATTCAATCCTAAACCTTTTGTATTTGTACCAATTTAGTCATAGATCTTTTATCGGTACCAATTCAGTCTTAAACCGTTTGCAGTTGCATCAATTTAGTCCTAAATATTTTGCATATATATACCAATTGAATCAATTCTGTTAATTTTGGCCAAAAATCATTGGCATGAACATCAATTATCCTACGTGACACGGCATGCGCTAACATGAATATGTTTTTAATATTATTTTATATTTAAAATATTTTTGAAAACTATTTTTTAAAAACTCAAAAAATGCTTAAAATTATTTTAAATTCTATAATAATATTAAAAAAAAATATCCAAGTCAACGTTTGTCATGCCATATAGGAAAATCGATGTCCATCAGTCATTTTCAATCAAAATTAGTCGAATTAACTTAATTAGCATAAATATAAAAAAATTTAGGACTGAATTAGCACCAATACAAAAGGTTTAGCACTGAATTATCATCAATGAAGGGTTTATGCTTAATTGGCACTAATGCAAAAGATTTAAAACTGAATTGATACCAAAAAAAGGTTTAGGACTAAATCGTCATTAGTGTAATAGATTTAGGACTTTTTTTACACTTCTCCATTACTCTTTGCACACGAGAAATTACTTTCTGACGCCGTCATGAATTCTGTTCTTTTTTTATAAATCCATTTTTTCAAAATGAATTTTACTATCCCAAATATATCCAAAGAAAAAAGGGATTTGTCTATTCTGTCCAAAAAAAGAGGGGAGCGCACATTTGCTTGAAACAATTCACAAGCAACTGTTTTACATCATTAAGCACGCATAATGATTAGATATTACAAAGAGCGGCGCGATGTGATGCTGAATTAGAGATTCTATCAACTCCTACACACAAGATGGAACCAATACACGAGAAATTTTACACTTCTCCATTACTCTTTGCACACGAGAAATTACTTTCTGATGCCGTCATGAATTATGTTCTTTTTTTATAAATCCATTTTTTCAAAATGAATTTTATTATCCCAAATATATCCAAAGAAAAAAGGGGTTTGCTTGTTCTGTCCAAAAAAAGAGGAGAGCGCACATTTGCTTGAAACAATTCACAAGCAACTGTTTTACATCATTAAGCACGCATAATGATTAGATATTACAAAGAGCGGCGCGATGTGAAGTTGAATTAGAGATTCTATCAACTCCTACACACAAGATGGAACCAATACAATACGTATCAGATGGTTTTAAGATCAACGAGCTTCAGATTGGAAATGTAAATTGTGGTCTGAGCGTGTGCTTTCTAGATTTCTAGTTGGTGTAAATAATTACCCCCGTACTATTTGGTGTTACTCGCACTATTAGCGCATAGCTCCCTTATTTTTTCTACAAGAGTCGTTGATTAGTACCATTCAAAATTTGAAACTATGAGCCCCTATTTTTCGGGAGGAGACGAGCTTACTCTGAGAGAACCAAAATGCCCCGCAACCATGGTTGCTCCCTCTCTTACAAAGGTGTCGACATGGATGTCGATCGCAGAAGCTTCTGGGCAATTCAACCCACATTTTCAAAGACTGTGAGCCAAATTGCTCTTACCAAACTTGGTCATCCTTATTAATAAAGTTCCACAAGCTTCACATCATGACAACAACGAGGTTGTTTAATGATTCTTCCCGGAGGATTTGACAGCTCAAAACCCAGTTGGAACAATTCTACTTGATAGCTGAAGTAACATCATAGTCACCACATTGGGTATCCTAATCTTTTCTTAACCGTTAATCATATAATTAGTGAGGCCAGAGTCATGCTCTAGCGGTGACGAATTCGTCAAGGTCGACCAAAGATAGTTAAAAGGCGACACTCGCCGATGATGTCTCGTAACCACTAAAATAATGGGGTTAGGATTTTAAACTCCTTCGATTGATTGAAGTTCAATCGTATTTTCTAAGGGATTTGGTACAAGAGGAAGCGGTGAAGAAATTGCGGCTCTTTTTCTGTTAGCACAAATTTTGCATTTTTATTTAAAATATCCCTTTTTCTTTTTTCTTTTTTCTTTTTTTCCTTTTCTTTCCATTTGGCCTGGCCTGAGTGTCGCAGTCTCACTAAACACAGGCAAGGGACGCCCCCTCACAGCCTTTGGCATAACTGGCATCGACATTAACGATTTCAAAAAACACACATGACGCTTTCCTTGCGCATTTGACAAGCAAATCTTGTGTAACACGAACGTACGGAACTCGATTATGTGGTACGAAGGCCTTTTCAAAGTCTATAAGTAGACATCTGGATGGTCAAAGGATAAAAGAGGCATCCATGTTAAAATCTCCCGTATAGAAAAGAAAATGAGTATGATGTGAAGACACGCGGGCCTTCAATAAGGTCTTTCTAGAAATACATCTGTTCTATTGTATACATCTGATCGATAGCAAAGGACGAACTCCTGATTTTCACGGTCGAGAGACAGTAATCCATGAGATTACCCAACATTTGACATCGTATACGCAGAGAGAACAAATTTGCAGCCTTGACATTCTCTTCTCAAGACAAATTCATGCTTCCTCTCTGCTCTGCTGGCAGAAAGCTGACTCTCTTCGGTTCTCTGTGTTTCTATGTACAGCAAGCTGTGTAACCAGAAGAAAAGCAAACCAACCATGGAGGAGGAGGAGGAGGAAGAGGAGAAGCACCAAGTGCCTCATTCATATACCCCGCAAGAAGAGTGAAAGAACTTCATAGAAAAAGAAAACAAAAGTCTGAACCGCTATCTAAAATGGAAAGCATTCACAGAGAACAAGCATTGTGAAGAATGTGATGGCGAGAAATCTTTCCAAAGATCATCAATCCTCCACGAACATTGGGCCTGTATACTCCGCTCCCTCCACGGCCAATTCCTCGGGTTTTTCCCTCTCTTCAAGCCATGCATACTTTCCTCTCTCCTCTTCCGGCACCACAACCCCAGCAACTGCGGGAGGAAAATGTTGAGCGCAATCACAGGCCAAACGACAAAATGAAAGCAGCAGGGTGAAGAGCAAGCTTCTAGTTTTAGAACATAGTATTGACACAAACCTGAAAAGTTGGCGAAGGGGTAGTCATGGTAGTAAGTGCAATGACGGCCGTCAGGGTCCGAGTATGGCGGACCCAGGACGTCAAGAACCGCGCAGGCCGTTACTGCCGTGAAGCGATGCATGTTGCCTCCTTCTGATGGGTAAAGTATGGACGTATCGCAGGGTGCAGTGACATTGGAATCGACTTTGACCTTTGCTAGGCGTGGCACGGCTGCATTTGGAAAGAAACAAAGATGCCGAGACATTTTAAGAAACTTGTTCCAATGCATGCTATACATCCTATGGTGAATTGTAATATCCTGTTCTCAAGGAAAGCTTCTCAGTAAACCGAGTTACTAGTAATGGTCAGAAGGACATCTGCGATTTTTAGATGACATCATGTCAAAACATTGGACGATGATGCCCCATGCCAAAGATTCAAGCTTTACAAAGCAATTCATTCAAATCAACTTGGTACTAACATTTGCAGGTATTGTATCAATTACTTATAATATACATCAGATTTCATCCATGCGTAGGCCAAATATTTACTCAAATTTAACATCCTGTAACATAGACAAATCTGACAATGTATTAGTCGCCAGAAAGTGGGATGTCAGAGAAAATGCAGAAAGTCGTAGATGATTTAATCAATGTCTGCAAATGAATGCTACTATTTGAAACAGTTTGGACAAAATCAGCTTGCTTTATAAAACTAGGAAAGAAGCATACTGTGTGATGAATTCGTTGCAGATGTAATTGGGTCATGAGCCGCCCAGTCGTATGATTTAATGTGCATAGTCCCAAAAAGAAGCTTGCTGAAAACCGTCATTCCAGGGTGATCGTGTAGAGAAATGACACCCGAAGGTGGCAAACAAAAGATTCCCATCTGTAAGATCCAAGAAATACCACTGTTGGTCAGCACAACAGGATTCCCAATTTTTTGTTTCATGAACCATTGATTTCAATGCCAGAAGGAAAACAGAAAGGGAAAAAATTGTCAGATACCGAAAACTTGTCATATTCACAGAGATGCAGGTACGTAATCGTTGGGTATTGCTGAGTTACAGGAGTCTGGAAATATGGCATATCAGGAGTCAGACCAAGATCTGCAGGTCCAATACCATCTGCAAAGATCAGCACATGATCAATAACTGAAAAGGCCGGTGGCATCATCATTTTAGAATAGTGTCCATGTTATTTCAAGCCATACCAAGATATCAACTGCACTTTCAGCAGAAACACCATTGATGCTACTAAAAAGTGCGTCAACAAAACACGCATCCCACAAATTGCAAGGGAAAGACAATGCCCTATGCCTAAAAAGTAATCTAATTACTCCAATCACAAAGACTCCATCTCCTACTCCAGTGCTTCCCACCTTCCAGAAAAATACTTTACGTTAATCTCATGTGAAGGAAAAAAAAAAAAGAATGCATGTATTTCCTTTGGCACAGGAAGGAAATGCACCGCCCAGCAGGTGATTCAATAGCAATTTTCATCAATATCAAGAACTTCTGTTGACTAGACCCCATGGAAAGACAAACTTGATGGGATGCATTTCCTTTTTGGGACTAGCAAAGAGCAAGTCAAGTTCAAAGTAACAAAAAATAAGTTTCTGCATGGCCTCTCATTTCGAGACATCATGGCTTCGCAATCAACCAGAAAAAGAATCCATAAAAACGTGGGGCCAGATATACGGTGGTAAAATATTAGTTTTAGACGATATTCTCCGATATTTGTAACTGTACTTTCGACCAAACCACCATTTGGTGGTCACACCTCTCTCACCTGTAATTAATTTACTTTTATTTTTTGGCCAAACCTCCTATTTCTAGCTTATCTCACATCTCAGCTAACCTCAAACAAAATATCAAACTGGCCAATAGCTCGATAACAATGGAGTAAACTGAACCTGACTTAATATGGCCAAAAAAATGAACTTGATTTAAGACTAAGTATTCAATTACTAAAGAACTTGACTGCTTAAGGCTTCAAACGACAAGCCATGTCAATCATGTTGAGACTATTTTGACCCAAAAAAAAAATCATGTTGAGACTATGAAGGGAAACTAAGGAACCCCTTTTCTTGGCCTAAACAACACAAAAGATGCCATTTATGGATGACCTAAACAAGTTCCTAATTCCTCAGGCAGAACTCCAAGTTGAGTGTTACTCGGAATGATATCAAGATATCGGTATCTATGTTTTTTTTTTTTTTATAATCAAGGTGTCCAGCCCAGCTTACGCGGACCACAACTATTCCTCGGGGGATACAAGTACAGCAACCCACCGCCATGGCTTACTACTTCAATCACAGGTATTCATCTGGAGAATCGAACCTGAGACCAGTGCGCCTAACCACACAATATCAAATGCGCCCTAACCAACTAAGCTACCCATGGATTGGCCATCAGTATATATGGTTTCATGGTCAGGAGTACAATAATCCAGTTTATAATCTTGAGCACCAGCTCTGATCCAACACTAGCTTTAGTCTTTATTTGTGGTGACATAAGACACTCCCAACAACTCATGAATTAAGAATTCTCACAACAACAAAGCCTACTCAACAGAAATTTGGACTTAATGAAAGCATTCTGTTATAGTAATGTCAAGCTTTTCAATATAGTAATGCAATTCTTTTATGAAATGATATAAGAGCCAGAACAAATACAGCTATCATCAACTGCACAATCAAGTTTGCCGCCAATCAGCAAGCCGAAAGTAACCCAAACCATTCCAAGAAGACAGTTAGAGAACTTCAGTCTAACACACTTGTAGACAGTAAGTTAACCTACACGCACATTAGATTTCTTTATCTCAATCAGAATACACGGCGCAAAACCAATCTGTCTCTGTTTTGAAACAACTCAAGGGCAAAATCCAATGATCCTCCGTCATTACAAAAAATCACCACAAAACCTTGATACAGTTTTATCGGCACAAAGTAAAATAGTTCATTACACGCACAGGAACATACCTAAAACCGCCCTTAGCCTCTCTATATCTTGAGCAGGCGGTATGATATTGGTTCCGCTTTCCGCAAAAACTTCCTTACAAGTATCGAACAGCCTCTGTATCGGCAACATCTTTTTCTGGAGTCGACGGCCCTTTCTCGATTTGCTATTGGTCTTCACACTATTGTCTGTCGACAATTCGCGACACTTCTTACCTTTTTTATCGGCCACCGGAGTTGTAACCCCCATCAACACCTCAAAACCTCCCTAGCAAATTCCAATGCCACCACCTCAAATCCCCCCTCCCCCCAAAACCAAACAAAGAAATCTATCGGACCCACAAAACACTCGAGCACCAAAATGCGCAAGAAACTGCGCCGGGTTCCGCTCGCTTCTACCGAACAACGAGCTAAAAAAATGGTTCCTATCCGACCTGTGCCACAAAAGACCGTACCTTTATCCCAAACAGCAACCTGGGTATTGCCAAAAAAGCGAAAAGATCCCGCCTTCACCACAGGAGAGCGACCAACAGAAAGGCAGAGGAAACAGAGGACGGTTAACTGGCGAAATGGTCCTCAATCGGTTAGTTACGGGACTTCCTAAACACCAAGGACGGACGCGCGAAATCTTGCATCATCCGTAGGGGGCCGGCGACGATAAAAGGAGCGAGGATCATACGAGGACCGCGATCGCGATCGCCGTCGTCGTACGTATTCCCCATATAAAGGCAAGAAACGGCTAAAGGTTAGATGGAGGAACACGGAGGGGAGGGTTGGTTTCGTCGCGAGTGTGAGAAAACCAGGGGCCGCCATGTTTTCGCGTTCCAATGGGCTGCTTCCCAAACAGCGGATTTTCCCACAGTCAAGTCTCTCTTCTCTCTCTCTATCTGGCCAATAGGAACAGAAAACAATTTTCTTTTCTTTTTTTCTTTTATGAAAATCTCAATTTTATTTTATTTTTTTCATCAATCGCCGAGTTCAATTAACTTAAATTAAAAATATTGTTATTGATGTCGTGAAAATTCCAGACATTTTTTTTTTGTCACCGACTTTGAATGCTTTTGAAATTGCAATTTTTTTTTCCCATTCTCTGATGCCTTCTGCATCTTTCCTTTCTCTTTTCCGGCGGCATTTCACCCTTTATTCGTGTCACAGATTCTCGTCCTCCTCTTCAGGAGATTCCACGGCCATCGTGCCCTAATTTGGAACACCAGGGACACTTACGATTTTGGGGAAGCAACGAAGCGATTAGGGGAGGAAAAAAAAAAACATAACACAGCCAAATCAAACTAATTAAGGTAGCTTATGCAGCAAAATTAGTTCCTAAACAATATCATCAGTGAACATCGATAAGACCAATCATGCGTCACTTACGATTGCTCCTTTTGCATCTAAAGCGAAGATTGGTATGGTCGATGAAGATTAATCGGATGCTTATAAATGCTATAGCCAAAAAGCTCGCTTTGTGATGTATTACCATTCATAAACATTCTCTTTGCTTCTAATAGAGGCATCGGTGACGGGAACGATCTCCCTTTTAACTCCTTAATAACTACGGCACATAAATATCGATAGTAATCCGTTTACAAAAAGAGTAAAACTAGATTGAGAGCGGGAGAACCCGTTTTATGTTTAGTAGTGCGGCATAGTATCAAGTTTCACACCTTTTATTTCTCTATCCACTTGGCCTAATTGAAAGGGATCCAAGGGCCTCACGCCCTCCATAATCTATTTTTAACCAAACTCGAGAAATTGAAATTTTCAACTCGACGAAATACGTGGATCGATGCAAACCATTTCAATTTATGTGCGTTTCATGAGACTCCTCCTTGAAGAGTACAGGCATGTGGGCCCTAAGGTTAACGTGAAAGGGAGATGCTATGATAACAGCACTAATTTAATTTTTGATCGATCCCAAAGTTTGAATGTTTCATTGACCCAGTCCAATTTACAAACTTGAATACGAGGAAAGAAAAATTAATGTACTCTCTTTTTACTCGAGAATAAGACAATCTAGTGGCAACGCACGTGAATTCACGAGCAAACAAATAACTCAGAAGTCGAGATTCCTAACTTTATGCCAAAAGCATCTCAAGCGGGCAGAGTGTGTCTGGGTGAGTTTTGGGAGAACGACTTTGCATCTAACTTGGCGATGTCGATTTAGATCTAAGCTCGTCCTAAGCCCTCTAGTCCATCTGTGAGATCTACGCAGGAAAGTCGGGTTGAAATTGGAATTTAGATAATTCGGTAAGAGTAAAAAGTCGAAAGGGACAAAAAAAAAATATATATATATATATATAGTTTTAGTCGCATTACGAAATGTGAATATACAGATCACATCAATCGACTATTTTTCTTAATTTTCATAAAAATCTTTAAAAGAACTTTTAATTATAAGGGGAATTATACACTTATTTAAAATTTGAATATGTGTCTCAAGCATGTGTAACCGATTTCATGAAATTCATCGGAAATCGGACTTTAGGCACCTCCGGCCTGGTCTTCGATTCCCGATTTCGAGGTAAAACTTTTATGGATCGAGAACCAATCATCTTTCGAACAGCTGCTCTTGATTCTCTCTCTCTCTCTCTCTCAAAGCATGTATGAACAAATTCAAAAATATATATACCATCTCTCGTGACGTTTGCCGTTGAATACGGGAAGTATATCTAGCCTCCTTAGGTGGGGACCTTACCGTTTTGGAAGATAGAGATTGGGACAACTTCAAGTTTAAGTTACTAAACCATGGTTATGAGATTTGTCTTCTTGTTTTCCTTGTATGCTCTTTACTTTCCTCGATTTCTACTCAACCTCGACTCATTTATACAGCATCAACTAAGTTTAGAGACTCATATTCCACATTTGATCTTGTGATTTCTCAATTTAAAACCATAGAGCAGGAACAAAAAATGGCCATTCAACATCATCATCAATTGACTCGTCTATTGAAATTACAGTGCTTTGGCGAATCGCAATCACATCATGTTCATTTCACCCTACGTGCTATCATGTCCCTCGAAAACTAATCGCGTTATTGGCTAACATAAATTATTGACTTAGCGATTCGGAATTTCAAGGAATGATTGATTCAAAATTTGAAAAGGTAAATTGATAAAATAACGGGCCAATAAATCATGCGACGCAATTTTCGAGAATCAAAAGTTTAATGAGTTGAGATCATCGAAATCGAGCAGTCTTTGGGCATAGATCGAGATCTCCTATATGAGGGCAATGGCACCACAGAACCCAATCCAAGGTCCAAACGGGCCGACGGACCAGAGAGGCTTGCCACTCGTTTTTATGGGCCTAGTGGAAGGATTCCACGCATTAGGCTTACCCCCACCCAATCGGATCATTAGTCTGACCCGAACTATTCACATATAACAAATTAGAGTGGCTCCTTTGTTTTTAGAATAGGGATAATTTCCTAAAAAAACACAAATATTGGATCCAATGACAATTTTTTATTTTGTAAAATATCGTCAATTTTAACTCGAGTCCCAAATATGACCCCGATTAATTTGGAATCATTAGTTATCCGCTGTGGCAATTCTTGCCATCAATAAATCCACGTGGTTTACTAACATGGATTTAAGGCATTATTCATCATCTTCTCAGCATGAAATCTGAAATTTTTTATCCACTTTACCTCAGTCACAGTTTGAAGGACAACGGTTAAGTTGTTGATTGTCTCCCTCACTTCACCTTCAAGCGTCTAGTCGCACTAGAATCTTATGTATTACCACCCATGGAGAGACATCATGGATGAAATTTGCCAAGCTCATGACTGGAGTTTTTTTTTTTTTTTGAACAAGCCCAAGCCATACCTAATGCTTTGAACAATGAGCCAAGGTTTTTGTTAAATTTAATTTTTTGAGGAAATTGTGGGTAACTGCCAATAAAGCTATGGCCACAACGATGACGAATAGCGAAGGAAGTGAAAACACCAAAAGAAAAAGGAAAGAACTTTGCTTACTGTTTTGAAGGTTTAGAAGAGGGCTTGAGCTTATTGAAAGAAAAGAGGCCCTAGTCATGAGCTTAGTGGATCTCGTCCATGGCATTTCTCCATATGTGGTAATACACAACTTTATATACCGATGAGACACTTTTGCGGGTAAACTGAAGGAGACAATGAACAACTTCGAGTTGTGACTAAGGTGAAGTGTATGAACAACTTTGGATTATGTGTTAAGAAGACAATGAATAGTTACTTAAATATACGTTGGCAAGTTACGTGCATTTATTGATGACTTGAAATTGCCATTTTAAAAAACTAATGATTTCAAATTAACTGGGGTTGTATTTGGAACTCGAATTAAAGTTGATGATTTTTTATGAGACAAAAAATGATTCGAGCCAGCATCATCATTAAACCTAAAGTTGGTTTTTTTTTAAGGGAATTAGCCCTTTTAGAAGAATAGATGGACTCAATACAATAATTTTCTAGGCTAATACAAAAAAGGAAGCGGAGACAGGTCTAAGTTGGATAAGCAGGTGTGCTATCCCAACACATGACGGATTGCTTGTTTGACTATTCAAGCACATTCTTGAAACTCAACCCTTAAGATATCAGAAATTTCTGATTCACAGGTTCCACATATTATGGCAAGTGAAGATAATACTAAACCAATCTTACTACTAAATCAACAAAATAATTCTAAAATTATAGGAACCATACTTGGGAGAGAAAAAGAGAGAAAACTCAGGGTTTGCATGATAAACATTCTGATTCTATGATTCTCATCACAGGAACAGTAAAAAATGATAACGATGTTTGGTAACATAAATAATTTCGATTCTGATTTTGTTCCCAAAATCAGTTTTGGATAACCAAAATTAGTTTTAGAGTAAAATCCAAAGCAAAAAAAAGTTACTTCTAGAATAATCATTTTTGAAAATAACAAAACAGAATGAAATGTCTCATCTCTCACTTTTTTCTTGCAGTTTTCTTGTCATTTTTCCATCTATCTAATATAAATAAATAAATAAATAAAAAATTTACAAAATTCAAAAAATAGAAAAAGCTTAGATTAGGCTAGTGTGACCTTATTTGCATAATGTTGGTTCTAAATTTGATAGATTTCATAGATTTCACTCTCCTACAAAAAATAATGCATAAGATGAAGCATCCAACATGCATACTCATAACCGTGCGTCATAAAATGTTCCTATATATTTAAACAACACAACATTTAAAGAAAATATGAGTCCTTATTATGAGAACTTGTCATATGCTTCATCGAATTTTAAATATCATATATTAAAATTTATATTTCATTTATGACATGCTAAAAAATAATACATTTTAAATTATTTTAATATGCATTGAAAATTAGTTTTCAATTTAGGATGCAATTTTATAAATTAACTACATAGTTGTTTGACTTAAATGAAAAAAAATAGGAAAAGAATCATTTTTTTGAAAAAGAAATTTTGTGTAGTTATACAACATGTTCTAATTCTCTAAAACCATCCAGTAACAAAATAAAAAAAATTCATTTTAATCGAAATCAATTTTCGGAATCGAAATGATTGCCATGCGCAACCTTAATAACTCATGGTTTAGAAAACCTTTACACTGATATTTCACAATAGGTAAAGTCTATCCTCTTACATGATACTGAAGGGTCTTTCATAGGCGATACATACTTAATAAGACATATAACGTTTTCTCGGGGCACACACAGGTTGCACCGATTCTGCAGGAGTCCGGCCCGATCCGGCCCTACCCGCCAACAAACGGCGCAGGTCCGCTGTCCGCTGTCCGGATCGGACTACTCGAACCGCGAAACCAAGCAAAAGGATGGGGCAATTTTCGGAAAAGCACACTCAACACGCGAGGGAGGGGAATTACCAGAACTGACCCTCCCTTCCCTTGTCCCTTACCTCGCGAAATTTCTCTCTCCTCTCTCTTAACGAGATCTGCATCGCGAGGGCCTGTCTGCGGAAGGAGGCCTCTGTCCGTGTTCGCCATTGATTCGCTTTCGCTGCACAGCGGTCTCGACCTCAGCCGAATTCGACCTGTTCCGACCCGATTCGATCGGAGAAGATGTACGGCTTCGAGGCCTTGACGTTCAACATCCATGGTGGCTTCCTGGAGGCGATCGTGAGGGGCCACCGAGCGAGCCTCCTCACCGCCGCCGACTACAACAATCTCTGCCAATGCGAAACCCTGGACGACATCAAGATGCACCTTTCCGCCACCGAGTACGGTCCTTATCTTCAAAATGGTGCGTTTTTTTTTTCTCCTTTTGTTTTTCCCTCGCCTTTGGATTGGTTTGGGCTCGGCGTTTATTGAGGATGACATTGAGAGTGGGCTGACGTCATCGAGGCGCCGAATTGTGATCGGTCACTTGGATCGTGCGCTTGAATCGGGATTCTTTGGCATCAGGAGTCTTTACCACGGTGATCGCGATAATTTTAATGGATGTTAGCGTGGTACTTGTTTTTAATCAATTGAGCTCATTTTTGCGTTTTCTGGAGGTAATGCGTGCGCTAGTCAGCATATGGTTGCGTTTATCATATACCTCTTGCGAGATTTTTTTTAGTTGTGATTTGGTCAAGAGCTAATTGAATTACTCTTCATGGCATTGCAACTGTATGCGTGAACTCTTGGTTTTACAGCAACTTTTTCTAGCAGTAGTTGGGACGTGGAGTATTCTGATAGCTGAGGGAGTTGGAGCTCCCTTTGCCACGTACTGTGTGACACTTGTTACCTGTTGAATATGATTATCTATATATAGAGGAAACAAACGTACAGTTGACAGTTGCAGCATCTATTTAATTTCAGTGGTTAAAAATGGATCTGAAGGCTGAAAATTACAAGTTTTGTGGACTGTGGGACAGTCTCGTATGAATATTAGTTCTTGTCAGCTGCCACAACTTTGATAATGTTTGGTCTTTCTTCACAACAAGGGGTTAGAAGAGGACCGCCGGATTACTTTCTACTCCGTTTCCATTTTAAAAAATAGAGTGTGATGGCCCAAGGCGATCTCTCTTGGCAGGACAAGACTTGGGTGGTTATTGATGCTGATATCATTGGTGTAAACGTCCTAAATAAGTCACGAACTTATAAACTTTCATCGTCATGTCTCTCAGAACCTTCACCATTGCATACGACAACTATTGTGGAGAAGTGCACCCTTAAACTGGTTGATGAATACAAGCAGATGCTTTGTCAAGCCACAGAACCATTGTCAACTTTCTTGGAGTATATTACGTAAGATATCCCCACTTTTACTGCATGGCAACATAATCCTGTGGTTCGCATTTCTTGTTACGTCAAGCAATTTGCAAATAAACTGCTTGTGGTTTGATTTTTCAGTCTCATTTTGGCATTCGCGTTTTAAGCATGGCTCAGTTGATGTTTATTCATGATTGACACGTAATTGCATGGATGTAAGCTTCATGGCTTCTATTTCTGTTGACCTTTAATTGTCGGACCTTTTTTTTTTACAACAAGCTTTTCCATTACTTTTTGCATTTTTTAGTGACTTAGATGAATGTAAACTTGAGATTTTTGCAATGAACACTTGAAATTGATGTATTCACAAGTGCGACATGCATTTCAGGGCAGTTGGTGTAGTTTTTTAACTTGTAGTGGAAATCAATTAATATCACTTTGGAAAGCTGAAGCAAATACCAAGTGGCATTACATGTATGTTGTAGTTGTCCTAGTGGTAGCTAATGTTCGCTAGGGAGCTCCTGATTGAAGTGATTGTTATTTCTATTGTGTTGCTGTCATAATTGGTACCCTGCGACTGTGATTGGGTTATGATTATACCAGTTGAAATTCCGTTTTATCAACTCATATTCCAGAATTATGCCACTGCTAGTGGTACAGAATTTCATGGCTCGCATCTACAATTGGATGTTGATTCCTTCATTGGCATTGGGTCAGTTGAATGATTATTGCGTAAGGATGGACAATATGGTTTTTGGAAGTTTAAATAAAGATAAAATCAGCATGGCATTTTGGTGTCTTTGTTCCCCTATCTCTTGTAGGTATGGTCACATGATAGACAATGTTGTTTTGATTGTTACTGGAACCTTGCATGAGAGAGATGTTCAGGAGCTGCTGGAGAAATGCCACCCATTGGGTATGTTTGACAGGTAAATATGTCCCCCCTACAGCTTCAGTTTGTTAATCACTCAATTTTTTCCCCTTTAATGACGAGGGAACACGCCTTAGGTAAATAAATCCTGTGGCCTGTAAGTAAGTAACCTGCTAACCTTATAGACATGGACTGGGTAATGCATGAGCCAAATCACAATTACTCTCAAGGTTCAGTAGGCCCTTATTGTATTTTCTTTGGCCCCTTTTTACTTTTTTTTTTTTTTGGGGCTTCTCAGTTTTTGTTGTACTAAATTTGCCTCACCTATTCTGCAGCATTGCAACTCTGGCAGTGGCTCAAAATATGCGAGAACTTTACAGATTGGTTCTTGTTGACACACCTCTGGCTCCCTATTTCTCTGAATGCATCACATCAGAGGTACCGATGATTTGACTTAGCCATTGTTTTCCTTTCCCTTCTTTGTCTGCAGCTGACTTTCATTTAGGATCTATTTTCTCATAGTAACTCAACCAATGCTTTGGATGAAAACTTATTTTATTCGTTCTATGAGTACCAAGGTAGAAATGTGTATCAGTTGCTCTTAAAGACTGAGGTTTTATGGGGAAAAAGAAAGGGCTTAAGGCTTTATATTGATTGGAAGTGTCCCGCATAAATTCAACACGTAGAGTAGGTACTACTTTAAATTTCAGCTTACTCTTTTTGTTTGACCCAGTCCTTTTGCGACATGTTTGTCAGTTTTTTCCCTCTTGCATATAAGGATGCATGTTAGATATAGTACCTTGGTTGCGCCATATTTTAAATCCTTTTACTTTTAAATGGATTGACAATGATTTTGCACTCCTAGGAACTTCAGATTTTGGTTAACTTCTCCCTGACCAACCTCCCCGTGAAAGGGAAACTCATGCCCTGGGGCTCGGATTGATGCTGTTTAGTGTTGGACGGTTGAAGAACTACTAAAAAAATTAATAACAGCATTTGTCAGAATCCTTTCTGTATATACTGCTAAATCGTCCCATATAATGTTTTGTCAACTTATCAGCTGCATATCTGCCTTCATAATCGGTCAATCTCAGAGGTTACATGTTAATTTCTTTTTCCTATAGGACTTGGATGACATGAACATTGAGATCATGAGAAACACTCTTTACAAGGCCTACCTCGAGGACTTTTACAGGTTTTGTCAGGTGCAAATAACTGTCTTCTGGGAGGAGATATGGTGTTTTCCCAGTCACGTTACAATTAACGTGTAATCATCTCTTTTAAGTTTGTGACTTCTTACATGTGTTATTCCTAAATAGAAACTTGGAGGTGCCACTGCAGAGATCATGTCTGATCTGCTTTCGTTTGAGGCTGATAGAAGGGCTGTAAACATCACAATAAACAGGTGACATATGGTTAAGTAGTGGTATCAATTTTACCAGCTTCTTTACTTTCTTTCAATGACTTCAATCTCGAGCAACTTCCCGATGGTATTAATGTAATTCGACTGCAGCATAGGCACAGAGCTCACCAGGGATGATCGGAAGAAGTTGTACTCGAATTTTGGCTTACTGTAAGATATATGGAAACAATTTGTTGTTTTGGCTTCATGATTTCTATGCATGTTATAATGGTAAGTAATTCTTGGTGATCTCCGTCTGGTGATAGGTATCCTTATGGCCATGAAGAGCTTGCTGTTTGTGAGGATATTGATCAGGTAATTTATAGCTTTCATGCAACCTCAGTGTTTTATATCTTGGGAGTCCATTTCCTGTAGATGAAGTTTATTACCATTCTCCCATAAAATGTGACTGGTAGGATCTGGTTGTAGATAACATCTTCCCTGACTGGTGCCCTTGTCATGTAGGACTTTACATTTGGTGGTTTGCTCTATTTAGTTTATCCGGGACTTGTTACTTTAAATTGATCACTCATCTGCTTTGCTTCAAGAATGGTTTATTTGGCATTAATAAACATTATAGCCCTCTCCTGGCTTGTCCATGTAACCTGATTCCAGCTTTGTTGTCTGTCACAAGTAGGCTCTCGCTTAACTAGCAAGTTTTATAGTAGCCGATCACTGGGTCTTCTGGCCCTTGCTCCGATGACAGCATGGTAGTGGTATCCAAAATAAGAACATGGAAGTGGCTGCTATTTGTTACCAGCATGGGATTGTATTCTCTGTATGGGTATGTGTTCACTGCAATTGAAATTATTGTGTGGTGTAGGTTCGCGGTGTCATGGAGAAATATCCTCCATATCAGTCCATCTTCTCCAAGTTATCTTATGGAGAGAGCCAGATGCTGGACAAGGCATTTTATGAGGAGGAAGTGAAAAGGCTGTGCCTAGCTTTCGAGCAGCAGGTTCGCCTTTCTGCGTTGGTTGATTGACAGCTAATTATTTATTTATTTATTTATTTTTGGGTCAAACACCTAATTTTAGTTAGAGAGATTATGTTGTTTGGCGTTTTTCCAATTTCTCATTTACTTGTTTTTCCTCTTTTATTTTCCCTTGTATTGCAGTTCCATTATGGCGTCTTCTTTGCGTATATGAGGTTGAGGGAGCAGGAGATAAGGAATCTGATGTGGATATCCGAATGTGTGGCTCAGAACCAGAAGTCGAGGGTTCACGACAGTGTTGTGTTCATATTTTAATTCGTTGGGGAAGCAATTCAAAAAGTGTCATGGGGGCTCTAGTGTGTTCTTCTGTAAATTTCTTTCTGTGTCACCTCCTATCCATGATTTTGAGCTGCAGAGCTTGGAAGGGAGCAATAACTACTGCTACTTATCGAAAGGATGATGAATTATCTTTGTCATTCTAGAGAATAGAACCTTGTAGATAGATGTAACGGTAAAATAAGTTGAATGCGTTGATTAATTATGCTCTCGTGCTGCTAGTGATTGCTCTCTTGGAAGGGAAATTATCAAGATAACGTTGGATTCCTGTGTCTACAAAAGGATATGAACGAAATGCTGGCGATTGCTAATTCTAGAGAATCTACCAGCAGCTATTTAGTACTAGCTGAATATCTTTGGTTTGGTGGTGGGGGTGGGGTGGTGGGGTGGGGTGAGAGCCAATGCTTGAGCTGTGGCATTGTTCGGTCGTTCGTTTGTTTGTTTTTTAATCGGTCGGATGGTGGGCTTTGTTCAATGTCTATTATCATGAATAGGATGGTGTATTTTCTGTGGTCCTTTGTTCGAAGTTGAATTGAACCAAATCGATATGTATTTGTAATATGGCGTCTCTCATTTCATGCTCTAGTCCGAGACTCATATTGAGTTGAGCCGGATGACTATTGAACTGTCGTGCACTATGTCAGATAATAAGCTTTCACGGGTAAAAATTTGGCAAAAAGGAAAATGAAGAACCACAATCGAATTAGAAAATTATTTAAAAAAATAAATGTAATGCAATTGTGTTAATTGAGTTTTAAATATTTTGTATTTTTGTCAATTTAGTTCATTTGGCAGGACGGTATTGGTATGAATAATTTTTAATGATTTTTCAATTACTTTTTAAGCAATATTTTTACTTTTTTTTTAGGGTTGGCAGAAGTTTGCCGGCCATCGAGCGAGGGCTTGCAAACTCTCTCCGGATGCCCCTAATATAAAAAAGAAAAGACAAAAAATTATAAAGCTAAAAAAATTTAAAAAAATTAAAAATTATTTACTTTGGACGGCCAAATGGACTAAACTGATATGAATGCAAAATATTTATGATTTAATTGGCAAAAAAATAATTTATCACATAATCACAATAAGTTGATTTTTTTTTTTGTAATTTTTCCACAATTGAATAAATACCTCTTTATCAGTGGAAAAATATATACAATGTAATTATTTCATATATGGTTTTGGAATAGCGATGAAAATGGTGGTGGTATCATTCACCACCCTATTCGACAATACCCTTTTTAAGAGGGCAGTGCAGTGGTTTTCGTTATCGTGGTGCACCTTGTCTCTCTTCCCTATGACTTCATCAAAAGGCAAATATCACAAAAAAAATCTGAAACTATGTCCATTGTGATATAAATATTCTTAATTTTTTTTATGCATCGTAAAAAATTCTGAACTTATTTTCAACTTTTTTGGTGTCACGTGAAAGTTCAAATTTGTCCATTCAAGATATATTTGTCATTCTAAGTATGAGTTCGAATTTTTTTTAAATTTTAGGATTTTTAGTTACCAAAAAAAAGTTCAGATATTTATGTCACGATTTTTTTTGCTACATTAACCCTAACATAAACGGGATATTATAACCTGTCGGTAATTTTTCCAGCACTTTAAACGAGAACCTTCGTTTTTCCTCTAATGCAAAGATATAAATAGCGGTACCCGCGGTAAGATTGGCAGCTTTGAGAATCGTTTTCACCTGTCGTCGGAGCATCGGTCGGAGTCGCCAATAACCGTGCGCACTAGGGTTTCCAGGCGGAGCTAAAGATGGACGCGCCTCCGTCGACGAGCCATAGCTGTTCTCCGAAAACGACGACGGCGACGTCGATCACCGACGTGGACGTCGACGCGCTGGCCCGCTGTGCGGATTACTTGACGCTGCAGGAGGTGTCGAACATGGCCATGTCCTGCAAGTTCCTCAAGCGCGTCGCTTATTCCGATTCCGTCTGGCACCGCCTGTATAGGTCAGTGCGACAGTGTCCTTCGCGAGACTATGATGCTAGTTCGTTTACGTATGTGATGAATCGACTATGGGTGTATTAAGATTTCGTAAATTCCTAAAACCACAACGATAAGGGGAGAAAAAGTACAGTGTACAGTTGCAGGTCGTCATTTGGGACTTCATGGGTGCTGTTGCAGATTTTTTCTGCTGTGACTTTGTTGCTGGAAAGCTTCGTATAGGCGAATTGTGTCTCTGGAATGGCAAACTTTAAGGGTTGCCCCTGTCTCATCAGTTACCACTTAGCTTTGGAGTCTAAGAAAATGGACGGATAAAATAAATGTTGATGCGATATTTATTGAGTTGGTATGGAATAGTTGTATATTATGTCGTCCTTGGAGGATGTATTTACTGACTGAAGATCTTGAAAGGAGACTTCTCTTCTTAGTATTCCTAGTTGACTAAGTCGTTAGATATTTGTTTGCCGGCCATTGTCCAATGAAAATTGATTTACTGAGTGATGCTTTAAACCAAATTGGTAGGGAGAAGTGGCCTCGACAAGTGTCTGCCAGCTTTTCGGCAGAGGTTAGAAGAGCATATTTGGACAGACTTTCTGCACTGCAGCAGTTTAAATTTGTTGATCCCTTGGCTATGGACTACTCTACAGAGGCTAAGTACAATGATATTTTATTGGAGAAGAACAACGCGGTTCTTGCTCGGGTATGATACATATGTTTTTTTTTTTTGCTTTTCTGTTGATTTCCCAGCTTGCTTCTGTTTGAGTAGTGCCTTCTTCCATACTTGTCTCCTAGTTTTAGCTTCCGTAACATTAGCGTCTATTGGAGTGTCATCAAGTGTTTCCAACCCACTTGTTACGAAGAAAACATTCTTAAAAGTTCATGAATTAGTTGTTATGGAAATTGATTTCGTGTATCCAGTGCGATTTCTGAGCAAAATAAGCTTGTAACACTTGCTGCACATGGTGTTGCATTCAGGGGTCAACCTTATGCTTTATGAAGTTTGATAGCTCTCTAGGTCGACGGGAATCTGTTATTGCACTAAACGATCACAATGCAAGAGTTACTTGTATGAGGTGAGACTCATAGCTTGGATTTACTTTCAGCTGTTGTCTACAGTAGATTATGAAACTGGACATCAGTTAGTTAATGATTCACGCTACATGCTGCTACATGTTCTGTAGTATAATGCCATACTGTCATTTTCGTATATTTCTGGACAAAATTATGGTAAAGACAAACGGGGGGTGGGGAATGACCTTGGGGTTTAACACTCAAAAATTGGGGTTGACAGGGTCAATGGGAAATTTGGTTCTATGCAACGAAAGTGCCAACAAAGAAGGCTACGCCCCCTCAATGGGCTGGTCGCACGGATCCTGTTGTGCCATTAACTTGTTTAGTATCAAATCCTCCATGATGAAAGTCTTCTTCAAATTGTCTTCCCATACCTTCCTTACTCCTTTTATACTATTTCTCCATCTAAATCCACATCTTCTTACCATAGCTAATAAAGTCCATTGTTTCGTGTGTCCTGATTTACCTCAAAAGAGTTTCTGTGGAGCAATTAGAGCTATACTAACGTTTCCACCATAAATTGTAGTTCTATCTTGAATATTTGCGCATCTACGAGAGCATTCTCTTCTACAGCACTCATTTTACTGCGTACAATTTCATGTCATAGATCATCGGGCCACTGGCTTCGTTATTGGAACTGGCACTATTCTAAAGGGAAAATAAAACTCGAGTTAGGGTCTTGATCTGGTTAACACCTAGAGGCACTTCGGTCCTGGACCTGCTATTCTACCTGTCATAACTTAGTGTCATAGAATTTTTAAATGCAAATTACAAATGTAGGTTATTGTGTATGAGTCGGTTCAATAATAGTAGCAAATGGGAGTGTCTACTTCTCAAAGTTTTCTTCACACTAATCAAATTGAACTTTTTTCTTTCCTTCTTTTGGGTAGTTCAAGTAGATCTTCTGTTTCTAGATGTCAACAAACGCTTCAATGTCTAATTCCCATTAGAAGATTGATATCTTATTATTTTAATTATAAATCCTTTGGTTTGCAGGCTTTTCCCCCTTAGTCTAATTTCTTCATCCCGAGGTGAGACGGAGAGTCAGGAAAGTGCACTGGTGACATCAAGCTGTGATCGTTCCATTCGGCTATGGTGGAAGGTACGGGTTTAACTACACTTCCGTGAATTTGTTTGAACGAGAAATAAGCCTGTGTAGCAATGCAGCTGTAAATGTGATTTCTGCTAAGGACTTTTAAGGTAATGAAGCTTAAGTAGTTTGTTCTCCTATTTGGCTTTAAGTTTAAAGAAGATAATTTGTTGACCTTTAACCATTTTGATCATCGGTTTGGTTATAACCTGTAATAACTTAAAATTAGGACCGAAGGAGCCAGTAGTCCCAAACTATTTCCCTTTGTTTCATCTGGTTTCTCAACTCTTTTTTTGGCTATCTGGGTCCTTGAACTGTATACTTTCTGTTCAAATTAGTCCTTCTATTAAAAAATAAACAGAACCATAGACGTGGCCATTTCGTCGCTGTTAAGTGTCACGCTGGCATCCCATGTGGCATCTCATATTGAAATTAAGAATTTTAGATGATGCAATACAAAAAATATATAATTTTCACGATTTTAAAAGAAAAGAATCAGAAAGGGAAAAAGATACTGGAATAGCCAAAATGGAGGGGAAGGAGAGGAAACTTTCATGCGCACACTCTTGCTGGTCGACGGTAGCTGCAGTGCCGCCACTCACAGCAGTGGTCCTAGACAATGGCAAAGGTGACTGGACCTTCGCTGGTGGCTGGGCTGTGCCATCGCCACCACCCAGCTAGCGCCTTCATCTTCATCTCTTCCACCAGCTCGCTCGCTCTCTGTCTCTCTGTAACTTCTGGTTTCTTTTTTTTTGTTTTTTGGGTCCCTGTTGGCAAATGGTTAGGGGGAGTGAGATGATTTGGCATTGACATGGATGTATATGCTTGACATGGCCTTCCACATCAGCATGCCATCCATTTATTTAATAGAAGTGTTAACTCAAACGAAAAAACTTGTATTTGAAGGACCCAAAGGCCCCCCCCCCCCCCCCCCCCCCCCCCCCCCAAAAAAAAAAAAAAAAAAAAAAGAAGTTCAGGGACTATTGTCTGTTTTATCCCTAAAAGTTATGTATGGTCTGTCATTCTAATGCTTCTTTTCTCAGGGTGCATGCCATCGGTGTTTTAGAGGTCACAGTGGCCCTGTTTTCACCCTGTCAGATAAATTAATAGGTGAAGGGAAGGTTAAGGTATTGGCAAGTGGAGGTGACGATGGCACTCTTCGGCTTTGGTCCCTTTCAAGTGGGAAACGTGGACAACAGGCTTTAAAGACCACATTTTACGGGCATGAGAAGCCAGTCAGGTTTATTTCAGTTGCTGGGTATGTGTCTGTTTCTCAAAGAACTCTACTGTGGCATCTCTTCTGTTTTGGTGTTTTTGAGAAGGTTTAAGGAAACTTTGGTCCTTGGCTTGTGCATTCTTTTTTCAGATGAGCTCTAGGTATGATACGAAAGGCACATTTTTTAATTCGTTGAAGTTGGTAATTTAGTTGCTATCACTTTGTCTTCTTTTTCTGTGATTGCCACTTATCAGGACGTAACTTCAAAGTAAAGTTTAGCCCATCATGTTCTTGGTTCTCCATCTGTAAGCTAATTTTGCCAGGGCATAATAAGAAAGACAAAGCCTCGCTTCAACAAATGTTGGGCACATGCATCCTCTAAGCTGTGCACTATTAATCGTTAGTGCTGCGTGACGATCTAAGTACTCCAGATATTTCTTAAAGTTCTTCTCCGTAGACTTTTAGCTTTTTCTCTGCCCTTTAACCTACATCTGGATTAGGGAGTAAATTTTCTCACAGGAGCTTCTAAAATTCAGCATTCACTTGTCCAAATTGCTTCAAAGTGAGGACCTCTCATCTTATTCAAAGGCATCAAATATGCTAATGTGATGTCTGTCGCATCTTTTTTTATACTCACATCCAATGGAGTCTTCCCTTCTGCTTAATGATTCTGTGCGCCTGTTAGAAGCCTCTTCTTTTGGAAAATCCAGAATCACAATACTGTTTTGTGGGCTTGGTCATTAGGATTCAGTTCATGCCATGGTAATGCTCATGAGCTATAGAAGTTAATTATTTTGAGTAGTGTTACCTCAGAGTTACTATCTGTTCTTCCAATTGTCTCTATCAGTCATTCAGATGGATTAGCGACTCGCAAGCTTCTTGTCAAATTCCTAAGTTTCTCAATAGTACTGTATTTCCAAGTTGGCATTTGGTCGTGTTTTATTTCTTGATGATGTGAAGTCCTTGAACCAGGTATGCTGACATGACCATGTGTTTGTATTTCCTTTCAGGCACAGTACTTCTCTTTTGGTGTCTATTTCAAGAGATTCTAAGGTACTTCTATAGTATCTCTTGAAGAGTCTGTGTCTATTCTGTCTTTGAACATAAATTCAATAAATTGGTCTATGTAGGAACTTACTCCACTTCATTAAAGCACGGCCAATTTCACCGCGTTCTGAACTCATTTATCCACACTAATTTCTCACTATTCCTTGGATCCCTGAGCAACTCCCATCAAGCGCCATTAATGGATTCTGGACGTATAAATTAAGAGAGATTATTCCAGAGGGACTCTTCTTATTGAGAAGCATATAGATCAGAAGAAACAACAGCATGTGAATAGGCTTCATAAGTCCTATGCATGTCTTCTGGTGAAAAGCAGGAATCTTAAGAATAAGCTGAATTTCTTGACTTCAGTGTGGCCTTTTTTTATTTGAATAGAGTTTATTGCGATCGTCTTGTTTTTCCGGAATGTTGGTTCTTTTGGGACATTGTGTTCTTTTAACCTGATAGATGATGTTCATTTTTATGTTAGATAAGAGTTTGGGATGCAAATGCATCATCTGCTGTTCGTTCATCGTGCTGCGTTGGAATGGCTTCTGTTTCTGGTGCACCTGTAAATATGAAGTGCCATGAATCGCTGCTCTATGTGGGTGCCGGTTCCTGTGTTGCCATTATAGACTTAAGGACAATGCAAAGCGTTGGCACTGCAGCAACTTCCCAAACAAGCTTGTATTCATTTGAAATTATTCCTTCGAAGTCATTAATCTGTACCGGTGAGACTGGCAGGTTAGTTTTTTGTTGTGGCAGTAGATATTTTTTAATGAGCTTCACTTTACTTGTATTGATTCTACATTGAGGGATCATGCTACAATTTGTCCAGAGCACTTCGCATTAGCTGTTGTTTCCTTTGATCCAATAATTTCCAAATAATAAGCATACTTCATATGTTTATTCTGATGATAAGCTGCATATTAATATGGGGGATATGGGAAGCTAAAACAACTGGATATCCTCGGACCAAATAGAATGAATACAGGTGCAATACATTTAGGTTTTTGGGTTGACCATACTTTCATTCCTCTGAAGAGTAAATAAATCATGCAAGACAAAGCCATTGATGTTCATGACGTAAAATTGTTTCACCCATTGAGTGCATCGATGGCAAAAATGTCATTATTTTCCTCAACGTTGTCTTCCAATGAGTTGCACAGGTACCCTGAGCACATCTTTTTGTTGGCGAGAAAAAATTGTGGCATGGTTAGGATAGCAGTTATAGATAGTTACCAAACTCTAATGGAATAGAAAACACTGAACAAGAAAAAAGTTTTCAACGAACATGCACGTTCTTATGCCATAGTTGGATATAATATCTGCAACAGTAGTTAGAGTTATTCTGATGTTCCTCTAATTTAACGACCAGGCTTGCTTATTTTTTATTTTTATGTTTTTTGGGAGGTTTGGGGTAAAGGTGATGTTGATTTGTGTGTGTGTGTGTGTCGGTAGGTAAACTGGGAATAAACGGTCAAAGACAAACATGGCAAAGGGGATTCAAACATACTCCTTATACAGAAATTTCATTCTGTTTAAAGTTTGTTTTCTAGTTGATAATTCTGGTGCTCTGAAAGCAAGATCTTTGTGATGTTGCAGGGCGATGCTTTGGGATGTCAGAAAGAACCAGGGTCAAAGTAAATCGGTGCCAATAGCTGAGCTGGATGGGCATTCAGGTCCCGTGGCGCATTTGCATATGGATTCATACAAAATAGTTACAGGGAGCCCAGAAGATGATTATGTTAATGTTTGGGAAGCTGACACTGGTAATCTAGCGAATTCCTTATTTTGTGGTAGCCCGGAAGAAGTAGGTTGCACCTTTGGATGCTCGGCCTTTGCTGTAGATGGTTGCCGAATCATTACTGCTGCTTCTGGCCTTCAACGTGGACTCGTGCGCTTCAGGGACTTCACATTTGCAGACCACCCGGTTGCACAATACGAGGATGAGCGCACATCAAAATTTTGGCAGCCAAATTCCTATTCGGATGATGATGATGCCTGAAGTGCTGATGTTTTAAATGCGTATACAGATACCTAAATGTGGAATGCTCCCCTGCAAATGAAAATATAGTGAAGTGTAATGCATCTTTTCCTGCATTCTCGTGTATTCGGTTGCACGTCCTTTTGCTGCATTTATATCTTGACGGCTGAATGATATAACGTATCTGTCTCTGCTTCTATTCCTGTGATGTGCTGAAAATTTGGCGCCGGAATTCGATTCGATGGAAATGATATGAAAATATAATTATAGTCGACACATATTTTGGACTATAAGGATTGAAGGGACGAAAATTTGGACGAATTTTAAAATTTAGGTTATTTCAGATTAGGTTTCGAATTTTATTCGCTGTGATTGGAAATTGCCGTTTTCGTGATCGAGCCTAACCCTGATCGAGCTTGGCTAATGAATTTACCGAAATTACCCTTCGTTCAGTTTGTCAAAATTTCGTTTCAGTTTTAGCGCGCCAAATGATCATTTTGCCTCTACTTATGCATACGAGACAAGTTTGAGAATTGGCAAATAAGGCAAAAAATTTGCTACAAAGTCATGGCAAGGTCCCACCAATTTTCCTTCCCCATGCCCTTCATGTCATCCTTCTTTGTTCTTTGGCCGTGGACACCCTCAGCCGATCCATTCCCCACCTCCATCGACGATTCCAGCGGCCACCACACCACACCACCGTCAGCCACCACCCTCAGCTACCACCCTCAGCTACTCCCCACTGTCGCCCTGACCCAAGCTGGACCGCCGTCGCCGTCGAACGACCGAGAAATTGGCTCAGGGAGCCCTGTCCTGTTTTCGGGTTAGTGGACCCGAGAGCTCCGCGGCCTCTTCCGACGACCACGGTCGCCACCGACGCCAACCACTGCCCCTCAGCTGACCGCCGTCCTCCCTTCGATTGTTCCGACCCAGCCCCATCAGCCGTTCGCCGCTGGAGCCGCCGGAAAGCCACCCCGAAGTCCCGGTACCCTGTTTTGGACCCAACTTGGTTCGGTTTTCGATTCAGCCGAACCGACCGCCGTCGTGCCCCACCGCCACCGTCGATCTACTCCCTAGAGTCCCCTCTACCACCTCCGAGCTCACCGCCGTTGGCCGCCGCGCGTGGCGCCCAAAATCCACCGCCGAACATCTCCCTTGTTTTGGCGTCGAGAAGGGGGCGTTTCTGATCGTGGCTGTTCGCCACCGTCGGCCGCCTTCCGCTGCCATCCACGGGTCCCGGCCGACCCCATCGACCTTGGGTGAGCTCCCGAACCTTGGCCGACCTTGTCCCGACCCGTGTCGCCGGGAAACGCCCAAAACAGTCCGGTTTTGCCAGTTTTGGCTACCGACCGTTACTATTTCAGGCCACCAGCCGTCGCTCGCCGGAGCTCCATCGCCGGCCACCTGTTTCAGCGACCTCGCCGGACTACTCCGAGGTGTCGCCAAAGTTTGAGTTCGGGTTGCTGTGCGATAAACCCTAATTAAGCCGTTGCGGCCGTCGCCGCCGCCGCTCAAGCTAACTCACATTGTGAGTTGACTCTAAACCTTGGTTAGGGCTCTAATTGCGCTTAGGATTAGTTTTATTTATTTATTTATTTATTTATATAAAAAAATTATGATCGGAACCGATTTAAATAGAAATGATGGTTAGGATAAATGGTCGATCGATTATTTGTCTGTGGCTATTTGTGGTAATTTATCAATTGATTGATTGATTGTGTTTGTTCACGAGCGAGTGACATGTTAGAGACGAGCGAACAATTGATTATTATAAATCAACTGAGATATATGAAATATAGTATGAATTGAGCTCGCAATTGGCGAGTTGAATTAATTGCTTGCAAGTGCGTTAATTGCCTGATTGATTTGGTTGCCTGGCTGAAATGCTCGACTGAGAGTCTTGTGGGCCTTGAGGCCAGGTTTGTTGCATTTCTGTATGAATTTTGGCATTAATCATAGATAAACAATGAGTTGATTGGTTGATTGACCTTACGAAAAAAAATAATAATAATGAGTTGATTGTCAAATGCGATTTGTGTGGTCATTAAAGGATCAATGACGTTACCTGGCAAGTTCACATTGTATTAGTGGTATTCATGCCGTATCTATTGTATGGAAACTTGCGACTTGTCAAAAGCACGATAATTCATGCCCCGTGCTAGTCGTACGGTTTTAAGGGATTATTGGATGTCGGTTGCAGCTTGTGATGGACTGAAACTCCTTTTTAAGGAATACCTACTCGCAGTGCCATGCCGGGTGCACTAGATACACTACTTGTAGTAGCCGTCGCTGAGAGGGTAAAGTGGACGTAGCCTGGTCCTGCCAGATAAGTGCGGGATTGCACTATTGATGTTTTTATCACGCCAGTCGCGTGGGTCATTGTTTAAGAATGGACTCGTGTGATGTCCTGTGTACGCCTAAGTGGTGGTGCCTTAATTGGTTGCTGATTTGGCGAATATATTTTATTGATATATATGTGTTTATATCTTGTGGCTTATTGTGGTGCTTAGGTTATCTTGGACGAATCAGTGTCCTAACCGAGATTATGCTTGATTTACTGAGATTAAATTCTCACCCCCGTCGTGGAATAACTTTTCAGGTCCATAATAATGAAGATACCGGTGCGATTCAGTATCCCCACCCACTCATCACACGATGTCAGTCTCCATCCGGTACCAGGTACGGACCAGATGTGGGAACGCCACATCACGACGATATAGGTCAATGAAGAGGTGCCACACCTCTTCAAGACTTGGTATCTTCGCGATGGGGTGGATATCTTTGGTCCGCTCAGAGGACTTGAGGGGCCATCTTTTTAGGGGGTCCCTAATGTCCCCGCTTGGGATCCGATGAATATAGATACGCCTGATGGGGAGAAGGTGGATCCCGCACCTGGTATGCAGCCTGAGCTCGAGCCTGAGCAGTCAGTAGCCTTCTCTGTACATTCCAGCCAGAGGTCCTGTAACGACCCGAACGACCCGGCTCTCCCGATTGGTTATGACGATCCGGATGCCGTTTTACCCAGTAGATGTTTAGGTTTCTTTTGTGGCCAGGGAACTAGTGACGTCTTTTGTGGGGGTACTGTTTTGGGATAGATGAGAGTTAACTTTACTTGATTCATGTATCTTTTTGTGAGTCTTAGAGAGCCGCCCCGAAACATAGGGTTGTATTTATTAGCTGTCGGTTTTGTAATGTTATAGATCATCTATTCTCAGTAGTTTTATTTTAGCATTGGGTTGTCTGGCTTTTCTTCTTACTTATCCCATGTTGATTTTATTGTATGGAATATTGCACGTTCCGCATGTGCAATGTTTTTTTAGGTCGATAGCAGTTGCCTGGGACGCTATTTTTTATGATCTGGTGGCGATTTGGTAAGGTATGTCGCGGGTTCGAGAGTCGGGACGTGACAATTTCCATTGACTTATTTGACACTTGCAGTAGCCAAACAAAATAACCTAGATCTGCAATCCGACCTCGGGCCCGTCTCGCAGAGTATTCAACACCGCGTACCTTAAGGACTTGTCCACATGTTTTAAAACGGGACTGATAGGCTCCGGCGGTAGATAACCATCTTCCACTGGCGGGTGCCCTTGTCATGTAGGACTGGATTTGCTCTATTATTGTTTACCTTGGATTGTTCTACTAAGTCGACCAGTCTTCCTCTTTGCCTTAAAAGGTTTTATTTTTGCATTAATCGACATTATGAAGTCCTCTCTTGTCTTGTCTATCCAACCGGATTCCAGCTTTGTTGTCTGTCAAACAAGTAAGTTTCCGCTTATCTGGCAAGTCCATAATAAACAACCATTGGGTCTTCTGCCCCTTGATCTGATGACAGCATGCTAGTGGTAAGCAAAATGAGAAGATGGGATTGGTTGCTATGTGTTACCAGCACGACATCGTATTCTCTGTATGGGCATGTGTTCCCTGCAATTGAAATTGTCTTGTGTGGTGTAACTTTGCAGGTTCGCGGCGTCATGGAGGAATGTCCTCCATACCGGTCCAATTTCTCGAAGTTATCTTATGGAGAGAGCCAGATGCTGGACAAATACCATTTTATGAGGAGGAAGGAGGAAGTGAAAAGGCTGTCCCTAGTATTCGATCAGCAGGTTGATCGACAGCTAATTGTAGTTAAAAGAGATTATGATGTTTGGCATTTGGCCGATGTCGCGTTTACTGTCCCTTTGTTTTGTCTCTTTTTTTTTTTCGGTGGTCGTCCTTCCTTTTATTGCAGTTCCATTATGGCGTGTTCTTCTCATATTTGAAGCTGCAGGGGATGAGGAATCTGATTGGCGATATCTGAACGTGCGGCTCAGAACCGGAAATCGAGGGTTCAGGACGCTATTTGTGGTTGTATTTTGGGGCTCAGAGGATCATAGATAGAGGCTGTATTTTTTTCGGGTGCGTGTAGATATATTTTTTGTAATGAAGAATGATGCTAATGGCAAAAAAAAAAAAAGAAAGAAACCAGAACTCAAAGCGTGTTAGAGTTATGGATGGTACTCATATCTCAGCAGTGATACGTATGATCAAATTCGTTTTATTGGACAAAAAGGAATGACAACGCAAAACATGTTGGAAGTATGTAATTTTAACATGAAATTTATCTATGTTTTTATCGGTTGGGAGGGACAAGCTCATGATACATGTGTCTTCCATGAAGTCATGGAAAACGTTGCACAATTTCCCCATTCTACAAGTTCGTTAGTTAATGATTTATAAAAATATCTACTTATTATCTTTGTGACATGTTAATTAAATTTACATTATATTTGTGTAGGTAAATATTATTTAGTAGACGTTGTATATCCAAATCCTATAGGTTATTTGAGGCCATATAGACAATTGAGATATAATTTGTTAGAGTTTCGACAAGATCTTTTACTTATAGGTTATGAAGAAGTGTTACAACCGTGCTTATTCCTCGCTACGGTCAGAAATTGAGCGAGCCTTTGGCTTATTGAAGATGAAATGACATATTCTTAAAAAAAAAATGCTAAGTTATCCGTATGAAAGGCAAGTGCAAATTATCATAATGACAATGGCTTTGAACAATTATATATGAAGAAATGACGTAAATGACATGGATTTTGAATATGTGAATTTGGATCTCGAGTACGGATATTCAGTTGACTGTGATGCTGTAGATTGGGGGGCTAGCGCTTTAAATACTAACACATCCCCTAACATGACACATTTACATGATGAAATAGCAATGGGTTTAGTTAATAGTTAAAGAGGTTTGTAATTTTTGGAGGTAAACTTATTTCTATCCTCAATGACTTATGTGATCAACTTTGTAATTTTGTAGGGAAACTTATTTTTATTCTCAATGACTTACGTGATCATATTTATTGTAATGGTCTTTTGATTGCACACATCATATTTTGACTTTTTCAACTTTAAATTTGTTAATATGTGTCTTTTACGCTACTCTGAAAGCGAAAATATGAAAGTTGCAATTATTTATTTATTTTTCCTAATTTTAAACAAATTACAGTTAAAAAATATTAAAATGGGACACCTACTTTTCAGATTTAAAAGTTTACCAAGCTGTATTTTTTACAAAGTCGCATCAAAATGCAATTTTCAATTACGGTTTACCAAAAAAATATTTATGTATTACCAAAACCCTTTGGTCAAAGGGTATTTGCATTTCACCAAAATTCATTTGACCAAAACTGAACCAAACAAGTCCAGTGTTGTGTTCACATTATGAGCTGAAGAGGCAGATGAATCATCTTTGTCGTTTCAGAGATTGGAACCTTGTCGATAGATGTGCGGGTAATGTCTCGAATGCGTTGATTAGCTAGCTATTCGCTCGTGCTGCTGGAGACTGTTTCCTCTTCTCTGAGTTTTCGGATCTCCTGTTCAATCATTGATTCCATCCTCTGGCAAAAAGGAAACGAAAAAAACATTTCAAGATAATCGATAGATTCTTGTATCTGCAAAAGTGTAGCGAACGAAATGCAGACTTTTTCTCGAGAGAACTAGCCAATGCTTCAGTTGTGGCTGGTTTCGTTTAATTTCTATTACCATGAAATAGGATAGTGTATGTCTAGGAATTGAATCCATACCGTATTCGTGGTTAGGGTTAATCGAGTTTTAACAATTATAAAACTCTCAAGCACCATATCAAACATTAAGGTGAAATTTTTTTTTTCCCGAAATTAAGGCGGAGTTTAATATAACAAAGATATAGTCTTCCTCGTGTAAAAACCAAGAACCGATTTGATCCGCATGTTCTCGGGACCAGGTGGAAATAGGTTCCAGTCTATTTTGTTGCAAGGAAGAATACTTTGGGAAAATTGTTTTCTCAATTTTTGATATTTCTATTACTATTGAAGATCAGATTGAACCGATTGATCTAATTGATTCTGTATTATAGAAAAATGAAAATCATGTACATTTGTTTCCCTTTTATATTTGGCATCTTGACAATATTATAAATGTACAAATATTACCTCTCATAAAACATCTTTCATGGTATCAGAGCCCAAGTTACCAACAAGTCTGGAACTAACAATCACTCGGTAGAGATACGGATTGTCGCTCACTCCGACTCATGAATTGTTGGGATTGTACCACATCGGTTGTGAAAAGAGTTAGTGTCCGATTTATAAGCGTGAGATAAAGTCTTATCCTAGCTTTTGGGTTAAGAAATTTCCAAGACCACCCAACACGAGAGCGTCAATCCTTGGCCTAGCTTCCGCCATTTCTACTCTTGCTCTTTTTTTGCTTTCTCTTGTTGTTGCAATCACAATTGCAAAACAGAGTCAAAATTACATGAGAGAAATCACTCAATTTTTTCTTTTACCATGGAGAAAAAGAACTAGGAACAACTCACCACATCTTCCCATTCAGGCGTGGAGGATGCACCTCCAATAACTCCTGAAGATGTTGCTATTGAGAATAGCCATGTCACACAAGAACAACCCAGTCAGGGCAATCCCCTTCAGGCTTAGCCCGTTTAGTGGCAACATTTTCCGACCAACCAGAGGCAGCCTCTTCCAGGCCAACCAATCCAGTTGCCGTCCGTATATGCCGGCTCCAACAGTCCCGTGGTACTATGGACCTGCTCAGCCCACCGTCATTGAGTCATCATTGCCGTCATTAACCAAAGAATCACGGGGTCGTACACAGCCCGGGGAGGCTTGCCAGCTGGATATGGGGCAAACACAACTCCCTGGTTCAGCTTTCCTTATGGAGGCCAATTACTAGAAACAGGTATGATAACGGGTTTTGGAACGGATTCATATCCGCTTCCTCCACTCGGCTACCAAGCTTTTTTTCCGTATCCAGTCGGAATTAGCGGCAAACGGTTGGAAATCGGAGACCCGTTGCACACGTCACCATCTGACGGACCGGAACTGCGACTAATTAACCTTCAGTTGGCTGGGCCCGAGCATTATTCAACCTGGGCAAGGGATCTCCGTCGAGCACTTGTCACGAAAGAGAGAGATGGTTTTCTCGAAGACACAATCCCAATTCCGGCCGATGAACGACATCAATGTCACTGACGTCGCTGCAACCAATTAGTGCGACAATGGATCGGGAATTGCCTTACGGCCGAGGTAGCTGCCGGTTTACCACTTACTGAGGATGCGAATACCATGTGGTCGAATATACGGGAGATGTACGGCAAGCTTGATCGAGCGAAACTTTTTTCCTTTACATAGGCTTTATCCGAACTCAGCCAAGGAAATCAGTCCGTGACAAGCGTTTTCAATCGCTTGTCAGCCCTTTGGAACGAAATCGAAGGAGTTGAAGAAACCCTAGTCGGGCACGAAGAGACCCTTCAGCAATACCGATCAATACACGACCAAGAGAAAGCCACGAGGTTTTTACTGGTACTAAACGAAGAGTACCAACCTTTTCGAACTCAGATCCTTGCAATGGAGCCATCGCCGACACTATCGGCCGAATTTTTCAGCTCGCTGTTCAGGAGGAAAGCCAGCGATCGACAACAGAGACGACAATGAGACACGGTGAGGGAGTAGCCCTTTCGGCCTTCTCATCTCATAGCGCACAGAACAGCCACGAGAACGGGTTTGAAAGCTCCGGCGTATCGTTCTCGTCTGGAGGAGAACAGGGAAGAAGAAAGATTGAGAACGCGTTGTTTTCATCTGGCGGAGCACTGAAGGAATACCCTAATTACTTAGGGTTGGATGGCCACGATTTAAAGTAGAGATCCAACGGCTCAAAAATAATAGGCAGAGGAGGCGGATCCAGCGGCTCTGGTTCGGCCACGTCAGCGCGCGGATCCAACAGCTTACGTGCAGCCACGTCATCATGGAAAATGGATGGTAATTTTTTAAAACCCAAAAATAAATTTTGTGATTATTGCAAAAGCCTACATCACACCGTAGATACATGCTGAAAATTACATGAACGTCCAAGGGATCGTGAGAGGAATGATAAGGAAATATTTGCCTATCAAGTTTATGTACCAAAGCCATATGGGATCCATAACACTATTACACAAGATCAGTACCAAAATAAAATAAAAATGCTGAACCAGTTGAAGAACCATGATAAGGGTGTAAGTTTTTCAAGTACCTTTCTATCCCAAGAAAATTCTATTTCTGTCAACGCATGGATAGTCGATTCAGGTGCCAGTGACCATATAATTTGCGCTAAGAGTTTGTTTTCCCATATTGATGAACGACCTCAATTTTCCAAGTCAGTACGACTTCCAAATGGTAACACTACTTAAGTTACTAAAACTGGCACCGTTCAACTTGGACAAAATTCTTCGAAATATTCTATATATTCCTGAGTTCGAATTCAATCTTCTTTCTGTCTCAAAAAACTGTCGAGATAATTCCTGCAATGTCATTTTCAATTTCGACAATTGCTTGTTTCAGGACCGTACGACTGGGAAACTGATGGGCTTGGGTAGAGTTAAAGATGGATTATTTTTCTAGGTTAACTCTCTTGGAGATTTAAATTCCTTGAACAAAAGCATTTCTTGTAATGCTACTGCTATCAATAAAAATCTCATTTATCATCGGCGTTTAGGTCATAGTGCAAAATTTCCTAATCTGAAATGTTCGGTATGCCCTCTAGCTAAGCAATCCAGACGACATTTTCCCATTAATACATCTTGAGCCACTCGTTCTTTCTCACTAATGCATCTCGATATCTAGGGTCCTTATCATATGACATATCGTGATGGATCTCGTTTTTTTCTCACAATCGTTAATGATTTTTCACGTGCCACTTGGACATTTCTCATGCAATCTAAAGGTTAGACTGTTTCCAAATTTTCCAAATTTCTTTCCACGATCAAAACTCAATTCGATGCATCTGTTCAAAAAATTCGAACAAACAACGAGTGCGAATTTCTTTCCAATGATTGTCAATCATTGCTTATTTCTCATGGCATACTCCATAAGGCTTCATGTGTTTATACTCCACAACAAAATGAAATTGTGGAACGCAAACATCGATATCTATTGGAGGTTGCAAGAGCTCTCAAATACCAAGCTTCTATTCTTGAGCAATTCTGGGGCAATTGTGTAGTCACTGCTACTTATTTGATTAACCGCATGCCGAATAGAGTTCTTGGAAGTCGTACTCCTTATGAATTGCTTTATAACAAATTGCCTTCCATTGATCATCTGTAGACATTTGGATGTTTATGTTATGCGCCATCCGTGGGACCTCGGACTAAGATGGATCCTCGTGCCACTCCATGTATTTTCATGGGATACCCCACTCTACGAAAAGGGTATCATGTTCTGGAAATATCTATCGGATATTTTTTCGTTAGTAGGGATGTTATTTTCCATGAAGACGTTTTCCCCTTTCAAAATGGGATTTTTTTCATCTTCACCCACTCCCGACCGATCAAAATTCTTAGAAGAAGATGTCTCGTCCTCTCCTTCATATTTTATTGCTCCAACAAGATCGATCACATCAGTTCCAAGTGAATACACGGAAATGGCATCTCCAATGTTGTCAAGATCATCTTCATTGACTAATCCGTCATTATCTATTACAGATTCTTTATCATCACCAGTGGCTTCTTCACCGGCTAGTTCATCAGCCGTTTCTTCCCCAGATTCGTCTCCAGTTCCTCAAGAGCAGCCACGACGTTTTGGGTACGCTATTCGTCCACCTACATGGACAAAAGATTATATTTGTTCAGCATGCAAAAATTCAGGAAGTCCCTATCCTGTATCATCTTATGTGTATTTTAGTTGGCTTTCTACTACATATATGTGTAGCATTAGTCGGATTTTCGAGAAACATGAACCATCCTCGTACTAGGAAGCTGTACGAGATCCTCGATGGCAAAAGGCAATGGAAGCTGAACTCACTGCACTCAATGAAAATTACACGTGGGATGTTGTTCCTCTACCTGAGCATCGAAAGCCTATCGGATGCAAATGGGTCTACAAAATAAAATTCAAGGCTGACGGGTCTGTTGAACGCTACAAGGCTCGTTTAGTGGCACAAGGCTTCACTCAAAGGGAGGGATATGATTATCATGAAACTTTCTCACCAGTTGCCAAGGAAGTTACTGTTCACACTTTCTTCTCAATTATGGCTGCTCATCACTGGTCCCTCCATCAGATGGATGTCAACAACGCTTTCCTTCATGGATACCTTCACGAAGAAATTTACATGTATATTCCACTAGGATTACGCAGACAGGGGGAGTCTCATATATGTCGTCTTCGAAAACCCCTATATGGCCTCAAACAGGCTTCCAGACAATGATATGCCAAATTTATGAATGCTTTAACAGCATCAGGATTTCAGCACTCAAAACATGATTATGCCCTCTTCACAACGACATCAGGTACTGCGTCCATTTATTTGCCGATTTATGTTGATGGCATACTTATCATGGGAAATGACAAGTCTAGCATTGAATAATTCAAGCAACATTTGCATTCTACATTCCACATTAAGGATTTAGGATCACCAAAATATTTCCTTGGGATTGAAATTGCACGTTTAGATAAAGCATCAATCTCAATCAACAGAAGTTTGCTTTGGAAATTGTGTCTAAAGCCGGTTTATCAGGATGCAAACCGACCATCATACCTATAGAATAGAATGTCAAGATGATAAGTTATGAATATGATTTGGAGACTTCCACTTCCACTGACGATCCAATACTCAAGGATCCATCAGGATATAAGAGACTTGTAAGAAAGTTGATATACCTCACTATGACAAGACCTGATATAAATTATGCCGTTCAGATATTGAGCCAGTTCATGCACCAACCAAAACAATCTCATATGAATGCAACATTAAAAGTAGTAAAGTATCTAAAGGGATGTCCAAGGCTCAGAATTTTCTTATCTTGCGACTGTAACATGAGAATGACAGCTTTTTGTGATACTGATTATGCCACTTGTCCAATGACTAAAATATCCACGACTGGTTTCTGCGTAAAATTGAGAAAGTCCTTGATCTCATGGAAAACTAAGAAGCAAACAACAATATCTTTGTCATCTGCAGAAGAAGAATACCGTGCCATGGCAAAAACTGTTTATGAGATAGTGTGGTTATGAGGACTATTCTCTGATCTTGGGGTACAAGTAGAGGGACCAACTAAATTATTCTGCGATAATGATGCAGCACTCAAATTGGCAGCGAACCCAGTTTTCCATGAAAGAACGAAGCACATTGAGATTGACTGTCATTTCACTCGAGATAAAATTCGAGAAGGAGTTCTGGTCGCTAAAGGAATTGCGACAGTGAAACAACCTACAGATATTTTCACCAAACCGTTATGTCAAAGGCTGCACGCGTATCTCTTAAGCAAGCTTGGCTTCCTGTATATATATATGGCCATTAGCTTGAGGGGGAGTGTTGGAGATCCTGATTCTCCTTATTAAAGATTGAAGATCAGATTGAACCAATCGATCTAATTGATTCTGTATTATAGGAAAATGAAAATCATGTACATTTGTTTCCTTTTTATTTTTGGCATCTTGACAATATTATAAATGTACAAACATTACCTCTCATAAAATATATAGTGAGAACACATTTGTTCCCACGTCTGGTTTCTAGGCCGTCATCTTTCAATTACGAAAAACTAATCGATTTAGTTAAAACGTTTATCATTGAATAAAAATAACACACTTAGATTAAAGGAAAATAACTTCAAAATCACTTTTTTTAAGTCCTTTCTTACCAAACTTAGGTTATCCTGTAATGTTGTTTCTTATTGGGATATTGTTTTGTTTTAACCTGATAGATGATGTTGATTTTCATGTTAGATAAGAGTTTGGGATGCAAATGCGTGTGCTGTTTGTTCATCATGCTGCGCTGGAATGGTTTTTGTTTCCGGTGTACCTGTAAACATGCAGTGCCATGAACCGCTGCTCTATGTGGCTGCTGGTTCCGATGTTGCCATTATCGACTTAAGGAAGATGCAAAGAGTTGGCACTGCAGCAACTTCCCAAACGAACTTGTATTCCTTGGAAATTAATCCTTCGAAGTCATTAACGGGTGAGGCTGGCAGGTTAGTTCTTCTCTAGGGGTAGAGATATTTTTTTGACGAGTTGCACTTGTATGGTATAGAATCGTCCACACTGAGGCGTCATGCCGCAAGTTGTACGGAGCGCTTCGCTTTAGCAGTTGTTTCCTTTGATCCAATATTTTCATATATTAGCAATCTAACATATGAGTATTTTGATGAAGCTGCACTATCCATCTATGGGTTATGGGAAGTTAAAACAACTGGACATCCTCAGACCATTTAGAATGAACACAGGTGCAATAACTTTGGTTTGTTGGGTGGACCATACTTTCAATCCTCTTAAGTGTAAACAGAGCATGCAAGACAAAGCACATCGACGTCCCCGATGCAAATTCCCTTACACCAATTGAGCAATGCCTCGCTTAGTTTACATCAACATCGTCTTCCAATGAGTTGTGCAGGTACTCTCTGCTTATCTTTTTGTCAGCGAGAAAAACGTGTGATTATATTTAGGAGAGCTAGCAATTATTCCTTAAGATATATAGATTGTTATCTCTGCAATAGGAAACAATGAACAAGATTGCAAAAAAAAAAAAAAAAAAAAAAAAAAAACAAAGAAAAATCGCATGCTTATGCCATATTCGTAAATAGTATCTGCAATAGTGGTCGGAGCTATTCTGATGTCCCTCTATTGAACCACCGAGGATTTTTTGTTTTTGAGGTCGTGTGGGGGTGGGGCTGTTTGCCAGGGGCTGAGGCATTAACTGTGGTTACAGACCAGGCAGTATATTCCTGAATGGGAATAACTTGGGAATAAACTGTGAAAGACAAATATGGCAAAGGGAATTGAAAATCCCTTGCATGTAAAATTAGCGGTTGATAGTTTGTTTTTAGTGCTCCGAAAGCAAGATGCTTGTTCTGTTGCAGGGCGATGCTTTGGGATGTCAGAAAGAACCAGGGCGAGCTGGATGGGCACTCAGGTCCTGTGGCGCATTTGCATATGGATATGGTGATTCTCAATATCGAATAACAGAATGAATAGGTGCAGGTCGCCCAGAAGATGAATATGTTAATGTTCGGGAAGCTGACACCGGTGATCGAGTGAACTCGTTGACTATGGATGTTCTGCCACAGCCATAAATGGTTGTCGAATCTTTGCTGCTGCTTGTGGCCTTATATATAGGGGTGTGCGCCTGAGGGCCTTCACATCTGCAGACTCCCCGGTTTCACACTACTTGGATGAACACACATCAAAATCTTGGCAACCAAGTCCCTATTCGGATGGTGATGCCTGAAGTGATGATGTCGTAAACGTGCATATAGATAACTATTTGTGGAATGCCACCAATGGGAATGATGTACTGCTGCTGTATCTTTTCCTGCATTCTTGTGTAATCAGTTGCACATCCTTTTGCTTCATTTGTACCTTGGCCGCTGCATCCCCTATGGTAGGGATCTTTGGTAGACACACTGGGGATGATTTCTTCTTCACAAATAAAGAAAAATCAACTTGCGAATACGGTATTTGCCCCCCACATCAGATAATGACGTAGTCTGTGCTTCTATGCCCATTGATGTTCTTGGCACCTGCAGTAGCCAAACAATATTTGCCATGATCTGCAATCCAACCTCATCCTTGTCGGGGAGTATTCTGACACCACGTACCATGAGGATTGTGTTCTTCATGTTTTAAATTTCAATTCATATAGATACAACAAAATGTTTCTGGTCAATCAGATGGCCACACCGTATGTTCAAGCGCCCCAAAAGAAAATCATGACTCTGCTCCAGTGCTTGGCTCTTCTCTTGTGACTATTAACGCAGGATGGATCCTGATTCATTTCTAGAGACCACTAACATCCAGAGAATTGGGAAAGCTTTTATTCAATATTGACAGAAAATTCTTAACATCCCATTTTGGGGGAGGAACTTCTTTACATCACGTCCAAGCCAAAAAGAAAAACGTGTCTGTTGGCGTTTTGCCAACTTACCAAGTTTCCCTGCGGAGGTAGGTTTTTTGCCTCTTCCCTTTCTGTGTCGTTCTCGGAGACGGTTGTATTCTTTTCGACCAATTCTCTAAACACTGGATACCTGAGGAGCAAGCCAACCGCTGTCGGGGCAGAAGAAGACTTACAGCACAAGCTAACAGGTACTTTCCTTTCGAATCTATCGTGCTTTCGTTTGACGTTCTTTATATAGTCTTCTGTGAAAGGACTAGCCAGGATGACGTCTCCTCCCTAGGGATGTAGTTGGTGGCTGATAGTGCTCTTGGAGAATCTGTGAAGATCTGTTGTTCGGTTAAGATGAGTGCTGAACCATTTGTTCCAGGCTTCAACCATCTGAGCAAGTACTCAAGCCAAATTGGTCACAGCATTGATCCCTCTATATTCAATTGCAGCAATGCCGTAGGCATGGCCTGCTTCCTCTTGAGTACCTTCATCATTAACATAATAAACGGCCAAAGACAAATATGGACCTGACAGTTTATTCCTGAAACTGTCAAACGACCAAAAGACAAATACGGCGAAAGGGATTCAAAAACAACCCTTCTGTGGAAGTTTTTTCTGTTTAAAGTGTGCTTCCAACATGATAATTCCAGTGCTCTGAGGGAAAGATGTTTGTGATGTTGCAAGGCGTTGCTTTGGGATGTCAGAGCCAAAGTAAATCGGCGTCAATGGTTGAGTTGGATGGGCATTCAGGTCCGTTGGCGCATTTGCATATGGAGTCATACAAAGACGTTGCAGGGAGCCCAGAAGATGATTATGTTAATGTTTGGGAAGCTGACACTGGTGATAGCGAACTCTTTGATCTGTTGTAATCTGGAAGAAGTGGGCTGCACCTGTGGATCCTGGGCCATTGCCGTAGATTACTGCTGCTTCTGGCCTTCAACGTGGGCTTGTGCGCTTCAGGGACTTCACATCTGCAAACCCCCCCGGCTTTACAATGGGAGGATGAGCGCACGTGGTAATTTTGGCAACCAAATTCTTTTTCTAAAGATGATGTCTGAAGCGTGGAATGCGGTAGACGTGTATGTAGAAATCCGTATAATGCTCCCATGGCCATGAAATTATTACGAACTTTTATGCATCTCTTTCTGCATTCTTTTTGTTCAGTTGCACATCCTTTTGCTTCGTACCGATGAATCCCCGACGGTTTTACATGATGGATATTTGGTAGATGCGGTCGCGACAATTTTTTTTTTTTTTTTACGTAAATAGAGAAAAGTAACATTACTAATCCGGTATTCCTCACCACACCTGATAACGTCCTTGTCTGTGCTTCTATGCCAAACAAGATAACCAAGATCTGCAATCAAACCTCGTCTCCTTCTCATGGAGCATAAGACACCATGTGCTATGAGATTTTGCACATATGTTTCTGGTTAATGCAGGATGGATCCTGACTCCATTTCTGGAGACCACTAGCGTCCTGAGAAATCGGAAGCTTGTATTCAGTATTGACAGGAAGTTCTTAACAACCCATTTTGTGAGAAACTTATTTACATTACATCCAAAGCCAAAAGCTAGAATGTATCTCATGTTGGCTGTCTCTATCAACATTCATCCTTTTGATGGGTTTCTGAGACGTTCACAGAATGAACTGAAGCTCTCTTTCTTGTAACTGTACTTCATCCCTGTTTGAAGAGCAGATAAAAGGGATATCCACCATTCCATCGCAGAAGATCCCCGTGTATTCGTCCTCACTTCCCTGCGGAGGTTGGGTTTTTGCCTCTTCCTCATCTGTGTCATCCTCGGAGACGGTTGTGTTCTTCTCGACCAATTCTCTAAACACTGAGGACCTGAGGAGTAGGCCAAGCGCTGTCGGGGCAGAAGAAGACTTACTGCACGAGCTAACGGGTACTTTCCTTTCTAATATTTCTTGCTTTTGAGTAATATTCATGAAATAGTCTTCTGTGAAAGGACTAGACAGGAAGAATGAGGACTTAGTCTCCTCTTTAGGGATGTAGCTGGTTGCTGGTGGTGCCATTGGAGAATCTGTGAAGATCTGTTGTTCTGGTAAGACTAGTGACGAACCATTTGTTCCAGGCTTCAACCATCTGATGTAAGTACTCAAGTCAAAATTGGTCACGGCATTGATCCCTCTATATTCAATTGCAGCAATGTCATAGGCACGGGCTGCTTCCTCTTGAGTACCTTCATGATTAACAATACACTTGAGAGAAAGTTCAAGTTTGCATTTACACACTGCCCTTCTCCATAACAGCGTGATTTTAGGTTCTATATGAAGAAAGGTCCAACTGAAGGAATTTTCTGTTTCCTCTTTTCTTTATCCTATGCGAGGAATAAGATTGGTTGAAGTTTTAACTTACTGTAAGTGCCGAGGTACAGGTACTTGTTTCCGAAGACTCTCCCAATTCTTGCTTCCCATCTACCATTGTGATGGTGTCTGCACATTTTATTATCATTTATAGCTTTAGCAAATCCGTTTCCAATGCTATTATCTCTTCGGAACGATTTGTTTGTCGTTGTTTAGAATTTACCTGGCAACTCCTCTATACTTGGATACGCCTCTTGAGAAGCCACTGCTCTTTCTGCCAAAAAAGAAATTCAATAGGATGTCAACTAGGCAAAGAATGCAACAGGATAACGTCCTTCATGTATAACCCAAACATGTTTCGGCACTTACCTTCTTAAAGAGGCTAAGTATTCCTCTTTCGTTGCAGTCTGCATAATTTCGATCTCCTTGTCATAATCTGATATCTGCCAAAGGTATCTCGATGTTAGATGATATGCTTCTTCCTGAAAGAAGAATTTAACATCTTGAGCTGAAATAGAGGCATGTCGTGTACCGGAAAATTGGTGAAGGTCGATGTTCCCCAGTACTTGAGTGCAGCCATATCATATGCTCTTGCTGCTGCTTCTTCTTCATCATAAGCTCCTGAGAAAGTGAGAAGGAAAAAGTTCAGTCTCTTTTGTCACCTAAGAACCGCATTGGAATCAAATATTTTCTTTCAAGAGAGCTTGGACTCACCTAGATAAACTGTTCAACCCCAACGACATCCAAATAGTCATGCAAATTCAATAGAACAAGAACATGTTATTAGGATGAGAAGAATAATGATCAAGACGATTAAACTCAATAAGAGAAAGCAGGAAAAAGAATGGGAGAGAGATCAGACATACCTTGCTTCCCTTTCTTCTTTTGGGTTACATTCCAAGAGAGCTTGTCCCACAGGTGGGCTTCATACCGACCAGTCCATCTGTGCCTGCCATTTGTGTTTCCATTTCCACTCAGCTTAGCTATTTACACAATCTACCATCAGGAAAAAGACATCGCAAATTCAAACAATTGAATTTATTCAAACCTGCTAACACCGCGAAATTTTGAACTTCTCTTTGGGGTTGTAGCAGCAGCAACGGATACGTGATCGCCTAATTGCGGTGGTCGACTCTGGTCAGCATCACGGACAAGGCTGACCAAGGATGGGTCTCTGCGACGCCTCTTGATGCACTTGACAACGGGTAGAACGCCATCATCTGCATACATGCAGCGCCTTCCCGTGTACTCTTCATTCTTTACTGTGGCCAGCATTTCCATTGTTTCTCTTGTTCCTCAGTGATTCTTTCCTTGTTTGCAGTTGCTTTTGAACTTTTCCTTGGCTGCTTGACCTGAAGGAGTCCATGTGATCATGGAAGCTTATATATGCAGCGGTTTTTTTGGTGCTATTAGTATTTGTCTGTGGTGTTTCAACAGTTTTTCCAGTAGAAAACAAGTCCAAAGATGATTACGAAGCAATGTGGGACAAGATTTAGTGTCCATACCCGGTCTGAGAGCACAAAGACCTAAAAAACTAGGCGTTATTGTTTTGTGCCTGGCTTTGTGCTGCAGATCGGTTGGCCAAGAACCATGCCATGTTAACCAATATCGTTATGCAAAGTCCTTTTAACTCCAGTGTATATTGCAGATTTTTGTCAGCTTGTTGCTTTTTGCAAGTTCCAGCATGGACTGTTACATGCTTCTATGGAAAAATCAGAGTCGAATGCACCAGATACATGCGCAACTGTCGGATCTGGACTCGTGTATTATGTTGGTTCATAAATATAATTCTCCATATCCAGTGCAATTACATTAGATGCACTTACCGGTGCATATTCGATTACTTTTTATTTGACTCCGTATTGCTGAGTATTCTTGTCTGGAATTCTGTTCTAGCAATTGCAGTGAGGATTGGCAAACCAAATGACTATCGAATCCGAGTTCTGCTTCGCCGTTTTCATGGGAATGCAAGAGCAAGATTTAGGTGCGCAAATCAACTAGGTGAGCCAACCAATTAGTGTTCTCAAAGTTCTTGCTCATAACAAGTTATCAAAAGTTCCGAAGGACATGAACAGGAATAGAGAGGAAAGCCTACAAAAGCAGAGGAACCACAGACTTTAGAAAGAAGTCGAATATTAGAATGTTTAATCGAAAGCGACGCAGTCCCAGGTAAAAAAAAAATGCTTCTTTTGGCTCTTTATGGGAGAGAGGACTCTGCAAAATGTTTTTTACCGCAGTTTGTTCTGCTCGACAAGGTTCAGGATGGCTCGTGACATGTGCCACGAGTTTTCCAAGCAACTTGATCTACAGTGCGAAGTCCTAACAGTTTCCTGGTTCTTTCATAAGACTCATCGTCTACGAATAATGGGTTAGTTCTCACTTTCTGTTCGGGTTCGATGTTTGCGAGGTTTCAAAAGATCCTTGTTTGGTACCCAAATTGCTGGCGATGTCTCCTAAGTTCCCAAAAGTTAACTGATTATTTCACCAAGAATCATCCCGCCATCTTGGTTCTTGTATCCATCGACTCATATTCCTGAAATATACTCTTGGCATTTTGCAAACAAGAGAAACGACAATCTCCAGCAGAGAGAGAGAGAGAGAGAGAGAGAGAGAGAGAGTATTATGATGGCCCCAGCTCCAGCAAAAGTCATCTGCAGAGACTGAGAACCATTAGAAGGCCATTGAGCAACAGCATGACGTTGTCATGAACAGGCCAGTTTAGGAAATGGCAACTTTACTGCACTAGGACTGGTTCAGTACGCCGCATTGTTGTTCATCACCTATGTCGTCGGCCGAATGTGAATGCCTCGGGCCTTAGTTCGAGTCGTCAAGGGACACAGCCATGGTCGAGCTTGTCCTCAGTATTAGTGTTTCATAGCCGTACCGCAGTTTCATCCAAGGCCCACAACGACACTACGCTTAAGATTGGTTCGTATTTTGCTGTGCGGATGTTCATCCGTCACTCTGGAGCTTCATGAAGGAGTCCAGAAAGAGATCAACGTGAGCCTAGAACGACCCTCGTTCGGTTCACCTTCATACTGTGCTGACTTCTTTATGAAACGAGAATTTGATTTGGAGAAAATTTCGCGATTTCGAGATGAACCGGCCATCCGAACACGAAAAACCTACTAGCAGCAAGATTTCCCTTCCCTGAGGGGATCCAATTTAACGATGGCCTCCCAGTGGAAAGACGGCCAACTAGGTTCGACCTAACGAGTCAAATTAGAAGGGAGCAGCAGTAAATGATTCGAAAGCTGCATGCATCATCGACAATTAATGGAGTGAAGACTGAAGACCATTTCAGCTGTGAAAGGGAACGAAAGGGTGCGTGGCGGCGTTTGTTTCCGGAAAAATATTTTTTTATAATAATAATCGTATGTATAGATTGCAAAAGTGAATCGTCGGAAAATATTTTCATCATCTACGAAAATATTCAGACATAATAATGATGAGAATATTTTTCATTCATTAATTATTTTAAATTATATGTGATCATTTTTAGAAATTTATTTTTTAATTGTTCTTTTTTCACAAAATAAACGGAAGAATTGTCCAGGATAACTATGCAATGAAGCAATTAGGAGGTGAGATATCTCTCCCTCTCCTCCCTATTTTATATTGTCGTTTTATTCGGAAGTTTGGAGTAAATTGTTGATTAGCTTGCTCACTACATGAGTAAATTCCCACCATACTTCCCACTATAAAATCCTAGTAATTAGAACCTTATATAACATCCAATTAGTCATTTTTTTTCCATTCCTTTTATTTCATTTCAATTGGTGTGTTCTAACCACCAAACGAGACCTCGGATTTCACGAATGTTTAAAATCAATCATAGTTTCTAGAGATTATTTACATAAATGGTCCTCAAATTTTGGCAGAATGTGCAGTCTGGTCCTTGAACTTTTAATTTATTCAATTTAGTCCCTAAACTTTGGCAGAATGTGCAATTTGATCCATCAACTTTTGATTTGTTCAATTCAGTCCCTAAACATTTAGTGTATGTTCAATATCGCCCCTTGACTACAGGAAAGTATTTAATATAATCATTTTATTAATTTAAGATCAAGGATAACGTTGAATATTTTCATATAGTCAATGGACTAAATTGAACACTTACTAAAGGTTTAGGGACTGAATTTAACAAGTCAAAAGTTTAGGGATCTAATTGCACATTCTGTCAAAGTTCAGGGACTAAATTGAACAAATTAAAAGTTCATAGATCAGATTACATATTTTACCAAAGTTTATGAATTATTTGTGTGGTTTTGCATAGTTTCTACTATCATTAAGCAACTTGATGCGACAGCACCTTCTACTGACTTCACGTGCAAGCCAAGTTAGCAGTCACGGGTATCTTCTAATATCCATTATGAGTGTTTTGGACTTGGGCATGTCCGTAAAAGGCTTAACAGAAAGCAGGAAACATGGCTTCCATAAGACTTTTTTGTTATTTCACTCCCATAAGGAAAAAACAAAATATATATATATATATATAGTAAGAATTTGGGGAGCTTAAGGGTTTGCTTCAGACCGATGTTAAAAAACTTTGAAATTTCACAATCCACTTCATTTGGAAACATGCAGAACCAATCTAAAGTTGCAATGATTTCAAAGTACTTTGTCATGACAATGCCTTGAAGGATTTGTCCATCGAAGTGAGTGTTTGATTTTGATTTTTAACCTTAACTCCCTTTTATTGTGTATTAAATGTGAGTTGTACAAAAATATTTGCATTTGATATCATCCTCAGATGTTTATGCAAATCAACAGGTGCTTTCAATTCAACTCTGACCATCAAATGAAATGTGAATAAACTGCCATCTTCTCTTCGAAACAAAGGGCTCTTTTGGTTTTGTCAAATTTCCATATAAAAGTTTGACCAAAAAAGGAAATTTCAATATAAAAGTGTTCGTCTAGGAAGGCTTCAAGCCCATTAGAAACAGGCTGGAGCCCAATAGCAACTCGCTGATAAGCAGAATTTCGACGGCTAACTTGGATTTTACTTTTTGGACCCCCAAAAAAAAAAAACTCGGATTTTACTTTAGACCTGAAAAAACTTGGATTTTACTGGAAAAAAAACTTGGAATTTATTGAACACGAGTCATGTCCCATCAAAGAGTCAAATTTAAGGGAAAAAATCTAAATAAGAATATGAATTGTCTTTATTTTCTCAAATAAAAATCTTAAGTAAGCATTGTTTTAAATAAGGGCTTAAAGTGGACCGTATTCAAATAATGGCAAAAAATGAGTATTTCAGTAAAACAAAAAAAATTAGCTTGACATTACCGTTGGTAAATGACATTTTCGTATTTTAGTTATTTATTTATTTATTTCTTTTTTCCTTTTTTCTATTTTTAAACTAAAAAAACACACAAAAGAGAAAAAACAAAAGTAGGCCCACCCCTCCTGTGGCCGCCGCCCCATTGATGGGGCAGTGACAATAGTTGAAGGGGTCATCGATGCCTTGATGAGGGCCTGTTGGCCCACGCCAAAATTGGGAGAGAGTCGCGATCACACTCTTATTTGAAACAACGATGGGGCAACAGTTACAATCGGTTAGCCCTAGCCTGTATTTTTCTTTCTTTCTTTTATAAAAAATACTTTCGTATTTTTTATTTAATTTAACTAAAGTTTAGGTTAAAATTGTAAAAATGCCTTTAATCGGCAAAAATACTTGGCTAGCCAATGATGTTTGACTCTTATTTGAAACAGTCATAGCCATTTAGGTTTTTATTTGAGAAAATAAGATCACTTCAAGTTTTTATTTGAAATTTTTTTCAAGCTTAATGAAGAGAAAAATTATACAAAATCTCCTAAATTATGGAGTAGGACATGCTCGCTCTCGAGCTTCTAACATTTACTCAATATATCATGAACTTTCATTAATTTATAACCATTGATTCTTCGTTTTTTTAGCGCGTGCGACTCACGGGACTTTAAAGGGTAAGAGAGGTAAATTTTTACCTCAGTTATCCTTTTTCTGGGTAAGGACCTTAGTTATCCTTAATTGCCGTAAACAATGGAAACGCATTGAAATTGAGAGAAAAACTAAAGTAACTAAGTTATTAATAACCGAAAAAATCATTATTAAATTTAGTTAACAAAATTTTGTACAAATTTGATAAACATGGCAACTTGAACTAAATAAGATATCATAAGGAAAGGAATAATATAAAGGAAACTGTCTCAACAAAAGAAAGGTGAAACGATAATAATTACGCACTCGTCACGTAAACTTAGAGATTAAAGAGTATTGCAAAAAAAATAAAAATGCAAGAAGAGTTGTAATGAGAATGTCGTGAGCCGCAGCAGACCCAACTAGGCTCTTTTTTACACGTGCAAAGTATACGATAAGTTTCTAATTACAATATAGATTTTTAGGGTTACATGTATTTTCTAGACAAAAATGCCTCTCGAAAAGGCGAGGAACGTGCTAGTGATGATGATGAGTTCAGGGATAAATGGGTCAAAATTACAGAGTTCAATAATATTCGATAATAAAGTTAAGTATGGACGGAAATTCGAAAAGTTAGCACCACTTCTGAAAAATGTAATGATTAAGTCAAAATGATCAAGCCATAAAAAATTTATATTAGTCAAATCTCGCTCTTAAGCTACACCTCCAAGATCAAAGCTCGAGTTCTAACGATCGAACGGAGATTTAGATTCGGTGATTAGGGGAATTTCGAGAAATAGAAGCCAAAAGAATTTTCATAAATTTTCACTAATAACAATTAATAACACCGCCATAATTTATTTATTTATTTTTGGTCGAAACATCGCCTTGATTGATACTCCCCCATTGGCGCCACAGCCCAAAGCGCGCACTACGCACCCCTTCGCTCTCCTCCTTCTTTGCCGTATAAAAGCCTCTCTCTTTCTCTCCGCTCTCTCTCCTCTTTGTCTCTCTCTCTTTCTCCGGTACTTCGTCCTTCCCATCGGAGTTTTGATTCGAGCTACTGCGACGCAATGACGGACGGTCACCTCTTCAACAACATCTCTCTCGGAGGCCGCGGAGGCTCTGTAAGTAGCGCCTTCCCCAATCTCCTCCTGTTTCGCTCTCATCGTCCTTCGTTCGAGACCTCTCCAACTCCTTTTCTTGCGGGGTTAAAGCGCGGCGATTTTTGGGCTCCGGTGTAGCGGTTCCTCTTCGTTTGTTCGTGATGCTATCTTACGAAATCCTAGCTTGTTCGAATTGAGGAGAATAGTGTTGTTGTGCCGCTGCATTTGGTGGCTGGGGACGAAAGGATGATTACGACGACTTCTGGGGATTGCTGCCGTTGTCCATCGTCGCCAGTGAAAGACTAATTGATAGTTTCTTTTGATTCAATTGTTTAAGATGATCTGGTCGAGTCGAGCTTTGGTTGACACTGTTTGTGTTTCGGTGGCTCTGAGGATTTTGGTAGAAAGTTTGATTTTCGGGTATTGGTCCCGTTCACTCGTGTAGAAAACCCTAGTCCAGTCCCTCGCCCTGCGGTTGTCGTTGAATTTTGTCGTAGCCTCGTTTCTGAAGGTTCTCCTGATTTCTTTGCCTCGTTCTAAGAGAAGTGGGATTAATTTGGCAGAGCAAAAGCTTCTTCTTTAGTTTTTACGCAATAGTCCTAGGACCTTTATTGAGCTTTCAATCTGCATTGCAGAACCCTGGACAAATAAAGATTTTTTCAGGAGGGATTTCATGGAGGAGACAAGGAGGCGGCAAAGCAGTTGAAGTCGATAAATCTGACATTGTGGGGGTGACCTGGATGAAGGTACCGAGGACAAATCAATTAGGCGTTCGAACCAAAGATGGTTTATATTATAAGTTCACTGGATTCCGAGACCAGGTATCATTGTATTTCTTCTTTTTGAAATTGTTCATGTAGCTTATAAAGCCTGGAAATTAACCGGCATAAGTGAGAACTCCTTTTGCAGGATGTTACTAGTTTGACCAGTTTTTTCCAAAATACCTGCGGGATAACTCCGGAGGAGAAACAGCTTTCTGTGAGTGGCCGGAATTGGGGAGAAGTTGATTTGAGTGGTCAGTGATCTCCTCTTTCCTCATTTTATTGAAATGTTTATGTTGTTCCCATAGAATTGCTATGACTTCATTCTTTATTTAGATGTCATTGATTTGCTTTTATTGAAGACAATTTGTCATTTACCAAAGATCGTCATCTCCTCTTTTTGTATAATAGGCTCTAATGTAGGTCAAATTGCAATGTTGAGATGTCTCAACAATTAACCTGATTAAGCAAAGCTCCAACTTTGTCAGTTTTTCTTATCTATGCGGGAATAGACAACATGGCATCCACAGTCCTATGGTTTTCTTATTTTAGCTTACCTTAGGACCTCTAAGATTGTCTTCTGGGTCTGTATATATTGTTCATAAACATCAATAGTCACTACTCCAATGTGTCAATTATGCTATCCAGCATTGAGAATTCTTTTGAGGAAACATATTTATAAAGGAGTGTAGAATCTTGTTGATATTGTCTTGCAGATAGGCATCCTCTAACCTTTGCTTTCCTTTTTTTAGATTCTCATTTTTTATGGCAATGATTTATTTGATAAGGAACTCCGGTTTCCTTGTCGCACTGTCTTATCACCTTTGCCTTTTTTTCCTAATAAACGCTGAAGCTTCATAGAGCACTTAATGCTAAAATAGTATGCGGATCACAATGTTCATAAATTTCTGCTATGCGACTGCTGTGTGAGTTAATTATAGTTTGGTTGATTTTCTATCAATCCAGCTGGCATTTGAGGCCATTTGGTATGTCATCTTGTAATCGTTGCATCTTTCAGGTTTCATGCTATTTTGCGTTCTCAAAAGTCGATTTATCTACTGTATCCAAGACTAGAAAATCCACTTTGTTCAATGAAAGACAGATATAGTGTCGCTGGCCATTTTCAGGTAATATGCTGACATATCTTGTGGGGTCAAAACAAGCATTTGAGGTATCTCTGGCAGATGTCTCGCAAACACAGCTTCAAGGAAAGAATGATGTCATTTTGGAGTTTCATGTGGATGATACAACTGGGGCTAATGAGGTCTGCTTACTAATTTTATGGTTTGAGGTACGCTCCTGCTTGAGTTTTATTTAACTGAGACCATGTGTCTTGAAATGCAGAAAGATTCCGTGATGGAAATTACATTTCATGTGCCCAACTCCAACACCCAATTTGTCGGTGATGAAAATCGTCCTCCTGCTCAGGTTAGTTTATTCCTGATCCATAGAAGAGCGTATGAAATTTGATGACCTTCATTGCTACTGAGTAGTTGACTTTTTCATCATGATTTGCTGTCTCGTTGTGTTAGGTTTTCCGTGACAGGATCATGTCAGTGGCAGATGTTGGGGCTGGAGGTGAAGATGCTGTTGTTACATTTGAGGGAATTGCCATTCTTACTCCGAGGTAGACAGCGCATCTCAAACTGCACAATTTTAAAATCTCTTCTTGAACATGTTACTGAGACATGCCATATGCTGGCTTCTTTTGTGTAAGTTTAAATATCTGGCTAATGGAGATTTTAAAACTTACAGGGGTCGCTACAGTGTGGAACTTCATATGTCATTCTTGCGACTTCAAGGACAGGCAAATGACTTTAAAATTCAATACAGCAGTGTTGTTCGCTTATTTTTACTACCAAAGGTATGTGGAGAAAATGTGCTGAATTTGCTACAATTTTACATGATCTTTTAATAAATAATTTTTTATAGCATGGTTGCAAGATAATTAATTTATATGAAAGCAATATGCTTATGATTGATTACCATGCTCCTGTCCAACAAACAGTGGATTGATAAGGTAATATTTATTTGGAACTCATATGGAATTTTCTGTTTTGCTGCAGTCTAACCAGCCGCATACATTTGTTGTCATCACTCTTGATCCACCAATTCGCAAAGGGCAAACTTTGTATCCGCACATTGTAATGCAGGTACTTAATATTCGAATTTATCAGCAGCTTGCTTCTTGTTAGTTTTCATGCAAATGATGTGGGTCGTTTGGTGATGTTCACAGTTTGAAACCGACTATGTGGTTCAAAGCGAATTGTCCATGAATGATGATTTGTTGAACACCAAGTACAAGGACAAGCTGGAACCATCTTATAAGGTAATGGCTCATTACTTTGGAGATCAGGTTATTTGACATTCTTTTGATAAGTTTTGGCATTATATTCCCAATTCTTTCTCATTTATATGGTCTGTTTCACAGGGACTCATTCATGAAGTGTTCACCACCATCTTGCGTGGTTTATCTGGTGCCAAAGTCACGAAACCAGGAAAGTTCCGTAGTTCTCAAGATGGTTATGCGGTTAAATCATCACTAAAAGCTGAAGATGGGGTGCTGTACCCACTTGAGAAAAGCTTCTTCTTTTTACCCAAGCCTCCTACCTTGATCCTTCATGAGGAGGTGTGCTTCAATGAATTTTGTGCAGTATTTTGATTGATTTCGTGGTGCCACAAACGACATCGGTGTAAATATTACTCTTCTGGATCTGCTTCCCTTCTGATTTCTTTCACTTTTCTTTCTTCATAGATTGACTATGTGGAGTTTGAGAGGCACGCTGCTGGGGGCTCGAATATGCACTATTTTGATCTTTTAGTGAGATTGAAAACTGAACAAGAACATCTCTTTCGGAATATCCAGAGGAATGAATACCATAATCTTTTCAACTTCATCAGGTGTGGATATGAACGTCTTTTTCATTCCATAGTGCTTCTTCTGGATGAGTTTGTATCTTGATTGTCTTCAACATGCAGTGGGAAGGGGTTGAAGATCATGAACTTGGGAGTGCAAGCCCCTGATGGAGTAGCACGCGTTCTTCAGGACGACGACGACGATGCTGTCGATCCCCATCTTGAGCGCATTAGGAATGAAGCCGGTGGAGATGAAAGTGATGAAGAGGTGGTTTTTTCTTTTTTGCGGGGATTTGACCCTGATTGGGATGTTCATCTCATAGGAGAATTTTCATAGTTTTCCTGCATTCCTCGTTGGCTGCCTATTTCTGCCTTAAATTGTGTTGAGATTCAGTTTAATGCTAAGAAAATGTCTATGCCTCTTGGAATTTTTTTTCTGTATGCTGATTTATGTGAATCTTCATGTGATTCTGTCGTGTCCAAGTTCCTACAAATTTTGTTTCTATTAGATGTTAAAATCTGTTGACATTGTGCTTTCTGCAGGATGAAGATTTTGTCCTCGATAAGGATGATGGAGGATCTCCTACTGATGATTCTGGAGGAGAAGAGTCTGATTTTAGTGAAAGTGGAGGAGATGAGAAGGAGGCAAGACTTTTTGCCTGTAAGATGTTATAGTCACGGAGATCACGTAGTTCTATCTCTAACAAAATATCATTTATTTCAGAAGTATGGGAAAAAGGAATCTCGAAAAGAAGTCAAAGCATCATCTAGCAAGAAGAAAGCAAAAGCTGGAGATGAAGACGGGTCAAAGAAGAAGAAACAGAAGAAGAAAGATCCCAATGCACCAAAAAAGGCTATGTCTGGCTATAATTTTTTCTTGCAGACGGAAAGCGAGGTTTGTTTCATACCTTACATTCTGTTGTCGTTCACTACTTTTGGGACAGTTTTCATGACTATTTGGTTGTGGTCTACGAGGAGCGAATGCTAAGGTGAATGGCTTGCCCTATTTCATTCAGAAAAATAGTGATAATCTGTTTGCAAAATTGGGACAGTGTGCAAGGTTGACTTGATGATGCTTTGGTGGCTGTTTCGTTATATTTCCAAGTTTTGCTTAGGGAAATGTTTAACCACCTCTCTCTCTCTCTCTCTCTCATATATATATATATATATATAAAATTTGTGACTAGCACAGTGGATGCTGCAGAAAATGAAGAGAAGTAATCCAGGGCTTTCCTTTGGGGATGTATCAAGAGAAATTGCGGATAAGTGGAGGGGCATGTCAGGTATGTGTTATTGCTGCTGCTTGAGGTTGCGATTGTTGTGACAGTGATCTTGATCTGATGACAGTCAATGATTCTATTCTTCTTTTAAAATTGCAGCGGAGGAGAAAGAGCCATATGTAGCAAAAGCCGTTGCAGATAAAAAACGTTACCAAGAAGAGTTAAGCGGTTATAAGAGCACTTCTCAAGCAATGAACGTAGACTCAGACTGATGAGGGAAACTCAAGCACGCACTTGAGTTCACGCTAGTCTTGTTTTTCACATGTAGCTTGTGGCTTGTGCAATGAACAAATTGTACCGGCTGTTGTGATGGATGTGTTCCATTATAGCCTGCTACTGCTATAGTGAATTTCTACTGAAAATGAGATCCGTATGTTGTAATGCTTATGCGGTATTGGTGGCCAGTAATTCTCAGGAAGATCGATGGGTGCTCAAGCGGTGCCACATTGGCGTATTTATTAATCTTATTCTCAGGCATGATGAGCCTTTCTCTAAATAGATTGTATATGGATGAAGTGTGCCTTGTTTTTGTTTTTACGAATGGGTTTGAATGTCTTTGAATTGCGACTATTTGCCTTTAATTGTGGCGTTCTTTTGGTTCTGCCAACATCAGGTGCCGGGCATAAATCGGTTAGTGACAGCGAGCACCGCAGGCTCGGGTGAATGAAAATATTTTGGCCAAGGAAGAGGTCGCAGCCCAAATAGAACAAATTCCTAGGAAATCATGCCTGGTCTACGCATCAAATTGTCTAGACGGTAGGCGCATGTGTACTCTCGCCAACTGAATTGCTACAGGACCTTAAAGGTCTTAAGTGTCTCCTACGCTTTTAGCACTCACGCTGACGACATTAAGTTGAGCATGTGGCGACTCGGACCTTTCGGAAAATCGGGATTGATGTCCAAAGAGTTAGCTTTTGTGTTCTTGCGAGGACACGATGCGCCATGGCCGAAAGAGACACGTCTCTGCGCAATGGGAAGAAGTCACATTTTAAAAGCAAATGCCTCTGCACACTTATTCCCTAACTTTTGACTAAATTTAGCAAAAATTCTTCCTTACCGTGGTTATAGTATCTCTCGGTACTCCTATTACTTCTCTAGCAATTCACTTCTTTATTCCTCCTCCCCTAACCTAAGTACCCAAAGACTCCCCCACATACTTTCAAAAAAGGCGATCTCATATCGCTCTTCTTTAAGCTCATTTGCTTAGTTCAAAAGAGTAGAAAGGTTTAACATATCTAAAAGGCCTAGCTACATAACTAAGACGGACATATTCTGTACCGACCCGACTATGATCTAATACCGGTCTTTTCTTCCTAAATAAAATAGAGGAATATAAAGATACTATATTAAAAAATGCAAAAGTTAAAGATCGATCCAAAATCTATAGAAAGATTGAAGCCTACTGGTCAAGGGTTTAGAGCTGTGTTAGCCTAGTGGAAATCTTCATCTAGAGGACAAATAACCTACCAAACCGAAAGCAATGTCAATATTAACACGTAATCGTGACAAATAGACCAACCTTCATCAGGAAAAAGCTACTTCCAACAGTACTAAAAGGGCAAAGTGCAGCGTCCTAAACGCAAAAAACGGATTGGGGTTTGTTTGATCTTTGCCAAATTGACTAGTATTTTAAAGTACGGTCATTCTTGTTTTTAGGGGGAGGCAGTTTATAGCAAGCTTTAACTGAAGCTTCTATAAAGACATCCCAACATCAACTTTCAAGATTTGCACAAACCAACCAAGACAGCACATAAACCCTTCTGCTTTTCAGCAATTTGTAGAGTCATAATATCATTTTCTCCGAGAATTCCTCCTTCGGGCTTCGGCTAAGATGATTTCCTTGACCGATGTCTACCATACTGTGGCAGCGATGGTCCCTTTATATGTGGCCATGTTTCTAGCATTTATATCAATTCGGTTTTGGAAGCTATTTACGCCGGACCAATGTGCCGGAATAAATAAGTTTGTGGCGAAATTTTCCATACCACTGTTGTCATTCCAGGTGATCTCATCCACCAACCCGTACAAGATGAACCTCAGGCTCATCCTGGCGGATTTCGCGCAGAAGATCCTCGCGATTTTGATATTGGGAGGGGTGACCAAGTTCCGCTCCGGGGGAGGGTTGAGGTGGGTCATAACTGGTCTCTCTGTGTCCACGCTGCCAAACACTCTGATCCTGGGGATCCCACTCTTGAGGAGTATGTATGGGGATGAGGCAGCTTCACTCCTTGCTCAGGTAGTCTTCTTACAGAGCATAGTTTGGTACAATCTGTTGCTATTCCTGTTTGAGCTCAATGCAACAAAGGCAGCCTCAGTTACACCCTCGTCAGAAGCCACAGGTGAAGCATTCACAACTTACTTATTTTTAAGCCATTAGATTTTAGTAACAAAGTAGCTTGAGATCGCCAGCTACAGCCAAGTGGGGCATCTCGCTTATTTGACCATGCTGTAGAATTCCTTTCTCTTTTTAGAGTGACGTATCTTCTTATCAAGTTTGCTACTACTAAGGAGTCTGCTTTTCTGATTAAAGGGGTCATGGTGACCACAGAGGAGGATGAACCAAAAGATGGAGGAGACGAGTTGAAGTTGAGAAATGAAAGAAAGTATGAGGCTTTGCTCATTTTTCTCAAAGTAGGGAAGAATCTCCTGAGGAACCCTAATACATATGCAACTTTAGTGGGCGTGATTTGGGCAAGCATCCACTTCAGGTGAACCTGCATAAGCTTTGTTCACAAAAGAACTCAGAGTGTCGTTCTCGTTTTCCTTTTTTCCTTTTTCTTTTTTCCGTCGGAAATTATCATTAGCATTCACAGTCTTGAGCGTTCCTTCCAGGTGGGGTGTTGAACTGCCAGCAATTGTTAATAGCTCAATACGAATACTCTCACAGGGAGGACTCGGAATGGCCATGTTCAGCTTAGGTCTACTGCTTTTAGACCCAATTACTGCTTCTGCTTTGCTAAAAGAAAACATTCTTCTGACTCCCGTCGCATATTGCTTCACTTGACAGGCCTTTTCATGGCATCACAGGCTCGAATAATCGCTTGTGGTGCTCAGTTGGCTGTGGTGGCCATGGCAGCCAAGTTTATTGCCGGGCCAGGTCTAATGGCCATCTCGTCCTTTGCCGTCGGACTCAGGGAAACCTTACTGAAAGCGGCGATTGTGCAGGTAACTTACTATCAGCACTTGTTGCACTGATCTTTTAGAGAATGTTTCCTTGTCGAACGAATTAAAGAGATGGCTAATCGGTGAACACGCAGTGCAGGCGGCTCTCCCCCAAGGAATTGTTCCCTTTGTTTTCGCCAAAGAGTACAATGTACATCCAGAAATCTTGAGCACAGGGTAGTTGATTATTCAATTATCTTCCTTGTCAATGTATTCACAACATTGTTTCGGCTATAGCTCGAGAATGATTTTTTTTTTCTCCTCCTCTTTTGGCAGGGTGGTCTTTGGAATGCTCATTGCCATGCCAATATCACTGGTTTACTATCTCTTGCTGTCTCTCTAGAATTTGCCGTAGTGTTATTGTTCTGCAGCAAGGCAAGCTACGCGGCAAGATTTGCTGATGCAGATGAAAGTCAGTCTCGAAACTAATGCCACCAGCGTACCATCAATCTGGAAACGAAAGAGCAAACAATTGTTGGGATTGTAGAGAATACTACGACATCGAACTACATGTTCTCGGCAGTAATTTGATTTTTCTTTTTTAGAACAATCTTTTTAGTGTATCAAAACAGGAAGTATTAATTTCTTTTAAGGTCGGAAAACAGTAAGTGTCGACTGAATCTTCGTAGATTTATGCTTTTTCCCTTACCTATTACATGTTGCCATGCTTCAATCGGGACAAAATTCCAACTTACGCACGAGGGAGGGCGTTGGAATAGACAGATATTAAACCACGTCTTCAAGTTATTGTTCGACCTTTTCAGAGAAGTCGATCTCACGCACTCTTACGGCTTGTGCAACTTTTCGATTAAATGGACTTAGGAAGGCCACCACGTTGCAAGTCAAGGAAGAAGATTAAGATTGCCAGTACATGGGTCAAACATTTAATTTAAATATATTTATGGGGCCCTGTTAATTTAGTTTGGGTTGCGCTATTTTCACTCCCATTTTGACTAAGACACTCCTATTTTCAATCAATAGACCGAAATATCCTTTTCCTTCTTCAATTTATTGTTTCTTTTTTTACCAACCTAACAAACAAAACTGTCTTTAATTATATTTTTTCCTTTTAAATATCAAATTCACAATATAAATGTCAAATTACACCCAATAAAATATCATTCTATAATGCGTCATATGATCAATTTTCCTAGAGAAGTTCGTTATTCTTAATTTATGATCTCATGCTTTTAATTAGAAACGTTGGACATTTCTAAATTATAATGGTTTATGAACAAATAATTAACTATCTAGTTTTTATTAAATAATTTGAGGAAAATTTTATTACAAAGTTGAAATTTAAAATCCAATATTATCAAGCAAATTTTGATCTCGTAAGTAATTTTCAAATAGACTTGTAGGTTTCTAAAATAACAAATCACTTATTTCTATTTTTTTAATCTTTTCAAATTTTAATATGGATTACAAGATAGGTTTAAAAATTTATTTACATATTTTGCACTTTCAAACTTGCGTACCGTGATCTACTTGCTATGAGATTGAATTTACAATCCATATTAACTCTTTTGTTTATATCAAAAGTTGAATAGTATGAAATTTCATGTTTTTTCCTTTATGTAGTTATCCTTTATTAATACATATCTAAATACAAAGATCTTCAACATTTTATTATACTTTTTAATAAATTAATATTTTCTATTTTGTGATCAATTTTACTTTTCTGTTTTTATCAAGATCGACTAAAAATGAAGGTAAATTTATTAGTTAGCATGATAAAAAAAACATTTAATTGAAGAAAGATAATGATATTTTAGTAAATTAACTAGTAAAAAGAAGTATTTTAACCAAAATATGAGTGAAAATAGTGCCGCTTTTTAGTTGTAGTCGGATTGCGTTCAATTAGAGTCCTATTTTAACTCTGGTTACAGTTAGAGGAACTCTTATATAAACGAGCGCTCCTTCTTATTTGTATCATCCACTTCATTTGAGCAATACAAGTATTCTAGAACTTCTCTCCACTTTTTCTCTCTCTAATAATTTCCTTCCAACATTGATCCTTTACCATTAGATCATGTAGAAGATCAATGGTTATACTAAGTGAAACTCTTATATAAATAAGTGAACCCTCCTCCTCATTTGTATCATCCACCTCATTTGAGCAATGCATGTATTCTAGAGTTTCTCTATTTCTCTAAGAATGAAATCAAACTTAGCCGATTTGAGTGATTCACGGCTCAAGTGCCGCATGGTTCGTAATAAAAAAAGATCAGCCTATAACATTTGCACACGCCACTGTAATTCCGAGCCTTTAATATGTTCGCACACCTAATCATTTCAACTATAATTCCTACACACTCAAAAAAAAAAAAAACAATATTGATGTGAAGAATACAAGTTTATAGTTACAACCTTCTACCCCATGCTCACGTCTCAAGCCACGTCAAGGTTCCCATTATGAGAAATTTTCCCGGGAGGTCTCCCGGTGATGGAGCAAGGTACGTAATTTTCTTCCTGCAACAACGAACAAATCCGAATTAGTAGGGAGGAAACTACATTTGTAAATGGATGGGTTGTACTAGTAACAAGAGATTCGAACCTCTGTATGTCGACATCCGTCACATAAATAAATCCAGCAACATTACTACATCCAAATATGTCAAAAAAATCAGTCTTAGATAATAAAATAATAATAATAATAATAATAATAATAATAATCCTCTTCCAAACCCCTCCACCGCAAGGAAATAATATTAGATTCCACAGAATTCCTCCACCGCAATGAAGATAACATTAGACTCCAAAGAATATACGGAATATACACAATGGCGTTCTTAAGAAGCTTACCTCGAAACAATCTGATCTGGTTCTGTGGCAAATGAAACAGCAAGAACCACATGGAGCAGATCCCTGTTAATATTCACAGGGGCTAGTCTCAGAGGATCAGCAACAGGCTTTGCTCCAATAGGTAAAGCAGAATGCGGAGCTTGTGGACCACCACCAATGCGATAAATGAACAAATCGCTGAAATTTGCAATGTTTGCGTGTGGAGATAGATCATTTGTCAAGCCGTAAAAATACTCCTGGAGGTTGTCACCAAATCCATCACCATTGTAGAGAAATAATAAAAGAAAACTATAGAAGGACGATATACTTTCATTGGACAAACCATAATATCAAACACGATTTGGTAACTAAAAAGCAAGGCTATGGGATTCGCATTAAAAAGGACTCAATAACAAGCGTATGGAACACTTCCTTTGGAAGAAGCTCCTACTATCTACATGCTAAGGATCTTGCAATCGTTCGCAATCGTTCACAAGTATGCCACAACTATTTTTAGCTTGATTTTATCAAATCTAACTAGACAAAAAATGGAATGTCATCTCTAATCCACATCTAGTAAACAGGCTAGATATGCATCAAAACATGAGTAATTGAACTCGGCACCAGAGAAATTGCTACTTACCCTCGTCCTAAGGCTCCGAAACTTCTGACGATATTTTGGATTCCTGGATACAACACCACCAGACCTTTGAAGCTTAACGACATCCACATTAGGGTTGATCTTAAGTACATCTTTCTTAAGCATGCTGAAAAGTTTCTCCTGTAAGGCAGTAGAACAACGTCTCAAGAGTTACACTATCACTATATGATGTTGCTTTCAAATTGATAAACACTAAAGGAGCACTTGGGGCAAAATTTCTGAAATTCGATGACCTAAGGCATGTGAAAAAAATATTTGAAGAAAACAAAATACCAAAATGGAATGAACTAGTCTGAAAAAAAAAATGTGGGTCATCCCCAAAAGAGTATCTACTAGTAAAGTTTGGGCGGGTCACTCACACATATGCTGCTGAATATTCTCTCTGTTCGTAATTTCAAGTCAACAAATCCACCACACTTATGCAGCCACGCTTGCAGCAAGAGCTGACATACCACATGTACGACTCCACTGATGTGGGAGGTCATATCCACCAGCTTGCTGCCATACTCGTACTCCCAAGACATCACTCCGTCAATAACATGCTCCTTATTATATGTTCTCCACACCGCTTTTATCCATTCTCTAATGCCATTTGTTACAATAAAACCAATACACAAGACCAAGCACCTAACAAGAGTACTCGTGATAGACTTTGGAGTGGGTCTTACTTATTCGTCGCTCCACATCCTCTCTCCCTCTCACACACCCTTCCCTCCCCCACTCCAATGTGAAATCTCCAAATAAATCCTTTTTTAAAGATCTATGCATCATGACCAGGAAAAAAAAAAAAGATCTGTGCATTGTGTGACCATGATCAGCATAACTCATGCACACAGCTAGAAGTAGAAAGATGGCAGCTAATCCTTGCATAAGCTAAAGCCACTGAGGTTCTTTCGCTAAGTAGTTTTTGTCAACTTTACAGTGTTCACAAACTACTAAACAGAATACAAAGAAATTGCCATAAGCAAATAAAAAGTGAAGCCAAAGTTTTAATCCTAAATTTCTAGTGAAAAATTACATGAAGATGCCACTGGTTTGCTTCTCATCTATATGATGTCCATAGAAATACACAACATCAACATCAACATCAACATCAACAACACCTTTATCCCAAACTAGTTGGGGTCGGCGGTCAATGAACCCCAAAGAATCATAAAAATAAAAGCAGAATCAAGGGAGGAAAAAGAGATAAATGTGTAAAAATAAATAAGTATATATATATATATATATATATCTATTTATATACTACCCCTCCACAATACTAATAGTCTCTCTCCACACCGTCCTAAGACAAACCGTACGCCGACCTCTTGCTTTTTTTGTGTTATGCTCTCGATAGCAAACTTCTGTTCGTACCGGTGCATCTAAGGGTCTTCGGAGAATATGCCCAAACCATCTCAATCTATGCTCTCTCATCTTTTCCGCCACCGGTTCTACTCCAAATTTTCGTCGAATCTCTTCATTCCTTATCTTATCCATCCTTGTATGACCACACATCTACCTTAACATCCTCATTTCCGCTACTCCCATTTTATGCTCATGTTTCTTTTGTGCTGGCCAACATTCAGCTTCATATAACATGGCAAGTCTGACTGCTGTTCTATAAAATTTTCCTTTTAACCTAAGAGGAATTTTGCGATCACATAAAAATCCCGATGCACTGCGCCATTTCATCCAACCTGCTCTAATTCTATGGCTTACATCCTCATCAATCTCTCCCTCCTTTTGCAATATTGATCCCAGATATTTAAATGTATCTTTTTTGGGTACCTCCTGTCCGAGCATATTTACGGCTTATTGATCCCCTATTCCTGCCGTGTCAAACTCACACTTCAAGTATTCCGTCTTACTTCGACTTAGCGTAAATCCTTTAGACTCCAACGTGCTTCTCTATACTTCTAACTTAGCGTTAACCCCAGCCATGGTCTCATCAATAAGCACGATATCGTCTGCAAATAGCATACACCACGGCACCTCATCTTGAATATTTTTTGTTAGCTCATCCATAACCAGGGCAAAAAGGTAGGGGCTCAAAGCAGAACCTTGGTGTAAGCCTACTGTGATTGGAAAATAACTTGATGTGCCATTACAAGCCTTCACACATGTAGCACCGTTATACATGTCCTTGATTGCTTCGACATACTTTGAAAGTACTTTTTCCTTCTCAAGAATCTACCACAAAACCTTTCTTAGAACCCTATCATACGCCTTCTCGAGATCAATAAACACCATATGGAGGTCCTTTTTTCTTTCTCAATATCTTTCTATCAATTGCCGTATTAAGAAAATAGCCTCCATGGTAGATCGTCCTGGCATAAATCCAAATTGATTGACAGAAACCTTGGTCTCTATTCTTAAACGATGCTCAATAATTCTCTCCCACAGTTTTATTGCATGGCTCATAAGCTTGATGCCTCTATAATTAGAACAATTCTGGATATCCCCCTTGTTCTTGTATATAGGCACAAGTATACTCTTCCTCCATTCATCATGCATCTTATTAGTATGGAGTATCTTGTTAAAAAGACTAGTCAACCAACTTATTGCTACATCCCCTAAGCATCTCCACACTTCAATAGGAATACTATCGGGTCCCAAGGCTTTACTAGTCTTCATCTTTTTTAATACCTCCCTAACTTCTCGTGCTTTAACTCTACGCACAAACCTTCTATTTGAATCATCAGAAGCATCTTCCAAATCCACCCTACTTCTATCGCTCTCCCCATTAAAAAGTTTGTTAAAATAACTCATCCACCTGCCCTTGACGTCTTCATCTCTTATCAAGAGTGTTTGATTTTCATCCTTGATACATCTAACCTGTGTCAAGTCTTTACTTTTCTTGTCTCTTGATTTTGCAAGTCTATAGATGCCTTTTTCTCCTTCTTTGCTCCCAAGTTTATCGTACATATCGGTGAAAACCTTGCCTCTGACCTCTCGTACAGTATTCTTGGCACTTTTTCTCGCCAATCTAAACTTTTGCAAATTCTCTTCATTAGGACATTTATGTAGGCATCTGAAACACTCCTTCTGCTTAATTGCCTCCTGCACCTCTTCATTCCACCACCAGGTTTCTTTTGTTTGATGTCCATTCCCTTTACTTTCCCCTAACACCCCTTTTACCACTGTCTGGATGCAGTTAGACATCTCTTTCCACATCATATTTACTTCGCCCTCTAGTTGCCATGGTCCTTCCTGTAGAATTCTTTCCTCGAATTCTGTTTGTTTCTCTTCATGTAACTTCCACCATCTTACTCTAGGGTGCTACGCACTTCTCTTCATCTTCTGTACTTTATTATACCGAACTCCTAAGACCACCAACTTATGTTGTGTAACTACACATTCACCAGGATATACCTTACAATCTACATACGAAGCTCTATCCTCTCTCCTGGCAACAAAGAAATCAATTTGACTACAATTTTGACTGCTGCGAAAAGTGATTAGATGTGATTCTCTTTTCCTAAAAAAAGTATTTGCCAATATCAAATCCTAAGCTATTGCCACACTCAAGATGTCTTCGCCAGCCTCATTTCTAGTCTCATATCCAAAACCTCCATGAACTCTGTCAAAACCTCCACTACTCTGACCGACATGTCCATTTAGATCTTCTCCCATGAATACCTTCTCCTTGTGTGGTATCCGCCTTAAAATCTCTTCTAGATCTTCCCAAAATCTGCTCTTCTCGAACGCTTACAATCCAACTTGAGGGGCATACACACTAAAGATATTCAAAATCAAATCCCCCACTACTAGCTTAACTAAAATAATCCTATCTCCTATTCTTTTAACATCAACCACTCTATCCTTGAAATTTTTATCGATCAGAATCTCAACTCCATTTATACTCTTTGTTGTGCCTGTATACCATAGCTTGAATCCGGTGCCATCCACTTCCTTAGCCTTCTCTCCTTTCCATTTAGTCTCTTGCAGGCAAGCAACATTCACTTTTCTTCTAGCAAAAGTATCTGTCAATTCCCTCAATTTACCCGTTAAGGTTCCTACATTCCAACTCTCCAATCTAATTCCTACCCCCTAGACTTTTCTCGCCCCCCACACTCGCCCACGAAAGTGTGAGAACCCTTGCTCATTTATCACCACATCCGGGCACCGATGTGGCGCATCACTTTGGGAATGATGGCCCAAGACTAGCTTCCTTACCCCTTGCACCCACCTATCTTGATGCAAAGACCCTTGATCATTTTTCGCTACACCCGGGCGCCGATGCAACGCGTTGCTAAGAAGGGCACACTCCAACATTCATAGAAATACACAGATGGATGAAAAATAACTAAGGGTAGAAGAAAGATAGTTGTCAACCTGACCCAAAACCAACACTACATTGGCTTTGAATGTATCAATTGCATGTTGAAGCAGCTGCAGAAAAGGGAGAAAAGTATCAGCACAAAAACACGGCTCTAACCAGCACAAATTGCTTTGAGCCAACGTGAATCACTTGCCTCATATCCTACACCTTCTATCCATCCCATTGTATTAATCACCATGCCTGCAGCTCTAGATTCAGCATTACCTGAGAACTGTCTCTCAAGAGTATGAGCAAGCTCCTTCACAAGCACTTTGTACAATTCTACATTGTTGCTGGAATTTAAAACATTCATATTAAGTACATAAGAAATGATACATTAATAAAGATAAGATCCCTCCTCACAACAAGAAACATGAGTCCGTGAAAGTATAGCAAAGTAATAGACAGAGAAAATTAAGCAGTCTACAGCAGCATATCAGCGCAAACAAAAAATCCATCTCTGCCTTATCGACATCCCCATAAACAGTAAAAGTCATCATCATTGTGTTTTCAACATTCAAGAGTTATGACTATGCTGTCCAACCCTCACATGTTAAATTTAAGAATCCCACTAGCTGTCATGTGAGTTTAAAGGAATGCAAGCTTCAAAACATTCAGACTATTGCACTCAACCAAAGATAAGTCATGCAAAATTCCACATTATCAGTCATGTATCCAATCTGCTATTGCAGCTTCCATCTCAGATAACAACAGGTGCGATCCAACAGTATCATTTGAAAGTCCAAGGGAAAGTTGCTTCAGATTACATAATAAAAAGTGTAACCAAGTGACTGTAACATGTTATTCTATCGAAGTGAAGTAACAAGCTCTACTACCTAGGAGTTACGTGCCCGAAGAAGTAAACTAGGGGCATTTCAAGAGGAACCCCTTCAACTGGATCAATGGGCAACTCAATCGGGGTAGCTGAAATGCAACCAGGGATAGTAATAGATCCTTGACCAATATCCAAGTCAACGAAAGTAGGTTTCCAGCCTTGTTTGGCTGCCCAGCTAAGAAGCATCCTTGTAAGTGTACTCTTTCCAGAATCTGTAGGTCCCACAACTATGACTCTAGGACCCTGCATCACCCAAAAAAGCATTCTAAACCGGCTTGTTCACAAGCTTAATTTGCCATACACAAAAATACTCATGCTATAAATCAAGACCCCACCATTTGCAGTTGCATAAATAAAAATGACCGAAGGGCCATGAAACTTTTCAATGTAGGGTTTAAATATGAAGTTACAGTAAGCTTAACATGCAATAGCATATCTATCAACCGATTGAGATGTCCAAATACAAGGTCCATTCATAGGCAACAACATACTTACGATATCCACACATCTGCCTGCAACATGTGATCTTGCCATTCAAAGTTAAATAAATTTGAACCCTAAAATGTTTCGTATAGGTTCTTCGATACACAAACTAAAAAGTTAAAATCCCAATATTTGTGTCAAATAGTACTTCATCTACCCTAAAATGTCACCTATAGTTTTTTTGATACGCACACTAAAAAGTTAAAATATCAATAGCTTGGGTCAAATTGTATATTATCTACCATACGTCCTTAAAAGCACAAGTTAAGGACATTTTAGCGCTTTGACAACTTCTCTGTATCATCAAAAGTATTGCAGCGGCATAAAACGTAATTGCCCAAGGATCATGATCTCAAAAATTCAACCTTAAATTAACACCGATTCATGCTAAAAGGACACAATAGGAGTCCATTACTCTTCCACACATATTAATGGAGAATTCTGAATCTAATAGAATGAAGACAAATATAAAGAGTCGTGCATTCCGATTTGTAGAAGGCTTTAAATTTCTGATGTTACTTACACATGCAGAGAGTACCTACCAAATAATTTGTTAGTCACCTAATATTGACGTAGCATCAACTGTCACCCAATAATGGCGTAGTATCAACTGTCAACAACAGGAGCTTAACTGGATTATGCACATGGGATAATACAATTTTCATGAAAGAAGCAAGTTGTATCATGTGTCAAAATGAATAGCAGCATAGGTAGCCATTAGCACCATGAAGAATATAAGTAAGAAAAAGGAGAGAAGAGGGAGAGGAATCACAAACCAACATGGCATTCAAGCTAAAATTATCAGTAATTAATCAATCGCCAATTGGCAGCACAATATGGATAACAAACCTGAGGAGATTCAGAATCTGATGCCGAAGCTTTAGCACGGTTTCTACGCGCATCAAGTATGGCGTGCACATTAACGTAGCTGACCATTGGTGTCTAGCAGCAGGCATTGCAAAATCAAGACCAATCAATGTAGTTATTTTTTGGCATCTTAAACAAGTCAAAGCCATTAGCATCATTTACTCGCTAATGCATTAGTGAAGATATCAAAACCAGGGAAGAAAAGAAAAATCAATGCTGTACAAATACCTCATCGGCAGTATAATCAGTTTCAGTATCACCGTCCATGTCAATAGTAGCCCCATACCAAGTGAAAACCTGAGGACAGATTTTAGCACAAATGCCTCAGCCAAACTCGGCAAAGAAGCAGCTAGGGTTTCCATGTCACTGAACGCAACAGATGAATCAAAGTTCCATCGAGAAAATACAAAATTAAGGCATTGCACTTCAAGAGAGAGCTTTTGAAAAACCTGTCGACTCCAACAGGTTAATGAACTGACTAAAAAAAATTCGCAACGGCGGCATCTCCGAGACACTGATCACCAGAAGCAATGCTTATTGCGAACGATATCCAATTAGAAAGTGAACAATTTGACGAGAACCGATTAAATTCCACGAAAGCGTTAGCGGCAACTCACGGCGAACTTGTGTCGAGGAGGGAAAGAGAGCCAGATCTCCGGTGGCATCTCGGTGCCGAAGATCTCGGCGGTGCCGGAGACGAGTCGGATGCGGAGCGGCGTCTCGTGACCGACTTCGATCCTCAGCTCGCTTTCCTTCTCCAGTTTCACCTGCTTTATCGCCGACGCAGAGCCCGCTGCCGCAGGCGCGCCTCCGTACGCCATGTCGCTGGGGAGGCTTCGGTGCTTCAAGCCTAAGCACGAGAAACGTCAGAGAGGAGCTCGCGGCGAGTCGGGGGAGTGGAAACGACGAAGCGAGCCCCGGTGTCAACGAGGAATCCCATTCAGTACGAATATACACAAAAGACAACACAGCGTTCTTAGTTTGGAGAAAATTTCAAACAAGGACTTGTTGAGCAAGTTAGCATCAATCGAAACGGATCGATTCTAGAGGAGGGCAGCCCGATTCCCTTCCAGTCCTTAAAATTGGATCGGTATCTGGATAATTTGGTTCTCGATTTTAGGAATACAAGGCCAGATTGTCCTAATCGGATCGAAAGATGTTATATTTATCTTAATATCTTAAAGGTAATCCTAAATGGAAGTTTTCAATTTTTTTTAATGCACAGTAAATAATCCATCACTTACTTTCATTGCTGAAACAATATAATTTCAAATTTATATATACGTTTATATTAATATACATATTTTTAACTTTTGCTATGCACGTTTTTTTTTTTTTGGTCAAAATTTGCTATGCACGTTGATAATACATGGCATGCACAATAAATGATTCATCACTTATTTTCATTACTCGAAAACGAAAAAATATAATTTCAAATTTATATACATGTTATTAGTAAATATTAATATACAGCATGCAATAGAGTCAAAAGTTACTTTCAAAAGATTGTTGAACCAATAAAAGTTGAAAACTTCAATTTGGTTATCATCAAACCATGTAGTATCCTTTAGATCGGTTCGATTTTTCAGGACCATTGATAAAGTCCTTAATTCTGAAAATTGAAAACCAAAGTTTCGAATTCCAATTTTTTAGGGCGATTGAATCAAATCGCTAACTAATCACGCTTAAAGAAAAGTTTGATCGAGGGACATTTCGCTCTTTATTCTTTTTTGTAACTTTTTTCCTCTTTTCCTTTTCTTTTTCTTTTTCCCCACCCTCTTCTACCCCAGCCACCCCTGGCCTCAGGTCGTCAGCCCTCACCGCATTGGGCGAGGGAAGCCCGATGCGGCCTACCTCCTCGCCCAACTTCGGCCCACTGGCGACCCCTGCCAGCCTAAGGGAAAATGAAACGCCACTCTCTCCGTCGTTCCAGTGAATTCCACACACCGCAGCAAAGAGATGCACTGTCAAATTGCCCTTTTCCTGCCTCAACGATCATGGTCAAATTGCCTTCACTATCTTTTGAGCAGGAGCCATTTCAATTTTTTTTATAAAAGAAAAGGCAGAAAAATCCCGACCTTTTTTTGGTTGCCTATTTTTGCTGTCTGCAAATTTTGAAGAGCAAGGTTGTCATTGGCTGCTTTCTTGCTTGCACCGTTCTTCTGGTTATCGATGATGGAGTTAGGTGAGGGCCACCGTCCGGCAACCCTCGCTCGGGCCCGTCGAGCGAGGGTGGCGAGGGGAATCCTTGCCCTAGCCTGGGCCGACGTCGGGCGACCTTTGCTCGGGCTTGCACAAATGAGGAAAGCCTGGGCCAGGGGAGGGTTGTTACCCTCGCCCTCGCCGGTGTCGAGCGAAGGCAAGGGTTGCTCTCGCCCGAAGCCAACAATGTATAGGAGAGAAAGAGATAACAAGAAAAAAAAAAGAAAAAAAAGGAAAATAGAAAAAGTCAAAAAAGAGAGGAAAATTGTAAAACAAAGAAAATAAAAAGACAAAAATGTCTTTCCATCAATCCCTTCTTTGAACCAAAAAGGGCACTTTAGGCCCTTACTTGGGCTCTTATTTGAGATTTTACCCAACATTCATTTTATTTATCTCATTTCAAAAGTGGTGAAATTTAATTTGTAAGGGTTAATATCAGGTGATGGATTTATTTCAAATTAATTTTTTAATTTTAAAAAATCTAAGACTGGTACATATATGATAAATTTACATCAAATTAATTTTTTTATTATAAAAATCTCAAACTTGTACATTTGTGATGAATGATTTCAAACTAATATTTAAAGAAAAAATCACTAAACTGATACATCTGTGATAGATTTACTCTTCATTAGTTTCCGTTGAAATTTACTGTCAAATAGTTAAGTCAGATGATGGTTGACAGGTGTATTAATTTGAGATTTTAATCTTCCATTTGTCATAAATATACTAATTTAAGGTAATTGGTAGTATTAATTTAAATTAATTGACACTAATGGAGGGTAAATTTGCCACAAGTTATTATGGGATAAATTTCTCACAAATGAATCAATTGAGATTTTTCGTGGTAAAAAAAGTAGTTTGGACTAAAATTGTCATAGTTGTACCCGTTTGGGTTTTTGTGGTAAAACATTAATTTGAGGTAAATTTATCATAAGTGTGCTACTTTGAATTTCTTTTGTGATATTAATCCAATTTTTAATAAATGTTTACCGTAATATTCATAAATGAAACACAAAGAACAGAAGTCAAATAATTCTGTTGCCCCTCTCTGTCGTCTCTCTCCAGTCTTCTCGCTTCTTCTTCTTTGTTGTGAATTATCAATGGCTAGTCATTTGAGCCTTCTCTCCCTACCACCACCGGCCTAACCACTGCCCATCGAGCCCTCCGGTGGCATCCCATTCAGGCTACTTTGAGGTCGATGACTAAAGATCGACCTCGATCTGTCGTCGTCTACCCGTCGGAGGTCCCGGACATCAGAAGCAAAACATATCACTACCTTGTTGGAGGAAATTTCCTCTAAACCGAAATGGAGGAAGACATGAAACCATAACACAAACAAAAAATATTATCTCCCACCAACGGAGTAGAAAGCCCGTTGAAATCTGTGCTCCCAAAGGAATGGGCCGTGACCGATCAATGGCGGGTCTGGTACTGGGCTTAAATGTCCTTGGGCAAGTTTACACATCATTAAAAGACCCTAAGGTTTCTCCTTGTTAACCTGGCTTAGGCAGGACAAGAAGGGTAAATCGGCCCCGAAAAGGAAACCGTTCGTCTAGACTCGCGCATTTTCCCGTCGGACCAATTCGACCTGCCCAAGCGGTTTATCGATCGCAGGGGGTGCATATCCATTCTCCGATGAATGGGTTGTGAAATGTTTTTTTTATCCATCATACTCATGATCACGTCTGAACGGTCCGATGAGCTTTTGTTGGGTGAATGCTCGAGCCGATAGAAATACAAGCAAGTGGGCTAATGCCTACGCTGGTTCTGCTCTCTTTCCCTAATCCATTGAAGACGCATCGGACATTTGCTTGCGGTTTCCGTAGCAAGTCCTCCTTGGATGTCGACTTCATCTGCTTCTATCCCCATAGAAGAACAGAGAAGCTGATCACGTCAACCACGTCTTTTGCAAAGAACTGGATCGATAAGAGCTCAACAAATTCTTGGCACTTGGGTCATAGCAAATGCTAAGATCCAAACACTTTTACCAATTTTTTCACAATAAATAGGGCAATGAGAGACACGTGTCACAGTTATCTCGTGCAACAAATGCGTTATCTAGAGGTGTGCATGGTCCGAATCGGTCCTGTCCTAACATGGAACTGCAGATCGGACCAATAATCGCTGTCATCATATTTTCTAGATCACGGATCGAATCAGGACCAGCGGTCTGGGCCGATTTGGGGCCAGGAGGGCCGCTGACTCTAACTACTTATAAAAATCTAGCCCTTAGAAATTACAATACAATGTTAATTTACAATCTATAATCAACCTAGGCAAGACAACCACGTAAATGCAAGGAGTACCTAACGTGTGTTCGATCTGACCTTGAAGATCTTTTATGCTCGTAATCGACGTCCGCATGTAGCCTACTGAACTCAGATGGGCGATGGAATCGAACTCAGATTTTATTTTATTTTATTTTTATTATTTGTTGTGAAAAAAAACTAAATTTCTCAAATCTGCATAATGACTCGAGTTTGTGTCCTCATGCATGTACGTGGTTATTCTTCGTGCACGTGTCCATCATAAGGAACAGATTTTATCATCAATTAAGACTTGATTTTGTCCCAAAGTAATATCAAAACTCAAATTGATTAATAATACGTATAATGACATCACTAAACTCAAGAGGCGTGAGATGAAATTCATGAGATTCTCAAAATGTTAAAAATAAGTTAAATCTAGATATAGATTAACTTTTTTAAAAAATTGACGATATGGTCCGGGCCAGGCTGGTTTGGTCTCAAACCATGGAATCGGGGACTGGACTGTCCAATCACCGATCTCATTAATTGGGACCAGAGATTGGACCGTCATCCTCAAGGACCGGACCAACCCGGCCAGTTTAGGCCAGTCCAGTCCAGTTTGCACACCCCTAGCGTTTATACGTTTAGTTTGAAATGTTGGATTCGAGTCCTAACTATTTAGCTCATCTAATTCTAACGGCGAGCCACCCGCTGCATTCCATTTTATATATGCATATGCACAAAATTGCTGCACCACAATCTTTAGTTATCACGCATCGCAAAGTGCGGATATTGCCGTGTTCAAGCCGTACGCACTCACTTGTTTTTGTGGTCGTCAGGGGAAGCTTTGGTTTGAGCACTGTATATATAGTAAACAAAATAATAACGTGACTGTCGTCAAGTTAATGTAGATTAACAGCCTGTTCAGGGCCAAAAAAATATTAAAAATCGACGTGGAGTCCACTACAAGAAGTGATAGCACATACTATGTTGTTAGTCTCCCCCACGCTCACAAACTACTATGATAGCAAATTTCTTATGGTATTTGAATCTGGACCATTGGAGACAGTGGGCCCCTTTTGGCGCCACGTAGGTCCCGCTTGTGTCCAATTTGTTAAATTCAATAAACGAATGTGGATGCTGATGTAACTTCGTTGCCCTCGGGAAAACGTTACTCAGAAAACCGAGTAATTGTCACTGGGGAGCTTCTCGGAGGGTATCGAAGTGGTCCCCGCAACGCAAGTTCATGGAAGCCTTGCCTTGACGAACCATAGTTGACTTCCCCTCTATAAAAAAAGCCGGTGCTCTCGTAATTAAATCACGTCCCATATCGTTACTTTCGCTGGACTATCATATCCCGTTTCGAGCTCTTGAGAAAGAAAATGGCGCTCCCAAACGCTCGGAGGCGACAAAAGCTTCCGGTCTCTTCGTCGGACAACGGTGCCGATGATGACACCGGCTCCGGCCTCCCCTGTTCGATCCCCCTCGCTTTCCTCACCATCAACAGCGTCAGCACCATCTATCGAGCTTCCATCAACGGCGACACCCCCATGGCCGTCTTCATCGTCTTCGTGTACCTCTCGTACCTCTTGCTCGGCTACTGCCTCACCGAGCTGGAGAGATCGCCCCCCACGGCTGGGGGCTCGCGGCGCGAGGCGCTCAAGCTCATCGCCTGGATCTTCTCCACGGCGCTCGGGTTCGCCTTCGCCTACCACTTCTCGCAGCTCGCGAGCGTGAGGATGGCGGTGGCTTTCCATGTCGTCGCCGCCGCCAGCAGCGGGGGAGTTTTCTACACCTACTTCTGTTGCGACCGTGGGGACAGTGGCCGCAGAACGTGGTGCAGGGTCGAGGAGATCGACGTCGAGTTCGTGTTCGATGGGGCGAAGAAGGCGACGGCCGAAGCGAAAAGCGCGGGAGATTTGTCTGCTGCGGCAGAGAACGTTTGATTTGTGCTATCGTCGAGTTAAGGGAGTGTTGCTATATTTTCGTGAGTGTGGGAAATATTAGGTAGAATCACAACCCAATTCAATTCGTGTGCTAGCGAGCGAAAATGTTCTCCGGCAGAAATGTACTCATCCTGAATTTCTATGAAAAATAAGCTCATTCGACCCTCCATTTTCACTCAATAGAATGGATCAAACTTGAACAACTAGATTCGGAGCTTCGAGAAAGTCGGACGACGCGAATCGAATAGCAGAAGATTGAATAGGATATGGGAATCAAACCGATAAAAGTGAGCGAGCAAAAATCGATTTTGTAAATAGTGAAACCCCATGCTCAAGTTCTACCTCGCGTCCAGTGATTGAAACGAAAAAAAGTCGATGTGCAGGTCAAGGTCGAGGTCAAGGTCGCGCATGACAATAATTCTGGAGTAGAATTTCTGTTTTAAAAGTGATTTTAGAGCATAAATTCATTTGGTAACGTAACTTTTGGAGTAAATATTCATTTATTTATGTAATTTCATTTTTCTACTTCTAGAACCACTTGAAAAACTCTCCGGAGATAGAAAAATCAACTTCTAATCGGAACGGTTGCCGGGGCGGGCCTAAGCTTCCAAGTTCTACCTCAAACCAAGAAAAGATAAAGCAAAAGCAAATACGGAGAGAATGCTTTGCTCTCTTTTTCTTTCTCCCTGAAGATTTTTTTGAAGAACTGTCGACTACTCCTCGCACCTCTTCCTAAATTTCTCCCGACAACGTCCCTCACTCCGAAAGAAAGCTGAAGTTCAGATGAAATCGACGTTCCTCCGACTAAGGTGCGATGCGGACCTGGCGACAAGGGACGTCAAGGAGGGATTTGTTGCCCGGAGACTGGGACTTAAGGGTGCGCATAGTAATACTTTTGCTTCAGAAATACCACCAAAATCAGAATTTAATTTTTCAACTTCTTCATCAAAATCAGAAGTTGATTTTTCAACTTCTTCATCAAAAGTTGATTCATGATCAAAGAAAGATGTTTGATAAAATTTTTATTTTTGAAACATTATTAACAAAATCTCCAGCGGTGGTGGTCGGTAAAGACCGGCGTCATCGGCACCGGTGAATAGCAACCGGTGACCGGCGATAGGCGATGGCCGTTGGCAACAGGTGATCGGCGACCGGTGGCGGCGACGGTGGCCAGCCACATGTAATCGGTGATCGGCGATAGCCAGGGATTGGCAGCGGCCGACGGCGGTGGCAGCGACAGGTGATTGGAGACGGCACCGGCGGGGGTGACGATCGCCAGCCGGCGGTCATGGGGAGTCAACAGGCGAGTGTTGGTCGGCGAAGACCGGTGTAGTTGAAAAAGTGATTTTTGAAGCTGAGAAGTTACAATTTTTACTTTCTCAAAGTTGGCCAAAAATCCAACAAGAATTAGAAATCTATTCCAGAAGTGAAAAATTTCAATATGTTTACCAAACGGATTTCGGGTTCAAAAGCACTTCTGAAGTGCCTTTACTAAACGGATTTTAGCTTCAGAGTCACTTCTAAAGCAGAAATTATGCTTATGAAGTATTACCATGCACACCCTAAAGTAGCCAGAGAGGGAGAAAACACACGAAGAATCCCAGCTTCAATTAGAATCCAATTCGGTCCCTTTTGGTTTTTCAGGGTTCTACTCAAATTTCTTACGCTGTCGCACATCTGGTATAAAATTTACTCCGTTTTAGCCGTCGGAGCAAAGAAAGTGCATGTCGGATAGCGAAGATTTGGACGGTCGGCGAGCTGGGGCCTTTTTTTTTTTTTGGTCGAAAAAGATTTTCATTAACTATGAAGAATGAAGGTCTGGAAAGAGTCCCAAACAAGGCTTGCGGGGAAACAGAACGCCATTTTTGCTGAAGACTTCCACGCCGGTGGGTTTTCGCAGTCGAATCTGCAGCTGCGTTTGAGGCCCGAAGGCAATGGGCTATGCTAATTGAGGGATGGGCCTCGAGAATGTTTGTACAGTCCGCAATAAGTAGCTGCTCTTCCCAGTTAACTCGATCTGCACACCCGTTTGCCAGTACTTCTACTAGTTCCGCTCGATCATTCTCCACGAGCAAGGGCCTTTATTGAAGCCTACAGATGCATTTGATTCGGCTTCGGGAGCAAGTCTACGATAAAATGCAAATGACTTTGAGTTAAAAGGGTTTTTTCCAAAATTCAATTGCGCTTGGTAAAAAAATTCTTTGTGAAGCAACTTTGGTTAAATGGAGTTTGGCAAAAATTTTCTAGCAAAAGATTTGGCTAACACTTTTTCCTAATTTTTACTATAAAAAAGAAAACCCTCAAACCGAGCCGACGAAAGGCTTGTGTCGTTGGTGAGCCAGATCCGGCACTAGCATCCTATCGTCTAAGTTCGTGTAGCACCGGTCGATGGTCGCTTGGCTCGCCCGACCTCATGCGACCGTCGCTTAGATCGTGCGATCTTGCCGATATCTAGCCAGCCCTTCATGCTCAACAACCCCTCGCTGGCCGCCTTTGCGCAAAGAAGATGGAAACTAACAATGAGAGCAAAAAAAATTAATTAAAAAAAAAGAATTAGTGAGGGTAATTTGTGAAGAAAAAATCATTTCACCGTAGCAATATCTTTCTGCAAATGTTGAAAGCAAGACCAGCATTTAGCTAAAGGGGTCCAATTTTTTTATTTATTTATCAAATATGTCATTTTTTCCAAAGCTGAACTAAATGCAGCCTAACTCAACCATTCAAATACTTAACTGAGACAATAAATACTCTAATCCCTCTTTGGAGAAAAGTTTCCACTTCAATGCTTTGGTAAAATTGTGGCCAACTAAAAAAATGCTGTGGCAAATCAAACTACCATTTGGGTCATCTTCAAATAACTTTTAATTTATATTTTTCACGTTTAAAACGTTAACAATTAGTTTTTGAGAAAATTTTAAATTAAATTTTGAAGTACGTTTATTTTTCAAGAAAGAACCCGACCAAGAGTATTTTCGTCATTTGTTTTTTTTTCCCCTCCCTCCTCCCTCTCGTAGGCGCCATGCCGCCACCCCTGAAATTGGCCACCCTTGAGGTTGGCCACGGCGAGAGGAAGGGCAAAATAAAAGGAAAAAAAGGTAAAATGAAAAAAATGACAAAAAAATGTGTATGGCCGTACTCTTTTTTGAAATAATAACGGCATTTCAGTTTTTTCTTTTTTTGAAATGCTCATTTCATGTATTTATCGAATAAAAGAAAAGCACTTCGAGTTCATATTTATCTGCAACAAAAAAGTTCATATTTAGAGTTTTCTTAATTTTATCAAAATATTGCTAATCATAGCTATACCCGGAGCTTTGCTTTCCTCCAAAAACTATACCCGACTTTTTGGCTCATTCGTCCTCGAAGGCAGAGAGAGCGATCATGGGCTCCTTCTTCTCCGGCCTCCTCAGAGGTCCGGCCGACGGCTCGTCGGAATCTTCTCGCGTCCAGGCGTTCCACTCTACCCCAAGGTGGCAGCTCCACTTCAACGACGTCAAGGAGACCTCCAAATTGGTAAAGACTAAACTCCAAACCCCTCCCTTCGATCCCGTTCTTCTGGAATAAGATCGAGCTTCAGGTGATCTTGGAAATTGACATGTTTGCGGTTGCGTTTGGGGAGTGAAGATGGTGATTGATTTCGCGGCGTCCTGGTGCGGGCCCTGCAGGATAATGGAGCCGGCCGTGCACGCCATGGCTACTGAGTTCGCCGACGTCGAGTTCGCCAAAATCGACGTCGACGAGTTGTCCGTACGTGCCTCCCTTCTCTCTCTCGCACTGTTTTTAGGTTTTTCTATTGTGGCCCACGGTGTTGAGCTCGAGCTGATTTTTCCCCTCTCTCCCCCCTTCCGTGTTTGTCGCGATGGCGAAATCTTGCAGGACGTGGCACGGGAGTTCGGAGTGCAGGCGATGCCGACGTTTGTGCTGGTGAAGAAAGGGAAGGAAGTGGACAGGATCGTCGGGGCGAAGAAGGCTGAGCTCGAGAGGAAGATCCAGAAGCACAGGGTTCTCATGGCTTCCAGTTGAGTTCGATTCCTTAGCTCTTCTTCGAGGGGAAAAATGAAGTGCGTGTTTGTATTATACCCTCAATTCCGACCGTATCATGTGCAAATGTTTGCTTATATGAATTGTGAAGTTTCGTGTTTGATCGGTGGCATGTTTGAATTCATCTCTTGCTGATTGTGATGACGGACCATAATCGGCATTTCTGGTTCTTCTGTGATTTTATGCTTGTCTCAAGTTCTCATCTCATTGCTTGGGGATTGACATTTTTGGATGCTTTGTGGTTTGATGTTTGGGACTTGTGATCTTGTGTCTTGTTTCCGAAGTCATTCGATCCGGACCAGTCGAGCAATTATCATGAATTGTTCCATCTTCATCTAGTTCCAACACAAGCTCTTTGCGATATCATTTTGCGAGTTTTTGAGTACCTCGAACAAACACTTGAATCAAGCTTGAAACCCGAAATGCCTACGCGGAGCAATTTGCCCATTGCCCACGCAGTAATTTTAGGCGAAGAAAGAGCATGAGCTCAGAATTTAAGCTTTACTCAGAAGCTTGCTGCAATTTTAAGCTAAGGCGGAGTCTAGATCGAGCATCTAAAACACTTCACTCGCCACTCTCGGTGCTTCTAAAATTAGCTCCCATCGAACTTCAGTTGATTACAATCTAACGTAGTAGAGCTTGTGCCGTACGGGTTGACTGTAGCTGGCTCGAGAAATTAATTGGTAAAAGCTCGATTTCTTGGATGAACATTCAAACACAGAGACAGTTACGAATACCAGAGAAAGCAGTAAGGATTATGTTATGCAAACTTCCTAGGTAATATAGCTTATGCTGAAGATTAGTTACTCCTCGTTCCAGCAGTAGTACATCTGTACAAGGTATATGAGCAAATCCAAGACCCCCTCTCTAGACAGTGTAGGCTTGTTGGATCGTGTCGATGTCGAGGCCCTTCAGTCTTACCACCGACTCAACATGCCCCTTCAGCGTAGTCAGCTCTCTCAGCCTGTAAGATTCAAGGTTGAAATGGTCAATATCTCTGAAAGCAGAAAGCATTTGCCTCTCAAGGACATAAGATGCTCCATTGGATCTTGCAATATCAGAAATCAATACCCATTTTCGATTCTTTTTGCTCTAATTCTTTTTTGAGATATGTCAAAGGGCATCAACATCAGAACTAAGAATCAACTTTCCCAAGCATTGAAGAATATTATCAGGATACTTCCCATTTCAACCCAAGCAAGACGGAACTCAAGGTAAAGTTTTTCTAAACAACAGAATAAGTTGCTTCATCCCCAATTCCGCCTGCTTCTATCAGACAGGAGTAGTTTTGACTCGATTATTCTCTCTTGATTGGAAAAAATATCCAGATTAAAATGCAAAATTGTGCAAGCTACAGCAGCAGAAAGAAGCTATCCTTGGCTGAGAAGAGTTGGAAAAGGGTAGCCGATGATACTGTACCTGGCAATTTCAGCCCGTCTTTTTGCTTCTTCAGCCATCTGGTTCAGTTCAGTATAGCTGTTGCGTTCGCCAAACATCTTGGTCTCGGGCGGATGCAGGCCGTGCAGCGTCCTCTGTGCATGTGCCCACTTTAGCTCACGCTCTTCTTTTCCGAAATCCTTTTTCCTCGTAAAGGCAATCTGCAGAGAAACAACCATAAATCAGCTTGATCACCAATTGCGGGGTTTCTAATCCAGAAGTGAGCCAAAGCCGGTCATACCCTTTGCTCTATGACAAGATCCCAAGCCTTTCCGCTCAATGCATATCGTGTAAAGAACTTGATGAAATCAAGGGGTATATAGGATATGAGGTTGTACAGCCAAACAACACCAGCCCAACCCCATCCGATCCCTTCTATTGCCGCAAAGCTCCATTTTGCATAAACAGCAATCACGGTAGCAATCTGTCGTCCATAGAAAGAAAAAAGGTTATAGAAGAAATCGATGGCTCGACAGACTCCATTCACCGAAAAGAACCGTCAAGGCGTCTTACCAACTGCGCAATAACAAAAGCAGCCCCAAGAAGGAGACCAGGACGCTCAACAAATGACCAACTCCTGGCTCGAGTTACAAATATGAGGGCCTGACTGATCGTGCTCACTTGAAGGTATACCGCTGCGGCGAGCTTTTTGAAGTCATCCTTATGCTGAAGGCTCTTAACCCCAAAAGTACGCTATAAACAGGAAATTTTTATAATCAGAGACTAGAATCAAGGGGAAGATCTCCTTAAAACTTAAAAGCAACGAAAATATTGATTATTTGGGAACTCAGTAAAGAAAAAGATGCCGCATGCAAGAACAACTCCGTGCTCATGACTGTTTCAATGATCACAAAGAGCGAGCTCTTATGCCCTATCAGACATGAGAAGCCTCAACCACAGGGAATGGACGACTAAAACCTCAGCAAATAATCCAAAAAATGCTGATATAGGTCCCGTATGCTTGTGAATGTGTAATGTATCCATTGTCAAAGAAACAAGGAGGCCAAACATAAACTAATCACTCAACCTTTCTCCTCCTTTATGAGGATCAAGTACTAAAAAAGCATCAGAACAATCATTTGTGGCAATCGTATAACACGATATTCACTATAAGAACACAAAATTTACCGGAAAAAAGTCTGTTTGGTAAGCCGCCCAGAAGAAAATGACCGTCATCATCGCCAAGTAACTGCCGAGAATAATACCGGCTGTAAAGATCTCCGCCAGCTTCCAACTGTCTGGCTGAGGTGAAGGTTTCACTCTGTCCTTGGATATCGTCATGATTGTACCTGTCAAGACATGCAGCATTGAGATAAGAAACAGTGACCTACCGCAGTATGCTCGACGCAAATACAGCATTGAGGAGAGAACTTGATGCTTCAAGTCGGCAACGAATGTATTCTCCTTCGCTCGTGGCATAAGAACCCTCAAAAATCATAACCAACTCTTCGCCTCATGCAGTCAGCTGGAAATTCGCGATGAAAGAGGACGCACCGTCATTTAGGATAGCGATGATCAGCACCATGAAGGGTGGAAAATCGAACTGCCAGATGAGGGCCAGTAACATGAAACCGAGCTGTGACCGAGACATCAGATTGTTACATACCAGTTAGATAAAAAGACAGCATATTATTTTATTGGTCAGGGTTAAAAAACAAGACAAAGCTGTAGAAATATCAGAAATTAACCAGTTCCAAGCAAGCATCACAGAACTTACCACAATACGGATTGTGATGGAAACTGCATAGATCTGTAACAGAATCAAAATTGGATGAGTCTAGTTGAACAAGGAATGTCTCAAAATGAAAAAAAAGGCGCTATAATTAGTTTCCTCATTCTTTTTATAATGGCATAATCTAAATGGAAATAGATATAAATAGCTAAAAAAAAAACCAGGTGCACAAAACAAGAAGGGCAAAGGACCAAATAGAAAAGGGGAAAAAGAAAGCAGACTAAACATAGTAGCACAAAGTGCGAAAGTTTTGAGAAGCTTGTATCTGTGGACTCATCCTCTGGATAAACTCTTGAATGATCAATTCTTAGATACATTGGAACAAAAACGCAGCTCACCGTGTAATTCTTCATTCTTTGGAAAATTGCGCGACTAGTTAGCACTGCACTTATGATAACACTAAGGCCTGGTTCAGTAAGAACAATGTCAGAGGCACTACGCGCTGCATCAGTTGCATCAGCAACAGCTATGCCAATGTCAGCCTTTTTAAGTGCAGGGGCATCGTTAACTCCATCTCCTGTCATTCCACATATGTGTTTCCGAGCTTGCAAGCGTTTCACAATCTCATATTTGTGCTCTGTATAGATACAGAATTTGATTAGTCAAACACATAGCATTAGCAGCAGGCGATCTCATGCTCTTTATGACATGTAGATAAAATCTGGTCCTCTGCTGACATCCAGCTGGCTAGTAGACTCCATGGAAGTAATCCTAGTGCAATGTCAAAGCGATGCCCACGCAAATTCATCTGATGATATTATCACGAGTTGAAAAGAAGAAAGACAATAAAATTCGTGACAGCTGAAAGAAATAAGACAAGAAACGAAAATAACGTACCAGGAAAAACACCAGCAAAACCATCAGCCTTTTCAATAAGTTCATCCACGGGCAAAGCAGCAATTGACTCGTCCTTGTTCTGTCCCAACAGAGCAGATGATGGATACATGTTCGTTCCCATACCCAGACGACGTCCGGTTTCCTTTGCAATTGCCAGTTGATCACCTTTATTACAGGGTCACACAAAATAGGCAAGTATCTATAAGAATGTCGGCAAGGCATGCAGAAAGATTACAACAAAGATGAAAATGGAGTAGATTATGGATGTGAAAGTCATAAACGAATTGCTAGTCTGGACAAAATTGCCAGACGCGAGCTTTCAAAAAATGTAACAATCTAACTACGAGAGACGTATGGTGGTGCATCGCAACTCGTTAACATCTAATGTAGGCTAGTATCTCATTCAAAATAGCACTATTCTGATGGGGAACGCCAAAGACAGTCAATATATAGAAAAGTTGCAACACTTCTTCCCCCTACACCTAGCACAAGCAAGGAGTACAGGGATCTTTATTGACATTATCACAAGTGAAGAACTACGCAATACTGCAATCATCACACTATCAAGCAGAAAATTAGCAATATGAACAGTATTCACCAGTTATCATTTTGACATTAACCCCCAAATTAAGTGCCCTTCTTATCGTTTCTGCACTATCGTGCCTCGGTGGGTCAAACAATGGCATGAGACCTATAAACTGCCAGGGACCTCCTGGGCTCTCTTTTGTTCCTTCAGGAACTTCCTGCACAGAAGACGGTGAAGTAAGAAATGGTAAAAAGGACCGAAGTGGTCCAAATTAGAGCAGAAGTGAGCAATGACGACATCTCTTTCGGACGTTTCACCTGGTAAGCTACCGCGAGGGATCGCAATCCTCGTTCAGCGAACTTATCGATCACGGAGTGAACTCTTCGCTCTATCTCTGATCTGTTGCGGACAAGGTTCAAAACCTATAACAGTAATCACAAGCAAAAATCAGATCTCCATGCTTCAAGGTCAGTCAAAGAGAACACAATCTGATTGATCCTTACCTGCTCTGGAGCGCCTTTACTGACACGATGCATTTTACCTTCACTATCAATATATGTCAGAGCTGTTCTCTTGTCAGTGGGATTAAACGGGAGGAAATGAACCTCTTGAATGCCAGCACGAGCCTTTGCAAAAGAAAGAATTTAAGAAATCATAACCGTTAACAACAACATGCCACACATTACAGATCCCTCCTACTTGAAATGACCTTCCGTCATATGTACAAGAAGCGGTGCATTATCAGTCGCCATACCTCCTTCGGATCCGCCAATGTTCCAACAATAGCAGCATCTATTGCATCTTGGTTCTCCATTCTTGATGCTCTCGCCGCCATTAGGACAACGGCATCTGCATCCACCCCTTTAGCAAATACCTGACAGTGTTTGAAAGATGTTACAGGACAAGTAGACAAAGGAAATAAGAAACAGATAACGAAAAACGAGTTACGTAATAACCTCAATGAGGGTCTTATCAACTGTTAGCTTGTTTAGGGTCAGAGTTCCGGTTTTGTCACTGCAAAGTACATCCATCCCTGCCATTTCTTCTATTGCTGTCATCCTTTTTGTTATAGCTCCCTGGATTTATTGATAATGAGCAGTGAGAAGATGCTGTTATTTTAGCTATGAAACCAACAAAACATCGCATAGTTTCCATCAAGACCTACCTGTTGAGCTAGCCGATGAGACCCAATTGCCATTGTTACTGATAACACTGTCGGCATGGCTATAGGGATTCCCCCAATAAGCAGTACAAGCAGATTGTCAATTCCTGGACGGTATTCTCGGTGCTGGATTGGAAACATGACAATAATCTCCACTATCATCCCCACGGCAATGGAACATATACAGAAATTCCCGATTGCAGTTAACACCTGTAGGCAATGCCATTAGCTTAAAAAATCTTATACAGGATGCCATATATCAAAGAGGACAATTCCTAATTACTGCCAAAAACCAAACAGCTACAAAAAAACGAACTCTTTTTTTCACAAAAAGACAGCCAATCCAACTTCAGTCTTCAGCATCACCAACAAAGTGCAAATATCAGTTATATCACAGAAATAGACAATAATATTCTGTAAAACTTGATGGGGTTGCTTCAAATTTCCAAGCCATTTTGCAACCAAGTCCCACTTTAGTGAACCAGGCATGAGCTGGTGCTAGACACGTTTCATTAAAAGAAGATTGCTTTCCTTGGTGTCCAAGCAGTATCTCTTCTTTCTCTTTTCTCATTCTGTATTTTCCCTTCCTTCTCCTGATTTTGCTGTGGTCATAAATAACGGGGCATTGTCATGCACATCTGCTTACCTTTTGGAAGTGTCCTACTTGGTTTGTGGAATCAACGAGATGAGCGGCCTTGCCGAAGAACGTGTGAACACCTGTTGCAATGACCACAGCTTCTATTTCTCCTTGTTTGCAAGTAGAACCAGAGTAAACACTGTCACCAGGACCCTTCGTCACCGGAAGCGATTCGCCTGTAAGCGCAGACTGCAGATTTAAGAGCAAAACCCAAGTCAGAGAAGTCAAATACATTATCGTAAAAATCTCAACACGAGTATCCGAATCGCTCTCAGCACCTGATCGATCTTTAATGGATCGCCTTCAAGGAGACGAGCATCAGCAGGTATAATGTCCCCCAGCTTCACGCTGATTATATCTCCAGGAACAAGAATCGAAGCATCCTCCTCAATCCACTTCCCGTCTCGAAGGACCTGACCAGGTGATTTTGCGGAATGGGAGGTGGATCAGCCAAATTGCACACGAAGCAATCAAAGCAAGATAACAAGACAAGACATATCGGTGAAGTACAAAAAATCAACAATTTTTGCACATAGTTGCATTGACCGGTCCAATAACTACCTTAGCTTTGGGTGCCAGACGGGCCATAAGGGCTGCGGCAGCATTGCCAGCGTTATTCTCCTCTATGAAGCTGATGGTTGAGTTGATAAGGAGCAGAGTAATAATCCCCACAAAATCCTGCCAATCAGGAGGTTTCCCCTGCAATTCACAAAAGTTATTCACCCATCCACCCGGAATGGTTCTATACGAATCAAATTTCGTGCCACCACAAACCAAGCTCAGGCTTGTAAATTCAACCGTGACGAAACAAAAAGCATAAAAACCCCCCCCACGAAGTTCTCAGTTTATTGCCATAAGATGCAGTGTAATACTCCTTGATATTTTTTACCTACTATTTTGTTTCATCAACTAGGAAATTACAGAGAGCGAAGAAGAATTTAGCTTCATTTTCGATGGAGGGAAAGAAGCAGAGGCAAATCAGGAAGAAGCACTTACTCCACCGTTGGCCATGGCGATAGCCATGATAGCAGCGGCTTCCATGACCCATGAAAGTGGATTCCACATGAAACCCAAGAATTTAAGAAGTTTACTCTCCTGCACAATTTTTTTTTTAAATAAAAAAAGCTCAAAGATCAGAGCTTTCAAAAATCACCACCCTCAAGAAATTAACAGTAGTATGATATGATTACCTCTTTCTCTTCGAGCTTATTGTAACCAAAAATGGCCAACCTTTGTTGAGCAGCCTCCGATGTGAGACCATTTGGTTGACACCTCAATGTCTGAAAAACCTCCGCAATAGGGACATTCTCCTGCACCACCAAATGAACTCAAATTCACCAACACTTCTGAAGGAAAGGAGAAGGGGGATAAAAAACAGAACCCAGAACTAAAGAAACTATACAAAGCAAAGAATTCTCAGAAGGTATAAAAGATGGGAGTCTTAGGGGCTGTTTTCGTACCAAATCAACAGCTTCCTTCAGCACAGCCTCCAAGGTCACATCTTTATCATCCATCTCGTACCAACGATGGTGGGACTCTACCAAATCAAGAACACCGTCTCTCAGAAACAAAACACCAAAAGTCACAGAAGTTCATCAAAAAGAAAGAGTATGATCAGAAGAAAGAACCCACAAAGAACCGAAACCTCTGGAGCTACTGATTACTGGGGTGTCTGTCTCCCTGTCCCTGGTCTGTCTGTCTGTCTGTCTGTCTGTCTCTCTCTCACCCTCTCCGAAATATGAAACTGAAAGGTGGCAGAGCTTGCAGGGAGTGGGCACTAGTACGGCTTCTGGACCATGGTGGCGATGATGATAACCAGCTCAAAGGGAAGACCATGTACGTGGCGGGTACAGTCTCCTCCGCTTCTATTATATTCCTCGGTTTTCTGCTCTCTCTGTTTTTTCCCCCTCGATTTTGCAATTGTTTATATGTCCGTCTTTTTTGGCAGAATATTAAAAAGCAGAGAGGAATGACATACCAAGTTCAGGTGGCTTCGTGTTTATTGCTAGGGGCACACCCACACAACTGGGCCACAGCTACAATCATTTGTCCTTGGACTGGATTGTCCTTCGACTTGGGGCAAATCCTCCCTTTCGCCGCCCATTTGGACACCCAACACTCAAAAATATCGAAAGGTGGACTGTTGGAATCGAAAAGATGATAAAGCCGCCACCTTTTCACTGTGAAGAAAAAGAGGAGAATGAAAGAGATGACATGAGATTCCAAGAAGTGAATAAATAAAGGGTGCTGATTGATAATACTTTTCGCTAAAAGTTTAGCGTTTTTTTTTTTGGCTAAGTTTTCGTAGGCGAATTTGTGATCAACATCTAAATTTCCAAGTGCTTAAAGTTGTCCTTATTACTATCTGGTCTGATCAATCAAGTAAAATGAATTCAGGAGAAGGGCAATTGACATGCGAGTTCACAGTAAACTAACTTTTTTTTTTTAATGATGACTCTATTGATAAAATAGGTATATTTGGTGATATTTGAGCTACAAGAACGTGGCCTACCACCTATTGCCAACAAATTAAAAGCCAAAAGCTCAAATCGAGCGAATTCACAGGATTAAATTTATTCTTAATCAGCCGTTTTGGAAACAAAAAAAGAAACCTCTTTTGACCATTTCCCTCCTTTTGACCTGCGATGCCTCTCGAGCGTTGCTACGTGGAGACAGATTCGGGGGGAAACGATGCTGGGCCAGTGCCGAGTTCCAACCACAAAGCCGAGAGAAGAGATCGACGTGGATATGACGAACGAGCAGACGGCGTCGTGTCGGCTCCAACTTTCGGACGTGGGACTCGGATCGATTCCCGGCGTCCTTCAGAATCGCTTGCGTATGGATATTTTCTTCTGCTGGGAGTGGGACACGTAGAGGGGTGGGGAAGATGTCGAGGCTCGTGCGATCCACGCGAAACCCCGGAGGTGGAGGAGGAACTAATAGTCAAAACTGATAATATTAACAACTTGATCATCGCTTGATTGGTTTTGTTGTGTGGTGTGTGTTTTGGCTAGGAGCGCTCCCGGTTTTTGCTGATGAATCAGCTGTGAACCGGCTGGAGTTGGTGTTGTTCCGAAACTACTCTTCCCTCCCAGAGCAGGGACGGATTTTCTCTCTCGGGCGAAAGGCAGCAACGTGTTAAATGTGCGCTTTCGGTAGCAGCATTTTTTGTATTTTGGTTCGGAAAATCGGGTCGAGGTCAAGACGGAAATAGCTCGCGCCACAATTGATTCATTTAGATCCATTTTTTGTGCGATGCAACTTTAGCGATTAATACCCGATTCGATTTGGACATGACCCATAACCAACTCGACTCGCGCTCCGATCCTTAGCACTCTTCCTTAAATGTAGCATAAAAAGAAATACTCAACTAAAAAAAATTGATCCTAAAAAAAAAATTATTTATTTTAATGCAGGTAGGAGTTTATCATATTTTGATTTTGACTGGAAGGAATTGTGCCAATTATCAGGATTCATTTTTTGAATAGAAAACAAAATGCCTAATTTATGTTTTTAACAGCCAAAGTTAATAAATAGTAAGTCAATTTCTCTTCTCAGTACTATCCTGATATGCCTCTCCCCGGTCGTGGACGCTGCACCAACCAACCCAAATTCGATTTTTTTTTCCTCTTTTGCCTTGGGATTAAACCTTTATTGCCCTAGCTAACCGGAAGTATTGAGTCAAAGAACGGTCCGTGACCCCGTTTCGATAGTTGCTTAAAGAACACATAACGCCCAGACAGCCACCTTCAATGAGCGTACTAAGACTGGATTGCATTCAATGTAATTTCCTAACGAGGACACGGCATTCTCTCTTTTCTTCGCTTGAGCCATCGTACGACTGTGTAGAACCCTCGAGATGAGCATGATGGCTGGATAGAACAAACTTGACTTCTAGCGTGCATCATAAGTTTATGCTGCCTGCTATATATTTTTAATCCAGGGAATCTTTCCTACCTTAGCCGTATCTTATGTCGACTCGTTAAAAATCATTTCTCTTTATGTCGGTGGCGGCGTGCGAGCGCGAGGTCTTGACCTTGTCGAGTCCCTTCTAGGCCCATTCGCTTACTCTCTGGAGGTCGAGCCGGTCAAACTGAAGTTAACGTTTTGCAAAAGGGCGGGATAACACGCCTAGACCGGCCGCTGGTCACCGTTGCATGGAACTGACGGCCCATATTGAGAGACGATTTATTCGGAAGCTCAATTCCGTAAGTTAGGCGATATGGATAGGTGGGCAATTAAATTAAGTGTGATATAGACGTTGAAATAATAAACATCGTGGCCCAAAGAGCTCTGAAAGCGTTATCTATCGACTTAGATAAATGCCTCATGAACATCTAAAAGGATGGGAACCGTCTTTCTGTCCAGTTTTTTTTTTTTTTTTGGGTCTAATCTTTCTGTCCATTTTAGTTTGGTGCAAAAAGATGTCAGATGATCGAAGAAAGGTTTCGTTATTCAATACTATTTGACACATTTGACTTGAATGCAGACCACCGTAGTGCCCGAGCACAATCCCTTGCACAGAAAGCAACATCCTCGAGAGAGGACAAAACCATGATCGGAAGGGTCTTACTAATGGCATTATATAACGAGGCCAACAGCTTTTTCAGGCACCTCTCTAGGCCTCTTGTACGCATATGTCCCCGAGCTTTCTGCCCGATTTTGAATAGAATGGTAAAAGACGAAGTCATCCACTGTCTTAAAAGAGAGAGGCCTCGACGGAGAAGGCCCTCGATTGCGTGATATAGCTCAACAGCCACGGATGAGGTTGATTTTAGGATTTGAGTTGGCGTGGTGGGATCGCCATCAGAAAGAGCGTTAGGAAATTCTCAGCACGAAGGGAGTACAGCTTCAAAATCGGAAACACTCTTCGACATGCTACAAAGTCAGAACCTCACCTACCGCAAAGTTGTTAACTTATACCCCACGGGAATTTTATTTGATCAAGAAGCAATCGCATTTAAAAACCAGACAGGTTCAATTCTGCATAAGACGATCCATGGGATCAGAGAGAATTCTGAAATTTAACCAACCCAATGCGAGCTTCCTTACCACGGACTTGATTAATCGCTCTTTGTTGTTCAAAATGAATGCTTTCCAATTTATCTCCAGGGACCTACTGACCTACTGAGACTATGGTGAAGCTCCTATAAGGCTTGTCCTCGCAATTTGTGATAAAATGTAACTAAAGGGCTGCGTATCGTCTCCAGAAAGGGTTTCCATCATCTCGCAACATTCTGAGGTATCACCCAAAATTATGGAGATTTCAAAAGATTTTGCAAACATTCTGTCTTTGTCAAGAAATTGTGGAGTTTGAATTCTCTACCCTTGAACGAAATTCGTTCATCTACTTAGCCGAAAATGACCCAGAAAAAGATAAATTGTCTCTCTGCCAGATTTGTATTTCTGGCACGCCTTTCACTGTAGACACAACTTTGCGTGGACACACAAGGTGGTGGATCAAGATAGAAGTACGTACTTGTGTCGAGAATGGCAGCAACACTGTTGATTGCAGATCGCTTGAAAGTGCTAAGCAGAAAACCAATGTTTGCAACTATGATGTCATCTTAAACATCTTTACACTAAATAAATCAAGACCGACAACTTATTCCCATCACCCAGCAAGAAAAATGAAGCTGAACGAGCGTTTTAGAACAAGGACCTCCCAACGAGACACTGGAATATATTGGGGAAAGAACTTAAACATAGTGTAGCTGAACGATAGTCTATTGTTAGCACTAAAAAACTACCGACCAATTCCCCGAACGTCAAAACCCCTTGAATTGCCACAGAAGACCGACTAACGAATTAACATGAAGCAACCAAAATGAATTTTGTTAAGAGTGTGTAAATATCACTATTACGCCTTAATCCGTCCCTTAAGTTTTTAGAAAAGTTTGCGTTGGCCCCACAAAAATTTTCACATGATTTCAGAGTAAAAGGTACCAAGTTCTTTGCAGACCTTATTTGCCGCTGTTATATATTTCCATGTTTCACTCTTAACCCTAAGTCCAGTCTATATGTGATGTTAGGGTATCTAATTATATTTGCCACGCCTTCGTCCATCAGATTAAGCTTTAAGAACATAACGTAGTAGTCCCATAGACTTCCATAGATTTAACTCCTGCCAGGTCATATTACCAGTTTCCCAGCTTAACACAGCTGTCACAAGCTCATCATCATAAGAATTCTAGCTTAGCTTAATGTGAAAGAAGTTGATACTAGTGAAGATCTGTGCAGAATGTGGAGCTACGATGCTCTCATCATAAAATACTGCTTCACATTATTATTGGCCTACCTCGAACTTTATATTTCTACGGAAACTGTTGATGGACAGAGTTCAGAGTTTCATATTTTTGTTTCAAATCCTAAACCTACTTTTCAAATCTTATGCTCTTCGATAGACCTAGGTTTTATGCACGAAGCCTGGCCTACAATGAGGGCAAAATAACTGCTTAAGATTCAGTTGGACAGCTTTTCTAACTCAGACCATGGTAAAACTCTTGAGTTCACAGTGCTGCCCTAAAAGTAACACCACGACCTCAGCTTTTGAAAATCATTCACATATTTTTTGCAAGTCACCTAACTTGGAATATTTTGGGCCAGTTGAGGGCCACTTGTCAAAAAGCTAATAAGTTGCTTGGGAAGCTGTATACCTCAAAAGTACACGTTAACAATGTCACAAGCGGGTATTTCAGCAGGGTTGATAACACGTGAAGTGACAAGGTAAAAATTCACTATAATTGCTTTCCGCACGAGTCAAAGAATGTAAAAAATTTGGTGCAATTCCGGCCACCTTATTCAAGAATCAACAAAAGACTGAAAGGAAAAGAAACCGCTCAAGTGGAGGTTATGCTACTTCTTACCTCCATTAACATTTCCTTGCCTATGGAAAGGCCAGAGATTAACCAGACGCTCAAGAACGGCAGCACTCTTCGAGAAATAGCCTGAGAAACCTTGAGGCGTTGCGGGTGGAGGAAAGTCTTCAGCGGGCATTGCAAATGGGCGGATCATCCTCTCCATCTTCTCCAAAGTCAGATAAGATCCCACTTCCTGCAGCCTCTCTGGGCCCATTATTGGCAGTGTGTGCTCCTGATGCAGTGAAGTAGCTTCACTGTCATTCTTCTGCAAAGGCAAAACCCCACCATGAGTGACAGACTGCGAATAAAACAGATGCAACTTGCAATTCCAGTACATTTGACATATAACAATACCAAGTCATAAGCATCCATCTTCAGTATTAGATTGAATCTATCAGTACGTAGCATACAAGTCTTGTTTTCACATCATCTAAGAGTTTGCATGGTTTAAGGATATAGGTCTATCTTATTGATGAAACTGCTGAAAGATCTTGCACACCAGAAGGGCCAAGGGACAGGTTTAATGCACAATTTGGACTCTTCACGGTACTATAGACCAAGAAACATTGTGCCATTATCTGATTTTAATATGTTCCCAAGAAAAGGGATCCTACTTCACCCTATGAACCTAAGTTCAACAGAAGAATGTACTAGAGAACCATTTGCACTTCTTGTTACTCAGTTGCATTACCTCAAGAGGAGATAAATCTGCACCTCGGCTAAATGCCATCTCTATGCGGAACCGTTTTGGATCTTCTAAAGGTACCTGTAGCACAATGTGAAGACAAAATCAAGCTCATTCTAACAACTTACGAACGCAACGACTAGCGTTGACTGGTGCAAGACACAGCAACCATAGAGATCAAGCAAAATAGTTGGTCTTCCTTACCAGAAGCAAGACAAGAAGTCAAGATTTATAAAAGTAGTGCCATAGACCTATTAGTTCAGATTACCTAAGCCACTTCTTGGCAGGCTTATCATGAAGAAGGATCGGGAAATTGTCATGTCTGAATCAAGAAAAAAATATTATATGATTGCAGAAATTCTATGGGATATTCTGAAAGTCCTACATTGACGATGAATCAGGGTCAAGCAGCAAAGTACTTGAGTTTGTTATTCATGTTAAAGATTTGGAAGATGTGAACCAGTGTCATTGAGGAAAACAAAGCATTTGATTGCCCAAAGCAAAACCGTCCTTAGACAGAACCCATGCTCTAGCTATAGTTGTGAAGACCTGGCTGGGCTCAGTCAGAATATATGTTTTGTTGTTCATTTGCTAACATGGAAAAGAGAATATGAGACACAAAAGATAACTGCACAAAGAAGGGTTAACAAGAGAAGGACAAGTCAGAGAAGAGTCGGTTCATATCAAAGAACAATTAAAACATAAAACAGAGAAAACTTTTTACCTTTTGCATGGATGAAATCATGAAACAATCAAATGACTCCCTACAAATAGGATTATATGGTTTTGGACTTTTCACAGTCTCAGTCCGATGAATAGCTTGTACTTGCAATTTTAGGTGGATAATCCTCCTCTTAGACCAAACTCCAGGGAACTTTATCCGCTAACAATTGCTTGACCCGTCCATCAATTAGCAAAGATGCTGTCTCAGATAGTTCATGCATTATTAAACTACAATTGCCAAAAAACATAATTCCTTCTTGAGTTTCAATGCTCGCTTTCTGTCAAATTGAATGGCAGTAACTTTATTTTGAGAAACCATTTACTTACATCAGAGATTTCACAATCAATCTTGTATGATGAGAGATCTGAAACCTCTTGACATAACAATTTAAAACTAAGGAGTTGGCACTAGTCCAGATAACAAGTGGTTTGGTTAGTTTCCTTCATACTTAATAAAATTGGATCTAACTGTCAGGGAAAACACAGTAAGGAGCCTACAGATGGAGAAAGACTAACCTCTGTGTTCTCAAACATTCTCAGAAGGATGTAACTCATGTAATCAAGCTCTTTAGTCTTGTACAAGCGCTCCAAGGCATTATGGTAAATTAGGCTATCCTCCCCCTGAAGGGACTCATCCAGGTTACAGTATCGGAGCACATTCATGAGAGAATGGATATGTGATTCCTGTTATCCAAGACAAAGTACATTTCAGAAGCATTATCGATATATTGATATGAAGATGACAATATGAACCAAATTCACAATGCCCAAAAAGCACCTTGCACAAGGCACCAGCATTCAGATGCAAAAGAAAAGATCAAAAAGTCTAGAAGCATCAAATTATCTTTGATCGATCTAAAATGGATCCACAAAAGACTCAAGGAAGAAGTTGAGCAACCTTAGTATAATGTAACCCTGCAATTATATTACTCAGACAAGAAATATTGCTACCATTCGTATAAGACATCATTCGCATGAAAATGAAATTACCAAGTCAAGATGGAAAGACTAAGGACTGGGATTAGAAATAATTTCACACACAGTAAAATATGGCATGTACTGCGCAAGCAAAGATTTAGATGTAGATGTAGACTCCCAAGACTTGTTTAATAGGAAATGTCTTCCTAGAATAGCACATTTAAGGACTGCCACATGCAAAAAACTTAAAATTCACAAAACTTTAATTGAACTCACTGATGTGAAGTAAAGCCGCGTTCTGACATGACGTTCAGGAGTCTTGACATTTGCATACCTAAAAGAATTATGCAGGGAAATGTAAGACTGCCTGCTTTAGTATATGATTGCAGTCTAAATGAGCTCACAGAATACTTTGGATCTAAACGATATTGAGACTCTCTGTCATCCTCATCATCCTGCTCCATTGACTTCTCACTAGTGGCACTACATCTTCTGAATTCTTCATTCCATCCTTCCTGATCATCCCAATCGGCCTCGCTTGATTTTGAACATTGTTTGCTCTTTAGTCCGGCAATACAAATTGCCTCTTCACGAGTATTTCTTAGATCAATCAAAATCTTTCCCAACAAACGTCGAGCAATCTGAAGTTGAACAAAGTGATATCTCAGAAGAAGACGCAATGCAGTTTTGTATTGAAATTTAAGTTACGACCACAATTAGAAGATATCATCGATACAAGGAATTCATGGAAACAGTGATGCAGACATTAAATGACATTTGATGACGAAGATCCATAAATAATCTGGAGCAGCAAAATTTTACTAAGTTCGTATGAATTTCAATTCCAACAATACTGCTGGGGAATTCGTTCAAACTATTGAAAGATCAGTAGCTTGCATGATCTACATATTCAAAGAAACAAACAAATTGATACTTCACATGTGCAAATGTTACTTCAGCACAATAATTTTATGCTAATTCAGAATTTTACAGTTGTCCGGGTCGAGACGTGACATCTCAACAATCAATGTAAACTATGATTTATAAACTGTTTTTAACTATAAAAGAGAGATGTGAACAGGTTCGATGTTATACGACCTATCTGAGAGAGAATATTTTCAGGTTGCGATGAGTTCACAAGAACATCACCTTCTTGTTGAGATTCATACACATTTCAAAAAGTAGATGTCATATGAAGCACAATGTTACCTTTGATCCAATCTTTAACTTCTGCCTTGGATTAATACCATACTCATTTGGAATTACACCATCTGCAAGTAACTTAAAGACAAAAAAAGAGAAAAAATAGAAAACATGCATTTCGGGAAATAGCTCAACCAGACATTATAAACATCTCCTCTTGGAATCCATCTCCATGCCCCAAACAGTAAATTCTCATGCCATGAGTTGACTAGCTCTTTCTTACAAGAAAAAAAATTCTCTTGCCCGTCCTTTGTCCTTAAATTTAAGATCACAACCGTAGGTGGCAGAAGAAAATGATACATGGGCAAGCATTTTTAACAGACTACGAAAGACATCATTGCTCATACACTTCCAAATATTGTTCAAAATTAAAAGGGCCTAACATCTGTGTAAGAACTCTTATCGTTTTTTTTAACCAAAAAAAAAAAAAACTCTTTATCGTTTTGAAACAGGTATAAAACTATTGCTGAAAATTATTGTTTCTATACCTGTGCTACTTTGAAAAGGTCATCCAATCCCTCCAGATTAAGATGTGCATTGTGTAGAAGATCATATCTAGCAAGTGATGATGAAAACTTAAGTGAGACTGAAGAGGGCGAACAAACACGGGGTATAAAAGGTAGAATAACAATATGCAATTCACGAGCAAGCTCGAATCAATTTTAATCCTAAGATTTACTTTTAGATCAAACAAATTAAAAAATGTCTAATAGTAGTAAAGATATTGCGATAATGAAATGGCAGGACAAATCAGTCACCATAAGGAATTACCAAAGACTTGTTAGGTAGACAAGTCCTTTTTAGGCTAGAGATCAAATATAGGGCAAATGCTACTGGAGAAAATCAGTTTACATAAGGTTAATGCTAAGCAAAATAGCTTACATGAAGCTACCAAACAAAAGATCGGACAAACAGAATGTGCAAGATTTGGAAAAAAATCTATCGCTTGACAATGATCAAGAAACAGATCTCTTTGCACTATACGTACAATTGCAATGCACATGTAATCTGCAGAGAGAGAGAGAGAGAGAGAGAGATTTTGGAGAGTGATACTGTCTTAAAGAAAATCTCCAATATCCATAAATATACTTCAACAGGACTCAAAGCCTAAAATCTGTCAGCATTATGTCAGCTTCATGTACGTGATATATACTCAAATTCGTGATTAAAAAGTTATATTTGCAACACGAAGGCAACAAAATAACTTACTTGCATGAGTCATAAACATCAGGAATTTGTGTTATGTCAAACCTCCTGCAGATAAATCTGTATTGTCAGCAAATGCCTTTCAGTATCCGCGGCTCTTAATACTGAAATCAAACATTCAAAGGGCTTCCAGAATTTATAATATCATGCTTCAACACCAGATCAAACAATAGGGGGAGAAAACGTAGTAATCTTTCGCTGAGAGGTTAATATGCAACACAAAACTGTCTTCAGAATTAGAAATTGTACAAGCGAATTACCACCTCACATTGCAGGAGAATTACCCAATGAACATCTATATTAACATTATCAATGCCGTCATATCAAGGAGATCAACATGGAAATAAAGATGAATACCAAAACCGGCAAAAACAAGTAGAATTATAACAGGAAGTTACTTACTCCTTGCGTTCATTGTACAAATCTCTTTCAAGTTTTCTCCATCGAGCAAACATCAAGAGAAAGCCCTCACTACCACAGGGTAACCCAGCAGCAATGCGATCGACATCAATATTGGTCTTACCAAGTGCCTTTGCTTGATCATATGGAAGAATCAAATTATATCCAGTTGACTCTATAAGTTCCTCATCTTCATCCTTTGCAAGTAGTTTGACTTGTTCTGTTACCTTCCTCGTCAATTTCGCCTATTCACATGAGTTATTTCAAATAACTATAACTGTTAATTGGTACTTTTTATAGGATATTTACATTACCAAGATAATAAAATCACAGTTTGAAAACAAAACACCTCAACATCAACATCAACAACACCTTTGTCCCAAATTAGTCGGGATCGGCGATTGATGAACCCCAAAGATTCATAAAAATAAAGCAAAATCAATCGAGAGAAAAGAGATAAATATGTAAAAATAAAATAAACAAAGATATACACACACACACACACACACACACACACACACCACCCCTCCACAATACTAATAGCCTTCTTCCACTCTGTCCTAATACAAACCATACGTCAATCTATTTCCTACTCCTTCAAATCTTGTTTTACTACTTTCCCCAAGTAAGTTTTGGCCGACCTCTTTCTTTTTTCGTGTTATGCGCTCGATAGCAACTTCTGTTCGCACTGGGGCATCTACGAGCCTTCGGAGAATATGTCCAAACCATCTCAATTTATGTTCTCTCATCTTTTCTGACACCGGTTCTACTCCAACTTTTCGTCGAATGTCTTCATTTCTTATCTTATCCATCCTTGTGTGGCCACACTCCACCTTAACATCCTCATTGCCACAACTCCCATTTTATACTCATGTTTCCTCTGTGCTGGCCAACATTCAGCTCCATATAGCATGGTAAATTTTATTGCTGTTCTATAAAATTTTCCTTTTAACCTAAGAAGAATTTTGCGATCACACAAAAATCCTGATGCACTGCGCCATTTCATCCAGCCTGCTCTAATTCTATGGATTACATCCTCATCATTCTCTTCTTCCTTTTGCAATATTGATCTTAGATATTTAAAAGTATCTTTTTTGGGAACCTCCTGTCTGAGCATATTTACGGCTGCTTGATCCCCTCTTCCTTCTGTGTCAAACTTGAACTTCAAGCATTTCGTCTTAGTTCGACTTAATGTAAATCCTTTTAGACTCTAATGTGCTTCTCCATAATTCTAATTTAGACTTAACCCTAATTCTAGTTTCATTAATAAGCACAATATCATCTGCAAATAGCATACATCACGGCACTTCATCTTGAATATTTTTTGTTAACTCATCCATAACCAAGGCAAAAAGATAATGACTCAAAACAGAACTTTGGTGTAAGCCTACTGTGATTAGAAAATAACTTGATGTGCCATTACAAGCCTTCACACATGTAGCAACATCGTCATACATATCCTTGATTGCCTCTACATACTTTGAAGGTACTTTTTTCTTCTCAAGAACCTTTCTTGGAACCATATCATACGCCTTGTCGAGATCAATAAACATCATATGGAAGTCTTTCTTTCTTTCAGGATATCTCTCCATCAATTATCGTATCAAGAAAATAGCCTCCATGGTAGATCTTCCTAGCATAAATCCAAATTGATTGACAGACACCTTAGTCTCTATTCTCAAATGATGCTCAATAACTCTCTCCTACAACTTCATTGTATGGCTCATAAGCTTAATGCCTCTATAGTTGGAACAATTCTAGACCTTGGCTCATAAGCTTAATGCTTCTATAGTTTGAAAACAAAAACGAGAATAAAAAATAGCGGCAAAATCAAAGGTTGTATTAGGAATATATCAAAAGAAATGCAAGCAAAATAAGTACACACCAAAAATAGGTTTTTAGATTTATCGCTATTATTGCAGATCAAAAAAGAATTCAAACTACGGTGGTTGTCCTTAGATGGTGATCAATCACTTTTAAGTCTAGATGCAGAACATCAACATAATTCCCGCTGTCACATTCTCTATTAAACAAAGAGAGAAAAAAGAGGTTGTGCCATTAACATATTTCTTCCCTAGCCATATGAGGCGAAAGAGTGCGGCTTCATAGCATTAGGGTGCATATCGTCTCGAGGGATTGGACACCTAATCTAGACAAAATGTCATGCGGATGATTATTATGTGATCCGCCATATCGCTTGGAAACGATCCAGTGAGGCAAGGCTATCCTAGCATGCCGAATCATTAAGTGACATCCTCAGCCAGGAAAAGTTTCATCCCATACGACTGTTTTAAGAATGGGTTTATCCAAACGATATGAGCACGCACGCAATAAGAAGATCCGTACCCATGTTGGCATTTAAAGGAAAAGTCCCCTTTGTTTTGCAGGGATCAATAGTTTCTCAATAGGCAAAAGAAAGCAATGCTGAGGGAGTGTAATCAGCTTAGGAAAACACAATTGACTAAGGATGGGTCAATCAACGGAGTGAAGACATCTATCCATAATGGCGGTCTTTGGCCATTAACATAACTACTAGCAAGTGATGGTCCCGAAGTACTTGCAAGCGACAGTCATGATACGATATGTAAGAAAGCAGTTACATAGGCCACAATTCAGCCATTATGTAAAATTGGAGGAGTACTGATCCACTTCTTTTGAAAGAATGGGGCATTGTAGCATTGGGTTAAGCGTAAGGGAAGCATAAAAGATGACACCACTGGAACATAGCAGTGATGTCAGGATGTTTGTGCTAGGAATCCGGCATGTGATGACAATCTTCCTAACGGATCTTCGAAGATGGGGTTGACCACCCATGAGAAAACTTGTCGAGAGCTGATGCCGCTATCTTGATGATGGCTATGACAAACCAAAATCAGTCGTGCTACGATAATCTGCATGTCTCACACAAGGGATGCCAAAATTAACAGGAAATACTGTTTGTCATGATGATGTACCATACTACTCTTGTGACCAATCTAATGAGGGAGGTTGATATGGTGTACCGACTTAGAAGCCACAAGATCTTGTCCTTTACTAAGAGTGTCTTCGCTTTTGATAGTTGAACATAATGGATTATGCTGATCAAAATGGCATAAACATCCATCCAGGCAAGATTATCTATTTAAGGCTTCATATGAGAGAGAGAGAGAGAGATTTTATACAGGATATGGACTAGCAGCTAATGACAAGTTGAAACTTCAAACAACAAAAAAGAGAAGTGCAGATGACCACTTTATCAAGGAATATATCTATATAGAATCCTAATAAAAAAGAATATGTCGAAGACCAATTAAGAAAAACAGAACATTTACATTTTATGCCCCTATTAAGCTAACCAACTTATTGAGAGAGAAGACACAAACAATCATAAATGATTCTGTTTGATTAGAATGAAAAAATAAAACCTAAACAACAAAAGGTGGGATGTGCAAAGGATTATTAAATTTAAATCTAGCATTATTATCATACTCCACAACATGTTGCCTATATAGCATGTTTTATTATGCCCCAAGACAAGATATTATTTGAAGGACAAATTATTTGAAGCATGTTTATTAGCATAATTTTCACTCTATAGCATGTATAATACCTGGACTTAATGGGGACAGCAATATTATTTGAAGGAAAATAATACAGTATCAGAATTTATTTATAAAAAAATGTGAAAAAGAAACGAGATAGCTGAGACCTGTGGGGGTTATTCCAATTTCAATTTAGGGCCTGTCAATATATTTGAACGAGCATATTTGCATTCACTTTAAGGATGGACATGGACCATGCACCAGAAGTTAATTAATACATCAAAATACTTCTAGTTTGTTTCAGGCTATTTGGGTTTCTAATTGTCCGCCGAAGTATATATCCGACAAACCATTGCAGCAAATAATTCTTCAATTCCCACTTTTCTGATGCCATTACATGGCAGACTTTGAGAACAAGCTTGTTGCGCTAAAAATAATGAAAAATGTGCGAAATGAAAATAGAAAATAGTGCAAATAAAAAATAAAGGGTGAGTGACAAATGAAAATACAAAAGATAGTATTACGACATAAAAATCAGAGTCAACATCCATTAAGTAGCATGTAGCCCAAGTGCAAATAATGCTGCTTACGTTGCACTACAAATAATGAAAAATGCGTGAAATGAAAATCGAAAATAGTGCAAATCAAAAATAAAGGGTGAGTGATAAATGAAAATCCAAAAGACAGTATTACGACACAAAAATCAGAGTCAGCATCCATTAAGTAGCATGTAGCCCAAGTGCAAATAAAGCTGCTTACGAAGAATTATTTCTACCCAAATGTGTGATGAAAGTAGCTCAATTACCAATTCAGGTAGACGCTCCGAAGCATTTGAAGGCAATCCAACCCCATCAGCCATCCAGGGAAGTTCGGAGGAACCATTACAGCTGCCCTTGCTTACACCAGCCGTTATAATTTCATTCAACATTGCCTGAGAAAGCAAAGACGCTTACGACATTCACCATATTAGACTAGAAAACCATGAATGACTTCATAATGTAGTCTCGGTAGCCCTTTACTTCTCACAAAATCATTACAAGCCTACAAAAATGTACAGTGGCCGAAAAAAAAAATCCATCATCTAACCTTAGCTTCTTCCATCTCAATGCTGGCATTATCAAGACCATCCAGCATAGAGGAGTCCTTGCTAACAAGCGAAACCTACGAACCATTATTGAATTAGCACTTAACTATACAATAGCCCGTAGCAACAAGTTTCGAAATACTCCTTGAAGAGTTCACGGACCAGGATAGGTGTTAGTTGACCTTCCAAATCAAGGAGGCCCTTAGCAAATGCAGCAGCAGACATCTGTTACCAAGCATCTTATAAGTGATGGAACCAGAAAAATCTGAGCATCTCAATGTAGAGGTCGATTCAGTATTGTTGAAGTTGTTGTCTCACATCGCTTGACAACGGGTCTTATATGCTTTTTATATTCATGTAGTCTCCCTCCACCTATCAGCTTAAGCTTTTTGGTTAGATTTTCTAACATGGTATCAGAGCCAGCATTATTCATTTTGCGAAAGTGTATCCACCCTCCATTAGTCACATTCCACGTGCCGCTTGTAATCCAGCTTGCACGTGAGAGAGGGTGTTGAAGTTGTTGTCCCACATCGCTTGATATCGGATCCTATATGCTCCTTATATTCATGTGGTCTCCCTCCACTCATTAGCTTAAGTTTTTGGGTTGGACTTTTTAACAACTACCAACTCTCAGAAGGGCTCATACCTGCACACGGCCCTCATCAGAGCTGTAGATTTTAAGGTCATGACGGTATGTACTGTGGAGGCGAAGCAAGCCAGTGCCTTCTCCTGAGAAAGGTGACAACGATAAATAAAAACACTGCAACATGTCATGGCCCAAAGAAGGCCATCAGTTCCTCACATCTTGACTAGCACTTAACTAAATTATAATAAAAGCATCAAATATTCAATGATACCAACTTAGTGATATAAAGCATCAATAAAAATATATCAAGAAAGCATTAGACCAAGACAATTGGTCAATCAACCGAATCTAGTTGATAGAGGTGGCAGACCGCCAAGCCAAAGAAATCGGGATTTATAAGAACCAGACTCGTCAATGGAATCATGCGGGTTCCCAACCTTTGCTGAAGAAGATACAATGCGGAAAAATATTGTTCCAAAACAAGAGCAGCTTTCACTGTCCAAAATACAAGTTAGACTACTTAAAAGTGTAGAACCTATCACGATGCTGTACCTATGTCCCAGCAGGGAGGAAAGGACCAAAATGTCAATTTGGAAAAACCTGAACAAGCTGCTGATTCACCAATATTGCTCAATCATTAGAAGCTCACTAATGTCATGCCAACTGGAAGACAATTACTAGATGCAGAAGTACAACAAAATTGAAGCTCCTCCTTGGGGGAACCTTCTTGCTTAAAACCTATAAATTAGAAACAACTCCAAGGGAAAAGAATACCTGGATAGATGTTATTCCGAAAGTATCGACCAAGTTCTTCAGCCTGCAAAAAGTATGAAATCATTACTAATTGTTCAAGCAAACTCTAATTTCACAGTGCACATATCAGTGCAAGGCGTAGCTAAGTCCAACTCTTTAGACATTAACGGAAATATAAAAGAGAAATGACGCGAAAATGTAAGGGCATGAAAGGAAGCAGATAAAACCTGCTTTCTGCCAGCATGAGTGAGAACTCCCCCGTATTTAAGGACCATAAGAGCTTCAACAGGACTTTCCTGTTCTCCTTCACCATCACTTTTCGCAACTTTAATCCATTTTAGCGGTTTCAGTTGAACCTTCCTGTAGATACCGGAAAAGTATCCCCCCTGTGAAGGAAAAACAGAATAATAAGCACCTGACCTAATAAGTTACAGGCAATATCCGAAAAAGAATGAAGACATAACTAAAAGTGAACATCTCTTGTAAAATATGAACACCATCAGACCCCTTGATCGCCCAAACCTCCATTTCTCCTACCTGTTGCCCCCAGACCTACCCCATACTAGTCACTTCCCCACAACCAGCAGAAATTGGACAAGAAAAGCCCACAACCAGCCAAAAACTGGCCTGATCAGTTCCAATCCAAGCCGATTACCAGTTACACAATTTAAAACAGACTAGGAACTGAGGTTCCGTCTCTGATTCTACTGGGAAGGATGTAATCAGCTGGTTCCTGATTGGACCAACTATGTCTAAGAAATCAGAGTATCTTGGGCCCATCTCATGACTTGATCCGGAGAAAATTGAGAAGCTTAACATAAAGGCAGAAAAAGAAATAAGCACAACTTGGTCTCGGGCATCTACCATTATACCTACAATGATCGGCCATAACCCCTTGGTCAACAGTTTTTTTGGGGTCTGGGCCAACAGTTTGAAATGCCACATAAAAACCACTCTACCAAGAGCAATTCCTGTGTCTTAATTTCCTCAAACTTTAATTAATAAGCTTTTAAAAGGCCAATAACAAGTTCTGCCTGGATATGGCCCATTCATTTCCAGTTTCTAGGTTCCCCTGAACTGACCCCCACAAATTGGTTCAAGGTTCCAACCTTAAAATCTGGCCCCTTTGCACCATACTATGGAGGACAGGTATCAAGTGCACCAAAAGAAAGGGTAAATGGTCTACTTATTCATGACATAGGTTGAGTTGATTTATTGGTGACAATAAATTGCGAGTCATTTTGAAGAAGAACAACTTCTCAGGTGATTTTGAACCGCAACAAAAAGTAAAGTTTGTCAAAGATATTGGCATAGTTTAAGGAAATAAACATACTGGACAAAACAGAGAAGACCCTTCTAAAAGGATGAACCAAATTTTTTCATAAAGGAGTGACGGACAATCATGAGGAAGGATAATCAAGCAACAAAGATATATGAAATGACATGCTCATGGATGTGATTATTTACAGTGTGCTGGATGATGACCAGCAGATGTTTACGCGTATTTGAAAGTGGACACATTACCTAGAATTGCTTACTCAAGGAAGTAGAATAATGAAATTTGAACTTCAGAAGAGAAAGAAGAAGATAATTTCATAATCCAGAGGAAGCACAAAGTAAGGATAGAATTTGCAACCTCCTCCAAAACGGCTTTAACCTGACGAAGCTTCTCAGCATGTTCAATGTCTTCTGCCTCACTGTCACTTTCACGACCAGGTCTGGAAAATATAAGTACTCTTGTTACTTGGAAAACTACAAAGCCAATGCATTCTCCAATTTTCATCAGCTAGTGTAAAACATCGTGCAAACAGCACTCTGTATTAAGTAGCTGGCAGAAAACTTTGCAGCCCTCTTTATATCAGTGAAAAGGAAATCTTAGGTAAGTCCATCGCCAGAAAGCTGCACTTCCTCTAGAAAAGATGAGCATACATAAACTTTAATGTAAGCATTTTAATAAGGATATTTCTAATCCTAATAAGTAGGATTTCCCTCTCATTACATGACAATGATGAAGCAGAAACTGGAGGGAGCTACTGCAACTTCAACTAATACTTTGATCTCGCAGTTGAACACAGTAAAGTGAAAAACCAGCATTCTTTCAATGGAAACAAAATGAGAGGAACTACTTGGAAGTCAACATATGGAAGCTTGAAAGAGTTCATTAAGCTTTGAAAATGCATCTTGCCAAAGATGCGCATATACTGACAACTACACCTCGCTTGTGACATTTTTTTTTGGCACATTCTGTAGGCCAATTGCTTGTCATTATTTAGACTGATCTTGATTTTCATAAGTCATAAAATATTCTTCTTCTCTTTCCTTTTATTTGTCTGGTAGTATCAGGGGAAGGAGAAGGAAGAGTTACAATTATCAATATAAGCGGATAATGGTGCCCAAAAAAAAAAGGCTGCAATTATTCTTCCACCATAATCAGTATGGACCAGAAAAACACCTACAACATTAGAAAGCGACTGTTATGAATCCACTCTCCTGCTTGGTCCAGTAATATGTCAGTGGCCCGGTCAGTAGTTTTCCTCACATATAAATGAGACGAGTCTATAAATTATCCTTCTCCAATGGGAAAAAAAAGAGACAACTTTCACATGTGAATCTTCCAAACATGAGAATCCTCCTTAAAAGTAATACCTGGTGCGAGGAACTAGCGTCCTTGTTGCATCTAACAAATCTTGCAATTGGACTGCACTTTTGAGTTTCGTCTACCAGCAAGTGAACCGAGAAGTGTTCAAATAACAAAATAGATGAACAATAAACTGTAATTAGAAACATTAAGGAGGAAAATCACCTCAGATCTAGGCCTTCCTCCATTGTACTTGAGCATCAAGTTTAGAAGTTTTTCCTCAGTAACTTTCAACTTTACTTTCTGTTTGGGAGTTCTATCACCGCTGCACATATTACAAATGAATATGACAGGAAAAAGGAGCTTAAGGCCCAAATTATAGTAGTGGGGGGCACAACTTACTGACGAATGATAGCAATCACACAACGCAGCTCCTCAGCCTGCCCAAATGTGCCCATAATCCCACTTCCTTGACGGGTAAGTCCCTCAGAAGGCTGCACAGGTTCATTGACTTTCCATGGTAATATTGGTGGAATTGTTGAGGAGAGATGAGGAGCTTTTGCCTCCAATAACATCTTTCTCAAAACACATGCAGTATCATCATAATATCTTGCCAAGAACAAAAAGAGGGGTCAAGATTCTGTTTTAAGCAGACCAAAAGAGGCTTGTGTGTGGCAAACAGAGTGTCAGTAACATAGATATCCCAGGGTTAACAGTGTCTAGAGGACCACAAGAACAAAGGGAAAGTACTGCCAGGTAGCATTCTTTAAATTAGTGATCATAATGTACAACATTTTTTTGTCCGTTACAGTAGGAAAACTACCATGAATTGCAAAATGCAGTTTCTGATTCTTCTTAAGAGATAAGAAAATGGCCAAATGCACTTAGTTTGTTATAAAATGGGCATTGTTGTGATTAAGTAAAGAAACAAGCTAAATAAAACCCAAAGGAAAAGCCCTTACTTGTGGGAGTTCTTCACGAAACTCCAGCCATTCACATCACAAACATATGAGCGTCCCTCACAGCGCAATAGATCAAACCCACAGACCTGAAACAAAAGCCAGCAGTGTCCAGAATGACATGATTGAGCAAGGGAGGACTAAAAGTATCAAAGAATAAGGACACATGAGGCAAGAAACCAGTCCACTGGGCTAAATTATGGCTAAGTGGTGAAGATCTACACAGTGCAACAAAATTAGTCGAACAAACATCCTAAAGGATGTCATATGACATTGAAGAGCTATATCATCTGGCTTTCAGTTTATCAACATTATACAATGAGGCAGTTTACGTGACTAACCATTTGCCGGAATGCGATGCAAACTTCTCTTGCCATTTGCTTTTCAGCAGGAGTCAATAGCACAGGATACCTCACCTGTAGGTAGAGCTCAATCATTCTTTTACATTACAGAGAGATAGAATGCCAACAAGGGGCGAGGGGATGGAGTCAAACTATTGCATGTAAAGCCACTTTTCTTCATCCCCGAAGGAAACATATATTACCTACCCCCGAGTCAAAACATTACACAACCATGAAATTCTAGATGTCAATACGTATTGGAAACAAGAATAAATAGAGGTCCTATCCTCATATCCCCAAAAAACGTTGCTTTGACAAGTCCAACCCTTATTTTCAAGAGTTCAATACAATTATTTCTTGAGAAATATATTGCAGCTGGAATTACATACTTCCTTTCCATCGGGATTTCTCATAACAACACCATCAACAACTGGTGACTTCCTTGCCTCAGCATGCGCATATTCAGGACCAACAGTATACACCTACAATCATAAATAGACTGATCAATGTCTGGACTTTATAAATAGATGAGTACCCAAATGAAGTTCCTAGAGTAGTAATTATTCAGAGTAATCATGAAAAGTTCAAACAATATCAATAATGTATATCCAGCATATGAATACTAGATATAAGACGAGAATCACAAACGCATTTGCGCAAAACCAGTGCAAAGTTCAGTGTACACGGACTCAGCAAATATGACATGCAAATTCAAAAAGAATAAAGGATCTTTAATTGAAAAGCATACATGGAAAGCATTTCATGTAGCTTGCGTAAAATAAACCAAACACAAGCTATATAACCTATAAAAATCCAAGAAAAATAGACAGGTTGACATGTTATGTAGCGACCAACCATGACGTTTTGTTAAGGACACCGATGTCTGGCATGAATCGATGTTATAAGGCATTGAAACTTTAGCTTCCTCACAATGTTGTTCTTCACCAATTATTATTACATAAATGTAGTAAAATAAACAAATCCCATCTTTCAACCGTTACAAGTATAGAGGTAAAGAAACTCGGTGCTCTCAGAATTATGAATATGCTAATTGACTTGCAATTCTCCCAATTCATGTTGCTCCTCCTGATCTAGCCCTCAAGTCTTATCAGAACTCACAGAAATGTTCTCCCTCAATGTCTTTAACCAACAAGAATCGATATTTACAAATTCAACAAAGAAGCAGAGGCAATATCCTCATAAAAGACATTCTTGGGACTATTTCCAACCAATTGATTAGGTAGCAAGAAACTGCACCAAAAAATCAACAAATGGTTCAGAAAACCTCTATACAACAACACTGGATTGCAAAAAGTCATAATTCTCTAAGTAAAGAGACAGGACCTTCACATCTGTTCCTCCAGTGGGCATAAATTCCTCATATATGTATGAGCCTTCACGTCTAACTCTTCTTACTTCCGGATGAAACTCACTCGACCTATTGCCAATCTGAAATAAGAATTTCAGGATTAATACTTTGATGGAACAACAATAAATATCAAGAACTTTCTTAACTTTTGGCAACTGAACATGAAAAGCAAGTCCAAGTTATCTGCAGACAAAACATGTTACATCCAAAAAGCTCATCAAGAACGATGGGCAAATGCTACTTTTTCCCTTGTTTAATAAAATATAATCCCGACTGTGATGGTGTCACTGCATGAACTGTTTTATGTGTGCATGATAGGATTGACTATACTTTTTACTTTTGGCTTACTCAATCTTGCAGTTCACACACTTCAACTAAGCAAAAAGTTGACTTTTGCTTTTGACTAAGCAAAAACAAGCGCACCCTAAGGAAAACAACCCGCTCCAAGCTACTTTTTGTATATTTCTAGATTATGAGAAATATATTTTCAGCATCCTATACGAGGAAAAAAAATTAACCAGACATTTTTGAGAAAACTCACAGAAAGACCCAACCTCATGACAACTCTCTGAACTAATTCCTCTCTATGCTAATAGACCAGACGCAGCCTACATCCACAAGGGAGTCTCCAGGTCCTGACAGCACTATAGCACCTGACGACTAAAAGAACACACACAGAAGGCTTCATTCCAATCTTTTGACAGCAGAAAAACACAACCGCCTAGACAGGCCCAAATTTCATTATATGGGCGGCATGTACTATGTGCAATCCAACATGAGAGAGCAACAAAAGGTTTCACCTGCATAAGTAACCAATAATACATGCAGAAAGGCCTCGTTTCAACTCGAGCTTCCAAATCTAGTGAACTGAGAAAAAATTGACTTTCGCTAAGACAAAAGTATATTCCCCCCCCCCCCCTTATCCTTACCAAAAAAAAAAAAAGTATATGCCCACCATACACCCTCGAACAAATCAAGGCCAAATATAAGGTGGAAAATTAAAAATCACCTTCCTAAATAGTTCCTTCATGCCCCCACCAGCTGAACTTGGATAGTATATCATGATGCTGTGATTGTCACCTTCAAAACAGAACCCCAGGATTCTAAAGAAAAACTCAGATGACGCAATCTGCAAGATGCGCTGCAACATGGGAAGCATGCCCTCCTGGTTGCTCTTCTTTTCATTTATAATAATGTAAATCTGGTTAAAACATGTAGATCCACAATGCTTTTCCAGATTCTAAGCTCAAGTATATCATTTTTAGTTGGAGAAAGTTAAAAAAAATGTATACATATGCAAAATCGAGTAGGGGACATACTATTCTCTTCTGATTATTAGAATTTTTCCTCTAAGTAGTAGTAACCATATTACAGTTCGAATCAATGTCCCAGCCTTGTCAGTTTCACATGATGAGAAGCTCAAATCAGAAATTGCATGAACTTTTAAATAAGTTCATCTATTTCAACTTTCTTCCTCAACACTACAAACATTTCTCCAGGTGGTCACAGCCTTTTCAAATTTAAGGCAAGATACATCCTTATAAAGTTATAAGAGGAAAAGGTAGGTAACAAGGATATAATTCAGAATAAGAGCCATCCGCGGAATATACATGGGAAATATGCAAGACAAACTACTCTCCTAGAATATGTAAGAAATGCGACCCGGTCATCCATAAAGAGCATTGCTGAGGATTCCCCTTAACAAGTGATTACATTATCCTAAAGTCAGCTTAATGCAAGTATTGTTATATGACCAGAATTGAGTGACGAACTCTCTGTTTCATGTGATCATCTACTAAAGCACTACATTTGAAGATTGCAACGCAACTTCCTTAGTCAGCCCAAACAAGAAGAAAACTAAGCAGCAGATTTAAGTTAATCAACTTGCCATAAATTATTTCGACCCCCCGACCCAAAACAACATCAACATCAACAACACCTTTATCGCAAACTAGTTGGGGTCGGCGGTCGATAAACCCCAAAGATACATAAAACAAAAGCAAGACCGATCGGAGATAAATATGTAAAATATATATATATATAGGGAAATGACTAAAAAAGACAGGAACATGGGAATTCTGCCCCAACCCATACCCCCCCCCCCCCCAAAAAAAAAAAAGAAAAAAATCTCACCGTCGATAGGCTTTTCCACAAAAGGCTTCCAAAAACGGTCTCCGAGAACCTCGACAAAATCTTCCTCCTCAACAAAATAATCCAATTCTTGGTATGGTACTTCCCTATTCACAAGAGCGTACCTTGGAACAGGAATTCCAAACAGTTCGAGATGCTAAGATTCACCAAAGTAACTTGTTAGAGAGTATGAGTACATTAGTCGCAAAATGTCGTACAAGAGAATGATAATGTTTGGATAATCTATTACTGATTCTTTGAAAAAAAATGAAAATTCATCTCTACAACCAATACAACACTTACCTCATATACCTTCCTTCGGTCGTGAAGAAGGTGCTGTTGTTTCAGTTCATTTACCAAGAAAGGCCTGAATCACATGACAAAATAAAACAGATTAAATTAATGAATCTAATATCACTAACTACTAAAATCAGATGGGTGGTTTATAAATCAGGTGCAGTGAACTCAATTAGCTAGCTGTTAGTTTCGTCATTAACCGTTCACTGGCCAGGAAAAAAAATGAGATATAAGTAAAACTACAAGAAGTAGAGCACTAGCATCTGAATTCCTACTGTTCGTAGAACAAGACTCTGGTTAGGGAACCAATACCACATCATATAGACAGCATTTAGGACCCACTGTCAAGTGATGTGACATAGGATCCATTATCAAGCAATGTGAGTTAATACTTCAATACTCCTCACGTGCAAGGATTACGAGTGGCATGTGGAATTTTGATTATGCACATTCACCTGGAATGTTGGTCACACGCATTCGTGAAAGGTATAGCACTGGCTCTCACGCCATTTTAGAAATTCGGACCATCAAACTTAAATTGATAGATGGAGGGAGATCACACGAATAAAAAGAGCTTTTAGTACCTATTGTCAAGCAACGTGGGACAATACTTCAACAGTGTAGAATATAGACTCAACTGAAAAACCCTATCTGACTGAACTAAACTGATTGTTCACATATTAAGGAAAAACAGACGGCTCATTGTATCTCCATCTTGTCATGCACACGAGCTCGTTATCAAGCCATGGAAGTGGTCATTAGATGGTAAAGAACAGCTTCCATATACTAGAGAAGTGCTACGTCAACAATCACAAGATAGACATCCCAGGACTTTTCATCAAATTCATGATTGTGAAAATTTAAATCAGTAGACAATAATTGAGACATAGGACTAGCAGACAATATAAATGCTAACAGAAACTGAAATTGTCATTCAGAGGAAAAACATCCCAAGATTTGTCACCAAATTCAGGATTGTGAAAATTGAAATCAATGGACAATAATTGGGCCATAGGACTAGCAGACAATATAAATGCTAACAGAAACTGAAATTCATTCAGAGGAAAACCCACGTAAGCCTGGAAAAGATCCATTGCCTAAATTAAAAGAAAACCACTGAGGTGATAATAAACTTAGTGAGCTGTCTGGGAGACTACAGAAAACGATGGAACTACCAACCGACATCTTATGAAGATCTAAACTGTGTTCTTAAATAACACTATAGCAATCAAGCGTTCCCTCATTCCATCCAGAATTTGTGACATTTGTCAGGCTTGGGAAGTTTAAGCTACAAAGCTAACAAAAATGTAAGTGTAATGATTCAACCCACTCCCTATCCCCCAGAGACAGAAGCATGGACCTCTTCAATAGGACCTGCAATGATTTCAGGCATTTTGAGGTTCCACTTCACAGTGAAGCACCTGAGACAAAATGTGCTTTTGGCAGTTACCACTACTGGAAACTTTTACTAGTTGAAACTGTGACGTCATTCAACCAAACAACTACTGGAAATATGTAACACAATAGAAGGAAAAGACTCAAAAAGAAGAAAAAACTTACATCCTTAAAGCAACAAATGCCTCTGCCTTATCAAGGGGATATCCTTTTGAATAAAAGGCAATCAAGCAATCACAAATTGGCCAGCTGAAAGGTGCAAATGGTGATAAATTAGAGATATGAAGACCACGCACGTTTTCTAAAATCTACGATCAAACTGGTAGCAGTACATCAAAATCAGAAAATGGCTAGTAACCAAAAAAGACGGACACAATTTTTCACTCAATCCTGCACTACCACATTATTGAGGACTAGAAATGGACACAGCACCAGATCCTACCAATAAGGACACGAATAAAAGTAATCATCCAAAAGCACAACCAACATAACATCCCTAGAACAATCATTTAGGATGATAAACCTGTTAATTCGGAAACACCTTATGTTCAACCATCATGAAGTTTCATTTTCATGTAGTACGGAAAGGTTGTCCAGAAAGCATTTACATGCCTTCAGGGTGAGTCAACAGAGCAGACTAGAGATTAAGTGCGACAAAACAAAAGAAACTAATTAAAGAAGAACTCCATTGCAAATAGCAACAAATCCAAGACATGTAGGAAGGGCTGTGCCTATGTTATACATCCATCTGCCCAAGTGATGGATTATTTCTTAAGAAAGTCACCCTTAGTCTCCAGAAAACCTTAAAGTGAATCGTTCATTATCCTCCCTAGTCCCTCTAATAATCATTGATTTTCACTTAACCAGAAAAAGGTTAAAGTCCAACAAAATGCACAATCTCATAATTGTAATCCTAGTCTTTATTTCCCAATAAGCCACATATGTAAGAAACAGACGTCAGCTACATCATGTTCCTAAACTGCAAGACACACGCATAGGTTTTAAATAAGTTATAACTGGGTACTTGGCAATCACAAACTACTGCAGTAATTCCAAGGCCTTGCAATATAAAGAACAAAAAGCAATGCGACCATTACAAAGAAAAATGAGATGAATGTCATGACAAACGGGACACTTGAAACTGTAGAATGTGAATATATTATCACGAGAGGAGACACAAGTCACCAATTGATCTTGCATCACACGGCATACTCAAACAGCAGAATGTGCACATTATATCAGGACGCAGGTACCTCTCAATGGGATCTTCCAGGATGACCTTGTCCCCAAATATAATAATCTAAAGAAACACAAATAAGACAAGTATCAGTGAATAGCATAGATTACATTCGGAGACATTAAAGTAGCATGCACTAACCAGTTCCACACAATACAGTCTCATCCACAGCTACAAGAGATGCTACGTGATAATGAACATTCGGAAAAAGGAAATTATAATGTCTATAACTCACTGATACTATAAGGGGAGAGAGAACAAGACATAATCAAACCCAAAGTAGACAGATCAGTCTTCATATAAAGACGTAATCACCAACTATTTGTCCCAATAGATTATATCTAGCAGTCTAGGCCACTGCTAAATGAACATCTCAAATGATGCTTCATTGCCTCTCAACAAATTCACAGTCATGAAAAAACAATCATTCGAAATCCTCCCGCACATCAGCGACCAACATTTGCATGAAGCCTAAACACATAAATCTACAACAAGTGGACAGTGATAAACACAGATTCCAAGTGACCACTGAGCACGACACACCTCAAATTCACCAAACGCCCGCAACCTGTCCAGGATTTGTCTCATAGGTGACGAGAACACCTAAAAAGAAAAAAGGAAAAACAAAAACGAAAGCGCGCGCGCGCGCGAAATGAGCGAACGCAAAGCCAACTCGTAACGTCCGAAGGACACGAAACACAATCGGAGCCTCATTCAGTTTCACCTTGTTCTCCATCACGCACACTCCGACCGTTATCTTCTTATCCGCCGCCGCCATTATTCCGGAGCCCACGTCGAGAGACGAACCGCGCTGCACAACCGGCGAGAGACGCGCAATCAGAAAAGCCACGCACCAGAGACGAGGACGGAGAGCTGTGAGAGAGAGGCGCGGAAACAAGCAGAACGGCGCTGCGCATGCCTACACGTACTCGAGCCAGTCAGTGCAGAGGAGAGAGGGGGTAGGGGGGGAACCACCGCGAAACACCGCCGAGAGAGACGAAGCCACGGGGATCCGCCGGATTGGGGAAGCGAGCACGAGGCGCCGACTCGAGAGGAGAGGGAGGACGGCTTTTCGGAGGCGAAGTGGCTTGGGTTTGGATTCCAGAATATGCAAAAATTTTGAGGCAGTGGGACGTGGAAAGGTTGCGCGATTTCTTGGATTGTTATGGTTTTTTGCCGGTGGCTTTTGATCTTTCCTATCCTTTTGGCAAAATTGGCGCTGTTAGTCCTTCGGTTTTGGAATCAAGGTGGGGCCACTCTTTAGTTTGTGACATTTTTTTATTATTAATAATCAGTACCCCTCAAAAACACTAAAGTCTTCTCACCAAAAAAAAAAAAAAACTAAGGCTGCAGTTGGTAAGGCTCGAATGGATAGTAATATTGTTTCTATTTCAAAATTGTTAGTTCTGAGAAATACTTTTAAAACAGAAACGCGTATGTTTCAAAAATATTTCAAAAATATTTCGCGGAACACTTTTGTACTAGAGAACACTTTTCAAAAAACATAATTAAATTACTTCTAAATTTTGAAATACTTTTGGAATCATCATTTATCGCAGCTGACGTGGCCATCACCCGTTGGCCGCCGCCGTCAGTTGTTGGCCACGGGTCACCAGCCGACGACGCCTTGGGTCGCTGGCCGCAGGTCGCCGGTCGCCGCCGACCGCTAGGTATCCAGCGGTGGAAAAAATATTTTATTATTTTACTTACCAAACGTGTTTTTATTTCTAAAAATCGTAACCGAGAACAGAAACAAAAAAAAAAATATTTCTGTTCAAAAAATGTTTCTAGAAACAGAAACGCTACCATACGCAGCCTAACACTCGAGAGAAAGTGTTTCTGTTCCAAAATTGTCTCCATAACACTTTTGGAACAGAAACGCGTATAGTAAAAAAATGTTCAAAAAGTGTTTCGAAAAATACTATTGAAAAAAGAAACACTTTTGACCCCAACAAAAGAAAAAAAAACTTGATTTTGTATTTTTGAACACTTTTGTGCAAATCACCACCGCCGTCCTCCACCACCCGGCAGCTGCGGCCGACGGCAGGGGCCGATCGACGGCCGTTGCCGGTCGTCGGCCCCCACCGCCGCTGTTTGCCGGCCCCCTCCATTGGTAGCATGTTGCTGCCGCCGCCATTGATCCTTCCTTTTAGCGAGAAAAGTGTTTTTTTTAACTTACCAAACGCGTTTTTGTTTATAAAAATCGTAACTAGAAACAGAAATATAAAAAATATTTCTGTTCCAAATATGTTCCCAGGAATAGAAATGTTACCAAACGCAGCTTAAAGTACTGCATGGTATTCATTATGTATCTTAGGAACAGTAAAAAATGAAAATATTGTTTGGTAACGTAAATAATTTTGATTCTGATTCTGTTTCCAGAATCAGTTTTAGAGTAGAATCCAAAAGCAAAAAAAAAAAGTTGATTTTGAAAAAAGAATTACTTTTGAAAATAACAAAATAGAATGAAGTCTTGTATCTCTCACTTTTACTTTACGGTTTTCTCGTCATTTTTCCTTATACCTAATAAAAATAAAATAAAAATTTATTTAAAAAATAACAAAAAAATAGAAAATACCAAAATAGAAAAACTTAGATTAGGCTAGCCTGACATTATTTTCATAAAGTTGGGCCAAAATTTCATAAATTTCATAGATTTCACTCTACTTCAAAAGAATATTGTAGAAGATAAAGGCATCCAACGTGCATACTCGTAGTCGTGCATTACAAAATATTTCTATGTATTTAGACAACATAACATTTAAAGAAAAAATGAATCCTTAATATGGAAATCTGTCCCATGTTTCATTGAACATTAACCATCATAAATTAAAATTTATATTTTATTCCTGACATGCTAAAAAATAATGTATTTTGAATTATTTTAGTGTGTATTGATATATATTTTTTATAATCAAAGTGTCTGGCTCAGCTTGCGCGCAACTTGACTATTCCTCGGGGGAGACTAGCACAACAATTCGCCGTCATGGCCCCTCATTTAAATCACATGTGCTTATCTGGGGAATCAAACTTGGGACCAGTGCGTCTAACCACATTATCTCAAGTGTGTCCTAACCAACTGAGCTATCCATGGATGGGTTTTGATAATTAGTATTTAATTTATGATGAAATTTTACAAATTAACTAAATAATTATTTGACTTAAATGAAAAAAATAGGAAAAGAAGCATTTTCTGAAATAGTAAAATTTGTGCAGTTATCAAACACGTTCTGATTCTTTAGCTCATGTAGAAACAAAAAAAAAAAGGAACCAGAATCTGTTTTCTAGACGAGAATAGTTACCATTCGTAACCTAAAGTCCCGAAAATGGGATGAGGATCAACTTTTTTTTTTTTCTTGGATGCGGTCGTTTGTTAGATTTACATCGTGAGGGGATCCATTTGTGCCGAGTTGCCCAAAATTGCCGCAGCATATATCGTGGAAAGACCTCTGAGCTTTGCCTAGCGGGTATTGAAGATTAGTTACGATTTAATAGGACCATTCTGTAAGGGGCATGATCTTTTCATAGTAGCATTTATTGGACTCGAAATATCTCGTGTTGAGATACCTCTAACTTTCGTATTCCGAGTGTTGTGAAGTAGTTATGACTCAATTCAAACATTTCGAATGATGTAACATCTAGAGATAGTTGTTAACTCTGGTCTCTATAGCCCAGCTTTTAATTTTCATACAAATTTTGGCTGCATTGGGAATGGCTTTCCCAAAAGTTCTTTGGGCAAATGTCAAATTGTTTGGCAATTTCTTTTAGAGTTTTGGGGAAATGCTCATCTAAAATTCCTTAGCTTAAAATAGGTCTTTACCCAATTTTGTTTTGAGCACTTGAGGCGTGCAACACCATGCGATTGCCCAACAGTGCCAAATCTGGCACCAACAATGGTGGCCTTTGCTAAGGTCACTTAACGAGGAAGTATTAGGTGGGGTGGGTACAATCCACCCCACCCAATCAGGAGGGGATAGATGTCACTCAGAGATAGATGTCCCCTATCTCTATGCTCAATCTCTCTCTCAAATGTCACTCAAGAGGGGACATCTGTCCCCTTTCTCTGAGTGGGGTGCATCGCACCCGCCTCATCCAAAATTTTTATGCCACTTAATTGTTGCCTAGGGTCGTTGGAGGTCGTGCAACCTTAGGCAATGGCCGGTGATGTTAGATTTGGCTTGCTGGCATACGCAAGTAGAATTTATTTTAATATTTAAAATATATACCTAAAGTCCTCTATAAATATAGTTTTTTTTTCGAATAACGAGTAAATTTTCGAATCGAAATGTTTTCTTCTTAACAGTCTCCTACGTTTTGTAATGTTTTTGGTATAAAAAAAAAAGCGAGTAAAACGAAGATTTGATTGGCTGACCGAACGCATCCTTTGTGTACAAAGTGAAACGAACTCAAATATTTTCCATCTTAACAGTCTTCTACTTTTTTATTTTATTTTATGTTCTTGGTAAAAAAGCGAGTACGATGAGCATTTGATTGGTCAATTTGACAATAAACAATACTACCCATAAACCCTAGAGTTATGTACTTTGAGGGACGTCTGGCCTCACCCAAGTTGGTCCATAAATATAAGAAATAGTGAGAATTCTTGATTTATTTCAATGGGTGCGTTTGGACATAGCTTCCCCAAGGGGCCAAAGTTGAAGTGTTTGGAAATGTTTTTTTCAAACATCCTCAGGCCAAAATGAGCCTTCAATAGGCAGAAAGTCCAAGGCCAGCTTGGCTTTCCAGCATTTTATGGGATGGTGAGGGTGGATTTAATGAAAATGTCAAAACTCTCCAAGTATCTCTCTCACTTTGAAATTCCAGGGTATGAATTGATGTCATTTCATTAATTTCTCCTAGATTTCTCTTAAAGATCACACTTCAATTGGAATTTTGTTGTTCACTATGTATGAGAATCCATGTGAATGGTTAAAGCGCCCAGCTGATAATTAGCGAATTTGTAAGTTCATTTTCTATTAGATGCACACCAACGGGGCCTTACAATAAGTATATTAAAATTGACTTTGTATTAAAGAATCTTATTATCCATACATAACAAACCGATATGATATATTTATATTATAACATATCAACATCGAGTGAAGGGGGGAGGGGGGGCATACCAACGAATCTTGGAGCAATAATCTGCCAAGTCGCAAGCGAGAGAAATTGGAGTTGACAACCGATGATAACTTAGTACAAAGTAAGTCCATAGAGCAACTAATGATGCTCATCATAATGAGTTTAAGATTCCATTGAATTGAATTGAAATGTGATGCCGAAGCGATAGAAAGCAAGGCTAAATAGAAGAATGGAAATTGATGAACGAGAAACAATATTTGTTCAGCCAAAACGATATCAATCGCTATAATGTCAACAGTCAATAATCTATTTTTCAAAACCCAAAGATAACCTTAGTGTCGACCTAATGACAATAGATAATGCAAAATTACAAAAATATCAGTAAAATGTAAAATTGCATGAAAACAGCAAAATGCCCGAAAACCCATCTAAACGATCCCGAATCGCCAAAATCTATTGTAGTTCACGGTCAAAGGGAGTGAGTATTGATCAGACAGTTGTTTCGATTTAACCGATCAAATTTGAGCCTAATCCGATGTCGTTGACTATTAAGTCCGTCGGTCCTAGGTGCATCAAAATATTTTCTTCCCAACAATCTTTTTTTTTTTTTTAATGTTTTGTTAAACAAGAGATTATTACAAGCATTTTATTGGCCAACTTGGCAATAAAATATGCTCCCCATAAATCCTGGAGTCAAGTATCTCTGGGAATGTCTGTCAGTACTAAATTAGAGGAAAAAATTATCAAACAATTCTTAACTTATTGTGATTATATTAATTCAATCATAATTTTTTTTGGTCAATTCAGTTTCAAAACTTTTTACATTTGTATCAATTCAGTCCATTTGATTGTCGAGTGCTCGAGTGATCACGTGGGAAAATTGTAATAATATTTTTTTTAGAAATTTAATTAATTTTTTTAATATTCCTCTTTTAAGGGACCCACCATCGAAATTGGGGTTTTCGGGATCGAGTGCGTGTGTGTGGGGGGATACGACGGAATCTTTTGGAACAATAATACCAGCACGCTAAAATCGCAAACGAGACAGTGGGGGAGTGGGGTTGACGACCAATGACAACTTAGTGCAGCAACTCCAGAGAGCAACGTGAGTGGGATTCCATGTCGCTCGACGCCTTCCCGCTGTACGTACGGCTAAGGAAAAGACTGAGATTTTTCATTGGATCGGGGATTGGACCACCTATTGTTTTGACGAGCAATATGATGCTACTGGCGATGTCCGAAGGAAAGAGGCTTTTTGCCAAAGATCAAAATCAATCCCTTTCCATCTTTTTTTTTTTGTCATTTTGGGCCTACCAACGGGCTTTTCATGTATGAATTCCTTTTTTTTTTTAATGTGTTTTTTTTTAGCTCAGATAGGCTGTAGAACAGTGGATTATTAATGATTGCCACGTAATCATTTCTCTAAAAGTTATTCGGGCGTATTCCTTTGCATGCTATCAGTGGATTATTAAATTTGGGACTCCTTTCGATGTGTGATTTACTCGGAACTCGCCTTCGTATATAAGTAATCGAGGTTTCAAAATCAATATATTTCGACTTGATCTATTTTATTTTTTTTCATCTTTTAAAATATATCTCTTGTTGGACGGAAATAGATCGTCTAACATTTTCTTAGAAATTTAGATCCTAACCTTGCAATCAGAGCCGTTCGTGTTATGAATGAATGTTTCATACTTTAACTAACAAAAATATATTAAAAAAATTTAAGAAATTGTTCGCCCAAAAATAAGAGAATTTGGTCGTCCGTCCAAAAATAGACGGTTCGGATTGCAAATTTAAGTGTCTAAACTTCCGAGAAAAGATTAGGCGATTCGAATCCTCAATTTCTTTGACATCATAAAACCCAAAGTGTACACACCGATAAACACATTTGCCTTCAATTTTTTTTTTTATTGCGACGTCAAAAAACTCCAAAGTTATTCCAATTGCGATGTCGGTATCAGTGTCCACGCCGCTCACGTCGTCTTTAAAACCTTGCAACGGCCTCAATTTCGCCCGTCATTTTTCCGAGAAATCCTCGTCGATATGCTGGAAGTTCTACGGATAAGCTTGTAAGCATTTCTGTTTTCAGACTTTATTTGGTATGCTGGCCCCGCACAAAACCAATCACAGAAGTAAGGTTCAGGGGCAAACGCCTATGCGCTTTTCAAATTGGCGGTGTCGTTCCATCGATTGATCAGAACGATCTCCATTTCACGACTGCTCGTGGATAATAATAATTATACACACCAATATACCTTATACGACTATAATTCTTTATCGTGTCCTCCTGGGTGGCTGGTGAAGAGTTCACGATGAGGGATATTTTGAAAACGTTGCTTCAAATTAAGAATAATGGTTCAGCTAATCGATTATTTTTTTTTATTTTTTTTTTGGGAATTCAAACTGCCTCCTCACTCAAAAGTTAAAATTGGCTTTTGAAATTTATCAAAAAGTGCGGTGACAGCTGTACCCACTATGCAATTTAATTTGAACACATTTGATGCCCCCTAAAATATGATTTCTTTAATTCACACGGGTAAAGATGCAGTGAGGAATAAACCTCTTCCTGGTCGAAAGCCGTGCAAAGACCTAAAAGGATATTGCGGCGTCCTCTCGTATCGATAGGAGTGTACTCGCGACGACACTTTTAAAAGTCGTATTTGTATTCGTAACGACTGCAATGCCGTTCCCTTATACCTATAAAAGTCGTCTTTGTGTTAATAACGATCACAATGCGATTCTCGTATAAATACTTCCTTCTTTTTTTGGTCAAAGTATAAATACTTCATTGAGTTGTTTGCTTGCGTTAGGATTAGTTTATTGCATGTTGCTGTCCTTGGGATAAAAACTCCAGCCCTTTTTGCTAAAAAAAAATTATCAAAAAAGTATAAACCTATTTCAATTATATCAATTCATTCTACCTTTTTTTATGCTAGTTATGTGTCAAATTATTTGTATTTATATTAATTCAGTCATTCCAATCAATTTTAGTCAGCCGGCGCTGACGTGAATTCGATCGGTGTTGATGTGGACATCGGTGCTAATATGGATAATTTTTAATAATATTTTATTTTTTTTTTCTGTTTTTTTTTTTAAATATTTTCTTCTCTCTTTACTCTAGCCTATTGCCTGGTGATGCTCATCCTCCCCTTGATGTCTAACCTTGCCTAGTGATGGTGGGAAGGCTCAACCTGGGCGCCTACCTTGCCCTCACCAACTCTAGCAATGACCGGCCAGAGGAAGAAGAGGATAAATCAAAATAAAAAAATAAAAATATTATTAAAAAAGATTCACGTTAGCATCGGCATTCACATCAATGCCCGTTGGCTTTGCATCATCATTGACAAGTCAAAATTGACCGGAATAACTGAATTGACATAACCGTAAATTTTTTTTTGTGGTAAGGTGCAAAATGTTTAGATGACACAATTACAATAAATTTAAGATTTTTTTTTTTGGTAATTTTCTCAGTTAAGAAGGGGCAATATGCTAATGGATGATGGATGTGTGCTGTTATTCCAGAACTGCTCAGAGATTTATTAGGTAACTGCACAGTAGGTCGGTATAACCTACATTCGAAATCAAAATTAACTTTTCGGCCAAGAAAATGGTAAATAATTTACTAATGATTCTTTTTATTTTATCTGACGTTCAGATTTTTCTTTTATTCACACAAATAGCATGAAATTTCAAACGCAATAAAAGTATAATTAGCATTACCCCCTTAAGTTTCTTTGATTTAAAATTGCAAAAATTGTTTCTGCATTCTAAATTGTTTTTCGGAAATGAAATTTTTGCCCAAGCAATCGCTTAAATACTCAGAAAATATATAATTCCAAGTTCAAAAAGATCTTCCCCTTTAGTAGGATTCAAAATTTTTACCAAGTCTTCGATAAAATACTCCCAACAATCTACAGTTTGAAATGCTATGATCTCTGATGAACTCCGCATCTCCAACAGTCTTCAAAATCCTCTCAAGATCCATTTCTCCACCCCCTCATCACTCCCTCTCTCCCGGACAGGAATGAGCTCGAATGAAACATGACAATCAAAGGAGGGACGAGCCAGGCGTGCGCGGTCTGCAAGTTCCAGAGGAGGAAGTGCCACAAGGAGTGCCCCCTCGCCCCCTACTTCCCGGCCGACCAGCCGAAGATGTTCCAGAACGCCCACCGCCTCTTCGGCGTGAGCAACATCACCAAGATCCTCAAGCAGGCCCCGCCGGATCTCAAGCAGGAGGCCATGCAGTCGGTCATCTTTGAGTCCAACATGCGCGCGCAGTACCCCGTCCACGGTTGCTGCTGGTACATCCGCCGCCTACTCTGTCAGATGCACCAGATGACCGAGCAGCTCCAACACCTCCATTCGCAGGCCGCCATGATCCGGGACCAAATCTCGGCCTCAGCCTCAGCCTCGCCTTCTCACTATCCTCCTCCTCCAGCCGAACTGCAGTTAGGGAGCGTGGGGGCGGACGGAATCCCGACCCAACAATCTTTCCCGGACATTTTCGGAGAAAACAAACAATCAATAATATGTCAACAAACTTACAATCACGAGTCCGAGAACCCTAATCACTTCACATTTCAGTCGAACCCGGCTACATTACCTGAACTTCTCATGAATTACGGCGCAGGAGTGTTCAGTTATGAGGACATGCCGTTTGATACGATCACGATCGATAAGGAGGAGTCGAGGTAGTGTCGAAACACTGGACTAACGGACAAATTGTAATTTGTTTCTGTTGATATGTTTGGAGTTTTGATGCATTTGATTTGTCTCATATGCAGCACGGAATCGTCCTTGTCGTTCAAAAACATGACGCATTCCGTCGAACACGCCTCGCGGAATGATCTCAAGAATGCAGCCGCAGGACTCAGCCTGAAGAGTGTCAGATAAGCTCGCTCTGGCCGAAATTTCATGAATTTTTCCGTTCTTCCCACTTCTGCCTTATTTTGAGATTTTTTCCCCTTCCAATTTTGCTTTGATGAGTCAAGATTATTATTATTTTTTTTGGCTTTCGGCACATTAAAATAAGAGATGTCCATAGTCGAAAAATAAAGAGCATCGTTATTTCAGTCATGTCTGCCTTGTAAAGGTTATACTTGTATTATCTCTTATTAGCACAATTACTTGTAAGCACCGATCAAAGATCCGCCCGTGAATTTCAAAATTTAGTTATTTAAGTTTCATTCAATATGGTACAACAATATAAAATGCCATACCAAAATATTTGGTCAAACTATGATTTCATCTTGAATTTCACCGCCATTATTCGAAAGTCTACCCGTTGATGCATTTACTTATTGTACCACAAAAATCCTAAATTTTATACCTATGACACATTTAACAAAATTTGTTTTCATTTTACAAAGAATCTCAAATTGACACACATTACCCAAATTAATTTGTCTTATAATTGTTTGCCACATGTGATGAGTTAGGAAACTCATCAAGAAAAAGTTTTTGTTATTAAAGATAAGAAATGTCGATGGTAGAAAAATAAGGATCATCGTGAACCTGTCTCCCTTAAAATGTCGATGGTTTAGATTGAGCCCTTTTACGATCTTACACGGCTTCGATTAGTTCCCTTCAGATTGATGACGTGACAATTTTATTTGATCTGTGACATGTTTCAAGTATAGTTTCCAAGTAAAGAGCTGAATATTTTTCCTATAAAATCTTTCTTTTTCAATTATTTGATAGATTTAGTGATGATCAGTGAATGATTAAATATCTTTCTTAATGCTTTAAGCTTTTGAAATGTAATTACCCTCCGTTGCAACAGGATGCTAATACCTTTATGCATATCACTTTTTCATGTAGTTAGATATTGTTGTTTGACGATGACGTCTGATATATCATTAATAAAGAAGGTCATCGCCTATGACTTTTTGATTAATCAAAAGCAAAAGGCGACCATTTCTTTCCTTTAAAATGTTAATATATTTTCAAAAAAATTCATAAATTATAAAAATATCATTTGGTTTGAGGTATTTAAAGTTAAGAAGTTATATGTGAAAGTTTTTTGACCAACTAGCCAAAATATGTTCAAAAGGCGCCCCACCATTTTGGCATGAGAAGCATGGTCACTCGTACAAAGCACAAAGGCGAGGCGATGGATGATTGATTTTAGTTAAGAAAAGATTTACTGATAGTAATATCAGAGAATGTGCAATCTCAACTATAGATCCACACACCATTGTCACGTGTTTTGCATGAAACATTCGTTGTTTGGAAGATTCCCTAGCCAGAGATAATCGACACTGTGGACTGTCAGACTAGCAGCTTTCTTGATTTTAGGATGGGTAGGTTCCAAATCTAAAACCTGCAAGGCTGCAACCTATCATGTTAGAATCGTTTCTGATGTAGAACAATTGGAACTTAATTATATTGAAAATCATGATTGGCGGAAATTGAGAAAATTTCATTGATTCGGATTAATGAGCTCGGACGCGCTCAAATTTGACCGGTTGAAGCGAAACGGCCTTATGATTTAAAGTTATTGTTTTGCTGTGAGATACAATGTATTTTAGCGTTTCGGAGTTATAAAGACCATTTTTAGGGCAGTTTTCTAATTTAGGCAATTTTAAATATTTGGATTATTTATAATATTTGATTTGAATTCTATTAAAGATAGATTATATATAATTTTGATAATGTTATTTTTTGTAATTATATTTCCTAAATGAGTCCTATCACTATATGTTGTTGGACGTTCGTGTTTGTGATATGCACGTTATCATACATATCAAATTTAGTTCTCTTTTGGAATTGTTTTTCAAGTTATTGCTTCTCTGCGTCATTAATTTTGAATATTTGGATTATTTGTAATATTTTATTCAAATTCCATTAGGATATATTAGATATAACTTTGATAATGTTATCTTTAGTAATTTTATTTCCTAAAGGAGTCTTGTCACTATATATTGGACATTCGCCTTTGTAATTTGTACGTTATCATATATCTAACAAATTCAATTCTCTTTTGAAATTATTTTTCAAATTATTGCTTCTCCGTGTCAATTTCCCAGGTGTTAGAACCTGAAACCTATCTTGTTTGCCTTGGAACCGACTCTAAAACCTATCCTGTTTTACCGATCCACTTCTAAGGTCTACCTGAGAACTTATTTTTCTTCTTTTTCGTTTAATTTTTACAGCAAAAACAATATGAGCAAAAAATGATAAAAGTAAAAACAATGTAAGCCATTATTTCTCAATTCCTATACTTTCTTCATCTTTATAGACCACAACTCCTCTCTCTCTCTCTCTCTCTCTCTCTCTCTCTTTCCTAAACCCCCCCCCCAAAAAAAAAAAAAAAAAAAAAAAAACTCCTCTCTCACTCTCCTATACGTTGGTCTTTTCCGTAAATCACATGGAAAGTTACGTCAATCTTCGGACGGTCTTTGTCGGGGAAAATTGACTACAGACTTTGGTCACAGTGTTCAACAAAGGTTTGAACGGGCATTACAGTCGGTACGAAGTTTCTTGATTAGATCCCTGTCTTGCGCTGAAAGGATCGACTTGCACAGCCATTGGGTTACGATCGGTCAAATAAGGGCAACACTAGACAAAGACCATCATAGATAAAAGTAGTATTTATGTTGCCGAATTCTTTACTTGTTTTTGCTGACTTTTTTTATTTGCTTTTTTTTTTTTGGGCGTGACATTTTCAGGAAGCTTTGACGTGTTGTCCCATTCATTTCGATGGAACCAAATATTTTTCCTCGTATCCAACATGGACGAAGATACACCACAAAGAGTACAGAACATTAATTGATAATAGTATACGTGTTTGATCGAGAGGGCTAATAGAAAAAGTTGATTAGGAAGTTCCCTGAAAGTTACCTGTCAATGGACATGGATTTTCGTAACAATTTATGAAATTGTAATTGTTTCAGTCCAGATGCACTTCTTAAATTCTTATTAGGACTTGTGTTCGACATGGACCTAGATTTACAAGTAAGAAAGAGTTTGGGAAATTAGCATTTTATCTTCTCTGGATTCGTGTGATGGATTAAAATTAGTGTCTTCATAAACTCTTATAATTAAGGGTTCATGATCTCATTTAGTATTACCATATGAAAATATACACACCATCTTCAACCTAATACATTAAATTGGTAATTTCTTGATGCTTTCCTTGCAATTCTATGGCATCCATACCCGCAATTGCAATGTAGGTGAATCAATGGCTTGAAATTTCAGAAGAAATACTTTTAAAGTTTAAACTAGCCGATCGAAAGGCTAAATGGAATACATGTTTCTTAGTCGATGTGCGAGAGAAAAGCAAAGGCGAAGCGATCTTGTGCCAATTACGCAGAGAGGGAAAATACCCGAAACTGGTACGATCTAGCTCTATCTCAACCCACAAGAGGTGGGCTTGATATGTACACAATGTTTCACTAATTATGTAGAGAAGGAAAATAACCGTCTCTAGAAAATTAGGTTTAACTTAATCAAACGAAAAATGCTCCCTCGAGAAACGCATGCGTGCGTGCTTTCACTCACCAGTCGATCACGAGGGGCAAACCTAAAAAGTGTGCAGAAATAAAGCCCGTGTAAGGTAAAAGAAATTGCCGAGAATTCATCATGATGTGAAAGCAATGATCGCGTAGTTTGGTTCAGAGTTCGATGTGGCGACGAATTGCCAGAACTCGAAATGGCCGCCGAGCCTGATGGACGTGCTTTCTTCTGGTATACCCCACCCATCAGTGGTATTTCTTTTTAACTTTGGACAGAAAGCGCACCCCTTGCTGAGCCTCCTTTTGAGAGAGAGAGAGAGAGAGTTTTTGCTCTTTGATGGGACTGTTTAGGGTTTTCTTGTTCTGGAAAATGCTTGAGAAACAATTCCGCTCCTTCTCGTTATTACTGCAGTTGCTTGCGGTTTTGGGTAGTGAAAGCTTGTGCCTAATTCTCACGTGCAATTCGTATTTTACTAGATAATGAAACATCTCTCCTCAGCTCGTATGCATAGGGAAACTGTTGGATCACGTAAATTACTCGATCCCATTCTTTGTTTTTTTATTATCTGTATAATAATCAATTATTTTTACTTCATATGTGATCACACACTTCATCTCACTTTCTCCCGGTAGATCCACTGCAAATTGATGTCTTCATTTAATTACCAAAGGGTATGTTTGTCGAGCTTGACTTCATCTACAGAGTATCATCATTTCGAGCAACGTCAAATATGGTAATTAACTAAAAATTTGACCCAAAAAAATGTGGTGATTAACTATTCTACAATGTACATTCTATACATCTAAGAGAGAATAAACATCAGAGATCACCCCACATTTGCACCTAATTTAATGTTGTCCTTATGAGTTTGATTTGCATAGAATTTGGTTCCTGAAATTTCCGTCTGAGATTACGCCTAACTTCACCGCCAATGAGAATTTGGTAAATGTACTAAACAAGAACAAAGCAAAATTGGCACTAAAAGTAGCAATCGGCATGAAATAAAGATTCACATAGATTCTTTTTTCGAAATGGAATATCCACTTCTCAAGGATAAACATCGTGTTAAAAGCCCAAAAAAAAGGCGCAATAAATTCTTCTTGTAAAAGGTCTCTATGCTTTTGCCGTCTGCCGATGGATCGCTTGTATTCCCACTAAGTGTTCAACCACTCGATCAACTCTTTGGGCTATATAACGATGACTCGCTGAGTTTTGAGTCTCGCTAGTCCTTTATCGCCACCTGACATATGAAAAAGAGCCAATTATTATACGCATGTAGACAAAGATGGAAACACGAGAAGTTATCACACTCATTGAATTGGTATGAAAGCAGGTTAGAAAAGAAAAGGATCCGATAGGATTATAAGGATCAAATGCTCATGATGGAGAGGAGAACTTTGGCGCCACCACAAGCACAAAACAAGGATGTGGTTTAGGGTTGTGGAGAGAGAGGTAGTAGGGCAACTGGTCGCAAGAAAAGACGGCCCTTGCACACCCTGACTTAGAAAACTTCATCGACTGAACACCAAAAGGCATGCATGTGCCGTCTCTCCTTGCGGCCGGGCTCCCCAACCTCGAAGTATTCAATGTTCTCTCCTTAACCCTCACTCTTCATACTTATGGTCCCCAACTCTCTCTCTCTCTCTCTCTGTAAATTACTGGGGAAGTTACATGGATCTTTACACGGTCTTTGCTTGGGAAGGTTGACTAGAAACTTAATCACCTTGTTTGAACGGGCACCGTATTTTTCTTGCGAAGTTTCTTAATTTGATTCACGTCTTTGTTGGGTGGATCAACTTGCACAACCCGAAAAGGGTCAAAAGTAGAGAAAGATCACGACAGATAACATCAGTATTATGCTTCTGGATCCTTCGCTCATTTTCGTTGTTAGTTTTCTCTGTTATACGTGGCATTCCGGAGGGCCGTTGACCCGTTGTCCCATTCAATTCAGTGTGACCAAATATTCTTCATTTTTTCCAACACGGGCAAAGGTGTGCTGCAAGAGTATAGAAACATTGATCGTGATCTATGTGCTTGGTTGAGAGGACTAATAAATACAGAAAAGTTGATTAGGAAGTTCCCAATAACATGAAATTGTAAATTTTTTTGTCTACGCGCAATTCTTAAAGTTCTACTTAGGACTTGTATTCAAGCTTAACCTAGATTTACAAGTATGAATAAGTTGGGAAATTAGCAATTATCTTTCGCTAGAACTGCTTTGTGAATCATTTAGTGATTGATTAATGTCTTCATAAACTCTGATAGTTGAAGGGTTCATGTCGACATTTACGATTTCTCCATACACTATCTTCCAATTGATTAATGTCTTGATAAACTCTGATAGTTAAAGGGTTCATATCGACATTTACGATTACTCCATACACACTATCTTCCATCGAAAACATTTCCCTTTCAATTTCTCGACTCCTTCCTCGTAACTCTATGGCACCCACCACGCAACTGCGCCGTAGGTAGATCAAAGACACGGCAGTTCCACTTGAATTTTAAACCAGTAAATCGGAAGGCCAAATGGCCTGAATGTTAATTGGTGGATGCGCGAGAGAAAGTCAAAGAGGAAGCAACATTGCGTGATTCACGGACAATGTGGGCAAGGTTACAGCCCACGTTTTCACTAATTTCGTAGAAGCATCTTAGCTTAACACCCGACAATGACCCAAAATCACATGGCTTTGAGCTTTATTTACGGTGATGGTTACATCACACGACAATGATGATTAACGCAACACAACTACCAATTACCACTATCCGCGTGTGCTGCCACACAGTGATGGAGCCGGGATTTAGGTTAAGGTGGGCCAATATTTACCGGCGAAACAAAGAAGATTTTTTTTTTTATTTGCAAGAGGTGTTTGATTTTAATATAAATCCAAGTGGAAGACATTGAGGAAATACATATGATTCCAGATTGGGCATTAATTTAACTACCTTAAAAGTTATTTTCCTTTTTTGCGCTGGACATTTAATGAACGATCAACTATAGAAGATCACTTTAGTTTGTCTCTCCCCACGGAAGAGAGAATCTTGCTCAATTTTTTTTTAAAGTACGTGACGCAGCATTTAGCGAAAAAGAATAAGCAAATCCGTAAAACTCAAAATTTCAATATTGATGATAATGATCTCCCCGCAATGAAGTTTTCACCTCATTATATAGAGGGATAAAACAAAGGAAATAAGAAAAGGAAAGAAAAGACAATCAATCTGGTGAATCGCCATGAAATCTGCAATCAATTTGCTAAGCAATCTTTATTTTAAGGGAAATAATCGAAAATTTATAATCTATAATCCTAGTCATAATCTTCATATAGATATGCGAAATCATTGGTGATATTATTGGATGCTCCACATCGGGAGAACAAAAAGATACTAATTTTATGGGAGTTGCTATTCTGACAGTCCGACAGTATCGTTATTATTTTTGACCCATAATTTTTCAATCAATGAGTATTTTATGCAAAATATGTGGTGATGATATGTGAATCTACGACAAAAAATAATTTTCAGTACTGTTAGGGAAGCATTTCCCTAATTTCATCTAAACCTGCAAAAGGTGGACTTAATGTATGGGGACCATTGTAGACGGCTACGGAACTAGAACCAATTAAACATCGTGTTGCCAATTATAGAAAGAGGGAGAAAATCGTTTCTACAAAAACCAAATTAATTTATGAAACAAAAATCTTCTTCCATGGAAGGGAAGGTGGGGAGTTCAATTCCCCTTTATTTACTAGTCAAGCATGACATTTATGACCAAAAAAAAAAATCATGACATGAAATAAACACCGGAGGTTCCTCAGTGGGAACTCTTCCCACTTGAGAAGGGGAGAGGTCGAGAGTTCGATTCACCACATTCTCAATGAGGTTTGTTGAGAATCAAGTGAATATCTCAAATTAAATTGAGCTATCTTTATTATTGATGAAAATCACTCAATTTACAATACTCTCACTAGTACACTCAATGGATTCTCACACTTCCACACACCATTTTTGCTCTCTAGGACTTCTTACACCACAACACAAGGTGGAGCACTAGCTCCTATTTATAGAGGGTGAAAATTGTTGAACCTCTTTTTGAGAGAGAGAGGGTGTGTGTTTTTGTTTGGTGAGACAGTTTATCCTTAATTCTCTCATGTAATTCCTTTTGATTATGTTAGAATATTTAAATATTAAATTACGCTTAAAACATTTGGAACAATTGGCTGTGATCCACTCTCACGGACAGGCTAGAGAAACGACTCATTGACTTTTGAATGTAAGCAAACGATGGAATCACGTAATGTGGCTTCACTGTTATACTTCACTTAATTATTTAAAATTAATTCTTGGTCACATACTTCGTCTCACTTTCTCCCAATAGATACATGCCGCATCGACGCCTGTATTTACCCGCAAGACAGTAAGTAAGAACAGTTTTTTTTAAACCCTCTTTTTAGTCGGAAGTAAGAACAGGTTACCAATGAGCTTTTGAGAATAGATATGTTCATGGTTATGTAGGTGATGAATGCCCCGAATTTCGAGCAGGGTATGTTTGTTTGACTTGACTTAATCTCCAGGTCTTCAACCTTCTGTGCAGCTTGGGATGTGATGACTTAACTGTTCTACCGGTGCATCTTCTACATATTTGAGAGGGAAAACTGGACATTACCCCCGCATTTACACCTAATTTCCTTTTGCCCTTGCAAGTTTGATTTGTATCGTGTCTGGCTCCTGAAATTTACATCTTAGATCACCCCCCAACTTCACCGCCAATTAGAATTCGGTTGTAGACTTGTCGTCTGACGACATAATTTGCAAATAGACTTGTTTATGCTTCATCTGTATAGATTGGCTGTACATAGCTGGTAATGAATTTCTTAGAGACAAGTCACCCGTTTGGAGAAGCACGGTTCCATACGGTTATTGATATTCTAAATTTGTTGCCACCCTAAAGCTCGAACTTTTTCGATTTGTTTACCTTGTGAAAGATTCGGAGCAGTTAAACTTTACGGCTCAGATTAATCCCCGGGGATAGAGGAAAACCGGCCCATCCCCATCCCCATCCCCATCCCCATGCCCGTAACAAAAGGGAAAGGCTCCTTTTTTTTTTTTTAATTTATCACCATCTCTCGTTATTGACAATGTCAGTTGGCGTGGCTCCGCTGATCGTGACTGAAGTTTTGTATGTGTCGATATGGCATCATAATTGAAATAAACAATATCATGAACACTTTTGAAATGGAATATTCACTTCACAAGCGAAATACATGATATTAAATTAAAAAAAAAAGAAAGGTAGGCATGGTTAAAATTTTCTTCTAAAACTTTTCTGTGCTTTCCACTGCTAGGTCTCCCAATGAGTAGCTGGCGTGGCTCCTAATAGCTCATTGGCTGATCTCGCATCCAAAACGTGAAATCACCTCCTTGATGGGAGGCATCGAGTTTCAAGTTTCACTAGAGTCTCACTAGTCCTTCATGGCCACCTAACATAAGAAACGAGAAAGGGCAATCAGTATAGGATTGCAGACACGAAAGGAACCGCAAAATTAGATGACACTCATTGAATTGGTATTCGAGTGACTTAAAAATGAAGGAATTAAGAGGAATATATGAATCAAAATTTTCACAGGAGCACCAGTGATAACTGGGGTAGGACTTAGGATCCACCATAAGCACAAATAAGGATGTGATTATCGAGAGGGAGAGAGAGAGAGGGGTTGTATGGCATCTTGTCGCAGGAATAGACGGCACTTGCACGCCATGTGTTGTAATTCTAACGCGGAAACTATTAGGGTCTTACAAATACGTCAACGCAAAAGCCCAGAAATAATAACGATGAACAATAAAGAATACTAGATATAACGTGGTTCGGTCTGAATGTCGGTACCTATATCCACGAGGAGAGCCAGCAAGAACAATTCATTCTATCGGAGAATTGGATTTACAATCGTTCAATACGCTCGTGTTTCCCGCATCTAAATTATACACAATCCCAAAGTGTTTATAAACAGACAACTCTCAATTGAATATAAAATAAAACTGAAATAAACTCACGAACGAAGCGTAAATCTTGACCGCACTGCTCCTCTTCTTTTCGTGCGGTTGTGTCTTGGAACGAGTAGAGAAGAGAGTCTGCAAAATCTTCTCTTTTTGGATCTCTATATACCTCGCGGTTATTGCAGGATGCAGACAAGAAAAAAAAACCCTTACTCTTTTGTTTCCTTTCTTGACCAAATATCTACCTAAATAATATATAATATTTGAGTCACATCTTTTGTCTTCTAATGCAGATATCAAATCTGCAATTAAAACTCGTCCAAAACATGCCACAATTGTTTTGGTCAAATATTAAATATTTAAACTAAAATATATATTCACGGACGATTTAAACTCGAGACATATTTAACAATTCTTCACCTTGACTTGATGTTTAAAAGTCAACTCATAGTGCTCATCATCTATGCTGCTCTCCCATCACCCCAAAAGGTGATCACTCTCCACAGACGCCAATAGTGCTCAAGCAAAACTTGAGCTTTGCCAAAGTAACAGACTTAGTTATCATATCCGATGGGTTCTCTGCTGTAGGTATCTTTCTCACAACAACCTTACCTTTCGCTAAAATATCTCGGATGAAGTGGTACCTAATATTGATATGTTTCGTTCGCTCATGATAAATCGGATTATACGCCAGAAATATCGCACCTTAGTTGTCACAGTATATATCAACACTTTTTTGATCCAACCCAAAGTCCAAGAGCAAACTCTGTAACCATATCGCCTCTTTCGCTACAAAGGTCAGTGCCATGTACTCCGCCTCAGTCGACAACAAGGCCACGTGATCCTATAGAGACGCCTTCCAACTAACTACACCACCTGCAAGTGTAAACAAGTACATTGCTAAAGACCTGTACTCATCCAAATCACCTGCATGGTTAGAATCCACAAACCCAGTAGTTTCACATCCATCACTGTCCCTCCGGTACACTATGCTAACGTCTGCTGTCCCCTTCAAATATCTCAGTATCCATTTCACAGCTTCCTAATGAGCTTTACCAGGACGCTTCATATAACGACTAACTACACTGACAGCTTGTGAAATATTAGGTCTAGTGCATACCATAACATACATAATACTACCCACTGCACTAGAATATGAAACACAGGACATATGTTCCTCTTCCTCCTCAGTCGGCGGTGATAATTTAACTGAAAGTTTAAAGTGTTTCGCTAATGATGTACCCACATATTTCGCTGATTGCATATTAAAACGTGCTACAATCTTCTCAATATATTTCTTTTGAGACAGACGTAATAATCCTGTAATCCTATCACGCAAAATCTCCATTCCCAATATTTTCTTTGCGGCACCTAAATCTTTCATCTCAAACTCAGCACTTAACTGCCTTTTCAGCGCATCACTATCAGACATATTCTTAGCTGCTATCAACATATCATCAACATATAGCAATAGATATATTAAAGACCCATCATCCAGTCTCCTAAAATAAACACAGCTGTCCATCTGACTCTTAGAATAGTCCTGACAAGTCATGAAAGCATCAAAGTGCTTATACCACTGCCTAGGAGACTGTTTCAGCCCATACAAAGATTTCTTTAATAAGCAAATATGATCTTCCTTACCCGGAATAACAAATCCCTCTGGCTGCCTCATGTAAATCTGCTCCTCCAACTCACCATGAAGAAAAGCCATCTTTACATCAAGCTGCTCCAACTCGAGATCCTGTGCAGCAACTAAGGCAAGTAAAATTCGAATAGAAGTATGCCTTACCACAGGAGAAAACACTTCATTATAGTCAATGCCCTCCCGCTGTGCAAACCCTTTCGCCACAAGTCTCGCCTTATACCTCGTCGCCTCGACACCGGGAATGCCTTCTTTCCGTTTGTAGATCCATTTGCTTCCAACAATCTTCTGACTCTTGGGTGCTTTAACTAGCTTCCATGTCTGATTTCGATGGAGTGATTCCATCTCTTCACTCATAGCTTCTAACCACTGCGACGACTCTGAACTAGCCATCGCCTCAGAATAAGACGAAGGCTCATCTGTCTCCACATCGTCACCTACAGTCAAAGCATAAGCAATATATGTATAATCATAACGTACCGGTGATTTTATTTGCCTCCGTTGTCTACCTCAACTAGAGTATGTTGTGATTGTACTGGTTGTTGACTATCACCATCTTCAGGAACTGCGGCCTCATCTGCAATCTTAACATCTGTTATCTCTGAGGTCTCCGGAGTCTCCACTTGAAGCTCCACCTCACTACTGACACCATGATCTGTCTGCTCTGCTGGTAGTGTCTCAAGACTCCTCTGTCGAAGTATTGCAGTCTCATCGAAAATTACATCTCTGCTGATTATAAAATTGGGTGATCTGGGATCAGTGCACCACAGCCGGTAGCCTTTCACCCCATGTGCATAACTCAGAAATATGCATTTCTTTGACCTCGGCTCAAGCTTACCATCACTAATATGAGAATACACAGGACATCCGAATACTCGTAATCCGGAGTAATCAACAGTTTTTCCTAACCATACTTCTTCTAGAGTCTTCCACTCAATAGCAGATGATGAAGATCGATTAATCAGGTAACACGCCATATTCACTACTTCGGCCCAAAATTCCTTGCCTATTCCAGCATGCGATAACATGCTTCGAGCCCGCTCAAGTAAAGTTCTGTTCTTTCATTCTGCCACGCCATTCTACTGTGGTGTCCTATGTACTGTGCAGTGTCTAACAATACCTTCTCTTTTGCAGAACTCGGTAAAATCTTTACCACAGAACTCCATGCCGTTATCGGTTCTTAGGCACTTGATCTGTTTATCTGACTGCTTCTCAATCAATGCCTTAAATTTCTTGAACCGATCAAACACATCAGATTTGTGCTTTAGAAAGTATACCCATACTTTTCTTGAATAATCATCGATAAATGTAAGCATATAACGGGCACCTCCTTTCGAAGGAACCGGAGACGGGCCCCAGACATCTGAATGAATATACTCGACCGGTTGCTTGGTCGAATGAATACTTGTAGTAAACTTAATCCTACGTTGCTTTCCAAAGATATAGTGCTCACATAAGTCTAACTTACTTGTCTTCTGACCCTTTAACAACCCCCTATCACTCAGTATTGTCATACCTGCCTCACTCATGTGTCCTAAACGCATATGCCATAAACGAGTTAAATCAGAATCTGACTCACCTGATGAAACTGCAGCGGCTCCTGTCACGGTCTCTCCCAGTAGATGATAGAGAGAACCCACTTTCTTCCCTTTCATCACTGTCATGGCACCTCGAGAAATCTTCAATATTCCACCTTCAGCGGTGTACTTACACCCGATATCATCGAGTGTCCCTAGAGAAATAAGGTTCTTTTTGAGCTCCGGTACATGTCTCACGTCTGTCAATGTGCGAACCACACCATCATGCATCTGAATCCGAACTGTCCCTATCCCAACAATCTTGCAAGCTGCATTATTCCCCAACAGAACTCTACCACCATCTGCAGTCTGGAAAGTAGTAAACCAGCTCCTATGAGGCGTCATATGATAAGAACACTCCGAATCTAGCACCAATTCGTCTCCTGACGAACCTGTAGTCACACACAAAACAGCATCTGCATCACTAGTGCTCTCCTCAGCAATGTTCGCCACACTGACTGTGGCCTTCTACTTATCACCTTTGTTTCTCAGCTTAGGACAATCTCTCCTGATGCGCCCCTCCTCGTGACGTTCAAAGCACTTCACGTGTCCCTTGAATTTTCTATGGCGTGATTTAGACCTGCTTTTACCTCTACTGCTGCTGGACCCCTGCTGTTGCTCTCTACCTCGAATCACTAGTCCATGCGCTACATCCTGCGCCAGACTGTCATCTCGCAACTTTCGCTGCCACTCTTTAGAAAACAAGGCAGACTTTACCTTTTCTGAGGTAATCGTAGTATGCCACTGCAATAGAGAATTAGTAAAATGCTCCCATGATTGGTAAAGAAGCCAACAACATCATGCCCTGCTCTTCATCTTCAAGAGTCTTACCGACGTTTTTCGGATCCATCATGAGTTTATTAAATTCGTCTAGGTGGGTTCTAATAGACGTACCTTCAGTATATTTGAACTGGAACATCTTCTTCAACATGTACAAGCGATTGTTCAAACCCTTCTTTATATAGAGCAACTGAAGCTTTGCCCACAATGCTGTGGTATCCTTTTCTTCGCCTACCTCTATCAACACTTCATCCGATAAATTCAACATGATTACACTCCTAGCCTTCCTAATCAATACATCTTTATCAGCATCTTTCATCGATTCGGGCAACTTAGCCTTGCCCTCCAATGTTTCTGTCAAACCTTGAGTTGTCAACAACACCTCCATCTTGAGGCTCCATAACCCAAAATTGTTCCTCCCGTTAAATTTCTCAATTTCAGCTTTCACCCCAAACGTAATTTCAACAACAGAATTTCTAGATAATAATTAGACAAGCAAAAGCCCCAAATCACAATCTAGAAATCTAACTTGGCTCTGATACCAATTGTTGTAATTCTAACGCAGAAACTACTAGAATTTTGCAAATACGTCAACGCAAAAGCCCAGAAATAATAACGATGAACAATAAAGAACACCAGATATAACGTGGTTCAGTCCGAATGTCGGTACCTACATCCACGGGGAGAGCCAACAAGAACAATCCACTATATCGGAGAATTGGATTTACAATTGCTCAATACGCTCGTGTTTCCCGCACCTAAATTATACCAAATTCCAAAGTGTTTATAAACAGATAACTCTCAATTGAATATAAAATAAAACTGAAATAAACTCACGAACGAAGCGTAAATCTTGACCGTATTGCTCCTCTTCTTTTCGTGTGGCTGTGTCTTGGAACGAGCAGAGAAGAGAGTCTGCAAAATCTTCTCTTTTTGGATCTCTACCTCGCGGCTATTGCAGGATGCAGACAAGAAAAAAAAACCCTTACTCTTTTGTTTCCTTTTTTGGACCAAATATCTACCCAAATAATATATAATATTTGAGTCACATCTTTTGTCTTCTAATACAGATATCAAATCTGCAATTAAAACTCATCCAAAACATGTCACAATTGTTTCGGTCAAATATTGAATATTTAAACCAAAATATATATTCACGGACGATTTAAATTTGAGACATATTTAACACCATGGCTTGTAATACCAGAAGGCAAGCATGTGCAGTCTCTCCTTGTGACAAGACTCCCCCAACCTCAATGTAAGTTTCGCTCTTCGATGGCCTCTCCTTAACCCTCTCTCTTCATATTTATAGCCCTCAACTCTCTCTCTCTCTCTCTATGTAAATTACAGTGGAAGTTGCATTGGTCTTTATTTGGGGATTAGAGATTCAATCACCCTGTTCAACAAGGGTTTGAATTGGCTTTCGAGTGCGTGCCAAGTTTCTTCATTGGACCACCGACTTTGTTGCAAGGAAGGGCGGACTTGCACTACCAGCACATTCATTAGTGGGGTCTCAAATTACTACCAATCCGGAAAAAAAAAATAGAGAGAGAGAGTTAAAAGTAGAGAAAGATCGATATAACGATAAAGAACAATAGTAATTATATCATTAATAAAAGCACCAAATACATTTGGCCGATAAGTTAGATTTTGATCGTATGGGCCTCATATGGGGCCTGTACATTGAATGACTATGATCATGCCGGTCTACATTTTACCAAGCCTATGTAATATCTTTCCATGCATGCATATGACATAGATATAGTGGTCCTATAGTCGCACCAAGTTATTAATGGACTTGTAATTTGCCCGCGAAGAAAAAAGTAAATCTGTTTCTTCAATAGTGTTTACTGGTTAAATCGGTAACATTTGACCACGATTTCTCTAATTTAGGATGTCTACTAGGCTATAATTTCTTATAATTAAGTGAAGCTTACAAGGTTAAGGTCGAATCTTTACCCATTTTCGTTTGTTTTTTGTTTACTGGGGCATTTCGGAGAAGTGTTGAAGTAGTGTTGCAGTGTGGTCCTCTTGGATTCGATGGAACCAGATATTCTTCCTTTTATCCGACATAGACAAAAGGTATGACAAGCCTTTAGAAAATTGATTACGGTATATGTGGTCGGCCGAGAGGGTCAATGAATAAAGGTCATTGGGAAAGTTTCCTGAAGCTACCCGTCAACAGATGGGAATTTTCGTAGGTTTGCAGGGGAAATGCCTCATTTTCAGTCTCAATTTTTCAACATCATGTAACTGGAACACAGTATAGTTGGCACGGTGCTTCAAATTATTCCACGTTACTTTGTTTTGGGTTCATGTAGACATTCACTACATACTAACCTTTGAAATTTGCTAACATGATAGTATGACATTACCTCGGTTAATTTTGACCATACAATCTCTTAACCGATTGAGTGTTTTATGCAAAACATGCGTTGATATGTCCGGATCTATGGTTGAGATTGTACCGTTTGTGACGGTACTGTCACGAAGTGTTTCCCGTTAACCTTTTAAGTTCCTTGATGCCTTCCTCGTAAATTCAATGACATCCATCATGCAATTGCAACGTTGTCGGATCAAAGACTTAGAAGTTCCGGAAGAATACTTTAAACCATTCAATACCAGTCAATCGGAAGGCTAATGACCCAAAAGCACATTCTGATAATCAATATTACTTGCGAATTAAGAGTCAACACTGTGTGGTTGTGTGTTATTATTATTATTTTTTTATCCGAGTGCTTTAGCGAACGCAAATCTCAACTAGTTTAGGATAAAAGTATTGTTGATATTTATGTTGATTTATTTAGCGAAATAACATAAAGGAAAGAAATTATTTATTACCATGTTTTACTTCCTTCGCGGGTAGAAGAAGTCTCAAGTTGATAGGTTACAATAATGGGCACCACCTATATTTATCGGGAGAATTACCCAAAAAAATCGTAAATCTATTGCAATTACATCAATTCAGTTATAAAACATTTATTGTTAATTCAATCCATTTGGCTGGCCGGAGCTGATGTGGATTTTTTTAAATAATATTTTGATAAATTTTTAATTTTCTATGATTATTTTCTATAGTTTTATTTCCCAATCCCTAGGCCAACGAGGGCTGCAACACCTTCGCCGGCGGCCAGCAAAGTCACGGCGCCCTCTCCTTACCAAATCTAGGCTAGTTTGATTTATATGTGAGTGATGTCTATCCTACTCTCAAGCCACAATCATCTGACTAGAGGAACGGCTTGATCTAACACCCGTTCTATGACTAATCCGATGGATATAGGCCATCAAGGTGGAATGTCCATTTCCTTTTTTGACGTGGTCTAGTGTGTACACATCCAAGCAATAATTAATTTGCGCAATCATGCGAAATTTTCCGACAGAAAGAGAAGGGAAAAAGGGCTTGAAAAAGCAATAACTACTCCTGCTTTTCCTTACCAAAACAGTGGAAGTATGGATCCAAGAAAATAAAAATAAAAAAAAATAAACAGGAAACATTGCACGGTGCTTAAAATTATTCCAAATTACTTTTTTTTTTTAAATTGGATTCATTTTCACATTTACTATAACCATGTAAGTATCTTGATTTCTTGATGCCTTCCTCATAAATTCCGTGGCATCCATCACACGCAGTTGCAACGTAGGTGGATCGAAGACTTATAAATTATGGGAAAAATACTAAGTCGGTCAATCGGAAGACTAAGTGGAACATATGTTTCTTAGTCGATGCGTGAGAGAAAACCGAGGTGGAAGCAACCTCCTTCTAATCGACGGAGATAATGTGCGCACGGCATGTATAGTCTCGCTTTGCGAACTTCGTAGAAGCAGCTTAGTCTAATGCACGACGACGACCCCAAAAACACGTGTGAATGATATCCGTCACATGTAAAGTCCGGAGAAATTATCCAACAAGTCCTAAAACCTTTTTACATTTTGCCGATTGAACTCATGCAGGCCAAGGAAAAAAAAATTTATGACTATATTGACAAAACGTAAAAAAGTTTGTGACTTAAGCGGCAAATTGAAATTTTTTAGAATTTTTTGGACGATTTTCCCTACAACCAAGCAATCCGAAGCATAGTTGAACATACATGAGATGGGGATAATAGATATAACCCTTAGGATGAATGTATTTTAATGGTTGGTGGAAGTATTTAATCAATAGGTTCTATCAGCGGACACCACTTACATTTATTTTTAAATTTCATCTGTACACGATTGATATTCATAATTATAACCATCTAATGAGGGGAACGATTTGGTCTAACTATCTAGAAGCGGAAGAAGATATGGTCGCAGTTTCGCCCGTTCTATGAATAATTCGATGGATGTATAATCAATCAGTGCAAAGTACGACGTGGAATGTCCATTCATCTTCTTTTGACGAAGTCTAATGTGTCCACATCAAAGCATTAATTAACTTGCTCAATCATGCGAACTTCATCTGCCGAAAGAGCGGGGGGAGGGGGAAAAAAAAAGGCTGGAGCAGTAACTTCTCCCTGCTTTTCCTTGCCAAAATAATGTTCAGACACCTCAAAGAGTGCCTGCCTTTCCAACACCAGACACATAGTATGAACTCAGTCTCCATAGTTCAAACAATTATATTAAAACCCTAACAAAACAAGGTTTTCACACCCAAATTCTCCTCCGAGAAGTAAGATGGCGCCTCCTCGGTCGTGCACGCGGCCTGAAACAGATGCTTCGACTGCGCACCGAACTCTTCGGACTCTGCCAAACCTAATTAAGGGCGGAGATATATAGATTTCACTCAAAAATCCGTGAAGTGAACCGCCATTGCCTCGAGAAGTGAGAGCTTCAATGCAATTCTCGCAATCTAGTGTTGAATTTGTCTTCGATCTGTGCAAAGTGTTAGTGTGAAAGGAAATTAGAATAATCGTTGAAGAACCAAATGGGATATTAGAATATGAAAAAGTTTTGTGTGTACGAGGAACAAGTGGTCAGTAAATTAACAGACAAATTCTCTGGCGCGAATGAAATTAGGAATTAATGCTATTTTTGAATTCTGGTTGCCTGCATACATTTGTCTTCGTGCAAAGTGCTAGTGTGAAATGAATAATCATCGAAGAACGAACGAATGAAAGATTTGAAAAGAAAAAGATGCGTGCAGGAGGACACGTGCCGATTAAATTATCAGATAAATATTAGGAGAACGCACCATCCAATGATTCCAATTTATGTAGCCAGGTTTCTGTCAACGCTTATGCAGAGAACCTTTGCACCACCAAACACGAGGAGTGGAAAAGTGATCTCTCTCTTACGTCACCATAGACACTGACATTATAGTTGACGACATATAATCAAATTATTATTACGTAATAAAAAAAAATCAAACAATACTGTCTCATCATTAGCGGTTAGCACAACGAGAAAAAATTATCAAAAAAATCTTAACCTTCCACATTTTTTTTTAAGTTTTTAAATTTGCCAATTCATTCTTAAAATTTTTTGCTTTTTATTGATTTAGTTCTATTCGTTGAAAATCAATGACATGGAATCGTCGAGGCTGACGTGCACAATATTTAATAATTTTTTAATATTTTTTTTGGTTTCTAAACCAAAGGTCGACAGCCCCGCCGACCATTGGTTCAGAAAAGAAAAAATAATTTATAAAAACTATCTATGTTAGCATCAAAGATAGTCGTTCACGTCATCAATTTTCGGCGAGCAGGACTGAATTGGTAAAAATTTGAAAAAGTTTAGGAATAAATCGATAAATTTAAAAGATTTAAAATTAAATTGACATAAGGGTAGAAAGTTTAAAACTTTTTTTTGATAATTTCCTGCGGCAGGAGGGATCAACGTGGGGCATCTTCTTCTTCTTCCTGGCCTCTCTCGAATGATTGGATCCTTTGAGCCTGTCCTCAGAATTAGGCATGCATACAGTAAACGAAACGGTTCTTCTTCTGTCAAAGAGACAAGCCAAGCATCATCGTCCATTTTTCCATTCGAGTTCCTCAAAAGGTGAAGAACAGAGATCTGGAGCTTTGGTTTTTTTTTGGCTTTGGTTCTGATGAGACGCAGATCGTACGTGCGAAATACAGACAGGAAAGTGAAGAAACAAAGGGGAAAAGGAGTGCTTACAGAGAGATGATTGCATTGTCGCGGCACGAAACAAGATGAGAAGAGCCGCCATGGGAAAAAGGCGACCCGTTGAAGGGGACAGAACAGACGGCGACCGAAGAACCACCACCGCCCACAACAGCAGCAGTCGACAGCAACTCGAAACTCTTCCATCGTCATACGCTAATCACTAACTAAATCACAGAAGAAATAGAGAAAGAAACGAATGGATGGAGGAGTTGAAGGGGGTCTTGTCGCAGAAGGATGGCGCGTGCTTTATGCATTGCAGGCGCTATCTCTCCTGCGACAGGAGCCCCTCAAACTCCATTCTCTCTCTCTCTCTCTTTCTTTCTTCTTTTTCAATCATGTGTGCGCTCCGAAGAACACACATCTCGTGCCGCATGTATTTGTAGCTACAAACAGGGGTATTTGTCTTGCAAATTTTCTAGTCTTCCAACAATTTAATTGGTTCAATGACTTTTCTTTATTGCAAGCGGAGTTTCTAGATGGAAAAAGACTCAGTTCGATAGAAATCACATTTTTCAGGTTTATGTTGAATGAGGTTATGTCGTTATTGAGTTTACTCTCTCCTTCTTGACAACTTCCATCCCATATTATGAGTATTTTTTGTTAGAATATATTATTTTGATATATTCAATTGTGGGCTTTATTAATTGTTAATGTAATTATTAATTGGTCTAATAAAAGTGAGATATATACAGTTTCTTGATTTTAGTCGGATATGAGGCTGGACAGTATGGGCCGAGATAAACTTAATCTTTGATGAGAGAATAGATTTCATTCTCTATGAATAGAATCGTCTGAAGCGGTACGTGACAGGATGTCTCATTAATGCAAGTGATAAAGGGGTTCATAGAGGAGAAGATCTCGAATATCGGATTATCGCAATTCCGCATTAAGAACGATGGATCCGAAACAAGGTACATCAATTCTTTTAATTATATGGATTAGTGATTCGTGTATTTATATATGTGATTCTTGAGTTGCTGCATACGGATTATAATCGCAGCTAACATGTGGTATCAGAACTTGCTCGTATTAGATCTTGAATCACGTTCTGGCTATTTTTGAAATTTTATTTTCAATAAGAGTGAAATTTGATCACGTATTCGGAAACTACATGATGAAACGAGTAAAATCATAATCAGATTGTTGGCGGTGACCACCAGACGTGCCACATGCATGGGGATTTTTTTTTTTTTCGTTTGTTCTTGCTGTTCTTGAGCTTTCGTTTTGTCATGAGTATATAACACTGCAATGGAATTACTTGGGCGGCGTGACAAAGACCTACTTTTTTTATGCTTTGCGGGTCCTCATCGGTGAGAATACGTGATATGGGAGTTCACCTCTCGGTATTCCAAATAAGAGACCAACGGCTAAAACTTGGTCAACAGAAACAAGAAAAAAGTATAGGGGGAAATGGTGCAGAGTGTTCACACTTTTACTTTTGCTAAAAAAGAAGTTTGGCCATGAGGACAACATGTTGGGATTTCTTGAGCACGGTTACCGAGTCAGTTAAATTAATCTTTAGTATGAAATAGTTCGAATCTCAACAAAATCATATTGTTATTTTATTTCAAGTTAAAGCTATATTATGACTTGATGCTTATCCAATTGCTTGATTTCTGACTTGGTTAAATTGAGGAAATTCCTTTGGTGACCACATGCACGAAACAAGAACCACACATGCCAGACCTAGGCCCGCACATGCTCGGCACGTGCAGACTGGCGTCACATGACGTCACTCAAGCTTGGGTGACTCGACTCGACTTGGTGACCCAATCCGACTTGTGAACCTGACTAGACCGGTCGACTATTGACTCCAGCTATCCGATTGAAATGGTCATTGACTGTTCCGGCCTGATCGCATGACCTAATTTGCTGGTCGAGAAGGGGTTAACGGTTGGATCGGATAAATCAGTCAGATCGATTTTTAGTACAGGCTGAGACCGAACACGTGCGATGCACGTGTCAGCGCATGGAAACCACGCACAAAAAGAATAAGGAGCGCTTGAGGGCGCGTGACAACTTAGATCGACAATTTCAGGTATCGACGTACTCGTATACTAATGCCCTACAAAGTATTTCTATATGGCTTCTTGAAATATAAGTATTAGCTCACTTGTAAGTACTATATGGAGCATGATTTACCAATTACATGTTTATGATTTGACATGAATTGTTGATGTATCGATAAAAATTAGCAAGACGTGTAATTTTGAGGATGATTGCCTCTAATTTCTGAAATTACATGTATACAGTAAGTGTGAAATATAAAGTTATATCCCAATTTCAGGTAAATTCAGTTGGGTTGTGACAGCCAAAACGGCACACTTAGTTGAGTTTAATAAAAAATAGTTTATAAAATATTGAGATGTCTTCTGTTTTAATGTGTAGTTATACTCTCAAAGGAGGTTATTACGTATACTTGCATGTAGAGTTACATGTACAACATATGGTTAAGGATTAATTAGTCTAAGTGCCGTCATACACCCAAAGGTGGTGATTAACGAAGATTGAAATAATTCTCATGGCCGCTGTAATATAGGGAGTATACAATTGCATGTCATTTTTTCTGCCCAAAGTTGATTATATGATGATGTATATATCTCTCAAGGTGAAATTTCACATTATGCTAATTGAAGACATTGATTTTTTTTTTCAGTCACCGTTTCTGTGAACGACAACTCTATTAACATTGAGAATTGAGATTCATACAGGTTTAAGTTTTGAGAACTGAATGAGGATTTTCTGTTTACGAAAGATTGACAAATATTTATATTGCTCTTGTCAAGAAAGGCACCGTAGATCTCACTTTCATTAGTGAGAACTTTCAAAAGTATTATGTGCTTATTGGGTAAAGAGTGATCGGATTCACTTGTTTGCTATAAAGCAATTTATTAAAGAATACTTGAAAAGTGTTTTGCTAGTTAATTGCATTGTTAAATAAAGGAAGCCTTTGAGGCTTTGAAATTATATCTCTTCTATTACTAAGAGTGGTACATATTTGCAATGACTCCTCAACATCAAGTGTAATGGTTATATTAATATTAAAGATCATATCTTAAAGTTGGTGGAATTGCATATTAAGCAATTCTGAAGTCATACTCATAAAGTATTGTTGTAAAACATCGGTCATTCTGACTATTTGGATCCATGAAAAGCATCCTTTGAAAGGATGGTGATTGTTACTTCTTTTATAAGAAGAACGATCACATAAAAAAAGACTACAGTTAATACAAAGATTTGGTTATTTAAGTATGAGCATAAAGTAATGATTCTTTGGTATTGATTTGTGAATTTTTCCTATCTAATGTCTCATCTGATTTGTGATGACTAGATAGCGGTGCGACATATTATGTTGCGTTTACCATACGAAATTCACAAATTGAAAGATATCAAATCAGCTTGAATCAAGCTCATTATGAAAACAACTATAAAGTTGACGTTAAATTGATGGGAATGTCATTCCGGATTTCGATTTTATTGTGACATTAAGAAACATATTTTATGTACTATCCCTAAAGAAGGAATTTTTTTTCCGTATTAAGTTTGGACATGTGTAGTTACTCTTTTGAGATTTCAAATAAAATAATAATTATTTTTTTAATTAAAATAAAGTTCGATACTGCTCTATGTCCAATGGATTGTACGGATTATGTTTATCTCCCAATAAATTATACGTCGCTTATACAGCTGAAAGTTATTTGTAAAAGATCTCTGCCTGAAGAACAATCATGCGCATTATTGAATAATTTTCTTAGTCACATCAGTAAAGAAAGAGTGGAAAGACCGATAAAGGCAAGCATTCTGCTCACTCTTAAAAGTGACCTAGACACATGCGTAGATTGAAGCTGAGGCAAGATAACTAAAATAAAGAATGAATTTGTAGCCGATAATTATGACCTATTGAAGGTAATTTATACTGGTATAAGTTGATCCTATATGGCAATATTGTGTATAATTTTTATTTCATCACATTTAAATGATGATTTTTCTCTATATGCTTTTGTACTTGATTAAAGAAAAGTTTAATTTCTGTGACAAATTCAACATATTTCTGACAATGGTCAATAAAATTAAAAAAAATTGTCAGATTTGATTGAAGTGGTGAGTTTCATGGTTGACATGGCAATGCTGGATAACTTCAAGAGCCATTTACCAAATACTTAAGAGGATTCTGGGATTGTGGCTTTGTGCCCGGTAGTCCTGAATAGAAAGGTGTGGCCGAAAGGCAAAATCACACCATATGGATATGATGAAAAGTACGATTTGTAAAACCAATTTATATGACTTTTGTAGGGTAAAATTTTAAAAATAACCCATTGTGTTTCTACCAAAATTATTTCATTGACTTCTTTTGAGACATAGATTAGACGTTAATCTAGTTTAAACCATATTAAGGTTTGAGGTGTTCATGCAAAAATAAAGTTACATAATTCAATATTGGATAAGTTGGATTCCAAAATCACTCAGTTTTATTTCGTAACGTACCTAGATCATCTAAAAGGGTATTGATTTATCATCCCAAAAGAGGAACAAGAATTGTAAAATTACAGATAGCTAAATTGCTAGAATTTGATATAGCCGAATAAGGGTAGTAGCTCACAGACTTTTACATGTAACGGTATGGTAGAGACTACTGTATCGTTTTTCTCTGTCTATACAGATGACTATGGAGCATTCTAAGTTAGGGTTTGATTTTGTTGGGGTTCAAGTTTTTATTATTAAGACAATTCCTGATGAAATTTATCAGACCCCACAAGCGCAGAATAAAAGTTAAGTAGCTCCTCTTAAAAGATCTATCAAACAGAGACGATCAATTATATCAAGTCATACTTATAGTCTATCCAGAAAGCATGCCTCCAAAATCGATTATATAATTAATCTAGTAATTTATACAATTGCTATTTCTTATTTATAATTAGAAAAGTGGTTGGGTGCATGGTAGATGAGATACAGACTATGAAAGATACGGTGTTTGAAAGCTAATTACCATGCCTCAAGGTCACAGGTCCATCTACTGCAATTAGGTGTACAAAACTTAAAAAGACTCCAAATAAAAGTCTTTAAGTTATTATATCCGATTACTTTTTAATCAGTGTTTTATTTAATAAGTTTAAAGACAGATTGGTAGTGAATTTTTTTGCTCATAAAGAATGAGTAGACTTAAAATAAGTTTTATTCAGTCTCTCAAAAAGTTTTTTTGGAGTAATTAAGGTATTAATAGCTCATTATAATAATGAGCTTTATCATACATATATTGAAACTTCTTCTTAATTGGATACTTCGAGGAAGTCTATATTATGTAACTCGAAAGTTTTGCAACAGATGATCTAGATAAACTTGTGCGTAAATAAAGTGAAATCCCATATAAATGCCATGGAATAAAGTTTGATCATGCTCATGTGTATTCTGGACTAGAAGGTATGTTTATGAGTTTAAGTAAGCTTTTAGACAATTGTTGCTTGAAATTTCATAGTATTGTTGTTACATTTTGTTCAGTTAAGAACAAAGTAAATTAGTATATATACTACAAGATCAGTAGAAGGAATTTGTTTTTCTTGTGTTCTATACAGACGATATCTTGTTCGAAAGCGATTTTCTTGAATTATTGCATAAGGCGAAGCAGATATTGTCGAAGTATTTTTTACGTGATTGATCTTGATAAAGAGTGTTTTGTCCTAGGCATTGATATTCGTATGGATCATTCTTGCCATGTATTGGTTAAATCCAGGACACGTTCACTGAGTGACTACTAAGAAACTTTTAAGGTACTTAAAAAGGACAAAAGGCTATATCCAAGACATAAAGCTAGTAGTACATTTGGATTCAGATTTTGTTAGCTGTCATGATGATATGAAGTTTACGGCTACATATGTTTATATGTTTAAAGAGAAGTGCAGTATTATAGAAAAGGGTAAACAGAAATTTATGTCATAATCTATCAAGAAAGCGGAGTTTGTTGTATGTTTTTCAGCTGCTATTCAGGTTATTTGGCTCCGAAATCTCATTAAAGAGTTGGCCGTATTTAATTTTATAGATAGACCCATACAGTTGTATTGTGACAATAATTCTGCAATATTATTCATTAACAACAGCAGTGGTCCCAAGGGGTCTGAGCATCTGGCGGTCAAGTTTTTTGACCATAAATGTAATAGATGAAAAGGATGACACTACAGTAAAGCTTATTACACAGATGATATGGTTGCAAACTCACTAAGTAAAGATCTTTATCTTTTCATATTTTAACGACATGTCACAAGTTTAAAAGCATTGTAGGATGCTGATATGACATGTTAACTGATGGTCTAAGTAGCATTATGAGGTGCTGTTGTTCAGTGGGAGCTGTATTTGGTATTTGCTCTAATAAAGTTTACATATGTGTTTGTTACATTTTGTAACATCTAAATATGTATCAACTCTATTGTATGCAATAAAGCTTTATTTATTTAGGGAAGTTGAATACATATATGAGTTGAAAATCTCAAGGCATCTTGTAAACCTTGAGTAATGACTGGGGCATTTATTTTAGCCAAAAGCATATGTCTTGTTACACATAAAGTATAGTTAACTATAAAAGTTAGACATATGTTGGTTCGTTGGAACCGTAAAAATATTCTCTTATGACACATCGGTTTCGTGACACATAAAGTGAGAGAATGGTGACCGACAAGGAGGATAACATATAAGGTGTCTCTATTATTTGAGATGTTATCCGTTTGCCATACTACCATATTAAATTTATATCAGTAAAGTTAAGAGTATTCATGATCATGGATGGCTCTGTGTCTTCTGATGCAGTTACTGGCATGGTTCGGTGCTTGAGACTTTTTGAGATCGGATTAACTATTGAGAATTATCTCTGGACCAATATAAAGATATGCATATACAGTACAGTTACAATTAATTTAGCCCAAGTGGGAGAATGTTAGAATATATTATTTTGATATATTCAATTGTGGGCTTTATTAATTGTTACTGTAATTATTAATTGGTCTAATAAAGGTAAGATATATACAATTTCATGATTCTAGTCGGATATGGGGCTGAATAGTATGGGCCGAGATAAACCTAATTTTTGATGAGAGGATAGGTTTCATTCTCTATAAATAGAGCTCAAGTCTCTCATCTAAACCATAATATCCACATAACCTCGCATATAGAATCGTCTGAAGCGATACGTGAGGGGTTGTCTCATTGAAACCAGTGATAAAGAGGTTCATAGAGGAGAAGATCTTGGATATCGAATTATCGCAATTCTGCATCAAGAACGATGGATCCGAAACAAGGTGCGTCAATTCTTTTAATTCTATGGATTAGTGATACGTGTATCTATACGTGTGATTCTTGGGTTGCTGCATACGAATTATAATCGCAACTAACACTTTCATGTTTCATTGTTGGGTGCGCATGGTAACACTTCTAGAAGTGAATTTTTGCTCCAGAAGCATTTCTGGAGCAGAAATCTATTTAGTGAAAATTTTTGATTCTAAAAGAAATTTCTACTTATAAAAAGAATTTTCACTTTTAAAGTTGTTTTTCCATCTATTTGAGAAGTTAAAAAAATTTAATTCTCAACTCAGGAAGTACTTATCACCCTCTTTTCATTACGTACTCACTTTCTTTTCAACCACTCCTGTCTTCGCATGCCGTCAACCTTTGTTACCGCCCACTGCTGACCACCACCGGACGTCGCCCATTGCCGCCCATCGCCTCAACTGCCAACCTTCGACATACGTCGGCCGCCTTCCATTGCCTTTTGGAACCACCGTCGACCATCGCCTCAGACCTTCGCTCGTGACCGTCGCCACACGTCGACCGCCCCCTCCACTCCCCAACCTCTGCCGACCACTGCCTCGCTTGCCGCTGTTGCCGAGTCACCGTCTTCTCTCACTGGAGTAAAAAATAAATAATATATATTTTATTATTTTAAAAAAGTAAATAACATTTTTAATAAAAATTATTATTTAAAGAAATTTAAAAAATTTAAAATGAAGTGTAAATTTTTTGTCTCCCGACAATCATTTTCCATAAAAGATTTTGTGTTAATAATATTTCAGAATTAGAAATTTTCAGTCGTTACCAAACGAATTTTTCTGATTAGAAATCAACTTTTGCTTTTGAGTAGAAGGAGAAAAATCAACTTCTAACCAGAAGTTGATTTTGATTTCTAAAGCAGAAGTGTCGCTCCGGCCCCAAGATGATCAAATTGCAGGTTTTCTTTCCATTAATATTTATCTTTTAACTAGTTCTATTTAGATTCGATTGGACTAGCCTTGGACACATTAGTAACTACCACGATCGGACTTCACCACAGACTACATAAACCCATCTACAATAAAGAGGTACGTCGCTCATGCGACCCATACGTTATACATCTTTATCCTTATTGGGCAAGTACAAGAGTTACATATCCACATAATTGTTACTCTTTTATATAGTCTTGCTGATGTCGTGACTCATTAGCTTACTCCCATGTCCCATCCATAGTAACGACATGCCACAGCCGTCGAGGAAAAATCGATGTCCAACACGTATAAAAGCCATAGATACCGATGCTTATATAGCTTTCTTAAAAGATCATGGGGGATCTGTCTTTTTGGCTCGCTGATATGTACTACCAAGTCTTTCACAAATCTCTTGTTTCTTTATCAGTTTCAACTCTTCGTTCATGATCCATTTATGCGCAAATAAATCTTACCTAATGAGAGGTGCCGATGCCATGGATTGATTTGATGTAATGCTTACTCTGGAGCAGCCTGGTCAACGCATCGAGCAAAGACAGAAGGATGCTAGCTGGTTGGCAAAACTATGGACCTTGAAACTGACTTGGGAAGTCAAGCACTTAATTGGTACAGTGACAGGAGATAACTAATATGGCCGACTTCCTTCAATCTTTTAAGAGTTAATCTTGCCCCAGCTGCACCCGCTGAACCTTAACTGTGAAGATCGGCATCATTTCTTTCGATATTTCATGATCCCTAGTCCTTCCGAAGACCATGACATTTAAAAATAAGGGGAAGTGGCGACGGAGTCAACGAAGACTTTTGACTCTACCAATGTGAACAGAAGGCCGTCGTGTGGAAGCGGAGACAGAGATGTCTCGTGCCTGGACGAAGAGTCCATGCACGTAGGTTGAATATTCGAGGTCAACAACCCTTCCAGAACAAAAGATATTCCGACTTTTCTGGTTTCAGACAGCCTGCTGTTATCGATCTGATACTTCTTAGTCAAACGAATTGACAACCCATATCCCAATCTGATTCAAAGGAAGATCCGAGCAGAAGAAGTTGATCAGCAGACTCATCCCTGGCCTTTGAGTTTCCAGATGAATCTAGGGATCGGCATCAATTTTCGCGCAGGACACTGTAATCTCACACTTCGAACACAATTGATATGCGAAATGGAAGCAGCGAAAAGGGTTTTATTCTGATGCGGTATGCCAACCTTAAAGCTCCACTAGGGGGATGATTCATCATGTGCTTCAAGAAAAACAATGGGATGGGAAGAGATCAAGATGGCCCCATCAGGTCAAAGGCAGTCTCTTAACAGACAAAGGCGTAATTTCCTCTGCATGCCTTGGAAGAACCCGCGCACGTGAAAGACTAATTGTGTTCAAATCGGTTGCTGGACCGACCTTTTTTCCGGTGGAAGGTAAGAATGTGAACTGAGCATGTCAACTAGGAAAGGAGATTAATGTTGCAAGCTCCATAGGCATAATATTTTGTTCGCGGTTTAATTTGTTTGAGCCCCATGTAAATTCCTAAGACAAGCAATTTGTCTTTTTTAGTTTCCAATGACTCAGGGGAGCGAGCGTACAAATTCGACTATCTGTCTGGATACCCGCGAAACACCATGTCGACCTTAAAAATGGGTTAAGACCAGACCTTTAGCCTTTGCACTCAATCGACGAGATTTGAACAAGCAATCTCTACTTCGTGGAATGGAGATCCTATTTTGCTCGAACCAGGTACGCCAATCCCGCTTAATCCAAAATGGTTTGTGCTCAAAATCATTCTTGGTGAAATTTCTTAAAGTAAGATCCACATTATGGCATGGCCTTACTGCTCGTGCATCCATAACAAACGGGTTTTTTTCCTTCCTTTTCTTTTCTGTTATGCCTTTGTTACAATTGTGGCTTAGTGGCATATTTCTAAGCCAGCTCTGGACCTTTTACTTCCTGCACCAAATTCCAATGGTCCGAGAGAAAAATGTCATTCATATCATAATAATATTGCGAGAGTTACATCTTCCAAGTCTAGTAAATTCCAAACAACTTCTGGACAAAACAAAATCCAAGAAAGCAAATAAACACAAAAAAAGAGAGGCAAAAACAAAAAAAAAAAATTGAACCAGCCCAAGTAATGGCCTCCTTCGGGTCTGTGAAAGTTTTACTGAGAAGTAAAAAGGATGATGTCCACGCAATTGAGCCCAAAGCCTACACCAGAGCCCACTACATGAGCAGGGCCGTTGACAAGATTCGTCCTCTCATTTTAATCAAAATCAAGGATTACTCGGTTGTTGTCTTTGAGGCCCTTTTGGACACGTGCTGGTTTCTTTTTAGCCTAGAGGGCCAAGTCTTTCCCAATCCTTGCCCCTCTGTCTCTCTCGTTATTTCCTTCCTTTGCTAAAACTGAGGACATCTTCTTCATTTTTGGCCGGCCAACGTCAGAGAGATAGGCTAGGATATCTAAAATCACATGTATTTCTATGGCGCGAGTTCTCTTGCTGAGCCTGGAATGATGTCCGTCAGCCAAAAATACCCGAATGATGCCGAGCAGAAACAGATGAGATGAATGTGTCGAGCAAAAGCAGAGGCTTGCATTGTCTTGGCCCATAAAAATCTCCCACATTGGGCATTTTTTTGGGAATGTAATACGCATATATATTGAGGCAGGGAGTTTCATCGGACATTTCCACATTTGAATTGGGGCGTAGACATAGTACAAAAATTTAATTCTCACTAGCCACCGAACCAGAACTTAAGGCTCGCAATCTTAGCTAAATCTAGCTCTTATTTTTCTTCGGACAAGCAAGGCTAAGTGGAACTTGAATGAAATGCAAATAAAAATCAGATCGATTCTTTTGCTAAATCAGCTTCGTCCTCTGATTTTGCTCATTCGATCTCGGTTGGCCCAAACACGAACGCTCATTCTTTTGCTTCCACCTTCTCTTCCTCTATGCTCTCTTCACCCATCAACTTCGCTTCCTCCGCCTTCGACCCGCCCTCCATCTTCGCCTTCTCAAGCGCCCCGACCAGGCTCTCCAAGCAAACCTCGGCATTCTTGGTAGTGCTCTTCGGCATCAGGTGCTCGGCCACGTCGGCAGGCGTCAGGTCGACCTCGTTCAATAGCTTCCCAATATCGTCGAACAGGTGGTGGGCATCGATACCCAGGTAGTTCTTGGCCAGGACCTTGAACGCCTCGGACCTGCAATACGACAGCTCCACGTGCTTGTCCATCCGGCCCTTCCTTATCAGCGCCGGGTCCAGCTTCTCGATGTGGTTGGTCGTGAAGACGAGCAGCCTCTCTCCGCCGCACGACGACCACAGGCCGTCGATGAAGTTCAGGAGCCCCGAGAGCGTTACCCTGCTCGGCTTCTCGCCGTCTGGATCCTTGGCCGCCTGCTTCTCGGGGTCCCTGATCTCGCCATCCTTGCCCTCCTCCACTTTCCTCTGCTTCTTCCTCTGACCCGTCAGTTCCAGCGAGCAGTCGATGTCCTCGATCACGATGATCGACTTGCTTGTCGTCTCAATCAGGAGCCTCCTCAGCGACGTGTTGTCCCTCACCGCGGTGAGCTCAAGGTCGTAGATGTCGTACTTCAGGAGGTTTGCCATCGCGGCGATCATCGTGGACTTGCCGGTCCCAGGGGGGCCGAACAGCAAGTACCCGCGCTTCCAGGCCCTCCCGATTCGCGCGTAGAAGTCCTCGCTCTTGCTGAAGGTGATAAGGTCGTCGATGATCTCTTGCTTCTTGTCGGGGTGCATAGCGAGGGTGTTGAAAGTCGCCGGGTGCTCGAACACGACGTGGTTCCAGTACGAGCCGTTGTTCGTGTAGAGTTTCCGCTGCCGGTTCCGGAACCTGATCTCCTTGCCCTGTTTCAGGACGTGGGTGAGGTATGGCCCGAGGACGAGGTCCCTGTGCGTCTTGTGGAAGGTGAGCTTGTAATACCTAGATGATGTAGCCAACCAAAACTGTTAAGAGAAGAGACCAAACAGAGATGCAGCCAACAATGCAAATTCCCAAGCAAGTACCCGCTCTCTTCGTCCACGGCGTTGTGGAAAGAAACCGACCGCCTCCTGGATGCTCTCCTGCCCGAAGCCCACCGGAGCTTAACGCCGTCGAACTCGTCGGAGACCTCCTCATGGTCGTCCATGCTCAGCACCAGGGACTGGTTGTTCCTGACCATGTCGGCCTTGAGCCGCTTGGCCTGCGTGGCGGAGCACGAGCTGAGGTAGTTTTCAATGGCCGAGTAGGCCTCGCTGCGCGTGAACCGATCCCCGCCGTCCTCGTTGAAGATGATCTGGATGTAAGGGTACACGTAGCGGAAGAAGCGCTGCCAGTACTTGTCAGCGTAGGTCCGGAGGTCGCGCGGCAGGAATTGCTGCAGCATCGCCCACGCGAACATCGCGCCCGCCATCATCGACCCCAGGTGGGCGAACACGTTGCCCACTCCTCCCGAGTTGGGAATCATGGTCGGCGCAACGATCTTCATCTTTCAACTCTCTGTCGCTAGGAGCGCACAAAGCAGAAAGCAGAGACATTATGCACGAATCAATGGTTCGTGTACTTATAGAAGTAGAAAGAGGAGGAAGCAAGGGTTGCGTTTCAACAGTTGCCCTAAAATTGCACGGGCGACGAGAAACGTGTTAGAATATATATTTTCAATATTTATTATGATTTTTATTAATTATTATTGTAAATATTAATTGATTTAATAAAAAAAATATTTATAATTTTCTATTTAGTTTAATAAGGGGCTAGATAATGTTGGCCGAAATAAATTTTATCTTTAATGATGAGAGATGTTTAAAATTCTATAAATAGAACTTAAATCTCTCTTTTAAATGCTAGTGTCCGCATAGACTCCGTGAGAGCCGATACGTGAGAGACTGTCTCATTAAAACCATCGATAAAGAGGGTTCGTAAAGAAGAATCTCTTGAGCGAGTATCGGATCGTCGTAATTTCGCATCAATTTCACATACGATGATTTTGGGTCGTTGCATATGGATTAAAATCGCAGCCGAGAGAAAGGAATAAAAATGCTCCACGGTCTTTTATTTATTTATTTATTGAGACATCAATTCTGGAATCTCCTAAAGTTACAAATCTTATTGGTTAGAGTAGATAGGTCCTAGTTGGAATGGCAGGTTGCTTGTGCTGAAACTCAAAACTTTGGTCGGTCCCCGTCACCATGTTTGTCTCTTAGTCGTCATTTGATTCTCAGGATGCGCGCCAGCGGGGGAGGATGGTTCCTATGAAGTTTCTGGTAGACCATGGCTGTCGAAAGTCTTCGCTGAGCTGATGCTGAAACAAAAAGAGACGGATGTCAAGGAGGCACCGTCATGTCGATCGCTGGGTTGGATCCGAATCCCACTCGGACCCGAGACTACACAATACCTTTTGGTGTCAGATCTAATCTCCTTGGTTGAATTGATATCTTGCCGGGCCACTTCGAGCCATTGGATACTTACGACTTACTACTTAAGTTTCAGTCTTTGGTAACTTTGAATCGAACCTAACACCCCCCCAAATTAGATAACTATCTTGTAAATCGGAGAAAACAAATGTCGAATTCGACAAAAATAGATTTGATATTGTTAAAAAAAAAAGTGTCTCACTAGCGAGCCGCGTTCAAACACAATTGTGGAGCGAACCCAAAATTTTCGAAATCCTGTGCGGTTTTTTCGAAATGTATATCGAAACCATTCAAACACTTTTGCTATCTACAAAAGAACATTATGGCGGCTCAATGTTGGGGATATTTTGGGAAAGCGATGATGATCCCGGCCCTCGCGATTAGCTTAATCCTTACATGAGCGCAAATGGAGAATCTCAGTCTCTCAGTTATGATTTCAGACGAGCCAAATCAAACTCCCCCTCCCCCCGCGGCGCAAAAAAATAGAAGAAGAAGAAGAAGGGAAAAACAGAAACAGAGCATGGCAGCCGAACAGGAATCTAGCAAAAACGAATGAGCTAACGGTCATCGCCAACCGTACCCGACCAGAAAAGGGCGTGCTTTGATGGAAATGAACCAACTGTCAACTGTTGCGACTTTACGTGCATCGTTGCAGATGCCCTAAAAATTCGAACTTTTCGTTTTTTTTTTTTCCCCTACAGGAGGACAGGCAACCCCACTGCCACTCCGTCTCTTTCTCAAATGACAAGGACCGCACCGCACTCTCAAGTCAGCAACCAGTACTATTTTTTATTGCAGAAATCCAGAGCTTCTCTTTGTCTACCGTCGGTCCGTCTTGGCCTCATGGGGTATGGAGTTTTAATTCGTATTCAATTGCAGATCGAGTAAAAAGCATATCTCGATGCGCGAGAGTGGGTGACGCCAAGGGGTTTGATGTCATGCAGCTTACATGGCCAATGAGATCGATCGAGGCGACCCCATTCCGTCCCTTTCTCACACGGCAAAAGACCATGTGATCAAAAAAGTCCTTGCCCATTCGCATGCTTTCACATGCTTGGACTGGCTTAGACTTCTTTCTTCCTAAACAAAATGGCCATACTCATTTTGTGTGCTGTGATTCATACTATTCAATCATCAAGGAGAAAGCACGGTATTCCTCTTCTCGATGAGCAGCTGACGGTTTGGAGGAGCCGCCTCGGCGATGTCCCTTCCTAAACACAAGAAGAATATTACAATTCAAGCTCACACCTTATTAATAGTTTAGACTTGGCTCATGAATAGTTATGGATGTCAACGGACCAGGTCTCGGCCCGAAACTTAACAGTACCTAGCTCGGCCTAATCCGAACCCGAATTACATATACCCCAATTTTTCGAGCCGAGTCGTTTTTTTTTAATAAAATAAAGATTCCAAATCCCATAATCAATTTGAAAATATTTTTTTAGAAAATTTCTCTAGCACGAGATGGAAGAGACTATCACAAGAATCCACTAATAACATGAAGTTATTATTGGCTAGAAAATAAAGGAAAACAATGTGTAGGAATATGGACCTCCCTATACATATAGTTCTGCTAGATCCAACAAAAAAGAAAATTTCGACTTAAAAATAGAAAAGGAAAAAAAATTGTATTAAAAACAGAAAAGTTCAATGTTGTCAAATTCTCATGCATGCAAGCGAGGAAAAGTGTTAAAAAAAAGTCATAAACATATTACATTAGTGTCAATTCAGTCCTAAATTTTTTGCATTGGGGCAAATTTAGTTTTAAATCTTTTATTTATGCCAATTTCCTGACAGATTAGATTTGCACTCAAAACATATCACTGCTCATGCGATCCCCACACTGCCTGATCTCTACGCGGATCCATAATCCATTCAACCGTCTTGATTCTCCTCTTTCCCACGTGCCCAACATCAGTATAAACTCCTTAATAACCCGGCGCCAAATTTGTTCAGAACAAAAGAAATCAAATTGATCGTGAATCGAAATCTGGTCCGAGTGTTACTTAAGCACAAGGGGAAGTCGCAGCACAGGAAAGAGATCATCTAGACCACTAAACCAGAAGTTCTGCTCTTCCTTATCTTAAAAAGTCAAAAAAACTAGAAGCCAACAAGAACGTATCTCCCGTTCCAGTTTGTTGGCTGATTTTAGTTTTTGATCACTTCCACTTTGCATGGCCACTCCCTCTCTGTTCTTCATCTGCTCTTCTTCAGCAGAGACCCCGCCCACATTTCACTCTTCCTCCACCATTTTGACCTCCTCTCCTGCCTTTCCCTTTCAGCTTTGGCCTGCGCTTCTTCCCCGGCCTTCTTCTTCGCCGCTTCTTCCTTCGCTGCTTCCAGTGCTTGTATCAAGTTCCTCAAGCAGGCCTCTGCATCCTTCATAGTCGGACTCGGGCATCAAGTTCTCTGCGACATCCGCGGGAGTCGTGTTGGTCTTGTCGAACAGCAGGCTGATCGTTTCGTGTAGAGGATGGTCATCGATGTTCAGATAATTCCTCGCGAGAACCTTGAACGCCTCGTAGCAGCAATACGACATCTCTGTGTGCTTGTCCATCCGCCCTCTCCTTATCAGAGCGGGATCGAGCTTTGTCCAAATGATTCGTAGCGAACACAATTAGCCTTTCGCCCTCACTAGATGACCAAATTCCGTCGATGAAGTTAAGAAGACCAGATAAAGTGACCTGACTGCTGCTCTTCTCTTTCTGGGTCAGCTTCTTCAGTGGGCTCTTATCGTTGCTGCCGCCGGTTGCCCCCTCCTTTGTCCTCTGACCGGTGAGGTCAAGAGAGCAATCAATATCCTCGGTCACGATTATAGACTTGCTTGAAGTCTCGATCAGAAGCCGCCTCAGCTCCATGTTATCTTTAACCGCCGTGAGCTCCGAATCATACACATCATAGTTCAAGAAATTAGCCATGGCAGACACCATGGTGGATTTTCCAGTTCACGGCGGACCATAGAGCAAATACCCGCGCCTCCAAGCCTTCCCGATTTTAGCATAATAGTCTTTCCCCTGGGTGAACTTTGTGAGGTCGTTCATTATCTCTCGCTTCTTGTCTGGATCCATAGCCAACGTTTCGAAAGTTGCGGGGTGCTCGAAAACAACATGGCTCCACCTGGTGTAGAGCCGATCATTATCATTCGTGTACAGCTTCCGCTGTCGATGCGTAGATTCAATCGCCTTCCCTTCGGTCAATACGTGCCTCACATAAGATTGCACGATTAACTCCCTATGCTTTCGATGGAATGTGAGTCTGTAGTATCTCGACGGCTCTGTCGCGCCGTGCAACGAAGCTGAGGAAGTATTGGAGGCATCTTTGCTCAAAAGCCACCGGACCTTCACGCCCTTGTATTCATCGGTGATCTCTTCAAGGTCATCCATGCTTAGGACAAGAGATCGGCAGTCTTTGGCGGAATCCGCTTTGAGTCTCCTAGCCACGAAAGAGACATTCTTGGTGAGGTAGTTCTGAATGGCCATGTACGCCTCGCTGCTCTTCATCCTTTGGCCTGCGAACTGAGGGAACGAGATCTGGACATGGGGATCGAACAGGCTCATCCACCATTTCTGTATATATCGGTCCACGAGATCCCGCAGTTGGGATGGCAAGTACTGCTGGAACATCACCCGTAGGACCATCAGCCCGCCGATCGCAGGTCCACATCTCGACAGGAAACATCATTTATCTCCAATATGAGACTCTCAACCTGTAATCCGAGGTTATGTGCACTGTTTCAGTGTGAGACAGTCCGAAGAAAGAGCAACTCTGTTTTATTGCATATAGAAAGAAACAGAGAGTAGAAATTACACGTGTGAAATGGAGAAGGTATTTATTTGCTGAACAACAGTCACGGAGAATTGTTTTCGAACAACAATGTCCTAACTCACATAACCCCAACAATGTCTCCTAAAATCTGTCCTAAACACCAATTCCACGTCCAAGACCACCAACAGAGTCAGACACTTGCCGGCAAAAACAAGAACAAGAACGAACTGCGAAGCACACAATAAATCATGTCCTTATTGTCGTCGTCATAATGTGTCAAGGCGACATAGGGTTACTTTCAAACAAAACTTGGGATCGGTCTCTGCTGCATCCGGACGCTCCACCCGCTCTCAGGACTCGGCAGGAGAGAGGCAGCGAGCTATGGGTCGCTACCTAGATCCACTCTCAGGACTCGGAATGTATATGGAAGAGAGTCAGTGGGTTGGACGAGAAAAGGCAAAGCGCATCGCCCCCAGAAAATTTATAATGGCTATCAAGTTGCTATCGGGCGGCACTAAATACTCCCAGATCACACCATCGTGGAAGTCGGAGCCATCATCAAAATTATTGGTCGTGACATATTCTTCTTCACAAGAGCTCAGTGCGTCCTTCACGAGTATCGTTTCTCGCTTGAGTAGGTAGCACAGCACCGCCTCTTCTAGCCTGATGTTACCTAAAACGATCATTTCTTTTTTAAAATTTTTCGAAATTTCGGTTGAGGAGCCAGAGCATATACAGGCCTGAATTAGATCCTGTTTCTGCTGGAAAAATAATGTTAGATAAAATAAAAATAATAATGATAGGAAAAGACGAGAAAGTAGGAACAAATGTTTGAGGCGTGGAAGCATTGTCCTGAAGACGAAGTACGAAACTCGTTGCGTAAGGCTTCTAGCGGCTATCCTCTCAAGATACAACAGACTTTCTTCTATATTCCGCACTTAGTATTAGAAGGAACATTAACAATGTTATGTGTATAACCCAACGAAAAAGATGAAGGAAGAGAAAAACTCTCTTGTAGAATGCTAAAGTTCTTAGAAGATTGTTTCTTGGTATTCAATATATATAAAATTAAAATAGAGTTGTTTGGAAATAGCCATTAGGAAATACCCATTAACAAAACCGTTACAAGACCATTAGTAGATAGTTAAAAAAGTAACCGTTACACGACCGTTAGAAAATCGACTGTTGAAAATATTGATAGCTACTCATTACCATCATAATTTATTCAAAATCATTGTTAAATAATATTTAAATAGTGAAAATATCCAACAATCCGCACATATTTCAAAAAGTTTTGAAAAGGAAAAACAAAATAATGTCGGGTCATTGAAGTGTAATGTATCGGAACTGGTGCTGATTAAGCTATGAACCTACCCTAAAAAGAATAAAATATAATTCACGAAATCATTGATGAAGTTTGAAACTTCTATAAACCAACAATAACTTTTTGTAAATCATAATTTTCACCAATCACATTACACTCCCACAAGGTTTGTTGTTCAACGCGATTTTGCGCCAATAGGCCATGCGCATGTTTGGTTTATTCATAAGTGTTCTATAGATTTTTGCCAAAAATTCTCATAGGAGGGGCCTCACTCCACACTTATATAGGTGATTCCATCAAGTGTATTTTGCAGCTTAATACACATCAATAATGGTTATGGAATTCATTAAGAGCTTAGTTCAACCTTGTTTTCCTTGCAGGCTTGCACTATTCTCACCTTAGGAGGGACAAAAATCTTAATGGTGCATAACTAGATCAACAAGTGACTTGTTATTATCAATATGAACCTACTTCGTGGGATCGCCAATCACATAGATTGGGTTATCATCACCATTGATTTTCTTCAATTGGCTTGTCCCATTCCCCTCGATGCGTTGTCAGAGGGTTGGCCAAAATCGTTTCTGACTTTACATAATTGATGGACGCAATTCCATCTTTAAGTAGCTACTTTACCACATCATGTCTCAATCGGATGTTTCTTTCTATCATTGAAAGTTTCACTCTTATTGCCGCTTTGATAGCCATCGCCAATTGGCAATCACGATGCAGGCAATCACGATGCAGACACAAAAGGTGTCAGTTTCATTTCCAAAGGAACATATGCTAAGAAATTTCTCGCTTACTTAGTCTCATTTTCAATTTGAGTTCAAGAAACATTTTTTTCCCAAGAACTTGAGTAGTTCTTGAATCACCAAGATAAATATTTTCATCCCATTCCCCTATTAGAGTGTAGGAGGATAAAGCATAATGTTTTTACATATATGCTTGGCAACAGCCGAGTTTACCACCCATTCATATTGCCGCAATATTGACTTGGAAAATGACCATAACTATTATATCATCAAATCATCTACTTTAACCAAGTCAATTTTTGGTTTATTAGGATTGTCATTGCCCCCTCAATTTTCTCCAAGTTACAACACCTCCATAAAAGGTGAACATACCCATCAGTGAACTTTATCTCATCTCAATCTGAAATGCAAGTACATCATTGTATTATTTTATTAGGATGTGAAATTCACTATATACAATGACATAGCTTTGTATTCACATAGTTGCAAAATACAACTTTGAGGTCCATATCTGACCTTCGTACCTTTCTTTTTCGTCTTCACTTTTTGCTCATTCAGTCTCACATTCGCACACATAAAACATCATATTCAATTCACATAAAATGATTTACATGAAAGCACATTTCACAAGTTATACGTGCACATGTGGATTGCATTAATTGCACCACCACATCAACATTTTTATGCTTTCAAATGAATCATATTTCGCACTATTAGCACAATAACGTGGATACATACATAGTGAATAAACTAAACAATATTCCATCAAAATATGTGTGGTTTCTCACTTTGATATATGCTGCTAATTAACTCATTTGCAACAATCACATAAACTCGTGCGAGGAACATGAAATACACTATGATCTAAATTCTGGCATAGACATGGCACACAATATTTATTTAAGAATAGTTTCATGAACTACTCCCCGTTCGAGCATTCATATCCATTATTAATTCTCTGTAAACAATCTACAAGCGCAGCATCATATACACACAATTTTCACTAGACCAATATTTGAACTTCCCCAATCGAGCACTTCTCAAATATCAAGTAATCAGATCATGGCTAATTTTATAATAAAACAATTTTCTTGTAATCCTTTTGCTCAAAGAAGCCAACATAGTTTCTTGCAAACCAGGATATTCATTGCCATTATAAAAGGATTTATTGCAAGCTTTCCATGAGAAAGAGGATGATGACACAGGTCCATGATATCGTTGAACATGACGAGCATACCATATTGTTGTGTGTCTCTTGAAAGGAATTTTCACTTGATAATGTTCCACAACTAATCAATATGCCATCTTCGACTCCTCGTTCAATTTCAACAGCAGCAGTAGCAATGTAATTCTAAGTTTAGGATCCATCAGGCACTTATCCTTAAGATTGTTGGAAAAATAATGTTAGATAATAATATAAAAAGAACAATGATAGGAAAAGACGAGAAAGTAGGAACAAATATCTGAGGCGTGCAAACACTGTCTTTAAGAATAATTCCGCCTCTCAGAGTGCGAAACTCGATGCGTAAGGCTTCTAGCGGTTGTCATCCCAAGATACAACAGACCTTCTTCTATACTCCGCAATTAGGATTAGAAAGAATAGGAACAACGTTATATGTATAACCCAGCGAAGAAGATGAAGGAAGGGAAAAACTATCTTGTAGAATACTAAAGTTCTTAGAAGATTGTTTCTTGGTATTCAATATATATAGAACTAAAATAGAGTCGTTAGGAAATACCCGTTAACAAAACCGTTACAAACCGTTATAAGACCATTAGCAAATAGTTAGAAAAGTAACCGTTATATGACCATTAGAAAAACGACCGTTGGAAATATCGATAACTACTCATTACCATCATAATTTATTCAAAATCATTGTAAAATAATATTTCAAAATTATTGAAATATCCAACAGTTTCAAACAAGGGCCTGAAGTGATATCATTATTTAAAAAAATAGCCTGATTAAGGTATTTTCATCATTTACTTTTTTTTCCTCGCCTATGGCCGCCGTGGTTAGCTATTGCCTGATATTCGGCACCGACGAAAATGAAGTGAAAAAAACCAAAGGCAAAAAGAAAGAAATGAAGAAAATGCCCTTGGTCAGGCTTTCTTTGAAATAAGATCCACGTGAGACTCTTATTTAAGAAAATGATGACATTTTAGGCTCTTATTTGAAATTTTTCCTTTTTTCTTTAAGGGATAATGACATAAATATTTTTTGAACTTTAACTCAATGTGGAATGTGTCACGACCTAAAAATAAAATTTCTAGGTAATGGATTATCAGGTTAATTAAATTAACTAACCTAACTCGGACTTTTCCAAGTCCATACCAAATCGCAACTTAAGGTTCAATTGATTAACGTGTAAAGATTTTTAAATTGGAGTCGCCACTAATCATTTACAGTAGGTTGATTAGAAACATAAATAAAATAGGAAGAGAACTATTTTATTTCTATGAAACAGAAATTAAGAGTTCGGAACTTGATTACGCTAGATTACTCTAACGCCCTTCCGGTACCATTTTATTTCATGAAAAATCATTTGAGAATGCAACATTAATTGATTTTAACCTAAGTCACTAACAGAGGTTATCGGGTACGCAATCAATTAATTGAACATCCAAAAGTCAATGTAATCAAAGGAGCATGCGCCACACAACATATCATTTATTTTTTAGTTTTTGATTTTTATATGAATGCATGAAAAACTATACTACATGTGATGCATGAAAATATTATAGGATGCAATGACATGGATTAAATGCAAGACTAAACTAGATGACATGCAAATTAAACGAATGCACAGATGAGACCATAATTTAATGAAATTAGCTACGTGACACATAAATTAATTAAAATCAAGACATGCAATTCTAATATGCAATTGAAGTTAAAATGCAATTTAACATAACATGGCAAAGATGAATGACATGGCATGGATGATGTGGCAAGGATGACATGGCATAGATAACGCGGCAAAGATGACATGGAAAAAATAATTTTTTTAAAATTTTCGGATGAATTTATTTCCTAGAATAGAAGTATGCTAAAACAATGCTTATCTTGCATATTTCAGAGTTTAAATTGGCCTAAACCCTAATATATTAAGATGTACTATTTTAGATGCAAAATTCTATTTAAGCATGCAATTTCTATCCTAAAAAATGCAATCTAATCTAATTATTTATAAAAGGAATTAGATATGCAATTAACTACATGGTGCTATTTTATCGACAAAAATATGCAATTTTTAAATTGGAAATGAATGAATGCAATTTTTTTAGAATCTTCAAGATTATATCATGCGACGAATATATTCTGAAAATACGACAATCAACAAATCAAATCAAATCAAATGAGGAAAGTGAATATGCCAATCAATATCAATCAATAAAGTGGATATTTCAGTCAAGTTTTGAAATATTTTGTGAATATTTGAGTCAATCTTTAATTTGTAATCTTACGATTAAGATTGAACCAAAATCCTATAGACGTTCTCGATTGTGCGGCAAGTTGCGGATTAGGAAAGGAAATTTTCCTAATCAACCTATATTTTGAAAATATATCCACCTTGATGCGATTTACTCAAGATATGCAAATAAATCACAAAATATACAAGTGAATATATTAAAGTTCAAGATAAGAAAATTACATTATCTTGCGAAGTTGCACTTTTTCGATTCGCACTTTGGGAAGAGATTGAACTAGCTGGATTGATCGGCTAAATGGCTACGGGCGTGATTGGTCGACAATGCGCTCGCAGTTTCGTGACAAACAACAATGGCTGACAGGCTTGTTGATGTCTAATAGCTTCTCACAATAATAGTTGAACGTTGGGACTGCCAAGCAAAGTCTTTGATCCAACACAGTGACTCCACCGAATATGGACAAGAAGAGTATCACAAAGGACGAGCTGTGGAGCCACAAGGAAGACACGTATAGCAACACAGACTTCCAGAAATCAACAACTTGTAACACCAAAAATCAGCGGCAACTGGGGATGATCGCGCACGCACGGACCACAGCGGGAGCAGCGTCAGACGATGTTGACGGAGTAGAGGGTCTTCGAGCTGGCGTGCGTCAGGTCTGAAGCAAGAACCACGGGAAGATGAGACCACCGTGGCTGAAACGATGGAGGGAGCGAAGAGCCCCCAAAACCTCTCCCTCTTACGTGTTTTACTCTCAAGTTTCTGAAATTTTTCTTAGTGCAATTGTCGACCTCTTTTTTGTCCGTAGCTGGCTTGCTTTTATAAGTAGGATGGCTGGAGCTATTTTATATTTTATTCATTTCCCTTGTTGACCGATTCTTTCTTTGCCCAATTTCCTTTTGTCATATTGTCCTCTCTTGTATGAAGATATGCAACGAAAATCTGTTGATCTTTTGTTTCTCTTCTTTTTTTTCTTTCTTTTTTCAACCAAGAGAAATCGACCACAAGCATTTTTGAAAATACTTTGCAAATTAATTACTAAATTGAGCACAATGTAATTTTCGACCATGGGTTAGCTCGAATTTATGTCACCACGGGATTATCTTGTCCACTTAAGTCCATTGTCCTTCAATTTAAATGAATACGAAAGATGATTTTAATTATTTTTTATTAGAACTAAAATTAGTTCTTTTTTATGCATAAATGATTGAAAAAGAAAGATTAAAATTTAAGTGTCAACACAATGTAATCCCTAAACTTTTAATTTGATTAATATGGTTTATGAACTCTAACACAATATGCAATGTGATCTCGAACTTTTAATTTGATTAATATGATTCTTAAACTTTTGAAACATATTCAACTTTGTCCCTGAACTATAGGAATATATTAAATGTAGTCCTTCCATTGATTCAAGTTCAGGGACTAAGTTTAACATATTTCAAAAGTTCAAGTATCATATGGATCAAATTACAAGTTAGGGACAACACTGCACATTATGTTAAATTTCATGAGCTATATTGGTCAAATTAAAAATTTAGGGACTACATTGCACAGTAGGCCAAAGTTCACGGACCATTTGTGTCATTTTGCCTTTCTTTAACGACTAAAGGTGCACATGATAACCATTATATTTCTCGATTTATGTTGCAAAGTTATTTTTGAAACAAATTTGGAACAAAAATTCGTTTAATAATGCAATTCTATTTTTCCTTCTCTCGAATTAATTTTTGTTTCAAACATAGATTTGAAATGGAAATGAGAATCTAAAAATTGTTGCTTCTATGTTTCAAAAACAAAAATGAGAATTAACCTACTAAAACCTTTCTTTTTTTTTCTCAAGTCCTCGTCGCACTCTCTCTGTCATACTTCCTTTGTCGGTTGCCGCTAACCGCCGCTGCTGGCCAACTTTCGTCAACCACTCCACCCATTGCCAGCGATCGTCGACACCTTTCGCCAGTTGCCAGCCATTGCAACCACCGTCGTCGCTATAACGCTTTTGCAGTCTCTACAGACCACTGCCCATCGTGGCTCCTAGCTAGCTATCGCCTTCGCCGCCAACTACTGCCCTCAGTCTCTCATCGCCATGACCACTGTTAACCGTCACCGACCACTGTCTGCCGCCAGCCACAGTCACCCCCCGTCGCTAACCATCGCCTACTGGCACCCTCCACTAGTTGTTGTAACCATCGCCATCGCCGGAGTAAAATACTAAATAATAATATGTAATAATAAAAAATATTTTTAAAAAAATAAAAAAATGAAGTATAAGTTTTTCGTAGAAGGATTTGTGTTAATAATATTTTAGAAGTAGAAATTTTCAAATGCTATTAAATGAACTTCTATTCTAGGAACAAAAAATATAATGTCGTTATCAAACACGTTTTTTCTTCAAAAACTCGTCCAAAAATTAGAAATAGCAAAATTTATTTATAATTAAAAAATAATTTCAGAAATAAAATAATTATCATGTGTTTGAATCAAATTTTCCATATCCCGATTAGTCCCTAAAAGCGAGAAAAATCTTCAGGCTAGTAAAGTGCGAAGAAGAATAAGAAGAAGAAGAGGAGGACCTAATTGGGGTTTCTTTCAATAAGATTCGCACCGTGACAGTATTGGACGAGTAATTTTTTTTTTCCCCGAGCAATCCGGACAGCGACGTGGAAATTTCCCGAGTTCATCCCCTTTGCCAAGATGGCGTCCTCGAGTTGTTCTCGGACGACGAAAAAGGAAAAGCGCAGAGCCTTCAAAGTCGCGGTCGCCGGTCCCTTTCCGAGGTTGCGTGTCTGAATTTTTCTCCCGTGAAGAGAGAGAACAACACCGTACGACGAGCTTGCGAAAGCGGGCTTGGAAAAGCTTGAGCATCCTAACGTTCGTCTTCCTTCGCGTGCTTCTTATGATGACACCAAGCCGATGACGAGAGGAGAAGATGCCAAAAATCCATGGCTATGATGCATGCGATGAGGTGTGTTTCTAAGCGATTAGATGAATCGTCCATTTGGCAAGAGAGTAAAAAATTTATTTCTTTCCCATTTAGACAAATCCCGATACTCTCGAGTCAACATGACAAGCAGCATGGTCCCAACTAACGGACCAAATTGGTAGGACGATTCCCAAAAAAAAAAGAAAAAAAAAACAAACAAGCAAATGAACAAATTGGTAGGACGACCGACGAGGAATCCAAGGCCGTGGCTCGGTGACTGGGCCAGCAGCAAGATGACAAAGAAAATTTGGGTCACCTTCATTTTTTTAATTTGCAACTTACTTCAATCATATGAGTTTATTGAAATTAATTGGGACTTGTTTTTTATGATCAAGATATATGATGTATAAAAAGCAAGGCCAGGAGTTGCAGGAGTTCCTCAGAGTAAAGCGGCAACCTTATATTCACAATTCATAGAGGAATTAAACAATGCTTTTTCCTCGAGAGATGTTGCCCAACTTCGGATCCGCGATCGGCGGCCTAGCGGTCATCTGGGTTATGCTTCCCCGGTGGCAGCAATATCTCCCTGCCCAGACCCGCGACCTCCTGGACCGGTGCATCAACAAGTTGGTGAGCCTGTTCTACCCGTACGTCTCGATCGTGTTCTCCGAGTTCGAAGGGGAACGGCTCGCGCGCAGCGAGACCTACGTCGCCATCCAGAGCTACCTCCAGGAACACGCCACTTGGCGGGCGAGGAGGCTAAAGGCGGAGACCGTCAAAGATAGCCAATCTCCAATTTTCAGCATGGGCGATAACGAGGAGGTCACAGACGTGTTCGAAGGAGTTAAGTTATGGTGGGCCTCGAGAAAGAAGATCCCTAGGAACATGTCCCTTTCGCTCTATCCCATGACCGAGGACCGCAGGTTTTACCGGCTCGTGTTTCACCGGCGACACCGGCAGGTGATCATGCAGTCTTATGTCAAGCACGTGTTGACGGAAGGGAAGGCGATCGCGCATAAAAACCGGCGTCAAAAGCTCTACACTAACAATCCGAGCAAGAACTGGAGCCACGTTGCGTTCGAGCACCCCGCCAATTTCGAGACCTTAGCCATGGACCCGAACAAGAAGCGGGAGATTTTGAATGATCTCGCGAAGTTCCGTGAAGGGAAGGAGTACTATGCCAAAATAGGCAAGCCCTGGAAGCGTGGCTATCTGCTTTACGGCCCTCCAGGAACAGGCAAGTCGACCATGATCGCGGCCATGGCCAATTTCCTGAACTACGACGTGTACGATCTCGAGCTGACTGCAGTCAAAGACAACACCAAGCTGAAGAAGCTATTGATCGAAACTTCGAGCAAGTCTATCATCGTGATCGAAGACATCGATTGCTCGCTTGATCTGACAGGCCAGAGAAAGAAAAAGGAGAAGGGCGACAGCGACGACGAAAACGGTGATCCTGCGAAGAAGATGGTCAAAGAAGAAAAGGCAGTTAGCAAGGTGACTTTATCTGGTCTTCTCAACTTCATCGACGGTATCTGGTCAGCTTGTGAGGGAGAAAGGATCATCGTATTCACAACCAACCATGTGGACAAGCTTGACCCTGCTCTTATAAGGAGAGGAAGGATGGACAAGCGCATAGAGATGTCCTATTGCTGCTTCGAGGCTTTTAAGGTTCTCGCGAGGAATTACTTGGACATCCAGGATCACCCTCTGTTCGAAACAATCAGCCGACTGCTCGACGAGACTAATATGACACCCGCCGACATCGCGGAGAACTTGATGCCTAAGTCCGACGACAAAGACGCGGAGACCTGCTTGAGGAACTTGATAGAAGCGCTCGAAGCGGCGGAGGAGGAAGCGAGGAAGAAAGACGAGAAAGAGTCGCGGGCTAAGGCCAAGGAGGGGCGAGAGAAGAAAGTCAACGGCGAGGAAGAGGAAGGGAAAGAGAGTGGAACATCTACTAAAGACGTGAAGAAGGAAAATGGCGACATCGGTGGAGTTGCTGCTGCTAAAGAAGCGAGGGAGAATGGTGTTTGCAGTTGCAGATGTTGAAATTTAGCTGAAAACAGGGTAAAATGGAGTGATTGGTGTAAACAGAGAAAATTAAGTAGTCTTCATGGATTTATCCCCCTCTTGTAACTCAGACATTTGCTGCATTATCTTCAATTATTAAATAAATAAAAAATATTTTCCCGACAATACTGTGCACAATAAAATCTTTTTAAATCAAAATAGACTAGAAATGTGCAAACTGGACCGAACCAGACCATACCACACAGGTTGGTCCGATTCTTGAGGGACGGTCCGGTCCTCGGTTCTATGGTGGATGGAACTGGACCGGACCGTCCATAATATATTTAATTACATATATATAATTATATATACAAATAGAAAAAAGAATTAGAAATGTTTGATTTTAAACAAAACAGAACAATGTTAAAAAAAATCAGGAAGTAGTTAACGTAAACTATAATTTTCCTAGAATACCCATGACACTCATGCCTCATCTCTTCTCAATCTCTATCATTTAGTTGGAGGATTGTGAGTCAAATCATACCAGAATCGTGATTTTTTTTTTTAGTTCCCATCTGCGCATATTTCATCACGTAAATCTAGTGAACTTTGTGCCATTCAGCTTTTCTCTCCTATCCTCTTTTTATATCATTGTGATCGATTGAGGTTTTTGTTCTCCATGTTCATAAACGGCTCGTGAAACATGGCTTTTTTTTTTTTTGGCATTCTTCCAATCGGGCTAACTATGATGTATCACCTAAATTTACTTCAATCTTTCCATCTTTCTTTATTATGTCAAAACTGCATGTAGCAATGCAGTTACGTTGCTTTCAAGATCCTTCGTGTTCTTCCATTTAGAGGCCTGACTTCTAAAGCACTTATATGATGTTATTGCTCATAGCAAGATGATTATAATCCAACGTGTTTTTTATTCAATCGAATGCAATCGAAGCATATGGTAAGGATTGATGTCCGTGGTTCGTCTGATCGGAATACTTCTCACAGGAATTAGGGCACAATTTCAAAGTTATGTGAAATTTGAACTGTTAGGCCCGATTTTTGAGTTGTTAAGTTGAGGGATTTTATATGTATATGACACATAAGAGCGTTGCAGAGAGGTGGGCTCGACTGTAGATGATTTGAACTTATGGTTTAGTCGGAGCGAAATTCTAGAGTTCTGCGCTCGAGCCTGCACATAGCTTTAAATATCCGCCTACAAGGGGAATTTTTGTTAGTGCCCATGAGTGTCGTTTTGTTAGCTAGTAAGCTCGGTTTGGCTGATTCGTAGTTGAGGCAGCGTTATACTCAACTTTGAAGTTATTTCTTGCTTATTTGATAGCTAGGATTGCAAGTTCGACAATTCCAATCATTATTATTGTTTGATTGTAGGTGTGATGTAGGACAATTGACGTCGTAATTTTGTATTAAGCGTTTTTCAATTTTAGAAAACTTAACGATATAGATAATTCAAATATTTGATTTGAATTCTGATTAGATTTGATTCGTTTAATGTAACATTTGAATAATTATAATTCCTAAAGAATTCCTATCTATATAAAGGAAAACCGTTTCAGATATGGCTTCTCAGCGTCAAGGTGTTTTTAGGTAAGTAATGCTATAACTTCTTCCAGTTTAAAATAATATGCATTATCTACAGTATGCGTAGAGATATAGCGTCGAAACAATAATGAATTTTGCAAATAAGTCGATGAAAAAATCACCAGAGAAATAAACGAGGAACAATAAAGGATGACAGAGATTTACATGGATTTGTTCGAATATCGGTACCTGTGTCCTAACAGTATAATCCACTATAATCGGAGAATTGACGTTACAATCGCCTATGCACTCGAGTGTTTCCTACATCTAAATTAAATCCAAAACAAATTCACAAATAATATCTCAAAATCTCTCATAAAAAAAAAATCACGGAGAAAATCGATAATCGCCTTGTTTGCTCTAAAAACGTTGGAACCGGAGAACGGCCCTTGGCGTTCTTTTTGTTCGTTCGCGCGGCTTCTTTTCTGCTCCACTGTGCGGTTGTCTTGGCCAAAAAGCCAGAGCGCACAAAAGTCTTTTATCCTTTTTACCTTCATACCGCTTCCCTTCTCAATCGAAACAAATCCCAACATACATGTCGATTTGTCTCCAAGAAAGGAATTCTAATCCAATTAGAATTCTTGGATTTCTTCCCTATCGATTAACGAAATCGATACATAAGCTTCGACCGCATTGTATTCCGTGAACGGCTTAAACTTGAGACATTAATTTAACATGGTGTTTTTGTTGCATAAAAGTCTGGATCGAACATATACTAACTTTTAGTATTTGTGAATGGTTTGAGAATGATTTAGAAAAGGTATTGCGAAAATCTACGCGTGCATTGCTTTGTGAACTTGTTTATGTAATGGTTTAAGAAATGCCTCGCAAAAAGTATTTTCGGTGGATGAGTTGTGCCTGACGAGAGGTTCTTTGTTTGGTTTATGAGATTGATTATGTATTGGATTTTTCCAATATTGGGATGATGATTTTGGAATGTATGGTTGTGCAATATCGATGTTTTTTCATTAGTGTTCAAATTTTGTCCTTGTCAACAGCTTCGATTCTTAACTTTTATGAAATGCATGCAAGGATTTCTAGGCAAAAATCTAGATGTCAAAGGTTAGTAACTTTAAAACAACGGTGTCTTTGTCAAATAAATGTTGGTCAGTTGTTTGAAAAGTTAACAATTTTAAGCCAATCAAGTAAAAGTTGAAAAATGGACTCAAATGAGAGTGGGTAATTTTCGTTAACAATTATGGAGATAGTTGATAAATCAAAAAGATTACCGTTGGTACTTCTGCAAAACTGAGTAATATGCGATGCTAAATAACCATGTTAACTTCAATAAAACTGTTCGTAACTTAGTGATATCACAAGCTAAAAAGAAAATATCCACCGAAATTGATGCACTTAGGATTTACCTGTTTAGTCATTTTTATAATTTCAGTTATTTTTAGGCTTTTTTTTATAATGTTAACGGCGTTTTAGTAATTTCTAGAGTTAGCACCATAAATAAGAGTGTATATAGGGTTCTTAGAAGAGGAGATTATTGAATATTGGCATATTGCGATTTGATATCGTTTTGAGTGAAGATACATTGTTCCTCGATTATCGATTTCGATTATTCTATTTAGCCTTACTTTCTAACTCTTCGGCATCATTTGGTAGCATGGCACAAGTTGCTTCGAACGGATGGCTAAACAGAATCGAGGTGGTCAAAGACAGCACGCTCGTGGAGGCCGGGGACGTGGAGTCATTTCTAATGCAGATGAACAGTTACGTCTGAGAGACCTTTCAGACATAGAAATTGAAGAGCTATAAAGACGAACCCAGGATTTGGAGCGACGTCTTGCGGAGATAGGGCTAGACGCTCAATCTGAAGAAGGAGCAAAATCTGCTGATCCATCCAATGTTGAAGAAGAAAATGAAAATCCTTTCGGGATTTTGAACCAGGGGCGGAATTGAGGAGTATGACCTGAAAATCAGCCTTTTTTCTCAAAATTTTGGGATGAAAATCGAGATTTCTGAGTTTCATGGTAAGACTCATCCTAATGAGTTTATTGATTGGTTACTGTAACATTCTGAATTTTCTATCATTTCGAGGTCTTTGACTATAAAATATCTATAGAAGTATTTCAGTTATGTATCGCTCGGATCTGATCCATCTCGAGTTAATTAATCAAAGGGGAAAGGCTAACGCGTGATGAGATACGAGGACCTAGGAACTCGATTAGAAAACGACACTTTGACCATAAGGATCGTCAAGGGAACATTTAGAGCCGAGGCCGATCTAAAAACGATTAAGGAATACATTGCTAGTGTTGTACGATTGGGACACGGGTGATACCGCTTAACCAAAGTATAATTTGCGAAAATTTTCTAAATCGAATTGTGATGATCGTTGCCATTGGGGCTAGTAATAGACCATCGTGATTACATGACAAACAAAATTGTCGTAGTTGGAGTTATCCTAAGTGTGATGAGAATCACAGAGTCGATACGCGTAACGTCCGCAGGAGCCACCCGTTAATTTGAGAAAAATTGGAATGTCGATCGATAGAAAATCGATCACGAAATAGGATCTCGAAATTTGAAAATGGGAATGAGGGATTCCAACATTCGATATGGATTGGACGCCGCCTTATCAAGGATGAAAATTTCGAAAAAATGAAATTTCGGACGAAGGTGTGAAAAGACCTTTTTGCCCCTTGAGAGTTAACCTCGCCTTAATGATTTGAGAAGGGTATTTTAGTCATTTGGTTATTCCATCAAGGCTGCCAAAAATTAAGGGACAAGAAGGTCATTGGAGTTTTGATATTATTGACTCAATGACAAGTGTCATTACTTGGGTGAGGGTCATTAATTTTCCACTCACTTATAACCTTCTAGAACATTGACCATGGTTGAATGAAGCCTCATTTCATATGTTATTTCCTCAAAAATTTTGTGGATCAGCCCTCTTTCCCATTCATTTTGTGCATTTTCTTCGAAGAGTAAAAACTGCTCTGGTTCGGCCAGCACCGCCCGCCACCTTCGTCGCCTTCGACCGCCCCTCTAGCCGGCCGTTCCCCCTCACGTCGACCACCACTAGCAACCCCGACGTCCCCTTTACACTCTCCAAGTGATAGCTCGGCCATTGGATGCCTGAGGAGCTTAGGCCAGCCTCAAACAGAAAACCGGACGGATTCCGACGCAACTGAGGTAAGGCCTTCGTTTAGCCACTTCCGGAAGTTGATTGCTGCCAAATTTTCAATGGAGCCTTGTACACATGTTATACTTGAAGTCACTGAGTTAGGGTTACTGATTTCGTTGAGTTTCAAATAAGTTTCAATGGTTTGGTGGAGTGGTTTTTCCAGAGCAGATTCTGGCCGCCGGTGTACTGAGAAGGAACGAGCTGTTTAGGAGCTTTAGGGTTGTCATCTAGCTTCAAAATTCATGGTGAGACTCTATAACATGTTGATTAAGGGTTTAACAAGTGAATTGATGATAAATTGGAGCTTAAAGGTGGTTGTGGACTGTTAACGCAAGAAGGAGTAGAATCGGTTCTGCTATGTTTCAATTCTGAGCAAATCAATTCTGTTGGGGGGCTATTCATGGTGTCACCATGCTTTACATGTGTTGTTAGGACTTACTAGAATGTCATTTGAGGTGGTAATGAGATGCACGATTGATGGAATTGAAGTTAGGAAAGATAAATTAATTGAAACGATGGATTGTCGCTGAGATATCTTGCTGCCCTGTTTTTGGACAACGGTGGTTGGGGTTAGAGCCAGGCTTGACAAGGGATTTTTGGTGAAAATTTGCTAATCGGAACGAAGGTGAGCGACTCCTAAACCTATATTAACACATTTGGACGCAACTGGATAGTTTTATTGCAAAATCGATGAATTGACGATTTTGTTATGCTTGGTTGAGTGAAAACTGAATGGAATTATTGAGAATCGAGCCATGAGCGCTTGCTTGAAATTAGAACTATTGTTCTTTTGATTGAATTGATGACTTGCTTATTGGTATGTCTTGCTTGATTATGTGGCCATATGTTATTTGACTCTCGAATTACGTTTTGTAATAAAGTACGTTCATTTTGGCAAGCAAGTGATTTATGATCGACTTTCTGAAATTCCACGTATAGAGAATGTGGTTAAATGACTGTTGTGACAATTCTTGACTTGATTTATTTGTTGAGGCGAGTACTTGAGGCCTATGGCACCCTGAGGCGTTTAACACGGGGTTGCATCGTAAGCATACCCTGAGGTGTCTTAACGCGGGGTTGTGGTTTGAATGGTATTCTAATGCGTCCTAATGCGGGATAAGAATTTGTGCGTGCCGGCATGAGTTTGGAAATAAGCTGGTAAACCTGACGCGTCTTAATGCAGGTTTATTTGTCTTGATAGTTTAATGCGTTGAATGCGGACTAATCTTTCGAGTTGTGGATTGTGAATTAAATTGATTCTTAATTCTTGTGGTATTGAGATTGTTCTTGGCTAGTAGGAAGCTTAGATCACTTTCTTTATATACTTGTCTTGAATGTAATTTCTTCACAATACTTATGATATGATGCTTTCGTATAAATGTTATATGTCTTTTTGTCACTGTTTGTTTGCTGCTAGGATTATTTCTGTCTGGTGGGACTGATGGTCTAGTTTAGGATTAGGCTAGCTTGCTGAGATGTAAGTCTCACCCCGTCATGAGGTTTTCTTTTCTTTTCAGATCCCAAGATTTAAATATGCTGTCTACATGCCTAAGAGATCCGAAGGAGATGACAGTTTATTTTGAAGAATTTACAGATGGACGAGGTACAGTCTATGTTAGAAAGAGTACTGTAGTTTGGGTTGACAAGAGAGGAGAGTCTTGGAAGCCTCATCGTTTTGAGGCTTGGTTCAGGAGAATCGAAGAGGTTACCACTGGTCCGTTGAAGACTCATGAGGTTCCTAGACGTGTTGTGCCCTCATGGTATCATCCTACCTGTGATGAGATCGAGGTATAGGTTTCCATAGTAGGTTTGAGAAATGTTCTAGAGGAGACCCCGGCAAGAGAAGAGAGCATCGAAATGATTGAGATTTCGGACTATGAAGACAATCTAGAAGAAGACACAATAGAAGTACGATCGGAAACCTTCTCGGATTGTGATCCCGTGACGGACATGAACCAAGACGAAGACAGTAGTACCACTTAGCGATTTTGATGTCTTAGGATCGCTTGCGTTGCCTTTTGGGAACTTTTAGCCTTCATGACAAGGGGTTTAGTAGTTATTTTTTGGTTGGCCCTACTCTTCCGTGACCCTAGCTTTTATTGTTAGACGACCCCTGGCTATTTTGTACAAACTTATCCTTCGGGTTTATGTAAATATCTTTTATTATTCCGTGTCTTATTTCTTGATTTATGTACGGAGGTGTGTCTATTTTCTTTTCTCCTTCCGCATGCATGTCTCACTTCATTTAGGCCATTAGATTAGTATCATGGGTTAAGTTTACGGCCTTAGTAGATGTAATGCATTTATAAGAAAGGCGAGGCGTGACATCTTAGTCGAAGTGGTATTAGAGCAAAGTCAGCTCGATCCAAGTTGATTGAGGATTGGAGCAATAAGGAGGAATGAGATTCGGGATGACTGGATAGCGAGATTGTAGGGAGTTCACTAGAGTCAAGTAACAAATGCATGGCATATGAGTTGGCGCATGTGATTGGCATCATGAAAGTGGTATAGTTGTGATGACTAGATAGTGACCAAGCTTCATACTTAGCGTGTGTATTGATTGTGGATGCTCGCTTTATGAAATGTTGAGTGTCTTGTTTGAACTTGAAGCTTGATTGTACATTTTTAATTGTTGTGCTTTTGAGAATGATTAGGAGAATGGTTGCTTTAATGTGAGTGTTGTTTTGTTGTGTAGCATAGAACCATTGGACTTCTGTAGATGAGCTAAGTCGTTAATTCCCTGGTGGAATTATAGTGGTACAGGTAATATAAGAATGAACAACCGACTGGACAGGCGTAGGAAACCTAGAGGTAGAGCTTATAGTTCGAGGCCACCTGTATCAGAGAATCCTGGAATGGGTGAAGTCTCGATAGCTTTGGAACGAATTGGAGATTTGATAGATAGACAAGCTCAAGATAGAGACACTGCCATTACTTAGGCTGTGGGAGCTGCCTTAGCTACTGTTAATGCGACGACTGGTAATAATGTGAGTAGCAGAGTTAACGCTAGCATTGGACAGGGCGTAGAAACTGGTAATACTCAAGTTAATAAGAATACTGGCCAGGGGGTGGAGGTAGGTAATGCATCAGGTAATGATCTCGTGACTAGACAAATGAGGCAGTTAGTTGAACAGTTTGTGAAGTTAAAGCCACTTCAATTTAATGGTATGGGTGATCTAGAGTTGGCGCCTAGGTGAATAGAAAAGCTTGAGAAAATTTTTGGGGTTCTAAGATGCAGTGATGAGAAAAAAGTACTTTTGGCAGTTTACCAACTGGAAGGTACCGCGAATGACTGGTGGAATGCTACGAAGGATAGGGTTTTTTCTGAAGGTACTGCCCTTAATTAGGCTGCTTTTACTGCCGTCTTCAATGACAAATATTTCTCGTAGACTGCGCGAGAAAAGAAACTAGTGAAATTTCAGAATTTGCGTCAGAATCACATGACAATGGATCAATATGAGGCTGAATTTGCTAAGTTGTCAAGATACGTGCCACGTTATGTTGAAGACTCGCTAGAGAAGACGCGGAGGTTTCAAGACGGGTTACGACCCGAATTTCGTAGTCAGAAAATCTATGAGCTGAGTCAAATGATAGAGCGAGATATGAAAGAAAGGACAGCCGGGTCCGAATCACGATTTCCTTCATTTCGAGACAATCGTCAGTTTGGTAAGAGACCAATGACCAATAATAGGCATTTTGGTCCACCCGCAAGGAAGAATATTAGGAAGCCGCCGCACTAGTCCAACTTGAGCTATTGTCTCTATGGGAGGAAACATGGCAGTGGACCTTGCCCGACTAGAACGGGCGCATGCTTTAAGTGTGGTCAGTTGGGTCATCAAATGAGAAACTGTCCCAATCGAGTTCCAGGACCTAGACCTCAGGGACCACGATCGCAGGTGGGACCCTCGATCACTACTCCATAGAATGAATTGAATCGACCACTGGCTCAAAGGCGAGTGTATGCTGTGGCGCGAGACGAAGCGGAGAACGCGCCTGGGGTGGTCACATGTATGATTTATTTGAATGACCAAGCTGCTTATGCCTTATTTGACCCTGGAGCTTCGCATTCTTTCGTGTCTACTCAATTGCTGATATGGTTGATTTGTATTTGAAACCATTGAATATGAGATTGCATGTTACCACTCTGCTACAAGATAATGTGATAGTTTTGTTAGGCTGTACGGATTGTAAGATAGCTATTGGTGATAGAGAGGAAAAGATAGATCTAACCGTGCTGCCTATGTTTGACTTTGATGTGATCATTGGGATGGATTGGCCAAGTAGACAAAGGGCTATGATGGATTGTGGTGATAGAATAGTTCGTTTTTCTCCGGATGGTCGCCCTAGCTTTGAGTTCAAGGGAAGTCGTGGAGGAATTTCCATTCCTTTGGTTTCGTCACTTGAAGCGACAAAGTTGTTAGATGAGGGATCCAAGCTTATTTGGCTGCGGTAGTTGATACGACGGTTGGGGAATCGAAATTGAAAAATATAGCGGTGGTACGTGAATTTCCGGATGTCTTTCCCCAAGAATTGTTTGGATTACCACCCGAGCGAGAAATTGAGTTTGTAATTGAGTTAACTTTTGGGACGGAGCCAATCTCAAAGGCACCGTACAGAATGCCGTTATCGGAGTTGAACGAGCTGAAAGTGCAAATGCAAAACTTGTTAGATAAAGGGTTCATTAGGCCGAGTGCGTCGCCATGGGAAGCACCGGTGTTATTTGTGAGGAAAAAGGATGGATCATTGCGCTTGTGTATTGATTACAGGCAATTGAACCAAGTGATCATTAAGAATAAGTATCCATTGCCGAGAATCGATTATCTATTTGACCAGTTGTAGGGAGTTTCGGTATTCTCTAAAATAGACTTGAGAACGGGATACCATCAGTTGAGAATTAAGAAAGAAGATATTCCGAAGACGACTTTTAGAATGAGATATGATCACTATGAATTTACAGTGATGCTTTTTGGGTTAACTAATGCTCCAGCAGCATTTATGGACATGATGCATCGGGTGATTAATGAATACCTTGATCGTTTTGTCATTGTCTTTATTGATGACATTTTGATTTACTCGAGGAGTAAGGAGGAGCACGAAAAATATTTGAGAACCGTTTTGCAGATTCTGAGGGAACACTCGCTTTATGCCAAATTTAGTAAGTGTGAATTTTGGCTAAATAAGGTGGCATTCTTGGCCATGTGATATCCGGAGAAGGAATCTCCGTAGACCCTACACAGATTAAGGTGGTGATAAATTGGCCTAGACCTATTATAGTTACGAAAGTGCGGAGTTTTCTGGGATTGGCCGGCTATTACAGACGCTTCGTAGAAAAGTTTTCATCTATAGCCATGCCATTGACGCAGTTGACTAAGAAGCACACGAAGTTTGAATGGACGAATAAATGCGAAAGGAGTTTTCGAGAGCTTAAACAGCATTTGACAATGGCACCTATACTTAGATCCCTTCTAGAACTGGAGGCTTTGAGATTTACAACGATGCTTCGTTAAAAGGATTAGGATGTGTACTTATGCAACACATAAGGGTAGTAGCGTATGCTTCGCGGCAATTGAGACCCCATGAAATGAATTATCCAACGCCTGACTTGGAGTTAGTTGTGATTGTTTTCGCCTTAAAAATTTGAAGGCATTTCTTATGTAGCGAAAGGTTCCAAATTTATACGGACTATCAGAGTTTAAAGTATTTATTTTTTCAGAGGGAATTGAACATGAGACAGCGTCGATGTATGGAATTGCTTAAAGATTATGATTGCGATATTTTCTACCATCTTGGGAAGGCGAATAGAGTTGCTGATGCGCTTAGTCGAAAATCTAGCATGGCGCATTTAATGGTTAAAGTACGGTTGATGCTTGAAGAATTGTGAGACTCCAAATTTAAGTTGGAAGTGAGCCAACTGTCGAATTTGACAGCGACCTTGAGAATTGAACCAGAAATCCAAGAAAGTATAAAAGTACTACAGTCTACAGATCTAGAGATTCAAAAAATTCTGAGTATGGATATGACAAAAAGGGAAGCCGAAATGTATCTGAGGACGGAATTTTAAAGTTTGGTAGATGTGTGCCTAATGATGAGGCGCTTAAAAGATAGAATTTTGTTCGAGGCTCATCGAAGTAATAACAGCATCCACCCAAGTAGTACGAAAATGTATCAGAACTTACGCCAGCATTATTGGTGGAATGTAATGAAAGTAGACGTGGCTAAGTATGTAGTAAAGTGTTTGACGTGCCAACAAGTAAAAGCTCAATATTGTAAGCCTGGAGGATTACTACAACCCTTGGAACTATCGTGTTCGCGAAATACAGCAAGGTCGCCCTTAGTGATGTTCCTTAGGCGACGGCGTTGATGCCAGCATGGGAGGTGGACGACTGGGATTTCATCGCATTTGAGGAGGTTAATTATGTTTTTGCTGCAAAACGACTATTATCTGCTGGAGAGGATGGCTTGAAGAAAGTCGACAATTTTTCGAGGTTGATTTCAAAAGAACTTGGGGTCGTCTGTGTAATGGCTTCGAGGGTAATGTGTTTGTGTGCCATGCGGTGGTTGCAATGTACGGATGGTGTGGCGCGCTGGATGATGCGCGTAAGGTGTTCGATGAATTGTCTGAGAGAGAGATTGGTGATGTTGTCTCTTGGAATTCGATTATGGCTACTTATTTTCAAGCGGGGGATTGTATGAGTACACTCAAATTGTTTGATCGGATGACTTGGGATAGTGACCACGTTCCTGATGCGGTTAGCCTCGTGAATGTCCTCCCTGCTTGTGCTCCGCTTGGTGCGGCAGTGCAAGGAAAGCAGGTACATGCTTTTGCCCTCTATAAAGGGTTGTCTGAGGATTTTTTTTGTGGGTGATGCTGTGTTGGATACGTATGCCAAGTGTGGGATGTTGGACGAAGCGAACAAGGTCTTTAAGCAAATGGAGGTTAAGGATCTTGTTTCTTGGAATGCCATGGTCACTGGATACTCACAAGTTGGCAGATGTGAAGAGGCTTTGAATCTTTTTGTGAAGACAGAGGATGATAAGATTGAGTTGAATATGGTGACGTGGAGTGCTATGATTGCAAGGTATACCGAGAGGGGGCATGGTTATGAGGCTCTCGATGTCTCAGGAGGATGTGCTTTAGTGGGTCAGAGCCCAACATTGTTAGTCCCGTTTCTCTTCTCTCAAATTGTGCATCTGCGGGTGCGTTGCTACAAGGTAAAGAAACTGATTATTATGCCATCAAGTGTGTTTTGAATAAGATGCAAGAAAACTATGGTGCTTCCAGTTACTTTGTGGATGAAAGTGAAACAAGCAAGGACGGAAGTTCTCTGCACTTTGAACTGTGTTTTTTTAATGAATAGGCCTGAAGATAAGTTTTCAGAGAATTTTTCGGAGCTGAAGCTGATGTATTACTTGATTCGTTGGATAGATCGTCCCGAACGAAGCAGATTTCGCGATCTTGGAGACGAGATTGAATTTGAAGAGATTGAAGTCAACGAAGGCACAACACGATTTGAGGACAAATCTTTTTCCTGTTTAGGTAATTTTATAATTTCAGTTATTTTTAGGCTTTTTTAAATAATTTTAATGGCGTTTTAGTAATTTTGTATTTTCTAGGGTTATCATAATATATAAGGGTGTCCATATATAAGGATGTTCTTAGAAGAGGAGATTATTGAATATTGGCATATTGCGATTTGATATCGTTTTGAGTGAACAGAGATTGTTCATCGATTATCGATTTTCGATTTCGATTCTTCTGTTGAGCCTTAGTTAGAAGCTTGTTCTGTTTAGCGCTCTAACTTCATCAAGAGGTGTTGCAATTTCGCCGGAAAAGATAAGAGATGATGCAGATGGAACCAAAAATTGGTCCAAGGATCATGTGGTTTGAGGAAATCAAAGAACAGACGATTGTGTAGCCGAACTTCCGACAGCCGAAAAAAGATAAAAGAGGAAAAGAAAGAAAGAATAAGAAGAAGCAAACACAACCCAATCATCTGCAATTGTTAAAAGGAGTGAACTAATTTCAAAGTAATTACAGGATGAAAAAATTCATGTTGACTACTAAATATTTCAAAATTTAATTCTACCCTTCCAAATTCTGCTTAATGACTTCAATTTTGTTAAACTGATCTCAATTGGACCCCCATCTGAGTCGATCAGCCATTCCATTGTCTCTTTCACTTCTTTCAGGAGTCGTTCTTCCTCCGATGAAACCGATCAATTCACCTTCTTTAGCATTATATGTTTCGCCTTCTTTGTAGTTTCTCTCCACCACTTCAATCTCTTCTCTCGCTTCTCCCTTTTCGCCTCCAGTCGCGCTTTTTCCTCGACCTTCTTCTTTGCTGCTTCGAGCTCTTGTATCAAGTTCTTCAAGCAAGCCTCCGCGTCTTTGCCATCGTCGGACTTGGACATCAAGTGTTCCGCGACGTCGGCTGGAGTCATGTTGGTCTCGCTGAGCAGCCGGCTAATTGTCTCGAACAGTGGATGGTGCTCGATGTCCAGATAATTTCTCGCGAGGACCTTGAACGCTTCGAAGCAACAGTACGACATCTCGATGTGCTTGTCCATCCTTCCGCTCCGTATGAGAGCAGGGTCGAGCTTGTCGACGTGATTGGTCGTGAATACTATGATTCTTTCCCCACCACAAGCGGACCAAATCCCATCGATGAAGTTAAGAAGACCAGACAAAGTGACCTTGCTGCTCTTCTTCTCTGTCCCGGTCATCTTCTTTACAGGATCGTCGCCGTCCTTGTCGTTGCTCTCCTCCTCTGCCTTCTTCCTCTGGCCCGTGAGATCGAGCGAGCAATCGATGTCCTCGATCACAATGATGGACTTGCTCGAGGTCTCGATCAGAAGCCTCCTCAGTTCCGTGTTGTCCTTAACCGCGGTGAGCTCTAGATCGTACACGTCGTAGTTCAGGAAATTAGCCATGGCCGCAATCATGGTGGACTTACCAGTCCCGGGCGGACCATAAAGCAGGTAACCGCGCTTCCAAGCCTTGCCGATCTTAGCGTAGTACTGTTTCCTCTCGGTGAACTTCGTGAGGTCATTCATTATTTCCCTCTTCTTGTCCGGGTGCATAGCCAAGGTCTCGAACGTCGCGGGGTGCTTGAACACCGCATGGATCCACATGGAGTCCTGCGGGTCGTTCGTATAGAGCTTCAGCTGCCGGTTTCTGCTCGTGATGGCCTTTCCTTCGGTCAGCACGTGGCTGATGTAAGATTGAGTGATCAATTTCCTGTCGCGCCGATGGAACTTGAGCGTGTAGTACCGGGGGTTCTGCGTCACGGGATAGAACGAGAAGCTCGTGGTCGCGGGGGTGGTTTTGTTCGCAGACCACGTGATCTTCACGCCGTTGTACTCGTCAGTGACCTGCTCGTGGTCGGCCATGGTCAGGATGAGAGGCCGGTTGTCCTTGACGGAATCCGCCTTGAGCCTCTTGGCCCGGGAAGCCGCGTTCTCGGTGAGGTAGTTCTGGATGGCGGTGAAGGCGTCGCTGCGCTTCATATACTTGCCCGTGAACTCGTGGAACGAGATCTCGACGTAGGGATCGAAGAATCTCACCGCCTTGTGGAAGTAACGTCCAAAGAGGTCGCGCAGTTCGGAAGGGCAGTATTGCTGGATCATTGCCTGTAGGAGCACGAGCCCGCCGATTGCCGATCCGTACTGGGCAAACATCTTAGTGTCCCTGAATCTTGAATCTGTGAGTTGGGGAACAGACGGGACAAAGCCCAAATTCTAGAGAGAAACTAGATCAGCATCAGTATTTTCGTACCTCCGGTAGGTAGGCACGCGTGAAGCTGTCGCACAGAGATGCGCCGCGGCGCTCGTCCTAGGGTCCCTTCGATTCCGACTACGACGATGGAGACAACTGATTCCGCGAACTCGAAGAAGAGACGACGGTGATGACGCTGATCGGGAAAGTTGTGTGCAGACTTGAGGGAGCAGTAACTGAGCTTTCAACTGCGAATTGGTTTGTGTCCGAATATCGCTTGACGAGGCATACTTATAAAACCCGCTCCGAAGTCCGAGCAACAAAGCAACGACGGAGAAGATCCTAAGCAGCAGCTAGGATGTTTCCTTCCCTCCCTGCTTTTTCCGGATGAAGACAGAGACAGATGGCACCAGGCGTTGAATAATTTCATGGGTAATATAAGATTTAATTTAATAATTTTTCTACTTTTATTATAAAAAAAAAAAAAAACATTATCCTTCGTCCTCGTGCAGAACAAAGCACCGACGCGAAACCACGTTATCGAACTTGGTGTCATGCCGTTACGCCGTTACGCCGAGCGATGTCCTTTGTACTCATATTACTATGAAAGTGTGCTGAATCAAGAGCAGGCAGCACGCTTCGTCATTATGGACGCTTTATTCTATCTCCACTTACGAAAGGGCAAGCCGACAAAAGAAATGTATTGACCAAGACGCAACTAGAAGGAAAATTCAAATTAAGTCGGCGAGTGGTCCACGTTCTTAGATTAAGAGCGCGTCTTGTCTTATCCATCACCAAGTGCCAAACGCTTCAGAGCAAAATGCCACATGTTAATGGGAGTCGAACGGACCGTGTTCTGATTTTGAGATGCCTTCCGGTCCAAGCAAGGCGGCTTGAAGCTTTCTCGTCTTGCGCTGAGCTGTTTTAATAGGCAAGTGAAAAAATCGGTGTTGGATTTGGTTTGGGTGGGTCGAAAATGGATCCGGAAAATATTAAGCCATTTTTATGTAAATTAGTTTATCGACTAATGACCGATCGTACTCAGCTTGAGCCCAATCATAGTCGACCCAACACGGATTTCAATTCTCAGTAATTTCTCCCCTTTCATAATGAAAAATAGCACACTGGAATAATATAAATTAAAACCAAATTAAACATGGAAAAAAGGTCGGACTTTATCATACCTCCGAAAAAACGATATGGAAATTATGAAATAGACGAGAACTTCCATCACTCAACATGGATTTCTTTTTTCCCTTGAAAATACCATCAAGAATCTTAAATTATGCGCATTGTGGCTCTAATAACCTCAAAGTCATTTTTTTTTTGTGTTATCAAGACCTCAAATTAGTATCAATGTGACAAAAGTGTCTTATAATTAACACAAAAAAAAATCTTAACCTTTACCGGTGCGGTGCGACATAACATCAAAAAAATTTGTCATATCACTGAAACCCCCAAACTTTTACTGGCGAGACGACGACGACGACGACGACAACAAAAAACTAAAACTAAAACTAGAACTTTGGCTAACTAAAACTTTGGCTGTTCTCTTTTGTGAGTCTTGAACTATTATGTGTTTATCATAAGATCATAAAACCATCGATGTAGCAACCTCGGTCGTCGGAAGATCCTCCGATTCCAACTTTGGCAAGCAAGGTGAACGAGAAGAATTAGGGTTTTTACACCACCAGATTGGGAATACCTAACCCAATCTGGAATTGTGAACGGACTCGAGGAACAAAGAGCGGATATTGAGCAAAATTGCGGATTGGTTGTGGGATATCACTAGGAAAGTAGTACAAAAAGTTATGAATCTATTGCACACTTGTAAATTCAGGCATAAGACTTTTAAATGTGCCTATTGAGTTCTCAACCTTGACATGTTTTGCCAATTGAGTCTATCCAGTCAATTTTGACTGCAATTGCTGATGCGGATGCCGAAAGCACTCTGTGGCTAGAAGTGGCGATATGGGTCAATGACCCATTTTTGGCCCACATTTTGTATAAAATGGGTCATATTTGGGTTGTAGTTTTTAGGGGGCTTACTAAAAATGATTCATAGGCTTGGCACGTCCAGTGCTAACCTGAATAATTCTTAATAATATTTTTAAATTTTTATTATGTTTATTCGTTTTCTTTTTTCCTTCGTTTACTTGTTTTTCCCTCTCTTTTTTATATTTCTTTTTCCTACCTTTCTCCCTCCATCGAGCATCGATGAGGCCCGGCGAAATTCGCCCACCTGAGAGGCGAAGGCCACCCTTGCCAACCTCGGCCTAGGCCCGGTGTCCCTCGCCCGAAGCCGGCAATGGTGGCACACCTCAAACTGGCAACCTACTCTAGCCAGCAACCAACAAGTCATTGTAGTGGTCGGTAGTGCAAAAAAATAAAATAAAAGGAAAGACAAAGAAAACGTGACAAAATTGAAGAAAATAACAATATATTATTAAAATTGTCCGCACCAAATACTTAATGAAAAACTCCTATGTTCCTTTCAGCAGTTTCTAGTTAAAATGGTCGAATGTAATCAATTGGCGTGATATGAAAAGTTCTGGATATACAAAATTGGTAGAAGCAAATTCCTATCTCTGACTGAGGAATGCACTAAATTTCAAGCTTCCAACGGTGGAGAAACATATACATCCACTCCTAGATTTTCTCACATGCTCTGCCAAACTTTCTTATTCTACAATCTACATCTCCGGGGATGCCACAAATCACACACAAAAGACAAAGGCAGAAGAAATTTACACATTATTCCATCTTGACAGTCTTAGCTGGATCCCTTCTCCAACGTCTAGTCGCCTACACAGCGAAGCCATTCTGTTTCACTTGTTTGGCAGCAGCTCCTCCATTTGTGACTACCCCATTTTCCTTCACTTCTTTATCATATTTTCCACTCTCTTTCTCGCCATTTTCTTCCTTCTCTTGCTCTTCCTTTTCGGCCTTTGCTGGCGCTTCTTCCTCGGCTTTGTTCCTCGCTTCCAGCTCCTTTGCCGCTTTGAGCGCTTCTATCAAGTTCCTCAAGCCCATCTCCGCATCCTCATTGCCGGACTTGGGCATCAAGTTCTCCGCAGCATTGGCAGGTTCATTTTGGTCTCGTCGAACAGTCCGCTAATCGTCGTGAACAGTGGATGATAGTCGATGTCTAAATAGTTCCTTGTGAATGCCTCAAAGCAGCAATACGACATTTCTATGTGCTTGTCCATCCTTCCTCTCCTTATGAGGGCAGGGTCGAGCTTGTCCACAAGGTCGGTGGTGAATATGATGATTCTCTCTACCGCGCAAACCAGATACTATCAATGAAGTTGAGAAGATCAGATAGACTCACCTTGCTGTCTTTCTTCTCTTCTTTCTCCACTTGGTTCGCTTGTATCCATACAAATTCTGGCTAGGATTGTTTGTATAGAGCTTTCTTTGCCTGTTTTTAAGGGCAATCGCGTTTCCTTCAGTCAAGATGTGCTTGACATAAGATTGTGTGATCAATTCCCGGTGCCTCCGGTGAAACGTGAGCCGGTAAAACCTCCAGTCCTCAGTCATCGGATAGAAGGAAAAGCACATGTTCTTCGGGGTGGTTTTGTTCGACGACCACCAGATTTTCACCCCCTCGAGCACGTCGGTGACCTCCTCGTGGTCGCCCATGCTCAGTATGAGAGACTGGCTACTATCTTTGACGGAGTCCGCCTTGAGCCGCTTGGCCCGCGCGGTGGCGTTCTGTGACGTCCTGAAAATTCAATTCTTGTAAGTGCCGGGAGTCGATTAAATGATATGAATGTATAGTCATAGTCGACGCCCAATTTGGACTATAAGGACTGAAAAGACGAAAATTTGGACGAATTCCGAACTTTAGATTATTTCGAATTGAGTTTCGAAATTAATCCGCGGCGATTTTTAAATTGCCGTTTTTGCAAACGAGCTTAACCCTAATCGAGCTTGACCAGTGAAATTGCCGAAATTACCCTTCGATCAGTACACCAAAAATTTCGTTTCAGTCCCGGCGCGCCAAAATTACCATTTTGCCCCTCCCAATAATTCACTCACATGAGACAAAAAAATTAAATTTTTGGTCTTCAAAGTCAAGGTGGGCCCTCCATTGTTCTGCCCAACGTGCGCGCCTCTGCTGCTTCCTTCTTCTTCTTTCTGCTGTTTTCTTCTTCTCTTCTTCTTCTTTCTTTTTTTTTCTCTCTTCTTGCCCGAGAGCCCCCTTGGCCGATCGATTCCTCCTCCGTCCGTCGCCATTTTTCGCGACCACCACACCCCCACCGGCAGCCACCGTCCCCAGCTACTCGCCGCCGCCGCCGTCGCCTGGACCCCGGCCGAGCCGCCGCCGCCGCCGTTTCGCCGAAGGAAACTCGCGGCCGGGCCTGCCCTGTTTTCGGGTCAGAGGACCCGAGAACTCCGCAGCCTCCTCCGGCCGCCACCGACGCCGACCACCACCACCCAGCTAACCCCCGACCTCCCCTCGACCGATCCGACCCCTCGTCGCCGACCGTCAGCCGCCGGAACCGCCGGAATCCGGCCCGAAAGTCTCGGTGCTCTGTTTTTGAACCCGAGTTGTTCCGGTCTTCGTTTCGGCCGCCACCGTCGCCGCCGTACCACACCGCCACCGCCAGACGACTCCTCTGAGTCTCCTCTACCGCCACCCAGCTCAGCTCCGCCGATCGCCGCGCGTGGCCGCCGAAAACCGCCGCCGACCGAGAGCCCTGTTTCGGCGCGAAAACAGGACAGCCACTGATCGCGGCTGTCCGCCGTCCCCGGCCGCCTTCCGCCGCCGCCCACCTGTCCCGGCCGACTCCCACCAACCCCTAGGTGAGCCCCCGACCCCTGGCCGGCCTTGTCCCGGCCTGTGTCGCCGGAAAACGGCCAAAAATCGTGAAGTGCCGGTTGAATATTCTAGTTTCTCACTGTTGCAGGCTGCCGGCCGCCGCTCGCCGGAGCTCCGCCGCCGGCCACCTGTTCCGGCGACCTCGCCGGACTCCCACGGGGTGTCGCCGAAGTTTGAGCTCGATTCGCCGCGCGATAAACCTTAGTTTTATCGTCGTCGCCGCCGCCGCCGCCGTCGCCGATCGAGCTAACTCAAATAGTGAGTTGACTCTAAATCTTGGTTAGGGCGCTAATTGCGCTTAGGATTAGTCTGTTTTAATTATTTATTTATTTATGTATTTATTTATTTATTTATTTATATAAAAAAAAATATTTCGATCGGGACCGGTTTAGATAGAAATCATGGTTAGGATACATGGTCGATCGATTATTTGTCTGTGGCTATTTGTGGTAATTTAGCAATTAATTATTTGATTGAGTTACTCGCGAGTGAGTGACAGGTTAGAGACGAGCGAACGATTGATTGCTATAATTTGACTAAGAATTAAGATTTCTAATATGAATTGAGCTTGAAATTGCCGGGTTAAGTGGATTACTCGAGAGTGAGTGGATTGCTTGATTGGTTTGTTTGCCTGGCTGAAAAGTTCAATTGGGAATCTTGCGGGCCTTGGGGCCGAGTTGATTGTATTTCCTGTGGATTTTGGCGTTAATCCAAGATAATCAATGAATTGATTGCCGAGTGCAATTTGTGTGGTCATTTAAAGGGTCAATGACGCTACCTGGCAAGTTCGCTTTGTACCGTGGGTACTTGTACCGTACTGATTGTATGGAAATTTGCGACTTGTCAGAAGCACGATAATCCATGCCCCGTGCCAGTCGTACGATTTTAAGGGATTATCGGATGCCGGTCGCAGCATGTGAAGGACCGAAGCTCCTTTTTAAGGAATGCCTACTCGCAGTGCCGTGCCGGGTGCACTGGATACACTGCTTGTAGTAGCCGTCGCTGAGAGGGTAAAGTGGACGTAGCCTGGTTTTACCAGAACAGTGCGGGATCGCACTATTGATGTATTTATCACGCCAGTCGCGTAGGTCATTGATTAATAATGAACTTGTGTATGCCTGAGTGGTTGTACTTCTGTTGGTGGTAGATTTGCCAGGCTTGTTATGATTGATATATTTATATATATATCTCTGTTGTTATCTTGTGATCTTTTTGTGGCACTTAGGATGTTTTGGGCGAATCATTGTCCTAACCGAGATTAGGCTTGATTCACTGAGATTCATTTCTCACCCCGTCGTGGGACAAATTTTTCAGGTCCGAAGTAATGGAAAGACCGGTGCGGTTCGGCACCCCCACTGACTCATCACTTGATATCAGTCTTCATCTGGTACCAGGTACGGACCAGATGTGGGAGCGTCACATCACGACGATATGGGTTGATGAAGGGATGCCACATCTGGTGGCACATCTCTTTAAAGCCTGGTATCTTCGTGATGGGATGAATCTCTTCGGTCCGCTTCGAGGATTTGAGGGGCCACCTCTACAGGGGGTCCCTAATATCTCCGCTTGGGACCCAATGGATATTGATACACCTGATGGGGAAGTGATGGACCCCGCGCCTGATATGGAGCTCGATCTCGAGCCTGAGCAATCGGTAGCCCCCTCTGTGCGTTCTAGCCAGAGTTCTTGTGATGATCCAAATGACCCAGCTCCCCCGATTGACTATTACGACACGGATGTCGAGTCTTCCCAGTAGAGGGTTAGGGCCTTTTTGTAGTCAGGGAACTGTGGTTGTTTTTGTGAGGGATACTGTTTTGGGATAGATGAGAGTTAACCTTACCTGACTCCTGTATCTTTTTGTGAGTCCTAGAGGGCCACCCCGAAGCATGGGGTTGTATTTATCAGTTGATGGCTCTGTAAGGTTATGAATCATCTATTCTCATCAGCCTTTCGTATTTTGCAATCTGGCTTTACTTTCTATCTATCCCATATGATTTTATTGAATGGAAGATGGTACGTTCCGCTGGCGCAATATAAGCTTAGGTCGATAGCAATTGCCTGGGACGCTATCTATTATGACCTGGTGGCGATTTGGCAAGGGATGTCGCGGGCTCGAGAGTCGGGACGTGACACGTTCTCCTTGAGGTAGCTCTAGATGGCCGTGTAGGCCTTAGAATATGTTGGCTACGGATCAGATATTGCTGATCTAGTCCCTATGTCCACTCATCTCGCTGCACCTGTCCCCAGCGAGCCCCATGAGTCAGAAGAAGGAAAAACTCTTCTCTCTCCTCTCACGGTCACGGTCGCCGTCTCCTCCGTCTCTCTGTCTTTCTCTCTCTTCACCCTTCTCTCTCGTGCGCCTCACCCCCTTTCTTCTCCGACCTCGACAGTTTCTTGGCTAGCGCTTGATTTGGTCGAGAATCTAGCCCCCGAGAGGGGAAGGGAGAAAGGCTTCTCTGTTTCGGTCGTCAATGTCCCTCGCCGGAGCTGCATCTTTCGATCTTTTTGGAGGCAGCTTGGGTGACGGCGCCAAGGACTTGTTCGTTGAGGGCCCTCGGGAGGGCGCGACTGGGGACAAAGGATGGAGGGGTTCGGACGGTGGTGGCAGCGAAGTTCAAAAAGGTGAAGTAGCACAAGTACCCACGGCCCGAGGATCCGGATCCAAAAGTGAAGTCCTCAGCCACCTCTCACCCTTCAATACTTTCGAGTTCGACATGTCATGGGCGAGCAGCTGCACGCTCAACATCTAGCGGCCATGGCCACGAACCGATGGTCACGAATCGACAAGGATACCTCGGCCGTGGCTGGTGGCTACTCGACTCGCAACTTGTGGCGATGGACGTTCGAGCTCAAATTTGGGTTCGTTGGCCACGAGAGAGGCAGTTGTATGCTTGACATTTGGCGCGCCCGTTGCCAAAGACTCCATCATGCTCTTCGCAACGGCCGACAATGGCTGAGTCTCGGGCTCAAGGCCGGGGACAAAAGGCGCCTAATCTAAAAAAAAAAAACTCAAACTTTAGACTTTGTCCTAAAAATATCCATAATTTTTTTTCCTAAAAAGACTCCAAGTTTAAGATTTTTGAGGGACAAAATCAAAAGTTTGAAGTTTTTTAGGAAACAAAAAAAAGTTATTTATATTTTTTAGACAAAATCTAATGTTTGAGGTTTTTTTTTGAATTAGTCCGAGAAAAAGGGGGTGACTAGTGAGGCGCACAAGAGAGAGCAGTGTGAAGAGAGAGAAAGATCGAGAACGACGGGAGAGAGGGCGACCGTGACCGTGGAGAAAATATTGAGTGCGCCGGTTACAATATACCCAACCCAATCAGGAGGGTACATGCATTCCATCTCTTCCCCGTCAGTCTCTCTTTCACACACAACACTAGAAAGGGACACATGGGGACCAGTCAAGAGGGGACATGTCCCCTCCACCCAAAATTTTTTCGTGACGGTGAGAGGAAATAGATTAGTTTTTCCTTCTTCGTACTGATGGGGCCCACTCAGGACAGGTTTAGCGAGATGAGTGGACATGGAACCAGCTCAGCAATACTTTTTCCGTAGCTAAAATTTTCTCGGCTAGGCCTCGTTGCGCTTCAGCTTCTCCCCAGCGAACTCGGGGAACACGATCTGAATGTACGGGTCGACCAAGCTCACCACTTTCTGGGTGTACCGCTCCACTTGCTCCCGGAGCTAGGGAGGGATGTATTGGTGAAACATGGCCCATGCGACTACCAGACCGCCGATCACGGATCCGAAGCACGTGAACATCTCTCCCGAAAGCATGTTTTTCTTTTTTCTTTTTTCTTTTTTTTTCCCTCTATTGAAACTTGTTGGAATGTCCAGTCCAGTTTACTTAATTAGTTTGAGCAAGTAGTCCTGGAGCTCCTCCTGTTGCAGGTTTATAGGGGGAGAGGACAGCTCAGCTACGTAATTTGATATTCATTCTTGGGCATCAAGAAAAAATTCCCAGAACCTCCCTATTTGTTTATGATTAAAGCCAGTTCCACAAGACAAACGAAAGGGATTCAGATTTCTTTAATTCTTTGGCGCCAAAAGCTCATCACGATTACAAGTTCCGTGCAGGACTTCATCATTGACAACATAAGCAAACAAGAATGGTTTCGTCCTGACTATGATTCTGACGTCGTAGGGTGGATGTCATATTCCAAGGAAGTTTCGAGGAAGAGGAGGGGAGCAATTACAGTCTTGCAAATCTTTCCAAATCTTAATTTTATAATTAAGCCTCTTCTCCATCACCAAACGACAGAAGTTTTGTATACATGAAGAGAAAACACATTAACTAGAGATACCTCCGGCACTAAGTTTGGCGGCATGAAGTTTCTTGTTTGGAGCGGACATTGTCTCCTTATCACAAGTTAGGTGGCTTGTATTAAGGCTCACTTTATTTCACAAGGAACGCGTGATTTGGAAAATATTTTCCTGAAAATGATGATTTATATCCCAGCATTAATGAATGTACGGAAAATATATTTCCATCTCTTATGCAAATGCTTAGATATAAATTTTTTTCGTTAGTGAAAATATTATTCATTGACTAATTTATTCCAATTTTATTCCTTTTTTTTTTTTTGGAAAATGTCCTCATTTTTCGCGAAACAAAGGGAACATTAAAGAGAAAAAATAGTCTCATCTTACCTGTTTGGCTTCAGAAGCTTTATTTATCTGGAAAAACAGCAAAAATTTTCAGCAGTGGTTCTGCATATGGCACGAAGTCTCGAGCTAATCCTGAGTTAACTTGTCGCCAACAAGTTTGGGCACACAGGTTGCGAAAGTCATGAGTCTTCGCCCTAATTAAAGAACCTAAAATAGTTAAGGTTGCTGGATTAATTGACTTCTAACGTCATCTATGTGATGTCATGATTTAAAAAAAAAAAAAAAAAAAAAAAAACCTTGGAGCTGAAGAAAGATCAGTCTAACTTGGGATCCCGGCCTCCTTTGGAAGCAATGCATTTTTTTTAGAGGAAAACATTGAGAAGGCTATCTCCGATAGCGATGCATGTTCTTGGAAATTTGCCGTCACTGATGGTAGACTTTTAGTTTGTGTAAGTTTCGTTGGTGTCGAAACGATGAGCATGCATATCACCAAACAAATTGAATGTCGTCGTTTTATGACGCACCGCGTCAAGCACGCATGTGTGTCATGGACCGAAGGTTGACAAGGCACAAAAGATCGTGAAGGCGGCTAATATGATCAGGCATGCCTTGAAGTCTAAATTTTTTTAAGAAATACTTGGAGGATTGGTCGCCGACCTCCCTGGTCTAAGGTTACGATTGTCGGGCTCTCCTGATTGGTATACTAGGGGGGGACTTGCCGGTGAGGGCGGGGTGGTCGCGGCAGGCCAGCAGGCACCAGGGTCAAAGACCCAAAAGGGATGAAAAATGGATCGAGTCAAAGCCATATCTGAACAGGCTTTATAAGTATAAATCCCTATTTGACCCATTTTTTGTGACTCAAGTGAATAAAAGTGGGTTAAAAAATGGATCATAGACCTATATTGACACCTCTAACTGTGGCTTGTGAGGACTAGCCTCAGGCAACCCTCATCTGTGGTTTTCAAGGACAGCCTCATCCAGGCGAGATCGTCGTTTGCCTAGGCCTCGCTTGTGGCCGATGAGGGTGGCGAGGATAACCCTGGTCCAGCCCTGTTCGGGCATTAACGGTGGCCGAACCAGCCACCGGCAAAAAAGAAAAGAAAGAAAAGAAAAAATATAAATATCAAAAGATAAAAATACCCTTGATTAGCGGGAAGTTCAAACATTTCATTGAGACTAACGTGACCTCTTGAGGCCGTTACACGAGAAAAGATGAAGTCACTTCGTGACATTATTTGAAATAAAGATCTATCTATTTCAAGCTCACATTTGAAAAAACTAGCTAGAGTACCATCATTTTTGTAATAGATCATATCCGATACGATAAAGGTATTTTGTTATCCCTTTTTACGTGGGTATTGGTTCAAAACTAGAGTACCATCATTTATTGTATTTTTGTATTGGATAACAAAATACGAGGCAGGATAAATCTACGTACTATTTCATTTTTCCCCAGTCTGAGCAGGCCTCAACGTCTACGCTGCGAAGCTATTCTCTGTCACTTCTTTGCCAGCCATTCCTCCATCGATGACCCCGTTTTTCTTCACTTCTTTATCAGATTTTCCGCTCCCTTCCACTTCCTCCGGCTCGCCATTTTCTTTCTTCTCTTGCTCTTCCTTCCCGGCGTTCGGTCCTGCTTCTTCCTCGGCTTTGTTCCTCGCTTCCAGCTCCTTTGCGGCTTTCAGCGCTTCGACCAGGTTCCTCAAGCTAGTTTCCGCATCTTCGTCGTCGGACTTGGGCATCAAGTTCTCCGCCACATCGGCCGGGGTCATTTTGGTCTCGTCAAACAGTTCGCTGATGGTCGGGAACAGCGGGTGATCCTCGATGTCCAAGTAATTCCTGGCGAGAACCTTGAATGCTTGGAAGCAGCAATACGACATCTCGATGCGCTTGTCCATCCTTCCTCTCCTTACGAGAGCTGGGTCGAGCTTGTCCACATAGTTGGTGGTGAATATGATGATTCTCTCTCCCCCGCAAGCTGACCAGATGCCGTCGATGAAGTTGAGGAGACCAGATAGAGTCACCTTGCTACCTTTCTTCTCTTCTTTCGCAATCTTCTTCGCCGGATTGTCTTTTCCATCGCCGTTATCATCCGCGTCCTTCTCCTTTTTCTTTCTCTGGCCCGTTAGATCAAGCGAGCAATCGATGTCCTCGATCACGATAATAGACTTGCCCGACGTTTCGATAAGTAGCTTCCTCAGCTCGGTGTTGTCTTTGACTGCCGTCAACTCGAGATCGTACACGTCGTAGTTCAAGAAATTAGCAATGGCGGCGATCATGGTGGACTTACCAGTGCCGGGTGGACCGTACAGCAGGTAACCGCGCTTCCAGGCCTTGCCTATTTTGTTGTAGTACTCTTTCCCTTTGCTGAATTTTCTGAGATCATTCATGATTTCCTGCCTCATGTTCGGCTCCATCGCCAGCGTTTCGAACGTCGCCGGGTGCTCGAAAACCACATGGCTCCACTTGGTTTGCTTGTAGTAATGCCAATTATCGCTAGGATTGTTTGTATAGAGCTTACGCTGCCGGTTTTTGACGGCAATCGCCTTCCCTTGGGTCAAGATGTGCTTGACATATGATTGTGTGATCAATTCCCGGTGCTGCCGGTGGAAGGTGAGCCGGTAAAACCTCCGGTCTTCGGTCTTCGGATAAAAGGAAAACGACATGTTCTTGGGGGTGGTTTTGTTCGACGACCACCAGACCTTCACCCCGTTGAACGTGTCGGTGACCTCCTCGTGGTCGTCCATGCTCAGAATGAGAGACTGGCTGCTATCTTTGACGGAGTCCGCCCTGAGCCGCTTGGCCCCCGCAGTCGCATTCGCCGTGAGGTAGTTCTGGATGGCCATGTAGACCTCGCTGCTCTTCAGCTTCTCCCCGGAGAACTCGGGGAAGACGATCTGAATGTAAGGATTGACGAAGCTCACCAGCTTGTGGGTGTACCGCTCCACGTGCTCCCGGAGCTGGGGAGGGATGTATTGCTGGAACATTGCCCATATGACTGCCAGACCGCCGATCGCGGATCCGAAGCGCGTGAACATCTCTCCCGTAAACATGTTTTTTTTTCCTCAAGTTATAGTGGGAGTGAATAATTTTAGAAGGTACAGAAACTCTTCTCGTTGCTGTTTTATACACAAGTGAGAGTCTTGGGCATCAAGAATCAACTCCCAGAAGTTTATTATTTATCTACGGGATGGTCGATGGTGGATACTTAAACTTTACTCATAATTTTAGACATCCGACCTTGCAATTCGGGCCGTCCATTTTTTGACGGACGGCTCAGATCTACAATTTTTAGGGATAATTTTTTTAAAAAAAATTATATATTTTTGTTAGTTATAATATGGGACATACATTCATAACACGAACGACCCGAATTGCAAAGTTAAGACCTAATCTTCTAAGAAAAGTTTAGACAATCTATTTCTTGGAAACTTCATTGTTGACCCCTGAAAATCCTTTATTTTGTCATCTTCATAGACAAACTGACAGTTTAGAATATTCAAAGATCATATCGCACGTGAATGTGAAAGATTAACCTTTTGAAAAAGTTGGCAATAGTATTACGATACCTCACATAATCATCAAAAGTAAGAGATCCTTAGTTTAATTTTTTTAAAAAAACCTTGATTTGCCCATCTAATTATTATTTTCAGGCCCTTAATTGCCTCCCTAATTATATTTCCAAAATGAGATCAGCCATGAGAGTCTTTAATTGCTAATTGGAGGAGGTAGAAGTGCTACTGTTAACCATCATTAAATGATTAAATGAGTCTCTTCTCCGCTTTTTTTTTTTTTTCTTTCGATGTGGAAATATATGAGCACATATATATCGATCCACGATCCGCGGATGCGACGCGGGTCGAGGTCTGCGCTCTTTCGCGCTTTAAGTAGAACGTTGGGAACGGGAGAGGATTGGTCGGGTGCGGTAGGAGGTTCAGGCCCTGATCTCGTGGTGGGAAAACGAAGATGGATTCGGTTTTTTCTGAATATGACTCTGATGTCACGGCTTATGACGTAATCTCGCGGTGGGAGGCCCCCAAAAGGAAGCTTCAAGGAAGGCAACCAGAAGATTAAAAATAAAGAAAAAATGAACTGCCAGTGGCAGATTTGTCCACGCGCTTACATCGATCTACGATTGCTCCTGGCCCTCTTATCTTACCCCCCAATCATCCAACGGTGGAAAGTTCAGTTCGGGGCAGAAAACGTCGACATTTTGCTGACAGCTTCTTTTTATGAGGCGTCCTTTGACTTAAGACACGTTCCGGTCCAAGTTGGGCTGCTTGAATATACGTCTTGTGTGGCCCTACCCCTAAGTAAGACCTCTTGAAATAAAATAAAATTTAAAAAAAAATCAGATATTTCTTGTCACGCCTCGTGTCTCAACTAGGCTCTCGCTAACATCCCTCTAAAGCTGATAATTTGAAGTTCTTCTCAGGATCCATCGACTAACATCTTGAATAGGATATGAAACGCACAAACGAAATCAACCCAAACTCCATATTATTTAAAACAAGATGACTTGGGATGAGAAGAGAAGGATTTATACATGTACCAAAAATATTCTTACAACCTCGAATTGCTTTCAAGAACTACAACCGTCAGTGTTCAAAATACACCTTCTTCCACAAATCAATGATGGATGAAACTTAACCCTACAAAACTACACGATCTCCAAGTTTACAAAGGAGATACAACCAAATAAATTTAGATCTTCATTTACTTCAAAAGACATCTCCAGAGCCAATCAGTAACATCCTCTGAGCTTTATCATTCGAGACCTGAAAATGTTATCCCACAATGGGGTGAGAATAAATCTCAGTATGTGAATTCCTAAACCTAGACTAGGCCAATAGTACCTCCAGACAAATCCTAAACAGATAGTTCTCACTCTATAAGCCAACATCAAATCATATCTTATCATGCAATTCTAATTATCAAGGTTGTTCTTCAAAACGATACATATCAAGCAATTTTTATCCATCGAGGCCTTCCATCAGATTATTACTTATCATGCCCATGACACTTCAAGTCGCTCTCCAAATCATTCCTTATCATGCACTCTCATCAAAAGAGACGATTTGCTAAACCAGGCAAAAGCAAGGACGCATTGCAATCTTGAACTTAGGAGACCATAAATTAAGTCTTGAATCACAATTCAAGGTCAAGCTTCGTACTTAAGCACTTGATAGCTCATAAGCTTATAGGATAGCATACTAGTCATTGTGGTTCCAACTTTCAATGGCCATGTTCGCACATTAGCGCCTCAGGCTTAAGTAATTGTCGTACCCGCGTTAGTACGCCTCAGGTTACAATGACATGCTAGGACTCGTGTTATCATGCCTCAAGTCAATCCTGCGTCTAACGCCTTAGGATATATTCGAACCTAGTGTATAACGCATCAAGGTATAAGGTGCACACGAGTTTATAACACAATCAATAAATAGCCAATCAAAGCGAGTTGCACAATTCATCAATCAAGAACACCATTCAGAAGTAATGTCAGAAACAGAGTCAGAAGCAACGTTAGAATGAACGTCAAAAGGAACGCTCAGAAGCAGCATCAGAAACAACGTCAGAAGCAGCGTTCAGAAGGAACACTCAAAAGCACACTCAAAAGCAACGTTCAAAAGCAACACTCAAAAGTAACGTTCAAAAGCAACAATCAGAAGAAATGTCAGAAATAACGTTCAGAAGCAACGTTCAGAAGGAACACTCAGAAGAAACCTTTAGAAGCAACGTCAGAAGGAACGCTCAGAAGAAGCAACGTTCAGAAGCAACGTCAGTAGCAACGTCAGAAGCAACGCTTAGAAGCACACTCAGAAGCAACGTTCAGAAGGAACGCTCAGAAGGAACGCTCAGAAGCTACATTCAGAAGCAACATTCAGAAGCAACGTTCAGAAGGAACACTCATAAGCAACGTTCAAAAGTAACGTTCAGAAAGAATGCTCAGAAGCACATTCAGAAGCAACGTTCAGAAGCAACATTCAGAAGGAACTCTCAAAAGCCCACTCAAAAGGAATGCTCAGAAGCACACTCGGAAGGAACCTTTAGAAGCAACATTTAGAAGCAGAAGCAAAGTTTAGAAGCAAGATATCCTTAACATTCACAACCTCAAACTACCTTTGATCACCATTAGACACGTCTATGAGTAACCTAAAGTCATAGGTAAGGTTTAAGAGTAACTTACCACGAGACTAGGTCAAGTAATTCCACGAAATAAGCGACACAAGATCACAGCTCAAGCTGGTCGGCAAAACTGATTCGATCCCCCTTGAATTTCACATGAAATCAGCCATGGAAATCTACAAGAATTACTCTTAATTCCATCAACTAACTTCTTAGCACACTAGACTAGGTATTAGATGTCATTTACTCATCAAATGACCAAAGCAAGTTGGGCGAGACCTCAAGAACAGCCACCAAAGTTATGGTCTCAGCTGGTCAGCAACACTGAGTTGGTTCCGAAGAGAAACACCACAAATCAGTCACTTAAATCCTTTCATAATCTAACTTTAACCTCAAAAACATGTTGCTACACATCCCAACTAAGTCTCAGAAGTGTCTTACCAGGATATTGGGGTGAAATGAGTTCAAGAATCCAACATTTAAGCTCTCGGGTTCGGGTCAGATTAGTCAGCGACCATTGCTGCTTCAAATGGCTCTACAGGACAAACGACTGAGTGGATTTTGACCCATAATACCTTGTTGGAACGGCAAGAGAAAGAGCTTTCTAACGATAGGTGGTTTGCTAGCAACCGACGATGGACGACGGAGATATGGTCTGAAGAGTGGGCAGCAACGGGCTACCAACGAGAGAGAGAGAGGGAGAGAAAATGAGATAGTCCTCTTATGGGGTGGTCGGCCGAATGAGCAAGAGTAAGATGGTGTGCTTATCCAAGTCTTCATCCAAAATGCAAGAGTGTGATGGTGGGGTAGTTGATGAAGTACAAGACAAGATTGACTAGAGGTGACATGTTGTAAGAGAGTTGGTAATGGTTAGAGGAGTTTGACTTTCCAATATTCTTGTCTTTTGTGCATAATAATGCAAGACCATTTTGGACAATAATGCCCTTGGATTTTCGGCCATTAGGGATCTCTCTCTAAAGACCAAAATGCCCTTAATAGAACTTGAGGATTGAGAAATTCACCGGAGGTAAAAATGTGATCTTCTACTTCACAGTCCTAAACTTCACTCTTCTGCTTTCTTTGGAACGATCCAGGAACTTAATTAACTCCGATAAGGCGATGTTCGATTTATCACCGTTGGAATCCTTGAATATCCGATATACAATCCCGAAGTCCAATTAGTGGTCGAGTTCTTTGGTCCACGTACTTAAATCCTAATTAGCCTTTTCCCGTCAGTTAGTCTTCTCAAGAGTGGCCAACTCTGAGTGAGATTTAACTGAAGCGCAACGACGAGATATCTCATTCATTCATACTTCAAAAAAGGTCAGATTTCAAAATGTCACATTTTTCGAGATGAAGGGAAGAAGAATATTTTCTCTCAACTTGGGGGTTAACGATGTAAAACAGTAAAAGGTAAACTCCACGTCATCTTCAAATAGCTACCGCCGGGTAAGCTCACATAGTTCGCACTTACAAGTTAGGAAGTAAAAAAGTGAATTAATACATGTTAAGCAAATTAAGAGATAAGTATGCGTATCACCCAATCAATCCTATTGAAATTGTATGCCATCGTTTTTGCATGTACAGTGTTTAGCATGCGGGTAAGTCACGCCCAGATATGAGTGAGGCTTCGAGGCATGAATGGCTGAGAAGGCGGGATCTGGATTTCCCACCATAATGGTAGGGGAACTATGATCGATCTGGATCGTCCAATTCAAAGTGGACGGTTAAGATCAGTCGACATCATTTTATACTAAAAAAACTGTGAATTAATTTGGGCTATTCATTTTGTATTAAACGGTCCGGATTTAATGGTTCTCCTACATTTATGGTAGTAAATCCACACCTGAAAAGGCGGCCCAGATGACTAGCTGTCCTATATTTATTTTATAAACTTATTCCCGAATATTGTCACGGGGTATTATGGAAACTTTCTCTTGTATTTTAGAGAATTTTGTAATTGCTGGAGGTACTAGATTGTAGGTTGAGAGATCGGATCTCCAAAGTTAGATCCAATCCCCAACTAGAATTGTTAGCGGTACCATGTATATGCAGACGCTACCTCCTCATAATTCGTTGGATGTCATATCCGACAAAACGAAATGCAGCGGTGTTTGTCCTAAAACAATTCCCTCTAGAGTTTCCCTTTAAGATCTATACACTATAGTGGGCTAAGCAAGGGAGTGAGTAATTCACGAGGGAAAGGCAGAGATTAGGAGACTTTAATCTAAGTAGCATCTCCACACGACATGCTGACACCTCATTTATCAAAAAAATAAAAAATTATGACACGTTGAGAGAGGTTATATATCAAATGTATATTTATATATATACATGATAAATACAAAAATATCAACCGTAAATTTCTTTTTATTGTATTAGGGATTCACGATTCGATTTTTTTTTTTTTTGCTAATTGGTTGTATTAATTTTTAGGTGGATGGATATGACTTAAATATATATATTTTTAAAATATATATATTTTGACCCCTAATTAATTGAAGATGCTTAAAATTAACATTGTGCCTATCGAAATAGTGTGTCGACTCGTGTGTCAACTCGTCTGGAGAGTTGATCACGTATCGATCGCACGTCGAAGGCATTTCTAATAGTATCGGAGTGTCGTCAATACGGAGAATTCCAAAGATTGCCGGTACTTTCTAGACTCTAGGAAAAGATGAACAAGCCGAAGGGGTCACGATGTCAGGAACCAAAGTAGAACATTAATCAAGCGAGGAGTATGACATTAGACATGCGTTACTTTTTTCCTCCCCTCATGACCGCTTCTGCACAAGAGATAGCCCAAAATAGTTGTAGATGGGCTAGACAACAGGTTACAAGCGAGGGCCTCAGCTACCTAAATCAGCTGATTGGCCTCGCCGTAGCGGTGAAAAACTTGGACTTCATGGGAATGGGGGCCAGACGCAATTTGCAATAGGGGCACACAATTCCCACCCACGTTGACAAAAACCCGAGAGAAAGCCCATCAATGATTAAGGGCACCATTCTATTCTAGAAATAGATTTCTCGCTAGATCTATTTCTAGATAAGTTTTTTTACCAAAAATTCATTTGATAACAACATAAAATTTTTTATTCTGAAATAAAAATTCGTTTGATAATAATTGAAAATTTATACTCAAGAAATTATTATTTAATATTTAAAAATATTTTTTTTTACTTCGACGGCGACAGTGGTTGCGGCAGCCAACAATGGTAGCCGAAGGAGGTCGACGGTGTTTGACAATGGTTGCAGCGATCAGAGGAGGGTGGTAGTGGACAATAGAAGTGGGCGGTGGTCGCTGACAACAAGGTCGGCGAGAAGTGGTAGCGACAAGGTCGAGGCTAGATGGCGGTGGCCAGCAATGGGCAGTGACCCGAAGGTGGCCAACCGAGGGTAGTGGTTGGCAACAACGACAGTCATAGCAATGGGCGGCGACGACCAACAAAAGTTGAGGTAGCCTACGGAGGGTGACGATGGGCAACAGAGGGTTGGCGGTGGTTGGCAGCAAGCGATGGTCGGTGGCAGCAAAGTTGGCGATGGCCAGCGATGAGGCGGGAGGCAACTGCAAATGGTATTTGGTGGCATGCGTAGGGTAATGGCAGATGGTATTTGGTGGCAGCGTAGGGTACTTGAGAAGATGTAAAGGTTATTATTTATAATTTCTATTTTTTTGAGAAGTTACAATTTTTTATTTTTGATTTTCCTCCCAAATTTATTTCTAAAAGTGTTTCTATTCCAAAAATATGTTTGAAAAAACAAGAAGTAGGATGGTTGTCATGCACCCCCAAGCTTATTAGCTTTTCAAGTAGGTCCATAGGATCAATTTTGGCTTCGAGTTACTTCAAAGTCTCCAGCAAAGCTACAGATTCAGCACGAATTGCAGACGAAACTCCAACACAGCGTGCAAACCAAGCAAGCTATCCTTTCATACTCAGTGAATTGCAAGTATTTCATTGACTGTTTGCTCATCGAATAAACTTTGCAAAGCTCATACTCTTTCAATTAGCTTGTTCTCCTAATTCTCACTTACCAAGTAACCACCTTTACTTCCTGAGAAATAGCTTCCCTGCTTACAAATTAGGCACTACCATCCACATAAAATTGACAGCTGATTGCTAATCTCGATGCCTATCTGTCCAACATTGCTTCATTACCAGAGATCAATTCTCAAAGCCACTCTCTTATCCACGACGGCCTTACAGATGATTAAAATGTGGATTTCATTATTTAGGAGTCAGTGAACCTCTCCTTCCACCCTACTTTTTGCCAAAATCCAAAATGACCTCAAATCTGATGGAATGCTCTCTCTTAAAACTCTTCAATTCATAAGTGTGGTGACAGCCGCTGCATCAAAGAAATTTTCACCACCATCTGATTTAGTGATTTGGCCGTTGAGCTGAAGCTTTCACTACTCCCAACTAGACACCGACTCCTTTAATTCTCTACTTCCTCCCAAGTTGCACCAGCTACGAAAGATTGATTGATCCATATCATCCACATACAGGCTAAGGCTGGTGGGAAAGTCCCTTGCCCCCTGCTCTGTGCTAAAAGAGGGACTACGTTTTGACCATGAAGACAGCTACCCAGATCAATCTTTGTACCTCTGATTCGTCATTCACGTTCGTTGTTTTGCCAAATGATGATCCATTTTCCCTAACTGAGCATATGCCACCAACGAAGATCTATACATTAACAACTACGATAATGAAAATAACTACACGAGAGCGGAAAAATTAAGAAAAAGTTTGAAATGCCACCCGCTTCTGCTCAGAGTGTTGAATGCATCTTCTCATCGATGAAAATCTCTGAAGTCTGACATGTGCATTATTTCTCATTCATAATTCATCACCGCAGAAGTGGCACCGATCGAGAGATTACCATTCACCATCCAAAAGAAAAAAAAATCATTACTTGCCCATTTGTTTCGCAAATAATCTTTGCTTTTTGTAAGAAAGACAAAACTGAAAAAACACACCGACAAATAATGGCTCTCATAAGAAACACAGTGTTTTCGGCTCATGATCTTTCTAGTCGGAATAGCGTATATCGCCCAAGAGAGGGCCGTGTAATCACAGAGCCATGGATGACTCAAGACCCGACAAATGAAAAGGAGAAGAATCAGAACAAGAAACGAAAGAAACCAAGAGATTAAGAGAGACAGAAAGAGATCAGAGTATTGGTTAAAGGGTAATCAGTCACGGTTTAATCAGAAACACGGACCAAATTTGATAATACTCATCACATCTCTGCTTCGAAACAAAAACGAAAAGACGAAAACCTTAGTGAAAAATCGAAATAGAAAGGTTTGGACTCGAACGCCAGACGAAGAAGAAGAAGAGGCGATCATCAGAGACTTAAATACTGGGAATCCCGGGGCTGAGCCCTTCATATTGTTGCAGTTTTCTCTCATCACTTGATCGCGGCAGATTCGACCGGACAACCAAAAAGCAAGAAAAAGCTTCAAAAAGACGGAGGATTTGAAGGACGCACGAGCGATCGAACGGAACGTGAAGGAACGAGATTCTGTGATTTCGCTAAGCGGACAGATCGAGAGCGAGAGAGAGAGCGAGAGAGAGAGAGAGAGCGCGCGCCTCTGCTCCGCTGAGGAAAAGCAAGAAGCTTTGAGCCTGTTTTTATCGATCGAACTGATGGGGGCGGTGCTCGAACAGGAAACCCTAGATCGTACGGCCACCGCAGCCTGCATGGCTATTATGACTGATGATGGGCCTTCTTTCCTTCGGCCGTTTTCCTATTCGAGGCCCAAACCAACATTCCGCACGACAGATTGGGTCCAAATTCGCTCTTACATAAACTTGCTTAAGGCGTGGATTAGGATTATCTCATCTCTGGTCCCTTGTCTCAAACGAATAAAATCAATCGACATCTAGAATCACACTTCCGGATCAAGTGCATTTCAGTAATGTTGTGGGCTTTTCAAAAGATTGCTTTAAAAGCACAATTTGCATATATAATGTTTTCTCATCGACCGTGCACATGTACCTTTACAAAAAAGTTACGGAGTCTTCGTAAGTGCCCAAAATCAAATTGAATAACTTCTCCATACCCATTAATATCATTGATCTTGCTATTGATCGTACAATTTACTAGTCTATGAAGAGGTATAATTCGACCCTTGCACTTGCTCGCCGCCCCAAATGCTGGGACAAAATGTGATCACATACTCCTTGGAGGCACAAGTGGCCAAAGGCGGGGGCGAGTCGTAGGCATAACTGTAGTAACCTGGACAGGCATCCTTGAACATCTTGGAGTACACGCTCGGCTTGCACTTGTCCGGTGTCCCGTACTCGTTCCGGCAACAGAACTTGTCGGCGTTGAACGCCAAACAGGCGCTCTTGCAAGCCACGATCTCCCCTTCCCCATTCACCACTTGCAACTCCGGAGGACACATGCCGTTCAAGTTCTTCGTGCACCCCGGGATGCCGCACTTGGGCCACACGGGCCTCGTCTGGACCGAGACCGGGATGTTGTACCCGTCGACCAGGCTGACGTCGTAGAAGCTCGGCTTGCCCTTGTCCGCCTGGAGCGAGACCTGGACCAGCGTGGCGGGAGGGGTCCCGATGAGCCCGCCGCAAGCGAGCCGGCCATCGCAGTCCCCAGTCTCGCAGGCCGGCCGCCAATTGGACTCGAACCTGCACCTGGTGCGGGCCCAGATGCGCCCAGTCCACCCCAGCGGGACCAAGACGCATTTGGTGGATCCCGGCGAGAGGTAGAAGCCTCCGTCGGCGATCACCGGTTGTCCAGTGTTGGGAGCGGTGGCTGGCCATATGGGGAAGGGGCATTTGTTGTGGACATAGAAGGCCACTTGCTCTGCCGAGACAGCATTCCCTGCATAAATGGCATTACATATATCGTGAAAAAAATTTCACCAGGCAAACCAGAACGCGATTTCCATTACATCTGCCGTTCGTCGAAGGAATCGTTACCGGGCGACAAGAGGAGACCGGTCAGGAAGAGAGAGAAAGAAGAGACGAGATCCCAGGACTTCATTCTGAAACAGAGGATTGATGAGTAAAGATAAAATCAGGCGTTTTATAATTGGAGGAGACGATAAGGTTGGGCGCTTCCTCTTCCATTGCACTGCAAGTCTTGATGCGGCAGTCTTCAGAGGCAAGGAAAGGGATTGAAGCTTCGACGTGTCGACTTATCCCTCTCTTCGCAGGAGAATCCACTTCCAGGTCGACTGAATTGACCATTAGGAGGTGGGATTTGCAGGGAATCATCTGCTCAATGAACTGTTGATTGCTTCAAGCATAGGGGAATGATGGAGGAAAGCCATGTATTAAAGATGCTCAGTCATTCTCCGCCACTGCCAATATAATTATACTGAAAAGGGTTCCCTCACACCTTGTTAAAAATAAAAATGAAAGTCCTTGAAAAAATATTAGCGGTTGATAAAAGCTTAACCCAACATTATCTTCTCCAAAATCCATGGTAATTTGGCTTTTATTTACTCGAAACGTGTATGTAACAACGTACATGACCGACTCATTAGATTCTTGATTTTAAAACCAAAGAGTAATTAATACTGAGTAATGTGTTTGTCTTGGTTGTGGATGAATCTTTACGACCACGATTCTTGTAAGAGTAAGTCAATTTGGACAATCGGTATCTGTTCATCCGCGATCAAGTGGAAACCAAATTAAAAACCCTCCTTTTTTACTAGTATTATTTCCATTGAATAGAAATAAAATGGGGAGACAATGGGTCTTGATCTGTTTACTGAGATGAGACGGTTGATTCCTTTTGTTTCTAGGAATATTGACCCTTTGTAAAAGGAAAAATTACCCAAAAAAATTCCTAAACCTATTACATTGGCACTAATTCAGTTATAAACTTTTTATTTGGACCAATTTAATCTTAAAACTTTTTGCATTAATATCAATTCAGTCAATCCGGTCAATTTAGGCTGGAAACCACTGACATCCTACGTGGAACTGTCGACGTTGACTTTGAATTTCTTTACGAATTTTAATTTCTTAAAAAAAGTAATTATTATTTTTCTTTTTTCTCCTTATTTTTTTCTTCCCTTATTCTATATTCTACAACTCCAATTGCCGGTGGTCGATTGACCAGCTCCATAGACCTTGACATGCCTTGCCAAATCGCATGGGTGAGGATGAGACCGGCGAGGCTAGCCCTAGCCTGGGCGAGGCCCAACTAGCCCCAGCCTGGGTGAGGCCTTGTGAACCCTGACAAGGTCTGTGGCTAGCCAGCGACCGGCAATTAGAGCCATAAAACATAGAACAAGGGAAGAAAAATATAGGGAAAAAAAAGAAAAATAATAATTAATTTTTTAAAGAAAAAATTAAATTTTGTAAAAAAAAAAATCACGACAGTGTTGACGATGCCAGGATCGTGTTTTTGACCTAAATTGACCAAGTAGACTGAATTAGTATCAATGTAAAAAGGTTTAGAATTAAATTGATCAAATTGAAATGTTTAGGGCTGAATTGTTATCAATGCAATATGTTTATGACTTTTTTTTTGTACTTTTCCCTTTTGCAAAAGATTGGTTTGGATGGGGGTTGATAGTTTGCTTAGCTATTTAAGTTTGGAGTAGTTCACATATTTTTGACCTAGACTTTTAAGGAATAGGCTCTCGAGAATCACTACACAATTTTAGTGTCAAAAGTGAATCACGAAAATGTTTTTAGTACTTAGATTTTTTTTTCCTTTAATTTCATATTATCGATTAGGACAGTCACAACATAAGCAAAAATCTTCCCCAAGACGTTAGGGATGTGCAAACTGGACCAGACCGGATCGGGACCTTGAAATAGGCGGTCCAGTCCCCGATCCCAATAAGTGGGACCAGTGATCGGGCGGTCCGGTTCTCGATTTTATGTGTTGGGACTGGACCGCCTATAATATACAATTATATATACAAAAATAATTAGAAAAGAGTAAAAAAAATATTCGATAACTAAAATCTCAGTTTGCTTGAAGAGATACTTCAAACGCCCTTGTAATTTATTATTCTTAAAATATTATTTTAAAAATAAGAAAATTTTAATTCTATAATCAATCCATCAAGCTTAAAATGTTGTAAGAGGTTATAGTCAGCGATCCTACTAGACTAGGACCGAGATAGGCGATCCTGATCCGGTTCGTGATCTCGAAAATATGGAGATTGAAATTACTAATTCGGTCTCCGATTCTATGTAGGGACCGAATCGGCTCGGATCATGCATACTATTACAAGGCTACAAGACGATTTCTTGGACAATAAATAAGTTACTTTTACCACCTAATTTCAAGACTTGCACATGGGACAGTCTTGCCCCTTCTTTTGCAGAATCTAGCATTTAAACTCCAAATCGCACCTTTTGTAGCTTCTACCGACCACCATTGAATGACTTCGCGCATTTTTCTTGCTCTGCTTTTGTTCCAAAGGAAAGAAATAAAAACAAGAAAAGGTCTCGCGCTCGCCACTTCAGATTTTCCGACATAGAAAAAAGGACGTGGGGGCAGCGGAGTTGATCGTTGGAACTGACGAAAGCGGTCGTGCCGGTGACGGTGACGGAATGTTTCTCGATTCTCGAGCTTGAGACCTGCCATTGTGGGGACGCAAACGCCGACTAGTCACCGAGCCAAACCGAAGCTTCCAGAGAAGAGGAACGCAGAGTGACCACAAAACATTTGACATTTCGACATCGTCTTCCCAGAAAAAACTCCAGCGAAACCCCAGGAATCCCGTGGGCGCCCATTAAACTTTGTCTTTCGTGGAAAAGAAAAGGAAAAAGAAGAAGACCCGAGTACAAACCCATTGCTGGAAATTCCCTGACCGGTCTCCTCCAAATTCGCATTGAATTGATTCTGTGTACACCGAGACCCACTGTTTTTTTCGTTCTTCTTTGCCCTTCAAAGGTCGTATTTTGAGCTTTTTGCTCGGCAATAAAAATCCCGGAACGAGTTTCTCCTGGCGAAAGCGGGCTTGTCATTGGAATGGGTGCCCAGGATTTTCTCCTTCTTTCTCTCTGTTTTCTGCTCTTCTTGCCTTGGCGTGGTTCTGCTGTTCCGGTCCCAAGATGGCTGCTTGGGGATAAAACGTAATAAAATTCTCTCTTTACTGAGCTCTTGCTCACTGCTTCAGATGCATGTCATTGTTGAACTAAGAGTTGATGGTGATCTGTTACTGGGAATTTTGGCAGGCATGGATCGGGTCTTGGAGCTAAGGCTGTTGGATCCTCTGTTGCTTTTGATCCGACCCGAGTCACTCAACTGTCGTGGAACCCAAGGTGCTCAAGCCTTTCTTGTCTCTGTCTCTGCGTTTCTGTTTTGCTGATATTGCCCTTCAAATTGCCAACGGTTAACGTCTTCTAGTGTACGTGCTGTGAATTCCTGAGTTGAAGGTCATTGGTTAAGATGTCCCCAAAATTTGTGTCGTCGCAGGGCTTTTATTTATAAGGGGTTTCTATCGGAAGATGAGTGTGATCATCTCATCAAACTGGTCAGTATTTTGTTCCTTCTAATTTCATCATTGCGGCATTTATGGAGGTTGGACTGAATTTGGATTGACAAGATTGGTTTTTGGTGGATTAGGCGAGGGACAAATTGGAGAAGTCCATGGTGGCAGATAACGAATCGGGAAAGAGTATAATGAGTGAAGTGCGGACGAGCTCCGGAATGTTTATGCAGAAAGCTCAGGTGAGTGGATTCTTCTTTCGAATTTGCATGATGTTTTCTTTCTTTCCATTGTCGCCAATAGCTGATACCGCAATCTTTCTGTGCCATTCGCAGCATCCCTTGAGATATCTAGGATCGCCACATTATCAATCAACTGCTAGTTACTCGCATCTAGCGGCATGTTGATCGTTTGAGTTGCTAGTTGACTTTGATTTTGACAGTCTGCTCAAAAGATTCTGCATGCCTATGTATTAGTTGTTCGCAACGTGGCTTTTGAATGATAGGGTCTTTCAGTAGGAATGTACTTGAGAAGCCTGCTTCTTAGGGTTCCAGTCCAGAACCGTAAACGTGTATTTTGATTTTGTGTAGAAGCCTTTGTTTGGGACGAGATTTCCAGCTTGATTATGCTATGAAAGAGTAGTGTCGGACTTATGTGTTGTCTTGACTCTACACTTTATTGAAGGATGAAGTTGTTGCTAATATCGAGGCTCGGATTGCTGCATGGACCTTTCTTCCTGAAGGTAAGCTCCTATTGTATTTCACGGATGAGCCACTTCTGCGTGTTCCATGATCTTATCGTCTTTCTGTGTGCTAATTTGAGCTATATAACCAGAAAATGGAGAGTCAATTCAAGTCCTCAGATATGAGCACGGAGAGAAGTATGAGCCTCATTATGATTATTTTCACGACAAGGCTAATCAAGAGCTTGGTGGCCACAGAGTGGCTACTGTCTTGATGTACTTGTCTGATGTCGAGAGAGGCGGGGAAACAGTGTTCCCCCATTCAGAGGTTAAGCAATTCTACTCGACGCTTCAGTTTTCTGTTTCCTGATATGGTGTTACTGAACCTTAGTCTCTCTCTTCCTATCCATTTCACAGGCCAAAATGTCTCAATCAAAGGAAGATGGCTGGTCTGATTGTGCAAAAAAAGGTTATGCAGGTGTGTGGATCAGATGCACAAGTCTTGCACTTTGGTTCTCTTTTTTCCTACTTTCTGGTTTTGTTGTGCAGTTTATAGGCCATCACTTTAGCGCTACAAGCAGCTAATTCAATGTTAACAGCATGACTCAGCTGTAATACCGCTCGTGCTTACACGAATGCTCATGCGAGTCCGCGACAATAGACTTCAAAAAATGCGAAGATGAGATTGTTAACGGTTATTGGAGTAATTTGAGACAGTGGACACTGTAGTTATGTAGGGCAACGCCAGTTAGTTGTTCATAATTCTTCTTAGTTTTGTTGTCCATTCAAACCAAATCACTCTTCAGTTCGGATCCTGTCCTCCTTTTTTAGGTCGATAGTTCTGATCCTGTCCTTGTGTGATTAGAAACTGGCTTAACCACAATGATTTGTGTATCTGCAGTGAAGCCCAAGAAGGGCGACGCCCTGCTGTTCTTCAGTCTCCATCCCGACGCAACCACAGACAATACTAGCTTGCACGGGAGCTGCCCCGTCATTGAGGGTGAGAAGTGGTCTGCGACCAAGTGGATCCACGTCAGGTCCTTCGACAGGCCAATGAGGTCGGTCGCTGTCGAGGAATGCAAGGACGAAAACGAGAACTGCGCGTTGTGGGCGAAGGTCGGAGAGTGCGAAAAGAACCCTCTCTTCATGGTGGGCTCCAAGGACGCCGCGTATGGGTACTGTAGGAAGAGCTGCGGGGCCTGCTCATCCTAGAGTTTCGTTCTCGCGGGGAGAGTGTAGAAGTTTCACCGAAATGTACATGCACACAGCCATTGAACTTGAGGAGTCTATACAGCAAATGCATAAGAGTGACAGTGGAGTTACATATACTTAGCAGTTCTCCCTCAGTCAATTGTCGTGCTTTGACATGAAATTGATTGTTTGCTTCAGAAGATCCAAATTGGTCCCTACTGATTACTGGTGATTATTACATGATTATTCTAACTCAACGAGATAAGCTGTTTTAAAATTTCAAGAGTAGACTAATGCGATTATAAATTACCCAAAAATCACAAAGAGAGCCTCGGTCAAACTTTATCGGAATCTATTCAAAAAGTGAGAGGAAAAAAAAAAACGCTCGTATAGCATTATCTACAATCTAATCAATTTAAACAATTAACAAAAATTACCAAATTGTAGAGTAATAATCTAAATTTCTAATCTCCGAGGTAACAACGCAATTCTTAATCTTTGAAAAGAATATGCCGACAGTTTTTCATCTACTATGAGATTGATTTCCATAACAATTAATGACAAATAATTACAAATTATTGTGAGGTTCACTCGGTTACGAATTTGTTGGTGTTATTGTCATGGTCATCTAAAAACTATTATGCTAGCAAAATTCATATTTAAACTTATAACATCATGCATCACCTACGGTTACCCATAAGCCTGTTTTAATTTTTCTTCTTCTACTTCCGTTTTTTATTTAAAAAAATATTTATGGAAAATCCGTTGAGTGAATGTTTTAAAGATTGAACATTTCAATTGTTGACGGCAAAAAAGTCATAAAAAATCATAAATTATATTCATTGTGACACATTTATTTTGATTTTTTTTTTGCAATATCAAATATCCCAACCTATGCCTCGTATAAAAATATTTACCCCAAACTTATTACTGTGACATAAAAAGCCTCAAATTTGTATTTATTTCCATCAAATGATCCTTTAGCCAAAATAACGTCTTCACTCAAGCCACATGGGCATGTCAACATCGTCTGCCAGACGTCCATATATGCATACTTATAACAGTGTTCACCAACGGGACATTAATGGAAATTAAATGCGCCACAAAAGAATAAGTTCAAATTTTCCAGTGCTACATAAAAAAAAATTAGGGTAAATATTTCATAGTGAGTCTAATTTGAGATTTTTGATAGCCTTCTCCCATTGTAAATTGCTCTTTTTCGATAAGTTTTCCAAATTCAAGCTCTTTTTTCTATTATAAGTAACAAATGCAATCTCAATGCGATATTTTATAAGATTTATTTTTCTATACAATTAAATTTCGACTCACTCATAACAATCAGATTGTTCCTTCGGAGAGATCAAGAGAAAGAAATTCAATTGGGAGTCATTTACAAGTTGAATTAATCTGGCACATGAAAATTGCAATGAGTAAACCCCCCTCCCCCCCTCCACATACACACAAATTAAGGGTGAGCGATTTCAAATTTTGGGTATGTTCCACCTAGAATTTGAAATCTATCTTTGAATATAATTTTTTCATTTTTCGAAACTTGAAACCTACCCTACCAGAAACAAACACATGAAATGGAGTATCCGTGTACGAGAGACAAGGTTACATAACTTACATGGGAGCACACTGAGCAGCTTCGGGTCGGGTCGGGTAGAAAATCGACCCATCATCCTCAAGGATATCAATTGGACAGATTCAACGGTCGATGCGGTTCTGACTTCTGAGTGCCAAGTATTGAGGGTCTGCTTCTTCTTCGCTCAAAGCGAAGAAAATGGCGGTCTCATCGTCTCCAATCAACTCCCCGCTTCACGCTAACACCGGCAGCTTCAACCTGTGCCCCTCGTTGCGTAGGCTCCTACGGTTCGGCTCCACTTCCAGGCCCACAATTACACAAACTAGCTTCCTCGTTCTCGCTCGCAGTACGCTCTCAGACTGTAATATACGCGTGTATGTTGTAGTCTTTGAGTATTGTCATATCAAGAATCTCATGACAATCTTTGGGTTTCGTCCCTTCTCTTTCCTGACGTTATCTATCAGAATCGGGCAGGGGGTTGGCGAGTGAGGACAAGAGAGAGTTGCTTGAACGTTATGGTCTCAACCCTGATGAGTTCTTGTCCGATCCTTCTCCTAACAAGGTCTGTGTCTACGCGGAAATGTCAAATGAACATTCAGTGCCGAATAGTGATTTGTGGTTATGCGCTGTTTATTTTGTTTTCGCAATCATCTGAAGTCCTCAGCGTGATTCCTGCGTTGGAGAGAGACGGTATCAAGACCTGACATTGGATCGATTTGGCTTTGCCTGGTTTTCTGTATGTTGCTCAGGCAAGGAGGAGAAAAGATATGCAAGACACAGGACAAGGCAAAAGAACACGGCAGGAGGATTCCGCACCCCCACGGACCACTCATAAGCTGCTGCAGGTTTAGTTTCCTCCATTTTGCTTTAGCTAGGTTGTGGATTTCTTAATTTATTGGGGAGAAGGGAGCAAATTGACATAATTGAGCTATTCTTTGAAAGGCCACATCATCGGAATAATCTGATGAATGAGGCTGAAGAATTTTCGGGTTTTTTCTTTCAAGCTTGCCATAGCATTCCCTTCAAATTATCATGAATTATAGTCCTTTTGGTGGCTTGGATGCAATTGGACTGATTGAATCCTTTCAGAGATGATATGGCCACTTCTTATCTTAGATTTTAGCTCTGCATCGAATCTAGTCTTGCCATACAAAAGGGGAAAGTATGATTGTTAAACAACAGGTACTTGGAGGGACGGCTCGAAGAAAGAAGTTGCTCTCACCAAAGGGCATGGATGTGCGCCCTATGATGGAAGTTGTCAAAGCTGCAGCTTTTTCTATATTGCAGGTAAAACCCCCCTCCCTCCCTCTCTCTATCTTTAGTTTGGTTGTTTAGTGATGAACTCTTATCCCAACTCCTGGAACTTTATTAGGCGGCCGGTGGCAGTCCTGCATCTCTAAGGCCTGGTCGTTGGTTGGATTTGTACAGTGGTACAGGATCGGTTGGAATTGAGGCCATCAGCCGAGGTTGTTCTCAGGTACGAAGATTGTACTATATTTACTTTGATAGTAATAAAACTTTTAAAATTATGGTAGGGATTGAATTTGTTGAAAATCGAGTTTGATTCAGATTTTGAATCTGCAGAAATGTACTTATCACCGAGAGACTTTTATTGAGTATCTTAGTTATCTCATCTGGTGAGCTTTCAGGTTCACTTTGTTGAGATGGATCCATGGGTTGTGTCGGATGTCTTACGACCAAATTTAGAATGGACTGGGTTTCTTGATGCTGCAGTTATTCACATGGTCCGTGTGGAAGATTTTTTAGAACGAGCAGAGCAATTCGTAGGTACTATCTCTCTCTCTCTCTCACGCATTTCTTTCTCACTGACATTACGTTTATTAATTGTGGCATGCACATAGGTGTTCCTTGTATAGACCGTTCAGCAAGAACAAGGAAGTTTATAGCCTGTAGTTCATAGCAACTAATGTCTGTTAGAGATGGATGTGGCTTTTGGCTTTGTGCTTTGGCTTTTGGTTGTGTCTATTCGGGTGGATCTTTGTTTATATCTCCTCCGTAATTGAGGTGAAGTTTATTGCAGCTGCACCATGGATTAACAATGCTTTCGGACCGTCATGAAAGGCAAGTAATAAGCTTGAAGAAAAGCTCAGTCTGATAATCGTACTACAAAAAGTTGACTTCATGAAGGATAGAGAAGTTGTGAAATTTTTCATTGAAGTAGTTTTCTCACTATTTGGTTGGTGCGTTTTTCTGAGTAATTGACTGAAAGGGGTGGAATAACTCTTGTTGTCAATTTATGTCCAGTATATGAAGATTCGCATTGTTTGGGATAAATGTGTTGTTGATGTTGATGTTGATGTTGATATGAAGATTCGCATTGTCTACAGGTAAAGATGGTCCATTTGACTACATAAGCATTACGCCTCCTTATATGCAAGTTGACTATGGAGTATTGATGGACCAAATCTCTAAATCGCCGTTAGTGGGAGAAGATTCTTTTGTCGTAAGTTGCTTATTTCCTACTTTGCTTGAGTTAGCGCATAAACTCTATTCTTTTCATAATCACCTTGGTTCAGTTCATCTCATCTATTCAATTTCTTTTTAAGGTGGTGGAATATCCTCTAAGAACAAACATGCTGGATTCTTGTGGATGCCTCGTAAAGGTATGCAGTATCTTTGTTCTTAGGCATTCTCTTTTGGTTGCATGTGCTCAATCTAACACCGAGAATATTCCAATGCTACGTTGAATTTGGAGTTTCGTGAATTTTTTTGCCAGGCACTGACAATGTTTGCTCATATGAAGATCCTTCCTGTGGAAACCAACTCTTTTTACTTTGCCTATAAGCAAACAGTATAACAGTATCCTAGGAAGAATGCTAGTTCCTCATTCTCATTTCCATTTCACCATGCTTTACACTTACTGAAACAGTTACGTAGGGAACTCATATATAAGTTTGCCCTTTTGGTGGTGAAGGATTACTTTTTGGTGTATTTCACCCTGGTAAAGCAGAAACGTTATATCTACAGGGCACTTTGTCTGATCGATACAACAGGAAACAACTTCACTAGGTCATTCCATCCTTGTTTGTACTTGACTTGACTCATGCTTCTTCAGGATTTATTTATAACAATTGAAGTGGTCCTTGAGAGCACTTCTGCTATCCCAATAAACTCTTGTAACCCTGTAACGAAATTTGGAACCGTGTGTTCATATGTTCGCGATCCTTTGGAACTTTGAAGACCCTGTACTTCACCATCTTTCACTGTGCTTTTATCTAATCTAGTTAACTGCTACTTGTAATAGCTTTACAATGTATGCATTTTGCTGTACTCCGAGATGGTTCAAATGTTCCTCGAATGTCACTTAATTGAATGCTCATGATTCCATGTTAAACAAGATGTTGAAAACTAAAGAACATACGCTGTTAATATAAATTAACAAGCTAAGCAATGGATGTTATCTGAGGACTGCTGGAACTGCTGCTCAAAATGAACAAACTATTCCGCTTGTAAAAGCTACATATTAAACTACTCCATCTTCCTTCCCTCATTCCTTTCCTGGTTGCTGTCACCATTCAATGTGACATAGTATGAGTTTTCAGACTGCTAACGATTGGCAATGAAAGCCCTTGTTCCTAGCTGGTTGCTTTTACCATTCCAAAATCCATGATGTTGGTAGTGGAAGCACTCATTTCTGTGCTTGTTGCCATCATAGTTGCATAATTCATGACATTCTATAAAGTTGACAACTATGCTCTCTGTTAGAGATGGAATTTCGTGGAAACTTATGTTTGTGAGGTGGTATTCTGAATATGCAGATAACTGATCGACGCTTTGGCCGGACGCATTTGGTAATTTATGGGCCTAAGTGGTCCCAAAAAAGGAGGAAGTTGACTTAACTCTGGCTAATCCCTGGAAGTGATCCAGTGCTACTTCGTTACAGAAAAATAAGTTGTTAAGCCGTTTGCTATCAACGTAGTGTTCAGAATGCCATGACCGGATGACAGAATCCTATGACTCTTCCTCTTAGTATTCATCATGCTTCAGCAGAGGCACGTTTCAGATGCTTGCGGTAAGTTACTTTTTCATCCATCTCACGTGCAAATGGATTTATGTTTATGGTCATGTAGGAAGATTTAAGGACATAAATATTAGCTTCATGTGTTGCAGGTAACGGTCGTAGCATTTTGGCTGGCTTCAAAGTGAGTGTGAGAAGGGAAAAGTCAAGTCCATGTGCCTTGAGCTGATTCTTTAGAGTAGAAAGGACTCAGCATCTACTTAATATTTGTATCACAGTACTGAGGAGTTTCTATCTTTATTTTTGCTTGAACTATGGTACTCGGAGGAGAAAAAATTTGCTGGGTTTACTTTTCTTGCCCCGAGTCTACAGGCCGTAACATTAATGGACAATCCGGTCAAATGCTATATGGAGAGTGGATGTGGTGATAGTCGCGAGGTTGGAAGTCAGAATCCACGGTTTTAGCTTCTAGCTTTTATCTTAGAGGCCACATTTATACGGTGCAGTGTTCTCTCTCTCTCTCTCCCTCTTTTGGGGGGTGGAAATGTGCAAGAGTGAACCCAAATGAAAGCACCCTTCTTTTGGGCTAACCGAGGTTTCTTTCGAATCGAAGTTTGGTTTATATCAGGGGAAGGCAAGGATTAGGAACTGTCAACAAACGGCTGGAATTTGTGACATTCAAGTTTTGATTGCCTTAGCTGCATACAGATCATCCTGTTGCCATTCCTTCTGGAGCAGACGAGACAGCTACGGGATGATATGTCGACCCTTTATCCTGTTGCCATTTCTTTCGGGTTTCTTCCAAGCGATTAACCCACATTGCCTTTTTAAGCAACGCGGCAAACATTCCGCTCAGACGAAGTCATCATTTAACTTGGCTTTCGGTAGAAGGCACGAGGATGAGAGCTTTTGTTCATGACTTCCACTTCCCCAAAGAAGCATGCTGGTCGATGTCAAGTGTCTTTTACGAGCAGGTCCATGGGGACTGGACATATCTAGACCGTTGCTTCCAGTGGACACAATGTGATACCTGCCCGGTCGGACTCCCCTGCATCAAACACCATATAGATGATGAGCAAAACCGGAGCATTGCATAGTTTGACAAATTGTCACGAGGTGCGGTGCGGACTGATGAGGCTTGCGTGCAGCAAAGGTTCGCTCCTCATCGAGGCATTGGATCGATAATGGTATGCCCAATTCCTAGCACGTCGGCACTTTCCTCGCAAGCATCTAACCTCATCGATCCAATTTTATTAGGTTTTGCGGCATTTAGGTCATCGCTGCACCAATATCAATGTAACCAAATCGTTGAAAGGAAGAAAAGAAAAGAAAAGAAAATGGTAATCCTGAGGCAATACATTAAACTGCGCACATGGGGGCGGGGGGAGGATCTGTGTGCAACTTGGATATTGGATGATAAATGATTAAATGGAAACCCTTTATATATTAACACAGAGATCAATGTAATCCATATCGAAACACACAAAAGATTATGACTTAAAACGACTTTACCGAGAAGATAAACTTTAACGAACGATCCATATAACATGAGTCTAACTGCTGCTGCTGCTTCTTCTTCTTTTGTAATTTTTTGACATAAATTCCTTAAAAAATATTAATTTTAGGTCCAGTTCCAAATCTACCCAATTCTTTTTTGTCTCAAGAAAAAAAAAAACTCTAACTTTAAGTATAATCTCAGACCTAACTTCAAATTTTAGATACAGTGCCAAATCTAATGGCAAATTTTCTATGGACAATTTGACGTGGCATTTCCAATAGTGGACTTACCCTAGGATCAATTGAAATGGTGAACACTACGGCTTGAATACGCGATCCTAATGCCTTCAAATCAAATCCTTGAACCGTTCAATCAAAAATCAAATCTTTTTCTTAGGCAAATTACGAACAGCGGTGGGAATTCCTATCTCTTTCTCTCTCCTCTCTTTTTCCCCGTTAGAAGACCCGTGCCGGCAAAAGTAGCAACATGTCGGGATGTCTCCTCCTGTAGCGGCAACATCATCAGCCACGCCTCCAAAGGTTTTAATCCACGCTGGTCCCTCCCTCACTCACCTCGACACAATCAAAAGATCGAATCGCACGCACCTTTCACTCTCTCGTAATATAAACCACACCCCCACCGCATCGTCTTCTGCACGACCTCAAAATTTCAAACTCAATAATCCATACATGTCCGCCTCAAATTCTGCAGTGTCCATGGAAGAAACGAACAAGGGGTTGTACATGTGCTCCGCCGCGAGACCGACGAGATGCGGCGGCGAGCTCGAAGAGGACCGCGTCCCGACGCTGCTCTTCACGGCCGGAACTGCCCTCGCCGTGCTGTGCCTGAAGCGCGCCGTCCTCGCCTCGTTGGGGAAGCAGTGCTGGCACGTGTGGTGGGTCTTCGTGCTCCTCAACGCCATCCTCCTGGTCGTTCTCTTAACTTCCATGCGCTCGAGCTCGGCGCCGGGCCGCCGAGAGGATGAAGAATCAGAATCAGATTCGGAGGACGACGGGGAACGCACACCCAAGAAGCAAAGGAAGGGAAAACTGCGGCAGTGCTCTGGGCCACCGGCTGCTGTCGAAAGAGCACGCGGCGAACGCGAGGAATCGGTCTGCCAAGAAAGAGATGGTTGGAGTGGGACTGAGGAGCGAGACGCGGTACAAGAGGAGGATCGAGCAGGAGTCTACGAGGAGTTGTCGGACGAGGAGTTGAACGAGAGAGTCGAAACTTTCATTGCGACGTTCAGGCAGCACCTGGTTTCTGATGCGAGACGGAGGTGAAAGTTTTTTGGATTGGTCTTGCGAAAAAGATTCAACGCACGGTCAACACAATTTTTCCCCCCCTCGTGATTTGCTTGCAATAAATATTTTATCTATGTTGTCATTTATATGCATAATGAAGAGGCAGCAATTATGACATGGTGTTTCTGAAGGTCCTACAGAGCCATAGGCGCAACAATAGCAAGAGTGACATAACTTTGATATCCTAACCTTTTTTATTCAGCTGATTTAAGTTACATAAATTTAAAAAATTGATCCCTTAAATATCATCCACAATCTGTCTTGTCGAAAATTTGACGTGGATGCTAGAAAATCCAATGTGGAATATTTTTTCTTCCCTTTTTTCATTTTTATTTTATTTATTCGTTTTTCTTTTCGTTTTTATTCTCTTTTGTTTTTTTTTTACTCACGATGGTCATCGGCAACCCTTGCTGACTACAAAGCTCTGAGCGATGGCCTTTGTGGCCCTGCCCACCGCGGGCGAGTACGCAAAGGTCCACACCTGTGGGCAATGGGGTGGCCAACGGCTGGCAATGGTCACAAAAAAAAGAACAAAGAGGAAAAAAAAATCAAAATAACATCAACAAAACAATAAAAATCCATGTGGTATTTTTTTATTTAAAAAATTTAAGTACAAAATTCCATGTTTATAGAAAATTTAAGTAAAAAATCCTTTTACATCAATTGGCTGAAAATGGCACTCAAATGATTGATTTTATTCTCGATGCGACACTTATGTAAACAAAAAAAAAATTATATCACTCAAGCAAACATATACGATCACGACACTCCTAGTGATCTTGTCTCATCCGCATATGTCATGTCCAAGCAAAGCTTTTACTGAGATTAAGGTACAACGCAACCTTATAAATGATGAGAAGTTCTTGTTAATATGTGAACCTGAAGTGTGAGTGTGTTTAGTTATAGATAAACTTCCTAGAAAGAAAAGGGGAGAATCTAAAGCTTAAATGCTAGTCTTCTTTCTATGCGATCCGGTATTCTCATATCAAATTACTCATCACATAATGCAAAAATTTTAAGGTAAAATGAATACCATTTATAGTTTAAAAATCATCAAAATGTTGTATGAGATATTTCTTCAATAATTAAAAGTTTGTAGACGACATTATACACTTTGCTAAAATTCAGGGATTGTATTAAACTGTTGGTTTGCTTCCTTATCTCAAATGATGGACCCCCTTTCGTATAGTGGATTTGGGCTTTTCATGGGCTTGTGGACTGTTGATTTGCTCAGTGGGGAGAGGCTCGAACTACATGTATAATCCAAACTGCTGGGCTCTCCAGTTTGACCTCTCCTTATTTTATTTATTTACTTATTCGTATAGGGTAAGAAAGGTGAAGTTACGTGAAAGAACAAGACGGAATTCTTTACAAACAGGTAGGAATATTGATTCCCGACGTATCCACCAACACCAAAAACTGGATTCCTGAAGGTGGGTTGCCGGAAAACATGAAATGAATCAATTGGTTCGATTGCGATTGCATCAATCGACCTCGAAGATGCTCGAAATCTCATGCTCTCCGGCATAGTACAGTGTTATTACCCCACATCAAAACCTAAAATAAGAAGAAGAAGACTGAGTGGCCCCACTAAAGTCCTCCATCCTGCCTCGACATGTGTCATTTGTTGAAACATCTCACACCGCAAGTCAACAGGGTTCATATGCCGATTGACTTTATATTTTTTTTTTTTCCCGAGTCAATGTGAGACACTCCATTGATCAGCTTCGCGTGACACGCTTGATCCGATTTTGCACGTGAGAGATGAATGACAAGATCTCACATCTCTCATTTTTTAGATCTATGTACTCTTTTTAGTCATGTCTTGCGGTCTGGTTTCATCAACTTATTTAAATTTTTGAGGTGAACGACTCAACATTACGTATTAAAATTAAAATCACGGGTCATCTCTGCCCCGAAAATCATAACCGACCGGCAAATATAGCAAGCGCCCGTTCTTGAAGCACTTAATGGTGCACAGAAAAATTGGGGCTATACGCTTCACCGGGTCAAATTCGAGCAGGAGTGTTAAGGTTAAATCATGGATGTCCGTTCAATCACAGACGGCCACGATCATATCAAATTGTGGCTGCATTGTTCGTGCACTGTTTTTTTTTTTTTGGACTTTTCAACATTAAATTGTGGCCGTCCGTCCGTGATTGAACGTACGATCACAATTGACCTGGGCACACCTTGACAGGATTACCTTGACCGGCGATCCGGACGCTTCACCAACCCACTGCCAAGTTCGAGCGTTGCTTAGTGTGGCAAAATTCTACTTCTTGCACAAGCGTTAACGTTAAAGAAGACCACCTGAGTCATTTTTTCCCGACCAGCGAATCCGCCAGGAATGCTGCCTTTTTTCTCTCCCGCTATAAATACACGTGCAAAACACCGCCGCTCCGTCTCGTGCATTTCTCAAACCACGCTCATCCTCGTCGATAGAAAACGTCATCCGAAGGTGGGAGTGTGGGGAAACAATGGGGCGCGAGAGAGACGCGAGCGGCGCGATCGGCACGAAGAAGACATGGATCGTCGGGTCTGCGAGCTCCATTTTCGAGCATGCAGATGCTGTGGACAAGTGGTTGATGGCTCTGGGGTTTATCGGGGCGGCCGGCGACGGCTTCTCGGCTCCGTTCACGCCGCTCCTTTGGAGCCGGCTCACGAACAACATGGGCGACGCGTCGTCACTGGACCGAGACCAGTTCACGCATGTCGTCAACAACATGTTTGCTCTTTGCGCTACGGAACAGCAAAAGCTACAGAGGACGAAAAAAGAACAGCATAGCTGACGAGGATTTTCCTTTTGGCAATGTATGTGTTTGTTCCGTTGCGGAATGCATTGTCCCTGGTCTACGTGGCTTGCGGACAATTTATCGCTGCTTTTCTAGGTTGGATTATCAATTTCACAGGACAGATGGACGCCTCATCATCTCGTCTTAATCATATTTCACCTTCCGATGTCCTTTTTTTTTTTTTTTTGTGGCATCAGAGGGATATTGTTGGACAAGGACGGGAGAGAGGCAAGCCTCGAGGATGAGATCCACGTACGTGAAGGCAGTGCTGGGGCAAGAAGTGGGCTACTTCGGCTTGAATGTCACGAGCACGTCCGAGGTCATCGCCTGTGTCTCCAACGACACACTTGTGATTCAAGATGCTCTAAGCGATAAGGTGACGGGCAACCCAATTCTTACCCACACCCATACAATAAATAGTGATAAAAAAAAACGGAGCAAAGTTCATTTGGCGAAGATTACATGGTGGAGTTACAGTGAACCGTCACGTAATCCGCGTGTAACCACGCACATTATAGTAGAACATTATTTCGACACTAACCAACCCAGTGGCCCTTCTGGTCCATTGCCAATGTCTCAAGGAAAGAAAAGGAGTGATCAAGTGATTGAGTTCCATTCAAATATAACCAATGACGTTACTGTAGCAATTTCTTTGTGCGGATGTTTTCAGGTGCTAAACTTTGTGATGAACACATCCATGTTCATCGGGAGCTACGTAGAAGCATTCCTCCTGCAGTGGAGGCTAGCCCTTTCGGGACTTTCACTTTGTGGTGCTCCTCATGATCCCTGGCTTAATCTATGGGAGGACTCTGATGGGACTAGCCAGAAGAGATAGGGAAGAGTACGAAAAGGCCGGCACAAGTGCAGAACAAGGCGTATCCTTCTCTGGTGCACTTGAAGGGTCTGTTGGACTCGGGTTGAAGCAGGGCTTGGCCGAAGGCCTGGTCATTGGGAGCAACGGGGCTGTGCTTGGGATTTGGGCCTTCATGGCTTACTATGGTTGCGGGATGGTCATGTACCACGGCACCAAGGGCAGTACTGTGTACGCCGTTGGAGCAGGCTTAGCCGGCGGCGGATTGTGAGCGTCTTCACATTCTGTTTTTCCACAAGAACTTTTCGATTGACGAGAAACCTTCCTTCCATTTTGATGTCTGCACTGTAATGAGCGTTGGATTTCTAGTTCCTGGAGCCAATGGTAGACGCAGTTCTAGTATTTTTAATATGACGTCTTGGAAATTTAACTTTTATAAGCACCGTAATTCAATAAAAATGATATTAAAATTTAATCACAGTCGATAGATATTTTGAGCTGTAAGGACTGAATAGACGAAATTTGGACGAATTTTGAAGCTTCGACTATTTTAGATTAGGTTTCGAATTTTTAGCCGCCGCGAATTAGGATTTCAATTTCGCACTTGAGTCTAATCCCGACAGAGCCTGGCCTGCGAAATTATCAAAATTTTTCTTTCGACAATGTACCAAAATTTCGTTTCCGTTTCGATGCGCCAAATGACAAAAATACCCTCAATTATTCGTTTATATAAGACGATTAATAATTTGAGCATAACAGACAAAATTTGTACCAAAGTCTCCTTGTGGGTACCACTTTCTCTATTCCCATGCCCCTCCCAATCTGCAGTGTACTATTTCTCTCTCCTCCCTTCTCTTTCTTCTTTCTTATGCGTTTTCTTTTCTTCTTCTATTTACCCGTGGATGAACCTCCTCCAAGCCAAGCCACCCTCCTTTTCCTCGTAGGTTCTTGCACGACCACTGCCTCACCACCGACGGCCACCATCCCCAGCCACTCTTGCCGGCGCCCTGACCCAAGCTCAGCCGCCATATGCCGCCGGACGATCGTGAAACGGCTCGGGAAAGAGTGTCATGTTCTCAAGTCCCCTGACTCGAGGACTCCGCCGTCGCTTCCGGCCATTTTCGCCACTACAGGCGCCAACCAACCCCTCACCGACGACCACCATCCTTCCCCCGACCACCCCGACCCAACCACACAGCTCGACGCCCGTCGGAGCCGCCGCAAACCACCCCGAAGTCCCTGGTGCCTTGTTTTCAAGCCAGTTCGATTTGGTCTTTGATCCGGCCAAACTGGCTGCCACCGCTGATCACATCCATAGATCCCCCTCTACCCCCTCGGAGCTGGCCGGAGTCGACCGCCGCGCGTGGAGCCAAGAAACAACCTCGGTCGACCTTCCCTATTTCGGCGCCGTGAAAACCCTATTTTTGTTGGTTCTATTCCCAACCGTTCAGCCGCCTTTGGTCGCCTTTCCCCGTCGTCCACTGGTCTCAACTGACCCCCTTCGACCCCTAAGTGAGTTATCAGAACTTGGCCGACTTTGTCCCGGCTCGTGACGTCGAGAATCACCCAAAACAGTCCCGGTTTTACCCGATTCTGTTTTGACTACCTTTGTTTCAGGTTGTCGATCGCCGTCCGCCGGAGCTCCGTCACCGGCCACCTGTCCCGGTAGCCTCGCAGGACCTCCTAGTGGCGTTTTCCAAGTTTGGGTTGGAGTCGTCGCGCGATAAACCCTCGATTCGTCGAGACCACCGCCACCGCCGTCGAGTCCGCCGTCGCCGAGTTCGCCTCTGCCGTTCGTCGACATCGCCCGAGCCAACTCACCTCGTGAGTTGACCCTAAACCTTTGTTAGGGCGCTATTACGCTTAGGATTAGTCCATTAGTTATTCTTGAAAATTAGGTACACGATCGGGACCGGTTTAGATAGAAACGATAATTAGGCTAAATGGTCGATCGATTATGTTAGTTTGGTCGATCATATTGTCTGTGGTTATTTGCGGTAAATTATCAATTACTTGGTTGATTTGTGTTCATTTGCGAGCAAGCGACAGGTTAGAGACGAACGAGCAATTGAGATATAAATCAATTGATTAATAAAAGGATATAGCATGAAATTGAGCTAAGTATTGTCTGATTGGAATGATTGCTCGTGAGTGTATTATTTGCCTTGTTGGTTTGGTCGCCTCGCTGAAATGGCTGACTGAGAGTCGTGTTTGGCCTTGAGCCGAGTCTGTTTGCATTTCAATTTGAATATTTGCATTAATCGAAGATAAATAATAAATTGATTGCCGAATGTGAATTGCGTGATCATTTAAGGGACAAATGACGTTACCTGACAAGCTCGCATTGTACTATTAGTACTCATACCGTACTTATTGTATGAAATTTTGCCACTTGTCAGAAGCACGATAATCCATGCCCCGTGCCATTCGTATGGTCTCAAGGGATTATCGAATGCTGGTCGCAACTTGTGATGGGCCGAAGCTCCTTTTTAAGGAATGCCTACTCTTCGTGCCGTGCGTGCCGGGCGCACTGGATACATCGCTTATAGTAGCCGTTACTGAAAGGATAAAATTGGACGTAGTCTGGTCCTCACAGATGGGTGCAGGATCGCACTATTTGTGATTGAATCATGCCAATCACATGGGTCATTGTTAAATAATGAATTTGTGTGGTGTCTCGTGTACGCCTGAGTGGTAATACCTTGATTGGTTGTTTATTTGGTCGCTATATTTTGTTGATTATGTGATCATGCGTTATGTTGACTATTGTGCTTAGGACATCTTGGGCGAATCAGTGTCCTAACCAAGCTTAGGCTTGATTCACTGAGATTTATTTCTCAGTGAATTAAGAGGGAGCGGACCGTACCTAACACTGAGCTCACACGTGAGATGGAGATTATTATAATGCATGTGTGAGTGAGTTGTGTTAAAGAGTTAAAAAGAAATCACACATCGGAGAATCGAAGTGGCGTAGAGCAGTCAATATATCCATGTTGACTCATAACTCATTAGCTTAAGTTTTTGAGTGAATGCGAGTTTGACTAGATATGTTAATTGACTCGAACATTGGCTCTTTCTTAGCGATCTCCGCAGGTTAAGGTATCAGACTTTTGCCGCGCACTCTCATCAGTATATACTCTTCCCTCGTGCATCTTCAACTTATGGAGAGCAAGAAAACTCAAGACGAAGCTCAGGTCACATCCTCGAGGTCACCATCCTCTCCTAAGATCGAGTTTACTAGCGATCCTACTCCCTTTGGCTCAGCCGACATTGTGGAATCAACTCAAAAATCGAAAGAGAAAGGGAACACGAGAAGGCCAAACATTTCGAACTTCATTACTTCGAAGATTATGAGCTTTCAGTCGGCCGGAATGGAAACAAGTAGCCATGGCATGTGTTAGTTCTGTCTTGGCGGGTACCATTCAACCGGTGTATGCGTTCTTGATGGGGTCGATGATATCGGTCTACTTCCTGACAGATCATGATGAAATTAAGGAGAAGACTAGAACGTTCACATTGTGCTTCGTGGGGTTCTTCATGTTCTCGTTGTTGATCAACACGTCTCAGCACTACCATTTGGCCTATGTCGGTGAGTAATTGACTAAGAGGATCCGCGAGATGATGTTAGCGAAGATTTTGACTTTCGAAGTCGGTTGGTTCGATCAAGATGAGAACCCGAGTGGCGCCGTTTGCTCTAGACTTGCCAAAGACGCCAATGTGGTGCATCGCATGATCTGAGCTGTTTTCATTTCATGGAGGACCTAGTGAGAATCTTCACCATTTTAATATGCTCTGTCTATAATCAAACAACAGAATTGTTGTAGTGAGACTGGTTGTCAATACGTTTCGCAGGTGAGATCCCTAGTAGGTGACCAAATGTCTCTCCTTGTACAAGCCATCTCAGCAGTAACCATAGCCTGCATAACGGGGCTAGTGATTGCATGGAGGCTTGCCATTGTCCTGATAGCTGTCGAGCTGCTCATCATCGTCTGCTTCTATGGAAGAAAATCTCTGCTCAAGGGCATGTCGCAGAAGGCCATTGAAGCACAAAATGAGTGCAGCAAGTTAGGTCCCAGATGAAATCACTTCTTTTTTTTCACTTCCCTGCCAAAAGCCGATCTGGCGGGGAAATGCGTTTGATAAAACTCAATATGAAGTAAAAAGCCGTTTGGTAAAAAAAATTAAATTCTCATAGGATTTTGTACTTATGGCAAGATTTTCTATTTCTGGCAAGATTTTTTATCAACTTGAAGATGTAAAAATTTTACTTCTCCGCCTTGAGAATTCATTCTCGTCGCCCGGCCGCCGCCCCTGGCCCCCGCCGGTCACCGGTCATTTGCTGGTCGGCCGCCGTCGCCGCGGCTATCGAATATTTTTGTAATAATGTTTCGAACATTATCTTTTTTAATCGTTATCAATCGCATTTCTCTATCATATATCAACTTCTGCTCCTAAGCAAAAGTTGAAAAATCAACTTCCCTGCCTGATCGCCGTCTCGGGCGAGAAGTGTTTTCATGCGCAAGCAATGTCCAACCAAAGAATCATCACTGTCTTTTCTTCCCAAGAGAGAATCCTGAAGATGCTGAGCAAGGCGCAAGGAGGGCCGCAGAGGGAGAACAAGAGGCAGTCGTGGTTCGCAGGGTTCGGGCTGGGCGCATCCCAGAGCCTTACCAAATGTACGTGGGCTTTCGACTTTTGGTACGGCGGGAAGTTGGTTTCGCAGGGCTACATCACCTTCAAAGAGGTTTTCGAGACTTTCCTGATTTTGACCACCACCGGGAAGTTCATTGCCGATGCCGGAAGCATGACCATGGACATCGCCGGGGGCTCGGATGCCATGAAGTACGTCTTCGCTGTCTTGGACCGTGAAACGAACATCGAGCCTGACGACCCTCGAGGCCTCAAACCCGAAAAGATATCGGGCCATGTGGAAGTTCATGATGTGGACTTTGCTTATCCAGCTAGGCCTGATGCGATGGTCCTCAAGGGCTTCTCCATTGATATTGAAGCGCGGAAGTGGACGGCCTAGGTAGGTCAAAGCGGGTCCGGGAAATCGACCATGACCTGATGGAGAGATTCTACGATCCACTCCGAGGGATGATCAAGATAGATGGCCGAGAAATAAGATCATACCATCTCCGGTCTCTGAGACAGCACATCGCCCTGGTCAGCCAGGAACCGGCACTATTCGCCGGCACCGTGAAGGAGAACATCATCTACGGAGTTTCCCGTGCAGTCGACGAGATGGGGATCGTTGAAGCCACTAGAGCGGCAAGTGCCCATGGCTTCATATCAGGACTAAAGGACGGGTATGACACCTGGTGTGGCGACAGAGGCGTGCAACTCTCTGGCGGCCGGAAGCAACGCACCGACATAGCCCAGGCCATACTGAAGAACGCGAGCGTGTTGCTGCTGGACGAGGTGACGAGCGCTCTCGACGGTCAATCGGAGAGGGCGGTGCAAGACGCATTGGAGGGCTTGATGGTGGGCAGGACCAGTGTGGTGGTGGCTCATAGGTTGAGGACCATCCACAACTGTGACGTGATCGCAGTGCTGGAGAAGGGCAAGTTGGAGGAGAAAGATACTCACTCTTCTTTGCTGGCCAAGGGTCCTGGAGGAGCTTACTACTCTCTAGCCAGCTTGCAAATGTCCTAACATTGCTCTGTGACTACTCCAATTTCAGTTATCTAAAGGAATGCATTTTACTGAATCAAGTTAAATTTATAATGATAAACAGTCGTTCTATTTTTTTTTTTTTGGGGGGGGGGGGGGGGGAAGAACAGTTGTTCTACTTTAGACTCCACAAAAGTAGGGAAAAGTAAAAAAACATTTCTAAGCCTTTTGAGTACGTGCCAACAGGCTCCATCAAGTCAATTTTGACCGAAAATAGCTTACGTGGACCCTGGCCGTCCTATCTGGTGTGACCGGCACTGCCGCAAACATTTTTTTTATTCCATGGGCTTAACCCCACTAGGTTTTGGCCGAACACACTCCACTGTGGGGGGTAGATTCAAATTTGTGCTGCTAATTTTGTTGAATGCTGGCATACTCGGAGCCTCGTATTGTGACAGTCGTATCCAATTCTTTTTGTTTCAAGCCTCATATTTGGCGATTATTCCAACCACCAGCATGGGCCATAAAATCAGTTACGGATCTGTCCCGGCATACTTTAATACAGTTAGTCAACGTCTTCCGTCTCCACCAGCAGATTATAAATAATGGTTGCTCTTGGCCAAGAACGAGACAGCAACAACCCCTTTAGCTTCGGTTCTGATCTGATCCTTTCACTGTCTTTCTGGGATCAAGCAACTAGCAGAGCAACGTTTAAAGTGAATCAGTTAATCTACAGTAAGAGTTGAGAATCTTGACGTTGGTTGTTCCTGGAAGAAACTTGGGAAAAAAAGAACAAGAATGGGAAATGAGAGACAGGGCAATGTGGTTCCGGAGGAGGAGGAGGAGAAGAAGAAGGTGTGGTCTTCAATGGCCTCCATATTCATGCATGGAGATGGAGTGGACAAGTGCTTGATGGGTCTCGGCTTGTTTGGAGCCATCGCGGATGGCTTCTCTACGCCCCTTTTGCTCTATGTCAATAGTCGGCTCATGAACGACATTGGCTCGGCTTCGTCTCTGGACCCCGCGACGTTTCATCATAACATCAACAAGGTATGCACGACCATCTCTCTCTCTCTCTCTCTCTCTCTCTCTCTCTCTCTCTCTCTGAGGTCGTGACGAGGAGATATTGATCTTCTTGCCCTCACTCTGGATTGTATCTCTGCAGAATGCACTGGTTCTCTTGTACATGGCCTGTGGATTGTTATTTGCTTGTTTTCTAGGTGGGTCATTCTGTTTTTCGCGTTCCCTTTCTGGGGTTTATATATATATATCTTGGCCAGGGTTGGAAATTGAAGAAAAATTTAGACTTTGCCCGAACTTTTTCTGACTATGATGGTGATGATGATTGTATTCAGAAGGGTATTGTTGGACCAGGACGGGTGAGAGGCAAGCCCATAGAATGAGAGCCAGGTACTTGGGAGCTGTGCTCAGGCAAGACGTGACCTACTTCGACATGAACGTGATGAGCACGTCCGAGGTCGTCGCCAGTGTCTCCAGCGATAGTCTCCTGATTCAGAACGTCCTAAGCGAGAAGGTCCCTAATCCAGAATCTAAATCTCTCTGTTATGTCATGTTTTATTTGTGATAGCTAAATGTTTTCTATACTGAAATTATAGGTCCCTAATTTTCTTGTCAACGTGTCGCTGTTTGTCGGTAGCTACATAGCGGCATTCATGATGTTGTGGAGACTGGCAATAGTTGCGTTCCCCTTTGCTCTGTTCCTCATAATCCCGGGCATGATATACGGGAGGACTCTGATAATAATTGCAAGAAAGATGAGGGAAGAGTACAATAAGGCTGGTACGATCGCAGAACAGGCAGTTGCTTCCATCAGAACCGTTTATGCCTATGTCGGTGAGAGCAAGACGCTTTCCGAGTTCTCTAAAGCTCTTGAAGGATCCGTGAAGTTGGGGCTGAGGCAGGGCTTGGTGAAAGGCCTGGCGATCGGAAGCAACAGCATTGTGTTCGCCATTTGGTCTTTTGTGGCGTATTATGGTAGTAGGATGGTCATGAACCATGGCTATAAAGGCGGAACGGTTTATGCAGTCGGCACTTGCATTACTTTTGGCGGAGTGTAAGTGGCATGCAGCTTTCTTTTACACTATTGATTTTAACTGGCATTCTTGCTGATAGTACATTCAAGAAAAGTAGTCCTGTGTGCCTAAGAGGTTTAAGATTCAGGAAATTGGCATGCTTTAGAAGCCATTGATCCTGACTTGTTTGGTCTGGTCTTATATGATTTCAAGGGCATTGGGTTCTGCTTTATCCAACCTCAAGTACTTTTCGGAAGCATCTTCGGCAGGTGAACGTATAGCCGAGGTGATAAAGAGAGTGCCCACGATTGATCCAGAGAACATGGAGGGGAACACCATACGGAATTTGGAAGGAAGCATTGAATTTAGACACGTCGAGTTTGCATATCCGTCAAGACCTGAAAGCATCATATTCAGAGGCTTCTCTCTAGCGATCCCGTCAGGAAAGACTCTAGCTTTGGTTGGTGGCAGCGGCTCGGGGAAATCAACAGTGATATGTCTCCTGCAGAGGTTCTACGACCCGCTCGCCGGACAAATAGTCCTTGATGGGATCACCATTAATAAGCTGCACATTAAATGGCTTAGATCACAAATGGGACTAGTGAGCCAAGAGCCGACACTCTTTGCGACTAGCATAATGGAAAATATACTCTTTGGCAAGGAGGATGCTGAGATAAAGGAAATAATCGAAGCCGCCAAGGCTTCGAATGCTCATAACTTCATCAGTCAGTTGCCTCAGGGGTACGATACGCAGGTCCGTGCTCTCCTCCTCTTCCTAGTTGTATATCGTTTTAGTGCCTTGAGTGCCTGCGGACTTTGAGTCTGATACCGATGACTTGCTGAAAGTTTTCGATAGGAATAATCCTGCATCTATCTTTGGTGTTGCATTTTCTGAACAGGTAGGTGAAAGAGGCATCCAATTGTCGGGAGGGCAGAAACAGAGAATAGCTATAGCGCGAGCAATCATTAAAGCACCCAGGATCCTCCTCCTAGATGAAGCAACCAGCGCGTTAGATTCGGAATCGGAGAAAATCGTCCAAGAAGCACTCAATCGAGCTTCCATTGGTCGCACAACGATCATCATTGCTCACCGGCTATCAACTATACGACATGCCAATAATATCGCCGTCATTTGGAACGGGCAAGTGATAGAGACCGGCAATCACGAAGAGCTAATCCAGAATGAAGACGGCCTCTACACCTCCTTGGTCAATCTTCAGAAATCAGAGAAACAGAACCCGACAGATCAAGTTAAGAAACCCAAGAATCAAATCATATCTTCCATATTAAGCATGGATGGAAACAGTACAAGTAGCCTCCCTAGCCTATCTAAGGTGAGTAGCTCCAGCTCAGCGAAGTCCATGGCAGCGGTTGTTTCGGAGAATCAAAAGATCCAGGCTCCATCTTTCCGAAGATTTATAGTGTTGAACATGCCGGAGTGGAAACAAGCGATCACGGGGTGCATCAGTGCATTCTTGTCCGGTGCAGTTCAGCCAGTGTATTCTTTCGCGGTGGGCTCAATGGTCTGGGTTTATTTCTTGCAAGACCACGAGGAGATTAAAGCTAGGACAAGGATGTATGCATTCGGCTTTCTGGGTTTGGCCGTGTTCTCGCTCTCAGTTAATGTGAGCCAACATTACAATTTCGCTTTCATGGGGGAGCACTTGACCAAGAGGATCCGAGAGAAGATGCTCTCTAAAATCTTGACCTTCGAAGTTGGATGGTTCGATCAAGATCGGAACTCCAGCGGTTCGGTCTGTTCTAGACTCGCCAATGATGCCAATGTGGTAAATACCGTTCCTTGCCGCACTTCGCTCATTCTGGTCCTCGGACATGCTTGATGGCTAATGCTGCTTCTGTTTCGACCCTTCTGCGCAGGTGAGGTCTTTGGTGGGTGACCAAATGGCTCTTATCGTGCAGACATGCTCAGCCATAACAATTGCCTTCACCATTGGTCTGATCGTAGCGTGGAGACTCGCCCTTGTGGTAATAGCTTTGCAACCCCTTACCATAGTCTGCTTCTACATGAGGCGAGTGCTACTGAAGACCATGTCTGAGAAGGCCATGAAGGCTCAAGATGATAGCAGCAAGCTCGCGGCGGACGCAGTGTCTAACCACCGGACTATCACTTCATTTTCTTCCCAAGAGCGCATCCTCAGTATGCTCGAGAAAGCCCAGGAAGCCCTGGAACGAGAGAGCATCCGGCAGTCGTGGTATGCTGGTATCGGACTAGCCGCCTCGCAATTCTTTACAAAGTGCGCATGGGCTTTGGATTTCTGGTACGGAGGGAAGCTGATTTCGCAGGGGCAAATCACCTCAAAAGAGCTCTTTGAGACGTTCATGGTCTTGATCAGCATAGGCCGAGTGATTGCAGATGCCGGAAGCATGACCACAGACCTTGCCAAGGGATCAGACACGGCGCGGTCCGTGTTCGCCATATTGGACCGGCAGACCAGAATTGAACCTGAAGACATGGAAAGTCACCAACCCAGACAAATAACAGGCTGTGTAGAGTTTTGCAGTGTAGATTTTGCATACCCGGAAAGGCTGGATGTCATCATCTTAAAGGACTTCTCCTTCAAAATCGAAGCAGGGAAATCGACCGCATTAATCGGGTAGAGCGGATCAGGAAAATCGACCCTCTTTGGCTTGATTGAAAGATTCTACGATCCAATCAGAGGAACCGTAAAAATTGACGGGCGAAATGTGAGGTCATACCACCTCAGGGCCTTAAGGACGCACATCGCATTGGTCAGTCAGGAACCGACTCTATTCGCTGGCACGATTAGAGAGAACATTGTCTATGGGATATCGCACGAGATGAGCGAAACGGAAGTCGTCGAGGCAGCCCGTGCTGCGAATGCTCACGACTTCATAGCGGCATTAAAGGACGGATATCACACTTGGTGCGGGGACAAAGGTGTCCAGCTCTCCGGAGGGCAAAAGCAGAGAGTCGCCATAGCGAGAGCCGTGCTTCGAAACCCAACAATGTTGTTGCTCGACGAGGCGACTAGTGCCCTTGACAGCCAGTCGGAGAAGGTGGTGCAGAACGCTCTGGAGCGCTTAATGGCCAGAGGAGGACGAACCACACTAATGGTGGCACATAGGTTAAGTACCATACAAGCGTGCGACGTAATCGCCGTGCTAGACAAAGGGAAAGTGGTGGAGAAGGGGAGCCACTCTTCCTTGCTGGCCAAGGGTCCTGCCGGAGCTTACTACTCTCTTGTGAACCTCCAGAGCGCGCCTAGCGACTCAGAACGAATCGAGTAATGATAATGGGTTCTTTTCTTTTCTTTTATCCGGAGAGAAGAGGAGCACAGGTCTGCTCTTATAGGACACTGTTTTTTTCACTTGGCTGCTCTACATGTTCAGTATTGAAGATTTGTTTCCATAAAGTTGTCATGGAACAAGTTAAAAAAACACCAAGTGATGTCGGGCCTGGCCAGGAATAAGTTCATTGCTGTTCATTTGTATCTTATTCGGCCGTTCCACAAGTCAGTTCTCTGCATCAAATTTTAACTTGGATTTCAATTCCAACTCTTACTCTCTCTCTCTCTCTTTTTGTTGCTGAAATCCAGGATTCGACGCTCGCGTTTCCTTCCCTCGATTTGGTTTAAAACTATTCAGAATCCCAGTGGCGTCTCCGGCGACGACAGCCACGAGTCGCCCGATGCACGTGGAATGACGCGTCGAATTCTTTGCAGTATTCATTAATGAGGAAATCGGGCCAGCTAATTAACGTTGAAATACATGGTACATTCCGATTGCGGTAATCCTAACTAACTAATTAATAATGAATGCGATCCTCCCAACCACTTGCGTGTTCCATAATGTATTATCATAATAATTGTTCTAATAATATACTTTGGCAACCTCAAATATATATCTGGAAAGTGGAAAACACGCACGCTGTCGCTTCATTAGAATTCACTGCAGGAATGAAATTAAGTTGAAAGAAACCTCGTCCATGATCTCCCGTGAGCCGTGCGGGACGGACGTTGAAGTCAACTCTCATCACTCCCTTCAACCGTGGCTGCGTCCCGCGCATCCGGAAATATTTGATGCCGCCCGCCGGAGCGATCTCTGGGTCGAGCTTGTGTTTCTGTTTTGTTGGGTAGCGCACCCGTTGCCGTCCGATCGGGATACAAATAATAATTAACCAGTGATTTCGTGTCGGTACGCGACGTTGATCTTATTCATTCCTTTCAAATAAGCTAAGAACCGAAGTTTATCTATACATGATTTGTTCCTGCCGGTTTTTTCGGCTATTGCATTCTACGCCGATTTCTCAGAAGAAAAAATTCGATGATCGTTCTTAGGACACTCACTAATTTTTCCTCGGATGTGCTATGCAGATCTAAATTCTTCTATTAGGTATGACTAATGATATGTTTTGTAAGTGTAGTATATAAAAAAAAAGTGATCTAAAGCACATGAAAATCGTGGATGAGCATGGTCCGTATGGGCGATTCCCTCCGTGAAACTAGGAACTACCCACTAAGGACCGGTTCCGAATAGTTAGATAGTAAACCGCCCGTTGATTCCATGGATCCATCCGAAAACTGAACCGCCGGTCCAGTCCGATTCCCGAATGGATCATGGAACAGGTCCCCAATCTCTACAAGTTGCATATATATATTAGGAGTACAATTATCATTATTTTTGACTAAAATATGTATGAAACAATTGTTGAACAAAAATATCTAAATACCAATCACAGAAATCAATAAATTCAGTTACGAGCACTAAGCAACTCTGAATATAAACAATAACTGAGAATATAAACTTAATGCGAAGATAGATAGTGTAAATAAAAAGAATTATCATAAACCACCAGCTAAGAGGCAGGGCCTACACGCTCTGGGTTATGATTAAAATTAAAATACTTGAAACTTAAATATGCAAAGTGAAATGTGTGCGGCTAGTCTAGGAGAGGATACCACCTGAAGGATCGATCTTCACTGGGAGCTGTATGCAAATGTATGCAGTATAGAACTTTAAATGACGAAAATTTAGATTGCATAAACTTAAAGAACACAATGTCTTTGACACCAATAGGAGGCAGAGTCTACCAATTCTAGGTCTTAAACAAGCAAAGATGAAGAAATGTACACTTTTATTGCAAATACAAAAGAGGTTATGCAATAGAAACATAAAAGATCATCAGATCTATGATTACAAGTGCAAAACTTTAGACAATCAGGGAATAACTTTGATGGTTTTGGATAGAAATGGTAGACTTCGAGGGGTTTTACTTACAGATCTGGGTCTAGGGAGAGACAGTAGGTTACTTTTTACTTTGAAGGATCGGGGACTTTGGTTCTCCGGCGTAAGTTTACTCTGGATAGGAGTGAGAGCTTCGGAGTAGAATGTGAGGAGAGAGAGAGAGCACTTGAGGATTATATATATTACTTCACCACTACATGCGGATGATAATCTAGAGATATGAGGTAGTGATGGCTAAAGAGTAATGTCTCCTTATGCTTTGCCATTATCAAGGATATGAAATACCAAACTTCAATACAATGACTACATATAAAACCATCTAAGCATGTGTATTCGAAGACAAAACTGTATCCAACTCATGAGATATACATACATACCGATTTGATCCGAGTGGGTAGGTGGGCGGTTTCACGTTTGAAATCGGGAACCACATCGGTACGCAACGATTTCAATAAATTAGAATTAGGAACCGGACTGATTTCCATGAAGACCATCGGTTATGGGCCAATATGATTTGGTTTCGGGCTGTCTGAACGGTTTCCAATTCCTTTGCATACCCCTACCGTAATCGAGTTGCGAGTGTTCACGACTTCATTATAGCATCATAGGTTGAGTACCATACAAACGTGTGACGAGATTAGACAAAGCAAAGGGTCTGACCAGAGCTTACTACTCGCTCGTGAACCTCCTAAGCCCCGCCGTGCGTCTTGGAATGTGTTGACTAATGGGCCATGTGAATCAGTATACAATGGGGGAAAAATCATGGGAAATGTAGTTAGAGTGCACAAAGGCTCGATTCCTTTTGCTAAAAATGAAGTAATTTGGAAACTATTTTCGAGAATGTTATCTTCCAGAAAAATAATAATATTTTCGATGTTCAGCTACAACCTGAAAAGAAACTGAAAAAAAAAATTCCATTTTGTAAGTAAAATCAATTTCCTGCATGCGCCTTTTTCTTTTAAAAAAATTAGTATTTATAGTTATTTTTCTTTTTTTGTCATTTTTTCCCTTTCTTCTTAGCTAGCACCGGCCCCGGCAACTACCGGCGAGGCTCGAGCTCGCACTATTTCGGCTAGCCGAGCCGGCCTCAAGATGAGGCCAAGGGGTAGCTTGCCTCGCTAGATCCGGCAATGCTCCATTTTGGGCAAGGCCAGCGACCTGCAAAGAAAAGGAAAAAAGAAAAAAATTATAAACAAATAAATTAAAGATAAATATTAAAAATTGTTAAAAATATAAAATTCAAAAATAGAAAGAAAGAAAATAAAATAAAAATAAAAAATAACTAAAAAAGAAAAGGAATGTTAAGAATTGAAGGGAGGAAAGATCATGGAAAATATTTTCCATCGCCTCGGAAAGGAAAAAAAAATCATTTTCCTCATTTTGAATGTATTTTTTCCTTGGGAAAAAAATATTTTTCTTGACTCATTTATTTTCCGTAAAACAAATGCCAAGAAATTCGGAAAATATTTTATCCTAAAAGTTGTTTTTTTCCCGAAACGGACGGGTCTAAGAGTACGATAATAGCTCTCCTTCTATGTTCCAAGGACGGAACACAAGGACAGGTTCATGTAATTTGACAACCGTGATGAGATTGCAGTGTTGGAGATGGGCAAATTAGGCGGAGAAATGATGTGTCAACAAAATTCGTCTGTCTATCGAAATTCTTCTTTTTGAATCAAGTTAAATCCCGTATGTATGAATAATTCAATCGGTCCACTTCAATCGATCCAAATACCACGCGGACCGATTGAAATGTTGCGAGCGGGACGAAAGGGGGGCGCTCTTTGGAAGAATCGATCCCCATGTTCATTCCGATTTTCGGTTCGGTCACTAATTCGGTCGTTCGATGATTCCTGGAACTTAAGTTTATTTAAGAATTTCTATTTTTCCTCAAAAAAAATAATGTGACCCTAGGTCAATCCGAATTCAATCCGCCGGCTTAACCCCGCCAATGTTTTGGCCAAAAAAGACCCAGTCTTTTTTTCTTTTTCTTTTTTTGGGGTTTCAAGCCTCGTGTCGGCAAATCATTCCGACCGCTAGCGTGCTCCATATAATAATAACAATACTACTACTTAATACTTATGACAATAATATGTAATTTGGATCGTAAGCATCTTTCTGATTCCGAAAGAGACCACCCCGATATTCTACTCGTGACAGATTATACATTATACTAAATTTGTTTGTTGAAGGTCCTGCAATTTTTTCAATCTTGGACTTAAACCAACTTTCAAGAACCTCGTCTAACTAATTCTAGGGCAAGATGACATGAGCTACCAGTACCCACTACCAGAAAATGGATTTTTTTTTGGTTGAAAAAATCCTAAACTCATTGCACTGTTTTGCAAATTGAATTCTAAATATTTTCATGTTTTACCAATTAAGTTTATCCGACCAATTTTCCCAAAAAGCTGCTAACGTGGATGTCGACCATCCTACGTGGCATGCCCGACACTGACATACAAAATTTTAATCACATCTTAACTTTTTTTTTTTTGCAATTGTTTATAGTTAAATTTTTACTTTTTTACTTTTTTAATTTTCTCTTTTTTTTTTCTTTAAACTATGTTTGTGAGACCGCCAACAAACCATCCTCGGTCACTGGCGAGGGCCAGTGACCTTGGCATGGTATGGGCGAGGGCGGGGGTCATTGGCCCTTGTAAGCCATAGTTAAAAAAATAAAGAAAACAACTAGCAATTATCCGTGCCAGCGCCGATAGTTAAAAAAAATAATGGAATATAATTAATAATTATCCACGCCAGCGCCGATCATGTGTGGCATGACAGGGGTCCACGTCAGCGACTTTAGATCAAAATTAATCGGATTGACTCAATTGAAAAAACGTGAAAAGGTTCGGGACTCAATCGGCATAATTAAATGACTTCAGACTAAACCGACAAAATTGCAATACTGCGAAATCGAAATACAGGTATAACCATGATAACAATTTATAAAAAAAAAGTGGAAAAAAAGAGAGAAGAATATTCAGAGTCGTGATCCAACGGTAATCAAAGCTAATTAAGAAATTAAGCTGGTGTGCGCTGGATAAAAAGAAGGGGCATCGATTGAGCGTCACTGATGACGCCTAACCACGGAACGTTGAAGTCGATTTTTTTTTATTTTTATTTTTTATCGAAGTTGAAGTCAATTCTTTTATCTCCCTTCACCTGTGGCTGTCCCGCACACCTTTGCAACTTTTCGTGTGGACGATACTCACTACACAAATTATGGATTTCTTTTTTTTATTTTTATTTTTAAAATTTCTGGGTGGATGCCTGCATTATTTTATCTTGTCAACTAGGGAAATAAATGGTAATTAACTGGTCACGCTATGTTGGCGCGTCACGCCGCTTCTTAAGGTAAGTTACAAATCAAAATATTCCCATGATTTTTTCGGTCTGGTCCGTAAATTATCTCGTCCGGCATATTCCGTTCTACGAGAGTTTTTTTTTTTTTTTTTTTTTTGAAGAAAATGTCAAAAAATTCTTCTTCGATTGAAGTGTATGTACTGAAATACGCATTTTTATTGAGGACTTGTCTTTTATTATTTTTAGCTGCCTAAAGTAGATATTATCGCAAAATGACTTTTGTTGGCAAGAGCTAATTATGTTAAAGTCCAGATTCTCAGGATCAGTTGACTTTTGAAGATGTCAGAGTCTCCATCGATGCAGTTAATCAACCATCTCCACGAGGAGCCTATAAATGATGGCTGCTCTTGGCCAGAAAAGACACCACCAGCCCACTTACGCTTCGGTTCTGATCTCGCGTTTCACTGTTTTTCATGGAGGAAGCAACCGACGTTTAGAGTCAACCATTGAACCAATCAACAGACGTGAGAGTTGAGAATCTTTTTGAAACTCTGGAAAGCATAAATGGGAAACGAGAGGCAGAGCAATGTGGCGGCGGAGGAGAAGATGGAGAAGATGATGAAGAAGAAGAAGAAGAAGAAGCAGGGGTGGTGGTCGTCAATAGGCTCCGTGTTCATGCACGCGGATGGTGTGGACAAGTGCTTGATGGTTTTCGGCTTCATCGGAACCGTCGCCGATGGCTTCTCTACTCCCCTTGTGCTCTTTGTCACCAGTCGGCTCATGAACGACATCGGCTCTGCATCTTCTCTGGATCCCGCAACGTTTAGTCACGACATGAACAGGGTACACACGACCGTCTCTCTCTGAGCTCTCGTAACAACTAGGCAATAGTGAACTCTTTCCCTCACTCTGGGTTGTGTTTTCTGCAGAATGCGGTGGTTCTCTTGTACATCGCCTGTGGATTGATGTTTGCTTGTTTTCTAGGTGGGTGACACCGGTTCGCTTGTTCCTTTTTTGGGTTTTCTCATTTATCTTTGCAAGAATTAGAAATGCTAGCGGCACTTGTCTAACTTTTTCTGACCTTGCCGGTGATGATGATCATATTCAGAAGGGTATTGTTGGACCAGGACTGGTGAGAGGCAAGCGGCGAAAATGAGAGCCAGATACTTGAGAGCTGTGCTCAGGCAAGACGTGACCTACTTCGACATGCATGTGACAAGCACGTCCGATATCGTCACCAGTGTGTCCAGCGATAGTCTCGTGATTCAGGACGTCATAAGCGAGAAGGTCCCCGATTCAGAATCTTAACCTCTCTGTTATTCTGTGTTTCATATATGGTTTTGATTCCCGGTGTATCAGCTAAATTTGACCAAATTGAAATCACAGGTCCCTAATTTTCTTGTCAACGTATCGCTGTTTGTCGGGGCCTACATAGCGGCATTCATAATGTTGTGGAGGCTGGCAATAGTTGGGTTCCCCTTTGTTGTGTTTCTCATCATTCCAGGCATGATATATGGAAGGACTCTGATAATCATTGCAAGAAAGATGAGGGAAGAGTATAATAAGGCCGGTACGATCGCAGAACAGGCGGTTTCTTCCATCAGAACAGTATATGCGTTTGTTGGCGAGAGCAAAACGCTTTCCGAGTTTTCCAAAGCTCTTGAAGGCTCTGTGAAGTTGGGGCTAAGGCAGGGGTTGGCCAAAGGCCTGGCGATCGGAAGCAACAGTATCGTGTTTGCCATTTGGTCTTTCATTGCATATTATGGTAGTAGGATGGTCATGGACCATGGTTATAAGGGGGGAACGGTTTATGTCGTTGGCACGGCCGTTACTTTTGGCGGAGTGTAAGTGGCGTCCGGCTTTCTTTTGAAGTTTTGATTTTAACTCACTTTCTTACTGATAATACATTCAGGAAAAGTAGTCCTGTGCCTAACCTGCTTTAAGATTCAGGAAATCACCTTGTTCTAGGCGAAACTGTCCTGACTTGTTTGGTCTTTTCTTATATGATTTAAGGGCATTGGGTACTGCTTTATCCAACCTCAAGTACTTCTCGGAAGCGTGTTCGGCAGGTGAGCGTATAGAGGAAGTGATAAGAAGAGTGCCCCCAATCGATCCAGAGAACATGGAGGGCGAGACCATACCGAATTTGGAAGGAAACATCGAATTTAGCCACGTCGAGTTTGCATATCCGTCGAGACCTGAAAACATAATCTTCCAAGACTTCTCTCTTACGGTCCCGTCAGGAAAGACACTAGCTTTGGTTGGTGGCAGTGGCTCCGGGAAATCCACAGTGATATCGCTCCTGCAGAGGTTCTACAACCCGGTCAGCGGACAAATACTCCTCGATGGGGTCGCCATTAATAAGCTGCAAATCAAATGGCTTAGATTGCAAATGGGACTAGTAAGCCAAGAGCCAACACTCTTTGCGACTAGCATAAAGGAGAATATACTCTTTGGCAAGGAGAATGCCGAGATGGAGGAGGTGATCGAAGCTGCCAAGGCTTCGAATGCTCATAACTTCATCAGTCAGTTGCCTCGGGGATACGATACACAGGTCCGGTCCTCCTCTTTCCTAAAATTGTATGTATTTTCAATGTGTTAGGTGCCTGCTCACTCGGGTCTGATACCAATGACATGCTATAGGTTTTCGATACGGAGAATCTTGCATCTGTTCTGTTACTTAAACCATCTGAAGGTACACAAACTTACATTTGTGTCGGCAGGTAGGGGAAAGAGGCATCCAATTATCAGGAGGGCAGAAACAGAGAATAGCTATCGCGCGAGCAATTATTAAAGCACCCAGAATCCTACTCCTAGATGAAGCAACGAGTGCATTAGACTCTGAATCGGAGAAAATCGTCCAAGACGCGCTCGATCGAGCTTCTATTGGTCGCACAACGATCATCGTTGCTCACCGGCTATCTACCATACGACATGCCAATAACATCGCCGTCATTCAGAAAGGGCAAGTGATAGAGACTGGCAATCATGAAGAGCTCATCCAGAATGAAGACGGCCTCTACACTTCGTTAGTCAATCTTCAGAAATCAGAGAAACAGAAACCGACAGATCAAGTGGCGAAACCGGAGAACCAAATCACCTCTTCCATTCTAAGCATGGATGGACATAGTACTAGTAGCCGCCACAGCCTATCTAAGGTGAGTCGCACCAGCTCAGCGAGGTCCGTGGTGGCGGCCGTTGGTTCAGATGATCAAAAGATCCCAATTCCATCTTTCCGAAGATTGATAGCATTGAACATGCCAGAGTGGAAACAAGCAATCCTGGGGTGCATCAGCGCGATCTTGTTCGGGGCAGTTCAACCAGTGTATTCTTTCGCCATGGGCTCAATGATCTCGGTTTATTTTTTGCATGACCACGAGGAGATTAAAGCAAAGATAAGGATTTATGCATTCTCGTTTCTGGGTTTGGCCGTGTTCTCGCTCGTGGTCAATGTGAGCCAGCATTACAATTTCGCTTTCATGGGGGAGTACTTGACCAAGAGGATCCGAGAGAAGATGCTCTCTAAGATCCTCACTTTCGAAGTCGGTTGGTTCGATCAAGATCAGAACTCCAGCGGTTCGGTTTGCTCGAGACTCGCCAAAGATGCCAATGTGGTAAGTGCTATTCATTACCCGCAAGTTCGCTCATTCTAGTTCTCTATATCTCGTCCATGCTTGATGGCTAATGCTGCTTCTGCTTCGCCACTTCTGTGCAGGTGAGATCTTTGGTGGGTGACCGAATGGCTCTTATCGTGCAGACATGCTCCGCGATAATAATCGCGTTCACCATGGGTCTGATCATCGCCTGGAGACTCGCCGTCGTAATAATAGCTGTGCAACCCCTTGTCATAGTCTCCTTCTACATGAGACGAGTGCTACTAAAGACCATGTCTCAGAAGGCCATCAAGGCTCAGGACGAAAGTAGCAAGCTTGCGGCGGATGCTGTCTCCAACCACCGAACTATCACTTCATTCTCTTCCCAAGAGCGCATCCTCAAAATGCTCGAGAGAGCCCAGGAAGCCCCAGAACGAGAGAGCATCCGGCAGTCGTGGTATGCTGGTATCGGACTAGCCGCCTCTCAGTTCTTTACCAAGTGCGTTTGGGCTTTAGATTTCTGGTACGGAGGCAAGTTGATCGCGAAAGGGCAAATCACATCAAAAGCGCTCTTCGAGACGTTCATGATCTTGATCAGCACAGGCAAAGTCATTGCCGATGCCGGAAGCATGACCACAGACATTGCCAAGGGTTCAGACACCGTCGGGTCTGTGTTCGCCATATTGGACCGGTTGACTAGAATAGAACCCGAAGACGTTGAAGGTTACCAACCAGGAAAAATAACAGGCCATGTAGAGTTTTGCAGGGTGGATTTTGCATACCCGGAAAGGCCGGATGTCATCATCTTAAAGGACTTCTCATTCAAAATCGAAGCGGGGAAATCAACAGCATTAGTCGGACAGAGCGGATCTGGAAAATCAACCCTCATCGGCTTGATCGAAAGGTTCTACGATCCAATCAGAGGCACTGTAAAAATCGACGGACGGGACATTAAGTCATACCACCTCAAGGCCATAAGGAAGCACATCGCACTGGTTAGTCAGGAGCCGACTCTATTCGCCGGCACAATAAGAGAGAACATTGTCTACGGAATATCGCACGAGATGAGTGAAACGGAAATCATCGAGGCTGCACGGGCTGCTAACGCTCACGACTTCATCGTGGCATTGAAGGATGGATACGACACGTGGTGTGGGGACAAAGGACTCCAGCTCTCGGGGGGCCAAAAGCAGAGAGTCGCCATAGCGAGAGCCATACTGCGAAACCCGACGCTGTTGCTACTTGATGAGGCGACCAGCGCACTCGACAGCCAGTCGGAGAAGGTGGTGCAGAACGCACTGGAGCGCTTAATGGTTGGACGGACCACAGTAGTGGTGGCGCATAGGTTGAGTACCATACAAGGGTGCGATGTGATCGCCGTGCTAGACAAAGGGAAGGTGGTGGAGAACGGGAGTCATTCTTCCTTGTTGGCTAAGGGCCCGACGGGAGCTTACTACTCGCTGGTGAACCTCCAGAGCGCGCAGAGCGCCTCGGAGCGTATCGAATAATGTGCATTGTGCAGTGTGAATATATGTTAGCCTGGGGGAAAAACCATGGGAAATGTTGTCCAGGCACCAAGAATATGATAGCACAGGACAGGTTCGTGCTTGTTTGCTGTAGTCACATGAATAAAATGCTTCATTATGGTACAGTGTTCTTCACTTGCTCTACATGTTCAGTGTTGAAGATTATCAGATGGGGGAATAACTTTATTTTTACCTTTTGTCCCTTAAAGTTGTAAAAGACAGAGATTAAGAAAAGAATCCACTAATCCAACCGTAACAGAAACCAAAAACAGCACTGAGAAACATCGTTAGGGATTAATAACCCAAGCAATGTCCAGGCCGGTCCAAAACTCTTAGCTACTTATATGAGTAATAACCAGAAAGACACCGTCCGCTGCGTTAACAATATACAATTTGCTGGATGTTATGTTGGTTCCGGGAAAATAAAGTTATTTTTTGTAAAAGTATATTTTTGAGATGCTCGTGAGTGTTGCGAAGTTTTTGCTAATTGACTCACATCAGAGCTTGTACTAAAAGTTAGTGGATGATTTCGTTGCAAAAAAAAAAATTGTTAGATAAGTTGGCAACTTTCAAATATAATTGGTAATTTAAGTCATTATCAAAATGGAAAATAGAAAATTAATAATCCCTAAACTTTGATTCAATATACAATGTGACTTCTGAACTTTTAATTTCACCAATATAATCCTTGAACTTTAGTCCAACGTGCAATTGTGTTCATGAACTTTTTATTTGACCAATATAATCATTGAATTTTTGGAACATGTTCAACTTAGTCCCTACATCATAAAAAAATATTCAATGTAGTCCTTTTATTAATTCAAATTCAAGGGTGACTATGAACATTGTCTTATAGTTTAGGGACAAAGTTAAACATGTTTCAAAAGTTCGATGCTCACATTAAATAAAATTTAAAATTTGGGGACCACATTGCGTATTAGACAAAAATTCATGGACCATTTTGATTAAATTAAAAGTTTATGATCACATTGCTCATTAGGCTAAACTTTAGGGATTATTTGCCTAATTGACTAGCTCTTGGAATTTTAGAAATTATCAACCTATATCAGAGTGACTTATGAACCTTTGTTTGATTAAAGTCTAAACTAGACTCGAATACATAGTCAATTACAAATGTTTGATTTTTTTAAAATACTTACTTTTTCATTAAGTTATTAAGTTTCATTTATCGTAATTACCAACATTTTGCATTTATTAACTCTTTTGGAAATTTACCAAAACAAAATCAGTGCTACTCGCCAACTTTTATGCATTAAACAACTATAAAGTATTGGGTTACTCAACTCCCTTTTGAGTTTTGACAAGGATAAAATTGAATATGTTCCAAAAGTTTAAGGATTACATTAAACAAATTGAAAGTTAGGGATCACATTGCACATTGAACAAAAATTCAGGGACTATTTTGGTCAAATTAAAAGTTTAGGGATCACATTGCTCATTAGACTAAATTTTAGAGATTATTTATGTCATTTTCCTTTAAAAAAAATTGTAAATGAAAGTTTATGAACAATAGAAAGTTGGCAAATTAAGAAAAGCCAATAAACAAGTAACTCAAGAGAGTTGAGTAATCCGATACTTTACAGTTGTTTAATGCAGAAAAGTTGCGAGTCGCACTGATTTTGTTTGGTAAATTTCTAAAAGAGATAATAAATGAAAAATGTTGGCAATTATGATAAATGAAAGTTAATAACTCCATGAAAAAGTAGGTATTTTTTTATATAAAAAAAATCAAAGATTTGTAATTAACTATGTATTCGAATCTAATTTAGACTTTAATCAAACAAAGGTTCAGAAGTCACTCTGATGTAGGTTAATTTCTAAAATTCCAAGAGCTAGTCAATTAGGCAAATAAAAGTTGATAAGTTAATAAATAAATTGATAATTTTCTATTATTAAAAAAAATTGGTATCTTCATCAGACTTTTGCGCTTATAGAAAATTGAACAATGCCTTCCAACGTAAACATATATATCTATTTGACAAACATATGCTTTTGTACTAAAATTGGGCAAAATATTTTTAAAAAAAAACCTATAACTTTAGCATTTGTGTCAATTTTATCCAATTTTTTTGTCTCATAAAAAAACTCACCCTTTTACTTTTGTCCTAATTCTACCAGTCTAATATCCGAAAAAGCACTCGATTTTAATATTTTTCTAATTATATCAAAAAAATATTTATCTCCTAAAAAATCATCAACTTTTACTTTTATCCTAATTCTATCATCGTCGGCCTTTTGTTCATAATTACTGTTAGCTAATCCTATGTGATTCGAATTTTCTTGCCGATTTTGCCAATGAATTTTCGAAATTTAGAAGGGATCACAATATTTTAAATTTTTCTTCAGAATATCTCCATGCCTAGCCGTTTTTGAGCTGTTGAGTGCCGAAAAGAATTGAAACTCGTCATCTTTAGTGATTATATTTCTCTCGGCAATATATAGGGGAAGCAAACAACAGAAAAGAAGTTCGAAATTTTTTTCATGTCAACTTTGCTGAGGTGTAATTCATTAATGATGTGAAAATACCTCGTAAGATTAAATAATTATGATTATATAAGGAAGGCTAATAGCGATAAAATTAGGACAAAAGTTAAAGATTTTTTATGAGACAATTTTTTTTTTGAATAGGACATATACTAAAGTTTAGCGGTTTTTTTAGTACTATGCCGATAAAATTGGGACAAAAGTAAAAATTTTGGTTAAAATTGGAACAAAAGTAAAAGTTGTTTGTTTTTTATGGGATAATTTTTTAAAATATAATTATCACAAATGTTAAAGTTAGAGGTTTTTTTTTTTTTGGTATTGGGCCCTAAAATTATGCCATCGCTACTATTTTATTGTAATTCTATTTACAACTTCTCCGGTAGAATGTAAGGTTTAGCTCTTAATAAGATTGTTTGACTCCGACAAACAAAAAAGATTGTTTGGAAAAGTCATGTCTATTTAACCATACCACGCTATAATCCATGTGCTAAAACCTTCATCTCTGAAAAAGAATACTTGCTGCTCAGTATTGGACTATTCCCTCAATTTGGGAAATATATATAGCCATCTACAATCATGCTTGACTTTCATTTGTCGACCACTGTATTCGCAAAGGAATTTATCCCCTTACTAAGGTTAAGTCATCATATAGATTGTCAAAAGTCAAATATCGCACATTAAAAGTTAACATTTTAAAAGCAAAAGTCCATTCCAATCAAGCTTGATTTTCTCTGAATAGCGCATGGTAACAATTCTGGTTAACTTCTCAATTTTTTACTAGAAATTGATTTTTCTACTTTTCCTAAAAATCAGAAGTTCATTTTTTTACTTTTACTCCAGATTGAATTCTGATCAAAGAAATTCATTTGGTAACGGTTGAAAAAATTTATATTTTTGAAATATTATTAACAAAATTGGCTGCAGCAGGCGGTGTCCGGCCACAAGTGACAACGGTAGTCAACCGAGGCTCGTGTAATTGAAAAATTGATTCTGGAGCCGAGAAGTAAAAAATTTTAACTTATCAAAATTAGCCAAAAATCCAACCAGAAGTAAAAGATCCTACTAGAAATCAATTTTCATTACCAAACACATTTCTGTTTCAAAATTAATTTTACCAAATGAATTGTCATGTCAGATTGACTTCTGGCAAGAAAATTGAGAAACTGAAGTGTTTTCGTACTAATACCTAGCAATTAGAGTACCCACTTTGCAGTCTACTCACGTGAGTATACTAAATTGGATGTAGAATTTAACGTAGAGTTTAAACCATATTGGATAAACATAAATTGGACATGGATTTCTCCGGAACTAGAAAGTTAACACACGGTATTTATGAAGAGAACACCGTTTGCAACATGGTTAAGGTTGATAAGGACATCAAAATTGAACAGTCTACCGGATTCAATATGGTCAAGATCAAACAAACTACACGACTTCGGGAAAAAAAAAAAAAGCTGACCTCATCGTTAAGTTTAAAACGAAACAAAAAAAGAAAAAAGCAAAAAGCAAAACGGAAAAACTTTAATTTAATTTTTCTTGGTTTTTAACACCACCTTATGTCCCAAGCTCAAGGCATTCTTTTGTTTCATGATCCCTGTTTGCAGCATATTTTTCCTCGAAACATTTTGCAATCTAACGAGGATTTCTTCCACGTCCCGATTCCACTTATTCTCGCCAATACCCTCGAAATATAAGCCTTTGCTCCTCGCAAAAATTCATCCTTTCCTTCACTCTCTCTCTCTCTCTCTCGCTCGCTCGCTCTCTGGGTGTCTCCCAATTCTTCCCTCTCGTGTGTATAACTGATTGTGAGTTTTTTGAGAAGTAGAGAGTCCGAAGACGTGTTGTTCACTGTTGTTTTCTTTTCGTTCCTTCGTAAAGCGATCAAAGCCTACTGCTTTTGTTTCTTCCTTTCTTTTCTTCTGTGCCTGAGATCTGCTAATTCCTCGGTGTTGTATATATTGCAATAAGCAACTGAGGAACTGCGGAGTAAGTTTATCGGGAGATTTTGTCTTCTGGGTCTTGCCGCTTTTGTATTTTTATGCTGTTGTGTATTTGGTGTGAAGAGCAGGCTTGTTGTGTTTATGTTTTCTTCTGTTAGGAATGAAGAGAATAAGGGATGATGTGTACCCTGACTCTCAATTCAAACGGCCCTTTGGTTCTTCAAAGGGGGAATTGTAAGTTTCCAATCTTGCTCTCTCTTGATCTCGCTGGTTATGCTGTCTTTCTGTGTTTGTATGAGATTTTGGCTATTGGTTATTTTGATTGATGAAAACGGGTTAGCTTGATCATTGTACTCAGGGGACGGTCTCTTGTTCTCCTGAAAATAGTTTTTTTATTTATTTTTTTGTTGGTCGCTGTTGATGTTCAAGGTTGATCTTGGGATATTGGAAACGTAAGTTACAGAGTTTCTCTTTTGTGGTTTCTGGGTGAGGTTTGCTATGTGGGAGGGATCAAGTATTGACATATAATTTGGGTGGGACTTGCTGAACCTTTCGGGAGAACAAGGCCAAGGTGGCTACTTAAGATCTGATTTTCTTCGCTTTGCTATCATGCCCCATTAATCCATCAACGGAGTGTGCTTTCGAAGTGGATCCGATTGATGCTTGTACTAGGCTCTAGCCGTCTTATGCAAAATAATCATAGTCTGCTATATTGGGCAGGTTTACTTTCTTGCAAACTATCCAGATCTGAAAATATAATAAATTCTATTTTCTTTTGCTTGTTCATGCTGTTGTGTATAACTTTTGCAAATTATGCGATTTGATATCAGAGTATGTTGAGACTTAACATTGAATAAGGTACCGAACTTAGTTTCCTTTTGTATTTATTTATGCTGACATAGAGTATATATTGTGGTTTCCTTTCGAGTGTAAAGGTATGGGCAATCCCAAGTTCCTGCAGTCGGAGTGGTAGGAGGAGGAGAAAGAGGAGGAGGAGTTAGTGCCTCTCAGAAATTGACAACAGATGATGCCTTAACATATCTCAAGGAAGTCAAAGACATGTTTCAAGATCAAAGGGAGAAGTATGACATGTTCTTGGAGGTCATGAAAGATTTCAAGGCTCAAAGGTAGTTTCAACAGCCCTAGCACAGAAGTTTGAGTGCTGAGAACTAATGAGCAACAGTTTGATGTGTTTCTTCACATTTGCAGAACGGATACTGTAGGTGTCATAGCTAGAGTAAAGGAATTGTTCAAGGGGCATAACAATTTAATTTTGGGCTTCAATACATTCTTACCGAAAGGGTATGAAATAACTTTGGATGAGGATGAAGCTCCTGCTAAGAGGACAGTTGAGTTTGAGGAAGCTATTAGTTTTGTAAACAAGATAAAGGTAACGTATTTGCCTATTTCTTTGTTTAATTGAGTGCATGCATCAGATCCCTAATTTGTTTTTGTTAAACTGCAGAAACGTTTCCAAAATGATGAACATGTTTATAAATCATTTCTGGAGATTTTGAATATGTACCGGAAGGAGCACAAGGATATAAATGAGGTCTACAGTGAGGTCAGCTTGTTACCTGTGGAATTTTTATATTTCTGGCTTTTAATTTTTCGGAGTTTTCTTCTCATCTAACTTTCCCTTTCTTTCTTTTTTTCTTTTTTTTTAACTTCTCTCTGTCATCTACTTTAGGTAGCTTCTCTTTTTTATGACCATTCAGACTTGCTGGAGGAATTCACAAGATTTTTACCCGATAATTCCGCATCATCTTTAGCGCATAATATCCCATATAGTCAGAATTCACTACAGCATTATAATGAGCGGAATATGGCCACAGCTACAATGCGGCAAATGCATAGTGACAAGGTAGTTGCTTGATCTTATTGACAATTCTTATATTATCTTTCTGGGAATTTGAGGACAAGGATTTTGTTCTTATCTTTTTGTCAGCAATGCCATCGTCGAGATAGGATTATTGCTTCAGACGCTGATCGTGATCTTGGTGTTGATCATCCTGACGTGGAAGATGAGAAATCTATGATAAAGGTACATAGGGACCAGAAAAAGCGTCTCGAGAGGGATAACCGAGATAGGATAAATCGTGAACAGGATGATAGAGAGTCTGGACATGATAACAAGGATCTCCACTTGCAGAGGTCTTCCGACAAAAGGAAATCTGCCAGGAAAGTTGAAGGGTTTGGAATGAATGCGAATGTCCCATTTGCTGATGACAAAAATGCCTTGAAGAGTGAGTCAATCATGAAACTAGATGGTGTACTGTATGTCCACTGAGTATTTGCTTTTTTTCCTTGTGTAACCTCGTACATGGCATTATGGGTGGATCTTATGTTTGTGTATGCATGCACAAAACTTCTGTACATACATGCTGATGGTTTTTTGTCTTCATTCCTGAATTTTTGACTGCAAAGATTTAATCTAAGTAACATAAAATCCATGAGTGGATTTGAAATTGTCGGTTTCTGATCCGTGATTGGATTTGAAATTGTCGGTTTCTGATCTGCTTCTGTTTTTGCTCTCTTCTTGCCTGTTTCCATTGTATTTTTGCCTTTAGCTGTTGGTTTGTCATGGTGTCACTAGCTAGACGCATCATCGTTTATATTTGTGTATAATTCAATATGCTTGTCATATTTAGGAAATAGATAATTTGTGCTGTACCTAAGTATAGCTTTTCCTGTATCTTTATTGGTAAAAGTAGCAATTTTTCCTTTTTTTTATTTTAACAATTGAAGAGTCATGAAATTCCCGATTTTACATAAGTAATGGAATATACGCCTTTGATTGAAGTGGAATTTATTAAATTATTCTTTGAGCGTTGTAACTTAAATTCTTGCTTGCTATGGCAGTTGTTCATCATGATGATGAGAAATTATTCGCTGCTTCTCTTTCATCCTTCATTTATGTGTGCAGTTCTCAAATGTTGTGCAGGCATGTACAACGAAGGGTTTATTTTCTGTGAAAAGGTTAAGGAGCGATTGGGCAGCTCAGATGATTACCAGGCATTTCTGAAGTGTCTCCACATGTATAGCAATGGAATAATCAAAAGAATTGACTTGCAAAATTTGGTAGGCTGTCTAAGCAGCTCCTGTCCTCTTTAATTTATGGTCGCTGGTTTTATTAAAATTATCCATATTTTTTATGGATCAAGCCATCACTCTGTTAAAGGATGTCAGGCGATCCTATTTATGAACTAATCCATCTTTGCGTATTTTTATTTATCTTTTGAAACAGCCAATTCTTCCTGATAATCCACGCAGACTGTTCTTGTCATAAACTTTCTGAATCTATTAGCTCCTCGATTGAACTGTTGAACTGTTTATTGCCTTTTGCTAGTTCCCTTCCTAGATGGACTTCAGACTTTGGCCCTGCTAGTTTTTGATGTAACTAAATCATTTGGTTTTTGATAATGAACTTGTGAAAAATGAACGTCCTCAAGTTATTTTTTGAGGACTCAAGAAGTATTTAATATTTTTAATTTGGCGTGCAAAAGCCTTACAGAGGAATTTTTACATCATAAAATAGAGCCCAATGAGAGTCACTGTTGTCTTCATCACTTTGACTGAAATGTAATCATATTTTATCTTTTGAGGTTTGGTACAAATTTTTTCAGGTGACTGATTTGCTGGGAAAGTTTCCAGATCTCATGGATGAATTCAATGATTTTCTGGAACGCTGTGAAAACATTGGTATTGACTGAGATATTGTTCATAAGTTGGCTGGTCTATTCTTTTCTCACTTCATGTTAGGTGTCTTAATTATTGATGTCCTTGCAGATGGCTTTCTGGCTGGTGTCATGAGTAAGAGTAAGTAAAACTAACCTTTCGTACCTTTTGCCTAAAGTCAGTCTCTAGAACACTTATTTGTCCTTTCTAAGCGATTTCCTTTTAACTTTTCTACATATATTGGTGTAAGGTGATCCAATGACCATTCTCAATTGCTATATACTGGAATCATGTGAAATATTTTTCCTTATGGAAAAAATTCTGAAACAGCTATTTTATCAATTGTAGAGTCGCTCTCCTGTGATAGTCGTGTACCCAGATCAGTGAAGGCAGAGGATAGAGAGAAAGAACAGAAGCGTGAACCTGAAGGAACAAAGGACAAGGAAAGACATAAGGAGAAGTATATGTGGAAATCCATTCAAGAACTTGACCTCTCTGATTGTCAACGTTGTACTCCGAGCTACCGTCTTCTGCCAGAAGATGTAAGTGTTTTGTGAGTTTGCTTTTGGTTGCATTGTTGTTGAGGGTTGCTTGTTTGTTATTCGTATGGCTCTTATTTTCAGCAATGACCTTTTGTCTTTTTTAATCGATGTGGAGATACCTATGTTTGTGTGTAAATTTCATTCCGCATCTACAGTTTTTCCTGATGCATTGATAATCAGAGATTTCTAATTTTGTTTTTTGGAGAGTTTTCCAGTTTGTTGCTTGCTTTGCTTATTCTGTATTTTCCTGGGCTTTCAGCCTTATTTTGTATTCTACATTGGAATAGTGCCGTGAAGATTAGTTCTCATTTAACATGTTATATGTAATTTTCCTCGACATGTCCTCACGCTTCTTGATTTTTGGTTTCTGGGAGGTCTTCACTTTTGTGCTTGTGTATTTTTCTCGTGTTGTCGGAGAGGTTGTGAAAATAGATTGGTTTCCTGGCGAATAATTTTCTTAATAAAAAATCTTTGCATCTTCTGTTTACTGCCGATGAGAGAGTAATGTTCTCTGTGGGATACTTGATCCTTCCTGTGCTGCTTTGCAGTATCCAATACCTTCTGCAAGCCAGCGATCGGAGCTTGGTGCGCAAGTACTGAATGATCACTGGGTGTCAGTCACTTCAGGTAGCGAGGATTACTCTTTCAAACATATGCGAAGGAATCAGTATGAAGAGAGCTTGTTCAGATGTGAAGATGATAGGTAGAGCATTTCTAGTTGTTGTTAAGCTTGTTTTATCTTTTTCTTTTTCTATGTCGTACAATTCAAGGATATTTAAATTTGGCATGTGCATCAGCACGCGTCTGTTTTCCCTTTTCCTTATGAATGAGTACTATTGCTAATAAATGCTTCATTTCGCTGTGCATATATCATGTTTAAATTGGTTAATATTGGATTAAAGGTTGTGGCTTCTTACTGACTCTTTGCAACTTGCTGTAGATTTGAACTGGACATGCTATTGGAATCTGTGAGCTCAACTTCTAAGCGTGCAGAGGAGCTTCTGAATAACATCAGCGAGAACATGCACAATATGGAGACTTCTATCCATGTTGAGAATTATTTTACTGGTCTGTATTCAGGCATAAACTGTTCAATAAATACTTGAATTTAGTGCCTCCCAACCGAGGTTTATGTTTACAAACTGAATCACATCAAGGCTCGTATGTTGCAATTTTTCAGCCCTTAACTTAAGATGCATTGAACGTTTATATGGTGACCATGGCCTGGATGTAATGGAGATCCTTCGGAAAAACCCAACTCTTGCATTGCCTGTCATACTGCTTCGCCTTAAACAGAAGCAGGAGGAGTGGACAAAGTGTCGTTCAGATTTTAACAAGGTTTGGGCTGATATATATGCCAAAAACCACTACAAATCACTTGATCACCGCAGCTTCTACTTCAAACAGCAGGATTCAAAGAACTTGAGCACAAAATGTAAGCTTAGTTGATTCTGCAGAATTCTGATGGGCGTTAGACGTATGTCTCATTAAATAGACGTGTCTCTTTGATTTCTTGTTCTTACTCCTTTCACACCATCAGCGGGCTTGCTATTAGTGACATACGTCTCTTTCTTTGAAAACTATGTAGGGTGTGTGGGTCTTCTTGTGTTTTCGCCTCTTTATTCGTGCTTATTCCCTTGCCTGATAACGTATGCAACTTTGATGTGCAGCTTTGGTTGCTGAGATCAGAGAAATGAAAGAGAAGAGGCAAAAAGAGGATGATAGTATTCTCGCCATTGCAGCTGCAAATAGGCAGCCCATTGTCCCCCATTTTGAATATTTATTCTCTGATGGTAGCATTCATGAAGACTTGCACAAACTTGTTAAGTACTCATGTGAAGAGGTTTGCTCCACCAAAGAACAGTTAAATAAAGTTATGCGGCTATGGACTACATTTCTGGAGCCAATGCTGAGTATTCCTTGTAGGTCCCACAAGAAAGGTAGTGCTGAAGTTGTTGGCAAAACCATTTCTGGTGCTAGAATTGTGACTCCATCCAAGGGAGTTGAAATTAATGGAAGTCCGGATGCTGACGGTACTAAAGTAGACCTAAAGCATCCAAAGCCTGTGGACAGTAGGACAGAGAATATCTCATCCGGGTTGGCAAGCACTTCTAGGATAAACTTGCCAAATGGAAAAATGTCAACCAAAGAGAATAGTTGCCTAGATCCAGAGCATGCCCGTGGGGATAATTCTAGTCACTGCTTTCATTTTCCAGGGAAGGAACTAAAGAATGCAGATGTGACTGAAGAAATGTCTAGGTTGAAAATAGAAGCTGGGTCTGCTGAACCAGCCACTGACAGCGCGAAGCTTGCAAATTCAGAAAATTATTTTGGACGAGTTAAATTGCCAGCAATGTCAGGTCTGAGAGATGAAATAATGACATGTATGATATTGCTTGACCTGCTGATAGTGATCTCAATGATGACCTTTTTTCTTTTTTTGGTTATTTTAGGGGGTGATGTGCCACCATGTAATTCTAGTAATGGTGCCATTGAGGACCGAAAGGTTGATGTTCTTCCCTTACTGGAGGTATGAGCTTCTGCCCATACAGGCATTTCATAGCACATTCACCGGTGTTAGAGTTGAATCCATTGACTCTGTGGACTATATGCCTTGATGAACGATTCTCCTTTTTTTTTATGCCTATTTATAGCTAATTTGGTGCTTCAGGCTGGCACTGCTGCAAAAGTTGCTGGGAGTGGATTGCTTGAGGAAGGCACAAAAGACAACAGGTACAATGGAAATTCATTTGGGTCCCATAAAATTGAAAAAGAAGAAGGTGAATTATCTCCAGTTGCTGACTATGAGGAAGACAACTCTGCTGCCAATAGAGATGGTGGAGCGAAGGCTCTGCCTAAGGCGAATAGCCGTGCAGATGACAGAGAGAACCATTCTGTTGGTGGGGAACAGGCATGTAACCGGGATGGTAGGAGAAGAAATGATGCAGATGAGGAAGACAGTGAAGATGTTTCTGAAACAGGTGATGTATCAGGTAGCAATTCTGCGGGTGATGAGTGCTCTCATGAAGAGAATGAAGAGGAGGAAGATGTGGACCACGATGATGATGGTAAGGCTGAGAGTGAGGATGAGGCAGAGGGCCCATCTGATGTGCCTCGCAATGGAGACTCTGCTTCGCTGCCACTGTCAGAGCGTTTCCTTTCTTCAGTAAAGCCCCTTTCAAAGCGTGTGCTGGCTGTTCTACCTGCGGAGAGGAATTGTTCTCAGATTTTCTACGGAAATGATGATTTCTATGTGCTTTTTAAGCTTCATCAAGTAAGGCTGTTTGAAATTTGGTTCCGCAGTTTGTTTATTCTTCTATGCAGCTACTGAATCCATTGAACATCCTTGGAAATCAGATTCTCTACGAAAGAATTTTATCAGCAAAGACGAACTCAATAAACACTGATAGACGCAGAATTTCGGAGGACATCGGTTCTACAGATCCTTATGCCAGGTCTAGTAGTAGTCACCTCTTTAATTATTGTCAGAGTAGATAAATTCTCCTTACTTCATAGTTAGTACACTTTGCAGGTTTATGAGTATCCTGTACAACCTGCTTGATGGGACCATTGATAATGCAAAATTTGAGGACGAATGCAGAGATATAATTGGAAATCAGTCTTATGTGCTCTTTACATTGGACAAGTTGATATATAAGCTCGTGAAGCAGGTCAGCTGACTCGTACATATATATAAATTTTTTCCAACATTGAGTTCAGCTTTCAACGTTTTTAGAAGTATTTTGAATGGCAATTTTTTCTTACAGCTTCAATTAGTTGCTTCTGATGATATGGACAGTAAGCTTCTTCAATTGTTTGATTACGAGAAATCACGGAAAAGTGCGAGGTTTGTTGATCCAGTGTATTATGAGAATGCACGTATCTTCCTCCATGATGAGAACATATACAGAATTGAATTTGTAAGTTCAAATCTCCGTGAATGACATTGTTTTCGACAACTTGCATGGTGAACTTTCTGTTTCTTTTGTCCCCTTCTTGGTATCCATTACTTTTTCTGTTCCTTTTGCAGTCATTTGCTGCTCCTTTTTTGTCCATTCAGCTGATGGACAATCCAAATGAAAAACCGGAAGTGTTTGCGGTTTGCATAGATCCTAATTTTGCTGCTTATCTGCACAATGATTATCTCATAGCCTCTCCTATCAGAAAGGAGCCACATGACATATTTCTTTCAAGGTGGGTATAACTCTTAAAACTCACAAATGTAGCACTCCCAAGAAGAGAATAGAAATTTTTAAAAATTCATCAGTTTTTTCTATATCAGTTGAGGACCCATTTCTCTGGTTCTCTAATGTGGCTTTGTAGACTATTTTTTAATGTACTGTTTAGGCACGGCAAACGCAGAGAAATATTTGATTAAGAATGTGATTTGGCCGAGGTGGAGACTTGTTCGACCCTTCTTTGTTTCCCGACTCTTTTCTGTAAGGAGCATGGGAGCTTTTGAAATAGATACTCATGTATTTTGATATTTCACCCACGTTTCTTGATTTTTCGAGCACGTCCCATCAGCGCATCATGCCCACTTGTCGCACGCAAACAAGGATCTATGCCTTCGAGCATGTAACTCGCTATTGATATACACAGGAACAAACGTAAATATGCTGGCCTGGATGAAAATTCTGCGTTCTGTATGGCCTTGGACGGCGTTCGAGTTGTTAATGGTCTGGAATGCAAAGTGGCTTGCAGCTCATCGAAGGTTCTGATTACTTTATCCCTCTGGATGATGTAATGTAACGTGTTGCTGTCTTTGGTTTAGATAAGAGAAGTGCAGATTCTACTCAACAAGCTTAAACATCGTTTACTCCCCTTGTTTTGATCACTTTCTGATATTGCAAGTGTTTAATGACAGACCTCATATGTCCTGGACACTGAAGATTTCCTTTTCCGGTGGAGAAGGAGAAGGAAAAGCTCGCCCGGGGTTCAATCTTCATCTCGTTACCAAGAAAAGGTACAAAGGTTCCACAGATTTTTATCGACAAAGTAGAAGCACAAATGTCACACCAGAAGCTAGTAAAAGATGGCGAAAGATTAGTTTGTTGGAAACCTCGCTCCATTCTGTTCACGGGGTATCTTCTCTTCTTTCTGTGAACAAAGTCAACCGAGGAAAAAGCCTCGGTAATCGACTTCGTCGTGGGTAGAAGAGGACGCCGACTTTACGTGGTCTATGGTGGTTTCCTTTTGGGCAATACAATATAGCTGACAACCTTGGGAGTGTTCTCATCACTTGCCCTGTCTAACGATCCGTGAGCTGGAAATGGCCAGCCGTCTCTTGTCTGACGTCACTCGGCAATCTATCGCAGCTGTGTATATAGTGTTGTATGTTACATGGTCGGAATTGTAGCATCATAAACTATGTCCTAGTAGGAGCTGCTCTGCCCTTGGCCGATTACTCCCGTCACGACAGATGACTGGCTATTGGGTAAAGAGTTGGAAAATTTCTGTAATCACATGCTAAACTTTGGATTGACAATGGTAATAAGATTTTTTTTTATTTTTTTTATGTGTTTTCTCACTTCGGCATAGCTGTTCGCCTTCGATATTTCGCCCGATTTTCTTTCGTTTGGACATGTTCTTGCTCCCGTTTGAACTTCCTTGATTTGGAGGGCTGGCATCTACATTCCTACAGAAATACGTGTGGAATGTGTTTGAGCTTACTCAATCGTTTTTCACAACCTGTAAATTCAGTGGCAGAAATGAGGAGCCGGCTCATCCTAAAATAGCAGCGGTAATTATTGATGGGTAAAAATTTAAGGTAACAACAAAAATGATGAGTTTCCATCCACTATGCTATCTTTGAACGCTTAATTTGATGAATATAATTTATAAATTTTAATCTAATATGCAACGTGATTTCGAAATATTTAACGTTTATAATATGTTTAATTTAGTCCATGAGTCATTTATGAACATGAATTAATGGAAGTATTGCATTAAATTATCTTTTCATGATTCAGGAATCATAGGGCAAAATTTAGGGGATCATCCGTAAAAAATTTTGAACTTAAGCTTCCGTATCAGTTCTTAATTGTTATTCTATCGGGCGTGAACAGTACCGAGATAACCCGACCCAGCTACCTGGCCCGACGGTTCGGGTCACATGCGACCTGAAAGTAAGCCGGTAGATTCGGGGACGCATCAAAACCTAGAAACCTTCAAAGACCCACCTCTGTGGAGAACCATGGTGTGGCTGGCGGCTGGTCTGGATCGCAATGGCGCAAACGGCGATCGATTGGCAGCGGCGGTACCTGGACTTGAGGATGTATCGGTTTGCACATTCGTCGGGCGATTTCTTCGCTTTGTCCAGGCTGCTGTTCTTCAGTTCACAAATCATGTGCCGATCCAATCCGAGAGATTCGAACCTACCTCCATCCGGAGCACACTCCCACCTGCTCGACGATGCCCTGCAACCACGGTGGTGCAATTTCTATGCCCCTTTTTGACCCTGTGTGCTCAAGTATGACTCTGAAACATCCTCCGCAATCTCATGCCAACCTCGAGTGCGATGTCGACCTCTTTCCCTGCGAGTGGCGGGGTTTTAATCTTCGCTATCGCTATTACCAGTTGTTGCCGACTTAAATCGGAGCAAACGTAGAGTGGACTGAGGATGGAGGTAGTGTTGAATCTCTCAGAGTTGGTTCCTCACGCGATTTGTGAAGGAAGAATCTGCAATCGAGACAACGGAAGAAGTCGCCTGACGTAATGTGCTGGACTAGAAGTTACGTGCTGCGCCGATTTTGGGTACACATTGAAGCGGGGGAGAGAGAGGAATCGTGCAGATGAGGAAGACTGATGATGTTCTTGAAACAGGTGATGTCTGGGCGATGGATCGGGTGGTATTCTGCGTGTGATGAGTGCTTGAAGCAAGATCTGGATCGCTACGTAGAGTGATGATGAGACAAAGGGTAAATCTGGAGGAAATATTCGCAGAACTTCTATAGAAATGTTTATTTCTACGTGCTTTTTAGGCTTCATCGAGTAATGCTGAACTTTGGCTCTGCAGTTTGTTTATTCTCCTATGCAGCTACTGAATCCATTCGACAGACAGATTCTCTGGGAAGGAACTTTATCAGCAACGATGAACTCGATAATGTCAGAATTTCGAGGATATCTGTTTTTAAGTAGATAGATTCTCGTTATGTTGGTTTATGGTTTTATGAGTGTCCTGCACGACTTTCATCGGTATTCACCTCTGTTGATGACATTGTTTGCGGCAACTTGTCTTTTTACTTAACTGTTTGCTTTGCTCCCTTCCTGTTATGAATTATTTCCTTGTTCCTTTTGCAGTCATTTGATGCTCATCCTTTGTCCATTCTGTTTGTGGACAATCCACATGGAGAACCTGAGGTGTTTGCGGTCTCTGCAGCTCCTAATTTTGCTGCTTATCTGCACAGCGATTATCTGATAGCCTGTCCTATCAGAAAAGAGCCACAACATGTTTATTGCGAGGTGGTTATATATTCTAAAACTCACAACTGTGGAACTTCTGAGAAGAGAACGGAATATTAATACCTATCATTGATTTTGAGGAGTATCAAGGAGTTTATTAAATCAGTTGCGGACCCAGTACTCTGCTCCCTCTATGCTGTCTATCGATTGTTATTTGATTATTCGACAAACCACTTAGGCAAAGCAAATGCGGAGAATTACTTGATTGAGGACGTGATACATGATGGGAAGAGAGCATTTATGCGGCAATGTTGCATGTTTCTTGATTCTTTACTCGGAGGAGCATGGGCGCTTTTGAAACAAATACTACGAATTTTGATATTCTAACCATTTTTGTTCCTCGATTTTTCTAGCATATTATCCCCCCCTCGTCGTTTGCAAACGAGGAGCTATAACTTAGCATGTAACTCACTGCTGATATCCCACAATAACAAGCATAAATACACTGGCCTGCATGAAAATTCTGTGTTGTATATGGCTCTTGGGAGGCATTCAATTGGTTAATGGCCGGGAATGTCAAATGGCTTGTAACCAATTAATGGCGCTGATTGCTTTATGAGACAATGTCAGGTTTGTCCTGTGCTGTGTCAGGCATGTTATCTCGTACAGGTAAGAAGAGTGCACATTCTATTAAAAGGAGCTTTGAAGGTTGTTTCTTTTTTTCATCCCTTGTTTGATCACCTTTCTACTACCACAAGTGTTTTAATTGCAGACCTCATATGTCCTGCACGCTGAAGATTTCCTTTCCGGTGGAGAAGTAAAAAGAAACGGCTCGTCAAGGGGTTTGATGCTCATTTCGTTACCAAGAAAAAGGCACAAAGGTCCCACGGTTTTATCCCCAAAGTAGCCGCCATGCATTACAGAAGAGCTTGGAAGGTGACACGAGATTAGCATGTTGAAAACCTCTGGTATATTCAGTTCATGGTATCGTCTCTTCTTTCTATTGACGAAGAGCATCCGGGAAAACCTGGGTAGTCAACTTTGTTGTGGTAGACACTAGACAGCTGAGATTTATGGTATTTAACTTTGCTCGACGCTGTCTTGCTGCAAAAGCTCTTTTCTGTAAACATCCTTGTGGCGTTCTCGTCATTTTACCTGCCCGTCAGAGATATATACTAAATAAATGATATAGCCGTGATAAATTTACTCAAAATTAATATTTTTTTTATTATAAAAAAAATTGATTTTTGTTAAATTAAGTTAATACCATGAAAAAAATTCAAATTGATACCTATGTAACAAACAAAAGGTAACGTGTATTCTTTGCCACATGTCATTCAATTCATCAACTTGATATTAAAATTAACAAAAATTAACGGGGTTATATTTATTACAGCTGTATCAGTTTGTGTTAATTTTATTATAGGCGCATCATTTTGAAGCTTTTAGTGGTAAAAAAAATTAATTTAGGGTAAATTTATCATAAGGGTTTTTTGTGATTCATGTTAGTAACTCTATAAATTACTCTGAAAGTTCAAGACTCCGTTTGGTCATTTAACGGTGCCAGAAATGAAAGGCTGTTGTACACGAAGATTTCAGACATTGATGAGATCATTTTCTTTCCAGATTAGTTATAGTTATTGAGGTTCTCGATAAAATCACGCGTACTTGCATTATCACTGGCGAAATCCGAGATTGCAGAAACTAGCCTGGAAGTGAATTTTTCTGGGCACCAACGTACTATGGTTGATTCGAAGTTACTGTTTAGACAACGGTGTGCAAGAAATTGCCAAAATGTTTTCGGCTTGGCGGTTTTGTGCTGCATAGAAAAAGTGCATTAGTTTCAGTTCTTCTTTGGCAAGTCGAAAACCAAACCAGCAAGCGCGTGCCCGGAAATTGCCGTGCGATGGTATTTGATTCGCCTTTTTTTTTTTTTTTAACTCTCCTTTCGGACAATCTTGCGCGTGAGGGTTCCGGAAATGCCGATCGTGCAATCGGCAGAAGCAGAGGTGTGTGTTTCAGATTGTATCGGTCGTTTCGTTCGGGATGATCCAACAACGGGCATAAAAGGATAAAATGTCAAATGGCTCGTGGGATGTATCTCAGAACGTTGATTCCGAACGGTCAGCTTCGTAACGTTGACTTTGAACAGCCGTCTGCACATCAAAACGAGAATAATGAAATAATAATAAGGGCAATGGAAGGGAACACGTGCATAGCACGTGGTCACGTGACCGGGGATGGGAAAAGTCGGTACGTCGCATGTGGTCATGTCGGAATCACATGCGCAAACCTTAGCTGGAATCATTCGATAGCGTGTAAGGAAGGGGGGGGACTCCTTAGAAGGTCGCGCCGTTCAAATCCGACGTGCGGAATCACGAACAAAAATAAAGTACAAGCATAAAACAAAAAATGAAAATAAAAATGTTTCGAGAAACGGACCGTTCGTTCTCCAATTCTCAAGCGTGGGACGCTGTCCCGCGTCGCGGTGCGTAAATGAAAGCCGCGTTCCCTTACACGCCGTCACGCGTTTTCCTGTGGCTCCTTTCGTCCGTGGACCTCGTCCCTTCTTACCATCTTTTGTTTTGACCAACTTCCTTCTGTCATGTTCTTATGCAATACATCAACCCCGCCCCACCCTCCCCTCCCAAACATCCCACATGCAGAGGGAAGATAAACAAGAACCTCTTCCTTCTTTCAGTACCTTAATCTTGTACCTGCTCCTGCAGTTTGAACTCCAGTCCAGGGCAATCGGATTCCGGGTATTCGAGTCTCATGAGGTCCATTCTCGCCGCGGCCATCTGCTTCGTCTTGCTCCGGTCGTGCGCGCTCGCGATCCGGTCGCTCCCCGGTGAGCTGAGCCTTGGTCTTGACGGCGGCAAGACGGGAGGAGCGGGATCGAGCTCCGACTCGCGCGTGGAGTTCTTGGAGGCGCCCCAGTATCGGAACGGACCGTGGTGTCGGAAGTCGGACGGAAGTGGCGACGGCGGCGCCGCAATCTCGGTCTGCGACCCGTCGCTCGTCCGGATAGCTATGACTCTTGATCTGGAGTACCTGAGGGGCACCGTGGCTGCGGTGCACTCCGTCCTGAAACACACTTCCTGCCCCGAGGACATCTTCTTCCACTTCGTTGCTTCAGCTTCCGCCAATCGGGAAAGCTTGGCGGGAATCCTCCGGTCCGCGTTTCCTTCCCTCCGGTTCAAGGTATACGGCTTCGACGAGGGTTCGGTCCGTCGCATGATATCCTCCTCCGTCCGTCAAGCCCTGGAGAACCCGCTGAACTACGCGAGGTCCTACTTGGCCGACCTACTCGAGCCGTGCGTCGAGCGCCTGATATACTTAGACTCGGACGTCATTCTAGTCGACGACGTCCAGAAACTCTGGACCATCCCGCTGACCGGGTCGAGAGCGATCGGAGCGCCCGAGTATTGCCACGCCAATTTCACCAAGTACTTCTCCGACGAGTTCTGGTCGGACGCCGAGCTTCCCAAGGTCTTCCAGGGGAAAAGGCCGTGTTATTTCAATACGGGGGTGATGGTGATGGATTTGGTGAGGTGGCGAGAGGGCGATTACAGGAGGCGGATCGAGGGATGGATGGAGATTCAGAGGGAGAGGCGGATCTACGAGCTGGGCTCGCTGCCGCCGTTCTTGCTTGTGTTCGGCGGGGACGTCGAGGCGATCGATAGGAGGTGGAATCAACACGGACTGGGCGGAGACAACGTGGTGAACAGTTGCAGGACGCTCCATCCTGGCCCTGTCAGCCTATTGCATTGGAGCGGTAAAGGGAAGCCATGGACAAGGTTTGATATAAAGATGCCTTGTCCTGTGGACTACCTCTGGATGCCTTATGATCTGCACAGTTCCAAGGATAGCCCTCTCGCGGCACAACAATTATGATGGACATAGACTCTTGCGTTTGCTCTTTTCGGCTCGACAATCGATAGACGAGATTCTTTCATTTGTTTTTGTATATATATGCACAAATATGTTGTAAGACTTAGGAAATATACACAGAAGAGGTTGTCTCCCATTACAAATGGGGATAAGCATTTTTGGTATCGCAAGACCTGGTCATCCTTTCTCTCTTTCCCTGTCCCTTGTACATTCTGATGATTCTTTCTTTTTCGCATTGTCCCATGGACCAGAAATGTTTCATTCTTTGATTCATTGATAGCCATATTCTTGGATGGCCTAGTTCGTGATTTCGGGCAGTCTTATTCAATAGGACTGCTTGTTCGCATTCACAGGCAATGACCCTTCACAAAAATTTTGGCATCTATAATTGCAGATGGAGGCAAAGGAACTTCCTCCCAGAACTCCGCATCTGAAATCTTCTACGTTGGGTAACATCTCGTGTCAATGGTAAAACATTTCAAGCTCCAGAGGAGAATAGTTTTCGCAAAATTCACTAAGCCCTAGTGGAAAATGATCAATAAGTTTGAATCAGCAGAAGTACAGCTCTAAAATTGATCAATTCATTCAGCAACTGCACACTCGCATTAGTTCATTCAAATGTCGGGGCAACTATCTAGCTATGGATCTGGATAGCGCATCGGCATCCTGCCGCTGATCTGGATGTTACAAGTACATCCAGAATTAGAATTAAATGGGTTAGTAACAGCGTATTTATGACTATACAGTCGGAACATCAAGAACGTGATCCAACACGAAGCCATATACGTCATCCTCTTCTAAGGGAAGTGTATCAAAGAGCCGAAACTAAAAACAAATCCTCGGACAAATGGTTAAACATCTGTAGTCTTCTGTACTTGATCATCTTGTAAGGGACCAAGTGATCAGGACACTTGTGGTATCTTTGTGTTACCATCAACTTCAGTGAACCACAACTTCCATGCCTCCATGTAATGTGCAAAGAGGTCCCTCAAAGCTGCAACCACATCAATAAGAGCCATCAGGCATGTTGTGCAGTATATATATATATATAAACTAAAACAGGTTTGGCCAACCTGTGAAGGAAGAGCCAGACCCTCATTTTGTGAGAATTCAGTTAGCCTATTTGATGGAAGAGGTCAAGGTAATGGAATAATGACTTGATTATGCAAAAATTGAAATGTTGAGACTGCATCTATGGAGAAATTTCCTAAACATGAAAATCCAGAAACTCGATGTGAAACGGTCAGATACCTTGATTGTGATATTGAGGGCGATGAGTGGATGCTAGTCTTTCCCAGTCATAATCCTGCTTCACAGACTTCTGTGCAAAATTTACTGCTTTGGGCAAACAAGCAGGAGCAAATGGGCCATATACATAACCCTTCGAGCCATTGTCTGAATGGCACTCTTGTTCACACCTTTCATCATTGTTTTCTGGATCTTGTTTGACAAGCACTACCTTTTTTACTGGGTCACATGATTTTGTATTGATCGAAGAATCCACCTTACTTCTTTTTACAGTTTGATTTGTAATCTCAGTGCCAAAAATTCTCTTCCTATATTGATCGTGCTCTGAAGAATTGGCATCAGTATCCCCACATTTCCCTCTCCACCCTAGCCATCTGAATGCCGGTTTCCTAGTATCAGGGTGAGGTGTCTGCAAGTTAGCCATTAACCAAGTGAGTCATTGAGCACATAGAAAAAGTCATCCACTTGAATTTCCTCTCACTGAGGCTTTCCAATATTTACCTTCTCAATCAGATTCATGGACGAGAAGACATTGGCAATGTCATACAGTCGTCTTATCTTTGCTGCAAAGTAGTTTTGAAAGTCAGTTACAAGTTCATTTCTCCGTCATTACTTCAGTTAAATAAGTGAAGAATGGGATTAATTACTTCTCATAATTGTTGAATTGTTGTTGTCACCTAGCAATGCCAGGGCAGCAGTATCAAGAGAGATCAAATCCACCTAGGATGAAGGAACGGCCCACAATGAATAAGATGGGAATGATAGAAGCAAGAAATAGGAGCAACAAAAGGTACACTCACATTGGAACAAAGAAAAAGCTTCACAAAGTTCTGCGCAAGAAGGGCCAACGATTTTTCTTTCCTGTTTTCGGCAGAAAGAAGAGCCGCAGATCTCTCTTTCTTATTGTCTGCACAAGCAATCACTCATTCATGTGTAATTAACAATAACAAATCGTATAAATTCTACCAGATTCACTGAAAGCATAGTCGTGGTCTTAAAAAAAATAGCCATCTAGGGTGATTTGAGTTCCAAGACAATCAAACAGAAAAAGAATAACAGAAAATAGAGAGCTAAAATTACCAGATTTGGACGATGCTGAAGAGTTATCTTGCATATCAAATTTGAGATCCAAACATCCTTCTTTTTCGGTGCCGTTAGAAGCCTAACCATTCAAAAATATTTAGCATGAGCCCCTTTGAATGATGCCATAGCTTTCAAATTAGCTCTCAAGAGCAAGACTGAATATAGTCTAAGGTATATGCATAATGTCACATGATTACTTCTCAAACCATCAAAAGGTAAGAGAAGATATTAGCACTAATAATAATAATATGCTTTTTAATTCAGAAAGAATTTCAGCCAAAAAAAATTCGGAAAGAATCGACCGGATAAAATCTAAAATAAGGCATCTGTCCTAACAAGCAGGAATGAATCTTAGTTCAGGAGTCAATCACATCCCACTTTTTCTACTCAAGCTACTCGAAGGACATGGCAAAATCGAAAAAACGGAATGAACTCCAACCAGGCAGTACCTTTGGTGAGTCCCCACAATTTGAGTTAATGTTCTCTCTCAAACCTTCTTCCTGGCGACAGTGAAGTAACCACATTAAAGTCATCAATCTGACTTCTTAAAGGGAAAAACTACTATTGCAGTATGTATCTAGGAGATAAATTCACCTTAAGCTCCTCCAAGGCCTTGGGGATCGCTCTGAAACCTTTCCATGAATACTGGTTTTTCGCTTTCCTCGCCACGACCTATACAAACCGGAAACTTGAGCAACTTTGGCAATGCAACATAAGCGGAAGTGAAATGTCTCTTCAAATCCAATCTAAAGGAGTAAAATCTCACGCCAACGCTTTCCAATATGTTCACCACATCATAAATTCGCCTTCGCTCCACTCCTGCTCATTCAGAATCAACTTATTAGTCGGTACTAAATCAGTGTTTTCTTCTCAATAAGCCACAGTGAAGATCGGAACATCTTGGTTAGCAAAAAAAGGAAAATCAAGATTTATCATAAATCCGTCCGTGTCGTGAGATCGAAGCTAGGAAAGGAAAGAGGCAAGGAAGGAAGCAAGCACCTAGCTTGTGGGCAGCATCGTCGAGACCGATCACTTCGATGTCATCTCTATAGTACAGCCTCAGGAAACTGAGCCAAAAAACACCCAGACGGCAAACGAACGAGAAAATTAACCAAGACCCAGATCAAATTACAGGGAACGAGGGAGAATCGGGTAGAAAGCGAAGAGGGTTTGGGGAAACTACTTGGAGCAGAGGACGCCGAGAGACTTGTCCTTGCGGCAATACAGATGCTGCCTGGAATCGAGCCACTCCCCAGATCGGAGCGAAGCGTTCTCGCGGCAGGCCGAGTCATCGACTTTGACCAGCTCCATCGTGACAGTCCTCTCGCCCCTCTCGCGAGAGACGCGCTGCTCTCTCTCTCTCTCTCTCTCTCTCTCCCTCCCTCCCGGTCGTCTGTGCGTCAGCTGTGTTTGCGGAGTCAGACGGCGGAACGAGGCGGGGTCAGAAGCCACGGCGAGAGAGAGAGGGAGTATAAAGAGAAGGAAGAAGGAAGAGGAGGGACCGTTGAGAGGGAGGAGGAGGGAGAGTTTTGGTTGGCGATGGCGGGTTTGAAATTTTGAAAGTCTGGATCTGAGGGAGGAGCGAAAGAGAGGCTCCAAGTCCAGGGAGGGAGGAGGTATTCGCCTCCCGTTGCATGACGCGGGAGTTTGAATTGGGATTTGGAAGAGCGGTTGCGTGGCGTTTTACTCATTTGCCCCCGCGCTTCCGCCCTGCCGGGGGGATTTCTGGACGGGTGAATTGGTAATTTCCCGCCTCCCGCTCGAAAAATTTCTCCCTTTTTTTTTTTTTTAAAGTGTGTTTTGATTTGAAGGAGGCGAGGGAGCGCCTTGCCTTCGGATTGGACCTGGCGCTGGCAAGCCCAGCTCAACAATAATTAATCAAAAAAAAAAAAGATTATCTTTTCCTAATTAACTAATGATTTTATTTGGAGTAATCTCTACTTCTACTTTTGTTTTTTTCAAAGTCTGCAATAGCGCCTCAAAACCATTTAGATCGATTCGCGGTATCATTCATTAGCTTTTCATTCTCTCTCTCTCTCTCTCTCTCTCTCAACACCCTTCTTAAAAATTGTAGGCGCATTGCATGGCAAGTTCAGCGTTGCTGATTGGGGGGTACGACAGAACCTTAGTCGAGATGGCGAAACCTGGGATCCAAACTCAAGGACAAGAAAGGTTAGGTTCCAAGTTCCTGGAGCTCGGTTATGTCGAGCATCCGACCTTTGCACGTGCTTCTCGTGTTTCGCGTGCACGAAAAGAATTCGCTAATCAGTTATGATCGCAAGCGATCTGAGTCAAAAATAATTTTTCATTTTTTAAGTTTGAACTTAAAACGTTAAAAAATCGAACTGAGCTAAACTGAAATAACCTATAAGTAGAGTTGAAGTATGTACTGCCTAGTGCTTTACATTACTATTTATAAGCCCACGGTAATTACGATTTTTCTCATTCACAGTTCTTGAAAAATTTCCCGTATAATTTTTCAAGATTGATTTATGTTTTTTTTTTTGTTACTTCGAATTTGGAAAAGGGTAAAAAATTTATTAACGTAAAGATTTATCTTCATGCATTCTTGAAACAGCAAGCACTGCATATGCTCGTTCACGTCGCTTTCCCATGAAAATGACAGTTCGTTTTTCGCTCTTGCCAGAAGAACATCGTACTTTCTTTTTCGCCACAAGACAGAATCACAAGTCCAACGAGGTTTTTTTCACCTACGCCAGGAATTAACAGTAATTCTAGAGAAGATGGGGGGATCAAGTTACCAATCTTTGCTTGCTGGAATTGACCAAGCTCCTTGAAAATATTCTCAAGAATACGACCAGCGACCCAGTTAAGAGGCAGAGGCTACTTATGCTTCATAAGTTCGATGTAGACCATAGGAGAATCCATCTCAATTAGACATGGCCATTTGAAACCGTGGTCCGGAACTGGCCAGTTGACCAGACCCGTGGTTCCGAACCGCCACTATAAAAAAAAAAGGCATGGGCCCCGCACCCCCCTCAGGAAGAGCCAAACGGCTCTTCCACCACGGCCCAACGGGCCTCGGACCGTTGGGTTCGAAGGCCGTTGGAAATTGCAACGGCCATTTTGGCCGTTGCAATTTCCTTAAAAAATAATAATAAAGTCCATAAAAACCTCTCAATTCTTTTCATTTTTCTCACAATTTCTCTCAATTATCTCAAATACTCTTAAGGCTCAATCTCTCAAATTCTGTCAAATTCTCTCAATCTGTTATTCTCTCTCAATTCCGTCTTAATTCTTTGAATCAACTTTTCGATCAATTCTCTCAAAAAATGGCAAGTGGAAGAATAAAGGCCGAAAAGAGAAAGAGCCCAATGGGAGAATCCGATTATCTTGTTCATAAATATGCATGTTGGGAAGACGACGATGTTCACAATCCCAACGTCGAGCACATACTACCGCAAGAAAGTTTTTATCATTCCACTGGTGTCGAAGAATCATCGCTAGCAAAGGAGCTGGGACAGAAGAGTTAAGAATCCAACTTATGGCTACACTTCAACAAAGTATGGAATGAAAATGAAGGCAAATTTGATGTAATTTGTAAATATTGTCCGCAAATATACAAACTTGGTAAAGGAAATGCCTACGGAATATTTCATCTGCATCTAACGAAAAAACATCCAACGCAAACGGGGATCAACACGAACCAACAATAAATTTTCGGGTTCGCCAATCTTAACCCTCATCATTTATTATGTTTCATTAATGTACTTTATAAACAAACATTAGCTGAATATGTTGCCCTCGTGTATGCTCCGTTTAATACTGATGAAAATTTTAATTTTAGATATTTGGTAAATACTGTGCTGACTCCGTAAGCACCATCTATTCCAAAAACTACTTTTAGACACGAACTTAAACAAATTTATAAAAAATGAAAAAATAATTTGATAAGTTTTTTTTAGAGAATTCAATGGATGTATATATATAAGTAGTGATATTTGGAGTGATGCTTTGAATATTAATTCTTATTTGGGTGTCGTATGCCATTGGATAGGTGATGATTGGGTTATTCAAAAAAAGTCTTCTTGCATTTCGAATTTTTTCTGAAAGGCATACAGCCCATAATATTTATAGACTAATTAGGAAAGTTTTAGAAGAAAATAATTTGATTAATAAATTTTTTTCAATTGATTTTGATAATGCCACCACAAATACTTTTTCCATTCTCGAGTTAAAAAAAATTGTAAACCCTCCTTTGGCGGATAATTTTTTTCACATTAGATGTGATTGTCATGTTCTGAATTTATGTGTACAAGATAGTTTACAATCTCTTGTGATTTATTTCCATCCAATCAATGATGTAATTAGATTTTTATGGAGTTGTCCCTATCTTATAAAAGAGTGAGGAAAATTTTGTAAACAAAATGGGAGAACGGTAAAAAAGTTTCCAAAAGATATTCCAACTCGTTGGAATTCTACCTACAAGATGCTTCTACAAAATTTTGATTACAAAGATTTATTATGTTTCTTTATTTCGAATATTGTTCCCGATATTGCTTTACTCCCGCAACATTGAGACGTTTACAATTTTTTTTTTTAGATTTTTTGAAAGTTTTTAATGATACTACTAATACTTTATCTGGTATTTACTATCCCACTACGCATTTACTTTTAATAGAGTATGTTAATATTGCTAGTATTTTTAATGAATATGAAAAAGATATTGAATTAGTTTCGAATATTTTAGTAATGCGAGAAAAATAGTTGCGTTATTATTTGAGCATTCCTCTTGTCTATTTAATTTGTATTATTTTCGATCCACGTACTAAATTAGATGGTTTATTAGATTATCTGAATGCTTATTATTATGGTTATTTACATTTGAATGAAGTAATAAATATTTCAATCATACAAGCAAAGGTTAAACAAGCTATAATAGCATTATATAGTGGATTTTCTAGCAGATATGGTTTAAGTGACAGTGGATGTGGATCTGCCCAACCTAGTGTCTCATAAAGTGATGCAGGTATTTTACTTAGTAGAGGATATAAAATGTTCATGAGTAGACAAAAAAACATAACTAGACATCAACAGGTAGCATTTTCGAATTAAAAAACTATTTAACAATTGCTTTTGAGTTTAATGATTCCGAACACAGCGTATATTTCAAGATTCTTGAGTGGTGGAAGAACTATTCAACTCAATTTTCAATTCTCTCCCTCATTACGAAATAAATATTAGCGACTCTTTGTTCAACAGTGGTAGTTAAACAAGCATTTACCGCTGAAGTATTAATTTTGGACCCCTGCCGTTCAATATTAACCTTGGAAAGTGTGGAGATTCAAGCTTGTATCGATGATTGGACAAAGCCTAAATTTTGACAGCAAGAGCTGGATCGAGAATATAAATTTTTCAGTGATGACTGTGGAAATATTACCGCCACCACGATAACGAGTAGAGACGATTGATAATGAGGTAAGTTGGGGTTGCCGAAGGTAATAGAACTACATGAGTTTTAATTATTCTATCCCTAGGCGTTTAATGATAATTCATTAAGTTCAAGCCCATTATTTTTTTTTTCAAATTTTATTACAATGTACAATTTGATTAATGATTATAATTTATTTATTTATTTATTTTAAAAATAAAATTAAAAGTTTGGAACCGGAAACCGGTCCGGAACCGCCGGTTCCCCTTTTGGTGGAACCGGCTCAATGCCAATTCTGTCCCAAGCGTTCTCCTTCGCCAATAAAACCACGTGATCGACGGGCTATGTGAGTATCCTCGCCCCTTTGCCTCCTCATAGCATGCCATTAGAGTCCCCAGCTACAACCCAATTGCTGCTTCCTTTGCATAGTTCCTTCAGGGGGTTTCTGCCGCTCGTGTTCATCATGGACAGATGTATCACTCCACTTCAATAGGGGCAACGGTAGAGATCCTAACAGATTTATCAGAGGCATTCTGCACTCTCTGAATAACGCCTTCATGGTTTCGAATTTTTCCGTTGAACACCATCCCGTTCATTTGTTTCCAGATATGCCAGCAACAAAAAGCAATCTTTCCCGGCAAGTTCTGTTTATCTGAAGCAGAATTGTTCTGCCACAACCTCCTCGTGCATACCCTAAATTTTATTTTTGCTTCAGTTTCAGCTCCATTTACAGGATACTCCTTCCTTTTCAGAGAGATTCGTCAATACCCGAGCCAACTGTACAAGCAACACAGCTCCAGCATTCACCTCACACCCTTGATCAACCTCAGCTCCTCTCTCCTCACCAGGACATTCAACAAAGTATCTATTCTCGGCAATCTGCTTCTCACCATCTTCCTTCATCAGTGTAACAGGGTTGAGATCAGGACAAAAAAAATGGTTCAGGACAAAAAGGAGGAATAGAGGATATGGATGAGCGAGAGCGAGAGCTAGCGGTGGGGGACCCAGTAGAGATAAGATATCGAGGGAAGTATCCTCCTCAGTAAGTATTTACTCAAGAGGAGGCTTAGAATTGGGTTTTGGGTGGACATGTGGGTGGGCATATGTGGGGAGAGATTAGTGATGTCTCGTGACATATTGGTTCTAATCTCCAAAAGAGATTGTCAATTTTTAGGGATACGAGCAAAGGCTTTGGACATATTCAATGGGATGGGATTGTGGTTGAGACGAGGAACATTCTCCTTCTCCTCCCTTCTTCTCCACTCTCCTTCTCCAGATGATATACTGCCTTTTGTATCTCCAAACAAACAACCACCTCTCAAACAGTAGATGAAAAAAATACAAATTTATTTGTCCAAACCAAGATTTTACATCTTCAGAAAGAAGGCTGACTTTCACAAAATAGAACATTCATTCATTAAAAAGGCAGCTTAGGGGGGAAAAAAGGAAAGCCATAATGAAACTTACTAACGTGGAACCAATAATGCATCCGAAAGATTACCATAATTTATTAACAATTATCAACTCTTTACAACGGATTTGTAGAACTGTAGTTGTGATTGAAACTAGTCCGGAGAAACATAAGTGACAATTGGAACAATTGTGTTGCTTGTCTTGCAAATAAAGCAGAAACTTGAAAAACAAGTGAACCAAAGTGCAAATGATGACTCGTATTATACCGTGCTCATCAAGTTTTTCTCATGAATCTCCTATAATCGCTTTATATATAATTCTACCGGACAATTCACCTCTCTCTCTCTCTCTCTCTCGCTCGTTCTCTCTCACGTATTCCCGTCTCTGTCTCTATACGAAACAATAACAAAAATCGTCCAAATAGTGCACCTTGGGGGCTTCGAACTCCAAACATCTCCAAGTCTTCACAAGATGATATCATCCTGCACACTCACGTTGAGGGTCTTATTTGGCAGAACGATGCTGTTGATGACGACGACTTCTTGTTCTACCACCACAGATTCCCCTGCATTGTTGAGCATAATCCAAGGATTAAAGTGCAATAAGCACAGAATATTGGTCAAGTAATTTGCACTCTTTAAAATTAAGTACCGAGAATTGCGATTCCCAACTTTGAGTTGTAGTCTCCATCAGCCTGGACAAGCAGAAAGATGTTGATCATTAACAGCTAACAGCAATCAACAAAGGCCGAAATTGTTGTGGTAAGATTTTAAAGTGAACTAATTTTTACAAACTTTCACAGTCATAGGCTCCGCTCTGACGCACACAAGTCCTCGACTATTGTCACACTTTTCGCATGTGAAAGTACATGAGAATGAACAGGGAAACCGCAGACAAACTTGCCTGAACTCGTGACCATCTCCCGAGAGATGATTTCCATCCAACAATGGAATTTATTACGAGAGCATTATCCTGCCAAAGCAATCTCGGTCAATATTCTCAATTTCCGAGGATGATGGTACTCGTATTTGATTGTCTTCCATACCTCTAATTCGACATCATCCAAAATAATACAATTTATCAGCCTCACACCAGGTCCTACACGAACATTTGCTGAAATAGAGACATTGGGACCAATCTGTCCAAACAAGTGATGTCAAATCCAAAGATACAAAGCGAAGACAAAACTAATGTGGATGGCAAAAGCAGAAATTATAGGTCAGGCCCTGAAAGTATTTTAAGTATTCCGGACTCACCCTTCTAAAGAATGCTACACTCGAATCACTTAATGATGCTACTTCTTTCAAGAACTCGACTCATCCAAGGGTACAATTTAGCATAGCACAATTAAATCTCTGACCGTATTTTCTCTTCTTTAGATTCAAGGCATACTCTCCACAAGGTGATTTTTCCATATCTTAGGGAGAGCCCAGAGAGGAACCAAATCAATTTACTGCAGAACCATTGTTAACTCAACAGAACATTGTAGACTGACCATCACTGTACGAAAGTGCCTTGGATGTATGCAAACTAATACTGTGTATTTTGAGTTCCATCGCTTGATTTATGTGGGAAAGAACACCTAGATTGACAGCAAATTCTAAACAGAGAAGAATAGCAATCAATTAATTTGATTGGTCCATAACCAGAGTGGTTGATTCGAAAGTTTTCCAGGAAAAAAAAGCATGGACCGGCTGGAAGGATGTAAATGGAAGTACAGGGAACAACCTTTGCAGTTGGATGTACTTTAGCTGATGGGTGAACATAAACATCACCGACAACTGTGGCACTTCTTGTACCATCTCCACTAGCAAGAAGATGAGGAGACGTGAGTCTGAACTGAGTCAGATACAAATCAGAGCATTTCAAAGATATCCTGAACAGGAAGAGACATTGCAAGAGGATATAGATGAGGGCAAGTTGTAAATGGAAACTAATAGTTAGAAAAAGAGAAGCTAAAATATTACGTCGAGTCACTTTACCCCGGTGTCTTGATCTGTTCCCAATAATCCATGGTCTCATATGTATAAAGCTGCTTCTTTCCAGCGAGCGGTGACAGAATGTCCTGGTCCAATCTAACAAAATCTGTAGGAATGTTGGTTCTGTTGAGAAAGCTCAAAAACAAGGAAAGAATAGCAACATCAGTTTCAAAACAGCTATCAGAATCATAAGATATCCAAAATAATGGAAAAAGAATGTAACATACAACCTAAAGAAATGAATACATGTGCACATCTGTGACGACATGTGCATAGAAACTTCCTCATTTTCCGATTATTTTAACGAGACAACCCCAGGTGCAGCACTGAACTTATACTCAAAAGAATGATCTTTTCAATACTTAATATATCTTGAGCTAACATAAAAACATCCCCACACCTCAGCATAATTCAAGCAAATTAATAAAGGGGAACAAGAACACACGTGCTTGCGCATCATATTTCCAGTGTCTTTTGCCCGTATCCTTACTTCTGTATATCTTCAATTTTATCTGAAACCCAGTCTCCTAATTCCACGGGAAGTTATATATTTGTTTAAAAAAACCCGCACCCTCGAAGATATTAAAAGTAGAAAACGATTATGACCTTAGAATCTGTTAGATTCTATGCAAACAGACAAACCAAGGGGTTATTTACACCTGTAACCGAGAACTGCATAGGTGCCTATTACATTGGTTATATTGCTTGGCAACTCCAACAAGAAATTACGCAGTTTTTCTCATCAAAAGAGAAAAGAGGAGTAGTTATGTTCTAAACCGTTTCTATCGACATTACAACTACTTGTTTGAGCATTAGAGCAGCAGTGGCAACAAAAAGACTCAATCTTAGCCGATTAAGTAGGGTAGGCTATATGAATCTTAATATACCATTTTTGCTCAACAATTTTTTTTTTTCATCAAAGCCTTCTCAACTAATTGGTCAAGTGCTACAAATAATCACCCAAAACTGCTGCATGCAACTCATCACAAATAAAATTTGTGAACAAAAATATTTCTGAGGATGAAAGTCGGTAAGATTGACCTAGTTGATGTGAATGTATCAAGGCTGGATAATCTCTGCAGATTAGCTGTAACTCAGATGAAAAAAATGTCAGCATGAAAGTGAGCTAGCCTGAATGTTAATGCAAATCATGGACACTTGAAGCATCTTATCACATCAACCAACCTCTGTCTTCCCGGTCATTAGATACATCCTCAATTGCAGTAAAAATATCTGGAGTAAAGATATAAACACCACAATTTATTAAATCACTGACCTGCATTTAAAGAGAAAAAAGTAGGTTAATGAAATCCTCAAATATGTTATTCAGTTAATCTAGCAGCAGTCTGAGAAAGTAAAATGCCGTACAAAGGTTTCAGGTTTCTCTGTGTAATGCAACAGCTCGTTCGTGACTGGATCAGAAACTAATGTACCAAACTGGTTAGCTGATTCAGCAGAAACCTGTGAGCGAAGAAAAATGAATGTACATTTCAGCAACTAGGAAGACTTGAGGAATTATCAGCTTGATAGAACAAGAGATAAACTTTGCCATGAGGAACTCACCTTGACTACTAGCATTGTTCCCATCCCACCATATCTTTTATGGGCTTCTACATGGGCAGACATTACATTAGGATCATCATGTTATCTACATTACTCGCATCATCCTAAAAAGCTAACTAAATTTTGAATAGAGAACTACGCTATGACCTATAGGGAAAAAACTGAACCTACCAAGCATATCTGGAAGTGGAAAATTGCAGCAGACATCACAGTTCAGTAGAAAGATATGAGACTGTAAAACAACAGGGTGATACGAAATTAGAATGTGCTTCATGTGAATGGCATACATCGGGCAATACAAGCTTATATTTCCCATATGACACGACATCAAAGACTATAAGTGAACGAAAAAAGATCAGGGACCAAGAGAAGAATTTTACCGGGCCATCTTCCATAACCAAATCCCTGAAATGATAAAGGCCACCAGCCGAACCATGCGGTTTATCCTCTTTCAAGTATCTGAAGAAGAACCAATTATTGAAACACACACGCACGCACGCACACGCACACGCACGCACGCACGCAGCACGTGCGCGCACAAAAGCAGGCCTTCATTGCTTATTTCTATATGCAAGACACGATAAAGCATCAACCCAAACCAGCTCAGGGGTCACCTCACTGGGACTTTCAGCTCATTTGAAATGGAAGAGACATATAGCGCGAACTCCTTCTCGTCGTAAAACCCAATGAGGAAAATTTGAGCCAAGTTGGGGATCTGCACAGCAAGAACCCAACTGTATATCACAAATAAATCCACATCGATCAAGTCTCCATTTTCCCAAAATCTTATTACTAACACACTTAGGCCCGATCTTTTAAAAAATTTAGCACTTTCACTTTTCAAAAATTTCTAATTTTGAGACATACCCTTTTGCAAGCAGACATGGGATGGCGAACCATGGGTTGTCCAGCCAAAGGAAAGAGTGGCTTCGGTGTGTTGAATGAGAGAGGCCTAAATCTAGTGCCTGGCAATGGAGAAGCCGTACCTCGTGATCAAGCAAACAAGAACCGAGAACGGACTATCTCTTTCAAGATTAAAAGAGCCCGAGGAAAGTTGATAAACATACCTTTGGTGGGTCCACCGACCATGATCACGGCGACCACCTTCTCCGTCTCCCCCGAGTTCTCCATCTCCAAGAACCCTAAGCCCAGTTGATCGCAGAGCTCGAGAACTTCAAATTCCTGGTGAAAATCAGATATGCACGTCAATCGAATTTATTCCCTAGCTTCTGTTGCTGGCAAAGGGACTGGACTAGCCTAAGGTGACTGATTCTTGCAGAGGAGAGGGAATCCTTTTGGCAATTTAGCGGAATCCCAAGTCAAATCCTTTCCGGAGGAAAACAAAAGAAAAGCGGAAGGAGCGGCAAAGCTTAAGTTATAAAAAGAGCGAATTTCATTCATGCTAGGGGTCCATGACTCCATGGTCTTCTTTTTTGGGCCATTGTCACGCAGTTACAGTCCATCATGATCATGGTTTTTCGATCTGTCAATCTTGGTCACTATATCAATCCTGTCGACCCAATTCACTCAGGAAAAGTGCAAAAAAAATATATATTAAATTTATTGCACTAATACCAATGCAATACTAAATATTTTTTTGTGTCAATTTAATCACAAACTATTTGCATTAGTGCCAATTTAATCATAAATATTTTGCATTTATGCCAATTAAGGCAATTCAATCAATTTTGAGAAAATCATTAGCATAAACATCAATTGTATTACGTGGCATGATTTGCGCTAACGTTAATTTTTTAAATATTTTTTGATATTTTAAATATTTTTTAATAATATTTTTTTAAAAACAAAAAAATGCTTTAAAATAATTTAAAATTATAGAATTATATTTAAAAATCCAAATCATTGTTTATCATGCCACGTAGAACAATCGATATCCACATCATTCATTTTCGATCAAAATTAGTTAGATTAACTCAATTAGCATAAATATCAAAGATTTAAAACTAAATTAGCACAATTGCAAAATATATCAAGAAAATATTTAGGACATAATTGGCACAAATACAAAAGGTTTATGACTGAATTGGCACAAAAAAAAGTTTATGACTAAATTAGCACTAGTGCGATAGATTTAGGACTTTTTTTACACTTGTCCCCTCTCTCCAAGGGACTTAATTATATCTCAATTTTAACAATCGAAAATTGACTTAGAAATAGCATGGAGAATGAAAATTGAATGAGTGGATCATGCTGCAGAAACAATCTAACTTTTTATTCGTTTCTAGTAATTGAACTTGCCAACTGATAATACCTTGGCGAGTAGGTTTGATTTGATTTGATCAAATTCTTATAATTAATCACCTTAGGATTTTGCTAATCGTGGTTGCTTAGACAGGATCATACAGTTTCGAGCACGTGTCTTGAATGATTTCATGCTTAATTAAGATATTGTTATATCTTGAAATGTGAAAGTTGTATGCCATGAGATAGAGGTGGCAAAATGAGTCTAGAATTCATATTTGATCCATATTTCGTGGTGGTGAGTCATAAATGAGTTACCTAAAAAATTAATGGATCATAAATAGGCCCTATATATGTCATAAATAGATCGACTAAGGAAAATATTTAAAAAAATAGCAATATCTATATTTACAAATGTATAAGAAGTAATTTTCTTTAAATTGGATTCTAAAATTGAAGTGTTTTGACAAATAGATCGCTTCGAGTGCAGGTCGGGTTCAGAAATGGATATAGCATGAAAATGAGTTAAAACAAATTAATATGAATGGATCATATTCGGCTCCCCGAAACCCAATTCGAATTACTTATTTGGCACTTCTACATAGTTGTCCTGTCGTTGAAGATCCCTTTTGGTAGTACTCCCGAAATAGTGGGATATTTAACTGTGTACGGAACTCCGCTTCGGAGAGCCCTAGGAGGGGAGGTGTCCTATTTCGTGCGCAACATCATTTCCAAGTCAAATTGGGTCGCTCATTCGCGTCGTAATGGAACCTGTCGTCGATCGGGCCAAATACATGAGCAAAAAGTTAGTTGGGCTCCTTTTTTTGGTCGGATGTTGGGCTCGTTGAAAGGTGGGAAAACTATAAAAAAAATCTTAAAATTATTGTAATTTTATGAATTCAAAACTAAATTATTTAATTTTTTCAATTCGGTCCGAAAATTTTTGTATTTATGTCAATTCAGTTCTAAACCTTTTTTTTTGTGTCGATTCAATCATAAACTTTTTTACATTTGTGCCAGTTCAGTAATTCCGGCCAACTTTGGCCGGTCGAAATTGACGTGGATAACGATCAACGCTAATGTCGTTGCCTCGGCCGCCGTCCCCCACGCTATCGCCGCCAACATCCCGTGCCATTGCGGCCGCCGTCGCCGTCACTACACCCCACAACCAACTGGACCCCTTCAATAGCCCCATGATCGGTGATGACATCCTGCATCCCCATGGCTGAACGCGATGAATCTGTAAATACGGCCACCGCAGTAATCGCGCAGATCTGGACTGTAAATCCTTCATCTCCGCATAGTCCTGCGACCGCAAGTCCTTGAAGCCCCTATACTTCGACCTCCTCCCTTCAATCCCTCACTGTTACCCATTCATTTCGTGCTATGTAGCACAGGCTCGCTCTTATGGGCATTTTTTGCGTGTTGAACTCGTCTGACACGTCCGGACACGTGTGTCCAAGTGTTACCGCGTGTCCGAACGTAGACACGGGGTCAAACTCACAAACACCTGAGGGACTATCATGTCTGAGGTTAAAAGGGTTAATTTTTCCAAAAGTGTGACCTAATTTTCGACTTTCCTAGTTTGTCTTGGACTCTTTTCTACATTTGCTCTTGTGATCGCTCGTCTCCTCCGACTTTGAGTCCTCTTTGTCTCGCGTCTGTCTCTCGCTCCGTCGCCTCGCCTCGACTCCCCTCAATGCTGATCTTCGCCTCGTAGCTGCCGGCCTCGCCTCATCTTGCCACCTCAGCTTGCGGATCGCCTCATCTCCTTGGTTCGCCTCCTGCAAGCTCTCTCGCTCTTGCCGCTCGATCTCATTCGCTGCTTGCCACCGATTATGGATTGTGGCCCTTAATGTTTTGTTCTGTCTGTTGAGATTCATACGGGAGGACGACATGACTTCACTCGCTCCTTCGACTGCCAGTGGAGGAAAACCAAAAGCAGATTGAAAACGAAAAGGAAGGAGACACGCAAGAGAAAAGCCAAGACGTAAGCAGGGATTCAGGAAGCAGCTCAGCTCAAATGGTGGTTGTTTGAAAACCACTCGACTGCAATTTTGTTTCATGGCGAAACTGCTTCTTTGCTATGTTGTTGACGCTAGGCACACAGTATAGTGGAGGATATATCTTGTGGACTCGAGGATGTTTCATTGTTATTCTCTATAGCAAATTGTTTTACTTAGCATGTTGGTTGTACTTATCATACTTAATATGCTCGTGGTACTACTTAATTTGCTCCATTTGGTGTGGTGATCTTGGTTTCGTGGTGTGAATTAGTGTGCGACTTACCCATCACTTTGGGCATTTTATGCAAAATCGAAGGTTGCTTATGTGAATTTGTGTACCTGTTTAAGTAAAAAAAAAAGCATACTTTTTTATGAATGAATTGAGAACGTTGTTTTTTTCTTTTATAAAAATGATAATTTATTATGTATATGTAAAGATATATATTTAATATACAACGTATTCTAATGTGTCAAAATTTTTAATTTTTTTTGAGAAATCATGTGTCAGCGTATCATGTCATGTCCCGTGTTCCTTGTCGTGACGGTACTAAATAGATTTCGTGGCTTGCGCTCTCTCTCTCGCCCCTGTCGGCCACTAGCAGGGACAAGCCTTGTCGGCACTGGGCTAGGTCAGCCTCGCCCAACCAAGCAAGGCCTGACCTTGCCCAGCCCAAATCTGTGCGATCATTGCAACAACCGCGTCCATCAGCTCACGTTCAACCATGGAGAGGAAGGATTTACAAATGAGGGAGGACTCGTGAGCAATTGGGTTGTTGTCGCCGATCGGCGAGGTTATTGAAGGGGTAGGGTTGGTCGCGGGAGGCAGCAACGACAACAACATCTTCTTCCACGTTCTTGAGCTCTATAGAAAATGAGTTCACTCTCAAACGGAGGAAGAGGAAAGATATAGGGAAGAAGAAAGGAACAGAGAAAAAAGAAAAGAAAAAAAGAAAAAAATTAAATAATTAAAAAAATTAAATATTGACCATGTGGCTTCCACATAAGCGGCGATCATATCCATGTCAACGTCGATCAGCCAAAATTGGCTGGTGGGACCGAATTGGCACAAAAGGCAAAAGGTTTAGAACTGAATTGGCACAAAAAAGATTTATGACTGAATTAACACCAATATAAAAAAGTTTAGGATTGAATTGACAAAATTAAAAGGTTTATAACTAAATTGGCAAAACTACTACAATAAATTTAGGACATTTTTGACAAAGAATGACCGTCACCATGGTCACCGCGATAGAATCCTATGACGACATCGGGTGACTCGCCGGCCGAAGCTTCTTAAAAAGTAAACATAGTAACATGTGACCACCCCTTTCAAGGTCTCCAGCAAGCTCCTCTTACCTACTCCGGAAAACTAGTCCGAAAAGTCCTGAACCTATTGCACGGCGTGCCGGCGGACAACTCAGTTTTAAATCTCTCAATTTTTGCTGACTTACCTCTAAATATTTTGAAGATTTATCAATTTAATTATAAAATATTTTGTAATTTGTCAATATAGTACCTTCCAATCAAATTATTTGACTAATTTGTTCAATTCTTTTCTTATCTTTCTCTTTATGTTTTGACTATCTTTTCAATTTTCTATGTGGTTGGCGGCCGCTGGCCACAGGCAAGGGCCCCGCGTTCAATGGGAGTCGATGAGTGGGGACCGATGAGGGTCGTGGCGCCCTCATTAGCCCTCTGACGAACTCCGAATACGCTGATCTGCGTCACGGTGTCGATATCAAGCTTTTTAGTGACTTATTAAGGCGAGTGAAATTTGAGTGATGACTCTGGAGTCTCGTCGAACTCGTCATCCACGAGGGCGACGTGGTTCTCATCCTCACGGCCCAAGCATCGGAAAGCTTTGAAGTAACGCTTGACGACCTTCTTTGATGCCTTGCTTGGTCTGGCCCTTGAGAGTCCCCTCCAATCTCTGAAAGGAAGTGAGGCTTGGATTGGTAGTAGATCTCGGCCTTCTCGATTGAATGGTGAAGGTTTGAATCTCAAGAAGAAAACCAAAGATGGACGCAAAAGAAGAGGAAATTCTAGGAGCCATGGTAATGTCTTCTAGGACAGCGTTCCAATTACTTAGATATTGTACTATCGATTGTCAATTGAAACAAGCGAGACATGATAGACCTCTAGGAACGGCACAGAGACCGGATACACACCTCTAGGATTCACTTGTGGTGGATCAGATTGTACTCACTTATTAATTGAACAAATTTTATTCGAAAAGAATGGCATAATAAATGTTTCTACCAATTAAGAATTTCATGAGTTCTTCGATTAGCGTAAAAAGAAAATCATTGGGCATAAGTTTGGGAAACATACATGCAAAATCTTTAATTTTTGGCCCCCTCGACCAACCCACCCCTATCCCCCCCCCCCCCCAAAAAAAAAAAAAAAAAAAAACCAAAACTATTTATTGTCTGAATTTTTAGGATTCGGCCATAGAAAATTTGAGCCTCGACAGTCGACACGACCCTGCATGCGACTACTAATAATTTAGCTACCAAATTGGTGTGATATTGTGAGGGGAGGTAAATTTTCTGTTTTGTCCACCATATTGGTGAAAAGAGAATTTTTAAACGTGAAGGTAAGAATAATGAAGAGTTTTTCTCGCGGACTGCTGAAAGGTCGTTAAAAACACTTTACAATCAAAGCATGCAATAATTCTGGAGAGATTAAAGAAAATATATGAAGTGTTCATCTTTATTGACGGCAGCTTCCGTTGCTTCTATTGCTAATAGTGCCCATTGAAAACCTTAGTCCAAAGGCATATTCTATTCCGCAGTGTTGAATTTTGATCAAGCAATCACAACGAAGAACACAAGAATTACGAGGTTTGGCGATGTGCCTACGCCCTCGGGCAAAACTCTTTTATTTTTTCATAAGAGATACGCTGCCATTATTATGCAATTTGTACACAAGGGATGCTACAACAAAGGAAACAAGCAAACCCAAAAAAAAAAATACAAAATATCAATATACAGATTTGCTTACAATCTCTTCTTTCCTTTGAATAGGAAAAATGCAAATCCCACATATATCGCCAATATTCCCCCTCAAGTTGGGGCAAAGACATCGTCAGAAGTCAACTTGTTCACCATATCTTGAAATACTCCTTTGGATAAAGCTTTGGTGAATACATCGGCAAGTTGATCTTTACTATGAACATATGGCGTCTCTATAGTCTTGTCTTGAACATTTTCCCTTACCAAGTGACAATTAATCTCTCTGTGTTTGGTCCTCTCATGGAAGACTGGATTTGAAGCAATATGTGTTGCCGCCTGATCATCACAAAATAGCTTCATAGGTTTAGACGTGGAATCACAGTCCAATTCTTGAAGTAATAGACGAAGCCATGCGATCTCACTAGTGGCAGAAGCCATGGCTCGGTACTCAGCTTCTGTACTAAATCTAGCCACAACTGTTTGCTTCTTACTTTTCCAGGTAACAATGTTTCCTCCAACGAAGGTACAAAAACCCGTGGTAGATTTTCTATCCATAGGGTTGCTAGCCCAATCAGCATCAATAAAACCTACAATCTCTGTATTATCATTATTCTTCAACAGTATTCCTCTTCCGGGGGAAGCTTTCAGATATTGAAGGAGATGGTTTATCAACTTCATATGCCCTTGTGTATGTTTTTGCATAAATTGGCTTATGTAGCTGACAAAATAAGCAATGTCATGCCTAGTAATGGTTAGGTAAATCAATCTCCCTACCATACGTTGAAATTGCCCAATATCCTCTAATGGTGTTTCATTAGACACAGTCTTACTGTTATAATCCATAGGAGTGCTAGCAGGTTTAACGCTCAACTTACCAGTCTCATTTAGAGATCTAGGACATATTTCCTCTGAGTCAATAATAGACCTTTGTCAGAACTTGCTACCTCTATGCCCAAAAAATACCTCAATTTTCCAAGATCTTTCATGTCAAATTCCTTGCTCAAGAATTGAGTTAGTTCTGCAATACATGTTAAATTACTGCCAGTAATAATAAGATCATCAACATAAATGAGAATGGCAACAATACCTTCACCGACTGTTTTAGTAAACATTGAAGAATCAGCTGCGCTCCTTGTGAAACCAAATCTAATGAGCGAGGAACTCAGTTTGCCATACCATGCTCTAGGCAATTGTTTGAGACTATATATAAGCTTCTTTAATTTGCAAACCATTCCCTTACCATTCTCTAAGAAATATCCTGGAGGGACATCCATATAGATCCCTTCCTCTAAGTTTCCTTGGAGGAAGTTATTCTTCACATCCATATGAAACAACGGCCAGCCACAGTTAACTGCCACAGATAGAAGAACACGAATAGTATTCATTTTCACCACAGGAGCAAATGTTTCCTTGTAGTCTATCCCATAGGTTTGAGTATACCCTTTTGCGACAAGTTGGGCTTTATATCTCTCAGCTGACCCATCACTATTATATTTGATCTTGTAAATCCATCGACATCCAACTGTCTTCTTCCCATTTGGCAATTTAGCAAGTTCCTAAGTATGGTTACGATCCAATGCTTAAAGCTCATCTTTCATGGCATTCACCTACACACTATTTTTACAAGCTTCCAAGAAGGTATTGGGCTCCTGTTGATTTTCAATGACTGATAAGAAACTTAAATACTTATGGAAATTCTATCATACCCTATAAAATCTTGAATGGGATACTGAGCAGTATAATATGTTGAAAAATCACGGAGTCGCGTTGAAGGCCTTGAAATGCGTGATGATCTGCGGATTGGAGCTGTGATAATAGGTGCCGCATCTACTGGAACTCCCTCTGTTGCATCGTCCGCCCAACTTCCAAATTAGCCGTAACTTGAACAGGAGCGGTGTTGACATTTTCTATATTCATAGGCTGATTCCATTGAATGACCACTGTTGAAATTTCCTCTTGATCGAACATTGAAGGTTCAATAGGTAGGACATGAAACAAAAATTCAGAATAGTCATCTTGCTCCCCCTGAATTTGATTCTTGGCAAAAACATGTTAGTCTCATCAAAGATAACATCCTGAGAAATATAAATACGTCTAGTGCTTAGTTCCTAGCATTTATATCCCTTCTTGACATTTAAGTATCCCAAAAACACACATTTTCGAGCTCGCAGATCTAGCTTGTCACCAGATTGAGAATGCACATAACACACGCATTCAAAAATTCTTAGCTGGGAGATACCAAATTTTTGGCCATACATACTTTCAATTGGAACCTTATATTCCAACACCTCACTAGGCAAACGGTTGATTAAGTAGCAGCTAGTAAGGACTGCATCTGCCCAATATGTCTTGGGTAAATTTTTTTAGAATAATAATACTCGGGTAACTTCAAGTATATGTCTATTTTTCCTTTCTGCAACTCCATTCTGCTGTGGAGGTTCACGCAAGAACACTTGAAAAGCCTGATTGGCATATTCAGTTCCATTCTCTGTACGAAGAATCTTTACTATAGTGTTAAATTGATTTTTCACCATATTGCAAAAATCTTGAAACACAGTCAAAACTTCACTTTTGGATTTAAGCAAATAAACCCATGTATATCGAGATTTATCATCAATAAATGTAACAAAATATTTGAACCCCTCCTTAGAGTCAATAGGAGAAGCTCCCCAAACATCCGAGTGAACTAAATAAAATAACTGTTTTGATTTATGTGTGCTATGTGAAAATGGTAACCTATGCTGCTTAGCATAATGACAAGGATCACAACAATTGGAATCATAACTAAAAGTCATATCAAGAGAATGCAGCACCCGATCAAAGGGAATCTAAACGCCAATGCCACAAACGGGATGTGTCAACAGTCTTCCTTTGCGCCGTCAACACTTTGCTGTTGAAATTCACCGTGTACAACCCATTTTGCAATTGCTCGTCACCAATCATCCTCCTGGTGGTTTGATCTTGGAAGAAAACCTTTTTAGGAGTAAAAATAGCATTGCAATTCCAATGATTAGTGCATTTGCTAACAGATAATAAATTTGAGGATAATTCGAGCATCAATAAAGCTTTAAAATTATGTGAGAAAAATTTAATTTGTCCGATACCCCTAGTTGGAACCTGCTCACCATTAGCAACAGTAATAGGTGGATGTGACACACCTGAAGTAATATTGGATAGCAAGTTTGGAGAATTACACGTGTGGTTTGTAGCCCCAGAGTCAATAATAAATTGAGTTTTGGATAAAACTAAGTAAGCATGAACATTATCAGATGTCATAGCCAAATTTTCAGTTTCAGTGCCGAAGGTGTTTGTTCCCTTGTTATGTATCTGAAGTAACTGCTGAACTTGTTGAGACAAAACCTCCAACTTGGATTGAAAACCATTCGGATTTTCTTGGACTGCCACCTTAGCTTCTGCACCCATGTCTTTGAAAAAACGCATATGCGGATGAAATACCCAATACCTCTCTTTGGAATGCCCATAATGATTGCAATGGTCACAATGAAACCGTACTGGTTTCTCGAATTTTCCTTTGGCAAACCGAGCAGTCGGGTCTCCTTGCTTCATGTTGATAGCATTGCGAGCCGATTGTTCTTCAAGCTCTCTTGATGCAATTGGGGCCGAAGGCATAACACGTCTCATTGTTTCCTCACTTTGGATTATGGCACATACTTCATTGAAAGTGGACAATTGTGGACTCATAAGAATTTGACGTTCGGTGTCCTCAAATTCGGGTCTAATGCTTGCTAACAGCTGAAAGATTTTATCTTGCTCTTCTCGATTAACATAATCCATCGCATTCTGGGTCGCGGGTCTGTACTGACGAAGCTCATCCCATTGCTTCTTCATTTTTCCCAGATGTTCAGTGAAGGATTGTGTTGCGCCTTGCTTAGAACAAGCAAGTCATTACTGTAGCTCAAAGATCCGAGATGCATTTCTGGCTTGACCATACATCTCGTATATCGAATCCCATAACGCCTTTGCCGACTCTGAATATGCAAATATCTCGTTGATCTTCGGTTCCATGGAATTGAATATCCAAGACATCACACTATGGTCATTGGCTTGCCATTCCTCAAAAGAGGGATCAGACTCTTGAGGAATTTTTGTATGACCAGTGATATGGCCCAATCGAGATCGTCCACAAGAGCAATTGTGATGGCTGGGGACCACGGCAGAAAGTTCCTCCCATTAGCAACAAGGACGTAAGTCGCTGACTGTGTGCCTCCTGCACAACGGTCTTTGATGACCCCGTCCTCACGATGTCCGTTGATGAATCCTTTCTTGCAACATTTTTCTCTCTATCATCCATAATGCAAAGCAGCCAAAAAGGAAATTGCAGAGACGATAGAAGACGGGCAAAAAGAAATTCGATACAGTACTCACATGAATCGCCGATCTGAAACCCGCTCTGATACCATGTTGAATTTTGATCAAGCAATTACAACGAAGAACACAAGAATTACAAGGTTCGGTGATGAGCCTACGTCCTCGGGCAGAACTCTATTATTTTTTCATAAAAGATATGCTGCCATTATTCTATAATTTGTACATAAGGGTTGCTACAACAAAGGAAACAAGCAAACCCAAATATATATATATATATATATATATATATATATATATATCAATATACAGATTTGCTTACAGTCTCTTTTTTCCTTTAAATAGGAAAGATGCAAATCCCGCAAATATCGCCAATACACAGGGTACAATGCATGTATGCCATCGATGTCATCTTCTTGAAGATTCCTTTTGGCAGCGCCCGGTGGGATAAGGGGATACATAACGGAGCTCGGATCCTCGCTGTGGCCGAACCCTAGGAGGTGTCCTACTTCATGCAAGGCCACCGTTTTCAAGTCGAATTGGTTCGAGCCCGGTTGATGCTCCATTGCTCGTCAGCGTCGCCGTGGAACCTAACGTCGGTCGGGCCCAAAAGCATGGGCAAGAACTCCGCCGATCCCATCGAAAGGGTAATAGTTGCCGTGATCGCCACTATAGAAGAAAATGGTGATGTCGGACGGCTCGCCGGCCGGAGCCTCTTCGAAAGTGAACGCGGAGACATGGGACCACCTGTTGAAAGCTCACCAGCAGGCTCCTGTCGTGTGTTTTTGTAAAGCCGCCACTTAGGCATGTTAGGAAGGAACTTATATCGTGCTACCGTGTGGAACTTGCAAGGCTTAGTGGCGTTCCCTCTCGGGTTCCTTGGGTGGACGGGACCAGGCATCCCGCATCTCGGGATGCTCATTTGCTTCACGGTGCCGGCGTCAATCTCTCCGGTGACTCTAAGATGGTGGAATTTCTGGTAAGATCTGAGCGCAGACTCTAAAAGTCTCGTCGAGCTTGTCGCTCCATGACGGCAATGCCGTTCTCGTCCCGGTGGTACAAGTATCCGTAAGCTCTGAGGTAACACTTGACCTCTTCGATGCCTTGCTCTGGAAGGAAGTGAGGCTTGGATCGATAGTAGATTTCAGGCTTCTCGAGTGAGTGGCGAAGCGTTGAATTGCGATCAAGAGAAAAAGGATGGACACAAAAGAAGAGGAAACTCTAGGGTCCATTTTGAGGGTGTGCGTGTGCGTGTAGTGTGTGGGATTTCAGTCCCTCATGTGGCTATTTATTGGACGAGGATCCTAAATAAAAACTTTGATTAAGATAAGGGCGCGGTTTTTCGAGGAAAATGCGCGATTTAAAACAGCATTTTATGAAGTTTATATTACTTATAAAAATAAATTAATGATTTCTTCTCATCGCTTAAAAAAATTAGAAACAAATTGTTATCAATGATAAAAATATTTTTTGTTGACTAATTTTTCTGAACTAAGCAATTATTTTTCGTAAAATGTTTACCAAATCGCCTATTTTACGCGCCACGAACGTACCCTAAATTCGAGAAAATCCATGAATTCGTTACAATAATGTAGAGACCTAATAGACCTCTAGAAATCAATTGTGAAGGATAAGATTATACTCCCTTGTCAATAGAATGAACTACTTATTCAAAAGGATATTATGATTAATAAATAATTCCAGTCGAGCCAATTCAGATAATGTTTCTACTAATTGCGAATTTCATGAGTTCTCTTCTATTAGTGTAAAACAAAACCATTTAGGCATAACTTTGGGAAACATGTCGTAAAGTTTTTGGCCACTCCAAACCCTAAAACTATTTAATTGTCTGAATTCTAGAGTTCGGCCCATCGAAAATTTGGAGGTTCAACGCGACCATGCGTTGGCTAATTATTTATGCTACCAAATTGGTTTTATGTACGTGAGATAATTAAAGATTTTATAGGATTGCTATTTAAGCTAGCAGTGTATTATAATATAAATCACAATCAAATACGACCAATCAAGAACATGCACAATCGAGAGATAAACATAGAATCAGTAACAATATAGGGGATCTCCTAATTATCTAAAAACAAACATATACGTCGGTATGCCAAGCAAAACATCGACCATATTTATGTTATTCATGTTGTTAAATCTACTCATCATACTACAATGGAGGTGGAAAATGGTGCAAAGGCAGCCGACAGGAGCCGACAAAAGCAACAAGTGCTCAAGGAGTAGGAATAATGACCCATATTCATTGTCAAACAGTTTCGATTGTTGTTAAGCAAAAGCAAAAACCAACTCCCTACTTTCCTTCCAAAATCATTCACATTTGTGAGAAAATTATACATGAAGTTACGTGTCGAGACTTATACAATGTGAAGGTGACGGTGCCACCTGGATTTCGTCGGGAGAACGTAATACTTTTCCACCAGAGACACCCAAAAGTAAAAAAAACTCCACGGATGACTCATCGTCATTCAACATCAGCTCAATTGACGTGCCTCTTAGTCTAATTCGATTTAGTTAAGTTCTTATGTGCCACTTTCAGTTGAGATTTTACTAACGATGGGAACCCAGATAAGATCCTTTGATTTAGAGTATGTGTCTTCAACGATGTCATGCTTACTCAAGAGATTGTTTTAGCTTGAGATGGGAAAATTATATGTCCAAGTAACCAAGGTGGAGTCAGCTTACAGATCTAACCTCAGCATGTGTTACATCGATATATAGAGGAACAAAGATAGCCATGCATGTAAGATACAATTGCACCGACCGTCTTTTGCCATCTCACCAAAGAAAAAGAAAAAGAAAAAGAAAAAGAAAAGCTGGCGACCACATTTATTATACGTGGGTACGGTACATTATTCATCGGGGTCCAGCCTTAATGGAAGGCTCGGGTACAAAGGGCTGTGAACGTTAGCGTGCTGAAACGCAGAGTTTTGGGTCCAACCGGCAATATTTAATCGTATTTTTAAAAATAATTTCTGATTTCTTAAAGAGGAAACCATTTTCCGGAATTTAAGCACGAGTTTTTCTTTGACTCATGTGCCTAAACGATCCAAATAAGGAAAATGTCTTCCTGAAAACAGTCCGAGCCGAAATGTGAAAAAAATTATGTCAAAGTAGCCAAGGTGGAGTTATCTTGAATTTCTATCACCAACCCTTTGTTTGCTATAGTGCTGCATGACAACATTTCAATTTCTGAATTTCTTGTGACAGAGAAATTCGTGTGGTAAAGTCACTTTCGAAGTAGAAATAAGTTTAAATAAAAAAAAATGACTTATGGTCAGATTTTCTACTTTTGGATTTTTGGCAAACTTTAAGAAGTAAAAAATTTTTACTTCTCGGCTTTAGAATCACTTCTTCAACCACTCACGCCGCCGCCGCCGCCAAAGATTTTGTTAATAATGTTTCAAAAATAAAAATTTTCAACCATTACCAAATGAATATTCCTCTAATCAGAAGTTAAAAAAATCAATTTCTACTTTTGAAGAGAAGTAGATAAATTAACTTCTAGTCAGAAGTTGATTTCTTTACGAGAAGTGTTGTCATGCAGCACCTTTGACTGCGTATGGTAGTGTTTTTGTTCTTGGGAGCATTTTTTTGAAAAGAAATAATTTTTTATTTTTCTGTTCCTGGCTACGATTTTTTAGAACAAAAACACGTTTGGTAAGTAAAAAATATTTTTTTTTCGTCGCCGTCGATCGGCGAGCAGCGGGCGATGGGTCGGAGGCAGACAGCTGTGGTGGGCGACGACCGACAGGTGATGGCCGCATTAGCGGCGATGGATGGTGATTCCAAAAAGAGTTCCAAAATCCAGAATCAATTTTTTTTTTGTTTCTTGAAAATTGTTCCTTGACACCACTTTTGAAACATTTTTGAACCATACGCGTTTCTATTCTAAAAGTGTTCTTGGAACACTTTTGAAATAGAAATATTCTCTGGCTACGATCCATACGCAGCCTTATTGTCACCAAATGGAAAAAAAAAACTAATCTAATCGCATAGTGCTTGTTAATCAAGGGTAACCTTGCCAGCAAGCTGGTTAACAAACAATGTGCACAAGCTAGCAACGTAGGAGACGAAGCTCCAATGACTCATCTAGGCGCAGATCGCTACTATACGAGCCTACTAGGTAATAGCCATTCGAAAATGACGTTGAGTCTATCCGCCCCACTGATACCCCCAAATTAAGAGAAAATATTATTCTTCCCTTCATCCCAGGGAAGACCGCCAAAGTTTTACTTCCTAGAGTTGAAGTAATTTAAGGACTTGCTTAGGTGCAATTAGAACATATATTAATTGGCAACGACTTCTATTATGCATGCGTACACGCATCTTAAACTTCTCCATACCAGGACTACACTAATTTACCAAACGCAGAAAAATTTGTGAAGGGGTACAAACAAAGCGTGTGTTATTAAATGCTGCTTTCATTCCAGAAATCACTTATTGCATAGTGAAAATGTGCTGAGATTGCCCGTGGAATGGCCTAGGATTGCTAGGAGTACAAAGCATGTATTCCATCGAGGTCATCTTGTTAAAGAACCCTTTTGACAGCACCGGCCGATTCCAAGTACATCCATCTGGGTGGAGCCGGGGTTTAGGCTCCACGGCTCATCCGCGTCATAGTGGGTCTGATCGTAGACTGAGAAACCGGATCCTCTACCGTAATGGTAGGGTTGTCTTGATTGATCTAGATCGTCCAACTGAAAATGAACGGTCCAGATTAGTCCACATCATTTTTTACTAAAAAACTATAGACTGATTTGGGCCGTCCATTAATGGACGGCCTAGATCTCAAGGCACCTCTACCATTAAGGTAGGAGATCCAAATCCAAACCGGAAACCAGGGGTTGGCTTAGACGAATGCTGGGGCCATCGAAAGGTTGACCGTCACCGTGATCGCAATTGTAGAAGCCTATGACGAAATCGGGCGACTTCCCAGCGATACCTCATTGAAAGTGAACGCGGTAACATGAGCCCAGGTCTGGAAAGCCCTCCAGAAGACTCCTCTCAACTCCTCCGGTGACATGGCCATGGGGATGGATCCAAAAGCATAGGTGAGATGAAAATTGGAAGGCGGAGCGAACCTATAGCGCGATACTACGTGGAACTCGTTTGGCTTATTGGCACTCCAGTTCGCGCACCTAGGGCGGACGAAATCGGACACCCCGCATCTCAGGACGCTCATTTCCTTCACGGTGTCTAAATCCACCTTTCCGGTGACACGGTAGAATCTCTGGTGAGATCTGAGTGCCGACTCTAAAGTCCCGTCGAACTCGTCATCGTCCAGGAGGGCGACACGGTTCTCGCCATCGTAGACTTGTAGTCCAAGTATAAAGCTCTGAGATGACGCTTGACCTCTTTGACGCCTTGCTTGTTCTGGCCCTTGAGAGACCCCTCCGAACCCTGGAAGGAAGTGAGGCTTGGAGCGGTAGATCTCAGGCTTCTCAGGTGAGCGACGAAGGGTTGATGGACTGCAAGGAAGACAGCGAGAATGGACGCAGGAGAACACAACATTCTAGGACCCATCTTGGTGCGTGTGCGCAGTGTCGTTTTAGGAAGGTGTTCTCATTCTAGTATGAGTGGAAATAAAACACATCTGAGGGAAGGGCAGGCGATACCTTTCGCAATGGCATGGTATTCTCCTTGTGGGGATAGATAAAGATTGCAGTCCTCTGCCAATGTAACGAATCTTCGTTCGAAAGGGTGTTCTGATCAACAAGTAAATATCATAACTCAGGCAAGCAAATCAGACACAATGACAATTAGTTGGATTCTCGCGGATTTGTAAGGCATATTCTTAGGAAAGATATATATGAAATCTTCAATTATCTAGCCCCACTCCCAAAAAGGGATAATTACCAGCCAAAAAAAAAAGTCTCCTAAACCTATTATAATTATGTTAATCCAGTCAATTTTTTTTTTTACCATTTCAACCCTAAACCTTTTGTATTTGTATAAATTAAGTTCATTTGGCTGGCCGACGCTCACGTGAATAAATATTTTAATAAATTTTATGATGTATGGCTGCATGCAATTGATTCTCACCCTGGAACCAAAAACTGCATACTAAGAGTCGGTTCCCCTTAATTGCCGCTTGCGGTCCAGTTCCTGGGTGGGTTCATGAAACTGATCTAGTAGCAGATACCTAATATCCATATAAAGCAAATTACCATTGCATCACTTCGATTTTCCCCATGATTAAAACTCCGCAGTCTCTTCGCAGTGGCCTCCACTCCATGCGTTCTCTCTGTCTCTAAGTCTGGAATACAATCCAATCTCGTCCTTGGAGAGTCAAGTTCTCAAGAACATTTTGTACTTCCAAAAAGAAAAACTTCAGATGTTATCTCCATCACTAACAAACTATCGTGAAAGAAAAATTGCAGCATCTTAAAAAGATTTATTGATTTCCGATCAAATGAAGCACACGTAAATGTTTAAGAATACAAATCCCCCTTTCACTTCTTCAAGCATCTAATCGAGAAAAGATCAGGAATTTCTCACCAATTCAAAAGCCACAACGAACGGAACCCAAACTGGAAAGAAACTCAAGACGACATCTCCCAAACTCCACAAGCGGAAAAAACAAACAAATCTCACCCTCTAGTGACCAGATGAAACTTGAAACGAAGCAGAGGGGCAAAAGGGGGACAAAAGAGAGCGAGAGCTGCGAGAGAGAGGCGTAAGACTTGAGGCCAAGCGACGAGGCCGGGCGCTACCGAGAGCGAGAGCGAGAGAGGGAGACAAGGCTGCGAGATGAGCCGAGAGAAGAAGAGAGGTAGGAAACTAGGAATTAGGGTTTTCATTTGAATACATCGAAATAGAAAACACACTCTGGAACAGGAAATCGGGCCGATACTCACTGGTTTCAATAAAGGGAACCGCCGAATATATGCTATAACCTATTACAACACGAGTAAAATTGCTTCTTAACAACTCAAGCACAAAAACCATTTTTTCTTGATGCATAGCGATTTTGATCTTTCTCTCTTCCATCCATCAACAAACTAGCCCAAAATAATCAGCAGTTTATATTTGCCCAATCAAGAATCAAATATCTTGAGGCAAAACGTATATCAGAAAAGAGATGGATATTGACGTACCGTGAAGACGAAATTGTACCACATCTCAAGAATAGAACTCGAGAAACCAATCCTCCTCCACATCATCTTCAAATAATCAGTGGTCACGAAGTAATGCTTCTGCCGGAAAATCCGACTCCCTCTGTCGTTAGAGCGCCACAGTAATTAGGCAGAGCAACACATCGTAGAAAGGCCTTCTCGTCCAAGGCTATAATCACCAGAAGTTTTTAAGAGCCTGCGAGTTCCGTCTCCTATTCTAAAGCTTTCCAGGAAGAGATCGGGGATGGAGCCTGGAGCAGCCCACGCTTCTTTATTTAGAGTTGCCAAGACGACAGTTCTGTCTTTTATTGCAGAATCCTCCAAAACTTTTTCGAGCCTGTATTTCTCGGAAGACTACATACAATAGTTCTACCGAGGAATAAAGCACGTTTAAATCCATCAGAGCACAGAAGGTCGAGGTGACGATTGAGGAGCTCCAAAGAGTATGCACGCAACACTTTCAAAAATTTTAGCTACCGAACAAACATTAGAATGCATCATTTCACCATAGAAGAGGAGCTAAAGGATGGACAACTACAAATCGCTGTCCATCTGGTGGGGAGCTAGATAGCAGCGTACTTCAATATCACCAGGTGTACTTCTGTTCAAGCAAGATTATCAACTAAATTTGCATCCACATGTTACTTTACCACCGACCCCAACTACTAGTTTGAGATAAAAGAGGTGTTGAAGTTGATTGCTAAATCACATGAACCTAAACTTTGCGGCATCTAAGGCCGCTTAATCCTATAGTGATGCAATCAGAAAGAAGAGCTGCTAAAATATCTTCTACGTTATGCATCGATTCCAGTTGAACTCTTAAAAGCAGAATCTGGCTATTCACCACCGCAATCGGTTGAGTTAATTTCTTTTTTCACATTAATAGGGAAAGCTGTTAAAGTTCATATCACACCATTCATTTCACAATCACAAACTGAAGTTTGAATTAAAGAAGAAAGGCCTCTGCCAAATTCACTAATGTTTGAGCTAAAACTGTGAAAATGCATTCGCAACAACGTTTGACTATCTCTTCTTTTTCCCGCCCTTGCCGGATTTCGAAGTTCCAGTACTCGTGATGGACGCGGGCTCTTGCTTCTTGGTTCGTCCAGCATGTCTTGGAACCAGCTCTGCAACATGAAGCATGAGCTGTTTTCCTGCAACACATTGTTCAAAGTTACGACACTATAACCATGAATAAGAATCTCCTAGACTGGAACCAGCAACGGTTAGGACATTCTCTTTTTGGAAATTAAAACTTCCTCAAAAAAGGAATCACTAGGCATGATAGACATACATCTGGCTGTGGCTAGGATAAACTACTCCTGCTCTGTTAAATCCATGTCAACGGCAAGAGCAACTCGCAGGCACTAATCAAACTTACTGGAAGATATGGCTGGATTGTACAGAGTCCCATCCTCCCTCTTGAGCAAAACCCTCACTCTCCCTCTCTGCATGAAATCTCGCGGATACGCCTTATCAAGCTGCAACAATCCATTATTTTTTTTTGGTCGAAAAACAACAATCCATTTCGACGTCAACAAATCGCACCAAAAACATTCCCAAGCATAACACGAAACAAGAAACGAAGCAAAGAAGCGAAGACCGCCAGGATCAAACGAACCTCGATGGCATAACGGAGCTTGAGATGGCTGCAACAGTCCCCGATCTCGACGCAAGTGGGGTTCTCGCACGCTTTCGTCGCGGCGATCCGCCTGCCCTCGGCGATCGTCTTCTTCGAGTTGATGTAAACCGGGTAGAGGACGACCCACTTCTTTATGTCCGGGATTTGCCCTTCCATTGGCGACGATCGAGGCCCCAGGCGAGAGAAGAAATTGGAGTTGCGAATAGCCTGAACAGGATGGGAAGAGGCGCTTCAATCGACCGACGCTCTAACACAACCGATTGGAGAAATTAGGGTTCTAAAGATTTGCAAGCGGAAGAAGAGCAGAAGGGAATTGTGGCGAGAAGAGAATTGGCAAGCCACGCTCTAACACAACCGATTAGTCAGTGCGGGAGAGGGACGGCGGAGCCGCGGACCGACAAAACCTCCGGTGAAACGTCGCCAACCGTATCGGATGACAGTGGGTTCGAGGAGAGACCAACCTGAAAGCGAAGAAGGTACAATTTGAAGGAAGGGCAAATGGGCAAAACAGTTGGGGGTAAAAGACGCCACGTCACTATCAATAGTCTCTTCTCGACGGTGAGCTACCAGACTGAATTTATACGAGTTAATACGAAAAATTTCAAACTTGTGCAATTATTGATAAATTTATTGTAAATTATTTTTTTATCATAAAAAATATCAAATTAATATATTTATGATAAATTTACCTAAATTATTTTTTCACCATCAAAAATCCTAAAATGATGCAATTGTGATAAATTTATCCCAAACTAAATATTTTTACCACAAAAAAAATCGTAAATCGGTATTTCTGTGATAAATTTACCTTAGTTTCTATTAAATTAAGTTATTATCACGAAAAATTTCAAATTGATATATATGTAGCAAACATAGAATAATGTGTACACCCAACAATTGTCACATGTTATTCAACTCATCAATTTAACAGTAAAATTTAACGAGAACTAACAAAGGATAAATCCATCACAAATATACCAATTTGAAGTAAATTTATCGTAGGTGTATTAGTTTAAGATTTTTTATGGTAAAAAAAATAATTTAAGATAAATTTGTCACATGAATACCAATTTAGAGTTTTTGGTGATATTAACCTATTTTATATTGGTAGAAAACTTTCAATTTTGTCAATCGTATTAATACAAATATAAATTCTAAATTTGATGCTAAGAATAATTAAGATCTATATATTCCAATAATATATGTGTGTGTGTAAATTCCCTTCATTATAATGAACTATTAAGGCTGTGTTTAGTTGTCGGACGTATTTGCAGGATAGGAGGAAAAATTATCAAAAAACTCCTAGATCTATTGCACTTTTACCAATTCAAATCTAACCCTTTTAATTTTGTCAATTAGTCATAACATTTTTGCATTTATGTCAATTCAGTTCTAAACGTGAATGCTCGCTAGTGCTGATATGGACATTGACGCTAACATGGACATCGACTCTAATATGGATATTTTATTAATATTTTATTATTTTTAAATTATTATTGTTTGACCTTTTCTTCTCTTTCATTTTTTTCACCTTTCTTATTCCTCCTTTCTTCTTCCTCGGTGTCGACCGGCCAAAGGTTATGTCAACATTCCTCGCCGAAGTAGGGTGAGGCTAGCCATGGTGAGGTTGACCTTGCCGTCGCCAGGCAAGGGTGATCATGGAGAGGCGACCTCGCCCAAATCTGGCTGTGGGAGGTCGACCAGTCATGACAACCTCTCTATGGATGGCGAGGTCAGTCGAACATGGCGGCTTCAGCAAGGTGAAGAGAAAGTATTGGGTCATCATGGCTTCGTACTCAAGATTGGGCGAGGCTCATCCGCAAGTAACCTCCTCCAGATTTTTTCCTCGTCTTTTGCAATTTTCATCTTTTGCTACCTCCGTTGGTTGCCTAGATTTGGCTCGCCATCCCAAATCTAGGTGAGGTTGTGACTTGTCGTCCATGGCTAGCTCGCGACTCGCTATTTGAGGACGGTATCTAGCTAACCTCACCCAGCCCAGATCTGGGCGACGAGCGAGGTCGCGACTCGTCATCCGTGGCGACATTGGCCAAGCCACTGGTGGCCTAGCCTTTGGCCAGGAAAAAAAGAAAATAGAAGAAAAGAAAAGAAATATAAAAATAAGAACTAATTTTAAAATATTAATAAAAATTATCCACATCAGCACTGGCTAGTATTCATGTCACCGCCGGCCGATCAAAATTGATCGAATGGATTGAATTAGCACAAAAAGGGATTTAATATTGAATTGAAATAAATGCTAAAAATTTTTAACTGAATTGACAAAATTAAAAGATTTATGACTGAATTAGCAAAAGTGTGATCAGTTTAAGATTTTGATAATTTTTTCCTCGATATGATTAGGATAGGGTAGAGTTTTAAATATCTCATCTAATGTTTTTTAATGTCCGGATATAGACTGAGTTCAAATAAATACAAGTGTGATTCGTTGAACTGAAATTTTTTAAAAAAATGATTCATATGTTTATCATCTCCATCCATGTCGAACGCCCCTCCTCTCGGTGACTTCGAGAACACCAACGAGGATGGCCTCTTCTAACCCGTTCGCTTTCTCTCTTTCGTTTTTCTGTATTTGCTATGCATGGATCAAGAACGATCTCAACAACTTGCTTTGTCCTGTGGATATCTGTCTCCTCCAAGTTTTGAACATGGGTCGTTCCCGTACAAGATCGTGCTTGGCCATGTGGCGATGTTTCAGATCGTAAATTGCGAACCAACATTTGTTGTGGTCGTCCGCGCGTTACTTGTCTAAACTCATGTCTTGCTTGATATAATAGTTAAGTATTAAATCATGCTTTATTTGTCGCATGCCATCGAAACAGCAGGTCTTGCGTTCAAATCTTTCCGGACATTATTTATCTTCTCAATTAAATATTTTCATTAAATATTAAACAACGTCTTCGTCTAATGGCTTAAACTTTTAAAATAGTTAAAAGTGATTCATAAAATCTCAAAATGTCGCTTGCTTGAATTGAATGCTTTTGCATACCACTTCTTCAAATTGTTGATTAAAGATAGATGGAAGTGTCCCTTTTATGTACATACACCTAAACAGTAAGGAACATTATTAAAAAAAATTTCTAAACCTTTTGCGCTTTTGACATTTCGGTTTTAAACCTTTTAATTAATTTAATTCTAAATTTTAATTTTGTATTTGTGCCAATTCAGTCATAAATCTTTTTTATTTGTCAGTTCAGTCCTAAACCTTTTTTTATGTCAATTTAATCTTCAACTTTATATATCTGTGCCAATTCAGTCTATTTGACCAACTTTGGCAGGCCAACACTGATGTGGACCCAGTGTTAGCGTGATAATTTTTAATGATTATTTGATTTTTTTTCCAATATTTTATTTTTTTCTGGATCATCTTCTTCCTGTGAGAACAAATCGATTTCAGCAAAGACAAATGATGCACGCCCAAAGATCCACTATTACCTTCAGTTGCAGCATTTTGGAACTGGCTCTCCAATCCTGGAATAAAACAACGAAAAAGGCTTAAGCACAAACAGTTGGACTCTAACCTCCATCAGAGAATGAGAAACAGATTCAGGAGCTCGCACGAGGAAATGGGTCGCCTGCCTTCCAAATTCAAGAAACGAAAAAGAGAGGAAGAAACTAATCTCCTCCATGACAGGGCGAGGCCGAGCTTATTGAGGAGTGGTTCATACTCCTCAATGACAGAAAAGCATCATGAGTCTCGTTCCATGCTGAGCGAGCGAGGGTCTAGGGGAGCTAAATTGGAGAGAGTCTTAAGGGGCAGTGACTTTTACGATTTAAGCTCGTATTTTTTCATTAGTAGTTTGGGTTTGAGCTCATGAATAGATGCTATCATAGATATTATTTTTTTATCATAATTGAAAAATGTAATGAGAGGTGCGAGGTGCTAATTACACTGAATTCCTTTGATAGGACATTTGGAAAGATTCGAGCGCGGATTCTAGCATCTCGCCGGTGGGGATTCTTATTTTTCTCGTCAGTACACGTATCCGTGATATCATAATAAATAGACAAACTAAAAAAAAAATTGGCATGACTCACTGTACTCGGACGGCATTGTTCCCGTCCTCGTAGTCCAAGTATCCGAAAGCCCTGAGGTAACGTTTGACCTCTTTGATCCCTCGCCTGGTTTGGCCCCTGACCGCTCCCACCAAGGTTCGGAACGAAGTGAGGCTTGGAGTATTAGATTTCAGGCTTCTCGGGTGAACGGTGAAGGGATGAATCGCAAGGAGAACCAGGATAGACACAAAGACAGGAGAGATTTTGGGAGCCATTATGAGACTATGTCTGTTCTCTAGGACAGTGTAACCCAAAACTGTTTGTGAATTTTGCTAGTTTATGTGGCTATTCATGGATGGACCTACGACCAATATGACCCGAGAATGAGGGTCCGGACCACAGTTCATAGGAACGAGTCTCCTATCACGGTGACTTGTCCCGCAGAGTGTTTATTTACATATACAATACAATGGTCCGAGACTTCGTAGACCCCAGGAATAGACTAGTAATGACCAGACTGGACTCGATCAAAGTTTGAGTTTCGACTGTTTTCAAATGACGGTCTGTTGCAAGGAGTCCCCATCTACATCTTGCATCCAATGGACAAGTAAACAAATGCGACGGCATGATCAACATGTCAACTCGCCAGACGTACGAACCGGTACTAAGGAGCTTTCTTCTTAGGAGTGTGCATAGTCCGGGCCGGGCCGGTTCCTGTATAGAACTGGGGACCGGACTAGTAGTCTCGCTCCTCAAATTTTCGAGATTGGGGACCGGCAGTCCGGTTCGGGCCGGTCTTGTTACGCCCCGCGTTCTTACGAACACGCCAACATCCCATTAGCACCATTATGTTCATTCTATCACAGGATCAAACGGCAGGCGACAAGCGAATGAATTTAAATACACATGCGGAAGCGATATATATAACTCCATACAATACTTAACACAAGATTGCTGAGGATGATAAAAATACTTATACACAACTTGATATAAATCCAGTTGTACAACTTGATCATAAGTAAGGATACAAGGTAGAGTTTGAAAGGGGTGAGGGATTTAGTCAAAAGGGTGCATCTAGTCTAGTCACGACACTCCTATCCTAAATGGTGTCCCAAAAAGTTAGGTACCACAGTTATACCTAAAGATCAGGCCCGCTGTCGGCTGAGTAGTCCTCGTTAGTCACATGGTCGTACTCTGCAGAAGCATCTGACTCCAGGTCCATGGGAGCTTCTACCTCTAGGTCGGATTTTGTATTCGCAGGCGCATCAAACTCATCTGCACTCATCTCTAACTCGGTCTCAGATTCCAACTCAGCATCAAACTCTTCCTCTAGTTCTTGTTCCAACTCGGACTCAGTGGGTTCTACAGGTGCTTCCTCTGCATCAGAGGGCTCCACGACTTCGGCATCCTCCGTAGGCTCCGGGGGCTTCGGCTGGCTATCCTCTTATTTGACTTCCGGATTGAGTACCTCGTCATCAGGGGGTGTAGTGCTGCACAATCCAGGAATCACACTCCGGGGTACATCGAAGCTCTTCAAGGATCCGTACGTCACATCGCCGTCCCGATAGAACCATGTCTCAAAATAATGCGACTCCCAATCGTCAACCCATACTATACTCCCCTTTCTAATGTACACCGACTTCTGGATATTCATCGGCTCCCCAAAAAGTTTTGGTGGCATGCTTAAGGTTTGGGGTCTGAAAAAGTTGAGCCCACGACGGGGCGAGAATAAATCTCAGTAAGCTAATTCTAAATCTAAACTAGGTCATTAGCACCTCCAGACACATTTAAAGCACGCAATGTCCAACCCGAAGAAATACAAGGCAATCGATACATTAGCACAAGTCATGGCATATGGCGCTACACAATATCGCATTTTAAAGGTTCAATTATTTAATCAATACTAAGCTTCCGTACTTGGGTACTCACTAGCTCGTAATTTTATAGGATAGTAATACACTCATTGTGGTTCCAACTTTCAAATGCTAGGCCCGCGCTTTAGCGCCTCAGGCTTAAGAAATCCTTATACCCACGTTAGTACGCCTCAAGTCACAATGTTATTCTAGGACTCGCGTTAGTACGCTTCAAGTCAATCCCGCGTCTAATGCCTCATGATGTATTCAAACCTCGTGTCTAACGCATCAAAGCATAATGTGCACACAAATTTATAACTCAATAAATAAATAGCTAATCAAAGCGAGTTACACAATTCATCAATCAAGAGCACCATTTAAAAGCGAGCATTTATAAGCAGCGTCAGAAGCAACGACAAAAGCAACATCAGAAGCAGCGTTAGAAGGAACACTCAGAAGTAGTGTCAAAAATAGCATCAGAAGGAACGCTCGGAAGCAGCGTCAGAAGCAAATCATCTTCAACATTCACAGCCTCAAACTACCTTTGATCACCATCAGACCCACCATTAAACACGTCTATTAGTAGCCTAATGTCCTAGGTAACATTTAAGAGTAACTTACCAAGCAAATGAGCAAGCAACACCGACCAAGGAGGTGACACGAGTTACGGTTCAACTTGATTCGACAAGTACAGGTTCACCCCTTGAATCAATAAATAAAACAACCATGAAAACTCATCAATAACGCTTTTAACATCATTTTCCCACCTTCTCACGTACTAAGCTAGGCTCATGGTTAGGTCGCGTTCGGTGGTGGTTTAACGGCGACGGACGGGCGGCGGTTCGGCAAGGTGGTGGCGTTGGCTTTGAGGTCCCTCGGCCGAACAAGCAAGAAGGAGAAGGAGAGGGGACGTCGGTCTCCTCGAGGCCAAATCAAGAGAGAGAGAGAGAGCTTGAGAGAAAAGATGAAGATGAGATAGTGATAGAGAAGTGAATTCGGCCGAGCGAGGGAGGAAGGGAGAGAAAGGATGATATCCCATTTGCATGAACAAGAGAAAGTGGGGTTGGTAGTGGGATTATTTGACTGAGATGAACAGTAGGAATGAATGACTAGTTGGTGGGAGTTGGTCTTAGGGTTTGACTAAGTCATCTCCCTTGTCCTTTTTCTCTTCAATAATTCAAGAACACTCAAGTCCTTTTTATCGTCCTAGTTTTCGGCCAAAGAGGGGGAGGATTAAAGAGCAAATGCCCTTACTTAATTCTAAAAACATGAGTAATTTTCGAGAGGCAAAAATGAAAATTTTCACTTCTCCTAAATTTCACTTTTTCAATTTCAATAAGTTGTACCCTAACCTTAGTTGCCCTCGATGAGGTGACGTCCAATCTATTAACGTTGGAACTTTTGAATGTCCGGCCTCCGATCTCGAAATTCGATTCATGGCCAAATTCAGTCAATTGGTATTTCATCGTATCTCAGACTAACGGGCAACTTTTAGGAGTTACGCGTATCAACCCGTGATTATCACGTTTAAGAGTTATTTGAGCCATGGCGACTTTGATTGTCAAGTAATTGCGAGGGTCAATCACTAGTTCCAAAGGACGCGATCTTTAGAAATCGGTTTAGATTAATTTGCAAATCATACTATGGTCATACGAAATCACCTGTGAACCAATTGCATAATGCTAGCAAATCGTTCTAGAACCATTCTTAGATCGCCCCTTTAATGGCTCAAAATATTTCCTCGAAAATCCTTATGGTCAAAGTGCCGATCCATGGTCGAGTTCTTTAGTCCACGTACTTAAATCCTAATTAGCTCTTCCCTTTTGATTAGTCGACTCAAGAGAGATCAGTTATGAGTGATATTTACTGAAATACGTCAATAAACATTCATTCATTCATAAGCTTCGAGATAGGGTTAGAATTCAGAATGTCACAACTCTTCCCCCTTTACAAAAATTTCGTCCTCGAAATTTACAATAAACTTCACTATTCAAACAAATGGGGGTGTTGACGCCTCATCGCTTCTTCGCTTTCTCAAATAGCTTCTTCAGTTCCGTGATGTTCCTAGATCACTTTCACTAACGGAACTGTCTTGTTCCTCAGAACTTGTTCTTTCATGTCCTCAATTTTGACGGGCCTTTCCATGTACGACACTCGATCGTCTACTTCTATGACATCATGGTCTAGTACATGAGTTGAGTCTGATTCATACTTTTTTAGCATCGATACATAGAAGACATTGTGAACTTGTGACAAGCTTGGATGTAAGGCGAGATGATAGGCCAAAGTCCCAACTCGCTCCAAAATTTCAAAAGGGCCTACGTACCTCGGACTTAGTTTTCCTTTCTTTCCAAACCAAGATAATCCTTACATTGGCAACACTTTGAGGAATACATGATCTCCCACTTAGAATTCCTCTGTGTCGCTTGTCGGCATAATTTTTCTGGCGACTTTTCGCGATTTTCAACCTTTCTCTAATAACTTTCATTGCCTCAACCGACTGTTCTACCAACTCTGGACGCGTTATGCTCCTTTCACTGATCTCATCCCAGCATATCGGGGTCCTGCAAGCTCTGTCATACAATACTTCAAACGGTGCCATTCTGATACTTTGCTGATAACTGTTATTGTAGGCGAATTCCACTAAGTGTAACTGCTCTTCCCGACCTCCTTTAAAGTCTATCACACAGGCTTTCAGCATATCTTCAAGCGTCTAAATTGTCCTCTCGGATTGTCTAACAGCCTGAGGATGATAAGCCGTACTATACTGTAGTTTCGTCCCCATAGCCTCTTGTAGGCTTTTCAAAAAAAAAAAGCGGTGAATTTGGGATCCCTATTCGACGTAATCGTTACCGAGACTCTATGAAGGTGAACTATGTGACGCATATACAATTCAGCATACCTATCCATGGCGAAGTACTTTCTCACAGCCAAGAAATATGCGGACTTGGTCAATCTATCGACGATCACCTAGATCGAATCATGGTCTCTCTGATTCCTAGGCAATCCCATCACGAAGTCCATGGTAATGTGTTCCTATTTCCACTCGGGGATCTCCAAAGGTTGTAACATACCTCCAGGTTTATAATGCTGTTTTTTTACTTGCTGGCACGTCAAACACTTAACCACATGTTTAGCTACGTCTACTTTCATTTCATTCCACCAGTAGTACTGGCGCAAATTCTGATACATCTTTGTGCTACCCGAATGAATACTGTAGCTGCTCCTATGAGCCTCTGACAAGATCTCTTCTCTTAGCTCTTCATCATTGGGTACACATAAACGTCCGCGAAATTTTAAAATCCCATCCTCAAAAACTTGAAAGTCAGGCATCATGTTTATTGCATCCATCTCCAAAATCTTTTGGATATCAGGATCCGTAGATTGCAAAGCCTTCACTCTTTCCTGAATTTCAGACTCGATTCTGAATGTAGCTAATAAGCCAGACAATTGACAGATTTCGAACTTGAACTCTGAATCCTTATTCCTTCCAGTAAAGTCCATTCTTTGATCACCATGTGCGCGATGCTTGACTTCCTACTAAGCGTGTCCGCCACTTTATTAGCCTTCTTAGGATGGTATAGGATGTCGCAATCATAGTCCTTGAGCAGCTCCATCCATCGACGTTGTATCATATTCAGTTCCTTTTGAGAAAATAAATATTTCATACTCTGATGGTCGGTGTAAATCTGAAATATTTCTCCGCACAAGTAATGTCTCTGAATTTTCAATGCGAAGATAATAGCTGCTAACTCCAAATCATGCGTTGGGTAGTTCATCTCATGAGGTCTTAATTGTCGGGAAGCATAAGCAACAACTCTCCCATGCTGCATCAGAACGCATCCTAATCCCTTTAGCGACGCGTCACTGTAGATTTCATAACCTACAGGTCCATAAGGTATCGTCAATACCGGTGTAGTCGTTAATCGATGCTTAAGCTCTTGAAAGCTCCTCTCGCACTTGTCTTCCATTCAAATCGTATATCCTTCTTGGTTAACCTTGTCAGAGGAATGGCTATTGAAGAAAACTTCTCTACAAACCTTTTGTAATATCTAGCCAATTCTAGGAAGCTTCGAACTTCAGTCACTGACGTTGGTCAAGGCCAATTTGTTACTGCCTCAATTTTTGCGGGATCTACTGAAATTTCATTTCCAGAGATTACATGTCCAAGGAATGCAATTTCATTAAGCCAAAACTCGCATTTGCTAAACTTGGCGTAAAGCGAGTGTTCCTTCAACGTCCGTTGGACCATACTTAGATGTTGGTTATGTTCCTTAGAGCTCTTTGAGTAAATTAAGATGTCTTCGATGAAGACAATGACAAATCAATCAAGTATTCATTGAACATGTGATGCATCAAATCCATGAAAGCGGCTGGGGCGTTAGTCAATCCAAATGGCATGACTGTAAACTCATAATGCCTGTATCTCATTCGGAAAGCTATCTTTGGTATATCCTCCTTCTTAATCCTCCGCTGATGATAACCCGTCCTTAGGTCTATCTTGAAGAATACCGATGCTCCTTGCAGTTGATCAAACAAGTCGTCAATCCTTGGTAAGGGATACTTGTTCTTGACAGTCACTTGGTTCAACTGCCGGTAATCAATGCATAGACACAAGGATCCATCCTTTTTCCTAACGAATAGTACTGGCACTCCCCATGGCGATGCGCTTGGACGAATGAAGCCCTTGCCCAGCAATTCTTGCATTTGAACCTTCAATTTATTTAACTCCGACAAGGACATCGTATAAGGTGCCTTTGAGATTGGTTCCGTCCTAGGGGCTAACTCAATCACGAACTCTACTTCTCTTTTCGGTGGCAATCCTAGCAATTCTTGAGGAAAGACATCAGGAAAGTCTCGCACCACAGCTATGTCTTCCAACTTTGGTTCCCCGATAGTCGGATTGACCACGGCGGCTAAATAAGCTTGGCATCCTTTGTCTAGCAACTTAGTCACCTCAAGGGACGAAATTAAAGGGATCGAGGTCCCTCCTCGACTGCCCACGAATTCAAATCTAGGGTGATCATTCAGATGGAAATAGATCACCCTGCTACCTCAATCAACGACAGCTCTCTGCTTACCCAACCAATCTATCCCAAGAATGACACCAAAGTCATACATAACCAACACAACCAAATCTATCTGCTCATTGCTACCACCAATGACTATCTTATAGTCTTGGCATCCCAACGAAACTAATACTGTATCCTTTAACGGGGTGGTAACATGCAATATCACATTCAACGGTCTTAATTCAATTCCAGCCAATTCAGCAAACTGAGCAGATACGAATGAATGTGATGCTTCAGGGTCGAATAAAGCATAGGCAGCATGATCGCATAAAGTAATCGTACTTGTGACCACGCCAGGCGCGTTCTCCGCTTCCTTGTGCGCCACAGCATAAACCCTTCCTTGAGCTGGCGGCCTATTCAGGTTGTTCTGCGGAATAGCCCCAGCTGGCGATCCTGTTTGCGGTCGTTGCTCATAAAAGCTTGGAAAGTTCCTCATCTGATGGCTCAGTTGGCCACACCTAAAGCACGCTCCGGCCTTGCTTGGCAAGGCCCATTTTCATGTCTTTTCCTACATAGACGGCAGCTCCAGTTGGACTGATGACCAGGTTTACCAATATTCTTTCTGATCGAAAGGACAAAACATTTGTTGCTCACAACCGGCCTCTTACCGAACTGGCGGTTGTCCCTAGCAGGGGCAAACCGCGACCCAGAAGCAGCATCTCTTTCTTTCATGTCTCTTTCAATCATTTGGCCCTACTCGTACATCTCCTTATAGGTCCTTAAGTTCATAGCTATCATTTGGCTACGAAGGTTCGGTCTCAGCCCGTCTTGGAACCTCCGTACCCTATCTACTGGATTCTCAACCATTCTCGGTGCATACTTTGACAACCTTGCAAACTCAACCTTGTATTGATCGATTGTCAATTGATTCTGGCGAAGTCGTTGGAACTGTACCAACTTCCTTTCTTGAGTAGTCTCTGAGAAGTATTTGTCGTTAAACGCTTCAATGAAGGCGGCCCAAGTGAGGGCGGTGCCTTATGAGAAAACTCCTTCTTTGGTGGCATTCCACCAGTCGTTAGCGGTACCCTCCAGTTGGTAAACCGCCAGGAGTATTTTTTCTTGCTCCGTACACCTTAAGACTCCAAAAGCCTTCTCGAGCTTCTCAATCCATCGAGGTGCAGTCTCTAGGTCTCCGATGCCATCAAATTGAGTCGGTTTTAGTTTCATAAACTGCTCCACCAGTTGACCCATCTGGTGATTCGCATTCTCATTCCCTTGGGCATTACCATCTCCGTTACCCTGACCATTATTCCCATTATTTTCATTGTTCCCATTCGCCATATTCATGGTAGAGACGACAGCTTCAACAGCTTGAGCAATAGCGGCAGCTCGTTCTTCAGCCTGCCTGCCCATTAAATTTCCAATCTGTTCTAGTGCTCTAAGGACCCCATCCACTCTTGGGTCTTCAACCATTGGCACTCTCGAGCTAGACGCTCCTCTCGAACCTCTACCTCGATAGCTCATCCTTACTAACTCTCATAGCAATTGAACAGCTATAATTTCATCCAAGAATCAGATACCTAAGCCATCTACTTAAGTCTAGCAATTCTAGGCTACTTATCACATCAACAATTACAACCAATGATTTATCTCAAATCAAACAATCGGAGGCAACATATCAAGAGTTCTCATTCATATCGCAAGTCCAGACGCATCTGCAACTTAGCATAACCACAACAAGCTATCCACTCATCAGATAGACATCATCTAAACCATAACAATCAATGTCAAGTACAAAGCTCTATAGTCTTTTAATCATCCAAGGTGATGCCAATCAAGTGTGCCAATCACAAGCGCCAATTCGTATGACAAGTGTATCGTGCCTAACTCTAGCAAATCCCTAAGGTCTCGCTACCCAATCATCCCAAGTCATCACTTCTTATTACTCCAGGCCTCAACCAACTTGGATCGAGCTTATCTTGCTCTGATACCACTTCAACGGGAATGTCACGCCCCGCGTTCTTACGAGCACGCCAACATCCCATTAGCGTCGTTATCTTCATTCTATCCCAAGATCGAACGGTAGGCGACATGCGGATGAATTTAAATACACATGGGGAAGCGATATATATAACTCCATACAATACTTAATACAAGATGACTGAGGAAGATAAAAATACTTATACACAACTTGGTATAAATCCAATTGTGCAACTTGGTCATAAGTAGGGATACAAGATAGAGTTTGAAAGGGGCAATGGATTTAGTCAAAATGGTGCATTTAGTCCAGTCACGACACTCCTATCCTAAAGGGTGTTCCAAAAAGTTAGGTACCACAGCTATACCTAAAGGTCGGGCTCGCTGTGGGCTGAGTAGTCCTCATTTGTCATAGGGACATACTCTGCAGAAGCATCTGACTCTAGGTTCATGGGAGCTTCTTCCTCTGGGTCGGATTCTGTATCCGCAAGCGCATCAAACTCATCTGCACTCATCTCTGGCTTGGTCTCAGATTCCAACTAGGCATCAAACTCTTCCTCTAGCTCTTGTTCCAACTCGGACTCAATGGGTTCTACATGTGCTTCATCTACATCAGAGGGCTCCACCCAGGGGCTTCGGTTGGCTATCCTCTGACTTGACTTTCGGATTGAGTATCTGGCCATCAGGTGGTGTAGCGCTGCATCATCCAGGAATCACACTCCGGAGTACATCGAAGCTTCTCAAGGGTCCGTACGTCACATCGCCATTCCGATAGAACCATGCCTCAAAATAATGCGACTCCCAATCGTCGTCTCCTTCGTCGACCCATACTATACTCTCCTTTCTAATGTAGGTCTTACTTGGGCTTGCAAGATACTCGGTCACCGACTTCTGAATATCCATCGGCTCCCCAAAACGTTTTGGTGGCATACTTAAGTTTGGGGTCTGAAAAAGTTGAGCCCACGACGGCGTAAAAATAAATCTCAGCAAGCTAACCCTAAACCTAAACTAGGCCATTAGCACCTCTAGACACATTTAAAGCACGCAATGTCCAACCCGAAGAAATACAAGGCAATCGATACATTAGCACAAGTCATGGCATATGGCACTACACAATATCAATACTAAGCTTCCGTACATGGGCACTCACTAGCTCGTAATTTTATAAGATAGTAATACACTTATTGTGGTTCCAACTTTCAAAGAATAGGTCCGCGCCTTAGCACCTCAGGCTTAAGAAATCCTTATACCCGCGTTAGTACGCCTCAAGTCACAATGTCATTCTAGGACTCGCGTTAACACGCTTTAAGTCAATCCCGCGTCTAACGCCTTAGGATGTATTCAAACATCGCGTCTAACGCATCAAGGCATAATGTGCACACAAATTGATAACCCAATAAATAAATTGTCAATCAAAGCGAGTTACACAATTCATCAATCAAGAGCGTCATTCAAAAGCGAGCATTCAGAAGCAATGTCAGAAGGAATGCTTAGAAGCCGCGTCAGAAACAGCGTCAAAAGGAAATCATCCTCAGCATTCACAGCCCTCAAAATACCTTCACTATCAAACCCACCATTAAACACGTCTATTGGTAGCTTAACGTCCTAGGTAAGGTTTAAGAGTAACTTACTAAGCAAATGAGCAAGCAAAACCGACCAAGGAGGTGACAAGAGTCTACGGTTTAACTTGATTCGGCAAATACAGGTTTGCCTTTTAAATCAATCAAGAAAACAGCCATGAAAACTCATCAACAACACTTTTAACATCATCTTCCAACCTTCTCAAGTACTAAGCTAGGCTTTAGGAGTTACTTATCACAAGCTATGCCAAGAAGTCCTCCAAGATACTTTTCCTAGAGCTCACGGTTAGGTTACGTTCGGTGGTGGTTTAATGGCGACGGACAGGCGGCGGTTCGGCGAGGTGGTGGCGTCAGCTTTGAGGTACCTCGGCCGAACAAGCAAAAAGGAGAAGAAGAGGGGGCGTCGGTCTCCTTGAGGCTAAACCAAGAGAGAGAGAGGGCTTGAGAGAAAAGATGAAGATGAGATAGTGATAGAGAAGTGAATTCGGCCGAGTGAGGGAGGAAGGGAGGGAGAAGGTGATATCTCATTTACATGAACAAGGGAAAGTGAGGTTGTTTGTGGGATTATTTGACTGAGGTGAACAATATGAATGAATACTAGTTGGTGGGAGTTGGTCTTGGGGTTTGACTAAAACTTCTCCCTTGTCCTTTTTTCTCTTCAATAATTCAAGAGCACTCAAGTCCTTTTTATCCTCCTAGTTTTCGGCCAAAGAGGGGGAAGATTAAAAACCAAATGCCATTACTAAATTCTAGAAACATGAGTAATTTTCGAGGGGCGAAAAGGAAAATTTGCACTTCTCAGTCCTAAATTTCACTTTTCCAATTCCAATAGGTTGTCCCCTAATCTTAGTTTCCCTCGATGAGGCAACGTCCAATCTATTAAAGTTGGAATCCTTGAATGTCCGACTTTCGATCTCTAAATCCGATTCATGGCCAAATTCAATCAATTGGTATTCCATCGTATCTCAGACTAATGGGCGGCTCTTAGGAGTTATGCGTATCGACCCATGATTAAAGTCACGTTTAAGAGTTATTCGAGCCATGGAGACTTTGGTCGTCAAGTAATTGCGAGGGTCAATCACTAGTTCCAAAGGACGCGATCTTCAGGAATCGGTTTAGATTAATTTGCAAATCATACTATGGTCATACAGAACCACCCGTGTACTAATTGCATAAGGCTAACAAATCGTTCTAGAATCATTCTTAGATCACCCTTTTAATGGCCTAAAATATTCCCTCGGCAATCCTTATGGTCAAAGTGCCGATCCATGGTCGAGTTCTTTAGTCCACGTAATTAAATCCTAATTAGCCATTCCCTTTTGGTTAGTCGACTCAAGAGAGATCAGTTCTGAGTGAGATTCACCAAAACACATCGATAGACATTCATTCATAAGCTTCGAGATAGGGTCGGAATTCAGAATGTCACAGATCCAGTCTCATTGGGACCACTAACACCAGCAGTTTATAGGAATCCAAACTAAAAACGTTCGATCTCAATCATCCAATATAATAAAACATACACATGACTATCGTATAATCATCATATGATTACTTATAATCCTAAAATAAGGAAAAAAAAGTCTAAATTAGGAAGAAAAACTCTTAAAATAACTGAAATAGAAATATATATGTTCTTGCGTCATTCTTCTCGAGACGCGAGAAGAGCGACGACGCCAATGGTCGAAAGGTAGAACTGCGAGAGGAGCGAGCATCGAGCAAGACGAGTGAGTGTCAAGAAGAAGATGAAAATATTAGGTTAACTAGTTCTTAAAATTTTTTTAGTAATTGTGTATTTTATTTGGGTGGTCCGGTCCGGTCCTATCCACCATGTAACTAGGGACCGGACCGCCCTCTTCAAGGATCGGACCAACTCAGCCGGTTTGGTTCAGTTTACTCACCCCTACTTTTCTTGATTAAAGAAGAACAAGTCATTGATCTCTCGAGTCCCGGCGCGATCACGACAGAAAAAGGATGCTTCAGTTTCCGTTTAAGGAGAAATTATAAAAAGGCACAATAATTATTGTTTATGTTAATTGAATCCTAAATTATTATTTTTTGTCAATTGAGTCCTAAAACTTTTGCATTTGTATCGATTCAGTTTATTCGGCTAACTTTGGCCAACCGACGTTGACTTGAACAATTTTTAATGATATTTTTAACATTTTTCATTTATTTAGTTTTTCTTTTTCTTTTTTCCTCCTTCTTCCTCCAGTTGGTCAACAAGCTAAAGGAAGAAAGAGAAGAGAGCAAAAATAAGAAAATTTTAAAAATTAAAATAAAATTAAAATATTTATTAAAAATTATCACATCAATACCGACTGATCAATGTAGGTCAAATAAAATGAATTGACACACATATAAAAAGTTTAGGACTCAATTATTTAAAATAATTTTCAAGATTGAATTGACATAATTATAATAAGTTTAGAATTTTTTTTTATAATTTTCCCGGCAATTTATCTATGTATCTAGAGAGATGAGAAAATACAACCACTAGATTGACCAAAGAAAAAGTTTTTTTTTCTTGATTTTGATTATTGAGGTTTGACCAGGTCTAGAAAGATGTTCGCAGGTACCTAAAGACGTATTACAATGACATTTCAATTGGATTAGGGCATTACCATTGGTGGATGAATTATCCAAAGATACTAGCCTAGGGACGCAAACTAGATCGAACCAGATCGGACCGGGTTGGTCTGGTCCTTGAGTGGGGCAATTTGGTCCTCGGTCGCAATAAACGGGATTGGTGGCTGGGCAGTCTGGTCCTCGGTTCCATGTAGACGGACCGGATCACACAGAATATATAATACATATATATATATATATATATATATATATATAATCAAGGTATTGTTATACTTATATAACATCCATTTTAGAACTTTAGTTCATGTGCTAGTTGTATTTATATCCAGATTCATTTGCAAATGTCAAGATTTTGTAATGAAACTATCATGTGGCTATCTCTGATTACGTCGCATCATCTTCCTTTAAGGTTTCTAACTGAAGATGAATGAAGGGGGTATCTGTACAAATATGAACTTTGCAAGAATTTTGTTCCTTTGGTAAATAAATGTTGTGTTCCTTTGGTAAATAAATGTAGTGTTCATATATCATATAACTTACGGGCATGAGTTTTCAGATTTTGCTGCATAAACAAGAACCTATTAGGCTTTTTTCATTTTATCCATGCTGAACAATTTTAAACTGCACCCATTCATGGGTAGCTCAGTTGGTTAGGGCGCACTTGAGATTGTGCAGTTAGGCGCACTGGTACCAAGTTCGATTCTCTAGATGAGTACCTGTGATTTAAGTGGGGGACCATGGTGGTGGGTCGCTTTGCTAGTCTCTCCCGAGAAATAGTCGAGGTGCGTGCAAGCTGGCCCGGACACCTTGATTATAAAAAAAAATAATTTCAAACTGCTAACATTACATGTACAGGTTATGTCTCGAAGCAATGTCCTTTATGGTTATCGCATGGGTGGTCCACTGAGACTGGATCGGACGACCGATCCCAGGCTAGGTTGGTCCTTGTCCGATCCCCAATCTTGAAAATTTGGGAATCGGTACTACTGATCTGGTCCATTCCCGATCCCCAATTCCATACCGGGATCGGACCGACTCGGATCGTGCACACCCAATTAGCGTATATTCAAACAAAATTTTGTTATCTCATGTCGAGGTAAGGAGATTTCTTCATTGAGGAAAATTTCAAATAATGATTTGAAATACTCTTATTTTCTCAAATAAGGGCATGTCGTTATTTCAAAGAAAAGCCTTATTAATGATATTTTCGTCATTTATCTTTTCATTTACTTTTTCCTTTCTCTTTTTTGCTTTTTTCCTTTTTTTCTTCTTCATTTTCATCAGCTAGCTGGTCTCGGCTTATGACCCAGCCACCAGCAACAAGGAAGGAAAAAAAAAAGTAAAATGAACGGAAAAAAAAGGTAAATAATGAAAATGCTAGGACACTTCTCAACAAAAGAATTTTGGGCTTTTATTCGAAACAATATCCACTTTAAGTGTTTACTTGAGATTTTCTTATATTTTTTATGAAACTATTAACTTCTTTTACGATTTCCAAATTACAAAATTTTGCACTGACTTACCAACATTTAGTCACATAGTTTACTAAGTGTCAACACCACAAAAAATTAGACACGTGACAAGTTTAAATCAAATTAGTTTTTGGATCATCAAAATTCCCAAGATGATACACGCATGAAATATTTACCCTCTTTACGTCAAATTTTACCTTGAAATTGTTGAACTTAATAATACGTGACAAACAACTCTGTTGACATGGCAAGCCCATGAGAAATTACATAATTTCCTTTTGTTTCTTCAATTGGCCCTAATGTTATGATACATAAGTAAGGCTCATTCTCTCTGTTCCACGGAGCACGAAAAACCCCAGATCGTCTCCTTTATCGAGATTAGAGGGAAGAAACGAGTGGTTCGGTGAAGATCGAATGGTGATCCCGAGGAAACTCGACCGACCATTCAAGATGGATATGATGGCGATCCCTGGCTACTGGATTCGATAAGTTAGAAGCTATACAACGCAACAATATTAGCCAACATAAAGACATATCACGGCACACCTCAATCACGATTCGGCTTGATCAGAATTTCATCCCGCTCTTGAATTTAAGTGATTCTTCACGTTCTGGAGGATCAATTGCCCGTGATTGTAAGCTGTACGATTCAGGCCGGGCCGGGTTGTTTGCCCTCGAAAGTAACACATCGACATCAACATATAGTTATGCCCGCGTCAGTCGAAATCGAACCGGTAAAAACCAATATCATATCACCATATTGATGTCATCATCGATGGTTATTTCATTTTACTTCTATGTTACTTTTGTCCTTCTGGGGATCGGGAATGGACGGTAATTTATAATCAATGGAAATTCTCGCCTGACAAATTCGAGATCGAAGATCATCATTGTTGTGCTCGAGAGTTTCCTTGTTGTGCTCGATTCTCGGTCAATAAGAAAGGACCTTTTTTAACCCTTTTTTTTTTGATCAGGTATCCAGGTCAGTTTGCGCGCACCTCGACTATTTTTCGGAGTAGACTAACACATTTTTTTATGGTAAAATCCAAATTTTTCTTTTTTTTAAGGGCTAATGATATAAATGGTCCTTACATTTTGGCTCAACGTGCAATATAGTATCTAATTTTTAAATTTATTCAATGCGATCTTTGAACTTTTGGTACATATTTAGTGTAGCCCATAAACTATTATCTTTCTATTAATTCAAGTTCAAGAACAATATTGAAAATTTTTATACATTCAATAGGCTAAATTGAACATATACAAAAAATTCAGGTACATAATGAATAACTCAAAAGTTCATGGAGTACATTATACGATGAACTAAATTTCAGGAATAACATTGAATAAATTAAAATTTTTAAAAATCACAATATATTTTGAGTCAAAGATTAAAAAAAAAAATTATTTGTGTCATGTTTCCTTCTTTGAAAATGAGCCAAAAAAGGGCAAAATAGAAGATGAAATTTTGTGAGGGCCATCACGCGAGAATCACGTGAGCGAAGCGCCCCCCCTAATTGCTAAGAACACCGCATTATCTGCTGCTTCCCTTCTCGTCGCTCCCTTGATGAAAGCAATGTTAGTTCCCCAGTGTCACCGCCACCCCTCGCCATTACCATTCCCGCCACGAACCCTAACTCCTTCCCATTCGCCATTCCCTGCATCTCCATTCTTCAGAAACCGTCGAGCTTCCACCAGCCTCCAACCTCAGTTCTCCGCCCCCCGGAGCGAGCCCGTCCCACAATCCGCCATCCAGCGCATTGCCGAGAAGCTCCGCAGCCTCGGGTTCAAGGAAGATGACGATGGCGGAGGTGGAGGCGCAGGCGATGGCCCGGTGCCGAAATCTTCGCCTAGCTCTGCCGGCGAAATCTTCGTTCCCTTGCCGAAGCGACTGCCCAAGTACCGGGTCGGCCACACGATCGACACGAGCTGGAGCACGCCCGAGAATCCCGTTCCCGAGCCCGGCTCGGGCGGCTTCGTGGAGAGGTACGGCGAGTTGAGGCGGAAAGCGAGGAAGGAAAGGGAATTGGAGAGGGAGAAGAGGAGAAGGGAAGAGAAGCCGGCAGGGGCGCCGACGCTGGCGGAGCTGAGGCTGTCGGAGGAGGAGCTGAGGAGGTTGGCGGGAGTTGGGGTGAAGTTGAAGAAGAGGTTGAAGATTGGGAAGGCGGGGATCACGGAGGGGATTGTGAATGGGATTCATGAGAGGTGGAGGACGGCGGAGGTGGTTAAGATCACGTGCGAGGACCTGTGTAGGATGAACATGAAGAGGACGCATGATCTTTTGGAGGTATGATTAGTTTTGGGCGTTATTCTTTGTTGGATTTGTTTATTGGAATTGTTCTTGTCGCATCGTTGTGTAACCTGTTTGTGGTAATAAGCTTAGCCACATCGGTATATGTCTTGGAAGAATGAGTCTGTTGATTTTTAGGCTCTTGTTTATATCAAAGATCAAATATAGTTACATAATGAAATGGGAAAGATGTGGGTGCTGTCTCTGCAGAGTGGAAATCTTTTTGTTTATCAATTGGGGTAGAGCGCCATCTTTGACAAGATAATCAAACCATCGAAAAAATCCGCCATCGTTATGCCTTCCTAATACAAAACAGATGTTTAAAATTATGCTTATTCTAGATTGCTTTGGACATTTCTATCCAATTATACTATTAATTTCCACTTTAGTGCTGCATTTCTTCTTCCAGATTCAGCAGTCTAATTATTTTATGCAACCTTGACATCTTCAGAGGAAAACTGGGGGTCTGGTAGTTTGGAGATCTGGCAGTAACATAGTTTTGTATAGAGGGGCTGATTACAAGTATCCTTACTTCCTGGCTGATGATAGCCTAGCAAGTGGCCCTAGCACGCCGGTAGATCACGATGGATGCGGTGAACAAGAGAATGATGGGGTAGAAGCTGCTCAACCAAGTCTTGGAAACGAAGCTAGTCATCCAACCTTGATACGTGGTGTGGGTTCTCCAGATAAAGTACGTTTCCAGCTGCTAGGTGAGCTAGAACTTGCTGAAGAAGCTGAGCAATTGTTAGATGGACTGGGTCCACGCTTTGCTGATTGGTGGGGATATGAACCTCTACCTGTGGATGCGGATCTTCTGCCTGCCGTTGTTCCTGGCTACAGAAGGCCCTTCCGCCTTCTTCCTTATGGAGTCAACCCTAAACTGACAAATGATGAAATGACCATATTAAGGAGACTTAGTAGACCGTTGCCGTGCCTGTTTGCATTGGGTAAGCTTTCATTTTGATCCAATGGCTGACATGACTGTCTAGTATTCACCTGCTTCTTCTGCATTTGACAGGCAGAAATAGGAATCTCCAAGGATTAGCTGCTTCCATCGTTAAGTTGTGGGAGAAATGCGAGATTGCAAAGATTGCTGTGAAGAGAGGAGTACAAAACACAAATAGCAAGATGATGGCAGAAGAATTAAGGGTCAGACTTCCTTAAACATATGTTGCAGATTTTCACCTTTTTTTTCGGTGAAGTAGATTTTCACTTTTTTTGGCCTTCTAATTGAAAGAATAAGGGTGCAGAGATCTCTTTTTTCCTGATGAAGGAATATGAAGAAACTTATTAGAACAAATTTTATACGCTTCTTTTTCCCCAATTAGATAATTTCATTTAGATGATCTCTGAGCTGTTTTTAAATCCATTCAGTAGAAAGTATTCTTTCAAACATGTAGTCCAAAAAGTAGTTGATCTCTTGATGGTGCTCCACATTAGAAGCTCTGGGGATTTCCCCTAGAAAACTTTCTGTTCGACCAGAACAGGCATCTTCTAACTGAAGATCTTTTATTCCAGCGGCTAACTGGAGGGACGCTGCTTTCTCGGGATAGGGAATTTATTGTTTTGTACAGAGGGAAGGATTACTTGCCTCCTGCGGTTTCATTGGCCATAGAAGAGCGAAAGAAAGGTGGTATAGGAGTGGAGAAGCCAGCCGAATCTCGACATGATTTGACCTTGCCTGTATTTGAAGCTGAAAATGCTGACACTAATAAGCAAAGAAGGATTCCTCCCTCTGAAGAAAAGAAACCTGTTTCAGTTGAGGGAGTTATTAGGACGACTGGCATCAAGTTGTCCCAGGTACTTCTTTTTTAGCTTCTATTTCTTAGTCTGTATTAACTTCAGTGTCTAGAAGCTTATCATTTTCAACAATAGGCTTTAGAGAAGAAAGCCAAGGCAGAGAAACTTCTAGCTGAACTTGAGAATGTGGAGAACCCTGAACAACCTGATGTGGATAAAGAGGGCATAACACAAGAAGAAAGGTACATGCTAAGGAAGGTTGGCTTGAGAATGAAGCCTTTCTTACTTTTGGGTGCGTTCTGTAACTTGCCTTGTCTCTCTAGCATGTGGTTTACTCTCTTATGAGAATTAAAAATGTTTATCTTTTCTTAAATCTACGCTTTCATTGGAAAAGATTTCATGTGCCATTACTTCTGTGTTTTTCCAGGTAGACGGGGCGTATATGACGGGACAGTTGAAAACATGCATCTTCACTGGAAATATAGGGAACTTATTAAAATAATTTGTAAAGAGAAAAGGATTGAAACCGTTCATCAAATGGCCCAGACCTTAGAGGCAGAAAGTGGTGGGATATTGGTAGCAGTAGAGAGAGTGAGTAAAGGATATGCGATCATTGTATATCGCGGAAAAAATTATGAGCGACCAGCTTGTATAAGGCCACAGACACTTCTAAATAAAAAAGAAGCAATGAAACGTTCCTTAGAGGCTCAACGCCGGGAGGTAAAGCTAACATCTCTCTCTTTGCAATCATGTAAATGCCCGAAGTAGCATGATATTTTTCAGAGCCTTTTTACCTCCTTGGTTTGTTCTTCCCTTTTTATTTCATAAATAAAATCTTACTTACTCCTATTCTTGTTTTGCAGTCTTTGAAACTTCATGTGTTGAAGCTTTCTGAGAATATAGATCAGCTGCAACGTCAATTGGTGGGTGATACTATTTTCCCTTCTCTCGATCAGATTGACGATATTGAGTTACAAGATAAGATGTTTTGTTTGCCAGGATATAGACAAGGAAAGGAGTGAAATGCATTCATCGGACGGATTGATTTCTCCGCTGGTAAGCACATCTGTTTTTTTTTTTTTCCCTCTCCTTGTCATGTTAATAGTATGTAGTTTTTCATACCACATTCATTTCTGTTGGATTCAGGTCATGGGGGAAATAGCTCCTATGAAATCACTAGATTCTTTGAGCTCAGATGGTGCACTTGACTTAGCATGCAACTGTCTGCATAGAGTTTCTGTTTCTAACGAGGAGCATGCTGAGGTACTTTTTGCACCCATAAAATGCTTGAAAGTAGCTGCTGCTTTTCTATGTCATGCAATGGTACTGTGTTAGCGTCTCAGATTAGAGTTGAAACGCACAACGAATGTAAGTAAACCCTTTGATTTGATTCTGCTGTCCTGGTATTGCTAATATTACTGGTCTAGGGTCATGAGATTTAGAATTAAATCTTGGAACTCCATCCATCTAATGTCTGCAACACATTTAATTGAAGAAACTATTTGGAATGCAGGGACACTTATGCTTTGTTTGAAAGATTTTCTCTCTTCGGGGGGAGTAAAGGTTGGAGGGTAGAAAATGTTGAGTAGAATATGAAATTACTCTCACAAAAGTTGTAAAATTTGGTCCCGACTTTTTACTTCACTTCTCATTTCCTCCCCCTCCTCATCATCGAAACAAAGCTTAAAAGGCCAACTAAGGCAGACCTCTGTTTCGAAACTTCAAGACTTAAAGTTATGTTAGGCTGTTATTCACCATAATATGGTGTTTTTGGATCTGCCTCTTATTTGCCAGGAAATTAATAGTGGTTTGCATCAGGAAATAGATAAGCAGCATGTTTAACTTGTTTGCCCTATCAGTTCGATAGTCTGTTTACCGTCTTAATGTGCCACATGAATATTAAGCTTCAAGTCAGATAGAAGCAATCATGTGATGAAAATCTGATGAACTTTATAGGAAATAATATGGGTTAAGATGGATTTTGGGATGTGTTTTGCACAAAGAAGTCCTGTACAGCCTCCTTTCAAATTGAGGATATCGCTGTCAACCTTCGTGCCATTATCATACAGATCACAATGAGAAGTTAGTTTGTTAACATTTAATGGATCTCGTCCGTGAGGGGATATACTTATAGAGAAGCCATGTGAAAATTTTCTGTTAGGCTAGAGATGATCAAGGAAATGGTTCAACTTCCATGAGCACTAGCAATGGGGCGGATGCTTCATTGATCGAAAAACCATCTAGACAGGACGATGAGCTGACTGGATTCTCAGTAAACGATGGCTATGGAGATTCTGGGAAAATCAAACCTGAGATGTTGGATAAATCAGCACATGGAGATTCTCAGTGGAGTGTTTCTATGCAAAGACATGATGAAGGTTACTCAGGGCCTGGTGAAAAGTTAATGGTGAACTCTTGCAATATTTGTGTATTATGATCTCATCATTTACTTGCTGATCTAATACAGGCCGTGGATCTCAGTCAAAGCAAAGGATAACTAACCATATTGATTCTGAGCGTCATGTCTGTAATGCTAAGACAGTTGAATCATCCCAGACATCAGTTCAAATGGATGATAGTAAACAAGAAACATCAATTGAGATGCCTATGAGTCGGATAAATCTTTCCAACAAGGAGAGGCTTCTTCTACGTAAGCAAGCCCTCAGGATGAGAAAACGTCCAGTGCTAGCAGTAGGTATTCTACTTGGCATCCTTGTAGACATTAAACTAATTGGATTTCATGCTGGGTACGTTCTTATTGCAGTTGTTATCATTTTACATCTTCCTAGCCAAGGTTAGAAAGTGTTTTACTGCTGCTGTTAATTATTGTATTACTTTTCTGAACCGCTTGGAAAATTGGTTCTTTCTGATGGTTATATACACAACACATGGCGTGTCACATGCTTTGAAGACATGAAAACAAACAATTAAGGAGTTTTCATATTTAACTGCAGCTGATAGCATTTAGCTCCGGGTCCATCAAACCTGATGGAGTCATTTCTTTTTTGTTTTCTGAATTTGTTATGCCAATAATATTGCTGTAATTTTTTTAGGGAGAAGCAACATTGTGAGCGGTGTAGCCAAAACGATTAAAACGCATTTTCAGAAGCACCCTCTTGCTATAGTTAATGTAAAGGGAAGGGCTAAAGGGACATCAATCCAAGAGCTGATTTTCATGCTGGAGGTCTGTGGAGCGAGCACTCTTTTTCTTTTTTGGTGAACCGCGGAGCAAGCCCTTTGATGTCCCTTTTTGTCTAATCTCGTGTAGTTTATAATCAAGTAACTCACTCCCTATTTTTTTCCTGTCGTATTACAGCAAGCAACAGGTGCTGTTCTTGTCTCTCAGGAGCCAAATAAGGTCATACTTTATCGTGGTTGGGGAGCAGATGTGGAATCAAGCTTTTCTCGCAACAGAGGGAGGGAGGCGAATAAATATTCGGAGAAGTTGGGGAAGGCTCACCCTCTTGTGTCACCTGAGCTTTTGGCAGCCATCAAACTTGAATGTGGATTGCCGTCCAACCGCGAGGAAAGGGCAACTCTGTAGAGTGAAACTTATGTTGAAGGTATTTCCATTGTCTATTATGTCCGATCAATGGCATTTTACAGCGAATTAGCCAAGAGTTGGCTCATCTTCCATCTGGTCACAGAGCTGAAGTTTTTGGGAATCAGATGGATCATCAGGATACATCTTATTCAGAGATTCAATCCGTGGGAATTTGCCAACTGGGGCATATCGCACAAATTGACGATTCCCTAGGTGCAGTCACATTGCTAATGCTGATTGCTGACCTTAACTATTCGCGATTATCACCAGTTCTACACTTTGCCTCTGATTGTAAGGTTGACCAAGTGAGTGCACAAATGCCACAATCACACAAGTCACGGAGGTTTTCTTGGTCTTCCATCTACATGTGATTTGTCCAAATTTCCAAGCCAAGCTAAGAGAAGCAAATGATCCGATGTCTGTTTCGCTGCTTATTCTGGTGAGCACGGTCAAGCTGGTTCTAATTTTGCTTTTTGCACGTGGGCGCGTAAGTAGGGCGACGCCAAACTCGGAAGCTTTAACCTTTTATTCGATTCTCCAAAATGATTTTGGCTGGCTTATGTAGTGTATGTGTAACCACACAATTTGTATGCCATTCGGTAGCTACGCCCCCTTCTTCTTCTTCTTCTTCTTCTTCTCTCTCTCTCTAAGAAAAAAGGATCTCCCGTGATGTCAAAAATGTTTACTCAATTACATACCATTGTTCTTTGCAATTCTTCTCCTTCCTTATGAAATCTCCTTTACCATAAATCTAAATCCATTCGAGTTTTGGGAGTCCGGACTTAACGCGCACGGTTTCCGCCGGAATATTACTGTCCGAAACGAACATGCGCTTTAACCTAACTCTACAAAGAATTTAAAGATAACAGTATATAATAAATGCTATATTTTGGTAACTACAAACCCATCCTTTATTTCTTGAAACCTCTCCAAGCACCGCAAAGTTTTCACGGTGATAGGACAATCCTGTGCATTTTTCAATGACATAAATATGTCTTTTCACCATGCCATGCGTATTTTTCTAGCATTGAATATTGGGAATACAGAACAACCAAAAGAATGTTACAATCAAGTGTAACAATAGCTCAACAAATATAAACAGGTACTGGACGACTAATTAAATCAGTTTCTAAAAGAGAACGTGATACGTATAAAATCAGGAATGTGCGTATACGACTTTGCACAGTGTACTTCAAGCATGGTTTGACATCTTGTTTTGACAGAAGAGGTATCATGTGTTACAAAAGCTACGAAATTATCTTAAATGCAAAGCGTTACTAGTCAAAATCTGATGAAAACTCGCAGGCGCAAGAAAACTTACTCTTAGGCTATCTCCCTAGTTGAATAAAAATTCCCAGACATGCTTAAGGCAACACGAAAAGACAACGAACCTAAAACATGCTAAAGGTGCAATAGATTCATATGTTACTGTAACTTCAACTAGAGTTCATTTATGTGGCGTGATTAGTTCGTATTTCCCTGCCTGAAAAACATAATAGTACGTCACAATGCGCATACTTATGTTATAATTAGGAAATGGAGTAACAAAAGTACCGAAAACTGTTCAACCTTGCAACCCTTACGAGAAGTATGAACACAAATGAGATATTTCATAACCTTGAGTAAATCACCTATAGTCCTGTTTGTGAAAGTATAGAAAAGCCATAAATTCCAGCAATGACATTTAGGAACAATTTTGTTCTAAAAAAGTGATTCTGATTAGAATTAATTTTTCCTTATTTTGTTACCCGGATGAATTTTAAAGAATTAAAATGTGTTTGATAACTGCATAATATTTCTGTTCCTCGAATTGAAACGCGTTTGATAACTACACAAAATTTTTGTTCCCAAGAATAATTTCTCTTCCCAATTTTTATCATTTAATTCACTTAGCCACTTTGTGGGATTTCATCGTACATTTTGAATTAATTGAAGATTAATTCATATTAATTCTTTCTCTCGTTGGAAAGTTGGACAGTTTTTGAGAGAATTGAAAGGAAAAAAAAATGAGATATGTAACTTCATTCTATTTTTATGATTCTCAAAAGTGATTCGTTTTTTCAGAATTAAATTTTTTTTATTCTTGTTTTTGCTTCAAAAATATTCGCGAAAATAGAATTAGAATTAGAATCATTTACGTTAACGCATGTTTTTCATTCTTTTTTTTTTTTTTGGGAAATAGAATCAGAGAATCGGGATCAAAATCATTTATATTGCCAAACATTTTTCTCATCCTTTTGTGTTTCGAGAACAAATCAGAGGTTTAAAATCGTTATCATGCGGAGGCTTAGATTAACATACAAAATCCAAAATAGGGAGTGAAAAAAGGGGGAGAAGAAGCAAGAACGGAAAAAGAAAAAGAAGACAGATCTCGTCACTCGAATGCTGATCCAGCCGCTTTTGCTTCTTTCATCACACGTTCACAACCTGCAAAAAACACTCTCCCTCATGTGAATCTAGACACACTCTCTCTCTCTCTCTCTCTCAGAGAGAGAGAGAGAGGAGGCACACAGAACGAAGCTTTGGAAGTCTGCATCACCCTCACTTTCAACGCCCTGGATAGAAAGAAAGAGAACTCGAAAAGAGGAGCCACCACCATCATCATGATGTCCACGAGCACGACCTGCATCGCTTTTCTCCATCGCCATGATTGTTCCCCGTGCTTTCTTCCTTTATTGGCTTCAACCACTCCCCCCCCCCCCACATCATTTATCGCCTCCCAACGAGATACAGCTCCAACCAGCTAGAAGAACAAGCGCGGGGAGCATAAACTGAAGACACAGGCATCCTCCTCGATATAAATCTCTCTCTCTCTCTCTCTCTCTGAAGCTTTCTGGTTTACTTGTTCTTGGGTGGGTTTTTCTCCGACTTCTTCTCTTTGGGGAATCAAGCATCTTGGTCCGATGGTTCGCTAGATCCATAGAACTTCTGCTCTGCGTTTGTGTGCTATGCGTGTGTGTGTGTGTGTGTGTGTGTGTGTGTGTGTGTGTGTGTGTTTTACCAGGTTAAAAGCGTAGGCATGCATCTGTACCACTTTCTAGGCCCACATATCTTGATTAGGGTTTCTGATATGTGGGGTTTGCTTACAGATCTGTAAGAATGCTTCTTTGAAAATAATTACTTCACTTCTTTTTTCTCCCTTTCTTACATGAACACATACTTATGATGCTGGATCTCGTAACACCGTTGTCTTGACGAGGGTTTCTGATTAATGGAGTTTCCCTTATAGATCTGTAAGAATGCTTCTCTAGTAACAGACTAACAGCAACTTCCATCTTCTTTTCCTTTCATAAATACGCACTTTCTGTTGTAAGATCTGATCAAACGCTGTGTTTTTTTTTTTGCCCTCTTGATGATTAGCAGTTCTTCTCGTCATTACCTATGAAACGACCTGGGTATTTGCTCTGAATCCTTAGTGATCACGACTGATGATGATGATTCATTTCCCAGTCGCAAGAAAAAAAAATAAAACCCTAATCACACGATCTGGAATGGAGGTTCGGATTCGTGGTGGTGGTTGACCTGCTCTTCATCGTTTCACACACGACCTGCTTTTTTGCTTTTCCCGAATTCATGATTAGAAATTTCTTCCCGGAATTTTTTTTTTTTTTTTAAAAAGGCATGGTTAGAAAGAGTATCCTTCGCTCTATGTAATGTAGCTGGGGTGAGCCTCCCATCTTCTGATTAATGCGGCAGGATAAATGACTCCAACGAAGCATCGCAAGACATTCCCCGGACTAATAGAGCGAGAACTTCAAAATGGCTTTCTGAAAGGGTCATTTCAATGAGGCGAGCTTCCGCTCGCTTTGCGAAAAACATGAGTGATTCTGACAAATAATTTTACAAAAAAAGAAAACATCCATAGCTCATACTGCTTATAAATAAACGAACGAAAAAGATTTTTATAGTCTATGTGCGCGTAAATGTTTGGATCTAATTTCTCATCGGTATTTATATTATCTAATTATTTAAAGCAACACGTACTTTTTCTTAAAAAAATTGTAAAATAAGCAAATGTTATCTATGCTTAGTTATTTTGACAGTCAAAGAGAAAAAATTTATTATTTTTTTTTAAAAATATAAATAATTATTTTTTTATTAAAAAAATCAAATTACTTATTTTTTTGTAAAATAAACGGAGCATAAATTTTTTTTTAAAAAAAATTCCCTTTCCTGTTTCTGTCATGAACTGTCCATTTTTCCCATTTTATGAGGCCCAGTTCATAGTTTTACTTCTCCCCTTCATGTTCAACATGTCACATCTATCGTATCAGTTGTCCTCCGCCTTCAAATTTTTTCAATGGATTCATCGCTCTAGAGGAGGAATCATGTGTCTTTTCCGTACTTTAAAGTTTAAAAGCTCTTCGTCAATTCATGTTCTTCTCATCGTATGTGCACGTAATTTCCACATCTTATGGCCTTTCCGAAAAAATTAGGATTTGACAATTTGTTCGCAATTGGTTTGGATCATTCTCAAAATGTATATCCGAGATCAAAAGCTAAGTCTTTATCTTTTCGTGATTGAAAATCCGGCGCAGCGCAGGAGATCTTTATTATTAAATTTTTGCCTGTGTCTGCGTGTCTCGAATTGGATTATGAGGATTGATATATCGTGTGCATGAAGATTGACATGGGATGATTGAATACTGAGTTAGATGACGCGGCGCCAGTGGCCGGGAGTGCATTGGGCTCGATTCGGGCCTTGAATGAGAATGAACGCACACGAGATTTGTACAAGGCCCGGTGAGGAGCGACGATGTTGGGCCGAAAAGCCCAATAAGATCCGGCATGGTTTCGAATCATGAAAGTCTTAATTAAAAAATAAAATAAAAGGGTGTACAGAAAAGTTGGATCAACAGGCTTTGATGGTCGGAGTGCTTGGCGGAGACGATGATGCCCGCTCCTTCTTCCCGCATTCCTTCGCGCCCCTCGAGACCAGCGCCGCCATGAACTTCTCGTTCCACCGCCCTTCCGCCGCACTCGCCGCCGGCCGCACCCCGCAGCCATGGTCGGCTGGGAACCGGTGCTTGAGGCACACCTTGAGGCCGCACGCCTTGCACGCGCTGGTGTTGGAGAACGTCAGCAACTCCCTGCACCGGTGCACGGGGCACGCCGGCTTCTTCCTCTTCTTCCTCGGGTCGCAGTCCCCGGAACCCTCGTGCCTCTCCAGGGCCGTCTTCTCGTCTTCCCCGGAGGTCTCGATCGCCGCCGAACAGGCCTCGCAGACGACGACCCTCCGGCTCCGGTGATCCGATTTCGGGCACTCGTGGGACTTGTACGATCTGTGCTCCACACAAAACACCTGCATACAATTGGTTCCTCCCCACGTTAATTTAATCTCGAAAAATGAAAAAGAAAGAAGGAGATCTTTTTCTGGGACAAATTCATAAGGAAATTGCTCCATGATCCGTCGCAAAGTGATCGACCCATCTCGATAAATTACCTTACGACAACCATCGCAGGTGAAAGGAAGGAAATCAAGGAGATTGCAATCAGGGTTCTGGCAATGCCTCCCCAAATATGGGAAAGCCTCCGTTCCTCCTCCCATTCTCTCTCTTCCCCTGATTATGTTGATTGGGCCTGAAACTGTTGAAATTCGAGGGGATTCTTGCTATGTTTGTCGAGTTTGACAAGGGTTGAAATTGAATTTGGAGTCTGAGATGAAGAGGATTCCTCCGGTTGGGTGGAGTATTTGAAGAAGAGGCGGTGGTCGGCGGAGAAGCTCAAGCTGGCTTGGCGCCGAAGACAGAAAAAACCAGCCGCTCTTGACTTGCCCCCCTGGGAATCTCCCCCCTTCTTGCCTTCGCCTCCTCGATGTTTCCAGACCCACGAGAAAAGCTTCACGACGTCACGCTTGATCTCACACGGCCCAATCGTTCTCCGCCACGTCAGCCGTCCTCCGTCTCCATTACGTTACAATGCGCGTTTTTACCTTTCGGATTATGAAGGCGACAGGGATAGCATCATAATTCTTCCAAAGAATTTATCTTGAAAACCTTAAAACTATTGTATTCTCGTGAATTTAATTTTAAATACATTAATTTTATCAATTCAATCCTAAAACTTTTCACATTTTATTGTTTGAATTTATTCGATTAATTTTGATCGGAAATGTGTGACATCAACACTAACCGTAGAGTCCTACATGGCATAATTAATGCTGACGTGAATAAATTTTAATAAATATTTTATTTTATTTTTCATTTTCTTACTTTGTTTTTTTTCCTTTTCTTCCTCAGTGATCAACATCAGACCAGCAAAGGAAAAAAAGGATAAAAGAATTAATAAATTACATCAACGCTAGCCGTGCACATGAGATGATAGGTGTCCACATCGTTGATTTCCAATTAAAATTAACTAGATGAACTCAAATGGTCAAAAGTGAAAAATTTTATGATTGAATTGGCAAAATTTAAAGATTTATTACTGAATTAACGAAAGTGCAATATGTTTTAGGACTTTTTTGGGGATAATTTTTATCTAATTCTTCACGTAACTTGACCGAACAATTTCAATTTTTTATCCTCAAGTATATTTAATGAATTTTCATCTTCTCGATAATGATGTCGGAATTTAGCAGACTCATTTTAGCAGATTTTCATCATTTAATGAATACTAAATCTAATTAAGCAGATATTTGATTCAATCACATGACACAAGTTTGTGACATCATACAAATCGGAAATTCCCCTGACGAAAAAGAAAGGAAAGGAAAAAGAAAAGGCCAAAAAGACAAAGCTACGCCATGGGCCATGCGCAATCCCAATGCTCCGCTCCGCCCCGCCACTATTCTCAGGAATTGGAAAAAGGTCTCAGCTAGCAAAATCCGTAGGTGTACGGAACGATATACGATTTCGTATATGTGAATGATACGTATTATCCGTCTCCATACCGTAATAAATCAGCTTATATTTAGGTGCATCACGATGCGTAGTTAAGATTACAATCACTCGTTTTATATGGTGGCAAAATTTGAAAGTAGCTATCCTCATAATTCACAATTAGACTTCTCACACTTGATTGGCGATTTTGTGAAGCAGAGGACCCTTCCGGTGTTCCCGTGTCGTGAAAAGACGGAATTAAATTTCGTGTTGGAAATTAACAAACAATGTTGACAACTTTTCAGATAGCGCCGGTAGCAAGAAAATAGAAACAAAAACTTGTTAAAATGGTCATTCGTTAGCGACTTACCTAGGAGCTCTTTTAAAATGAACTAACTTTCTTTTTCATACTTCAAAATTACCAACTACTTTAATAATGTAGGGGCATCTATTTTTATTGCTCGTCAAGATATGATGGTCATATACTTTTGTTAGAGATTAGCAATCTTAATTTGATCAGCGTGATAGCATATTCATCATGTTTCGATGCCAAGTAGTTTTAGTTACTTACCAACATTTTATCTTGCTTGGTTTCGAAAAGTTACGAATGTTTGTCTATCCTCTTCAAGATTACAATTACTTTGACAATATGAAGCATTTGGGTAACCAACGCTTTCGAATTTAGTAAATTTTATTTGATATTATTAATTTTAATGTGATTGATGTGCCAGTATTCCCCATCTTAAGTATTAGTACTTGATGAATTCGATTCATAAGTTATTAACGCGTACCTTAGATCAAGAAGTTGCCGGTCACCTTTTCGTGGCCACCACACGGTTTGACCGTCACCAACAAAGTCATCGACGTTCCGCGATGGAATTGGGTTCCGAGCTTTTTCATATGGAAATCTAAGAACATGTTTCTATAAATGATTACACCCGCCCTCTTCGGATATAAAATCGATCATTGGTGGTGCTCGCAAAACATGCGTTGCGCCGCGAATCGACTCGACCCAACCCGGTTAGTACTTCAGCCTCAAGCTTAATTTGGTAAAATCCACGAAAGAAATAAAGAAAGAAAGAAAGAAAACTACGTTTCAAAACACACAGTCTTATTTACAACCGAGGTTCGAGACCGCTCAACATGATGGGTGGACAGGGGAAAAGCCAAGCAGTCCATAGCATGAAAGGTCAGTGCCATCACTGCCATGATCATATGATTGGGAAACAAAAAGCAAAACATGCCCATTTGTAAAGCTGGGGAAGCAATCAAAGATGGCCATGCACATTGACAAACAATTAGCAAAAAAATTATATATATATACACACACAAAAAATAATGATAATGAAAAAGACAATAAAGCCAATATTTCTAGAAGAAAAATACATATTTTTTTCCTAATTATTGATTGCCACAAAAAAAAATCAAGACCTTAGTGGAATATGCCATTGCTTTTCCATGTTCAATACCAGAAAAATTTAGGTAGGGCTTAAAAGCTAAAAGGGCCCTGATTCTCAACATGGGTCTCATTGCTTTGGAAAAGTCTTTAGCTATAACCATAACGTGAGACCCATTCAACATGGGTCTCATTACTTTGGAAAAGTCTTAGTTGAAGCTAAATTAGTTACCCAAGTAAGGTAGAGTAGTTGAAATTCGAAATTATAGGGACCGCGGCCATATAAGCATTGATTAATTCAATGTGACACACCCTTTATTTCTCGCTCTCTATATGGCGCGCGGCGATATGAATTGCACTCCGCGGTGTATATGCGATGAAAATAAGTCATCGGAGAGAGAAATTTGTTTCTTGCAAATACTTTGATCACCACAACAAAAAATGGAAAGAGTTCTTGGGATTTAATTGTGAGCAGCCTGTGCTTTTCCTGATTAAAGAAAAAGTGACCCTTTTTTTTTTTTTTCCTGAATTCAAGATTTGGAACAGGTGGATTCTCAGATTCAACCAACCACCAAATCTCCCAAAAAACGTTAAAAAAAAATTTGAACATTGTCCAGCCTAGAACACCCAAAAAGGCCATGTGAACACAGGAGTGAGTCCTTGGAAAAGCCTTAGCAGTTAAGTCAGCGATTGGGCAAAGCTCTGAACTTTGCTTATGCTGTCTCCCTCCGTCTAAAGTAGCTGTACCTATGCCCGTTACACGGAAATGGATGGACTGAAATTTCCTTAAAAAGAAATATATTGTTAATGTAATTTAGTTCGTTCGTGTTATGAATGTACGGTCCGGATCATAATTAAAAAAATTAAAAAAATAAAAAATCTAAAAAGTTGACTTATAAAAACAGTAAATTTGGGTCGTTTGTCAAAAAAATAGACGGCTTGGATATTAAGAACAGGTGCCTATCCTTTGAGAAAAGGTCATGCGATCTGAATCTCCGTTAGACAATATAATTACCCTAAATAAACAAATAAATAAATAATTCCCCATGCACAAAAGATGCAAAAATCAACTTTTTTTTTTTAATTTCTCCTTTTCCTTCAACCCTTTTTGGCTTTCTGTGTTTGCTCAATTTTTCTCTTAATTTGAAAGGGAATTCCAGCATTTTTTTTTCTTAATGGATTGAACGAATATCAATAACTGTCTCTGGGCTCTCTGGCGCTCGAACGACGCTACATTTTTGAGCTCGCTCGCTTCGGTTTCGAGTGAATTCAAGACTCTGGGCTGGTAGCCCCCTTCCTGATTTCATCAAAAAGGGGCAGGCGGATGAGAAAGGTTACTGTTAATGGAGTGAAATTCGCATGAAACGCGTATAACAATTAAGGAATGGTCATGAGCTTCTCGGAAAGCTTATTTTAGACATCTCCATTACATTAAGTTTATTAATTAATTTGTTTTAGTAATCCCATCTCTAAAACGACCACGACCACGACCACGACCACGTGGAAAACAGCTGACTGAGGGTCCGAGAGTAAAGAGTAAGAGCTCGACTTCTACCTACTCTGCTGCCGCTTCCGCTTGCGCATGGATGGATGGATGATCATCCGCTGCAAATCTCTGTCTCTCCTCCGTTGTTGTTGGTTGGTTCCATTTTTCCGCAAGCAAATGAATAAAAATCTCACTCGCTCCTCTCCTCTCACTTCAGCAAATCCCTTTCTCTCTCTACTGAGACTCGGTCTTCGTCTCTGTTTCGGAGTTCAGTAACATTGCCGCAACAGTCTCGTGCCCTCCTAAATCTCGGCACCAAACCCAGCTGACCACCCCCCATATATCTGAGCCAAGCAATCCGATCCTCCCACCCCCTCGAATCATGCACCTTCGCCGCTACTACTCCGATTCAATCGTCGGGATTCGTATATATTGGTGAAGCTTGAAGAGAGAGAGAGAGACAGAGGACTCACTCCTCAGTGACAAGAAACAGGGGTCTTCGAAGATGGAGTTCCAAGAAGCCGTGATGAAGCTGACCACCCACAAGACCCACGAAAGAAACGGCGGCCCCAAAAAGCTCAACAGGTGGACCATCATCTCTTTCCACAAGTCGCCCAAACCCAGCAAGCCGAAAACCGACCATCGTCCTCGGAAGGCGGTGCCCGACGAGTTCCTGTGCCCTGTTTCGGGGTATCTCATGGCCGACCCGGTCATCGTCCCTTCCGGTCATTCCTTCGAGCGAGCCTCCGTCGAGGCCTGCAAGTCCCTCGGCTTCGTCCCGCCGGGTTTAGCCGCGCCAGATTTCTCCACGTTGATCCCCAACCACGCCCTCAAGTCCACCATTCTCAGCTTCTGCAGGAACCGTTCTCTTCCTCCCCCAAAGCCTCTCGATTTGGCGTCTGCTAACAAGCTCATCGCCGATCTAATGTCCACGCATGCCCACAGCACACAAAAGAAACTCGCCCACAACACGATTGAAGAACGACAAGACTCGGTCCGCGAAGAAAGAGAAACGCAAGGCGCGAAAACAGAGTCTTGTCGGAGCCATCATCACGAACCGCCAAAAGCAACTCATTCCTATTCCAGCTCCGACGACTCGGTGGCGACCACCACCGCCTTCGAGTCGACCCCGCCGCTCCAGCTGGCGGCCCGCCCGAGCTGCTGCTGCTCGTCGTCGTGCTCCTCCTCCGAGTTCGAGGCCTCGAACCCAGAGGAGGAAGAGCTCCTCGCGAAGCTCAAGAGTCCTTTGGTCTTCGACGTCGAAGAGGCGGTCATCGCGCTCAGGGACGTGACTCGGACGAGCGAAGAGAGCCGAGTCTCGCTGTGCACGGCTCGCTTGCTCTCTTCCATCAGGCCGCTCATCGTCTCCAAGTACTGCGCGATCCAGGTCAACTCGGTGGCGTCTCTGGTCAACCTGTCGCTCGCGACGGTCAACAAGGTGAAGATCGTGCGGTCCGGGATCGTCCCCAACCTGATCGACGTGCTCAAGGGGGGTTTCCCGGAGGCAGCGGAGCACGCCGCCGGCGCGCTCTTCAGCTTAGCTCTCGACGACGGCAACAAGATGGCGATCGGCGCATTGGGCGCACTCCCACCTCTCCTCCACGCGCTCCGCTCGGAGAATGAGCGGGCCCGGGGAGACTCGGCCTCGGCCCTGTACCACCTCTCGCTCGTGCAGAGCAACCGGGTCAAGTTGGTGCGGATCGGGTCGGTCCCGGTCCTCTTGGGCATGGTCAGGTCGGGCCGGCTCGCGGGCCGGGCCCTGCTCGTGTTGGTCAAGTTGGGCTGGTGCGCCGAGGGCCGAGGCGCAATGATGGACGCGGGCGCGGTGGAGTGTCTGGTCGGGTTTCTGTCGAGAGCGGCCGACTCGACTCGGGACAATTGCGTGACCGCGCTGTACGTGCTGAGCCAGGGCGGGCTGCGGTTCAAGGGGTTGGCGAAGGCGGCGGGAGCGGCGGAGGCGCTGGAGAAGGTGGAGAGCGGGAGCTGGAGGGCTAGAGAGATGGCGAGGAGGATGGTGGAGATGATGGGCGAGAGGAGAGGAGGAGAGATTGAAGCGGAGGATGTGGATTGGGAGAAGCTGCTCGAGGCGGGGACGCCGAGTCGGTAACTCGGTGGCGGCCGAGCTAGCTTTGTATGAACTCGGTCGCGTTGTTGATTTTTTTTTTTAATCTTGTGGAATTTTGTCTACGGGGTCTCTCTTTTCTCTCTTTTTTAGAAAACAAAAATACAGAAAATGACGAAAATAAAGACCATACCATGCCCAGATAATTACACTTCAGAACAGAAGGAGGCCTTTTTTTTTTTTTTAGGGAAATTGATTCCGAAAGAAAAGAAAGTTCGCAAATTCTTCTTCTTTTTTTTTTGGTAAGGGGCAAATTCTCTTTTTCATCTCCATTCATTCCGCAAAAAGAAATTTCACTTATGCTCGTTATGATGTCGATACTCGAGTCTCTCTCTCTCTTCTTTAGCAAAGATCTTAAACTACGACTGTCGGAACCTTAATACCCTAAGCTCGTATTCTCTTTTTTATCTAGATGAATACTACAAAATATTCTAAATTATGCTCATTACCACACCAACGCCCAAGATTTTTTTATTTCGTTAGTAAATATCTTAAACTATTCCCTTTTAGTTTTGCAGAGAAATATCTTGACATTGTGCTGGACCACAAAAGTTACGAAAACTTATTTATATCTGAATACGATTCTTGAACATCGCGTTGCTCCTCAACTTTTGACAGCATACAATTGTTTTTGCACAAGTACGTCCCGTCGTTGCCGACTCCCGCATTAGGAGGAGGACCGAGGCTCCTCCATCTCCGGAGGCTCTGGCCCCTGCAACAGGTGCGGCTTCAGCCTTCCGGTGCCGCCTTCTCCAACGGATGCAGCAGTTCCACAAATGACGACTGTGCTACTACGATATCGGAAATATATATGTTGGACCAACATTGGCATGCTCGGTCTTAAACATAAGTTTGTGGTCAGCCTACTAGACATGTGGGATGACCTCAATCGTTTGAACCGACATGTAATGACGGTCGACTATTGCACCACGCGGTCAGAAGAAGAGTCAGCCTCGCGACCCGACAAGCAAAGGACAATCTACCGTGTTTGAACCGGCCGGATGTGGAAGCAAAATAATTATTATCCGCATTGAGGAAATGAGGAGAAGATGCCGAGACTCAGCTCGATTTATTTGACAAGCAAAGGACAATCTGCCGTGTTTGAACCGATTCAGCCACGGGCTCGATCTGGCGAACTTGACGGCGGCGTCCAGTCTTCTCGGACGTTCATGGAACGCCAGCTTCAGGGGCCACTTGATGCCAATAAGCAACACCCCTCATCGCGGTCCTCATCATCGGCGGCATTCAAAGAGTTTCGGCACCCGGAGTACACAATCATTGCTTTCGATGCTTCGCTGGTCGGCTCGAGCCGTCTCCAAGAACAGCGCGATTTGGTTCCCTGGTTGGAGATCGCTCGCTTCCGTTTCCTCTGCTCTGAGGACGTCCCGTCGTTCTCCGTGGACAGAGCGGCGATTCCTCTGTCCGACTCTCTGTGTGACGAGCACGAACTCTCTGTCATGGGAGCTCAGGTGCTCTTAGTGCACCAGTTTGGCATTGATGTTTTAAACAATTGCTCCTGAAAATTCTGCAATTTTGCCTGTTCTGCTTCAACTGCAGATCGCAGAGTCTGCTAAAGTCTACCCCGTGTTTTACCTCCGGACACGGCGTAGATGGATCCGTGGCCTCTCTGTTCACGTTGTGGCTTCTAGACGCGCACGATGCCTCGACCACTATACGGCCGCTCTGCATTACTTTTGGCTCGCCTCTCTTCGGCGACAGTGGCTTCCAACAAGCCATATCACAGTTCTCGCCAGGGAACTCTTGCTTCTTGCACGTGTCCATAAGGAGGACAGTTTCCCTGTGATGCATGACAACTGCGTACAATTTCCGGAAAAAACGCAATATTACGATTTTAGATAAATTTTTAGGTATTTTTCTATTTTAAGAATTTTGGCGATATATGTAATTACGATATTTGATTTCAATTCCGTTAGATTAGATTACATTTGATTTATTTTGATATTATCTTAAATTATTTTGATGCTTAAATGAGTCATATCTCTATAAATAGGACGTCTATCTTTGTAATTTTTAGACTTTTATTAATCGAATTCAAAGTATTCTGAGGAATTAATTTCCTCCTATCGCTTACCCCGCGTCATTTGATATCAGAGCGAGGTCTCTCCTTGTGATGGTAACTAATAATGTGATTCGAAACTCCTTTGCAGGATGGTAACTAATAATGTGATTCGAAACTACTTCACAGCTGAGAGCCATAAGCCTGTTTTTCGTGAGGAATTTACCCAATTCTTTGAGGAGAATCGGCAACTTGCTGAGGAAACTCAGTGTACTTTGCATGACCGCCAACGGACGATACAAGACTTACTTGCCGCTACCTAACGGTTGTCTGCAAACTACCTTAACCTCGGCGTGCTTCTAGCCAAGCGAATTCCTGTCGTTCGTGATCCCGAAGTAGCTATGGATTGTGGGGACAAATCACCGACAAAGTCGACAAGCCTATGTTGAGGATTTTGAAGAAGAATATTTTCAAGACATGCTTATTCATGGAGGTCAACGAGAATTCCAAGGAGAGCATGTTCATGGAGGTCGTCAACATAGGGGATACTGATGATATTTCGAACAATATCAATTAAATGTTGATCTCTCTACCTTCAATGTCAATTTGGATATCGAAGACTTTCTAGATTGGCTCTGAGAAATTGAAGAGTTCTTTGAAGCCATTGAGATCGATGAGTACTACTAAGTAAAATTCGTGGCCAAAATGTTGAGGCGCGACGCTTTAGCCTGGTGGAAGCGGACGTAAATATACTGATGCTGACAAGGAAAAGTGCCCATCCGAATGTGGAGACGGATGAAACGATTGTTAAGGTTCGGTTCCTTTCACCCGACTATGAATAAGATTCGTTAAATTCAAATCACTCGCTAGATTTATTGTGCCATTCTTTATCCTATTCTCCCGCCAAGACCTCCGAAGCTCTCAAGCCAATCAGTCTCGTTGAGCGGGCCCATGTAGGCGTTGGCCGAGAAGTGGTTCAAGCAAAACTGTATGTGTTAGACGACGATGACGCTGAGGCTGGTAACCACGAACATGGCCCGCTTGCTTCAATTGGGCAGGCAAGGCATGAGCAGAGGAAACAAAGTCCAGAACAGGAGGTTGCACCTAACGACGTTTCCCAGATGGTGGCGTGAATGCCAGCATGTGAGATGGACGATTGGGATTCCACCACGTTGGATGAGGAGGCGCTGATTTTTGATCTCCCCCTTTCTTCTTTTTTGTATTGAGCCTGGTGTGGAATCACTGTCATTATACATTCATTATTGGTCCGGCTGTTGGTATAGCGATCCTTCCTAGCTGTCGCCTAGAGTGCAGCCTACCTACTGAAGACCATAACGTAAGTAACTCAGTGCTCCATACGAGGGAAATGAAAGCAAAATTCTTTCGGATCCTCCCACATGTTCAATCTTTTTTTAGCGATTTCCCTAGAGATTTTTCGATCCCGATGCAGACGGTTCGGTGATTGGCGATTTCCCAGCTGAAGGGGAAGAAGTTGTGGGTGGCGACAGCGGCGATGGAAGCGCGGAGGGGGAGGACCATATCAAGTCCATCCCCGACTCCATCGCTCCGCAGGACTCGGGTCCCTTCGGCAATGCTGCTTCGGTGGTGGAGGACTTTGAGAAGCTCGATGTCACTGGCGATCTGCGGGAGTCCGTTAAGGGGTTCTATTCAGGTGGTCAAAAGGAGAGATTGACTACAGCGAAGATGATTGCTAGCCCAAATCCGGCTTCTGCGTCTGAATTAGTTGATCCCATGTTGGGAGTCGAAGTGGAAAATGAGGTTCAGATTTTAGGGCCTCCAGTTGGATCATCCCAATGTCCCGAATGTAGACCGTGGGATCGTGGCGATCTTATGAGGAGATTATCCACATTCAAGTCTATGACGTGGTTCGCCAAACCTGAGGCTGTAAGTGCTGTAAATTGTGCTAGAAGAGGCTGGTTAATGTTGATATGGATACTGTAGCATGCGAAGCATGTGGAGCACGAGTACTATTTTCAACACCATCATCTTGGTCACAAGAGCAACTTGAGAAGGCAGCTCTGGCATTCAGCTTAAAGTTGGACAATGGGCATAAATCACTCTGCCCATGGATTGACAATGCCTGTGATGAATCCCTGGCTCAGTTTCCACACCACCTCCAGTTTTGGTTAATCAATTTAGGCAACGTTATGTTTCTCTTGTGCAACTATTGGCTCTTCCTGTCATATCGTACTCCCCTATTTAATCGATGAAAAGGGGTCGAAAGAGTAAAAGGAAGAGGAAGAGACACTAGAAGTACAAGAAGAAGTGGATCCCGATGTTATAACTCGAGGACGAGTTTTTTTTAAGAGGAAGAGAATAATGTAGGACAACTGGCATACAATTTCCGGAGAAAACGCAATATTACAATTTTAGATAGAGTTTTAGCTGTTTTTCTATTTTAAGAATTTTGGCGATATAGATAATCGCAATATTTGATGTCAATTCCATTAGATTAGATTATATTTGATTTATTTTGATGTTATCTTGAATGCCTAAAAGAGTCATATCTCCATAAATAGGATGTACATCTTTGTAATCTTTAGACTTTTATTAATCGAATTCAGAGTATCATGAGGAATTAATTTCCTATTGTGAGGAATTAATTTCCTATTGTCGTTTACCCTGCGTCACCCTGGCCACTGTCTTCAACCTGATGACGGGCGAGCGAAGCCTCTACGTACCTTTCGGTGCATTCCTCTTGCGTTCCGACTCGCGCGGTGCGTGTTTTGGAGCTCTTGAATCCGTAACGGAGCCGCTTGCGAGCAGGAGCAGCGCAGAGAGTGGTCGAAATCGACAGCTGGGAGGCTTTCGTTACGGCAGCATCATCGAACGTCTCGAAGGCAGATCCGCATGCAAGGACCAAATTTCATCGGCACGGGACGAACCCGATTCATTTAGGGCTGGGATAGTAGCTCAAGTGACGGCAATCGGCCTCACACAAATTCAGGTAGCTCGAATTACTTTATGATTTTACCTTCATTTGGCTGTTGGCAATTCACAAAATGGAAAGAACACGTTGAATAAGAAATTTATGTGCAATTGCTCAGATAGAGAGAGTCTTAAAATCAGAAGAAGAATCCGCTACCCGTATCCGAGCGGCAGCAAGAAGCGATGCCTCCAGCAAAGCAAGTGACATGGAAAGGAGAAGATACATGATCAATCTCGAATGGTACAAGAAAATGACGGCATCCGATGGTTTTGGGTATTACGATAGCTACGAGAGCAAGCCGAAGAAGCGCGATCACCAAGTCATCACGTATAAGGAGACCCTCAAAGAATACTGTCAAGGAGTCGGAGAAGAAGCCTCATGGGGCGTGGCTCTGGTCGGGTTGGCTCTTTGGGGGAAACACTTACCGGAGGATGGTCGAGCCGCTCGACGTTGCGGAGTACTATGCCAGGGGCAAGAGGTATTACCTTACTCAAGGAAGGTTCAGGCACTACATTCTATTGGAGAAGTGGCTAGAAGAGAACCTGCATAGGGCCGCCTTGCGTAATCCGGTCAATTCGAGACGGGAAAGGATCTCGACCGACATTCTAACCGAGGATTCTTGTTCTGGGCACATGTCGAGGAGGCGATCATCTCGAGTGGGTCGCTGAAGAGCGGAGGAACGAACACGGCCGTGGAGGGAAACAAGCTGATCGAGTTCGAGCGGTACGCGATGAGCCTCCTCGAGAGGCGCGCGGTATCGTCCGAGATTTTCCTGGAGAAGAGCTGCTACATGAAAATGGTAGAGAGAGAATGACGTGGAGATACTGGGGAAGCAGGTGATGGGAGCTTCCTATGGCTCACAGCTTGCTCAGTTCATGAGGAATGGGTGCCATCATCGCCTCTGGATCTTCGGCCATACTTTTTGTATGGCGGGCGGATCCCACCGCCCAAAAACATTTCCTCCCTATAAAAAAGGGAAGGGGCGGTGGGGATTTCCATGCTCCTCTGCCTCAAAGGCAGAAGAGCCGGATCCGCCATCATCAGTACGCTTCGGGGTCCTTCACGTTAAATTACTGCCTAATTTAGTTATATTGTCAACATCTGCAGTCTTGAAGTCATATAAAAACATCTTTTAAATTATGACCATGTACCGTTATAGCCATACAAAAAATGAGAGTTAGAGATTATCATCGCCCTCAAACTCTGTTAATTTCTCGAAAAACGAATGATTTGAAAAATATTCTTCTTAAAAAATATTGCTAGAATTTCTTGCAAGAACGATTTAATGAATGAAAAATATTTTAACAGTTAGACATAAATTACTGTTGGTAATGAAGACATTTTCCATTGAATAGTGATGCAAGCGATGATTTTTTAGGAAAATATTTTCTAAATCATTTATTTAAAAAAAAAACAAAAATGAGACATTAGCTTAAGGTCTAAAGTCCTCGATCTTCAATTATTCGTGTTTCTACTTTAAGCATATAAAGGCTACATTTGGTTGTCAAGATTTCTAGCCATGATAGAATTGGATATGATATGATGTGAAATTCAGGAATTCTGTTATATCCTATCAATTATTTGATGAATCACAATAATAAAGCCGGATATATTCATATCTTATTATGTTCATTATTTGGTATTTACATATATCAATGTAAATAAATATTTTTTTTGGTCGAACAATGTAAATGAATATGAAAATATACAAACAGAGACTATAAGAATCTTTCATAATTCATTGCCAACTCTAGCAAGAGAGAAAATATGATAATCCATATTTTCAACTACGAAAAATTTTGTTTCTTTCGCGACTTTCGTTAAATTTCAACATGAACCACAAGGTTACAGAGAAGAATAAGTTTTGACTCATTTTTTTTTAGGTAAAGAGTTTTGACACATTTTTTTTTTATTTTCATAGATTTTGAAAAATTTTCAAAAAAAGGCTCGAAGTACTCTCATTTTCTCAAATAAGGGCTCCAAGTGGACCTTGTTTTAAATAAGGGTCTGAAGTGCCATTATGTTTTCAAATAAGGGTTTGAAGTGAACATTGTTTCAAATAAAAGCATGTAGTGACCATGAATTTTTTTTAAAAAAATGGGATGATTTCAAGGGCATTTCGATCTTTTTCTATATTTATTAAAATTATCTTTTTTCTATTTTTTATTTTTTTAAAAAAATACCGAGGTGAGAGGGTGCCCCTCTCGCCTTTAGCTACGGGAAGAGCTGTTGGTCTTCTCTCAAATTTGGGCGGGGGGTCACTCCGCCCGACTATGGGAGGGGCGGTAACCGTTGCCCTGGTCAAGGTGTGGGCTATCGACCTTCACCCGGTCCTGGGCAAGGGTCATCGACCCTCTTCCAAGTCCAAGAAGGACCCAACCCTCTCCCAATTTTGGCATGGGGCTAGGTCGGTATGGTCGCCGGCTTTCATGAAGGCGCTGGCCTTTGCCACCCCCGCCAACCCCCCACTAGCGATGGGCTGGCTGCCATAAGCGGGAGGGGCTGCCCTCCCACCAATATGGTTTTTTTTTCATTTTTAAAAACCAAAAAAAGGAACAAATAGAGAAAAAATAAATAAAAAGTCAAAATGAGAAATGACGAAAATGCCTTTTAGGTCAAGCCCTTTTTTTGAAATTCTATAGTAACTTTAATTCCTTATTTAAAACATATTATGCTACTTCAGGACCTTATTTGAAACAAAGTTCATTTGTGGCCCTTATTTGAGAAAATGAAAGGACTTCGGGTCCTTTTTTGAAAATTTTCTCCGATTTTTTATGTGAACCTGAAATTTATGAAGGAAAAGAAATTTCAACTCTCTTGCTGTTTTTGAAGAATTTTGACATGAACTAAAAAACTATAAATATGAACTAAAGATACATAGGAGAAGGAGATTTCTATTTTTTTTTTCAGAAATTTTGTTGCCTCACATTCTTCAAGAATTCGACAGATCATTTTCAAGTTTAAATTTGTTCATTTAAAATTTGGGTTCTTCTACTTGATTTTTATTTACTTATTTTTTATTTTTATATCCCCTTCTTTCGTTATTTTTCCGTTCCATCATTTATTAAATAACAAACTATACTACAAAAAAAAAAAAACTTCTTTGAACTCACCCAATAAAAAAACCTTCAATTCGTAGTGACATGGATATGAAGTGTAATAGAAAGAAATTAAAATATATAAATATATATGGATAAATAAAAAATATTTTAAATTTTTATTTTTAAATTATAATTCAAACATAATTCATATTTAATAATTATTTTAATTTTATTTCTTAAGAAGTTTGTTCTTCGGAAAAAACAAAAGCTTTTATATTATGAACATAAGAAATTATATCCACCTATATCCCATATCTCCCATTTGATAATTGTATCCAGGCTATATTCCCCTCATATCTCACTTTATTCAGCCCTGATTCTCCTGAGCGTAGCCAAACACAGGATGTGATAACTTTCATTCTATTCTGATTTTTATCCTGATCACCAAAAACAGCCTAAATGGTTCATGAATTCGGAGGTGGAAGCGGCGACGACGACCATAGAAACTTTGATTCACGTCAGGACCATACGCTAGTTCAGTTATTATCATTCCCATTTTATGTTCAGACGCAGGGAATCTAGCAATATAAATTTAGTTTTCGGATCATTAGTAGTATTGATGTAACTATAAATTCGATGGTATTTTGTGGAATTTAGGGCATACTTTGCCAACAATAACTAGCCGTTCTGGAGGGCATAACATGCTAAAATTAGGGAAAGAAGACACACGTCACAAAAAAGAATCTCGGTTCGTAGAATCCGAAGTACTCAATTCTGGAAAGCGTGCAAGATTTTAGAAATCGTTAAACTTAGAATCATACGAAACGATAATGAAAAATTGTTTTTGAAAACTTAGAGGTTGAGATGAGATGGAAAAATATAAATGACTTCTCTTGATTATCTGTCCACGGCACGTATTCATTGACCAAGCCATCCCATATTCGCCGAAATCGTGGGACGACACCTTCGTTTGACAAGGCTTCACATGGTGCTGTTTTAATATTGTAATGCTTGATCTTAGGGGAAATTACCAAAAAAGTGTTAACCCTACCGTAAATCTTTTACTTTGTCCAATTTAATTTTAAAATTTTCGAGAATTTTGCCAGTTGAGTCATTCAGCCCAATTTTGGCCGAAAATCGCAAATCTAAACAATTTCCGTAATTTTTTGAATTTCTATTTTTTGGTCTTTATGAGAACCTTTTGAATCAAGTATTGCAGTGATTCAAAATTTCAAGTGGTTCTCCACATTTACATGAAGTAGGAAGTTTTCTTATCTTCCATTCTTACTTATTTTTATGCTTTATTTAATTCTATATAGGCTTGTCCTATATTTGTATTTGTCGGTTTTTTTTGCTTAATTAGATCTTAATGTAAATTAAATGAACCGTAACTATGTAATCCTATTCCTAATAAATTGACCCCAAAATAACATATCCAAATTATAAAAAAGCCTATACAAGCTATAATTGCGTTTGTGTTTTCTTTTTTCCCTACTGTGCTAGAGAGGGCTATAGACGACCATCACCCGGGGCCTTAGTAGCCTCGTCGGTCTTGGGCGAGGACCTTTGCGGGCCACAAAGGAAAAAAGAACATAAAATAGAAATTTAAAAATTTAAAATAAAAACTAGAATTTTCATTTCCAAAGATTATAAAAACTGTCCATGCCAATATAAACCGTGCCATGTACGTTTGCGGATTTAGGTCAAAATTTACCGAAGAAAGTCAATTATCAAAGTATTTAGGACTGAATTGGCCAAATTAAAAGGTTTAATATCGAATTTACACACGTGCAATATGTCTAGAACTTTTTTGATAAATTTTTTACTTAGTCTAACAAATAAAAATTTACATGTTTCGTTAAGAAATCGTTAAAATTCAGATATGGGCGATTTCATTCTCCTTGTTAACTCTTCTATAGATCACTCGATCCACTTTCTCCGGGAAAAAAATGTTAGTAATTGAAAGTTTATTGATTGAGACTTTTCGTCGTTCTTCTAGAAAGACTTTTGATCCTCCCAACGCGCGCGCACACACACACATGCATGTTTTTTTTTTTTTGTCAAACATGCATGTTGTTTATCCTGCGGTAAATAATTAATCTATTCAAATACCACGTTTAGTTCACGACCACACCAAAATTAATAATAATAATTTGTCCCACATTTAGTTTCACTTGCTAGAAATGTAAGGTTGCCTATTTAGTATTTATACACGTTGAGTTTGCTTAGTTTCAAATCAACACAAACAATGGCAGCGCCACCACTTTCACCACCCCATCTCCTCCTCCTCCTCCTCCTCCTCGCCTCCTCCCTCCTCTCCGAGTCCAAACTCTCTCTAGCGTACTACTCCAAATCCTGCCCGCCATTCGCCCGCATTGCCCGCCAAACTGTCGCTGACCACCAAGCGGCAAAGCCCAACACTGCCTCCAGCACGCTCCGCCTCTTCCTCCACGACTGCCTCATCACTGGCTGCGACGCTTCCGTCCTCATCTCCTCCACCAAGCCCTCTGAGCCCGCCGAGCATGATGCCGACATAAACCTCTCCTCCGTGAAGAGGCCTTCGGCATCATCGCCTCCACCAAAGCTGCCCTCGAGCTCACGTGTCCCGGCATGGTGTCGTGCGCTGACATCCTGGCGGCCACAACCCGCGACCTCGTCATCACCGTCGGCGGCCCGCATTACGAGGTCCGCTTGGGTCGGAAAGATGGCACAATCTCTAGGGCATCTCTAGTTGAAGGTAACCTACCGATGCCCAACATGACCGTGTCCACGGTGATCGACATATTTGGGTCCAGAGGCTTCTCAATCCAAGAAATGGTGGCCTTGAGTGGCTCACACACTATAGGTTTCGCTCACTGCAAGGAGTTCAGCGCGGGCATATTCAACTACAGCGAGCACTCTCAGTACGACCCAAGAATGTACAACCCTAGCTTCGCTCACGCATTAGAGAGAGCTTGTGCCGGCTACAAGAACGATCCCACACTGAGGGTCGTCAATAATTTGAGGACTCCTCACCGTTTCGACAATCTGTACTACCGAAATCTGCCGAAAGGGTACGGGGTCTTGGCCTCGGATCACGCGCTGTACGGCGACCCGAGGACTCAGCCCTTCGTGGCCATGTATGCAGCCGACCAGAGCAAGTTCTTCAGAGATTTCGCGGCCGCGATGGAGAAGCTCAGCGCCTATGGAGTGAAGACGGGGGGGCGAGGCGAGATCCGGCGCCGGTGTGATGCGGTCAATAAGATGACGTAGTGAAAACAGTTCTTGTTGCGAGGGTGGACGGATTTAGTTTAGATTTTTCTAACCATGTTTAAGACAGTTGTAACGTTGTTGCCGTCTAATGTTTGGTCGCCAACCGATGCACTTCTGAAGAGCACAGAATCCTTAAATAATAAGTGCTGTCGTTAAACATCTCAACATCAACAAGGTGTGCCGTCCTTCTCGCGCGAAATATAGAGTGAATCGTCACTACAAAAATAAGACGCATTTAGCCACGAAATTTGCAACCAAAATTTCGCCAAAATTCGTCGCTAATGGATTTTGCGACGAAAAAAATTTCGAAGCTAATACAACGTCGCAAATTTTGTGATGGAAAATTTGATGTTTCGTCGGAAATTTGCCACGAATTTTGCGATGAAAACAAAATTCGGCACAAATTTGCGGCTAACATCCCTCCATGGCAAATTTGCGACGAATACATGATCGTGGCTAATTTGTGACGAATATCCTGTTTGTAGCAAATTTGCGACGAATTTTGGTTTCATCGCAAATTTGCAACAGAAAAATTCGTCGCAAATTAGCCACGAAAAATATTTCGTTGCAAATTTGCTACGGAAATTCAATTTTTCGTCGCTAAATTTTGCGACGCCGTATTAGCCACGAATTTCATTTTTCGTGGCAAAACTTGTGCCAAAATCTTTTTGCTGCAATTTAGCCACGAAAATATTTCTTTGCAAATTTCATAGCAACCTAGCTACGGAAATTCAATTTTTCGTCACTAAATTTTGCGACACATAATTAGCCACGAATTTTTTTTCGTGGCAAAATTATCGCAAAATCAACTTTTTGGCAAATTCCGTGGTTAATCCCCATTTTTTTAGCGATGAATGGCTGATTTCATCACCAAATTTCAGCAAAATTCAATTTGGTTCGCAATATTTATTGTTTAGTGTGATTAAAGAGCCGAAATCCTTAGATTAAGAATGGATTAATCCGCCTGCTTTGCACTAAGGCATAAATTGTAGCAAATAAAAGTGATTCGTCTTTTCCATTAACTATAATTGATGGCTATAATATGGAGCAACAAAAAACCAAAAAATGAATGAATCATTCTGATAAGCCTATAATGTTATAGTTTCAATCTGTCGCCATTTCCTTTACACCAGTGTTGAACAGGACAACCTGGACGGATCGTGGAGCGCTGGGATCAGGTACCTCCTCCCGTTGACGCCATGCGCATTGTAGCTCGCCCCAGTCGACTTACCCTTCAGCAAGTTCCCGACGTAACCCGGGTATGCCCCATTGCTATAGATCCCGGCGCACGCCGACACCGCCATGGACGGTCTTGACGATGAGGGTGATGAGGCCGGAATGGAGGCCGCAGATGAGGACGATGTCGAAGGTCCAGACGAAGATCTTGCGGCAGACGATGACGCAGCCAAGGTCGACGTACTTCTTCTTCTTTTGCTCGCCCTGGCTGAGGAGTTAGCTCTGCTGGGTCTCGTCGAGGGGGCAAGAGTTGGAGAGGGCGGCACGGTCGTAGTCATTGAGGTTGCGTCTGCGCTTGACCTCCATGGCTTAGTCGGCGGCCTTGATCTCTAGGGTATTAAAATATATAAATATTAAATCACGAGCAGTTTACAGTAATCCCATAAAATCTCACATGATTTGAAGACTGAGATCCTGAGTTCAAATATTTTCAGGCCCCCAATGAATTTGTCCATACTTAGTAAACGTGAAGGGGAGTGTTGAAATATTAAATCAGGTGTTCTTCTAACAGCTTAAGATTTTTAGAGGATTTAGATGATCCCACAAAATCTCACACAAGGGACCCCAAAGATCCCGACCGTCCATGCGTAGCGTCGGGCGAAGAAGACCAACTAGGTCACCATGGTCTTACTCGCTCGCTCAAGCACTGTGGATTCCAGAACCGACCCATCGCAAGAGAAAGAGAACCGCGCAATCAAAAAATAATAAGAAATCACAACGTTCACCGAATCACTTTCCTTGTCCCACTTCCAAGCACTCCCCGCCAGCATCAAAATATCCAGCCATTCAAGCAGAAACCAAAACTTAGCGATGAAGCAGGTCGTGCAAAAACGAAACCTAGCGACGTAGTCATGCGGAAGAGAGAAGCAAGGCGACTCATGAGGGTCAGAGGCCCGCTCAGCACGGTGGGGGTGCACTTCAAGTTCTCCGAGGCGATCTTGATCGATCTGACGGTGAGGCTCTGCCTCCTGCAAGAGCGCTTGGTTCGGCCTCTCGGCTCCAAGAGGAGGTCGCACAGATCCCGGGTGGAGGAGAGATGATCGTATCGTCGGGAGGCCTCGGGGCTTGGAAGCGACATTCTCGAAGGGAGGTTGATCGTCGCCATCGCTCACGCGTCAAACAGAGAGAGAGAGAGAGAGAGAGAGACGTAGAGGCCACTGCGCTTCTGTGGGTTTATTTGTAAAAGACGGGGAATTTAGTGACGAAATCGGGTTAAATACACCTTAGGTATCATAAGTTGTGTACGAGGTTCACTTTGGTGTGGCTCACTTTAGTGCTAAGTTTTTGTAACTTCAATCAATTCGGTGCCAAAAATTTCAAACCGATCACTTTAGTACTAAGTTTTTGAAACTTCGATTACTTAAGTGCCAACTTTTTTTTAAAAAAACCAATTATTTCAGTGCCATGTACGATGAGACATGTCAGCACAAATAATAATAATAATAAATACACGTGTCGGATTTTCGGAGATCCACGTCAGCTTAAATTGGAGTTGGCAATAAAGTGATCATTTTTAAAAAAAGTTTGCACTTAAGTAATCGAAGTTACAAAAACTTAGCACTACAGTAATCAATTTGAAAATTTTGGCACTAAAGTGAGCGATGTACACAACTTATGATACTTGGAGTGTACTTAAGCCTTTCGAGAAAATTGCCTACGGTGGGAAAATTTAGAGCTAAATTTCGGCAAAATTGAATTGGGGCGGTGATATTTAGCGACGAAAAATTACTTTCGTGGCTAATCTAGCTACGAAAATCATAATGCGTTGCTAAATATATTCTGTTTCATTTATTTTCAATTTCTTAAAATTAGCGACGAAAATTACTTTGTCACTAATTGATGAAAATTCAAATAAAAAAGAAATAATTACCAATGAATTATGATTTTTGTGGCTAAATTAGCCACAAAAATTACTTTTCTCGCTAAATTGACCAAAATTCAAATAAAAACATTAATTAGAGACAAATTATAATTTTCATCACTAAATTAGCGAGGAAATTTACTTTTCGACACTAAATTGACTAAAATTCAGATAAATAAATAAATAATTAGCGATGAAAATCATAATTCGTTGCTAAATATATTCTATTTCATATGTTTTCAATTTCTCAAAATTAGAGACAAAAAATGTAATTCATCGCTAAATTATCGATGAAAATAATAATTTGTTGCTAAATATTTTCTATTTCATATATTTTTCAATTTCTTCATTTAGCGACAAAGGATTTTTTCGTTGCTAATTATATTCAATTTTGAATACTTTCTTTTTATTTGAATTTTTTATTCAAATTAATAACGACGAAATATTTTTCGTCGCTAAATTGCTCATGTTGGTTTAGCAATGAATCGCTTTTTTGCAATGATGTTTGCGTGTCGCTAATTAGCAACGAACAATTTTCGCCGCCAACTAGCGACGCGGAAATTTTTGTCGCTAAATTTTGCAACGAATTGTTTTTCTCACTAAATCAATAACAAACTATTAAATTAACAAAGGGTATCCTCACCAAAAAAAAAACTATTAAATTAACAATTCAATGCATGAAAATTGATTTTGTCACGAAATTAGCAACGAATATTTTTATGATGAGCAATTTTCGTCGCCAATTAGCGATGACGGCAACTGTCATTGCTAAAATTTGCAACAAATATTTTTTTGTCGCTAATTAGTGAAGATCTATTAGCTTAATATCGCGACAAAATTAGCGATGAATTATTTTGCAATGAACTATTTTTATCGCTAATTAGCAGCAAAATTAGCCACTACACTTGCCGCGGAAAAGGAAAAAACTAAAAATATTTGAACGATCAAAAGTAAATGTCACAATCTGAAGCTTCTTCAAATGCATAGCAACGACTATTTTTACGACGAACAATTTTCTTCGCCAATTAGCGACGACGGCAAGCGTCGTCCCTAAAATTTGCGACAAATATTTTTTTTGTCACTAATTAGTGAAGATCTATTAGCTTAATATCGCGACAAAATTAGCGATGAATTATTTTGCAATGAACTATTTTTGTCGCTAATTAGCAACAAAATTAACCACGACACTTGCCGCAGAAAAGGAAAAAACTAAAAATATATGAACCATCAAAAGTAAATGTCACAATCTGAAGCTTCTTCAAATGTATTGCCACTGGAAACAGTTTCTATAAATATCTCCTCCTTGCTCTAGAAAACGACCTCTTAAAGTTGAGTCACCTCTCAAAACTATTGTTTAATCACATCTTAAAGTTATCAACATCTCTATATCACAATCAAATGCTGATCGCAGGCTATAAAAAAATGACCATCGGCATAGAAATAGAAATGAGCACAAGCGCTATCTTATTATACATCAGCATAGAAATCAACCAAGTTAATTGAAAATAGAAAATGGTTTGTAATTAGGATCAATAGTAGCAAAGTAATTGAGAATGATTTGTAATTGGGAGCAAAGTCCAAAAACTATTTCAACCCAGTACGAAACTCATCGGCCAATCCTCAACATTCTGGTAAGTTCTTATTATATATCCAAGCCTTATCTTTTTGCATTGTGCCTGCATATAAATTAAAGATTTATAAAATATTAAAAATATCATATCTGATGCTTAATACATTTATTTAAAACCATAAAATTCTAAAATTAAAGTTTGTTTGTGATCGGACAATTATTTTGAAATTTAAAAAATAACAAAAACACTTACCCAAGTATTTTCTTGAATTATTAGAACATGGTTAATATGATGTTAATTACAAATTTCGTCATTAATTTTATAAATTAATGAAGAAAAGATGTTGATGAAATTTAGCGATGAAAAATAGATTAATCGCTAAATTTCGTCGTTAAATTTAGCGACGAAAATCAGTTTTGTCACTAATTTTTAGCAATGAATGTTTTATTCGTAGGTAAATTAGCAACGAAAAATATTAAAAATATCATATCTAATGTTTAATACACTTAATTAAAACCAAAAAATTCTATAAGTTAAATTTTGTTTGTGACCAGACAATTATTTTTAAATTTAAAAAATTAACAAAAACACTTATCCAAGCATTTTCATGAATTATTTATAGTAGAACACGGTTAATATGACGAGAATTGTAAATTCGGTCGTTAATTTTATAAATTAATGAAGAATGTTGGTGAACAAAAACCATATTTCATAGCAAAATTAGCCACGAAATACTTAATTCATCGCTAACTAAATTCTAATTAAAATAGTTTCAATTTCTTAATTTAGCAATGAAAAGAGGTTTCGTAGCTAATTTAATTGAAATAAAAAATTAATTAGCGACGAATGCCGCCATTCGTCGCTATGCAAAGAACGCATTTCGTCACAAAACATATCAACTTGCTGTTTTGTGATGAAAAGACACGTTAGTCACTAAATTGCAAAGAAAAGGATTAGCGACGAAGAGAAAATTCCGTCGCTACTTAGCAATGAAATTTGCTTTCGTCGCAAAACTTCAAGTTGATAATCGACAATTAGTGACGAACGCCGACTTTCGTCGCTAATTGAAAAGACAAGATTTGCGACGAAAACGCATTTTGTCGCAAAACATCAACAAGCCAATTAGCAATGAACAGTAGTGTTCGTCGCTAATTAGCGACAAACCACGCAATTTGTCGCTAAATTGCAATGAAAAGGATTAGCGACGAAAAGCAAATTTCATCGCTAATTTAGCAACGAACTTCACGTTTCGTCGCTAAACATTTTTTGAAATTAATTAGCAACGAAATCCAAATTTCGTCGCTAATTACATCTTTGTTATTTTAATTTTTCATCAAATTGGTGACTAAGCAAGTGTTCTTCACTAATTTTGCGACGAACTTCATGTTTTGTAGCTGAAATTTATTTTTTTAAAATTAATTAGCCACGAAATACAAATTTCGTCGCTAATTACACTTTTTTTTTAATTTTTCTTCAAATTATCAACGAAACAAGTGTTCGTCGCTAAGTTTGCGACGAACTTCATTTTTTCTCTCTAAAAATTATTATTTTTTAAATTAATTAGCGACGAAATACAGATTTCATCGATAGTTATCTTTTTTATTTTAATTTTTCATCAAATTAGAGACGAAACAAGTGTTCGACGCTTAATGTTATTTTTATTTAAATTAATTAGCGATGAAATATTAGTGACGAAATGCATATTTCATCGCTAACTAATTTTTTTATTTTAATTTTCATTGAATTAGCGATTAAAGTCATTTTTCATCGCTAACTATTTTTAAATTTAATTGATTTTAGAGACGAAATACAATTTCTTCGCTAATTAATTCATTTTATTTTAATTTTCATAAAATTAGAGATGAAACGAGTGCTCGTCGCTAAATATTATTTTTTATTTAAATTAATTTAGTGACGAAACTCAATTTGTGTCGCTAATTTCATCGGAAAATAGCTACGAACAGTATTTCGTCGCTAAAGTCATGGCTAATTAGCTGCAAAAATAATTTTCGTCGCTAAATTTGTGGCTAATTAGTGATGAAATGCTTTGGTTGCTATTTTCGTCGCTAATTAACCACGAATATTTTTTGTAGCTAATTTCATCGCAAATAGCGACAAAATTTTTATTTCGTCGCTATTTTCGTCGCAAATTAGTGACAAATTTTTTTCGTCGCAAATTTTCGTGGCTAAATCCGTGTTTTTTTGTAGTGTGTCCCGTCTGATCATCCTACGATTTTGGAAATTTATTACGAGCTAAGTTAAAATGCATCTTCTTGCTGTGTGTCAATGATAAACGAAAGAGAATAACACAATAGGGAGGAGATAGCTATTCGACACACTTGCACCAAGCAGTTATGCCATCGGGAAAATATAAAACAAACGCAATTCGACCTTTTGTACGTTTTTTTTTTTTAAATTTCACAATCCGTACCTCGAAAGAAAATATTTGCAAAATAATTTCTGTCTAGACATCGGATCGTCCAGGGCTTAAACATGTTAAGCCCTCGATTTTCAATTCTGTGGAACAAAAGGCATTTTTTAGAAGATTTAAGAAAAAGTTGCACTTCAAAACCCCAGGAAAAATACCAAAAGAATCTTAGATTTATTAAAATTGTGTTAATTCAGTGTTAAATATTTTTTTTCAGATAATTCCTAAAATCTTTTGTATTTATGTTTAATATTTTAATATTTCTTAAAAATTTTGCTCTTTTTTTTTTTTGGCTTTTTGGAGAAGGGTAGGCCAGGGACGCCAGCACCAGGGGAGGGTCAGCAGGTGACTTGGCCGGCCCTCATGGCCCTTACCCAAATAATACTAATAATAAACACATTTCAAAAATTATAATATTGCGAAACTTAGCAATTAATGTAAAATGGCAGGATTGACTGAATGAACACAAATGCAATATGTTTGGGAGTCATTTGGTAAAAAAAAAAAAGACTTAATTAACACAAATACAATAAATTTATGACTTTTTTGGTAATTTTTTCTCAAATCTCCACCTCTCCTCCCCTAGGAAAAAGGTAATAGATGCGGTATATGCTAATGTAAGTAAAAGTGATAATAAGTCTAACAAAATGCAAATTGAAGGAAGTAAAATGGCACTTTTAAAATTCAGGGATTTCTCATGCTTCGATCTCAAAATTTAGGAGGGTATGGAAAAAAAAAAAATCCGGACTACTAATTGCACCGCGGGATTGTTTTCCTTCTTTAGCTGACTTAGCCGTTGAAGAATATTTTTTTTGTTTTTTTCTTGTCAAAGTTGAAAAATAGTTCATTATACAGAAAACGAAACGCTTATCATTAAACCACTTAAAAGAGATATGTTAGTATATGGAAAGCCGAAAAATAACCAAAGAAGAATTGATGAATTATTCTGGCCTGTGAAGTTCTATAAATCTTCACCATTTCCATCACCATATCAGTCAAATTTACACTGCTTTTCCATCGTACCTCGTACAGGGAAAAAAACAACTAGAGCGAGAATGACGAAGGAGGGTGCCAATGCTCGGCGCGTTGCCTTCTCGAAACGCCGACCGGGGCTGTTCGGGAAGGCGAGTGAAGTATCTGCTCTTTGTGCCGTCAAGACGGCCCTTATCCTTCTCTCTTCTAGAGGCAAGCCTTTCCATTTTGGTCGCCCTTCTCTGGGTCCGGTCCTAGACAGGTCTGAGAGTCCCAAGACGGCTTGCGCTGATGCTACTGAACAGGCTCAAACTGATCGGGACCGAAACATAGAGGAAATAAAGAAACAATATGCCGATCTGCTCGATCAACTGAGAGTCGGAAAGGATGGAGGTAAAGAGCTGGACGACATTAAGGCCCTGCCGTTCGAAAACTTCAGCTTCACCGAGTTTAAGGTATTCGACGAATGGCTGGAAGATGTCGAGAAAGCGGTGGACAAGAGAAAGATGGAGCTCTTGGCCTTAGAGGCTTCGATTTCAACTCCACGCCCAAGAGCTATCGACGTCTCCATCGGAAGCGATGTCGATGATAAATGTGGTGATCCTCGTGATGATGGAGAAGCTGGAAATGAGTAATACACTCACAGCAGACTTAGGGCCGGGGGAGATCGTGGAGTCATCTTAAATTGTATTTGGCATGCTTCAGTCAATCTCTCGGCTCCTTGAAATAAATCAATTAAATCCGACCAGCCAAAAAAAGAAAAAGAAATAATGCATTAAAAATGCTCAATAAAGTAGCCGCATCTTATCTTAACTTTTCCTCCTTTTTTTCCTGTGCTGTTTTGGTTGAAATTGCTCGTTTTCATTATAGTCTTCTGCTAATTTGTTTTACCCGAAAAAGTACTGCACTAAAGGAACGAAGATATGAGTAGTTTCTGAAGAATGCGTTTGGCGATGGCACAAAAACTTCTATTCCCGAAATAGAAAAATGACAGAAATGCATTTGTTGCCGCCCCCAACAGTTTCTATTCCCAATTTCCTTCCATTTAATTATAAAAATGTTAGCATAGATTCAATAGTTCATATTTGGATAAAATTGGACTCTTATGAGGACTTAACTAATCAAGATATTCTAAGATGGCCTCGGAAAATTCAAGGTAATAGTTAATAGGGTTGTAAACAATACCAGAGTCGATCCTACATGACCCGACTAGAAAATTTTTAGGGTTTTCGATTCGGATAGGATCGGGCTGAGTAAATGATTTCGGCTAATTTGACGTTACAGGTCCTTTTTTTCCGCACTTCTTCTTCTTCTTCTCTTCTCACCTACATTCCTGGCACTATAATTAATCATAAAATAATACTTAAAGATTCAATTAAAAAAATTGATAATATCTAAGTCCGCCCCCCTCACCGGCTCCCACCACACCCACTTCTGATTTTAAAAAATAAAACTTAATAAAACCCAAGTACTAACATAATTCATATATACTAAGCATTCAAATATGAATTTTAATGTTCTTCCGTTGTTGTCATTTCTTTCATGTTACATATGACTTTTTTTATGCGTCTTCTGCAAAATGTATCCAAAGGTAGTGACAGAAAAATCTCAACATAAATAGGAATTAAAAAGAAATCAAATCTGCTATTTTGATTTTTAGCTTGACATTATTTTAATGACAAGCATGCTAAGGAAGTTAAAAGTATAAATGGTCTTTTACCAAAAAAAAAAATTCAAACCAGCCCAGCCCTACAACTTGCGCATATGCGGGCCAGATAGGGTTACGCTAATCATATTTCTCTAAAATGACCTTGTTTATCGTTTTTTTTCCAAGAACAAAATAATAATTCGTTTACTTCTTATTGTTCCAAATCTATTCTTTCACTATTGATATGTTTCGGGGAAAAGAAAAATGAAACGATGTTCACAAACAAATTTATGATCTTTTTCTATTCTGAAGAACAAAAGAGCAGAATAACAAAGAAACACAAACGTTGCTAAACAGATCATAATTGCACCTCTAGATTGTTTTCCTTCTTTAGCTGATTAACCGCTGAAGAATACTCCTTCGTGTTTTTTTTTTCTGGTCAAACTTGAAGAATATATGTGTGTGTGTTTTTTTTTGGGTCAGAAAACTCGCAGAATAGTTCATTAATAGAGTTGTCAATATGGGTTATACACCTATATTTTGTATAAAATGGGTCTTATATGGGTCATTAAATTTTAAAGGGCTCACTAAAAATGGGTCCAAAAATTTGAAGTAAAATTAAATTGGTCAATAATGAGTTCACATTTAAATCCATTTTCAACCCATATTGATCCATTTTCGACCCATAAGGACAATTGCAAATAGACCAAATGTAATACTTCAAAGGTTGTACAATATAATATAATTGCAAATGCACTGTTGCCGCCGGTTGCCGTCGTCGGTCGAAAAAATTTAATAATAAAGTATTTTTTAAAAAATATTTTTAATAGCAAAAGTATTTTTGAATAGTTAATATTTAAAAAAATCTAAAAAATGAGAAAAATCTTAAAAAAAAAAGGAAAAAATTTCACTAGTTTTTTTATTATTGTATGGAAGTATTTTAGTAATACTATTTTCTTATAATATTATTGTGGTTTGGTAATGTAATGCAAAATGGGTCGAGTCGGGTCGGGTATGGGTTAGTTGCGGGCCGAGTCCGATATAGGTCATTGAATATGGGCCAAAATGGGTTAGACGGGTCAATATGGGTCGGACCATATTTTACCCGATCTAAACCCGACCCAGCCCACTCATTTGACACCTCTATTCATTTGATAGAAAACGACACGCTTATCGTTAAACTGCTTAAAGAGATATGTTAGTAGATGAAAAGCCGAAAAATTACCAATCAAAGGGGAAGTGATGAACTATCCAGGCCCGTCAAATCCTGTAAATCTTCACCATTTTCACCTTTCCACCACCATTTCAGTTGAATTTACACTGATTTTCCAGCATGTGTCAATGACGAAAGAGGGTGCCAATGCTCAACGAGTAACCTTCTCGAAACGCCAACCGGGGTTGTTCAAGAAGACAGGTGAAGCATATGCTCTTTGTGCTGTCGAGACGGCAATTGTCCTTCTCTCTCCAAGAGGAAAGCCTTGCTATTTTGGTCGGCCTTCTCTGGGTGCAGTCCTAGACAGGTCTGAGCGTTTCAAACCAGCCCGGCCCTACAGATTACCGTATATGTGGGCCAGATCGGGTTACGCTAAGCTTATTTCTCTAAAATGACCTTGTTTATCGTTATTTTCCCAAGAGCAAAATATTAATTTTTTTACTTCTTATTGCTCCAAATCTATTTTTTGACTACTGATATGTCTCGGGAAAAAGAAAAATGAAATGATGTGCACAAACATATTTATGATCTTTTTCTGTTCCGAAGAAAAGAGCAAAATAACAAAGAAACGAAAATGTTACCATACAAATCATAATTGCACCTTTGGATTGTTTTCCTTCTTTAGCTGATTAGCCGTTGAAGAATACTCCTTTGTTTTTTTTTTTTTGTCAAACTTGAAGAATATACATATATTTTTTTTGCCATAAAACTCGAAGAATAGTTCATTAGTAGAGCTGTCAAATGGGTCATGACCCATATTTTTTATAAAATGGGACTTATATGGGTCATTAATTTGTAAAGGGCTCACTAAAAATGAATCCAAAAATTTGAACTAAAATTAAATGGGTCAATAATGGGTCCACATTCAAATCCATTTTCGACCCATAAAGACAATTGCAAATAGGCCCAATGTAATACTTCAAAGGTTTTACAATATAATACAATTGCAAATGCGCTGCGGCCGCCGGCTGCCAATCGCAGCCGACGGTCCAAGAATTTTTTTAATAATAAAGTATTTTTGAAATAAAAGATATTTTTAATAGTAAAAGTATTTTTGAATTGTTAATATTTTAATATTTTTTTAAAAAATAGAAAATTAGAAAAATCTATATAAAAAAAGGAAAAATTTTCACTAGTTTTTTTTATTTTATGGAAGTATTTTAGTAATATTATTTTCTTAGAATACTATTGTGATTCAGTAAATAAGTCAAAGTGGGTCGGGTCGAGTATGGATTAGTTGCGGATCGGGTTGGATATGGTTCATTAAATATGGGTCAAAATGGGTTAGACGGGTCAATATGGTTCGGACCATATTTGATTCGCTCAAACTCGATCCGATCCAACCATTCGATATCTTTATTCATTAGACAAAAAACGACACGCTTATCATTAAACCGCTTGAAGAGATATGTTAGTATACGTAAAGCCGAAAAGTTACCAATCAAAGAAGAATTGATGAACTATCGTGGCCGTCGGATCCTGTAAATCTTCACAAATAGGGGCCTAAAAAGATTTGAACTCAAGACCTCCTACTCTGATAGGATGAAAGATTTTGTGGGACCACAACCGACTGCTCTAAAAGGTTAAGCTATTAGAAGAAGGCATGGTTTAATATTTATATATTCCAAGAAACATCAACAACACTTTTATCCCAAACTAGTTAGGGTCGGCGGTCGATGAACCCTAAAGATTCATAAAATAAGAGCAAGACTAATAGAGGGAAAAGAGATAAATATATAAAAATAAATAAATAAAAATAATATATATAATATAGGGGAAATCTTTATATAATTTGCCAAAAAGCAAAGATCGAGGATTTCTTTTGAAAATTTGCTCGAACTAAGATACACGTACAACTTGGATTTGTATATTACCTGACAGGAAAGCTTTTTTTCCCTAAATATGAACATTAATGTTGGAAATAACAGGCATACACCATGTCCCCAATCATCAAAGAAGACTGCAAATAGAAAAGTGAATGTATTTATTGCATATACTCCAGGATTCACTTGGTGATATATAGCCACCCTTTGGAAGGGGCTCATCATAGAAACACTTAAAGAGCCCAAATACATGCACTCAAACACAAAGTAAAGGCCCCTTGACTACTTACTTTTCCTTAGACTAGATTAACACATAGACAAAGCCAAACACCTCGATGACGTTTAGAATCAACTAGAGTTAAGGAAAAATTGGGCTACCTACCTCTGTGATGTAAACTTCTTGTGAGCCAGGTCCTTGTGAGAAAACCTTTATATGAACAACATATTGATGGCCAGCGACCAGATACCATCGTGTGACAGATGGAATAGCCTCAATACCTTCTATAGGTTCCCAATTATTAGACAAAGGTAATATGTACAAAACTATGGAGTCAGGTACGACTACATTAAGTGATGACACTTGCATGTGTCCAGCAACCCTTGTATCCTCGACAATAACAGTTGTGATCCCTAAATTTTTTGCAAGAGCTACGCCCATTATAGGGTCCACACGAGCAACCGAAGAATTCAGGGTTGACCACCGGTAGTGGGGAGATGGTAAAGATACCACTGCAATAAACAATAAAATAAAACAATTATAAAATGGTGAGACCAGAAGAGAATGGCGTTAATTTTCTTCTTAATACAGATAGAATAATGCTGCTAACAAACCATCGCATCTAATTTAAATAATGAAAGGTAACTGGTAGATGAAATTTGTCATGGCAAGAAACAGAAGACCAGAAAATGAGCTTTCAGGATGCTTCTCTATTTGTTTAATCTACACGACATGCCAAAAGTGAGAAAGACATTATAAATCCAAGACTGTGACAAAGACGCTACAAATCAAAGACAGTTTTAGGGGCCTGTGCAAAAGCCCCATGCCATTCTGTAACCAAAATACCAAAGTAGGCTGAGGATATATGTATTTCGGATCACATAGTAGGAGGCAGTACCAATCCAACTGATACTTGCTTAAAAGTGGTCCAACATCTCTAAGTGGAGGTTTCCAAGGATCACGGACCTTGTGGGTTTTAGAACAGCTCTCCCTGGCTAATGTTTTATTGCTGACTGTGCGATGGTACAGCAAAATAATTAGAAATAGATATTCCTCCTTTTCCCAGCTTCATAGTAGACCCTGGGACGCTTACATTATGCTGTAAAGACTTAAGTCGACTTGGAATTATTTGCTACAGACATCCAAGATTGCAAGTCAGATAACATCTAAATTCTTAGAGAAGTTTCACAACTTTAAAACATCCGGGGAAGGTATCACTGGAAGGAAATCGGCCAAAAAACGACCAAGGATAGATACCCAACATTTCTAATATTATCTAACAACGCAATTTACAAGAACAGCTTGATTGAAAGCAAGCAGAAATTTTACCAGTAAATAGTTTCGCTAGAATAAAAAAAATAAAAAAGAAGCTTCTTTGCAAGAAAAGCTACTCGATGAGTAATGTTAATTACTGATAACTACCAGGAGAAGGAGGAGGATATCATTCAATATGAGTTCTCTATGCAACAAGAAAGCTGAGACAGTCGATCACAATGCTCAAAGATAAGCATAATATCGAGCTAGTCCACTTATATGTGTCTCTTCAGTCTCAGCAGGTTTATGAAGGAAAAGAGCAAACACAGTGTCCTTGACTTCTGCAATATCCTATCAAACAGAAAGAATGGGAGAATCTCAATCGAGAGCAGCCTTTTTCCTCATATGCCTATGATAAGATAGTCATACTCTCAGTTTTAAAAATGCATGAAATCTTAGATTTTGCGGATACTATTTAATTTTGGAGATACTATTTAATTTATCTTTTACAAGTTGGCATTATGTTGGTGCAATGGTCTAAAAACCTTTCCAGTATATACAGTAACGCATTGTGCCGAAATTATATCTGGTAACATGACAATAGATAAACAGAAGGACAACCTTGAGGAGTATTTCCATGGACAACTTTCAGAATGTAATGAACGGAAGCACCAACTAGAACATAAACAGGTGAAGGAGGTTCAATTGACATGGCTTCCGCTACAGTCAAAACAATCTTATCAGCCATGTGCTTCAATTCAGGTTCAAGCAAATGCACCGAAACAATCTCATGGCCGATTACCAATCAAAGGGGAAGTGATGAACTATCCAGGCCCGTCAAATCCTGTAAATCTTCACCATTTTCACCTTTCCACCACCATTTCAGTTGAATTTACACTGATTTTCCAGCATGTGTCAATGACGAAAGAGGGTGCCAATGCTCAACGAGTAACCTTCTCGAAACGCCGACCGGGGTTGTTCAAGAAGACAGGTGAAGTATATGCTCTTTGTGCTGTCGAGACGGCAATTGTCCTTCTCTCTCCAAGAGGAAAGCCTTGCTATTTTGGTCGGCCTTCTCTGGGTGCAGTCCTAGACAGGTCTGAGCGTTTCAAACCAGCCCGGCCCTACAGATTACCGTATATGTGGGCCAGATCGGGTTACGCTAAGCTTATTTCTCTAAAATGACCTTGTTTATCGTTATTTTCCCAAGAGCAAAATATTAATTTTTTTACTTCTTATTGCTCCAAATCTATTCTTTGACTACTGATATGTCTCGGGAAAAAGAAAAATGAAATGATATGCACAAACATATTTATGATCTTTTTATGTTCCGAAGAAAAGAGCAAAATAACAAAGAAACGAAAATGTTACCATACAAATCATAATTGCACCTTTGGATTGTTTTCCTTCTTTAGTTGATTAGCCGTTGAAGAATACTCCTTTGTTTTTTTTTTTTGGTCAAACTTGAAGAATATACATATATTTTTTTTGCCAGAAAACTCGAAGAATAGTTCATTAGTAGAGCTGTCAAATGGGTCATGACCCATATTTTTTATAAAATGGGACTTATATGGGTCATTAATTTGTAAAGGGCTCACTAAAAATGAATTCAAAAGTTTGAACTAAAATTAAATGGGTCAATAATGGGTCCACATTCAAATCCATTTTCGATCTATATTGACCTATTTTCGAGCCATAAAGACAATTGAAAATAGGCCCAATGTAATAATTTAAAGGTTTTACAACAAAATACAACTGCAAATGCGCTGCGGCCGCCAGCTGTCAGCCGCAGCCGACGGTCCAAGAATTTTTTTAATAATAAAGTATTTTTGAAATAAAAGATATTTTTAATAGTAAAAGTATTTTTGAATTGTTAATATTTTAATATTTTTTAAAAAATAGAAAATTAGAAAAATCTATATAATCAATTTTGAAAAATTTTCACTAGTTTTTTTTTTATTATTGTATGGAAGTATTTTAATAATATTATTTTCTTAGAATACTATTGTGATTCAGTAAATAAGTCAAAGTGGGTCGGGTCGAGTATGGATTAGTTGCGGATCGGGTTGGATATGGTTCATTAAATATGGGTCAAAATGGGTTAGACGGGTCAATATGGGTCGGACCATATTTGATTCGCTCAAACTCAACCCAATCCACCCATTTGACACATTTATTCATTAGACAGAAAATGACACGCTTATCATTAAACCGCTTAAAGAGATATGTTAGTATATATAAAGCCGAAAAGTTACCAATCAAAGAAGAATTGATGAACTATCGTGGCCGTCAGATCCTGTAAATCTTCACCATTTTCACCTTTCCACCACCATTTCAGTCGAATTTACACTAATTTTCCAGCGATTGCAAAAGAGGGTGCCAATGCTCGATGAATAACCTTCTCGAAACGCCGACCGGGGCTGTTCAAGAAGACAGGTGAAGTATCCGCTCTTTGTGCCGTCGAGACAGCAATTGTTCTTCTCTCTCCTAGAGGAAACCCTTGCTATTTTGGTCGCCCTTCTGCGGGTGCAGTCCTAGACAGGTCTGACCGTCCAAATTAAGGTGGCTTGCGTTGATGCCAATCGACAGGCTCATCGACAGGCTCAAACTGATCGAGACCGAAACATACAGGAAACAAAGAAACATATATGTCGATCTGCTCGATCAACTCAAAGTAGGAAAGGATGGAGGTAAAGAACTGGATGACATTAAGGCCCTGCCATTCGAAAACTTCAGCTTCACCGAGTTTAAGGTGCTCGATGAATGGCTGGAAGATGTCGAGAAAGCGGCGGACAAGAGAAGGAGCTCTTGGCCTTAGAGGCTTCGAGTTCAACTCGATGCCCAAGAGCTATCGATGCCTCCATCAAAAGCAAGACCGATGTAAATGTGGTGATCCTCGTAAAGCAGAAGCTGGGAAAGAGTCGATCAACTCCGGCGAACTTTGACTCATCTTAAATTGTATTTGGCATGCTCCAGTCAATCTCTCCGCTGCTTGAAATCAAGCATTAAAAATGCTCAATAAAGTAGCAGCATCTTTCCTTTTCTTTCCCCCTTTTGTCCGATGCTGTTTTGGTAGAAATTGCTCGTTTTCACTAAAAAGACTGGAGAAGACATAGCCTCTCGCCTTCCGAATCAAATTTTAATCAGAACGGTTCATCAATTCAAGCAAAGCAAAATCAACACAACGAGCAAAACCTGCACGTTCTTGCTCTCATGATACACAATAAGTTACATTCAAATTACCCAGTTTATTCATCTGTCGTGAATACCAGGGTACCTGACTTATACTGGTAATAGTCTTCCTCCTCCATGAAACGAATGAGTTCCGAGTTGTGAGAAGCTCCCATCATTTGCTTCCCCAAAATGTCCTCATACTCCCTCCACCATTGCATGTAGCTGCCGCTTTCCAAGAAAATATCGGGAGAAACAGCATAGTTCTTGAGCAAACCCATGACATACTTCTCGAACTCGGCCAATTTCTCTATTTCAGCGTTGTTCGATCCTCCAGTGTTCAACGACCTGCACGATATTCGCGCCTCCTCCACATGAGCCCAGAAGCACGAATCCTCTGTAACGCTGAACATGATCTTCTTCATTTTCGATTTGTTAGGAACGCTACTCTTGGGCTGTTTCTGATGTTCATCCAGCCACTGTTCCAGTAGCTTGAAGTGCTTGGATCTCCCTTGGGATATGTAATTTCTTTTGCCCAATTTATAGTACTCGGCTATGTGGAGCGGCTCGACCATCCTCCGGTAAATTGTCCCTGCGAAGAGCCAGCGGATCCGCATCGGTGCTCCCGCCCTCTGAGGTCTCTTCTCCGCCTCTTCCACCACGGGTTCCCAGTACATCTCGAGCTTTGTTTTGAACTCAACAACTTTATGGTCACGCCTAGCCATTTTGCTCTTGAAGCTGTCGTAGTAACCAGGACCCCGGCCATCGTCTTCGCACTTGTTCTTATACCATTCAAAATAAGCAAGGTACACTTTCATTTTGTCCAGCGCCTCAGCAGGATCAATTGCTGGATTCTTTTGTTCTAGGGTGTCTTGTTCAGGCATCACTATCTTCCTCCACAAAGCATCGATATCCCTATCCTGCGGCTTCCATGACAATGAGAGTTCAGTAAATGAGGTTCCAAAGGGTAAAGCGAGAACCCTCATAAGAAGGGACAATTCAGGTGGACCAAATATTTCCTGGTTAAGCATGTGAAGCTAAAAGCAGGGAACAGTTCATTTTGCTTTAAATGGTAAAGCACAATTATCCTTCTGGTATGAGTAAAACAAGTGTGGATATGTATTTACTACATGTACAGCAAAGAAGGAACAACAAACAATAACCTGAATTTGCAAAAGGCCAATTGTTGCAATTTGCGCAGTTATCCCAGCTTTAAATGAATCGGCATCAGCCACACTAACCGCAGAATGGTTCTTGCAAGTCAATCGCCGTTCGAGACATTCAATGACGCTCTTATAACTGAAAATTTGGGGATCTGCAGTCCTAACATTCCTTTCCGGGCTGTTCAGGGTGAGCAACTCAATTATGGATTCAGGGGCTTCGAAACATGCCCCACCCAATTCAGAACACAACAAAAATGTACCAAAAGGGCGGTATCGACTTTGTTCCGTGGTGGACAGGAGAAAGTGTCTGGGAAAACAGTCATCCATATGAGCCACATGCAAGAAGCAAGAACTCCATGTTGAATATCGTGATATGGCTTGCTGGAAGCCACCGTCCCCAATGAGAGGCGAACCGAATGTGATGCAAAATGGGCGGTTTTTGGTGGCTGAATCGAGTGTGCGTAGGAGCCATAGTGTGAAAAGAGAGGCAATGGGTCCACCCAAACAATCTCCAGTTATAATGTGTGGTCTTGCCTTGGAGGAAGTTGCAACCTGCATCAAAGCTGGATAAGCATCGACAAACGCAAGTCTATCGGGGTCAATCAAATTTTCTAATTTGCACATGCGTCCCTAGTTAGTTTTGCTGAAATAAACGCACTCTTTCCCTTTTGACATTGTCGCAAAAGACAGACGATTTAACAATAAAATAAACAAAACAAGGAAACAACACTGGATTTGTTCGATTCAGTCGGTGTGACCTACCCCAAGGGAGAGCAGCGCAGGATTCTAATATAAATTAGACAATAACATTTGGATGCAAAACAGAAAACCATTGTAGCAGACTGAAATTTGGAATCCAGGCCTTGAGGCAAAGCCTAATTAGTTTATCAACTCGGCCAAACCCCTTCGGTTTACACATATTGAATAAACCAACAATATTTCCAAGGGCCAGATGGGAATCATCAAAACACAGAATATAAATTGTAGTCATGCCTTGATTCATTCAGAGCTGCATTAGCATGCTTAAGTTTAACTCAAAACAATACATTCCTTTTTCTCTTCTGGGCTCCGAATAGGATTAAGGTTAATTGAAAAGAATAGGCAAATGGACCATCAATGTCAAAGGAACAGTTCAGACAAATGGCTGACTGCTCATCATTAACCCTTTTGCCAAAAGATGCAATTCACAATCAGAAAGAAGCAAAAAGAGGGTGTTCCCGCTTTTTCTATCAAATAAAGCTAGCGATGTGTGCAGAAACAACTCAAAATGCTCATCAATGAAGCAACTATCAGAGCAGATACAAGCATTCCACGACCAAATTCAATAAGACCTGATTCCTAGATTTGAGACCAACTCGTGTGATCTCTAGCAGCGACTAAGAAAAGCTCGCTGACCTTCAAAATTAGTAGCTAAAGCTCATAAATAACTCGAAAAGAAAACGAAAGATAAGAGGGTGTTACGTGAGCTTTCAGGGGGGAGAGCTGCTTATCTCGGAGAGAGTTGAACAGAGAAATCGCAGCTTTGTTGATGGAAAAAGACGGGTTGTCCTTGGAGCAGAGAAACTCAAACTCAGAGGCCTCTGATGAAGAAGAAGAGACCAAATCGCCCTCTTCTTGGAGATAACTTGTGGCAATTGGTGGGGTCACAAAAGCGATGATGTTGTATTCTGGGTGTTCAAATTCTCGGATTTTCACTGTTTCAGAAGATGGTGGGCTTTGGTGATTGCGGTCAATCTGGGACTGGAGTTCAGAGATTGCAGCCCACGAATTGTTAAGAATATCGGAGGACACAGCCAAGTTTGCCACATCGATTCCGTTGCTGAATCTGCAAATAACCCAAAAAGAAAAAAGAAAAATCAAGAACAAGATACCAACCGAGGAACAAGAAACGAAAACGCGTCCTTCAGGAAGCGAAACGGGTCAAATGACTCCGAAATTGGGTCCCCTTCGCTTTCGGAACAAACTACAAAGTCTGAGAAAGATTAAAGAAGCAGCAATTTTTCTTTTGTTTGGACACGTACAGAGGTTTAGCAGCTTCAACAGGATCCATTGCCGGAGCTTCGTTATTGGGCCGCCGTTCTTGCAGAACCGGCGAGTCGACGTCGACGGTTGAATTTCACTACTTCGGATCCTGGAGCACTGAAACAGTCAGAAGTCAGTGGCAAGTCTGCTCCATAAATTTCCCCATCGACGACCCAAACCGGACGACTCTCAAACCCCAAGTCAATAGCTGGTTCTTTGTTTTGTCTTTTCTTTTTAAATTCACGGGATCTTTTCGGAATCAGCAAGTTTTCACAGTTACGAGCGCATGATAACATTTGTGTTTTCCTTTTTTTTTTTCTTTTTTTTTCTTTTTTGTTAGAATAAATTTGAAACATAAATGTGTTTGACAATGCAATTGAATTTTTCAATTCATGAGCTAATTTTTTGACTTAGAAATAGTTTTGAATAAGAAATGAAAAGTAAAAAAAAAATTACATTTTTGTTTCTAAAATAAAAAATAAAAACTAAAAATAAATTTCTCCTCACTTTTCCCACTGATCGCCACCCGTTGCCTCGCCACTGGCTACCGACGCCACCGCCCACTGTCGTCACCTCCAACCGCCGCCACCTGTCGTTCACCGTCAGTTTCCACTCGCCTCGCCATCGGCCGTTGGACGCTGGTCGCCATCCGTTGCCTCCTGCCTCGTTGCCGAAATAAAATATAAATAATATTTTTTATTTTGAAATAGTAAATTTTAAATAGTAAAATAATAGGAATTTTGTGATTGTTATCAATCAAATTTATGTTTCAAAAATAGAAATTTTGTATCGTTATAAAATGTGTTTTTTGGTTGAAAAATTCGTCCAAAAAAAAAAAGAAATGAAAAAAATTTATTTATGGCTAGAAATAAAGTTAGGGGAGAGAATGATTATCATACGCGCCCTGCCCTGATGTTCGGAAACGAATTCTTTCATAAATGCCGAAAGTAGTGTTCTCCTCTTCTTCTTGGCCCTCCAACCAACCAACCAATGAAAAAATCGGATGGGTATGAACTACCAAGGTTTTACGAGGTAAAGAGAGCCTTCTATTTTGCGTGCAGTAAAACTTTTTTTTTTTTTTTGTCTGTAATAAGCTGTTTGCAAGATACATATTTAATGCGTAATTTGGGTACACGTTTATTTTTAATCATGTACTATAAGAAAATATTTAATGTTATTCTTGGATCATATTAAATAAATTGAAAGTTTATAAATCATGTTACATATTAAATTAAAATTTAAGGATTATTTATGTTATGCTTCCTAAATTGATTTTGTAAATGCTACTCTAAAAGTTTGTCCTTTTCTCTTTATCCTGCTATGATTTTGCCGTCCGAGTCCGAGGAAGGTGCTAACGAAGTTGCTGGCAAGGCAAGTAGTGACTTCTTCCGGTCAATTCTTTATAGGGAGGTTTTTCGTCCTTTTTTGGCCTGGCTGATTCGGAGTCGAGTAGGGCTGGTTACTGAGTCTGATTGAGTCAGGACAATTCTCTTCGTACTCGAGTCGAGCCTTTTGACTCAGGATGATGCTCGAACTTGATTTGAGCTCGTCTGAGTTCCTTGCTTCAGCCTCAGCTCGACTCCGTGAAGGTATTTTTCGAGCTCGAGAGATCGCTGGATGACCAGAAAAGTAGACTCGCTTCGAGCTCAAACCGGACATTCTAATACGAAAATAAACCAAACGCACAAACTATTTGATCAGGCTCATGAATCGATTGGGCTGAGTAGTTTTCATGATCCATATTTGAACGACTCAAAATGACACAGTTGTTCTCTAACCGGTGGTGCACCACCTTGCAGGCCAAGATGCAATAGAAACGTATACGGTGAGTTACGTCACGTGCACACCTTTCTTTACGTAATCTTTAGTAGGGGTGTGAACGGACCAAGTCTCGGTCTGGCCCAAAATTAAGCAGGACCGAGCTCGGGCTATGCCGGATTTTTTTTTCTTTTACTTTTTTTTTTGCAATCAAAATAAATTTATAAACCCATCAAATGAAAAAAAATAAAAAAAATTAAATTTTAAAAAAATATGAATGCTAAAGAAAGTTGGGCGACTGGCTAGGCCGGGCCGACCTGCCCGAGTGCCAAATTTGGCTCGAAAAGGCCCGAAAATTAAGTGAATTTTCGGATCGGATCGAGCCGAGCCGGTCCGCCTGGTACGGACCTTTTCAATACCCCTAAGCTTTATAAACGCGTTTGACAATAGCATGATATCCGAGTAGGTCTTTCTTTTTGTAGTGTTAGAAAAGTCGTTGAGTGCAATTGTCCATTCCAATGAATATGTGGACACTCTATCGTGGGACAGCATATCTCGGGCATCTCTGGCCGAATGTAACCCACCGAGGCCCATCACGACCGCCTCCATACTGATCAACCCATTTGGATCCAGGGGCTTCTCAATCCAAGAAATGGTGGTCATGACTCATGAGTGGTTTCGCACACTACAGGTGTAACAAGCTGGTTCGACAAAGGCGAAGAGTGGTTGCCGGGGCCAAAGTGCCTGAACAAGGTGCAAGCGTTTAGGATGATAAATGGAGCAGGAATGAATTGGATTGTGCACCGAACGCGAGATTATGATTCTAAGATATACACACATGAAAAATGGAATTAATCGACGGAGATGCCTTTTGATGTATCGATAAGTTTCATTTTTGAACTCCAAAGTTAAGTGTGCTCAAACTAGAGTTCTACTAGGATTGGTAACATCCTAGAAATGTGTTTGCCTTTGAGCCAAAAGACAAACAATGAGGCTTGATATGAGATGCGTCAAATCGGATAATATTCCAAGTGAGTCAAATCCATGGTGTCAGGCTCTCTCGCTGCAAGGAGTTCAGTGCAAGCATATTCAACTCCAACAAACACTCAATATGACCCAAGAATAGGACCCTAGCTTTGTGAGGATTACAAGAACAATCTCATATCGTGTTAAGATACACATGTGAGTTGTATTAGACAAGCCCCCTATCGTGGGGTTAAGCAGTTAATATATCTAAATTGGTCCATAACTCAATAACTTAAGCTTTTGAATGAATGTGACAACTGAATAAATAGATAGGCTCGGCCTACTACACTACACTACACTGCAGGATTGTTTTCCATGTTTAGTTGAGTAGCCGTTGAAGAAGTATGTTATGGGTTCTTATTCATGTACATTAAGAGTTGGTAATTGTCATTTCATTAGACTGGAAACGACACGCTTATCATTTAACCGCTCAAGGAGATATGTTAAATCAAGGAAGGTGTGATGAATTATTTTGGCCTGTGAAATCCTATAAATGGGCACATCTTTTCACTGTTTCATTGGTTTTCCAGAGTGCACCACAGAGGGAAAAGCAACTCGAGCGAGAAAGACGGGGGAGGGCGCTGATGCTGGACGAATTCCTCCTCGAAACGTCGACCAGGGTCGTTCGAGAAGGCCAGTGAAGCGTCTACTCTTTGTGCCGCCAAGATGGCCAATATCCTTCTCTCTCTTAGAGGCAAGCCTTTCTATTTTGGTCACCCTTCTGCGGGTGCGGTCCGAGATGGGTCGGAAGGTCCAAAGATGGCTTGCGTTGATGCTAATCAACAGGCTCAAACTGATGGAGACGAAAACCTAGAGGAACTGAACGAAAGATATGCCGGTCTGTTCGAGCAACTGAAAGCCGGAACGAAAGGAACCGAAGAGCCGGATGATATCAAGCCCCAGTGATTCAAAAACTTTAGCTTGACCGAGCTTGCGGCACTCGATGAATGCCTGGAAGATCTCGAGAAAGCGGTGGACAAGAGAAGGATGAAGCTCTTGGCCTTGGAGGCTTCGAGTTCAACCTCATGCCCCAGAGCTATTGATGCCTCTATCGGCAGCCAAGACGATGATGAACGTGGCGATCCTCGCGAAGCAGAAGCTGGAAATGAGTAATCAATTCCAGCGGACTTACGGAGAGATTGTTGACTCATCTTAAATTGTATTTGGCATGATTCGGTCAATCTCTCCGCTTCAACAAGAGAAGCCTCGTGATAATAAAGCAATAAAAATGCTCAATAAAGCAGCAGCTATCCTTTTTTTTTTTACTTCGCTACATTGTTTCGGTTGAAATTGCTCGTTTCAATTAGTCTTGTGATAGATGTTCTTGAACCGAACAAGAACCTGCACTAAATGAACCAACATGAGTAATTCCTGTAGAGGGAAAAACAACAAGGCAGAGAAAACATAAAATCTTGCCTTCCGAATCAAATTTGTGAGATCGCGAAGACCAATGTCCCAACGAGAATCCGAATCAATACAAGCAAAGAGAAACCAATAACAACGAGCGAAACCAGCATGTTCTTGCTCTTATTATACACTAGTTTATTCATCTGTCATGTGAATACTGGGATACCTGATTTATACTGGTGATAGTCTTCGTCCTTCATGAAACGAGCGAGTTCCGAGATGTGAGAAGCTCCCATCATTTGCTTCCCCAGAATGTCCTCATACTCCCTCCACCATTGCATGTAGCTGCTGCTGTCCAAGAAAATATCGGGAGAAACAGCATAGTTCTTGAGCAAATCCATGACGTACTCCTCGAACCTGACCAAGTTTCCTTTTGCTGCGCTGTCTCCGCTGTTCAACAACCTGCATGAAATTCGCGCCTCCTCCACATGTGCCCAGAAGCACGAATCCTCTGTGACACTAGACATGACCTTCTTCATTTTCAAGCTGTTGCTGACGCTCTTCCCCGACTGTTTCTGATGTTTGTCCAGCCACTCTTCCAATAGCTTGAAGTGGTCAGATCTCCCTTGAGATATGTAACCACTTTTGCCCAATTTATAGTAGTCAGCTATGTGGAGCGGTTCGACCATCCTCCGATAATTTGTCCCACCAAAGAGCCAGCGGGTCCGCAGCAGTGCTCCCTCTCTCTGAGGCCTCTCCTCTGCGTCTTCCACCACGCGTTGCCAGTAATTCGTGAGCGGTCTTATGAATTTAACAGCTGTGTGGTCACGCGGAGTCATTTTGTTCTTGTAGCTGTCGTAGTAACCAGAGCGCAGGCCTTCGTCTTCGGATTTCTTCTTGTACCATTCCAAATTAGCCATTTTCACTTTCATGGCGTTCAGATCCTCTGCAGGATCAAACACTTGATTCTTTCGTTCTAGGACACCATATTCAAGCATCACTATCTTCCTCGACAGAGCATCCATATCCATATTCTGCGGCTACCATGACATTGACAGTTCAGTAAATGAACTTCCGGAAGGTGAAAGGAAAGCAATCATAACAAGCGTCTGTTCAAGTGGAGCAAATTTTTCCTAGTTAAGAAGTATGGGAAGCTAAATGTACAGTTCATTTTGGTTTAAATGGCGAAGAAGCGCAATAATCCTTATTGGTTTTGACTAAAACAAGTGTGAAATCTCCCGTGAAAGTATTCAGAACATGTAAATGAAAGAAGTTACCTGAATTTGCATAAGGCCAATTGCTGCAACTTGTGCTATTATCCCAGCTTCGAATGAATCAGTATCATGCACACTCAATGCATAATGGTTCTTGCAAATCAATTGCCGTTCAAGACATTTAACGATGCTCTCATAATTAAAACTTTGGGCACTTTCCGAGCTCCTGACGCCAAGCAACTCAATTATGGATTCAGGGGCCTCAAAACATGCACCACCCGATTCAGAACACACAAGAAATGTTCCAAATGGCATGTATATGCTCTGCTCCTCCGTGGTCGATGACTGGAAGAGTTTGGGGAAACCGTCATCCTTATGAACCACATGCAAGAAGCAAGTATTCCAGCTTGAATATCGCGATATGGCTTGCTGGAAGCCGCTGTTCCCAATTAAGGGCGAGCCGAATGTGATGCAAAGCGGACGCTTTGCTGTCGCTAAATCGAGCGTGCGTAGGAGCCATAACGTGAAAAGAGAAGCGATGGATCCACCCAGACAATCTCCAGTTATAATGTGTGGAATAGACTTGCTGGAAGTCGCTACCTGCATCAAAGCAGGATGAGCATCGACAAACACAAGTCTGTGGGGGCCGGCCAATCAGACTTTCTTACTTGAACATGCGTCCCGAAGCCGGTTTTGCAAACATAGTCACATCTTCCCTTTTGATATTATTGCGAAAAAAAAAAAAAAACAAAGCAACCGTGTAATAAAAGTAAAAAGAATCAGGTACCGAAATTACAACTGCACTCGAGTTACTTAAACAATTTTAATGTTTCCCAATTACCAAGTAGACATAATAATTCACACGGAATTCAGACCTCAGAATTCCTATCCACAAGTTTTACCACAAGATTTATTGGTTTTCAAATCACTTGTAATTTCTTCATTATATAATTCAGGAGCACGCTCCACAATTGATTGTTTCAGCCAAAATCTTGAGCAAAAAACCAAAACCACGTCTCCTAAACGTATTATATTTGGATCCAAAAAACTCCAACACGGATTTATTGTCGCTTCATATGTTTCGGTCGACCAAAAGTCCACTCTTAAGACTTTCCTAATATGCATCGAAAGTCCAATTTGGAATTTCTACTTTGATCAGGTCGCTCAAATTAGCAGTATTCTCAACCGATACTGTGGTAAGGTCAGACAAAATCTCGGACCAACTTTTGCACATCAGACACATAAGTTCACACTCTGATAGAGGCAAAAGAAGGGGGGGCGGGGGTTGATCGACTTTTCAATCAAATAAAGCCAAGTGTTATGCTAAGAAACAGCTCGAACGAAGCGATTATCAGAGCGTATGTATGTACAGCAGGAACCCGATTCAATAAGAACTAACTCCTAGATCTGAGACCAACTTGCTATGATCTCTCAAGCGGTGACTAAGCAAAGCCCATTGGCCATCGAAATTAGTAACCGGAGCTCAGAAACTGCTCCTGAAGAAACGAAAGATAAAGAGGGTGTTACCTGAGCTTTCAGGGGAGAGAGCTGATCTTTGAGAGAGTTGAAGATAGAAACCGCAGCTTTGTTTATGGAGAAAGACGGGTTCTTCTTGGAGCAGAGGAACTTAAACTCGGAGGCCTCTGAGGAAGAAGAATGGACCAAACCGCTCTGTTCTTGGAGATAACTGGCAGTAACTGGTGGGGTCACAAAAGCAATGATTTTGTATGCCGGGTGTTCGAATTCTTGAATTTTCACCGTGTCAGAAGAGGGTGGGCTTCGGTGATTGCCGTCAATCTGGGACTGGAGTTCAGAGATTGCAGCCCACGAATTGGAAAGAATGTCGGAGGACACGGCCAAATTCGCCAAATCGAGTCCGGTGCTGAATCTGCACAAAAGAAGAAAGCACAAAATCAAGAGCAAGGTTCCTTACCCAAAAAAAAAAAAAAACAAAACAAAATCAAGAGCAAGAGACCAACAGAGAGGAACCAGGAACAAGAACGCGTCCTTTCGAAAGCGAAACGGGTCAACGGATTTCGAAGTTGGGTCTCGTTCGATTTCGGAAAGAACGATAAAGCTGAGAAAGCTAAAAGAAGCTCTTTTCTTTCTTTTTCTTTTTTTTTTTCCCTCAACACGTACAGAGTTTTAGCAGCTTCTTCATGCTCCATTGTCGGAGGAGCTTCGTTGTCGGGCTGCTGTTGTTGCAGATCCGGCGAGTCGAAAATGGTTGATTTGCGCTTCTTCGGATTTGGAGAATTGAAACAGTTGGGAGCGGGTGGACGTTTACTCCATAAATTACCCATTGACAACCCAAACCGCAGACAAATTTAATATCGAGACAGGGACTCTCAATCCAAACTCAATAGATTGTTCTTTGTTTTTTCTTTTTCTTTTTCTTTTTCTTTTTTCCAAATTCACGTTGTATTCATGGTGAACTTCTCGGAATGAGCATTGCGTCCACGTCTGACGTCGGGGAATCAATTCTTTCTTACGTGCCAAAAGCAATTCTTCGCTTCTTCTTCGTGGCTTCCCAGCCAACCTATGGGGAAAAAAAAATACTATTGGGTGTATACTATAAACTACAGTGCGTTTACGCGGGGAAAACCAGGTGACCCAGAAGTAAAGATCTATCCTTTGCGTACCTTTAAACTCTTATGCTTTGTAAGAAGGAAGTTTTTTCTAGGATGCTGCTACGAAAGTTTTATGTTCTTTCTCTCACTGCCTTCTTTGTTGTCCGCGTCTGAGAAAGGTGCTTTGGAAAGGTGTTGCTGGCAAGTAACGACTTCCTCGGGTCAAGTCTGTATTGGGATTTTTTTTCTTTTTCTTTTCTTGGTTAATTCCATTTGCCAAGATTTCTTGATCGGGAAGTTGGGTAGGGCTGGCTGAACTTGAGTCAAAACTGCTTCGTAACTCAAGTTGGGACTCGGGTGCTGCTCGATATTTCGATTTGAGCTCGACCGAGTTTGTGGCTTCGGCCTCAACTCGGATCCGTGCAGTGTTTTTCTGAGCTTGATCCGATCGCATGTCGATAAGAGAAGTTGAACTTCGTTCAAGTCGAAGCTCAAACTCGAGAAGCGACAGTACAACAAAAATTAATATATGCCAAAACAAATGAAAGAATCATGATATCCGATCAGGCTCGCGAGCCAATTGGGCAGAGTATTTTTCGCGTTCAAGCTCGATTCAATCCGATATTTGAACCGACTCAAAACTCCAAAAGGATGTACTGTCCGAAACCGCAACGTGTTTTTCTAGCCGGTCGTGCACCACCTCCCAGACGTAGATGGAATGGCAACGTCACGGCGAGTTGCATCACGTTGTTTACGTCAGAATATGACCGGCACCTTCTTTATTAAGCGTTCGAAGAGTCGCTTGCGTGCATTTTGTCCATCTGTGGACCCTTCCAATGTGGGGACAAAGAAGATATGCCGAAAACTACCCCAAGGTTTTATTCTCAAGTAGGCATTGACCCAAGACTTTGGATTAAACTGTCCCACGAATGTGAAAAGCATCTATTCCATCGACAAAGCGTCCCATAGCATTGACACCAGAGAAACTAATCCGCGACAAAAAATCGAATGCAAGAACAAAGCAGATCACAATCTCGCGAGATCAAGTTAGAAAGTAAGAGCCTCTACGTCGCCAGGTGAAATGTCGTCAAAATTGTCTTGTATAGGCCGATTGATATGATGGAAGCAAGCGCAGCGACGCGTTCACGTGGGGAAGTCTCCATGACCAGACTTCGCCATTTGGCTCCATATTACCTAACGTAATCTCGGCCTCAAAGCAAAAGAACCACAAAGAACTGAATCGTGTCCCTGAGAATTCGCCGTCCCAAGGCTCTGGACCAACTTCAAGGGATCATCGTATTTTACGAGAAGATGGACGATCTGATCTAGTTCTGATGTCCTTCGTGTATATATCGGTGAGAGCAAAAAGTAACAGCACAAACACGACTTGAGCGCTCACGATCCCAAAATGACTGATGCTGTTTCCGATTTCCATCCAGCTTCCTGTATTGCGGACCTAATATTAAATAAAAGTGACAGCAAGTTAGGTTGGCAGAATAAGAACTAGGATTAGAAACAAGTTCTGCAGGCAACGTAGACAATGGAAGCCGATAAAAATTATAGGGAGGATAAGTACGGCATGTATATGGTTACCAGAAAGAAAAAGTGGATGGTCATCACATCTGAAAATAATATAACAAGGAAATAACATCCGGATCGCGGAACTCGAATCAGCTTGGCTATTGCACTAAAGGTACATCTGCATTTACAGAAGACAGATTATCGTGAGAGAAGTAAATAGGCGGTTACAACCTATGTCACATCAAAAGCTACCAAGTTTCAACCTATTAATAGTCCTGTTATCATAAAGGTAAATGCCACAACCAATAAGAAAAGATCATTTTACAAGAGAGAAGTAAAGAAGACCCTGGCTCAGTGACCTTCAAAAGGCATATGTTCGAATAATCATTTCCACTTATCAATGCGATTTTACGATAGTCCATAAACAAAGACTTCAATGTCCTTTACTCTAGGCCTTTCCAGACAATCGATATATATTAGATTTTTGGAGACACAGGAGCTCTGCTAGATCTAGGTCCACATATACAGATTGCATGTGAAAAATACCCATCGTGGATTTAGTTGTAGCACATATAAAGATGTCCAAATCAGTTAAACTCCCTCGGGCGGTGTGAGCAAGACAGAAGGCTCATCACTTACGGATTGATTTAAACCTAATAGGGTCTTCTCATAAATGTACTTCATCAAAAGCTTTGAACAAATAGAGATGACCTACGTTCTCTATGGGCTACAAGCTAATAAAAGAAGCAAAGAAAGAAAACCTCTTTATAGAGAAAAAATAAATAAATTACTGAACAATTTTCAAAGGACTGCCATGTTGATCTGCCAATATACTTGCTATCATGAGAGAAAGTAAGAACTTACATGACAAGCATGAATGGTATGAACAACTTGAAGATAAGTAGGGCTGCCATTAGAAAAGGCTGCAATGATGGCAACATGCATCAACTTAGTGGAAGCTTTGTTTTGAAATGGAAAGAACCTGTCACTAATATAGTTACTTACACTGAAAACAGTTATAAATCGGTACACAGATGAAATTTCAAAGCTTGCAATGCTTGCAAAATTCCCTGTCCCGAAAAAGGCAACATTGAAGAGTACCATCTGACAAACACAGACATTAAATGACACAGATGGCTCCCATATCTGAATAGTAAAAGGAATTTGAGGAGATATGAAATGACATAGGAAAGCACCCAATCCTGCAAGTTTTTTGCACTCTAAACATATTTAACATCAGCATCATTTATATGAGGACCATATTGATAAGAAAAAAGGATAGTGAACCCATCTGATAACTTTATGTTCACATTTTCCCCAAGCATGCTTCTTAAATATATTTAATGCGTTTGCTTAGCTGAAGAAATTCTCTGTTGAAAAAGTCTAACAATTAATTAATTAGGATACAACTGCCAATCACAAACAACACAGGCATAAGCCGTCTTTTTTTCAAAATCATGAAATGTTTTCTTGTTCCGAGGCAAGATGGAGAGAGGAGAATGAACTTACAAAAGTTAGAGGTATTCTCACATCAGAGAGCCGCAAGTTTCTATCATCAGTTTCAAGAACCACATTTTCCACCGTGCTCATATTGGAGACAGTAATCTTCTCTGTTTTACTTACATAGAGCAGCGTGTTTTCAAAAAGAAACCATGCCATAAGTGCAAGAGCAAGTGCTCCGTAGAAGACAGCTTCGTACCTACCATGTTCCATATAAAGGGAAACGAGGAAAATACATAAATCATTTCTCTAATAAGATATGTGTCTTGAAAGTTAGAGAAACATAGGCAGGTGAAAGGTGTATGAAAGAGATTTACCCAATAGATAGAAGAAGGAAAGGGGGAGCAAAACCAAGAAATATAGAAGTCAATCGAGATAAGAGGGTATTTTCTGAAAACAAAGGAAGAATCATAGAAGAACCTACAATAGAGAAAACACTGCATGATTAGTGATAAAGAGAGTTTACGCACAAAATTGTAGCAGTAGAGCATATATTAATTTGCACAAATAATAGATTGGAACCTAAATACAAGTCTAGTACAAAAATAACACAAAATCATGCAGTAAATGAAACATAATAATTTGCGTTCAGTTAATAAGTTTGCTATGCTATGTCATAACATATCTAATTTCAGGTCACGCTAGTTGCAATACAATGTATTGATCATGGACCCATTTTAAACACCCGTTAATCCTCCTCAAAGGCCTCCTCTATCTATAAAAGGATCCTCAAGCACCAGCCAATGCAACGAGTCAGTATGTCTAGTTCACTTCTGATGTTTGGCACATCTGGAGCACCAGTACCCAGGCGACCAGGTCATGATTGTTATACAAGTGACTCTCCCTCAGATGGAGATTACAATCACAGAAAAATGACATTTCAAAAATACATAAATTAGAAGGCCAGTAAAGATAATGAAAATGGAAAGTCTCTTTTAAAAATTAGCTGCACAATGGAGGCAAAGGCGCAAGTAAATAGCAAGAACAAGGCTACATCATACCAGCAATGAGCCAATTCAGGAGCTGGTGGAGTATATGTAGCTCTTGGTTCTGCATTCTGTGAGATGTCGAAAGTGATACCATCATTGAGGACAACCCCACCAATAGTACCTATCAGACAAGGCAAAAGAGCTGGCCTTAGTGAAAGAATGATAAGAACATCATCCAGTGAAAGCTGATGAAAGTTTCAAAGAGCAGGTAGACATAATAACATGCACCTGAAAGAGGAAGAGCATGGAGAACTTTGACTTTTTCATGTCACGACTACAGATACTTGACCAATACTTACTGCCTTCAGCATGCTTGTCTAGACACCTTGCAGCTACTCCTATAACAGTGATCATAACTCCACTAGATACCCTATAAGAAATAGTCACAATGCCCAGCACAGGAGCAAAATCAGCTGATGTTAATTCAAAATAAAGTTAAGGTCAACCGAGGATGACAAGTATATACAGGTGGAGGTCTCTTTTTTAACTCTCAGTGGCTAGTCATCAGCATAAAGTAGAACAATTACACCAAAGATGACAAAGCTTTCATTTTCCTAACTGACAGTGACATGAGTAAGACTTTTTCATGGTAGCTTGCAAAAGCAACCTGATGCTCTAAAAGGAATATGTGGCCTAGAGAAAGAGTTTTTATATTAACATGTGCAGAAGAAAAAAAGTAGATAGAGCGAATACAAACCCCATCCCCTCCAAAAGAAAGGAAATTATAAAATGCACTTATAACATGTGAAAGAACAAGTGCAGACTTGTCACTACACACTGAAAAATAAGTCACGGTTTAGTAAAGCGACGTACACCAACGGATTATTATCAGGAATTTCAGCTGGCATCAATGTGAATCCAGACAGGAACCAACAGGCCAAGCAAACAAAAGCTGGTATCTGAAATTTCCATGGAATCAAGTAGAACAGATAACAAAAGGCAGTAACCCCCGCAAAAAGGAAACACCACGTATAGAGCTTCCTGTCGGTGAAGCTGTTAACCTGATGAATAAATCCAGAGAAAACTTTAGAATGCAAAATTATCTATTCACCCCATTACCAGGAGTTTGCCCAGGTTTATCAAATTTACTTTTTTGTCCATACCAGGAATTCGGATATCACGACAGAGACAGCAAGGGTAGCTAGAAGTTTAAGGACATAATTTAACTTCTCTCCAAGTAAGTATCTCCAAAGTGCTTTTAAAAACTGATGCTCGCCAATTATTCGTGCCCAAAGAAATATGGTCATCGCAATGTATGCATGATAAAGAGGAGGAGATTGCTCCCAGAATAAAATCATAGACACAAGTCCCATTGCAGCAAATCCACATAAAAGTATCTGCCATGATAGGAATTGAATGTCAATAAGAAGAACCTGGAAACAAATGCAAGAAGCAAAGTTTATCCCTAAAATGGGAAAATAGATCCATCAGAAGGCCCGTCCAAAAAAGAAAGAACTGTTCATCAGATAAAAGGCAACCCATTATACCGAAGAAAAATCCAGCTAGTAAGCAAAATGACAAAAACAAATTGACCAGAGTTTATGCCATAGGAGTTATTAGCAAAACAGTGACTTTTCTTAGTAGTAACCACAGAGAAAGTTTCTCAAACAACAATGCTCCTATGATGAACCAAGAAAAGGTCAAGAGTATGGCAGAAGCTGCAGGCTTAAATCCCCTTTTCAATTGTTCTAATGACAACACTTCCACCATGAATGTTGCCTCACACAACCCCGGCCCCAAGCTAAATTACTGTATGTCTCAGTCAGCTTGCAGTTTGCAATGCATAGTTGGAAAGGATTGTCATCCAGAAATTTAGTTTCTTGACATTTGTTTATGATGCCATGCCAAAATGTGTGCACATCTCATGTCTAGTTCTGTAGTCTTCTTTTGTCCCCCTAGTGGATAAGTAACATTGGAGGAGGAAGATAATAATTTGGAATCCTGATAAGGATGGACAACTGCCAGGCAAACCCTCCTTCCTCATGTCTGTTCTAATTGAATATGAAAACCACAAACAAGGCTGACACATTACTTTTCTGGTGTCTTTTTTCTGTTGCATTGCTTGCTCCTTTCGGAATAGAATACTCGGCAATGAGGTATAAGATTGCAGCACATGGAGAACGAGATAGAGCATCCAACCAAAATATCCCAAAGTGATTACAGCCATAAGCATCAGCCAATCATAAGTTTGAAAATAATGAAGGCCTTCAAGAGCCAAACTCCTTAAATCTTCACTTCGCTTCAGTGCAGCTTTGTAATCTCTCATCGAGATCAGTTCCTCGATTTGGTCCACAACTGACATATAGTGCTGTAGTGGTTTGAATGGCTTGAAGAATAACGCATTTGCCTGCTTTATATCTGAACTTGTCAAGCCAATAGTCAAAAGAAATTTTGTTGTCTCCTTTCAATCCATGCACACGAATCCGAAATTCAATATGGAAAAAAAAATCATGATAAGTACTTTTGCAACATATGGCAGGTCATCTAATGGAAATATATGCCAAGACGATCAGCTTAACATTGTGAAACATTATAGAACATAGATATAGTTTACAAGACTTTATCTGACATGTTATACTATTGCCTAATTGTCGAACAAAAACTATGTGAACAGAAAACCTGGGATTACATTTGAGAAATAGGATAATTTTTCAAATGAAGACTGCAATGGTTTGAAATTCCAAGTAAGCTTCCTCGAAAGTCATATTACCAATACTGAACCCGACATGAGGATAGGATACGTGATTTCCGTAGGAACTGGTTTAGTATTTGTTTTGTATTGGACAGCACCGCTTCAACTTCCTCTGCCTGCAAATGAAAGAAAAGGTTTCTTCTTGTTGCATCTGGAGATATCAACATAATTTGCCACACTAAGGAATGAAAACTCCACGTTTTGTTTTAGATAAGGGAAATCACTTACTAAATAAAGTTGATCATACTTGTGACAAAATTCAACATCTGTAGATGTTATACTACTTAAAGCTCACCTCATTCATGTCGATGTATCCAAGAGGCAAATTTCCTACTGAGTTCATTGGACATGGCAAACCAAGAAGAGTTGACTGCCATAAAACAAACAATAGAATTTGTGAACAATCCGCTTAGGCTAAAAAATTGATTAAATAAAATCAATCTGTTATACCATAAGAGGTGCAATATCAGCTTGATTGACATCCACTCTTTCAATGCCACTAAGGCCCCATGCTGTAGGCGTTGCCATGTCATGCATATGCTCATCAACAAACCGGCCGTGATCAGAATGGTCACTGACAAAAGCTAAATTGGGATTTTTAACACCAGCTCCCCAAACAACAAGGGGTGTGTCAGTGTTGGAGGGATGCCCATCTCCATGACTTCCTATCAGTTACACCTTAATCATATTAGCTTCAGCATTTAAAAGATACCGGAGAAAGAGAATACATGAACAAGTACTAATGAGTGCTGGCAGACTCCAAAAGAAAAAGAGCATGATGAGAGTCCTCATTGTCAAACAGCAAAAACATTTTTTCTTAGGCTCCATTTGTTTCACGGAAAATGAACGATTTGGAAAACGTTTTTCAAAAAATGATCACTTGTACCTCTTGAAATAATTAGTCAATGGTATATAATTTCATCGATTAGCAACTTATATTGAAAAATTTTCCTGAAAAATATCTTTCGTCCATTAATTTTTCTAAGCGACACAAGCGACCATTTTTTGGAAATAGGCTCAAATGAGGCAGCAAGCATGAAACCACTATCCCCTAAGCGATCGAGGTTAAATTCACTTCAAGTACGATATCGACTTGAAGGTGTCATTAGGCAAAAACTCTGAGGTCTGCAGTTAAATGGCCAAAACTATTGAATACACAATCAGTTTAACCAGACTACAACTCTAGCTTTCCATCCAAATCAAGTTTCATATTTTGATTGGACATTGATAAAGAAATTCTTCGGCCCTGTACAAAATTCAATATATGTCAACATGTGAAACTAGAGAAATCCTTGTGACCACTTCTACATCGATTAGGTGAACCATTAGATTAATTTGCTTTTTGGCACACATGAATATAAGGGGAAAAGCTGAACATGGATTCTCTGGTAGCGGACACGGATTTGCCAATTGCAACCATCCAAAAAAACCCTAACAATGACTTGCGCTACATCATCTAACGGAGGCAAGTTTGATCATCAGGAAATGCAAGGACAAAAACCAGGAATTGAGTCAGAAATGCAAACCCTAAATTCAGGAAAAGGATTACAACGAGAACAAATTTACCGGACAACTTTGCATGTTTAGTATCAGTAACTTTTTCCAGAAATGAAAAAAGAAAAACGTGTCACATCAAACCTTTGTCGCTCATTCCATGATCAGCTGTAAAAACATATGCAGTGCGATTATCCTTGAAATAACCTTCAACGAGATCAAAAACACGTTTGGCAATGTGATCAACGACCTTAACATTGTTGAGATAGATGGATGAGAAGGGTCGATGAGCATGTCCATTTGAGTCACAGCCCAGTAGATGGAGAAAGACAACCAGATTATCCTGATGAAGTGCTTCTCTCAAGTTCTCGTCAGCAAAAGAACTGTTCAAGAGGCTTTGAAATTGATCAAAAGACCACTCATCCAAAAAGGATGCATCTGCAACAGCAAAGCAAATTATGAAGATATGAGGTACAGAAAAAAGTTCAAGGAAAACAAGCACATCTAAACAGTTTCACTGATCTATGAAATGCATCTTCATTTTTAGCAAAAAACACAAATACACCCTGACAGCAAAATAGAGAGGAGTGATGAACAATATAATTTAGTCTATGTCACTGACGAGCCATTTAGGTGTGAATTAAAGTCATATTAACACCTGAAGTGGCCGCAAGTAGAAAGCGTAATGAGCACTAATTTCAAAATTAGAGGAATTCCCAAAACAACAAGAAATAGTAATTTTAGATAGGGCAAGCAATGCTAATTGAATCAACTGACAAAACATCCAGATGCATTTAAGGCAATAAAACAAAATCTTAGTTACAGACCAAGTAATGAGCAAAAACATGCCATAAGAATACTGTCTAAGATTACTCTTCTATGCATGTCTTAAGTTCGTTCGAGAGAAAGAGAGAGGTGCTCAGTTAATCACTCATAGACTGTAGGCTCGTACCAGATGAAAAATTACCATGGGAAGAACTAACAACCAAACATGAGTAGGCAATGAGCAAAGTTTAATTTTTCAGGAATCGCAAGAGAGGTGCTCAGGTAATCAGTTGTAGGCTCATACGAGACGGAAAATTACCATGGGAAGAACTAACAACCAAACACGAGTAGGCAATGAGCAAAGTTTAATTTTTGAGGTTGAGGTATCACAAGAGATGGAAGTTTTTCTCAATCTCTTCGAAACTTGCCAAAATCACATCAAACAGATTTTGAGTTCAACCGAGTGAGCACATACCAGTTGCGAAGTCTTCAAACTCATGTGGATAGCTATTCCAAGTGCTATGTGGCAAGGCACTACAGAATATAGGAACTATGTCTGGGCTACCAAAGGCATATGTATGTTTGCTTCTAATAAATACCGAGTCAAATTCAACAGGATTAGCTTTCCATCCTGCAAAAGGGATGCCACCCATCAGTGAATAGTCACGCCATTTCATGCAATTGTTAGCAGATAGGAGTCTAAGTTGGCAATGTTACCTGCAACCGAAAAGTGTGATAAAATGGACAAATAACTGACCTTTCGTCACAGCACTTGGATCCTCATAAAACCCAGCTATAAGAGCAACATGTCCAGGCCTCGATTCTGTAGGAGGACGAGCGTGTGACACTCCCCAGCGACCTCTTTCCTTAATTATACTTCGCAAAAAGGGTGCCCTAAAGTTTCCTTTCGAATCCGGCTCATAAAATTTATCCGCACGCAAGCCATCCGCTGCAAATTTAAATTTTCACCTATGTCAGAGTCACTCCATGCTAGAAGTAACCGGCTCAGAGAAAGCTTAATAACCAACTTTGAAGCAATTGCAAAATGTTCTAGACAGTCTGCTCCACGACAATCACATAGACACACAAAATAATAAAGATAACCCAGAATTTAACTTCAACACAGTTGAAAAGTGCAAAAACCAACAAAGAAGCAAGAAACGTCTCTGCTTTCGAGCTTACAATAGTCAGCCCAAATCTTTCACTTGAAAAACTAACAAACGCAGTCCAGGCAATGCAGTTTCCACTTACAGAGTTACATGAGCTAAGAAACAGTGGGAGCTCACACCCAAAAGGAAAAATGCAAACTTGAGGTTGAATTCCCATAAAAGAAAAACCTCAAACAGGTGGTGGGCGCGGCATCATACCAACGAGAAGAACGAGGCGCTTGGCTGGTGCGGAAAAGCGAGGAGCGACGGGATCCATGCCGTGGACAACGGGCGTCTTGAAGTAGATGTCGAATATGCTTAGCATGTACACAGCGTGAAGAGCCACGCCCAGTACCACAAGCCATCTCTCTCGTCTCCTCAGCCACCTCCTCTTTCTGCAGACGCCTTCCCTGGCTCGTGCATCGCCTATCCCCAAGATCCCATCTTCGACCCCCATCGATCTTGTTTTTCCTGGGTGAATCAGCAACTAGGATTCGGGGCTTCAGATTGCTGCTACAACTCGTGCTAGTGACTCACTCGATCAGAAGCAGAGCTCAAATGGAAGCGCTTGGGCTCTGTTCGGCTCAACGACTCAATACGAGAGGTGGTCACCGGGAAAAATTGACCGGTCAAAACCAAGAAAGTTGGAACCTTGGAAGTTGGAAAGACGTTTTGTTGAGCCGTTGAGGAAATATCGTTTTCAGCTGGGGATGTTTGGTTTGGCATAAGCTCATCAGAAAACTCATTTTTTTTCCCAATTTGCAGGAAAAGAAATGAAAATTAGAGACGATGACAAGATATAAAATGATTTTGAATCTTACTAATTAATATAAAAAAATTTCAATATATTGAGAAAAGAAATATCAAATCCTCCGTTCTAAATAGTTTTTTCAAGTTCAGCTCTACAAAATCTATCTCTTTATCTAGAACAAGGAATAAGGATTTGAGATCCGTCATCCATGTCCCTTTTACCAGTCTCAAGGTGAGCTTCTTACGATGAGGAAAGTGTGACGTTAATTGATCATTTTATTGAGTGAAATCGACACAACACAATTATTCTCGCTTAATTCGAAATCCTCAATTTCTTCCTCTTCTAATTACATAGCAAACATGATCCTGTCCCCAGTCAGATGTTAGAATTTAGGACAACCTAAACTCATGTTACCACAAACTCTTTTTAATACGAAGTGATAAGAGTTCACAACACGTCCTCACAAGTCACGACAAACAAACAAACAGAAACTTACCATTTGCAATGCCACTTAAAGAAATTGGGCTTTTGTTGCCTTGCTTGTACAGACACGACATTCTTTCAGTTGCCGTGATCGTGGGCAGAAAACGATTTTGTTACATGATCCAACCATGAGCATTGTACCCATGAACCGTTTCGAAATCGATACCTTGTCGCCTATCTTGGATTAGGAACAAAGATGAGCTGACGACAAGCTAAACAGTTTCCTTACTTAAAGAAGTTAGCAAGCTGATTTGTTCAACTGCTCAACGACTATCGTCCAGTTCATTTGTCTTCACAAGCGCATGAACCACAATAAAGTCATACAGAACCCAAACATAGACCAGAAAAACATAAGGGATACTACAACTAAATACTAATCATTCCTGGACCATCATAGCTCCCCTGGAAGTCGTACACGATATGTAGTAACAATGGAGAACCAGCAATTTTCCAACCTCTTCCCAACTTATTTAGCTTCTGCGTTGTTTTGTTGTAGGACATCGGTGAGATTGATATGCTTAGAGACCATGAGATTCATGGTTGCCTTCATGGGCACTTAATACGGTTCCCGTGAGTGGTCATGTCGGTGTAGCACTTGCCACACCGCTCTCGGTTTCCATAAGTCCCCGGCGGCACGCACTTGCACCGGTCACAGCACGTCATGCAAGCTCTCATGCACACCCTCTTCCTCGAGTGCAGCTTGCATCTCTGGTCGCACAGAGGGATGCAATCTGCAGCAACCAAACAAGGTTCACCCAACTCAGTGTAATCAGATCCACAATATTTGTGAAAAACCAGATACAATGAGGTAAGGTTGCTAGGCTACATAAGACTGTGTTGCAGCGTTTGGGGGCTCTGTGCGAGGAATAATTCAGCATTTTTCACAAGGTGGAAATGCTTTTGATTGTTTCCCTCCGCCCCATGACGATGCTTCTGTGCACTAAGAAAAGTTGGACTATGCATTCACGGTTTAGGTCCTACATACCAATCACGTCGTCGCCGTCCTCTGAGAGAACCTGGATATGTGGTGACAATACGCGGCACGACAGTCTAGAGGTAAAGGATGCATTGAACAGTTACCTGCTTTTGACCTGACCGGTGGCAGTGGCGGAGCTGCAGGAGGCATGACCGGTGGCAGAGTAGGCGGCGGCTTCCTAACCGGCGGCAGAGGAGGTGGCAGCGGCTTAGTGGCCGGAGGCAGAGTAGGCGGCGGCTTAGTGACCGGTGGCAGAGGAGGTGGTGGCGGCTTAGTGACCGGTGGCAGAGTAGGCGGCGGCTTAGTGACCGGTGGCAGAGGAGGTGGTGGCGGCTTAGTGACCGGTGGCAGAGTAGGAGGAGGCTTAGCGACAGGAGGCAGTGGAGGTGGCGGCGGCTTAGTGACCGGAGGCAGAGTAGGAGGAGGCTTAGCGACAGGAGGCAGTGGAGGTGGCAGTGGCTTAGTGACCGGAGGCAGAGTAGGAGGAGGCTTAGCGACAGGAGGCAGTGGAGGTGGAAGCGGCTTAGTGACCGGTGGCAGCAGAGGCGGGGTCTTAGGGACCGGAGCAGGGGTAGGCGGCGCCTTCACAGGAACTTTAGCCGGAGCTGGTGCCTTCACCGGAGCAGGTGTTGGGACCTTGGCATATGGGGCCTACAAATATACCCACATACATTGCCAAATCAAAGCAAAACAAAGCAGTTATGCTCATTTATTGCAGATCTAAACTTCAGCTAGAAGGATTTCCCATTCATATGGTCATCTTGCACTTTGGTCCAGCTCGTTACTCCTAAATGACTCTAGAAGACAAAATATTAGTCTCCTATATATCTTTCCACTGTAACAATTGATATACTGACACCATCGCGCACCTGATTAAGTGATCTAATTCCAACAAGTACGAACAACCAACTCATCTATGACGGCGCATCGTCACGGCAAGTGCGTCATAGAGAAGGTTTTCCCCACGTTGGGAGGAGTATTTATTCTGTGTTTGTCTCAGATAATTTCGGAGGGATCGTGTGTCTCTGTCAAAAGAAAAATAGTTCCCATGTCCAACTCTTCCCCACTCTCCTAAACCTATGACTGAACTTCCAATGCTGTGCCAACCATCACCACAAAGGTCACATAATGCAGGACAAAGCATATTATTGAAAAACCTGAACTTTAAGCAGCATTATTGAGGTATTTCATGTTCTTTCTTTCCCTCCAAAACAACACAAGGAAAAGGAATAAAGGGCCCAAGCTGATGTAGCCATAGCCCAAGAACCATGGCTAAAGGAAACACTTTACTTGACCTTCATCTTCTAAAGCAAAGGAAAACAAGCTCTCTATTAACAGATTATCTTGATCACACGCATTACCTTCAAAATAAGTTTCTCCTGGTCATCAGCAGATGAAACCTACCAAAACAAAGTTAGCACCAGATCAGATGTGCCCTAACTAGCAATAAACTCACTACACACCAAATTACAGACAAAAGTATACCTGGGTTGCGACCAGAAACAGAAGACCCAACAGAAGGAGCACTGTCTTTGAAGCCATTCTTGGGAGGGAACTCGCAGAGAGCTGAGCAAGAGAGCTAGAGTGATGAGCTTGCCTACCAGAGTTATGACTGAACCAGCATTATGGAACCCCTCCAGCTTTAAATGGAGGTTCAGGGTACGGCGGGCGAGAGAGAGAGAGAGAGAGAGAGAGAGAGAGTGAATGGCATAAGACATTTGACTAATTCCATGAAACCAGCAAAAGTTGGTGCGGATGCCTAAGCATGAGAATACACATGTCCATGCATTCGATCTTGTCGTGATCGGCCATGTAAGCCGACTTCACTTGATTAAAACTCTCTTTTCATTGGACTGAAGACTAAGACATATGTACCGTAAAGAAAAACTCAAGATTAACATATTTACCGGAACAGAAAAATTGAATCTTGGAGAGATATTGACAAGCTGTCATGGGACAAGAAAGTGAGAACAGGGTGCATGACAGAGACAGCTTCACCAGATCACCAAGACATTTGAGTTAATCGGCTGACGGTACCAAACTCTGACTCCCAGCCCGACCCATAAGCAAGAATCCAATTAACCTCGCACGTGTATTGTCGAGGCGGGGTTCATATTCAGCGCCGATGAAAGGACAGAGATCTCACTCTTCGGTGAGTTGGCGGGAGTCAGGCAGAGCCGTCCCAACGGAAGGTAGCAAGGGCAGCATTCCCCAGTCGCTAGAAGTATTTTATAATTTTAACTCAAATTTTTATTGATAATTTGAATTTGAACTCATGAAAATTTAATATAATATGATATATCTTTTTCTTGTAATATAGAGTTGTGAGATGATAATTATAATGAAATTATTTCCAGGACATAACCCTAATTTAAGAGCGAACTAAGATAAATCTTGTGTCAATTTTCTTTCATCGATTTTACGCTTTACTTTGTTTAAGGTTTGTGCACCAAATCCTGACATGTATTATATTCAATCTAAAGCGTTGTGTTGGGCAAGACCAACATGTTATTCACATGAAATTTCTCGTTTTTAACTATCTAAATTCGCCAACAGGCATACTGCCTTGCTGTTAGAGCGATAGGGCAGCAATGCTAGTATCATTTGTGCGGAATTCGACTCCCGCACTTTACAAAGAGTCAAAGTAAAAGTATGAGAGAGAAGTGCTAGAGATAGAAAAAATGCTATTATTTTCTCAAATAAGAGCTTGAAGTAAATCATGTTTCAAATGGTCAAGGGTATTTTCGTCTTTTTGCTTGTTTCTTTGTTTTCTCATTTTTCTGGTTTTTTTTTCATTTCTTTTCGCCGGTGGTCGTCCCAGAATGGCCTGAGCAAGGGTGAGGGCCAACCTTACCTTAGGCGAGGATCGCACTCGGCCAGCCACAATAAAATAAAATTAAAATTAAAATTAAAATTATCACGTACGTTGCAGTCGCATTAAGAATTTATGTTGACCGGCATGCCCCATGCATCATTAACCGACATCTACCCCTTTTTACTTTTTCACTCGAACAGCCCTCGTCGTCACATGATGCCAACCACCCCGAACGAGGCATGTCCTTTGAAACTCGGGATGAGCCGACACTGAGTTAGGTATATGTATTTATTTTTTTAACCCTTTTGATCATCCTCGTACTTTGTAATGTTTCGGCCATTGAGGAATTCATAGGCTTATGGGTGGTCCTCCGGTCACGCGTAAAAGCGTTTAGAAATGAATTAACAAATATGAAGCAAGACCGACTCCTTCCCATGTAGTTGCTACTTGCTACATGTCCGAGAGAAAATGGAACGCTGGTTAAAAAAAGAAAGTCCAGGGAAAATCGAATCCAACGGAGAGATCTAACATGTTATCAAAAAGCGGGAATTCCCACTTATGATTTTTTTTTTCCCTCCCCTCGAGACTGCGATTAATTCGGTGTAATGAGATGACTATACGTTAGAATGTTAGCAGCATTTTATCGAAAAAAAGAAAAGACTTTAAATGGAAGATGGGGAATGTCTTGAATCAGTTTTTTTTTTTTGGTAAAATCACACAAATAGTCCTTAAATTTTGACAAAATATGCAATATAATCCCTGAATTTTTAATTTATTTAATTTAGTCTCTAAATTTTGACAGAATCTGCAATTTGATCCCTAAATTTTTGACTTGTTCAATTCAGTCTCTGAATTTTTAGTAAATGTTCAATTTAATCTCTGGACTATATGAAAATGTTCAATGTTATTCTTGATATTAAATTAAAAAAAACTATATTGAACATTTTCCTATAATTCAGGGACTAGATATGCACTAAAAGTTTAGGGACTAAATTGAACAATTCAAAAATTTAGGAACCAAATTGCACATTCTGTCAAAGTTCAGTGACTAAATTGAATAAATTAAAAATTTAAGAATTAGATTGCACATTTTGTCAAAGTTCAGGGACATATTGTGTGTGTGTATATATATATATATATATTAATATGGAGGTCAGGGTTTCGAGGCGATGTTGCGCTTTTGGAAATGCGTATTAATCGCAAATTGACTGTGCCCTGTCCGTGGGGGAGGACCAGACGGAACGAGAATCCAATGAAAACTGGCCAGGACGTGCTGGAGATCTCGTTCTTCAAGGAGAAAAAATGAGAAAAGAAGGAAAGCATGAGCAGGAGATGCGACAGATGCTTTTGGATGCGGAATCCACGACAAAACCCACCGACCAATCTCTTTCTCAAAGTTGCAATGCATAAAGTTTCTCGCACCCATAAGAAGAAATTTTTTATTTCACGAGCATATCCAACGTTCAACGCTCGGGTCGCTTCATCCACCGGTTTCCTTCGTTTTCATCTCGATCGCGACGTAGAAACGGCAGATCGAACGACTCAGTCATCGTATCGTAGAAATTCCGAACAAAGAGAAGTACTTATCCGAGAAGAAGAAACGGGGGGTTTCTCTACACGAACGGCGGCCATTATTACAGGAATGTCACAAAGAAGCAAAAGTAACATCTTTCCAAATCCCAACTCCTACAGGACACAAGCAAAAAGAAAATACCAGGAGGACATATAAGAGGGCAGATTATTTAGCGGTCACATGGTGATGGGGGTGTGCGAGTGGAGCTGAGCTCTTTACGGGCACTTGATCTTTTGGCCATGGAGGGTGACGGAGTCCCAGGGCTTGCAGGTGGATTTGGGAGAGGGGACGCACTTGGCCTTGTCGCAGCATGCCTTGCAGTCTTTCATGCACGCCCTCTTGGGACGGTGGGTCTTGCAGTGCTCGCTGCACATTGCCTCACACCCTGCATGCAATTGTGAAAATATGTTCCATGATCATGAGTGGTTTTTCCACTTAAAAGAGAGTCCCTTTTTCTTGTTCTTGGAAGAACATTCTTCTCAAGTGTGAATTCATTTTGCAATAGGCCAGTCGCACCTCGAAAATCAAAGGTGCTTTCATAGATTACTGAAAAAATGATACAGATCAGACCGCAACGCATTCTCGCGCAGCATGTTGTCGAGTGGATATATACCATGTTGTTTGCTTCAGTATGCAACTAACATTGCGTCTTATGGTTCGTTTTTCTCAGAGATGATTGCTTACCGTGTGCTGATGGATACATTGGTGGCTCTGAGTGGTGGTGAGGAGGAGGGGCGTGGCTCATCTTCACGGTAGTGTGGGGCGGAGGGGCGTGGTGGTGGTCGTGGTCGTGGTGGTGGTCGTGGTCGTGATCGTGGTCGTGGTGGTGCTTCTCCCGGTCATGATGAGGAGCCTCCGCCGACGGAGAATCCTTGCCTTTTTTCTGTGATTGCCATGTCAAAGCATACGACATAGGTTTATTTTATCCAACTACATAGTTCAGCAATGGATCTAATACCCTCCAGTATTAATGATTGGCATTTCAAAGTGAAAATTAGTCAAAAAGGATGGGAAATCAAAGGACGCACAAAAAAAAAAGCATTGTGATAATGGTGGTCTAATCTATAGTTGGAGAGAAATGGGACTAGGAAAGCATAGACAGCTTCGGGTTCACCGTCACCTGAATTGGTTAATTCTTACATGTTTCAAAAGTGTGGACACATTAGCACTTTCAAAGTAGCATCAAATGATTCCACTGTACGAAAATAACATCTTCAGAGGGAGGGAGAGAGAGAGAGAGAGAGAGAGAGTTAGTTTTATTTGTTACCTCCGAAGTGATAGTGTCGCTTGCGGTCATAACCTACAAGAAGAAATGAAGCAAAACTCTTGAGTCAACCAAAGAAAGGGATGGAACTGTATACCAAGTGATCAGCACAGTAGGCTAAGAAACGCTTTCGTACCGTGGCGTTGACCAAGAGCAGAGCTGCAACAACGAAGAGACCAAACTTCAAAGCCATTGTTATATGGCAGGAAAGAGGAGGAGGAGGAAGAGGAGGAGGAGGAGGAGGAGGAGGAGGAGGAGGAGGAGGAGAAAAACCCACAAGTTTATCGGTTGAGCTTTGAGTGAAGAACTTTGAACTTAACCCTCTTGCATTTATATACCCATGTAGTGAACTCAGAAGGGTGACACTTGGGGCAATGGGATGTGCAGTTTCAGCTTCCCCCGGATGAACGTGTTTCGTTTTTCTAATCAGTCAAGTACTGGGACAGGGAGCAGCTTTTATCCTTGTCTATACAAACACTTGGCTCGATGAATTTGTCCAGTTGAAATCTACTCATTCTGGTGTACAGCTCAGAGTTGTTGAACGCTGCGTTTGGTAATGCTCTTGAAAAAATAAAATAGAATGAGAAAATACAAAGGATTGCAGATGAAAGGGCTTTTTTTTTTCCTTTCATAAATGCAAATATTGATTGATAAATTGTAATTTAAGAGTGCATTGATTAACAACTTTGGTGTAATTGATATTTGAGAAAAAAAAAAAAGCCCTTGAACCTTGGCCGACGAGTCAGATTTGATGCCAGCCAGCCTCATCCGAGGTCGTCGCCCGTCCAGCTGGCTCACCCTAAAAAAAAAAAAAAAAAACTGCCTCGAGATGAAGGGACTTTAGCCAACTGTGAAAATCCAATGCATTTCCTCAAAATTCTCCCTAAAATAAAAAGGCCAAGTGTTTCGTTGTCAACCAAGGATGAGCTTACTTGCAACTTCTTTGCAAATGAATAGTAAATAGATATCCTTAAAGAGTACACCGTCTGACATTTGCATTCATGAGAGGAAAAATAATCCCGATGAACCTTCCCCGCCCTTAAATTGAAGAGTGAGCCCATGTGTTATAGAATCCGGCAAGAGTTGACTTAATGAGCAACGCGATTCAACGTTAGCTTATCCGATTCTGGAGATTAACAAAATTCTCCTCTCTGTCGACATGCTCGTCTCAGAATACTGCAAAGATAATGCAGATTATGGAAAACTGTTGCCTCAGATCGTAATGCCACCAAATTGGCCCTTAACAGAAAACACTCAACTGGTTATGACCTGAACGCTTACTAGCATGGCTTTGCATTGGGAATCGCCTGAGCTCGCGCCGTTTGGGACACATGTTGGAACATGATGGAACATGCAAGAATGTAATAAACAACGACGCCAACAGGTTACCCTTTAGGAATAACCTTTTTGAGGTACCATGAATGAGAACTGGTTGCTACATCGCCAGATAGCTATGCCTACCTAGACATTCGTACATCAACAGCGCATTGCAGGCGATAGATCCAGTCCAAAGCGAGAGTGATGCACAACCGCTCCTGGCACTTAGCAGAGATAATGTCCAGCAAGACGGCAAATCAACTTACTCAGCAGTACACCGGCAATTAATCAAGCACACCCCAATTGGTCTTTCAGACGCACCAAGCACGAAGATAGAGTTTCTCATGCACTGGCATGACAACTCCGCATAATTTGGCGATCTTAACTGATGTAGAACTGCTTGATACCGCGCAAGATAGATACTTTCACTATATAAACAGTCCTACAGCATCCAGATTGTTATCTACAAGTCATATGATTAAGTGTTACTCCTACATAGTTGATCCAGCGGCTATACCAACCACTATAACCACTATGTCATATAGCACAATTTCACAAGAACCAATCAGAATGAGCAGCTGAGGCCTCTGAGCTTGCTCTAGCTATGATCCACCTCAACTTGACCATCTGCAAGAGAACAGCGAGATTTTCTTTACATGTCTAATGAAGTAAAAGCTATATGAATTCGAGTAAGCCAGGGCACGCACCCCTTAGATATGTGGCCAGATTAGCTTGTGAATCAGCTTCAGAATTGAGTTCCTGGAAAAAGAAAATGCCATTAGAGACAAGAACACCGCCCAGTCATGAACAAACAGTTAATCGTACAACATAACTGGATTAAGTCAACCAAATTACAGAGCTCAAAAAAAAATATTCCCTAAATTGTTCTAGCAATAAGCACAGTTTAATTACTCAGTAAACAGTGAAAATTGCTGTCACAATCCCATCTCCGTTACAGGAGGCCATTCTCCAATTAACTTCACTAAGATAACATTAAGATTGCATCTTTTAAGCGCATTTGATATAGGTCATGGGTAAAAAGACTCCCAACCGCGACCCTGGAACTGAAATTCAATAGTTTTTCAGTAGTCTAGATATCACATAGAACTTCTGAGAAGGAAAACCATTATCTGTCCGTACCCTGGCAACATGACTGATCTCAAACGATGAAAATTGATCCGTGAGTTCCTTAGCCACCTTACACAAGTCTGCCATATTCTGTTTTTTTGTCTTCCATAGACCCTGAATCTGTTGGATCAAACTTCAAAGGTGAATACAGCAACGATATGTTGAGAGAAGATTAAGCACTCAGATAATATAGCAGCACAAGAAGGACCAAGATTAGGGTCATGCAGAAACGCCTTCATGTGCAGATTGCTCCCCAGGTAATAAATCTAAGATATGAATGCTCTATTAGCTCTCTTGGCCTTTCTGCATAAGTCAACTAGTAAACTACAGAGCAAAGCTGCCACATTTTTCCAGGTTCATTACAGAAGTATAATTAAAAAACCAAATTAGAGGTCATGACATCTAGAAATAATTGACTAAGCCTTAATAAGGTATCTCACTCCACAAGTCTCCAATGGGTGCACAAATTCCACTGGACCTTCTTAGTCGTAACTTATCCAAGGTATATCCAACATCGCTTAGATTCAGGGTTGTAGTGGGCCTTCACACTTGAAGTCTCCCGCTTTTGGATTGGACTTCTGGATCCTCCATGAACCAATTAATCAATAATCTCTCATGTGGATTCTCAAATTCTCATTCCCTGTGCTGCAATTCCACATGCGAGAAAATTGTCCTCCATCTAACTTGGGGGTACTAAACGATGTTCAACATTGCTTAAATTTAAGTTTGACTGGATTTTATATACATGAAATCTCCCTTCACCGAATAGTTTAAGCTTTTGGATTGCACACTATCTAGCATAGTGAACATGTCTAATTCGCAGCTTATGATTTCATTCAAGCATATCAACATACTGGTACATAAAAATCACCAGATCTATTTAGACACGTTTAAAAAAGTTTAAGCCACGAGCAGCAGATGAAGCCTAAAACAAAAACATAGATATACTATACACTTACAATATCAGTCACTGCAGTATGCCACAACATTGTTATTACCACAAAAGAAATGTTAGGCAAAAGGTAAATATTTGAACACAGTAACCTGAGTAAAATAGCAAATAGAACCCCTGATCAATGATCCAGCCCACTGTCCTATATTTTTGCTCAAAACAGGAAATTCCACAGTGGACAGTGGGGGAGTGCTTTACATCTAAATCAAATCTCCCACTTTGTATGACAAGCATGTGTCAATGCCCGTGTATGCAAGCAAGACGACATCATATAGAAAAAGCTTTGGATGTGAATAACCTGCATACAGACGAGTTTTGAGTCTCCCCGAACTCGAACATGTTTAAAACCTTTCTGCAGAGCATATCTCAACCCCAAAATGACGGCTCGATATTCGGCAACATTGTTTGTGGCAATGCCTACACCTTCACGTAACCGACAAACCTACCACGATGCAGGTTCAGAAAAAGAAGTACGTCATTCAAAGCACACAGTAACCTAAAAACGTTGATTTGAATCATTCTATCAGGTGATTGCATACCACGCTTCCGTCTTCAGCGCGCAGAACAGCTCCTGCGCCAGCTTGTCCAGGATTTCCTTTTGAAGCACCATCAAATTCGATCATACATAACAACTGTGCAAATAACAGAAAAAGAAGATGATTAGCTAGAAGTTACAGAAGAATCATCTTGTACAGGCGAGAAAGAAAGTCTTAGTTCTGCATTTCTCGAACCCAGATGAACCAAAGTGGAAGTACCAACAGGTTTAAGGCAAGCCATTCTCAAAAGTCACATAAAAAACTAATCCAAAAACTATAGGACAGTTCCAAACCTATTCCAGTCTAGGGCACTTGCATTTAATAAACTTGACCACTAACACTTTGAAAAATTCAGTTGACCATGAAAACATACTGCAATAAGCTTTGGGACATTTTCTCAACTCTAATGAAAACAAAAAAAATATGTCCCAAGTGGCCCTTAGATTTTCGAACACAAACTGATCCCTCCATTTTTGTGGGGGCGTGCTATTCAGTTTCAACATCACTAATTCACTGAAAATCTTGTCTCGGGATGGCAGTATCCAGAATGACAGTATAAAATAATTAAGACTGCATATAATGAGACAAAAAAGAACCCAGATGCACATTTATAGAATAATAAAAAATAGACATACATGACTGGAGGATACTGCTGGATTAGCAATAACTTTCTCTAAGCTGAAGTTCTTTCTCAAGGAACTAGGGGAAATTGTGAGTGACCCAACTGCCTGCACAAAAAATAATGATGCAGACCAGCAAGCAATGCCCAGTCAGGTTGTGGAATCAAAAGCATCATGGTTAATGCTTTTATGCAGCCTTTCTAGCATGATAACTCAATATAACGTGCAAAAACAGGCTCAGGCTTCATTTTAGTGCACTAGAAGGGGAAAACATTTTAACTAGATGTAAAGTTTTCTGGCAAAGTAAAGGCAAAAAATTCTCGATTTCAGTGTGCCAAGCCGCTTTCCAGCATTCCAGCGAACCTCTAATCGTTTTTTCCTTTGAGCTATCTCACTAAGCATTTTCCATTCCAAGTGAAAGACCATTTTTATATAAATTTACCAGGGTGAAAGAAGCAACTTTTAGTCTACTTAAGAATGTACTTAGATAATTCATGCAAACTGATTGTGCTATTTGAAGCATAGACCCGGTAAAGCCATAATTTTCAATACTGTTGAAGCCGTTCCATTATTAAGTTTATACAATAGAGAAAAATCAGATGACAAGTGTATGTTGAGAAAAGATCAACTCACATTTAAACCTGATTTTAGCAATGCCTGCGGACTCTGTAGCAGATACTCCTTGTTGACAGTAGACGCTCTAGATGAAGCCGGTGGCTGAGAATGAGAATGCATGGCTTGTAATATTTATGCAACAAATATTGCATATCAAAATATTTCAGCTGATAAAATCTTCAGTATTATGTCATTGAGATTTTGTGGGACAGCCTCACGCTTAGTTTGGTCTTTTTGCCTAGTACTAAGCGTGGAAATATTTAACTGAGGGGACAAATGGGGCTCGGAAAGATATGAACTCAGGACTCCCTGCTCTAATACCATATGACATTTGATGGGAGCAGTCGAACACTATAAACTGTTCTAAAAATTTAAGTTTTAGATAAAGGATAATGTTTAATTACTCTATCATGTCATGGACTGTTGGGCAATCAAAGCACAGAAGAAGGATACAGTGCCCATCTACTTAAATTGTGTTTAGACAACTCCAGAATTTATAGGCGGCACCAACGTGTAGAGTAACAACAAAAGTCTGCAACCCAGTAGCAAAGTTATTTTTCTGTGCGCCCTGAAGGAATTTTAAATGCAAGCTGACAGGGGTTTACCATGTAATTGATACCTACATTGAACATTAAGAGTACACACGCGACATGCTATCCGCACAGTCTGACACATGCCACTCGGCACAGCTCTATAAACCTCCATATGCACATACACATGTATGCATCTGGATACAAGCATATGCATCTCGTAAATAGATAAATGCGACTACAATCACACGCGGCCTTTTGATACTACAAAGGAACCTCAACCCATAGTATGACGTCAACTGTTTCACAGAAACAGAACATGACCCCAATCACTAACCTGAAGAGGGCAATGCACAAGATGCCCGAAAATATTATTCTTCATATCTGCAGCATTGAAAGTATAAGAAGCATTTTTAAGACCACAGGACATCAGGAACTCTTCAGCCTCCTTTGGCAAACAATACCCTTTGAAAACACTGACTGACGGATCATGTATCTGAAATGATTGAGCACATGGAATCACTCTTTCCTTCCAATTAAGTGGATAATCAGGTATAATTAACCGATAATATGAAACCACCACCATACAGTCATTGCAACGGCAACAGGCAACAGTTATTCAATCTTAAGAAAAGTTGCATCATTTCATAAAAATAGGAACAAAACGCAGCCAAAGTCTGCTAAAAGTGCCACATTTTCGATCAGGAATAAGAGAAACATTTTCACATCAAGGACACCATCCACCTTCAACCTGACCCAATAAGCCCAAATACATACACAAAAGTCAGCTGTAACTGTACTTTTCAGGAGTTTCACCTCAACAGGTTCGAATCTTTACCAGATAAACCACACCCACGAAACATTACATTTCAGGCAATAACACCACCAAAATAGACCATGGATGAGAACAACGAAAAAGCTCAACCTTTTAGCCCTTTCCTTTAACTGGAAAAGAACTTACAGATGATCCAGCTTGAGCTTGGCAATCGGATAAACTCTTGTAAATACCCACAACATCCCCTTTGCGCACAACATAAAAAGCATTCTTTTCCTCCTCCATCGATGATCCAGAGAGAAAAAATCAACCTTTCCAGAGCAAAATACTTCGCAAGGAAAAAGGGTCTTCCACCAGTAAAAAAAAAAAAATCACATTAGAGATGATGCCCATAAAAGCTTGAACTTTGCTCTCATGTAACAGTGGAATTACCAGGCTCGGTTTCAGCAACAGAAAAAGACAAAGAACCCGAATGGCTTGCCTGCAACCCAAGTGAAATTATGAAATGTGTGCGAGAGAGAGAGGAATTTGTGAGCGTAGTCTACTGTATCAAACTGCACAGTAATTGCCCGGGTCTCGTCAGTGGCCCATGATTCTCAGTTTGGCAAGAAAGAGAAGACACAAATGTACAAAAATGAAAGCGAACCAGAAATGAAAATGGGCTTTGGCGGGAAAAAGGAGGTGGTGAATGTTGTCGCCATAGGCCGTCTATCGAAAGCTTGTTACTTTCTTTGGGCTTTTGTCTTCTGCTCCACACTAGAGCAACTCTTCCTCTGTGGAGTTTGGACCACGTGACCACGGCTCGAGGAAAAGCCCGTCAATCAGATCTTGGAATTTATCAAACTAAGCAAGTTGGGATACATAATAGAAAATGATTCCCTGATATACTATTAGTGACTGTATAATCTCAATCGTAGACCCACACTTCATTACGGTGTATTTTACATAAAGATTGAAAGATCGTATGGTAAAAAATAACTGATAATATTGCAAGATTGTCACACTAACAAACCCCCACATGACACATGTACTAATACTAAAGTAGGTCAAGCATATCACTTTAAGTCCTGCAACAACTGCATAAAACCATTTTTGGTGCTCCAAACTCTCTATGTGTCCTGAAATTGGTCTCAATCAAAATAACACAATTCGCTCTCACAAGATCACTGACTTTGTCACTCGAAAACGGATTAATTGCAGAAACTATCTCAAAACAATTTGCATGTTAAACAGCAGTTTTATTTTCTGCAACTGTGACTTAGATTGACAGGATTCATATGCAAATTAAAGGCAGCCGCTTGGTGCTTGTTTGGTGTTTTTGCCTAATTTTTGGAGGAACCATTTGGTTTTGATATGTTGTAGATGTTCATAGCAATGTATGGAGATTTACTCCTAGCTTAGGGGAAAGCTACATCAATGATAAATCAACAGGCTGGACAGTTTTTGGCAGTACCGACTACCGATGCAGTATTACAACACTAAAGAAAAAACACCCGAAAACAGGCAGAATACAAGGTTTCCCCTCATGAACATGAAAATGCAAAGCATGGGGCTCATTATTCGGAAAGAATAGGATATAGTTGTCCATTCTCATCACTGAATCATTTTCATGAGCCACAGCTATACCAGACCGAGAACTGCCTGAACTTTCATGACATCTTGACATCTTGACAACGGTAGAGATGTTAATGCCATGGGCTGATCAAATGGACGATGGAGGGGGGAGACTGAAGTGCCAGCACTAAGATTTTGTCTAACATAGAAGAGCTAGGACTAATTTAGTCCAGCCAACTAGGAAAGTACTGCAGAATTTGATTCCTACTTGCATTTTCCGGGAGGATACTGACAGCTTATGGAGTCTTTTCCCAACTATCACAATCAGCATATGTGGCGAACCTTTTGTAAGATTAGATGCCACATTTTACTTTCTGGTAAACTAAACAACAGATGATGGCTGTCTGTGCTCATTGTTTGGGTCTTTGCACTCCCAGCGTTGATTTGGTTTCGTTTCCCTTTTTCCTAATCCGGATCGGCCCTTGACGGTTCTTATTTGCCAAAAGCCACGAAACACTTAGTTGAAGCTCGATAAAGGTACTGCTCGAAAATTTGTTGCCATCATGTTCCAGAGCAAATTAAATGACCTTCACTTCAAACAAATTTATTGGCATTGATAACTTCTCTTTATTGCAAACATTAATACAACGATTGTACCTTATAAAAAAAAAATAATAACAAGATTGTTCTAAAATGAATCTGACTATATGCTGTTATACCTCCCTATTAACAACAAATGCACTTGTTTCTACTAGCATCGGATCGTCCCAGTCCATCCAAATTTTTTATGGAGCTGGATATTCGACCTTCTAGTTATCCGGATATCGTTTGCTCAAACTATAACGAAGCTGCTGGTGATATTAACCTCAATGCATGAAGTTACACACTTCCGCGTCAGCTCATTTGCTCCCCGATCAAATCCAAGCCGACAGCCAGGAAGGACAGCCCTTGAAACAGCAAGAAATAGAAATGCACTCCATGAGCCGATAGCAAGCTTCGAGCCGATGCAGTCAGGAGTAAAAAAGCCAGCACCAGCTCCTTCCTGTATATCCTATTCCTCTTCCTTCCCTTTTCCTTCAATTTGTTCAACATCTCCAAACCCGAATCTGAACGCCTCGTCTGCATCTTCTCCTCGTTCAAAGACTTCTCCTCCCTCTCTGCGAATGCCAATAGATCGGATTCGGAGGACCGACCAGTCTTCTTGGTCACAACCCATTCGTAAGCACTTCCAAGCTGAAACAACCCCGAGACCATTGCGTTGAACTTGGTCACCGACATAGTGTTCTCAAATAGCAGGTAAGGAACTAGGAAAGGGAAGGACTTTGGCGCGGGGAGGATGTTGAGTAGAGACATGAAAATGGGTACGTAACATATCACCCAGAGAGGAAGCTCAGCCTCTGGTATGAACATGGTCAATGGGAGGATGATGCAGAATAATGTGAATGAGTAAAAGGGAAGTATGAGCTTCCTCAACAAGAAGAAGAGGAGTATCAGATTAGCCTTCTTCCACACTGTTATCTGAAAGAACATGTTCGAGCACATAATCAGTACGACGAGTTATGTTAGTCCAGAAATCATAGATCAGTAGTGTTGCCGATGCCAACATACGTAGAAATGGAAGATCTGTCACACTTCTAATTTACTATATTCACCTCACCTTCGAAGTTACTATGGCAGGAAGACACAATCGGAACAGCTGCATTGGGCCTGAGTGCCACCGGTGCTGTTGTTTCTTGTAAGCTTCATAGGATTCGGGAAGTTCGCAGAGCACTCTCACGTCGTTAAGAAAAATAAACTTCCATCCATTCAAGTGCGCTCGGACTGCGATATCCATGTCCTCAACAGTCGTTCTCTCAAGCCATCCTCCTGAGTCCTCCAATGCCTTGATTCTCCACACTCCAGCGGTCCCGTTGAATCCAAAGAAATTAAGGAAAACTCCATTCACTTGCTGCTCCACCTCAAAATGGAAGCACAGGTTGATGTTCTGAAGTCTCGTGAGTAAGTTCTCGTCCCTGTTCACAAATGACCAGCGAGCTTGGACCAAACCCAAGTCAGGATTGCCCTGCAAATAGTTTACGTAATCTGTCACATTCCTCACAAGAAGTAAAACATGGTGTGAAATTTTTCTGTGTGACTATAATCGCTGTATGTACCTTGAAATGAGGGACTGTAACCTTTAAAAAATCGGGATTAGGCTGGAAGTCCGCGTCGAAAATTGTCACGAATTCATAATCTTTCACATAGTCACAGGACATGGCCGACTTGAGATTCCCGGCTTTGTAACCTGTTCGTATTAATCGATGCCTGTACATTATGTTTACCCCCTTTTCACGCCACGAGGATACCTCATCCTTAATAAGAAGCTGTACATTTCCATCATCCGAATCATCCAGAACTTGAATTAAAATCCGGTCTTTGGGCCAATCCAACTGACAAGCCGCGCCAATCGACTGTGCATACACCTATGTAAAGTCCCACACTTTAGCCTCATTGTGAAAAATGGATTGATTATGACAAACCGCAATCACCTAACTGGGTGGTAGGTTGAAAAGAAATGGCCAGAGTGAAATTCGCAAGAATTCAGTTCAAATAGAGCGGAATTGTTCAAACAGTCATGCATCAGAATCAATTCCTAGACTCTATAGCAATCCATTCATTGCATCCCAGAGCAATTTTTCCAAAAGCCATTAAAACACAGCGAGCTCGGTACCCAGATAACAGGAATTGAGCCACTGATGAAGTGTCCATATGTTTGGTTACATACCTCTTTCTCGTTGCACATAGGAATCTGAACAAGAACCATGGGAAAGTTCGAAGAATCCTCAATGTCACATGCTGCTTCATCTATCACGGGCTTCAACTTCCTGTACTTGATCCAGAAGCACCCAAGGCACAGCACCATCCTATCAAGAGACTGAATCAAGAACAGCGCGACACAGAATTGAGAGAGCCTGATCACAATGGGTGCAATGTAATCTGCTCTGAAGGCCAACCAAGCCATGTATGACCAGTGCACAGGGCCCTGAACCTCCAAGGGAAGAATCGCTGGCAGATATTTCCATTTCTTGAAATGGGCAGTTACTTCAATCCCCAAGGCAAAGATTGAGATGAAGAGAAAGGCTTTCATGAATCTGTAGAGTCTAGCTCCTCTGCCCTGCTGCTCTTCTTCGGCTGTGTTGGCAGAGGTATTTATACGTTTCTTGACGGATGCAAAGGTTTTGTTCAATGACATGGCCAGCCAAGAAACGCGTGCCAGAGCTCTGTGTGCTTTCAGGAGAAGCAGCCATGTGAATTGCTTGGGACTGGCAGCTTTTTGCTTCTGCTCCAGAAGCAGGGACGTATCAGGACCACTGATCTCAACCAACGAGAAGTTGTTGTTTGGCTTCTCAATGGTCAGCACAACTGTGTTTGGAGCCATGCCTTCAGCTTGATATTCCAGAAACCGAAAGAAAGAAAGAAGAAAAACAGAGAGAAATTTGAAAACCCCAGATCAAGATTTTGGAGCTGAAGCAAGTTGCTCTGGTGGGCTCTGAGCAAAGAAACCGAACAGCATTACAGAGATTGAAATGGGAGTGACCATGAAAATGGGTGCTTGTTTCTGCAGTACTTTTTTCCTCAAAACTGGATCTCTGAGATCCTGGGTTTGAAGAGAGCCGGAAAATCTAGACTTGAGCTGTTGAAAAGGCCTGGAAAAACCCAATCTTGGAGATCAAAGCCTGATGCCCATGGCAGACTTAGAGAGAGAGAGGGAGGGAGGGAAAGAGAGGAGGGGACTATGAGGAACATCAATGTACCAGTTCTAATTTGCTCGATGAACTCCTAGGCATTAATAAAGGACCGTGGTCTCTTGTGCACTCTTCTCTGTAGTAAAAAATGTTGAGATCTATCTTAGTTTTCCATTTATGTACTTTGAACTGGCTTGTCATCACATGCATACAAGCGTAAGATTGATGTGAAAATGCCCAGTTGGGTTCAATAATTTGCGGGTCAACATTACCAGCATTCATATGCTAGACCAGCCATACACCAGGGGAGTAGAGTGCTGTTATTGGGTTAAAGTGCTAGGCTTTAGATCGATTGCTATCACTGCGTTCAAATGCATACTTGTAAAATGGATCGTCTTCCCAACACCCCTCATTTTGCCGTTTGGGGATTGACTTTTGCGGGCACACAACGTAAGAGCCGTGATTTCCTTGGGGGCACGCTAAACTCGAATCATTCTGGAACACGGAGCTGCCCATTTTGACATATCGATGCGTTTTCCACGTCGCCTCTAGCTAAACTAAATATGAATCGATTGAGGTTTCAAAGTGATCAGGTTTTGCAGATTGATTTTTGGGCTCGGATATTGCTTAAATCAAGAACATTTTCCAGGTCCAGCAAAAATGCAGATCATCACTTCACAGAAGTGCCCTTATTTGGTCATATGGGCTGTGCCAGTTTGTCATTCTTTTTCTTTTTTTTGGGGGGGTGGGGGCAATGCCAGGTAAATACAAGCAAATGAATGGCTGTTATTCATTAAAAGGTGTGCCCTAAAATTCTGCTTCCATGCTTTCCTGACAAAAAAATAGTAGACCCACTATATTTTTTTTTGCTACAGTGTAAAGCTAATCCAAATGCAAAATGTGTTCAATTTTATCTATTTCTGTGGTACTGTTCAGAAGCAAGTCACCAGGAAAGTTTCACCTTGAAATAATTAATTAATAAAAAATATTTTTATTATGGATAATAATTTTATTTAATGAATTTGTGAATAATAAAAATATCTCTTGCTTATGTATTTTTGTAAACGATATCAACGATAATTTATGAACATATTTTTCAAACAATTCATTCCGTAAAATAAGTAGATTCTCGATTTTAGGCTTTTAGGATAAACTTTGGGATGTCCCAATTTGGCTGGTAAAATGTCAGATTTTAAGTTTTTGGTGGCTTAATTTGTCGCCATATAATTTTATTTATTCATTTATTTATCGTTTTTATCGAGATGGAAGCATCTTTAATGGCCATCGCAAGTACAGAACACAGATAACGTTAGAATTTGGGAATTTGTAGAGCCGTGAAGGAAGAGTGTCAGATTCCAAGAATTAAATGTGCAAAGTCAGAGGAAGCTCATGTCAGTCACATTTCTTGCAGTTGAGACCAAAGGATGGTGGAAAACCCCAGGCGAAGAAACAAAGACACAGAGCGTGCTAACGTTTGACATGGGCCTCTTTTGTTGTTTATTTCCTTTTGACTTTTGGTTCGCTTCTAATGTCAAGTTTTTGTAACCTTAATAGCAGGGGTGTCCGGTTTCAAATCCGATCCGATCCTATTCTGGAATCGAAAAACTAGACCAGAAGGATCGGTACCCAATTTATGGGATCAAGAATCGGGCCGATCCAGTACTAATCCCAAACGGACCAATAAAATCGATGGATTATCGGTATGGGTGATTAAGACGAACTTTAATTTTAACATAATCAATTGAAATTAGCTTAATAAGTAAAAAAAAAATATTACTGGATTATTAAATCTTTATTAAAGAAACAAATAAATAATAATAATACTTGCTCAGCTTTTTTTGTGCATACGGGTTAACATAAATCGAGCATATACACGTAAGTAAAATGCATCTCTCCATCCGAATCACCGCCTTACTCCATTCGGTCGTTCTTGCCAAGACGGAGACCGTCGTCGATCATCCAGGGTTACCCTCAATAATTACTCAATCATTCGCCAGTAATAAATACTGCTCTTTCACTTTCACATCGATATCCAACAAATAAAGACCGGGCGGTGTCTCTCTCTCTCTTTCTTTTTTTGGGGGGTTTCGACAGTGCGTTGATATTAGTCGACCTCCAATGTAACAGAAGCAGACCACCCATGTTTGAAAAGTAGGGAGCTCACGAGAAGTTGTGGTCGGAAGGCCCGATTCTTTAATGCCTTGTTGAAAACGAATACGATATCGAAAAATAACAAGAAAAGAAGAAGAATAAGAAAAGGAGGAGATAAATAGTAACTCAAATTGCGACCGATACGAACTTATCGTAGGATTTGACATCGACCACATGTGCCGCTGTAAACTTCGAATGCAGACACGGTCGTGTTCAATCATCCCTCGGCGTCCACTCTTTTCCCCCCACGTTCTTGCCCAAACCGCGAGCTGAACTCGATGCCCATTTCCACATGCTAAGCAGGAAACCTAGTCAAGAAAACAGCTCACACGAAATGGGCTATCCTTTTGTTTCTTTCCGATGAATAACCCAGACCCTAACCGAACAAAGATGGCGATTCGCGAGTCAAACGTTGTCGTTCCCCGTTCGCGAACTTTTCAAGTGTTTCAGCTGTCATATATTATACATTACGTCCCATGTAATATAAGATATTGTCATAAAAATAATCATGTGGTGGATCTGACGCATGAACCCATGCAACCCATGTAGACATTTGCCCCCTTATTTACGTAGACATCATAATTGCTTCCCACTAAGCTATGCCTCTCGCGTTCTAGATATGGACACTGCCCAAAATGTTTTTTTTTTTTAACTTTAAAAAAAAAAACAGCATGTTCCTATGATTTATCGAAAGAGATGTTAAAGCATCATAGGATGAATGCAATTCGGTGGTTCCCAACACGCGAAACCCTAATGTTTAATACAGTTTGCTCGATTCCTGGAATTTGTTACGGTCTTGGAACACGAGCCACATATCACAGGTAGAACACATAACATGTAGAAGTTAGAAAAATGACCATTTTTCTAACTTTTGACCTTCCAAATAATAATTTACTCAAGAGAACATGGTTTGCATTTGTTTATAATTTTCTCTGAGCTATTAACTCATGCCACCCGCCGGAGTTTTGGGCGAGGCAACAAGCAGCTCCAATAGATCCAATCAGGTGCGCTCACTTTAGGTCCCGCAACATGCACGAAGTCTCTCATCCCAAAACTCGATTCAAAAGATGAGAATTTTCACTCATATTTATAAGTCAATCATTAGGCCCTTCCACAATTGATGTAGAATAACCCCACTAGAGTGAATCTAGAATTTAGAACATACTCGATGAAACTAGTTCCTCATTTTCTAAAATTTGAAATATATCATACATACCTTAAGACACACTTGTCACAGGTTCTAGAGTCGACTCTAGGGTTTAGCCACGCTCCATACATATCCTTAATTGAATTATTGTAATGAATTATTACCTCTAATGATCACCATTTGCTACTATAATCTACTGATCATAACTCATATTCGAACATATGAAGAATGTGAAGCATTAACAAAATAAAATTCTTGGTCATGAGTATTGTTGGAGATGAAAACTCAAATTAATTATACACTTTTCATCAAACGCTATCAAATATCATGGGACCGCAGAAAAACTCATATTAATTTCAGGTTCCACTTCTTGCTACCTAAAATCTACCCGTCGAAACCGTTTCTTCAATTTTTGAAACCTGAAAGTTGCATCGCGTACTATGAAACTTGAAAGCCACCCGACATTCACCAATTCCATGTCCTAACCTCTGAAACTATGCTCGCCGTTAGAAATCGCTTACGCCTATTGAGATAGGGAACCATCGACGTGAAATTTGAGGTTTGACCCTGTCTTCGAAAAGACCATGCGGTCGCTCATATGCACCCTCGCGCGCAACTGGATCGGCGGCCTCCGAACCAAGATTAAAATGGAGGCTCATTGAATGGGAGATGCTAACAATTCGTTCACAAAGCTTAACCGGTGCGAATTTGGACGACCCTTTTGATCCAGCGATAAGAAAGCGAAGGCAGGGGGGTGCGACGATTGGAGGGATGTGCCCCAGCAACCAAACATTGGCAAGTAGGGAAGAAGATATGGGGAGGGCCATGGAAAGATCTCCGCATCGCTTGCCCTAATCTTCCTCTTTGTCTCGTGGTAGCTATTAAAATGTAGCAGCATCACATGCATGGGAAAACTGTCCGCCTAGAATCACGATGCCCCCATGTGAGCTCACGAAACCGGTGTACACTTCCACTTCACTGGCCAGCTGAGAGCGATTGTCCGTGTGATGACAGTGACAGTACAAATGAATATATATATATATATATATATATATATATATATATATATATATATATATATGTGTGTGTGTGTGTGTGTGTGTGTAGGTGTGCGCGGGACTATATATCGCATTTGATTAAGAGATGTGAATTTTCCTTGTACTACCCTTCGGATCGATTAAATTATCCAGGGATTGGATGGGAGTTTGAAGGATCATGATGTTATCATTTTGTTCTTTTGTCTATCTGTTCCTCCGAGGAATCGAAGGAAATTATATATAACTGGTCTAGATTTGAAAATTAGGGAAAAGTGCTCCGAGAGTCCTAATCTTTTTGGTGTAATCTGTTGATTGCGATCGAGTCACGAACTTTTTTCACTTTTTTTTTTTTTTGCTTCAAAATTTGCAATCGAGTTTTTTCTTCTTCTTCCCTTTTTTAATAGTGTTGAAGTTCTGTGTGTTGGCAGTTTGAAAATTGCCCATATGATATATTCATGGAAGATTGTCCGAAAAATCATAAATTTGTTGCACTTTGGACATTTTAGTCCTAAACATTTTAATTTTGTTGATTGAATCCTAAGCATTTTCATGTTGTGCCAATCAAGATCATTCGGTCAATCTTGATCGAAAAACGCTGAAATGGATGTCCGCCATCCTACATGGCATGGTCGTCATTGAAATGGATAATTTCTCATAGCAGTTGAATATTTTTTCTATTTTTTATGAATTCCTTCTTTAATTTTTTTTTCTTTGTTCTATTTCCCTTTTTTCCCCTCTGTCAGCTTCCATCGGACCTCGTCGATGACCAACGGTGGGCCTCGAGTGAGGGCCAACCTCATTGGATCTACGAGGGCAGCCCTCGCATGAGGCCGATGACCTCCGCCAGCTATCTATGAGGCTCGACGATGTTCAACAGAGGGAAAAAGGAACAAAATAAGAAGGAAAAAAAAAGATTAAAAGGATATTAGAAAAAAAAATGAATAATAAGTAAATAAAAAAGTTAGAAAAATATTATTAAAATTGTACATGTCATTGCCTATCATGCCACGTAGAACGGCTAGCGTCTATGTCAGCGATTTGAACTCAAATTGACTGGATAGACTTAATTGACAAAATGTGAGAAGGTGGAAGACTCAATTAACAAAATTGAATGGTCTAAAACTAAATTGGCAAAAGTGAAAAAAATTATCACAAAAGTAACAAACCTGTTGCAATTGTGTCAATTCAACCATACGCTTTTTTTGCCTCACAACAAACGAGGTTGTCGACCCAAAAAAAAAACAAAAACTTTAAAAAAAATCAAACATAAGAAAATATTATTAAAAATTTGACACGTAATAAATTTAGGACCTTTTTATTGCAATTTTCCGTGCAAAAGTGCAATATGCTTAGGACACTTTGGATAATTTTCCCGAGATTCTAAAATTGAATTTTTCTTGCATATGGTTATGATTGGAAGGCTCGACTGCAATTTTCACTGTACCTTTTTAACATTCTATTGCACTCCTGGTGTAAACTCTCCATACAAGGCCAATCAGGCAGAATTTCCGGGGCAATTTTTTTTAGCATTCTAATGTACGGTTAGGATTCGAAGTGCTCGTGCTGAGAATTTGTTCCCATCAGACATTGACGGGGACGATTTGATCCGGTCCAGCGAGAAAGGAGAATCCGTTCCTACTGAAAATGGGTCGTCAAAACACATGCGGTGTTCGCGTTAGGATCAAATTCGAGCGGCAGGTATCCATCGCGTGGATCCAGATTTTCCGACAGTAACTTATCGAGTCAAGAACAGTCACCTCTCCATCTACACCGTGTTGGGCAACGAAAACGTGAGTAAAAAAAAAAAACACGGAGCAAGCAAACAAACCCAACTCCAAAAGCAGCACCAGTAACCATGTCAGCTCTGGACAATAACCGACCCGAAAAGGGCAGGACCCATCTCACATCAATGCGAAAGCAACGTACCAAGCACCCAAGAGCACTCATCGCGTGTCCATTTCTTGCCGACACATCGGTGAAATGATGCTAACCTTCTCTGTCGTCCCTTCCCCAAAGTACCCCAACGGGACAGCGCCAATGGCGACCGTGCCCTACCCACAGGACACCCACCCCCCACACCCCCAACACAACTGTGCTATTATCTGCTCCATCGTCGTCGTCCCTTTCGACGGCTGAAGATCGATGAGGGGAGCTCGAGCCTCGAGCTTCGGGTTGACTTTTTGAGAAGATGGTGGTGGAGTTAATAGGGCAAAAGAAGAAGCTGGCTCTCTCTCGAGTCTTGAGTTGGATGGATGGAGGAGGAGGAGGTGGAAGAAGAAGAAGCAGCCCACGAGTGAAGTGGCCGCAATGCACGAGTGGGATGGGATCGCGAAAACGCGAGCCCGTTTTAGAATCGGGTTCTGAACTGGGCCGGATCATCCTCGGGTCGGTAAGCCCACAGGGATCCCCGAGTAGTCCTGCGGTTGTCGGGCCTAATGAAGTCGAGACGACTTCGGCCCAAGCGATGCCACTCGCCCTCAATGGGGCATTGGTCTACAACATTCCGGAAGACTACCCATCCGCCTAATCAGGGTCAATGCTTGCGATCAAGAAACAGGAGGTCGCGGATTCGATCCTCGCTCGTCGAAGCCGATCGGAATCTAGTCCCAAGGAAGTCGATTCTCGAGAGTCGAGAGCAATCCCATCCGTCACCTCCTCGTGAGATGAAGCACCCAATCGAAAAGATGAAATGAATCTTGCTCACATCGTTGAAGATTCTTGTGGCGATGATAAACTATTATTCTCTGTCTCCATCTTCTGCCATATTTCGGGTTTTCACCGACTGACATCAATAAACCATATTCTTGTGGCGATGATAAACTACTTCTGCCCCAAAAGTTAATTTCTCATTACAGAAAAAATGTTTGATAACAGGATAAAATTTATATTTTTGAAACAAAAATTCTTTTGATAGCGATTTAAAATTTCTACTGAAACATTATTAACGCAAAGTATTCTACGAAAAATTTCCACTTAATTTTCATTTTCTAAAATTTCTTTAAAGAATAATTACTTTTTAATAATAAAAGTAGAGGTGGGCAGCAATAGGCGGCCGACGGTGGTCGCAACGATGGCGGGTAGTGGGCGCCAATGGGCGACGCGGTCGTCAAAGATCAACAGCAGTGGACGGCGATGGCGATGGCGAAAGCGAAAGCATGATTAAGAGAAAGGCGCTGAAAATGAAAAAAGGCCGGAGCCAAAGAGACATTAATGTTGAAAAATTTAACTTCTGAAAGTGAAGTAACTTTTTTTAATTTTACAAAATTAGCACAAAAATTACTTTAAAAGTGAAAATGTAATGTTGCCTAACCAAATCGTTCCTGCTTCAAAAATTGGAATACCAAATATATTAATGCCCTATAAATACTTCTTAAGCAGAAATTTATTTCCATAAATATTATCGTGTGTGCCCCCCCTTAACCGACTAAAATATCCTTCTACTAGCTTTACTCTCTCATGCTATGGTTCCTAGTTCCCACTATGGCAATTGGATTTTTTTCATTTTGGCGAAATGTACCGAAGTGTTTTTTTTTTTTTGGGTCGAAGAAAATGTACAGAGTTTTTTTTTTGGGAGGGGGGGGGGGGGGGGTCGGAAAATGTACCGAGTTAAAGAGGGATGGAAATAGGCTCACCGTAATAATAATGGTAACACTAGTAAAAGTAATCTTAAAGCTAGAAAGGGCGCGTCCTTTTCGTGTCTGCTAAAGGAATATCAAAGAAACTCTGATCACGATGAGTTTGTCTTGGTCCCACGCGTGGACGGTCCATATCTGTCCACGCCTCGCCTCACCTCGCCCCGGCCCGCTACAGAAAATTACCCGCGAATTTAGCGGTTCGCCCGTGTTCACATCAGAATGTCACTTCTGTTTGCTTTCTGTCTGGGAGAATGTCGGTAGCGACGTTTGCGCTTTGTTTTTGTTTTTGTTTTTCCTTTTTATCCTGAGCTTGACAGTGTCTAAAATAAGGTAAAAGAGATACAGAAAATATAAGGATAAAAAGATTTCCCATCGAAAAAGTAAGATAGGTGAGGATTTCTCAAAAGATTAGATACGAGAAGAACTTGATTTTTACCACAAGGACCACAACTACCGTCTCTACTTAGCATTGGGTCGACTCTCTGCTATGCCATGCCACCTCTCTAGTCAAGTGACTGTGAGGAACCATTAGAGCTCATGGCGATCTAGACTCGCCTTTGTAACTATCGTCTATTTAAAATAATAATTAAAAACATGCATATAACACAATTGTATCAAAAGACAATGTTTATTTATTAAAACTTGGAATCATTAGATTTGCTTTACATACAATTTATGGGAGATTCCATAGGGTGGCAATCAAAATTGACCTCGTACCCACCCGTCCAAAATCGACTAGGGACAACTACTCCACTCAAAAGCTCCCCTATACAACCTGATCACATCGAGACATCACCATATTACAGGTTTGCGTCATAGGACAAACTTTACTCCACTTCGGAAGCCCTAGCCTAAGGTGCCACCAAGTGGAAAGGCAGCGGTCCCACCAGACGATGCCCTACGAGGACATAGATCGCTACCATACGGTGTAAAACCTCTCCTACATTCAGTCCCCCATCGATCCACATCCAGACCAACACACAAACGAAATTACATTCCGGCATGTCCGAAATGTCAAAAGAAGACACAGTCCACTCTACGCGGGACGGTACACCGTAGGACAGAGTTGGAAAGCTAGCCATGACTGTCACCTGAAAAATGTCAACGATAAAGGAGTGAAACCTCCAGCAATTAAAACATTCTACGCCATCGACTAAACTAACCAATAAACGAGAGAAAAACGAACACTTAAGAAATAATTACTCTCGATGCTTTGACAATATTATAATCAACTAAGAACATTCGTTGACTCGCAATACTAAATCATGCAATGAACGCGGCATCCATAATATCCCTGAACAAGTAATTCATATGCGCGACTCAAGTCATTTGTCTTTTTCCCAGTTTACATCTTTTAAGTATAACGCCTCATTCCGCTTCCGAGGCCGGCATAGAACACACAGCAAGGTCACCCAGAAAACACAGCAGAGTCTTCCCATACAAACCAGTCTCCATGGGGTGAATCAAAGAACATCAAACTCATTACCAAGATTTGCATCGTATCACATTTAATGAACATATGGCCACTTATCTTGTTACAAGATGACGAGTGCACACACACGGCCCATATCATGTCTTGATAAATGCAACGTTTATGCTACCAATGCAATGAGGTATTTCGAACTATACGAATCATTTCGCTTATTCTCGTTATACCAGTTAATACTCGTTTCGCGCTAAACTGAATGATCATTTCATAGTTCAAGACTAAAATACCTCGTCCTTCTCTAGTAATTTAGCTAACTCACAACACTAGGCTCGTTCACTAAGTCATAACTATATCACAATTCAGAAGTGGTTTACTGCTCTTTTGTCATCCGGTCAACACCCTTTCAGCCCTTTTTTTTTTTTTTCAAATCCAATGACAGACTTTTACTTTTGACTCCAATACCCAAGAGCAATAGTTCATCCAAAGGCCATGGTAAGATCCCTATAAAAGCCACAATCTGCAACATGACTCATTCAGCTATTAATATCCACCAATTCATTCTTTTTGTTTTTTTCCCCATCTTCAACTAGGACAAATTATGTCCTCAACCCATACACCTGTGTACGTTCCCCCCTCCTTTTCAAGTACTGCCAATCCTCAAGTCTTTTTATTTTTTTCCTTGCCAAATTGTTTAGCTTTCCTTTTGATAACACCAGGCCTCGACTGGATCCCGACGAGTCTCATATGCAGACGACGCCAACCCAACTTAATTAATCCCACGTATTCGCTTTCCTAGCAACGAGAACCCGAAGTGCACCAGCTCGCACCATACCCGCCGTTGCTTATTCTTCTTATGCTGGCCTAACAAACAAATCGCTCCATGAACTCATCTTCCATAAATCCGCACTAGGACAAATTCCACTTCGTCGCTCCTCATTGTCGAACCTTCACCACCGAACAACCCCAATGCCGAGAATCAGCACTTAATTCAGTAATACAGCACTGCCTTTGGCTAATTCACAGCTCATAGACACCATTTCGATCGAGACCTACGACATGTAGCCACACCTGGACTTACCCGAGCTCACACCCCACGCTTGACACACTATTGTTCCCGATTCGTATTGCAAAGGTTAGTGGATGGGTGAGAAAGTTTCACTTGTCTGGTTCTGGTCATAAGCCAAAGAGAGGTCGTCGGACGGTGGGGCTAATTGGACGCACGACGGGCAGTAGAGCAGCAGCTAAAAGTTGAAGCGTCGTCGTGAGTCTTTGAATGGGGGAAAAGGCGAAGAAGACGATGCAGGTAAGAGAAAAATGGGTTTGCCTCTGTGTCTTCCTTTTTTCTGCTGCAAGGAAAGGCATTTGGGGGCCTATTTACTCCAATTTCGTGGCCCAACACAAAGACAAAGTGAGGCTGGTAAGTTGAGCTCCTCCCAATTTATGTTGGTTTCACTTTTAAATGAGTCGAAGGCTTAATTAACTTAACCCCTCACGAAAAATAGCTGAAAACTAGCCTAGTAAATAGGCGACTATTCTTGGGAAATCTCTCATAGGCTGACAATAATAAAACCCGAAGGTTCCCAGACTTTGAAAATTCATTTGCCATATTATTTATTGATTCTTTTTTTTATTTTTTATTACCATTACTTATTTATTATTATTATTATTTTCGTGTCCATTTATAGTCCGATTATTTCAAATCGAAATCTTCGCCACCTCCTTGTGCATAAATCAACTTCAAAACCCATTTCGTCCATTTTTTATTTATTTATTTGGAACTAAAAATATGGGGTGTCACAAACTCTCCCACTCTTATAAAATTTCGTCCTCGAAATTGTCTGTTTCCTTACAATGCGTCACTTAAACAAACAAGTGAGGATATTTCTATTTGATAGTGGCTTCACTCTCCCAAGTTTCTTCTTCATGTCCTTGACGTTGCCACAGCACCTTCACCAAAGGAATCTTTTTCGTCCGTAGCACTTGTTCTTTTCGCTTTAAAATCTTGATTGGAGCTTCCACATACTGAATCTTCTCGTCAACTTCCACAGTGTCATAATCCAATATATGAGACGGGTCCGGTTGATATTTTCTTAACATTGAAACATGGAAGACATCATGTATGCCAGACATCTTTGGTGATAATGCCAATCGATATGCCGCTTCCCCAATCCTTTCCAGGATTTCAAATGGTCCCACAAATCACGGACTTAATTTTCCTTTCTTACCAAATTTGGATATTCCTTTCATCGGTGATACTTTTAGAAATACATGGTCGCCTACCGGAAACTCCAAAGGTCTTCTATGGTTATCCACATAACTTTTATGCCTACTCTGAGCCGTCCATAGACGTTCTCGAATTACCGCTACTACATCAGAGGTAATTTGGACCAATTCAGGTCCTGTCAACTTCTTCTCGCCTACCTTTGACCAACATGCAAGTGTCCTACAGGGTCTCCCATGTAAAGCATCAAACGGTGTCATGCCAATACTCTGCTGATAGCTATTATTATATGCAAACTCCACCAGAGGCAACTTTTCATCCCAATTTCATTTAAAATCAATGGCACAAGCACGCAACATATCCTCAAAGACCTGAATTACCCTTTCAATTTGTCCATCTGTCTGGGAGTGAAAAGCAGTGTTAAACTGCAACTTAGTTCCCAATGCCTCTTGCAGGCTTTGCCAAAATTTCAAAGTAAATTTGGAATCTCTGTCAGAAGTAATAGTTACTAGGACTCCATGTAAACGAACAATCTGTTTTACGTACAGCTCAGCATACCTTTCCATTGCACAGTTCACCTTCATAGCCATACAGTGAGCTGATTTTGTCAGACGGTCAACCACTACCCAAATTGAATCATGACCACTTGATGTCCTCGGGAGCCCTTGAATAAAATCCATCGTTATGTATTCCCATTTCTATTCAAGAATTTCCAGTGGCTTCAATAATCCTGTTGGTTTCAGGTGTTCTGCTTTGACCTGTTGGGATGTCAAACACCTCGCCACGTACTAAGCCACATCTCTTTTCATTCCATTCCACCAGTAATTCTGTCTCAAATTTTGGTACATTTTGGTACCTCCAAGGTGAATACTATATTTACTCCTATGGGCTTCACTCAAGAGTTCATCATTCAGTTCTTTATTATCTGGTACACAAATACGTCCCTGAAAGCGAACAATCTCGTCCCTCGACAGATTAAAGTCGGTCCGTTTATCCTACAATGTCTCATCTCGAATTTTTGTGATTCCTTCATCTGTCTGCTACATAGTTCTTATTTTCCGTATCACTTCAGGCTCAATTCTAAGTGTTGCCGAGATTCCTATTATCTCATCCACTTCCACCTTAAATTATGACTTTGGAATTTCCCTGAGTAAATTCCACTCTCGCCTCTGTAAACTAGCCATCGACACCGATTTTTGACTTAAAGCATCTGCCACTCAATTCGCCTTTCCAGGATGGTACAAGATGTCATAGTCATAGTCTTTTAATAATTCCAACCACCTTCTTTGCCTCATATTCAGCTCTTTCTGAGAGAATAAATACTTAAGGCTCTTATGATCTGTAAAAATCTTGAACTTTTCTCCATGCAGATAATGTCTCCAAATCTTCAATGCGAACACTATTGCAGCCAATTCCAGATCATGAGTAGGGTAATTCAGTTCGTATGGCTTCAATTGTCTAGATGCATAGTTGACCACTTTTCCATGCTGCATCAGGACACACCCTAAACCTTTATGTGAGGCATCACTGAAGACCACAAATCCTCCAGATTCAGACGGTATCGCCAATATAGAGGTTGTTGTCAATTTCCTTTTTAATGCCTGGAAACTCTTCTCGCATTCTGCACTCCATTCAAATTTTACATTCTTCCTAGTCAACTAAGTTAAAGGACCGGTGATTCTTGAAAATCCTTCCACAAACCTTCTGTAATACCCTGCTAGTCTCAAGAAATTGCGTATCTCAATCGTTGTAGTCGGTCTCAGCCAATTAAGAATTGCTTCTATTTTTGCTAGATCTACTGACTCCTTCTCCAGTGACTACATGACCCAAAAATACTATCCAATCCAGCCAAAACTCACATTTACTATACTTGACATATAGTTTATGGTCTCTCAAGGTCTGTAATACTAAACTCAAGTGCTGCTTGTGTTCCTCCCCATTTTTGGAATAAACCAGAATATCATCAATAAATACTATCACGAACTTATCCAAGAACAGTTTGAATACTCGATTCATCATATCCATGAAGGCAGTTGGGGCATTAGTTAACCCAAAAGGCATCACCAAAAACTCATAGTGACCATACTTCGTCCGAAAAGCCGTCTTCGGTACGTCTTCCTTCCTTACTAGTAATTGGTGATATCCCGAACAAAGGTCGATTTTCGAAAATATAGAAGCCCCGCGAAGTTGATCAAATATATCATCAATGCTTGGAAGTGGATATTTATTCTTTATCGTCACCTTATTTAACTGTCTGTAGTCAATACACAACTTCAGCGATCCATCTTTCTTCTTCACAAATAAGACAGGAGCACCCCAAGGTGAAGCACTGGGTCTTATAAACCCTCGATCCAATAACTCTTGTAGTTGCACCTTTAACTCCTTCAATTCGACTGGTGCCATCCGGTAGGGTGCTTTAGATATAAGCTTTGTTCCTGGAGCTACTTCTATTGCAAACTTTACTTCTCGCTCTGGGGGTAATCCCGATAATTCCTCAGGAAATACATCTGGAAATTCTTTAAGTATAGATATCTCCTCCAATTTTCTCTCAAGCTTCTCTTTATCATTAACTACTGCCAGATAGCCATAACACCTATCATTTAGTAATTGGTTAGCTTTCGTTACCGAATTAAATGCCTTCGTGGCATTTGTCCTATTTCCTCGAAACTTAAATTCAGGCTCATTCGGTAGGCTAAAAGATATCAACCTCGCATGGCAATCCACTGTTGCCCTTTGCTTCTTTAACCAGTCCATACCCATAATAACATCAAAATCGTGCGTAACCAGCACCACCAGATTAATCATCAGACACGTTTCTCCAATCTCAATTCCACAGTTACTACATACCAAAGTTGACAGCACATTATCCCTTACAGGAGTTGAAATAGCTAATGGTACTTCTAGCTGACTACATTTCAGCCCATGCAGCTTCACAAATCGAGTAGATATAGAAGAATGTGTAGCACTGTATCAAACATAGTATAAGCATTGTGATCGCAATCATAGACGATACCTGTGATGACAACTTTAGAAGCCTCAACCTCCTCCTGCGTTATTGCATAGACCTTTCCTTGTGCTGGTGGCCTCTAGGGGTTCTGTCGTCCTCCATTCTTCGGTGGTCCTTGTGGTTGTTGAGGAGGAGTTGGTCACACCTATGGCCTATATCTTGGACAATCCCTTACTAAGTGCCCTATCTGTCCACATCCAAAACATCTCCTTTGATTTGGGCATGGAATGGAATTGTGGAACTTGCCACTTCGAAGGCACGCTTCTTTAAAGTTGGGTCTCCTTTCACCAATATGCGTTCCACCTTGTCTACTAATATTTCCACCAAAACGCTTCTTACTAGGATTAAACTAGAACTGACCCTGCTGCATTGGCCTTTTGCCATGCCTATCATTATCTCGGGTCACTAAAGGCATCGGTATCATCTCTTTCCTAGCCATCTCATGCTCCATAAATTGCGCCTTACTATAAACATCTTGGTATGACATCGGTCCAAATGGGGCCAACCGCATTCGTATTTCTAGCTTCAGGCCCTCCAAAAATCTATTTGCTTTGTCCTCTGCATGCTCCACCGGACTAGAAGCAAATCTAGACAGCTCAAAAAACTTTGCCTCATATTCATCCACTGTCTTATTATCTTGCTTCAACGCCACAAATTTCGATAGTTTCTTATTCTTGGCACAGATTGAGAAATATTTTCCATAAAAGGTCGTGACAAACGCTTTCCAAACAATCTTTGTTCCTTCTAGAAATATTGTACTCTTCGTTGCTTGCCACTAGTACATGGCATTTGTCACGCCTCGCACCTCGGGCACGAGCGCGCGACTCCCTACAAACACAAACTCTCTCTCGAGGTCCTAGGATACACATGGGTCGAGAGGCGAACCATATCGATAGCAAGCGGAAGCGATAATAAACAGTTCCTCCGTACAATGATAAAAAGGGGATCTGGGTAACGAGAATACCAATAAATACATAAGTTCTCAAATGTTCATACAAGAGCATGGCAAACTAGACCTGTTAGTCTGTAGGGGTGACAGGGTAAGTGCAAAAGAGGGCCATCATCATCTCCAAAAGAAGCGGCATCGAAGTCACCATCAAAATATCAAACCATAATAAGAACTCCTAAGTCGAGCTGCTGGAGTCGTCAGTATCCTCGGTATCTTCAGATGGCTCGTACTCCGAGAGTGTCTCAGAGAAAACCTCCACGGTGTCCTCGAGTGTCTCATTAGCTGACAGCTCCACATGGTTGTCCTCGGTGGCCTCAATCTCGATGACCTCATCAGTGTCCTCCAGAGTCGGGGTCCTCTCAGATACGTTTCTCGAGCCGGCTACTGACCCTTCGGCCTCCACTGAATCCCGAGCAAGATGACACCAGTTAAAGATTACCCCACGGGGCACCTCAGTGGGCTTTAGTGGCCCCACAGAGACATCCCCTACCTTTCTAAACCAAGCCTCGTACTTATGAGGTTTTCAACTACTACCACTCTCGTCGACCAAGACTACGATACATTTCCTCACATACACCGTCTCATGTCCATCTGGAAACTCATCAAAATACACTGACATCTCTTTCGGGTCATCAAACCTGATTGGCCACATTCTCAAGGCCTAAGATCTGAAAAATGGGGTTCCACAACGGGTATGTCCTAATCCTAGGTTAGGCTGACCGAACGCTCAGGAAAATGCAATCAAGGATAAAATGCACAATAGTCACATGAGGCATTCAGCAGTCATTGAATAACATGCGGATAAAACGAGTGTCAAGCATGCAATCATGGCACCATACACATAATCAGAATCAAGCACACATAGTCAAGTCAGATTACACCTTTCACCCTTCCATGCCTCCTCATTATCACGCCCGCGTTTAGAATGCCTCAAGCTCGATCCGCGTAAATACGCCTTAGGCCATCTCATTGACAAACCCACATAAACACATCCGGTTTTCAATTTTCACTCCAGGCATGTGTTGACACATCTCAAACTCCATCCCGCGTTTCAACTCATCAGGACCATGGCCATCTCAACCTCGCGTCTCATACGCCTCAGGGTGCCATTCAATTCAAACCCCGCACCTCAGCGCCTCAAGGCGCCATTCAATTCAAACTCTGCACCTCAGCGCCTCAGGGCATTCATCCACACAACCCCGCGTCTCATACGCCTCAGGGTGTCACACATTTCTCAAACATGCTATATATTCATTTTAATTCATAACACATGCTCAATTTCAAACTCATGCAACGAGCAACACATCAATGGCAAGCAGGATAATTAAATTCGACATTCAAATGCGATGATCATTCCATGACACAAGCATTGTCAAGCATAGAGCCGTCCACATCTCTCAAGGACGCATGAAGACAATCTCTTCATAAACTTCTAGGAAATCAATCCAATTCACGCTCAATTCACCTAATTGAGTCCAATCCTCCTAGTCAAGGTTTAGAAACTCCTTAACTCAAGCTTAATTCAACAAAAATCTCTTCTCAAGCACTCTAAGGGTTTGGTCCAATTAGCCCACGAACAACTCAACCGCGCAACCTAAGGAAATCCATCCAATCATCAATTTTCCTTACTCAATCCGCCAATCCATGGAACATAAACCTCATTGACTTGTTCCTCAACATCCTAGCATGTCTTAATAATGAATTTGAAACTCAATTCCAACACCAACAGCCTTCAACATAATCGGTATGCACAAAATCGAACAGGGCATTTTCGATTATGTACGTATCTCAACCATTCACCCCTTAAACTAACCTTAATCCTTAATTTATCTATTAATCTACTTGCTAAAATGTAGTTATAGGGTTTAGGGAGTCTCACCGAAAATTTGAAGCCAAGGCGACGTCGAAAAGTCCTTGAACGGCGTCGATTCCTCCGGGTCTTCAACTGATTAGTTCTGGTCCTTCAAACACAAGACCCATTTGGGGTCAAATTTTCATCAAATTCCTCCAAAATTTTTACCATAGCTCATTCTACAAGTTTTCTAGATGTCCACAAAATTTGGTCAAAAAATTCAAAGGTTTCAGGGTTCTATGAAGCCTAAAACGTGGTTTACCTCCAGTTGCGATGGTTTCCGTCGACTTCCGGGAAATTGGCCGGCCGGAGGTCCTTAGGTGGTCAAATGGCTTGCTTCCACTTGAAGAATGTCGGCAAGAGGATGAGGAAGGGGCTGGTGGTCGACTTAGGTCCAGGTGGTGGCCGGAGGTGGCGGTCGGAAGTGGCGAACGGCGGCGGCAGAATCGGTCGGCTGGAGCTTCTCGGCAGTAGAAAGAAGAAGAAGAAGAAAACCGGTAGAGTGAGCGGGTGTTCAGCCAAGAAGAGAGAGAGACAGAGGTTTATACTTCAATGGCTTGGTCAACTTGGTTAAATAGTAGGTTAAAAGTGTTCACATCTCCATCAAAACTTAATCCTTTGACACTTGTCCATGTGTCAATCAATGTTCATCCAATGGCTCTCAATTTCTTCAATTTTCAATAGCCTTGGGGTGTGGTTAATAACCAAAATGCCCTTGTCTAATTATAAATTCAAGGTTAAGGCTTAAGGGACAAAATGGTAATTTTACCCCCGACATCCGGAATGTTGTTTTTCAGATTTCAATTTTCTTCCATAAGGCGACGGTCAATCCAATTATAATGTTGGAATTCTTAATTCTCCATTTTCTAATTTCGAGACTCGTTTCTGAATCATTTCTCTATCAGATGTGATTCCAGCCTATCTCAAACTGACGGGCGGCTTTTGCAGATGTTACGCGTATCGACCCTGTGATTCATATCACAATTGGGGCTCGTCAATTCAGGGCGACTTTGGTTGTCATGTAATTGTGAAGATCTATCGCTAGTTTCGATGATCTCGATCATCACTGTCCGATTTAGGAAAATTTTACAAATTATATATTGATTTAGCTGCATCACCCGCGCTCCAATCGTATAACGCTAGCAATGCATTCCTTAATCGTTTTTAGATCGGCCTTTTTATGGCTCTAAATGTCTCATCGACAATCCTTATGGTCAAAGTGTCATTTCCTATTCGAGTTTCCTAGGTCCACGTACCTTGTCTCGCGTTAGCCTTTCCTATTTGGTCAGTCAACTCAAGATTGATCAAATCCGAGCGAGATACGACTGAAAAACATCGTTAGATACTTTCTCATTAATGAGTCTTGAAATGAGGAAAATCAGAATGTCACAGTATTCCCCTCCATCTAGTACTCTGCTAGGATTACCCTATCCTCGTCAGTGCATTTCAGTACCCTGAAGATTTTCTCCATCTCCTTTATCCATCGCTCTCCCTCCTCAAGTTTCCCAATTACAGTGAATCTGGATGGATTCAACTTCATAAACTGTTCAACTAGTCCTTGGGTGCAGCGCTACCCTAGCTGAATCTGCTGAGTTACTGCTCCCATTTGAGTCATTGCCTCCAAAATTCCGTCCACCCTTGGATCATAAGTGGCAGCTCCTCCTTGTGGGTTTCCCTCTGCTCCACTCATGTTTGCGTTCTACAAACAATTATTCTTTAATAAGTAACAAGCTTAACTTGTCACTAACAACGGATAAGTAACACAATTGTTATTGCAACTTAGCTTAACATATCAATCACTTGCACAGTCACCTTAGACTCTAAAGTTTTAGCGCACCTTATCACTCCAAGTAACCTACGCTCTAATACCAACTCAAGCTGTGAGGAACCATCAGAGCTCATGGCGACCTAGGCTCGCCTTTGTAACTATCGGCTATTTTAAATAATAATTAAAAATATGCATAAACACAATTGTATCAAAAGACGACGCTTATTTATTAAAACTTGGAATCATCAGGTTTGCTTTAGATACAATTTATGGGAGACTCTATAGGGTGGCAATCAAAAAGTAACCTTGTGCCCACCCGTCCAAAAGTGACTAGGAACAACTACTCCCCTCAAAAGCTCCCCTATATAACTTGATCACATCAAGACATCACCATATTACTAGTTTGCGTCATAGGACAAACTCTACTCTACTCCAGAAGCCCTAGTCTAAGGTGCCACCAAGTAGAAAGGCAGCGGTCCCACCAGACGATGCCCTACGAGGGCACAGATCGCCACCATACGGTGTAAAACCTCTTCTACATCCAGTCCCCCATCGATCCACTTCCAAACCATCACACGAAAGAAACTATATTCCGGCATGTTTGAAATGTCAAAAGGAGACATCGTCCACTCTACGCAGGACGATATACCGTAGGGCAGAGTTGGAAAGCTAGCCATGACTGTCACTTGAAAAATGTCAACGATAAAAGAGTGAGACCTCCAGCAAGTAAAACGTTCTAAGCCATCGACTAAATTAACCAATAAACGAGAGAAGAACGAACACTTAAGGAATAATTACTCTCGATGCTTTGATAATATTATAATCAACTAAGAACATTCGTCGACTCGCAATACTAAATCATGCAATGAACATGGCATCAATAATATTCATGAACAAGTAATTCATATATGCGACTCAAGTCACTTGTCTCTTTTCCAGTTTACATCTTTTAAGTATAACGCCTCATTTCGCCTCTGAGGCTAGCCTAGAAAACATAGTAAGGCCACCCAGAACACACAACAGGATCTTTCCATACACACCAGTCTCTATGGGGTGAATCGAAGAACATCAAACTCATTACTAAGATTTGCATCGGATCACATTTAATGAACATATGGCCACTTATCTCGTTACAAGATGATGAGTGCACACACACAGCCCATGTCATGTCTTGATAAATGCAACGTTTACACTACCAATGCAATGAGGTATTTCGAACTATACGAATCATTTCGCATATACTCACTAGACCAGTTAATACTCGTATCGCACTAAACCGAACGATCATTTCATTGTTCAAGACTAAAATTCCTCGTCCTTCTCTAGTAATTTAGCTAACTCACAACATTAGGCTCATTCACTAAGTCATAAGTATACCACAATTTAGAAGTGCTTTACTGCTCTTTTGTCATCCGGCCACCACCCTTTCAGCCCCTTTTTTTTTCAAATCCAACAATGACAGACTCTTACTTTTGACTCCAATACCCAAGAGAAATAGCTCATCCAAAGGCCATGGTAATGATCCCTATAAAAACTACAATCTGCACCATGACTCATTCGGCTATTAATATGCACCAATTCATTCTTTTTGTTTTTTTTTTCCATCTTCAACTAGGACAAATTCTGTCCTTAACCCATACACCTGTGTACGTTTCCCCCTACTTTTCAAGTACTCCCAATCCTCAAGTCTTTTTATTTTTTTCCTTGCCAAACCGTTTAGCTTTCCTTTTGATAACACAAGGCCTCGACTGGATCCCGACAAGTCTCATATGCAGACGACGCCAACCCAACTTAATTAATCCCATGTTTTCGCTTTTCGAGCAACGGGAACCTGAAGTGCACCAGCTCGCGCCATACTCGCCGTGGCTCATTCTTCTACATGCTGGCCTAATAAACAAATCGCTCCAGGAACTCATCTTCCATAAATCCGCACTAGGACGAATCCCACTCCGTTGCTCCTCACTACCGAACCTTCACAACCGAACAACCCCAATGCCGAGAACCATCACTTAATTCAATAATACATCATTGCCTTTGGCTAATTCGCAGCTCATAGACACCATTTCGACCAAGAATTATGACATGCAGACACACCTGGACTTACCCGAGCTCACACCCCACGCTTGACACACTGTTTGTTCCCGGTTCGTGTTGCAAAGGTTAGTGGATGGGTGAGAAAGTTTCACTTGCCTGGTTCTGGTCGTCAGCCAAAGAGAGGTCGTCGGACGGTGAGGCTGATCGGACGCACGACGGATAGTAGAGCAGCAGCTAAAAGTTGAAGTGTCGTCGTGGGTCTTCGAATGGGGAAAAAGGCGAAGAAGACGATGCAGGTAAGAGAAAAATGGGTTTGCCTCTGTGTCTTCCTTTTTCTGATGCCACGAAAGTCACTTGGGCCTATTTACTCCAATTCCATGGCCCAACACGGAGACAAGGTGAGGCTGGTAAGTTGAGCTCCTCCCAATTTCTACTGGTTCCACTTTTAAAAGAGCCAAAGGCTTAACTAACTTAACCCCTCACAAAAAATGGCTGAAAACTAGCCCAGTAAATGGGCGACTATTCTTGGGGAATCTCTCGTAGGCTGACAATAATAAAACCCGAAGGTTCCCAGACTTTGAAAATTCATTCGCCATATTATTCATTGATTCTTATTTTTTTTATTGCCATTATTTATTTATTTATTTGTGTCCATTTATAGTCCGGTTATTTCAAATCGAAATCTTCGCCACCTCCTTTGGCATAAATCAGCTTCAAAATCCATTTCGTCCATTTTTTATTTATTTATTTGGAACTATAAATATGGGGTGTCACAGTGGTGCCTCTCCGGCAACGATGAGCATTAAGCGTAGCCATCTTTTCGAGGCGTCGCTAGGCTGGGCTAGCAAACTCAGTTATCTCCGCAACCTTTTTCTTTAATCGATTGTTTAACATAATATGAGATCGGGTTCATCGTTCTTTAACCGCTTGAACATTTCTATCATTCGAAAGGCATCTCAATATGTTACAAAGAACTTAAAATTGATCATCAACTCTCAAAAGGGATCTCAATATTCGAAACGGCTCTCTTTGATGACCTGCATTAGAGCATCTTCAAATTGCGAAAAGAGGCCGAATAGTTAGATTGTTCAGCACTTGCAAGACAATAAGTAAGGCCAGTAGGTTATTCTCAAAGTATTCGACTGCAAATCAAGACCATCGATTCTATAAGGTCTGCTACGTCAATATTGTGCTCGAAAAAGCCTCTACTAAAAAATAACTTGCTTATTAGAACCCGTCATTGTGTAATTTATAAAGTATTTTGATGTTTCAGCAAAATAGAATTGATTTCAGCTGTACCTTGACTCTATTTAATCGAGTTTGAATATGTAATTCACCAAACAATCTAGAAGATATGACGAAGTTCTTGGACATCTTATCCTATCCCATTCAGGCATTTCCCAACTAGAAATCCGGACGACTAAACGCTGCCTTACTATTATCAGCATCATTTGCTACTTTTTTCAGTAATTTTTTTTTTTTTCAAATTCACTATACTAACTGCACTTGAAGCCCCAATGATTCGAGACGAAATGCAGTCGACAAAAGCCACTCATTCCACGCATATCAAACACTTATCGGCACGCTTAAATGGCACTTCACACGATCGATCGCTCGTGCGAAGATCCACTCCTTCGATTTTGTTTCGAGAACGATCTATAAGCAGTGATTCCCGCCACGCTTTGAATCCCTCGGAAGACCATGATTAGTCTCATTTGCATATTTGACTTTGCTTTTGCCCCCGCACACGGCAGGCCCCCTCAAAAGTCTCCTATCGCAGCTCCCATCGGCTCTTTTTTCTTTCTTTCTTCTTGCCGATCACGAGTGGTTGAAGTCGAAGTGGACTTGTTTTAACACAATGGAATTACACCTGTCAAATTTCCAAGGGGGGAAGGGACGACGGGCATCGAGGAGCTGCACTTGCGATCAAAACGTCACGCGCTACAATGTTTCAAACTTCCCAGTAAATACGCAAGTGCCGAATCTGCCGATGCTGGAGAACACTTCCCGACAGTCCCACCCACTCCCTGAACAGAAGCCATCCTTAGCGCGAGACTACATCAGTACCCACCTTCATTAGATTTTTTTACGGCTCGATCTGAGTCGATCATCGTATCTCGCTGCCGATTCGATGCTTTTGGCGAGTTCAATTTCTTTAGGAACAGCGGAAAGTCCTTTATTGGAAAAGCGAAAGCAGTTCGGGGGATGGGCAAAGTCAGATTGCCATCATTGATCCGAAGCGATCGCTCATTTGGCGCATCAACGACACACGTCCTGTCAAACGTGCACAGGAAGTGGCAAACTTTGGAGCCACACCCGGGGCCCCTCTTCGTAACTTTGCACGAAGGTTACTATTTTGGCGTCTCTTTGGGATGGCTCATGTGGGAAGAGAGCTATAATGGGCAGACAGGAGTCCCGGACATCGGAAATTTGATACCTTTCGTTCGTGGAGTATTGTCAAGAAGGGGGATTTCAAAGTCCAATTCATATCAAGTTCACGTTCACTCAAAATCATAAGCTAATTAGTTACAGGCCAACTAGATTATATTAATTATTCTACGTCATATTAATTCTTCGATGTGTGGTTTCTTTAACTCGGCTCACCGACACGTCAATTTCAACATCCAGCTTCCCAAAAATCCAGGGAGAAAAAAAAAACCGAAAATAATGATAAATAATATTTTATAAGAAAAGAAAACTAAAGGTCGAGAAGACGACGAAAGCGAGGATTTTATACGAGTTTTTTGTTTTTTTTTCAAAGCCAGGAGGAGGAGGTGAACAGATTACGCCGGGAAACGAGGAGGCGAGAGTAAAGGCCCTCCCCCCAGCCCGGACTCTCTCTCTCTCGCTCTCTCGCATCACATGGGGGTCAAAAGTCAATCGCCTGAAGAGATCTCTCCACTTCCACCTTCGCTTTGCCATGTGCCCCCACCCCTCATCCTGCGGTGCGCGTTGCGCTCCCTTTTCCACAGAAAGTGGCTTCCCACGTCTTTTTGACCTCTACACGTTTTAATGCGCGGGTCGCGTCCCCGAAATTCATCCGAACCGTCGAATTTAGGATCGCAAACATAAATGATTATCAAATTTCGGTTCAACGTGCGACGATGGTTAGTGGATTTTGTTTGCAATATCGAGCCAAAATAAAAATAAAAATTCAGTGTTTATTCGTGTCGTTTTTCCTTGTAGGACCGTGGATTTTGTGCTTGCGTTACTTTTTTTTTTTTTGGGTGAAGAGAAAATTTCGACACCGCTTTAAAAAAAAAAAGTTCAAGAAAAAAAAGGTTGGCGTAACGTTATAAAGACCCGCGAGAATTAAATGTCGGCATTTCGTGCTATTGAGTAGCACTATGCTGATTTAAAGTCCATATCAAACTTGAGTGCAAAAACAATATTGTTCTTTATTAGTACGAGGAGCTATTGTTATTGTCATTGTTATTGCCCTCATGTACAGCAGATTCCGTAATTTCTTTTCCACTCGCCGCCTCTGATTGCTGCCCCGCCTCCAACCTTGATTAATTAGGTAAGTAAATTAGACTGTGCACAGCTAATAAAACCTTCTATTTTCAACTCTTTCTTTTTAATTTTTCAATTTATTTACTTTTCTGCAAAGGAATTCTTTTTTTTGATTTTTTTTATTTTACCCCCATCAAACTCTCACTTAAGATCAAAACGTTTTCCCACATCTCTCTCTCTCTCTCTCTGCGCTCCTAGAAAGAAGCATGAAACCTTCATGTCCTGTCCAAGACAGAGCCCACAAAAAGGACATCAGATTCCCCAAACATGGTGGCGGCTCTGCTGCTGCGACTCCTGCGCTCAACCCCCTCCTCTCCTTCGCTCTCCTCCTCGCCACCATCTTCACCGTCTTCATGCTCTTCTCTCCCTCCCCTCTCGCGATCAAGCCCGACCTCCAGCAAAACGCCTCCTCTTTCATCAGGCCTCGACAGGGTAATGAGCCCAACAGGGGACAAAAAAGAAACGATTTTTTTTTCCTTTCCTCTGTCTGTGGCTGTTCGTGTCCATGCTCATGCCGTGCGTCGATTGTGTTTCCAGATTGTGACTTGTACAGAGGACACTGGATTCCAGATTTCAGGGGGTCTTCTCCGTACACGAATTCGAGCTGCGCGACGATCCCGGACTCCAAGAACTGCTTCAGGCATGGGAGGAAAGACACGGACTTTCTGAATTGGAGGTGGAAGCCCGACGGGTGCGAGCTTGCGAGGTTCGATCCTCGGGCGTTCCTGGGTATGGTGCGAGGGAAGACCCTCGCCTTTGTCGGCGACTCCGTCGCCAGGAACCACATGGAGTCGCTGCTCTGTCTATTGTCTCAGGTCAGTTCAATGATTCAATCAAGCACGCTGTTCGTCCAATGTTCTCGCATTGGAAATCTTCTTGCCCTTTTTTTTTGCGAAAAATTTTCTGATTTTGTGGGTGCGAAGTAATAAGTGGAAATGCATGTAATTCGCACTTGTGCCCTGGTCTCGTGGTGTCGCACGGCCAATTCAAGATCCGCCATTGCGTGTCCGCGAAGAATTGTTGAAGATGAAGAGTACTTCGCCAATCGCTATTGCACCCAAAAAGAGGGATTCACTGAATTCTCCATGCACGACCTTTGCGTGAACCCATTTTGATTCCATTGCTTCTCTGGTAATTAATGAATCTAATTAGTAAAGCTAGAGAGAGAGAGAGAGAGAGAGAGCGATACGCAGGATTTTTATCAACCAAAAAGCTGGCATTTTAATTACATTTGGAAGTACGATCAGTATCCTCCGGACCCCATAATTAAACATCGGCGTGAACAAGTGATTTTCGATCTCATCTCATAATTAAATTTGGTGACAGTATTCATGATTAGGGAATTTTCTGACCGTGCATGTCGCTGTCATTTGTTTAAATCGTTTCATATGTTAGACATGGGAATCCCCTCATATCCCGCGATCGACGACATGCGCATCAACTTCCACCGAGGGGGAAAGAAAGAAAGTTCATAAAAATTTTGCTAGCAAGATTAACAAGTAGATGCCAAACGGGCGGTCCAAAAAATTGTCTGAAAAGATGGGAACTTTTTTTTTTTAATAAGATTTCTCAATCGATAAAGGAATGTGTCATTGTCATCTTAGAGAAATAATGACACTAGTAAAGAATTTCCACCGAAAATTGGAGAATTCCCCCGAGCCATCTTCAACCAAAATGCATGTGAGCTGTGCATAAAGACTTCGACGAATTGACTGAGCGATGATTTAGGGGTTGGAGCGAACGACCACAACAATAAAATACAAAGAGGGATAATTTTTTTTTTTTTTGTGTGCTTCAAAGTTGGGATTATATAGTGTTTTTTGCTGAGAGGGACAAGGATTCTCGGACCTTGACTCGTGCTTTTCGGGCCATTGTGTACGAGGATGAGTCCGAGGAGTTGAATTATTATTGCATGGCGCCAGTTAGCAGTGGCTCACCTTTTTTTTCTTATTTTTTTTGTACCTAAGTCGCTGCACATGGTTCAGTCAACGGCTATTTGCTGTTGCTGCTCGCGTTCTCTGGTGATTATTCAAACTTTTTTCTGCAGGAGGAAACCCCGGTCGACGTGTTCAAGGACTCGGAAGATCATTTCCGGACGTGGCACTTCCGGGGGCACGACTTCACGCTCAAGATCCTCTGGTCCCAGTTCCTGGTGCGGGGCGAAGAGGAAGTAATCAACGGCTCGTCGACGGGGACTTTCTCCCTGCACCTCGACCAGGTGGACGGCGAGTGGGCCCACGAGATCCCCACCGCGGACGTCGTCGTGGTCTCCGCGGGGCACTGGTTCTTCAGGAAGATCCGCCTCTACGAGCGGGCGCGCCTCGTGGGCTGCGTCTACTGCGACGAGCCGAACGTCACCTCCTACGGGCCCGAGCACGCGCTTCGCATGTCGCTCCGCTCGGCGCTCGGCCACATCAACAGATGCGAGGAGTGCAAGGGGATGATGACGCTGCTGAGGACGTTCTCGCCGGCGCACTTTGAGAACGGGACGTGGAACACTGGCGGGGCGTGCGCCCGGACGAGCCCGTACGGGGAGGGGGAGATCGACCTGGGGAGCTCCGAGTGGGGATTCAGGAACATGCAGATGGAGGAGATGGCGAGGGCGGAGGGGGTCGGGAGGGAGAGAGGGAGGAGTTTCGCGGCGTTGGACGTGACGAGGGCGATGCTGATGAGGCCGGACGGCCATCCTGGCGAGCACTGGGGGAACAAGTGGATGAGAGGCTACAACGACTGCGTGCATTGGTGCTTGCCCGGCCCTATTGATGTCTGGAGTGACTTCCTGATGGCTGCTCTGAGCCAACATATATAAATATTATTTATAGAGCAAAATTAAAGATAAATTAATACTTGTTCATGGTTTTTATACCATTATCAATATAGCTAAAATACAATGTACTCGATTCTTTACATGGGCTTTGTGGCCCCCCCAGTAATCAGAAATAATCTTGTACATTTAATGAGGACTATATATATTTATATGTAATTTTTTGTTGTTGTTGTTGTTTATAGGAGATATTTGATTTTTCAAAATGTTGATTATGCAGTTTGAAAATTCGTAATGTTTTTTTTAATCCGATTGCTTAAGAAGTATTTTGGGCGAACTCTTTTTTTTTCCTTTTTGTTGGTGCAATATTCTTATTAGAATGCAAAGTGGTCTAATTCCGGTAGCCGGTCTTCATTTTCTTATGCGGTTGTTTAATGTGATTATAATGTATTTGTTAGTAAAAGTTTGGTGATAACGTGTCAATTCATGTCAATTTAAAGTTGATTGTGTTGCATCGATTAGTTTGGCAATATTTAGAATCAAGGTATTGTACATGTTTATATGGGTCAGTCCTCCCAACGCTATTGTTATAAGCGTTATTCTTAGCTCCCTAGTCTTTACATGCGACGGACACTATTTAATTTGCAGATCCTACGTATTTGTCTCACGAGTGTAGTTGAGTTAAGGGTGTGCATGGCAACACTTCTCCTTCAGAAATACCACCAAAAGCAGAAATTGATTTTTCAACTTCTCCATCAAAAGCAAAAGTTGATTTTTCAACTTCTTCATCATAAGTTGATTTTCAACTTCTCTATCAAAAGTTGATTTCTGATCAAAGAAAAATATTTGATAAAATTTCTAATTCTGAAATTTCTATTTTTGAAACATTATTAATAAAATTTTCGACGGTGGTGGTAGGTAGAGACCGGCATCAACGGCATCGATGAACAGCAACCGAAGGCTGGTGATCGGCGATTGATGGAGACGAAGGCGACGGCCTGTAACCAGTCACCGGAGGCCGGCAACAGGCGGTGGTCGGCAACCGGGGGGCGCCGGCAAGCGGGCGTTGGTCGGCGAAGATGAGTGTAGTTGAAGAAGTGATTTGTGAAACTGAGAAGTTACAATTTTTAATTTCTCAAAGTTGGCCAAAAATCTAACCAGAAGTAGAAATCTCTTTAAGAAATGGAAAATCTCAGTATTTTTACCAAACGGATTTCAGCTTTAGAAACACTTCTGAAGTAGAAATTTTGCTTCTGAAGTGTTATCATACGCGCCCTAAGCTACTCAGGGAGCTACTTAAGCTCAGCTTGCAAATCACTTGAGTTCAGCTTGATTCTTTTCGAGCTTGAGCACTTAATTGAGAGCTCAAACTATAAAAGTTACTCAACTTTAGTAAAGTCTACTTCGACTCATGTCGAGCTCGAGATGAGCATCAAGCCTCGAACGTTTTAGTCAAGTCAAACCCGAGCTCACTATAATAACTTGGGAAAACACCAAATAAGAGTACGACGTGCTTTCATTTTCTTAAATAAGAGCCTAAAATGGGTTTTATTTCAAATAAGGACCTGCAAGGTTTGACGAAGGACATTTTCGTCATTTTATTTCTTTTTTCCCCTGTCTTCCTGCCTAAGACCGGCTAACGGTAAGTAGGAAGGGAAAGAAAAAAAAGGTAAGAAGACATAAAAAAAAATAAAAAGGAGAAAGAAGGGAAAAAATTTAAAATGACCTCAAAAGTCTTTTCTTCTGAAACAACGATGACATTTCAGGCTCTATTAGAAATAAGGTTAAATTAATGCCTTTATTTAAAAAAATAATGGTACTTCATGATTTTATTTGGAATTTTTCATCGCAATTTATTAGAGTACAGTTTCGAGTCTTGAATGTCAGAGTCGAGCCGAGCCGAGCCGAGCCGAACCCAACTCGAATTAATTCGAGGTCTACTCGCATTGGTTGAAATGCTATGAAACAATTCAGTCGGCCTCAAGAGTCGGCCCAAATATGAGGCCCAAAGATTCGGCCCATGTAGCCCAAGCCCCTTCCATCCGTCGTCCTTACCTTTGAACCGCCTCTTTTCCCATTTCCAAGCCATCAACGTCGTCGACTCCCCATCATCAATCGCTAGCGATTTGCCGAGATTGCTCCGACGATAAACCCTTAAACCCCATTTCGTCGCCGTCTGTGATCATACGTCACCGTCGAATCCTTCCATCGTCGGGAGATGGTCGACAACAAGCGGAAACGCGGCCGTCCGTCCAAACCTCCGCCTAATGAATCCGCAGAAACCACCGACCACCAGCATCCCAACGCCGTCGCCATTCCCGTGGCCACGACGGCGACTTCAAACGACAGCGCCTCGGCGTCCGCGGCGGAAAAGACGATGAACGCCGACCCTCCCTTGTCCCGCCGCGGCCGGGGGCGGCCCCGGAGGAAGACGGAGCACCGATCGCCTGAGCGCCGGAGCTCTCGCTTTGCCGAGCAGAACGGTGACTGCTCTTTGGCTGTCGCGGTCGGCGGCGGTGGCGAAGACAGGGTCTTGGAGCTCGAGGGGGCCGAGCCGTCGCCCATGCCGATGCCGAAGTGGGAGAACGTCGCGAGGGTTGTCCCTGCGATGGACGCGGTTGTGAAGGTGTTTTGCGTGCATACGGAGCCGAATTTCTCGCTCCCGTGGCAGCGTAAGAGGCAGTACAGCAGCAGCAGCAGCGGATTCATTATCGGAGGTAGGAGAGTGCTGACCAATGCGCATTCCGTGGAGCACCACACTCAGGTGAAGGTGAAGAAGCGTGGCTCTGATACGAAGTATCTGGCAACTGTTCTCGCTATTGGGACCGAGTGTGATATCGGTAAGTGGTATGGGATTGTCCCATGAGTTTTGAGTTGATTGAGTGTTTAATATTTACGGTAGTGTTGCGCGTGTAAAATCGTTAATGGGATGTGATGGAGAGGGGTTTTGCGTGGCCATGCTCGTGTGCTTGTTGTTTTTTATCTCCATTGCTGATGTAGTTGGTATGATTTTGGTAAGACTAGAGGAACTGGAATTGAGGAGTGATGAGAGGTTCTTGTGGATATCATGTGTCAATCTTTGATATCTAATGAGGAACAGTGTACAAATATTTTCAGATTTAAATGCTTTGAATTAGGAGGTTTAGCTAGGGCTCTGATTGTTTCGAGGAAAATGTATGATTTGGAAAATATTTTCCCCAAAAAGATCTTTTGTATCGCTTAAAATAACGAGTGAATGGAAAATGTTTTCGTTATCAACAACCTAGGCTAGGTTTGTTTCATGCAAAATAGGTAATTTGGAGAATATTTTCCTGAAAATGATCTTATGTATCGCTTGAAATAATTAGTCCATGGAAATTTTTTTTTTTACTTGCTACAATTTGTGTCTAAACTTTGTGTAGACGATGAAAATATATTTCCTTCATTCATTTTGCAAGTCATATCAACATCAACATCAACAACACCTTTATCCCAAATTAGTTGGTGTCGGCGGTCGATGAACCCCAAGAATCATAAAAAAAAATATATATTTCCTTCATTCATTTTGCAAGTCATATAAGCGATCATTTTCTGAAAAATATTTTCCAAATTACTCATTTTCTTCGAAACAAACGCAGCCTTATGACTAAATGTTTTTGTAGACGATAGATTCGTTGTGTCATTTTTCTAAGTGATATAAGCAATCATTTTAGGAAAATGTTTTTCAAACCATTCATTTGTCGAAAAACAAATGGAGCCTAAATGAGAGCATATTTGCTGTTTTACTTTTATCTGGTCACCAGAAGACATTGCATTACAATTTGACTGCCCTCTAGTAAAGGTGATTACTTGTTAGAAATGAGTAAGCTATTTCCTTTTCAGACCATTTGAGTTAAAAGCACCTTTGTTTTCTTGCTATTGTTTCAGCAATGCTCACAGTCAACACTGATGAGTTCTGGGAAGGGGTTGCACCTGTGGATTTCGGCAACCTACCTGCACTTCAAGATGCTGTCACTGTGGTAGGTTATCCTATCGGTGGAGATACAATATCCGTGACAAGTGGTGTTGTGTCACGTATGGAGATGCTCGCGTATGCCCATGGGTCAACTGAGCTCCTGGGAGTGCAGGTTATTTGATACAGTCATAACTGTTTTGTTACTTGCTTGCGATGGCTGGGATTCTCATGTTTGCGTGGGGATTCTCCTGCAGATAGATGCAGCTATAAATTCAGGAAATTCTGGTGGCCCTGCATTTAATGACAAGGGAAAATGTGTGGGTATTGCATTTCAGTCGCTTAAACACGAAGATGTAGAGAATATTGGTTATATTATCCCAACGCCAGTCATCATGCACTTCATTCGTGATTATGAGAAGAATGGGTTGTACACAGGTGCTTCTATCTTTGAATGGACTTTACTTCTAAGCTGGTCATGCCAGTAGCTGGATTTTTTGTGAACGATTGTGAAAGAAATTTGTTCATTTATCCTTTTAACATCTTTTTTTCTGTTTCTCTTTAGGGGAAAAAAACACTTTTCCAGCTTGTGGTTTTTCTGTGGAATTGTTAAAATGCATGGATGCACTTGATTATTGTGGCCCTTGAAATGATCTTGTCATGATGTCTTATTTCATGGTTGATCAATTCATGTCAGGGTTCCCAATTCTTGGAGTTGAGTGGCAGAAGATGGAAAATCCTGATCTACGCATGGCCATGGGAATGAAACTGGATAAGAAAGGTGTCCGAATTAGGAGAGTTGAACCTACAGCTCCAGAATCACATGTCCTTAGGCCATCTGATGTTATCCTCAGCTTTGATGGGATTAATATTGCTAATGATGGGACAGGTAAATATACCCTCTGCTCTTACTCTCTTACTTTAGCAAGCTGCTTCTGTTTCTCTGTCGGCATTCGCAGAGCAGGATTTGGAATGCTGATTGTCGTTGCTATCGTTCGTGTATTCCTAAACTTTGAGAAACCAAAGCACTTACTAGACCTATTTGGTGGGAAAAAAAACTTCCAACGCCATCGGAATCTGCATGAATATCTCATGTGAAATCTAGGGCATATGCTTAGCAGGATGTTGGCAGGACTTCCTCTGGTAATTTGAGAATTCCTGCTTTGGATTTTGATTTACCTATAGCAGGTATCTGGGGGCATTGTAAACCTCTCCAACACTGATTTCTTCCAGAGTTGATCGACCTGACTCTGTCAGTGACACTTGCAAATGAAGAATTAAGTTTACAATCACAGGATATACTGGCTAGCATGCATGCCTTTGTCAATTCAACAAGAAGATGACCATAATTATGGTAGTCGATTACTCTAATTATTCCCTGCATGCCAGCTTGGTCTACGATTTAAAGATTTCTTTGTGCTCTTACATTAAATCTTTATTCCGTGATGCTGTATATTGACATCTCTTTGGATCCTCAGTTCCATTCAGGCATGGGGAGCGCATAGGTTTCAGTTATCTGGTTTCCCAAAAATACACTGGGGATAAAGCTCATGTGAAAGTTCTCCGGAAGTCAAAGATTCTTGAATTCGACATAAAACTTGCCACTCACAAACGGCTCATCCCTGCACATATTAGTGGGAAACCACCTTCATATTACATAATCGCTGGATTTGTTTTTTCCGCTGTGTCTGTTCCGTATCTCCGTTCAGAGGTGAATATTTTGCCCTCTCCCCCCCCCCCCCCCTCAAAAAAAAAAAAAAAAAAAAAAGATACGCAGTGTATGGGTGTGCTGCTTGTGTGCAATGCATGTGGCTGACAAGCTGTGTGGGTCTGTTTATGACTGATGCTTTCAGTGGCAGTTCCTCTTTATCTATCTGATTTAGTGATTTCTGCTTCCACACTGCATTTGGAGATATTTATAATTTATTTTCAATCTAATTGTCGTTGCATTTGCCTGTTCTTGCATATATTGTGTTCTTTACTGATATCTGTTTTGTTTATCAATGGCAGTAGATAATTTAGTGGATTAGCTCTCTATTGTTAGCTGGTATTGGTTTGCAAAGCACTCATTGCAACATAAAGCCGCTACTCACAGATGCATATAATAGTGAGATGATTTGCGAGATCCTTTTGAACAACCTGTTATAAAAGGAAAGCCTTATATCTTGTTCAATTCCTGGAGATGATAGCAATCCAATTTATTCTCAAATCAGGAAAGTTCTTCATGGCCATTGTTTGAGGACTTAGTCCTCAGGTTCAACTGCCGATTCTCTGTCGAATGAGGAACATGCTGAGCCTAATTTTAATAAGAAATAGATAGATCATCCTACCAGTGGGGTAGAGGTGATTCCAACAAGAAAAGACCATGAAAATAGATTGTTGAGACCCAACCTTACTTTTGGTATACAGACCCTTCCCTAGCTTGTAGAGTTTGGCAATCTAGACTCTATCAATGAAAGTGCCATTAGAATCCAGAGAGCTATCCCCTACTTGGGGCCTTTGGTTTCCCACAGTACACCTGAATGGATCTTTATTTGATACCAGTTTCAGGACACAAATGTTGCCATAGTTGTTCTGTGATAGTGATTTTCTGATTTCGTGTGGATGATGTTCAAGAATAATCCATTAGGTTCTGTATGCCAGTCAGAGTAAATTCTTGGGTGGCCACCTGGGTGAATCTTTTTGCTATAGGGTTCTGTCAATCAAGTATTAGGGCTTCTGTACTGGCTGCCTCCCCGGCTTAGAGTTTTTAAACATAGGACATTGGTAATTTTTAGGTTTGGGATAATGAACTATCTACTCAGGCTTCACTGGATGAGGTTTTTCTACCTTAATACGTCTTGTTTCTTTGCATGCCATTCGATACTTAGTGGAGATGTAGTGGTTGAATTTGAACGCTAAACACAACATGGAACATGCCCAGCTAACTAAGATATACATCATTGTGGATTTTATGAATTAGTGGCGACAAAAAGTTCATGGTGCTTATGTGCTTAAGTAGTAGAGTCCATAGTTGGTTAACTTTAATTGTTCATGTTTTATTTTATTAATTGCTTCAGTATGGGAAGGACTATGAATTTGATGCTCCAGTCAAACTGTTGGACAAGCTTCTCCACTCCATGGCAGAATCTGTAGATGAACAGCTTGTTGTTGTATCTCAGGTTCTTTTCCCCCCCTCCAGCCCTACTCTGATAACTGGCTATATACTTGTCGATTGATGATGCACTTGCTTTCATTCCCTATTTCACATTATCCTTTTTTACGATAGGTCCTTGTTGCAGACATAAATATTGGGTATGAAGACATTGTCAATACTCAGGTTGTGGATGGTTTGGTACAAATTGGTTGGACATATTGTTATTGGTGCTTTCAAATGTCTCACGGTGACTCATGAGTTGTTATGTGGATTTAGGTCCTTGCTTTCAATGGCGAGCCTGTAAAGAATCTGAAGAGTTTGGCCAACATGGTGGAGAGCTGTGAGGATGAATATTTACGTTTTGACCTAGAATATCAGCAGGTACAATTCTCTTTCTCACCTCATCTCTCCCGTGTCTTTAAGAAATTACGACTTATCTTCCTCTTGATTTTCTGTTGATAGGTAGTTGTGCTAAAGACCAAAACTGCCAAGGTGGCGACTTCAGATATACTGACGACCCATTGCATACCTTCTGCCATGTCTGATGACCTCAAAGCCTAGTTCATGAAGATATGGTGCATGAAATTACTGTCATGGATATTACCGCGCGTCTCTGATTTAGCCAATGAATCTCTCTCCTCTTTATATGTTGGACACTTGACCAGGGGCTGTGAAATCGGCTTGCATTAGAGTAGTAAGCTGAACAGACTCGGAAACTTCAGAGGTGTTATCTGAGCCACGTGGTGCCGATGATGTCAATTCTCGGATTTCAATGTTTCATCAGCCAAGGGGTGGGAGCTATTTTTCTGTGCACTCCCTTAAATTTGTACTCAATTTTTGTCGATTGGAAGGGAGCGGACGTTAAAAGGGGAGGGCTCATGCCTATGCTTGTTTTCTGTTGATCTAGTAGATCAGGAATTAGACTTGAAACAGATACATGTAATGTCATTACCGGAACAGTTGCCACAGGGCAAAGCATTTTCAAGTGGGGTGAACCATCGTTTTCACGAACTTCCTACACAGGTTCATGAATTTACCATATTAAACATCATGGCTCTGTAGTCTTTGCTGATTTTGCTCATTCGCCTGGAACAGCGACAATCTTATTGGCTTCGCGTCCACGGATTAAGCGGATGATTTCTCAAGTCTAGGCAAGGAACTGAACAAGTGAGTGATTAGGAGACCCCCCCCCCCCCCCCCCAAAAAAAAAAAAAAATAACAAAAACAAAAAACAAAACAAAACAAACAAACAAACCCTTTCTGGTTTGAAAACTCTGCTTCTGCGGAGAAGCCGATGCCTGTCTTGACGGAGGATGGATCGAGAGTAAAGTATGGAGCTTTTTCGTGCAGATTTATCTACTTGGAAAATTGCATCCTCCATATGCATAACTTCAACAAAGGTCAGAGAAGGCCAAGTAAATCCGAGGCTGGGTGCGCTGGACGCCTGTATTTTAGTTGGACCATTCAAATTTTGATTGTCAAGGTTAGAACAAATCATGTTGGCTGATTAAGAGGTGAAGGTAACTTAATATTGCGGTTTCCCTTAAAGAAAGACAGCTGCAGTGACATAAATTGAAAGAGCCTTTTCCACATAAATCCAGACATACACACATCGAAACGGATTCCGCAATAGACTTGAGGATCTGTTGCTCCTCAATTTCGTCCAAATCACATGCTAATTTTGTACTTGGATCGAGACCTTTGATCTATGTCTCTCTCTCGGTGGTCCTGCATTTCGTTCACATCGCATGCCAATTTTACACTTGGATTGAGACCTTTCATCTCCATTTCGCAGTTTAAATGCCTGGCACCGTCGCTTTCGACTAAAAAGCTATGATACCTATACATCCCTTTTCCTACAGATAAAGTACATATATACCTGAGTAATCCTTGCCACAAGTTTCTGAGCAGTGTCTGTTGCTTCATTCTATCTGCAGAAGTATCTACACTTCATCCACCTTATAATTTTGCAGTAGAGGGACCTTTTCGGAAGGTGCTGAGACCGGCCGGCTCTCTCCAGCCTCCTCAACAGTCTGCTCTTTTGCCTTTCCCCACATTACGGTATAGAACCCAAACGATATAATTGTCACCCCAATGAGACTGCAAAGTTTCGGCACATGGAAACAAGCGTTATTTCAAAAGCCGCAAGTAAGAAAATATATTGAACTTTGCCAAAAGGAGGTCGTGTCTGAAACTGACGGTAAGAGCCTACTCAGTCATCACAGTGATAATGCATATCAAGAGCAGAATGAATGGTGAAATCTCAGTACATCATCTTTATACCGAAAAAATGAGATGTATAGGGGTGCGCACTATCTAATTCCGCTGCACAGCACTTAAGTGTAGATCCTGATTTCATCGATTTAACATTTGAGCATTTCTCAATATCTTACCTTCCGAGATGAAGGGTGTCACCAAGAAAGAAGACGCCCATGGCGACCGCAATGGCTATTGACAATGGCTTGAAAAGTGCAGCATAGAAAGGACCTTTTGTGCGGATTGCCCAAGCATGTACAGAGTTGTTCAAGCCTGACCCGAAAAGTCCCTAAACGCAAAGCAAGGGTTAAAACACCTCGATCAAATAGAGTAGCATCTATTCACGTCTTTTTCTCTTACCGAGCATATTACGGATGCCAGTCCTATGCCCCTTACTCTCCAAGCATTCATATCGCGTTCCGTAACTAAAGCGACAGTCGCAGCTACGAAGCTCACGATTAGGTTATAAAAGAAAACCACGGTCAGTTCGTCTGGATAATCCTTCATTATCTGTGCCTGTAAGATCATGTATTGAGGCCTCTCACTCATGTTGAGTCTAATTATGAACTGAAAGAAAGGCAGAGTTGCATTGTATACCTGAACAATGTACCACAAGGTAACTAGAATATATTCAGCTGTGAGAAGAGACCCTCCAATGATCCAGTCCATGTTCGATTCGTGCAGAATCCGATTAAGCAAGAGAGAAGGTTTTGTACCAATAATAATTGGTGGACCCACATATAGAGTGACAACAAATGCACCGGATATTGATACTATGGTACCAATGACCTTGGCCTGACTGCTTCTTCTCCTCAATGATACATACTCCATCCTTTTGGCAGGGGAAAAAGGCAAAAAGAGAGGGAAAAAAAACCAGGTTTGAGCAAGCATAGATATTAACTCTGTGTTTATATTGTTGCTTCTGCACACGGATACTATTGAGTTGAGTACTTTAGGTGACACAAAAGCATTATGAAACTCCACGCTCTTAATCATTTCTGAACAATGCTAGAATTATTACAACCGGTCTACTAAATTGGAATACCTAGTGACGAGGTAGATTGCAATCAGGCATCTAAACAAGTGACTCAGATAAGGTTATCTAAAAATCGTCTTGTCACATCACTTGATATGCCAATTTGGTAAACCGGTCTTACCACAACTAGCATTGTTTATTCCTTTGCGGACATTATAGCAGAATATTTCAGAGACGGGGTCACAAGATTTCTGAAAATGAGCCGGACCAAGCCTGGAAAATATTACTATTAGGCAGGTTCAACTCAAGCTCATGCTTTGGTCAGAGACCACCATTGGCCCAAAGGCTCCCAAAGCACCGAAGGCAACTTGTTGCATAAACAGATAAAAGCAAGGGAGAAAAAGAAAGTGGACTTGTCCCTTTGATGAGACAGGGCACTCTGCTGAAAAGAACTAGGCAACTGCCACTTGAACTTCTTCAAAGCGGACAGAACTTAAGACCCTTTGCTTTGCATCGGAGAATATGGTAGTAGATGATTCTTTGAATGGAACCATCTGATATTTTTTTTCTTTTCCCCGTTCATCTGGGGAAGGGTGTTTCAGTAACTTCACGAGAGGGGAAGCAAAACCTGAAAAGGATGGCAAGTATGAAAGTGAAAGCAGGGGTGAGGTTGCTGATAGCTGAAGCAAGCGTTGGAGAGCTGAAATTGATCCCTGTATATCCCAGGATCTGTGACGAGCTCCTGTTTCCACCCAAAAAAGCAGAGAGAAAATCAGAGACGACAGAGAGAAGCAATCAGTCTGATCAAATTTTCAAGAGCTATCCTTGGTTTCATCTTTCTCCTGAGAAATTAGCAGAAAGAATCTCAAAACTTTCTCAGGAAACCACTCATTAATTGAAATGAAGATGAATGAGTGGAGTAAACTGATGTACCCAATAAGCCCAAGAAGACCAATCTTGGCAAGGACGGGCCTGCTGAGAGGGGGAAGCGTTCTTGATCTGCGAAAAAAGCATTATTAAAAAGGAATGGTCATCTAACAGCTCGATCGAGAAATCGCTCTTTTTTTAATTTGAGAGAGAGAGAGAGAGAGAGAGTACTTGCGGGAGATGAAGGCAGCAGGAAGAAGAACAAGAGCAGCAAGAGCATAGGCGTAGACGATGAAGACATGGTAGCTCATCCCTCTCAAAGTGGCTGCTTTGTAGAGAGTGTTCAACCCCACGTTCATGCACTCCATGGACACCATGGCCGAGAATGGAAGCGCATCCCTGTAACAGTACCTCCCTCCCATATCTCTCTCTCTCTCTCTCTCTCTCTCTCCCACAGACAGGAGAAGCCAACAGACCAAAAAAAATCGTTTGCTCAAGCTCCAATTTCCTTTTCCTCAAGACTCCAAAAGTTTCATCTGGAAGTGCTGATAGGCCATTGTTGCTCAATGGAGTCCTGCACAATTATTGGCCCTTTCTTAAGTTTTATGCTGAGGTGAGACTCTTCTTAATTTATGGGGATAGTGTCCAACTGGGTCTGTTATAATGGGTCCCTCCAGCATTGTATTCTCATTCTCATTTTCGTTCTTGTTTGTCTACTCTCTTTTATCCCCCTCTAAAGGGGAGAGGAGATAAGATATTGTGGGTTAGGCAGCTGGTCATGCAAGGAGAAAGAGAAAATGGGAGATGGGTGTTAAAGTCTGACAAGCATCCTCCCATTTCAAAAAGCTTGAAACTTGATGACATGTTATTAAACTCTTGGGAGAGCCTTTGGCGTGTGTCCTACTCACTCTTTCCCTGGGAAAGTCGATGATATAAAAATCGCAAAAATCTTTTCCCTTGGCGTGTGTCCTACTCACTCCAAAATTCGTAATCCGCGCATTCGATTCTCTCGTGCTTGTAAAAATCTTTTCTTTCTCGAGATAGATTATGATTTGTAAGCTCAATTAGGCAGTAACTTCTCCTTCGCTCGGTTAGGACTTGACCTGGCCCAGTTGGGCACTGGCTTGCGATACATACCAAAATATATTGTTCAGGCAACGTTTAAAATAGGAACACAGTATTTTTCCAGCAAAATATAGCAAAGAAAAAGGCGTACGGCAGGAAAGCTGCACGACGATATAGTGAAGTCGAGTTAGGTCGTCATAGCTGACAAAATCCGATGCTTCCGATGATAATGTGGAGGTTGTGGTCCCACCTTTGTATTGTACTAGGCAGGTTTCATCTTATGGTCTTTTTCTCATGTCTTTCGTCCATAACGAAGCGCAAGGAAAGCAAGGGAACGTGGCAGTCACACTTCACGGTGACCATAATTTAAGGGAGCGTGTGTCGCACACTCCCTCGCACTTGTCGGGACAACCTCTTTTGACCTTTTTCCTATGATGTTATTTTTTTCCCCTCCTTATTTTAGCTTTAGATATTTTGGGGGAAACCCTTGCTTTGCTTCTGGTTTCAATCTCCGATCGCACTGAACTCCGACTTCGTTGTTGCTGTTTCTCTGCTTTTTGAGCGTGTGTTTCTCTCATGGCATTAAACTTGATGAGCGCCCTAGCAAAAATTGTCTATGAGGTTATTCATGCACCGTCGATGAGCGGCCGGGCAGTCGCGTCCCGCGTTCTAGTCGTCAATACAGAATACAAACAACTAGAATTAACTACTGATTTCAACGTTTGCAAAATCTGGTCAGCAGTTCCCGTTTAATGGTATTAGTCTGTTTTAAGTACTCGGCATTTGTGAAATGGTCCGTGGATTTACCCCAACCGATTCTCTTCTGGGTGAAGGCTTCGGTTATAGACATGCCCCGGCTCGAGATAAACCGAACAACTCTAGGATTTGAACTTTATCTCTTTTCGTGGATCGGACAGTATTTTGGAGCATATGACTTTCTGCACGCATATGCACCCAGAATTACATTCAATCTCCCACAGAAGTTTTTCTTCATCACGGGAATTATAGGTGCTCTATTCCCTTCAAATACAACCATTATAAGTCAAAAAGTTACGATACAAGGGCAAAAATTACAAGGAGTAAGTACATAAATATAACAGGTTCAGCCTCTCCTCCGTTTTCTTCTCAAGGAAGGCATGGCACTTAGAGATCCATAAGAGGCGATTCCTGAATCAGGTGCTGCGTTATCCTCCGCTTGGAGATTGCCTGGAGGACGGCCATCGTTCCTGGCTTCTACACCGTCCGCAACGTCATCCTGCATAGAAGCCACATCTTTGGCACCCCTGTCACAAGGTACACCAGAAGTCATTTTGCGCGAATGGATTATTCGAGTCACGGAACTCTCAAGCTCAGCTTCATCTGCAGGCTCTAAATATTCAAAGGACTCTTCATTTCCCTCCATCAAAGGCTCGGTAGCTATGTTATGAGCACTTCCACGATCCTCGCTCGTCTTTCCTTCATCCATACAAAAGCCACCGCCCATTCTGAGATGATCTTCAGAAAGATCCTCTGCAGGGGAGTCATGTCTCTGCTGTGGTTCACCAGTATCCGTGTCATCCTCACAAAACCCACCTCCCATGTGAAGGTAATCCATTTCTTTACTCCCCTCAAGACGAGAATTTCCAGCTGCAAGTTCATTCTCAAGTTCTGAAATAGCTGCGTCACCATGTGCAGTCGGAGCACAGGGAGATTTGTATTCTGAGACCTCTTCCTCATTGTCAGAACAGTGCGCTGATGCGTCATCGTCCTCCAAATTCTCCATACTGTAATTCACCTGCTTCCGACTGCGTGCTGACTGCCGACAAAACCAGGGAAATAAAAGAGCTTGAAAACGGCTCGTTCACTTAAACAAATGAAGAGAAGCTCTAGATTATAGAAAAACGAAGAGAAACTCTAGATTATAGAAATACATTTATTTCAACCTGTCTTAAACTTACTAAACCCCAAATCTCAAGGTCACTCCGAAACTAATTGGTTAAGGACAAAAGAGCCACTCCCTGGACCTAAAATCACAAAAATCTTATTTCTTCCGTGCGAGGATAATACCTGAGAACCAAATTCATTAAACATAGGGATGACAGTAGTGGACAGCTCAAATCCGGACAACCTAATCCATGCAAGACAGCGCACTGCCTCTACATGGAATACTTGATTAGTTACATTCTCTAAATTGCTTGATAATTATACTAGCATACTCTTGCTCATTGCTCAGTTGCATTCTGGCATCCCATTAGTATTCAACAGCCAACCTTTCCTCAACAGTTGAATTCATTAAGGTACTTCAATGACTGCAGAAAAAACCTGATGCCAGACTTGACGTTATCAAGGAGAAAATGGAGGTTCAAAAAAAAAAAAAATGGAGGTTCACAAGCAAGTAGGACAGTGTAGTACTTCTACCTAGGTAACACTTAGGCCATTCTACAGAGGTAACACTTAGGCCATGACAACAAACCATTCGAGCTTATTTTAGCTGTTGAGATTCCTAGAGTAGGTCAAGTTCAGGAAATTAAGAAGCCTTAGTTATTACACCAGTGGAAGGTTACCATCCCGTTCCAACAAAGTTTCTTCACTCTTAACTGGTGCAATACTTTCTATAGACCAACGCCAGAGAGCCCATTTGAAGTAGCATGATAAATTCATATTCTGATCAAATGAGTTCAAACCATAGATTGCATGCCGAAAAAATAACAAAGCCAGCCCAGTACAGCACAATAATAAAACAAATCGAGATTAGGCAAAATGTTCTACTTACTCTACGCACTTCTTGCCGTCCTTTGCACTCTTCTAACTGCACCTCGTGCCCCACTTCAACGCTATCCCCATCACTAGAGCTACCTTCTGATTTATCAGGGGTGGCCTTTCTACCTCTCCTAATTTCTCTTCGGCCTCTTCCTCTTCCTTTACCTCTTCCAGTCTGATGAGACTGTTTATTGGCACCTCCACTGCTTTCCATCAGTTTTGAGGGATCTAAGTTCACTTCAGAAAGAACAGGCTTCCCATGGATCCTTCTTTTCTTTGACTGCAAGGACTTTGATTTTGTCGAGCGGTATCCGAGATTTCCAGTTGGTTTTTCACCAGAGACATCACTGGAGCACTCCCTTCTTTTCTTTCCACTCCCATTAAGGACTTGGGCATCATCACCCATCAAGTCCAGAGGTTGGTTAGCAGTGATTTCTTTGACAGCTTTCTTAATTCTCTTACTACGGATTTTAGCAAATCTCTCGTTAAAAGAATAAAAAGCTTCCAATCGCAGCTGGGTCTGCATCAAATAAGTAAAAAGAGAAAAAAAAATTCAGCAATTTTGATTGTGATAGTTAGATAGATAAAACTGCCGAGCTAACAAATGGTCCATGAAAATACAAGGGAGACTCATCTCTTCTTTGTATGGGGAAAAGATTGTGAGCACCAATGGGATGCATGTCTGTAGTTTGCAGCCGAGAGGCGTGCATGCACATGCTTGTGTGTGTGTGTGTGTGTGAGAGAGAGAGAGAGAGAGAGAGAGAGAGAGGAGGAGGAGGAGGGGGGGCACAAAAGACGATGCCAACCTCATGCTTGTTGTATTCATTTAAGACTGGCACTAACAATTCATCTGCCTTTTGGGTAGCCCATCCAAACTTTTCCCCGCATAATCTGCCACAGATTAAGGACGTTGCATGAATGCATTCCACCATAATAGAAAAGATGGTGACAAATTTGGAATCAGCTAAAGATGTAACTCCGTAAAATGAGACGAAGAGCGCAAAGACACATGATTTTTCTTTTATACTTGACTTTGCTCTCAAATGTCAGGAAGCTATCTCATTCTAAAACTCAACCACGCATCAAAAGACTCACTTGCGAAGAAGAAAATGATCCGGCTTGCCCCATGAGAAAGGCTCAGTTGACTTGTCCACTTGGGGAGTAGAATATGCAGATATTACCGCTTCACTTGGAAAAGTAGGAGGTATATGCCAGTTTTTGCTAACTTTTCTCTACATAAGACAATCATAAGAATCATGGGAACATAACATTTTAAAACCAATTAAAATTGAAACCAAGGAATTAAAAAAAGGAAGTTACATGCTTCTCCATGAATTGCCGCTTCATCTCTTCGATTTTATCAATAGAATTTCTTTGCTCATAAGATGGGGACAAATTCTGCTCCGATGAAGGTGGTCCACTTTGAGCACTTTCTGGACCGTTGATGCCATTATTGCTAGTTTTTGACCCTCTCCTCCCAACAGTGGATCCTTCAGGAACATCAGCCTTCCCAAGAATGGTTGGATCTGGTGATTCAACCCACTCACGGAATTTTTGAAGACCATCTGCCTCTGGAAATGCATTTACAACTTCAATGGCATTAACGATGCCAATTCCACTGCAGTAAAACACATCCAAACAAAGTCAAACTGACAAAAAGCACTCACCAAGTATTGTAAAGATACAGAAACTCAGTTAGACCCAAGAACCGAAATGACCATACACGATGATTTAAAAAGCAGAAAAACAAACCTCAATATCTCATTTACTAGTACGATATAACAACAGCAAATTTAAAGACAACTAAGTGCCACTCTCTTCAAAAGATGTGCGAACAGAAACCAAGAGGATGATTAAGGATGAAAATCTTGCATGGAGTTACCTAACACCTTCGGTATAATCACTCCCAAGGAGCAATGCCATACATATCAATTTATCTCTGGAGAGACCAAGCTCCTTCTCTATGTCCTAGAAAAAAGAACAATAATGTAAGAAAGCCATGGAGGAAAACCCAACAATCTGCTGAGAAAATCATACAATATCTATTCAACGGTAAACCGGCTACACCCAAAACTGAAATTTCTCTGAGAATACGTAGTTTGATAGGAATAGAACTACAGCAAGATAGCAAATATCTCAATGTTTACTGTAGTAAGAGAACTGTTTGGCAACTATCCCAGATCCAAACCTTCATGAAGTATGTCTCCACATACTTGCGATCATCAAATATATTTTTATAGACACTTCGTGAGCCAAACAAGAACACATCAGAATCGTCAGTAACTACACCATCAACTACGTCTGCCAGTTCCATGTAAGCACATTGAGCTTCTGCTTCCATAGGTGCAATGATGTATGGCAATCCAAACATTTGCAACAGCTCCTACACAGAAAAACATCTGTCCTGTGTTAGATGACCTACGTCTTTTCCAGTGATTGCTATCCACTAATTCCAAAACAGGGGGGAACATACATAAAAGAAAAACAGTTCCTTACGAAAAAAAGATAGAGAAAAGCACTGTAGCAACTCCATGACATTCACGTATTGTGCAATTAACATGCAAAACTTGCTACAATAAAGGGCAGTCCATTCTCACCTAAATGACGGATCTAGAACATAGTCCATGGAGGGGACAAAATGTTAATGAAATTTGACATTATCATTGATAGAAAGTTATTCTAAGAATGATCAAGAGTAAATTTTAATCTAACAACTATAACATTAGATATCTTACTGAGTATATTAGCAAGAACAATCACCTAAAGTAGTTTAAGTCGTGGAAAGTGTTAGAGAATAGCTAAATCATTAATAATTACGTCTACACGCCAAAATTTTAAAGATACTGTAATCATCTCAAGTTTCATATCCAATTTCCAAGTGCATTTTGGCTCCAAGAAACCAAACTTATGTGTTCCGTAATTTACAATATGAAGATTGATAATGTGAACCAGTAAAATCACAACCGCCGCAGGGGCAGCCCAGAGAGAGAGGCACTGGAATGTGGGAATGAGATTGGAAGTGCAACAGTTGCAGCTGTTACCAACAAGATTGAAGACTTGTAATAAGCATACTTTTAAAGAAGCATCCGGTGATTTCTGACAAGAAGTACGATCATTGGACTACACATTCATTGTAGGATAGGAAACTAAACTTGACATTAGATCAACATATATTCATTCTAGTAAGATTGCTACCGATGGTAGAAGGGGTTGAAACGTTCCATTCTTCATCATGAAAAGCATTCCAATAATTGCGCACTAACAAATTTACATATACATGGACCTCAATGCTCCCTATAAGCTCAAGTTTCTCAAGGGACAGTTTACTCCCAACACTATTACCTAAGTAACCACTACATTAAGTGAAAGAGCCATAATTGTCCTACATTCTGTCAATTGCAACTATGAGCAGATGCAAAATTCAAAAGAAATACTCAAAAGCTTGGTGCATACCTGACACTCTGCGAACATTTCGCTACTAACAGACTCAGCATTGCGTTCTAGTTTTTTCTGCATGTCCCCCAGCTTTATACTTTCTTGACCCAGTTTCCGCATTTCCTCCTCCAAATTTGCCTTGGCGAATTCTAACTTCACATTTTCCTTATCCTCAAATGCCAATCTCTCGACATTTGGCAACTGTCCTGAGGAATTATCGTCATGATTGCTATGCAACTCAACCGCGTCACATGTTGATTCTCTTCTCAATGAGAGCAAAGCATCAGATGAAAATTTAATTTCCTCAGCATAGGGGTATGCTTGTACAGCCTCAGTATTTTTCTCCCCATCAATTCTACCATCACCAGACATTTCAGCACATATTTCATCATCCACGCACACTTCCCTTGAATGCCCGTCCTTAGGAGCAGATAACACACAACTTGCACCAGAAATATCCAATGGCTCGCCTGGACTCAGATTCCGCTCTATTTCTAGAGAAATCAACTCAACCACAGGCTTTTCTTGCCCTGACGGTGCAACCCTAGAACCTCGAAATGTTTCACCAAATTCTTGGATCGGCATCCCCACTTTATCCAAATTACATGAATTTGAAAATTCTCCTTTTTTTTCTAAAGAATCAACCACCAGCAAACTGCAATCCACATCAGGGCTACCAGGATTTATAGAACCGTCCACTAATGTTTTCTCTCTTTCTGATACTTTAGTAGCATATCCAGTTACGAAAGTTTGCTTTACCGTAAGGTTCTCTAAATCACAGCCATGACTCTTTTCTCCATCAGTTTCGCTCTCATGATCCATTTGTGGTGCCTCATTCGATCTTTGATCCACAAGACTTCTCCTAATTGCCTCCTGCAGATCAGCATCTTCCTCAAGATAACCTCTTGAAACAGGTTTTCTGGACTCAACACAGTAAGTGGAGGCGTCCTTTGAAACTTCAGAAAATCCTTCCTCCCAATCCACGTCGCTATCATCACTAATTTTCCCCTCTTCAAGTGGCTCAATTTCAACTCGATCATCACAGGAGAAGCTCTTGCCTTTCTGCCCATGACACTCAAAATCTGAAAAGGCATCAGAAGACTGTGTCCTTGATGTGATTTTTCCAGGAGAAGATAAGTATGCTGAATCTCCCGCTACTAACCGAATAAATAATTGATCATCACCATTCAAAGTCTTGCTTTCACCATCATCTTCAAAGGATATTTGTATCGAATTACCATCCCCAAACATAGAATGCTCATGACTCTCATTCAAATTGGCAGTTCTACTAACATCATTCCTTGAAGTTTCAGCCAAAAGATCACTTCTTACAACGACAACATTACTTTTTGGTCCAGACTCGGTGTCCGGCATACTACTTGAATGGGAATTGATATGTGTCTGGTCCTGCTCAATTTCTCTCATCATATCCAAGTTCCTCTGCAAGTCACGGGTCATACGGACTCCCATAGCCCTTACTCGACTGACTCTAATGCGCCCCCTCTCATCAAAAAAAGTTTCAACACCTTCTTTGAAGCTAATTCTGGATTTGTTAGAAACCGAGTCTTTCACTGCATTGGACTTATCATTAGATGAGACTCCACTATCAGTAACGGAGGAAGGATTATCCATCCTGGTCTGGTGTTCTCTACTTTTACTTCTCTGTGCTTCAGCAGATGTAAGCATTCTGACAGATCCAGACATGACAATAGACAAACGTCAAGAAATATCACAGGTGGGATGTAATAAACATTAAGTCTCACCAAAAGCAGAGTACTTACTCTTTATTCCCAGTGAATGAAGAAGAGAATATAAATTCTCTATTGGCTTCTGAGGCGATCCTTGAAGTTTGTACTCCACCGACTCCATTGCCAACAGCAGCTTTTTGCACTTGATTAATCTCCCGGCGCAGAGCAACAGCTTTTAGATAGGACTGTATTTGTAGCTCAGAAAACTTTTCAGGAGCCTGCACTAAAGAATCAACACACTTACAATTCTATTGAAATGACACCTTCCTTTAAATCGTAACAACAAATGGGTATAAGAGCACATTTAATAAGTCTCATTCCTAAGAAATTTTTTCCTTAGACAGGTACATCCTATTAAGTTTTGATCACATAGAGAAAAACCAGGGTCCCAAAATAACCTTTGATCAATGAAGGTAGAGGCAGCTGGCATATGCCATTTTGATATGTAGTATATACAAGAGACAGACATGGAAAGAACTACAACATTTTACAAGGGTCGATTTTAAGGTGGACATACAGAAATTAGTAAATAATCATATTTCTGAGTAACCATCTTCATCTGAGATAACTGCAGTCACTACTATATTCATTGGCAATAGCAGATTTCTGCCTCAACGCTATCTCTTCAAGGATGTTAAAAAAAGAATGTCACGCCATGATCCCGCCCAATTACTGGTCTAAGATGCATGATACTGTTTCTTGAGCAAACACTTCTCATCCTGAAGAAAATTTATAAGGACCATGAAGTCATTTGATGCAAATGAAATTCAAATATAAGTACCATTCATTCTGCTAGATGTCAAATATTCACGGATCATAGCTTATGACCAACATAATCAGTATTCTAGAAACAGATGGTCACCCATATACTAGAGGCTTCACATGTTCTAGGATTTTCTGTCGTACACAGCATTCTTACTGAGTGACATCATGTAACGCTAAGTTTTTTCCCTCAAACAATCATCAAAAGATATACATAATCTCATAGAAAAATTAATATATTTCATTTCCAAAATAAATACAAATGAAATGGAAACAAAAGTAGAAGACACCAGATAGACCATTCATGCAGCATCAAGCAAAACAGTCATAGCAGAAGAAATCTGTGATGTATACTTGTTTTAGTATTCCCTGAGAAAGATAAGAACCGACCTTCTTTACTTTCTGATACTTCTGTCGGTTTTCTGCCATTTGTCGCTCCTTCATCTGTTAAAAAAAGGCCAAAAATCTTAAGAATCTAAGAAAAGGAAATAAAGCAGAAAATCCATACCAAGACTGCAAAAGATCCATGAGAAATGAAATTTCTAACCTGAGCCAAAAGATCGAGCCTCACTGACAGAGGCAAAGAATTTAATACATCACGATCAACATTCCCGTGCACTTCTGGCTAAAAGATACATCAACCAGCTAATGAGAATGCTTCTACCTTACGCACAACAACAGTAAGAACAACAAGAGTAACGCCAAATCTCTTGGAAATAGTAGGGTTGTCTATGTGAAACCTATTAGACTATTGCATCTTGCATAAGACAGTAAAGATTGCAAATTCCTGCCAACAAATTTCTCTTTTCCTTCCTTCTTCCTCAGAAAGGTATGCAGTCAAACACACAAGCAAGCATTTGGACGTATGCTGCATTGCAATAACAAGAAGTCTCACACAACAAAGGCAGAGAGAAGTTCTCGATGTCCATATACCAATCTCAAGCGCTATGTGTTTACAAAGTGACGTTTATTTTACGTACTTTCACAACAATATATCAGACACCCGCGCGCATATACACATATACGTATACATATACGTGCGTGTGTGTATTTGTAACCTCCAATATTGCTGTATCCACACTTACCACAATCATCTCTTCATCTGTGTTGTTATCTTCCTCTTCAGAAAATATCTGAGGGGCAGAGGTTGACGCAGTATACGCCACCTCACCTTCTTCTGCCATAATGGATGCTGCCAGCCTAATTCAAGACAACATTTAGCAAAAACTCAACAAAAAAAACATGGCAGTAAATAGAATGGGCGAGCATACTACATCTCATCAAGCTTCCCCTGATCATTTTGATTCCTTTTGACACTGTCATTTTGACATGATAACTCTTCCTGAACAGTAAGACAATAGGAGGTTAAATTAGCAACACCATTGTATCAGAGAACTTCCAGCATTCCACAATAACAGATCAAATGCATCAAAATAGCACACTTTTTCAGCTTCTAAATGATGTTGACTCTCAGCACCTTCCAGCCTCTCTCCCATCTGCACAAGAATGAATGGTAAGTTAACAATCAGCATTAGCAGTAACTCAGGGTAACAATAATACTAAAAGACTGTAGGATAGAGAAGAGTATATTTGCTAAGAAGTCACCTGGACTCGTAGCTCAGGTGGCAATACCTCTAGTACAGCTGGATCAATTTTTCCAATCGTGTCAGGCTACAAAAATGATCAAGAGAGCATGTCAGTTTTACATCTTAAAATTAGATGAAGTAGAATCAACGGGACTAAGGCTAGAGATGGGGAAGTCCATATTGGGCACTAATAATCCTGTGCAAAAAAGAAGTATCGAAACTAAATTCCAAAGCTAGAATACACCATAACAGCTTTAAACCTAGATTAGCCAGCAAAGGGTGGCATCTCAATAGAAACACGAGAAGCAAGAAAGTTCCCACCAAATAAAGCATACCAGAATCATCTCTTCATCTTCATTATCTTCATCAGAAGAAATCACAGTTTGGGACGTTGATGCAATTTTAGCAAATCTCTGCTCTTCCTCCGCTGCAATAGATGCTGCCAACCTAAACAAAATCATTACGACAATAAACCACATGAACCAATTGCCAAAGAAAGAGAAGATGATCGTAAAATGCTTAGAGCAAAACCCACATTTCATCTAGCTTTTCCTGGCCGTGGCCCCTTGCAACCTCCCAATCAACATCGTGAGCATTTCCCATTGTACCAGTTTGGTCATATAAAACTTTCTTACCCTTGGCATCACTCATTTGTTTTTGCCTCTCTATATCTTCTGCCAATTCTTTCAGCCTCAGAGTTTTAAGCTGTAACAGCAAAAGGGTAGCAAAAGTCATGTAAGTACAATTCCATGGCATGATCGCTAAACAGCGCCGTGCAGCACAGCAGAGAGAAACTAAAGGCACTTTACAATCAAGGCCTCGAGGAAAAGAAGCCACACACAGCAATTAAGATCACATCCACACTAAACGAATTCGAGATGGATGATTGCTATATGTGATTAGGATTTAGCGTGAGCAAACTAAACTCTCAAGCTAATTGGAAAGTATCAGAATTATAAAACCCCTGAAGACCCTAGATGCAGAAATGACGTGACTTTACTAGCAAACCATCTAAAAGATCAGAATTACAAAACCCCTGAAGACCCTAGATGCAGAAATGACGTGACTTTACTATCAAACCATCTAAAAGATCAGAATTACAAAACCCCTGAAGACCCTAGATGCAGAAATGACGTGACTTTACTATCAAACCATCTAAAAGCACAATACACGCGTTTATTACGTAAATAGGAAGAGTTAATTCTTTGGCCTTCAAGTTCGATCAGTGTTTGACCAAAAAAAAAAAAAAAGTTCGATCAGTGGTTATAAACGAAAATAAGGGTAATTTATCAGTTCCTACAACGGAACATCTCAATTAGGTAGACGTGGTCTCGCTAACTTCATTGCTTGACATTCCACTCCACCAAATAGCACTTAAAGTTAGCAAGAATCAAATGGGACCACTCCGCTAAATCCACTCACGTGATTGAGAAGCAACTTCTCAGCAGTCTTCCGAATTTTGGCCTGCGCGTTCTCGCGCTGCCTCCGGCGAGCGACGACGGTGCGCCTCTTGAGCGCGGGCGTGCCGCCGTCGAAGACGAACACGGGCTTCGTCCTGAGGAACAGGAGCTTGCAAATGCGGCGGAAGAAGCCGAGCAAGTGCGCGTTGCGGACCATCTCTCCTCTGTCGTCACGCATCGCCTTCATGAACTGCACCATCCAGATACTGGCATCTGCAGCAGCGTAAATAAAAGAGAAGCTCGGATTAGGCGCGAAGCCCGACTGGTGAAAAAGCGATCAGCGAGCGAAGATGGGAGAGGGAGGAAGAGGAAGCACCGATGGCGAGCTTTTTCCCAGCGAGGGTCTCGACGGAGACGCGGCGACCGACGGGAGCGAGGAGTTCCCATAGACCGTGGACCCCCATTTCGCTTTTTGCCTCCGATTTTTCGATTTGGTCAGCATTTTATAGGGGGTTGGCGATGGAGACGACGGAGAGGAAGATAGCCGGTCGGTCCAGCGGGCTGCGCGGGTCTTTGACGGGCTTCAACCGAGAAAATTACTGGCCCGGACCTGCTCTACTTACCCGAACAAACAAAACGGGCCCCGGCCCATTCGAGTGACTAGCGCATCTGTCGAGTCACGGTTTTGTCGATTCGGCCCATTAAAAAACTTCTGTTGTGGTACGCATTTCGGAAGGCGTATAATTTATTAATTCTGGCAAATAAAAGAAGGACGGCGTTATTTCCGCTCCTATTTTGGCTAAGGTACTCCTCTTTTCAATGAATAAACCGAAATACCCTTCTACTCTTCAAGTTATTGTTTCTTTTTTTATCAACCTATCCAATATAACTTCCTTTATTCCTATTTTTCCTTTTAAATATTAAGTTTACAAAATAAGTCTCAAATTATACCCAAAAAAATATCATTCTACGATACATCATGTTGTTACTTTTCATAGAGAAGTTCGTTATTCTTAATTTCGATCTCATGCTTTTAACTAGAAAAGCTATATAAACTGTTAACAATTTTTTGTTATAACGGCTTATAAACACACAATTAACTGTCTGTTTTTTATGAAATAATTTAAGAGAAACTTTATTTAAAAGTTTACATTTAAAATTCAATATAATTATCAAGCAGATTTTGATTTTTGGGTAATTTTCAAATGAACTCGCAAGTTTCTAAAGCTATAAAATCGCTTATTTGTGTCTTTTATTTTGTAGCTTTTCACATTTTAATATGAATTGCAAGATGGGGTTGAAAATTTATTTACACATTATGCACTTTCAAACTCACGTGATCTAACAAAAAAAAAACTCGCGCAAGATTTTTTTAGGGAAAAATTTTAAGCATATTTAAAAATTTTTATCCACTAGCTGTGGAATTGAATTTACAATCGATATAATTCCTTTCTTTATATCAAGAGTTGAACAGCCCCAAATTTTATTTTATTTTTCCTTTATGTGGTTAACCTTTGTCAATACATATCTAAATACAATATGTTCCACATTTTATTATGTTTTTAACAAATTAATCATTTCCATTTTGTGATCAATTTTCCTTTTCCGTTTTTATCAAGATCAACAAAAAATAAATGTAGATTTTTGGATGAGCCTGATAAAAAAAGAAACATTTAATTGAATAAAAAATAAGGATATTTTAGTAAGTTACTTAGCAAAAATGAGTACAAGGACCTACAAGGACCTTGTGTTCTGACCCCAAAAAAAAGGGGAACTCTGTGGATGTTGATCTAGGCCGTCAATTTTCTCATGGACGGTCCAGATCAGTCCGCCGATCAAGGCAGGCGATCCTCTTCCGTGGATGTTTGGGTCGGACTACACTCTACATGCATGACGTGATTTCACCGGAAAAATAAGCTTCATCTTGTTGTAAAAAATTTATGTTGTTTTTTTCCTAAAAAACGCGAAAAACCATTTCTTCCTTCGTTTTCATTTTCCATCCCGTTTTTCGCTCCCAAACCGATACATTCTTGCCATATTAAACTATCTACAATCACGCAAAAGCATAACTTTTATTATGGGCTTTGGAATCCTTATTAGATAACAAATGCTAAACACATTTTGGCGTTTCTTATTTGCACTTAAAAAGTACTGGCGAAAATAATCAAACATAATCGTAGTGGGCCCCAAAACCCTCTTCTCGAGCTCCGATGTCGTAACTCGTCGATGCATGACCGGACAGATAGTGGGAATGGCCGGCTAGGGAGGAGTGTCGGGCGGTCGAGACTCGTGGACTAGAGAGAAGGAAAAACGAAATAAAAACAATTATCTGATTCAATTGATGAATGAACTGTTGAAGATTCCTTTGAGAATATGTGAGAGTTTATTCTATACAACCTTTGTATTGTGTACGCATTCCAAGTCTAGCAAAACACACCCCCCTCCCAGAACAATTCATTATATTCCATCGACCCGACGCCGCATCAAGCCACGTACGACACCGTTTTGGCTTCCTCCCCCAACCCCGAGGTCGGAGGGAAAAGCGAACACGCCAGACATAGCTCCACATCTCTCCTCCGACGGCAATCCCAGGTCGCGATCAGTCGGCGGAGTAAAGGTTCTCTCTCTCTCTCTCTCTCTCTCTCTCTCTGTATATCCAGGAGCAGCGCGGTGAGCGGGCGGGCGTCACGTGAACAGGGGGCCGCTGTGGTTCCCGAGGTCCATGGAGGACTTGCACGACGCCGGGATCGAGGCGTACCTGGACGAGAAGTCACGGCGGAGGACGTCCTCCTCGAACAGGGGGTGGCCGTTCTGCCCGGGGCCCTCGTCGAAGTTCAGCGCGTAGCTCAGCGGGTCGTAACGGAACTGTGGGTTCCGGCTGAACCGGTTCTTGTTGAACCGCCTTATGAACGTCTTCCACCTCGGCCCCGCCACAAGCTCCGACCACTCCCGCACCCTGTGCCACCCCCGCGCCCACCACGGGTCGTCGGGGGTGTCCCCGACCCGCTCCCACCAGTTCGTCCCGGCGGGCGGGGCGACGGTCGGCGGCCGGTCCTCGTCGGAGGAGGAGGAAGAGCCGAGGAAGGGAACCCAGAAGCAGCACCCCCGCTTGGCGAAGGCAGCGTCAGCGGATTCGTCGCTGGATTGGCGGTCCCGCCGAGGGGAGACCTGGAGGGAATGCGAGGACGACATAGGATCCGAGGATCGCGGAGCCGAAGGGAAAACGGAATGGAATGGGAGGGATTTGCAGAGGGAAGAATGGCGGACGGGAGAGATAGATGGCGCAAACCCTAGCCCGGCTAGCTCCGATCCTCCTCCTTCGTCTTCTCTGTTTTCGGTGGTTTTGTTTTCGATATTAATGGAGAAGCGGAACGTGGGGTGGTAACGGAAAGATCGGTGACGGGCTACCGGGAATTCCGGTTGCCAGGTGTATTTCCATGCAAAGGGTCTTTTGTTTCGCGATTTTTTTTTTCAATGTCCCTCCGTTGGTGTTTTCATTAAATTATGGTTTTGGTATCGATGAAGTTGTTAGAAACTTCTCCCCAATGGCAAGTGATTTAACATGCCCAAAAAGTAACGGATTAGTTATAGAAGAATCTTTATATTATATGCAATCCTGGTAATTTCTTTATTAGTAGTAATCCAAAAAAAAAATAACTTTTTTGAACTTTGCCTTGATGTACAACGTTGATCAACGAATTCTAAGTGATTGAGGTAGTTCTTAGACTAACGGTTTGTTCAATCCAGTCCTTTGTTTTTTCATAACAAAGTCAAATTGGTCATTTAGTACCGTTGACAAGTTTTCATAAGGGATAATGATACAAATGATCCTAAAACTTCAGTCCAACGTGCAATATTGTCTTTAGACTTTAATTCACTCAATGTCAATTCAAGTCACCATAATATACTAATGTCGTCCCAACCCATCTGCTGACACGTCTATTTTTAGGTCAGCACATAGTTTGCCCAAATGTTTGGAGTTCATGATTTATATTTCAAATGTTCATGTTTGATGCTTTCTTAATTAGGTATAGTTGAATTTGTAAATTAAGAAAGTAAAATAGCAGGAATATCAACATGATACAACTTAAAATGATGTTTTACTTTTAACATTGTGGAGATCATAGGATAACATTTGTTTCAATATGGATTGAAGCGCTTCTCGTAAAAATATCTATTATCATTTCATTTAACTTTTGAATTGAAATGGAAGATTTCCCTTTTTTTTTAACTGGTACTGTGGTAATATTTATAAACTACAATAATAAACAAAATGCCATATTTTGTTGTTGATTTAAGAAGTTGATTGAAAAGGAAAGATATCATAAAAGATTCGAGCAATAATATAATTACAAAAACTTTTTGAACGAATCAAAATTTGAATAATGACATTAGACATTGAGCCGAAATTTAGAAACTGTTTTCGCCGTTTTCCTTAGAGATAAGTAACAAAATCTATTTATAATCCAAAACAATGATGGATGGACGTGATTTGCATCTTTGAGGAAGGCAATCCACCTGCTGATATACTTGTCAATATTGGCATGGTGAAGTGATTGGACACTACATTCTACTTGCAAGCCTCTTAGGGAATTATCTCATGCGTTTGTTCACTGATGAAGTTGAGATCGTAGATTTTAAACATTAATTTACTTATTTTGCACCTTATGTTTTTCCAAAAAGAAAAAAAGAGTACACACTACTTATAAATTTTCCACCGTCAAACTAAAAATAAAAAAAATCATCTTGCAACTTCATTTGTATGTTGTTTTTACAGAAGAATTCCGTACGTACAACAACTAATTCGCAATTTTTTTTTATGAGACTTGCTTCGCTGTCCCCCAGCGCAACACGGCTGACCTGGGCTGGCAATCCCAAATTCCGTAGGGATTAATTAAATTATGGCTTTGCGTGCGGTGGTGGTCGGGAAGAATTAAGAAAGTCCACCGATTAAATTAGAAATTTAGTCTGAACAAACCCCACCCCCCCCCCCCCCCTCCAAAAAAAAAAAGAGAGAATAGAAATTTAGAAGTCTTTGACTATTGATTAGATATGTGTTACCTATTAGGGGCGCCAAAAATACTTGGGCCAAACGGGCCGGCCCGCCACCGGACTTATTTTAACACCCGTTTTTCATTTCAATTTAATATATTTTTATATTTTTATATTCTTTCATTTAATGAATTTGTTAGTTGATTTTGATTTCAAAAAAACATAAAAAAAAGAAAGAAAAAATAATTCGGCTCAAATTCGGCCCGATCTAATGCTCATTTTTGGGCCTTCTCGGGCCGGGCCGAGACCTATCCCGTTGACACCCATATATACCTATCTTGTCATCTAACAAAATGTTATCGCCTCAACAAAGTTATCTCCTGTTAGAGACTTCTGCGCATGGCAATTGATGGTATTTGTCTTACAGCAAGCAAAGTTTAGGGCTTTTGGCGACGTAGGAAAAAAAAAAGGGTATTTGTGTCTATGTGAACATAAATTTGGATTTTTTTAGTGATATCTGACACACTAAAAAATTCTCGACCTTTACTGTTAATCTCTCTCTCTCCTCTTCAGCTGGAATTTTTTTTTTGGGCCTTTGTCGATTTATCTTCTTGTTTTTAATCTTTTTTTGGGCACATCCGTGCCACTTGTCCCCGAAGAACATTTAATTATGCCACGCTAGATTTGCATCGATTTTTAATTGCGACCCACTATTTTTTAAGTTGGCTTAATGGGAAAGGATTTTTAGTGACATAAATATAGATGTAACATTAAATTTGGGCCGTCAGATTCAAAATGGACGATTCAAATTAATCAATATTTTTTTAGTGAAAAATGATGTGGACTGATCTGAATAGTTCATTTTGAATTGGACGGCCCATATCGATTATGGTAGTAAATGGTAGAAAATTTTCAATGGTAGGAAATCTAGATCCTGGGTTAATACCACAGAAAATCGCAAACTAGTGCACATGTAATAAATTTACCATAAATTATTTTTTAGCCACAAAAAACACCAAATTGCAACACTAATTTTACTCCAAACTTGTACATCTGTAACAAATTTAATCCCAACTAGTTTTCGTCAAATCTAATCGTTAAGGCTTGCACGATAACACTTCTTCTTCTCAATTTTTCCTGTAGGAAGTCAATCTGGCAGAAAAATTCATTTGGTAAAAACACCTCTGAAATAGAAATTCATTTGGTAAAATAATTGACTTCTTACAGGATTTTTCATTTACGGTAGGAATTTTTTGCTTATGATAAGATTTTTTGTCAATTTTGAGAAGTAAAAAACTTTAGGGCTTGCATGATAACACTTTTACTTCTCAATTTTTATGCCAGAAATCAATTTGTAGAGAAATCCGTTTGGTAAAATTACTTTTGAAATAGAAATTCGTTTGGTAAAAAGATTAATTTTTGGTAGGATTTTTCACTTATGATAGGATTTTTTTTGCCAATTTTAAAAAGTAAAAAGTTTTTAACTTATCGACTTCAGAATCAATTTCTAGACCACACCCTCCTCCATCGACCATCGCCGTCGCGGCCCCCTGCCGACACCTCCGATAGCCGCTGAAGATTTTGTTAATAATGTTTCAAAAGTAGAAATTTTCAACCGTTACCAAACGAATTTCTCTAATCAAAAGTCAGTCTGGAGCAAAAGTAGAAAAATCAACTTCTACTTTTAAAAAGAAATAGAAAAATTCTCTTTTGGTTAGAAGTTGATTTATGCTATATGAGTATTATAATGTGCGCCCTTAACTTATTGGCTCTAGAATTACTTCTAGGACTACACTTGCCTCCGCCGACCACCGCCTGCCGACCCCCGCCATCACCTCGATGTCGCCGACCACTTATCCATCGCCATCGTCGCTTGACTACCGTTGCCTCCCGCCAATCGCCAACCACAATCGCTGCAGCCCACCCGCCCACTAACCTTCGACAACCACTGCCGCCGAAGATTTTATTAAAATTGTTTCAAAAGTAGAAATTTTCAACCTTTATCAAACGAATTTATCTGATCAGAAGTTTATCTAGAACAAAAGTTGAAAAATAAAATTTTTCTTTTGAGAAGAGAAGTTGATTTATTATGGAGAAGTGTTACCATACACACCTTAAAATGCTAAGTTTATGACACATGACAATTGATTAATGTACCAGTTTGAAATTTTTACCCTCTGTTCATCACATGTGTATCAGTTTGAAATATTTTGTAATATTAATCCAATTTAATTGAGATTAAATTTATTACAAGTATATCAGTTTATCAGTTTGAGATTTTTTGTTGTTAAAGAAATTAGTTTACGGTAAATATGTCACGGATGTACCATTTTAAAGTTTTTCATGGTATTAACCCTTTTAAATATCAGTCTCATAACATGCATAGTTTACTATTTTTGGAGTTGTTTATCTCAAATGAAATAAAGAAGTGATTCTGTTATGATTCGACGCACAATCACAACGAAATAATACTTGACGAGAAATAGAAATTGAGATACAAAATTTTTTTATCCTGGTTCATCTTTAAATTAGATAAGTTGTGATCACCTACTTCCCAACTGAATCAGAAATTTCTTAAAAAAAAATTTTAATCAGAAATCCACGAGCAATTTCCATCGACTGTTTTACCACAAAGTTGACTTGGCTAAAGTCCAGAGTCAAAGTCAAAGTCTCACCGTCCCAAATTCCCTATGTAACCACCACCTCTCATCCTTGTTCTCGCATCCCGATCGAGAAAATTCAACGGCTGAACATGGACGCCAGCCGCATCATGGCGAAGGACAGGCTCGGGTTCGTCGGGATTCTGGGGGAGGCGCTGAGAATCTCCACCGCCAGCCCCAGGTTCTTGATCCTCGCCTTCGTCGCATCCTTCCCGTTGTTCTGCTCCCTGCTGTTGAACGAGTTTCTCCTCCAGCAGACGCTCCTCAACACTCCCCACTTTGCGTTTGATGGAATGTCCGAGCGTAGTGTTAGTGGTGATTTCACTGTGTGCATCATAGTGGATCCCATAATTGTCCTCAAGAAATGGGTCGGAGAGGCCTCTCAAGGGTTGGTCTTGATGAGTGCCCTGTACTTGGTCATTGTCGGCCCCACTAGACCTCCTCAACACTATAGTGTTGGTTCACAATGCATCGACAATTTATGGAGGAGAGAATTTGTTGAATCCGAGAGAGTTCTTCTTGCGACCCTTTAAAAAGATTGGCTTCAGGGGGCCTTTGGTCACTTTCATGTATGCGCTTGTGCTCTCTTGCGTCATTTTGCTTGGACTTGCTTCCTTGGTATCTAATATCTCTGGGTTGTCTGAATCTTTCGGGCCAGTTGGGTTCTCCAGGGTTGTCTCCAGCGTGCTCTTCGTGGCCTTGTTCGTGAAGTATATGGAGTGGAGTGGTATATGGAACACGGGGATCGTGATCTCAATAGTGGAAGAGAAGCATGGTGACATTGCATTGGGAGTGGCTGCGTATCTGAGCAGAGGGAGCAGAAGAAAGGGACTCGCCCTTATGCTCATGTTCTTCATTTGGAGACTTGCCCTGAGACTGTCTGCCCTCTATCTCGCACGGTACAGTAAAGAAAGTAGATTTGTTGCGACGATTGTGCAAGTCTATCTAGTGTGTTTGGGGAATGTGGTGAAGTGGTCGGTATTCATGGTGTATTAGTGCGACTGCAAGAAACGATTTCTGGAGAAAAAGATTGATGTTGAAGAAGGCAAAGCTGCTCCGCTTGTGAAAAGCTAGAGACAGGGTTATGGGTTCGCTTGCTCAAAATGTAACGTCCTGTATGCATTGTTGTTCTGTATGTAGTGTAGCGTCAGTACTAAGTATCCTATATCAGTTTGAATAAGGTGTAATGTGCGTCAGTTTCGACATAAGGATGTCGCTGTAGAACCAGATCTGGCCTTACGGGCGATGTATTGACCCGATTTGACCCCTCGGTTTAATTTAATTGAAGACAAGGGTATCTACGACTATCCACAAATGTGCAAATTGTTCCCTTGTTCATGGCGATACAACGGTAATAGGCTGGCAACACCCCTGTACCTTAGAGCGTGCTTTAACATGCACCAGTAAAAACCATGGATCAGTAAGGATTAATGTGGACTCGTTGGAAGTAGTCGCCATCGATGCAATTATAAACAGAGTGTGAGCCAATTCGGAGTTGTTCCCAAACGCTTCCTAGAGTCTTTTGAGCATCTAGATCGTGGCAAAGGGTGTGTTCATAAGGTGGACGTGCCGGTGAGTCAGATGATCCAACTAAGGCAATCAAGGTTCCAGCTTTGTTTTTGACAGGAATTTGGACCTTTGTTCCCAGCACAATCAGCAGAGTTTATATATATATGCACGAAGGAGATTTTCAGACACAATATGCTAAGGAGGAGACCAAGACCAAACATGCCTTCGAACTTTGAGGGTTGTGCCTAGCCGTCTCGATTTACACCCTTGACTAAGATTGGACGGGATATGAAATGACATTTAGATATTTGGCACACTCTATCATCTTTTTTATGAATCAAAGTAATAAAGTTGGCTATTTTTTATATCCTGTTGGGTCAACTATTCAATAGAAATTCATATCGACACGAACGACAAATAAACCTCTATGCACGGCCCACCAAAAAATTTCAACAAGAATCATTATTGGCTCCGAAATTCTATACAGTATAAACGGCAAGGAAAAATGAAACTTTGAATCATCGCATGATCCGTCAACAAGCACAAGCGAACGTGGTGGGGTCTTAACACTTTCCCACTCTGTTTTTCCTCTGTTTCTGATCTCATTAGAACTCGCCGAAGGCAGTAATTGTTGAGTTTAACGGAGGACGGAATTAGATGGATAACGGGAAAATAAATTGATGCAGAGATGAGTTTGGCGAAAGAATACTTTTAGTATTTGATCGTTTCTCCACTTCACTATTGACAAATACATTCTCTCTTTTATGTACACTTCGAGAAATATTTGTCTTATGCTGAAGAAGAGGAAAAAGATCGTGTCGTATGCTGAAGATGAGGAAAAGATCAAGATCATATCCTGTTTGGATCGAATCGTATCTTTTACTTGCTCAACATTCCTAGCAAGCTGACGGGTGGGACGAACAGTAAGTTTTCTCCAAAGTTTAAAAACTTGTGGAAGTGAAAAATATCAGCAGGCTGATCCACTGATGAAATGAAGTGGATGTTGATCTGTCCGCGGGTTAAGGCATTCATGCATAAAATGATAATCAACTTCCACGTGTTTTATTCTAGCATGAAATACATGCTTTGCACTGAAATACAAACTTGATATATTGCTACATCAAAGACTTGGTGGATGTTGCGGAAGTGTATGAAGGATCTCTCAATAATTTTTATTTTTATTTTTTGTGTTGGAATCTCAAAAGTTGTTCAATCCATGTAACTTTTGCGATTCTGTCAGCTGAGCACCTGTAAACAGAGAAGGCCACAATTTGTTGCGTGTGAGAACACCAAGATATGTGATTACGATCAAGAAAGACACAATATCCTCCAATTGAGTGTTGATCATCTTTATCACCAGCCCATCTAGCATCGGAAATGGCATGGAGAGCTTTGGAAGGGCCACAAGTGAAAAGCATACCAAGATGGGGAGTATCTTTCAAATAGCCATCCAGCATCGGAAAAGGCATGAAGAGCTTTGGGAAGGCCACAAGTGAATAGCATACCAAGATGGGGAGTATCTTTCAAATAGCATAGTATACGCTTGACGAATTGCCAATGAGCTACTGTAGGAGCATGGAGAAATTGACAAGTTGTACTAACAGAATATGCAATGTCTAGTTTAGTAAGGCTAAGATACTGAAGGGTAACAACTGTGCTGCAGTAAAGTCAAAGTTCTGATAAAGGCTTGCCGTGTTTGCGAGAGATTGGTTCATTAGTTATGCACGGCATAGAAAATGCATGGGCATTTTTGTCATTTTTTGTTACTCTAAGATTTCAGGAGTGTCCTTTGCTTGACGTAGGAGTAGTCCTTCAGAAGTTGATTGGACTTCAACGCCAAGAAAGTAGTGAAGGAGACCCAAGTTTTTAATTGCAAATTCAGTCTGAAGAGCAACAAGTAGATGCCCGAAAGGAGCATTAAGAGAGCCAGTAAGAATAATGTCATCCACTGATACTGAAAGTACGATGTTGTAGCGAGTGGTGTTGAGAGTAAACAATGAAGAATTTGCGCTTGACAATCGAAATCCAAAGCCAATGAGGTAGGAACTCAGCTATTGGTACTGGGCACAAGGAGTTTGCTTGACGCCATAAAAAGAACGGCGAAGATGACATACATGATGAGGCCTTGTGGGATCAACAAAACCTAGAGGTTGTACCAAATAAACTTCCTTAGCTAGAGAGCCATGTAGAAAATCATTGGAGACATCAAGTTGTTTGATGGGCCATCCTTTAGAGTACGCAACATCAATGACAATGTGTACAGTGACTGGCTCTGCAACAGGACTAAAAACTTAAGTGTAATCAATTCGGGCTTGTTAGTGGAATCTTTTGGCAATGAGTCGAGCTTTATACCGTTCTAGAGTTCCACCCTCACGCAGCTTAACTTTGTAAATCCATTTGCATCCAATTGGGCGAGCATGAAGAGGAGCTGGAACAAGTTCCCAAGTGCCTTTTTTTTTTTAAGGGTAATATATTCTGCTTCCATTGTTGCACGCCAATGAGGATCGCGAGAAGCCTAAGTAAAACATGTAGGCTCCGCATGAGGATGTGCTTCTAGCGGTCATTGCAAAAGCGTGTTGATGACTGATTGTACAGCGTGAAATAGTTCCATCCTTCAGGCGAGTAACCATCGAATGAGTAGGAGCAGGAAGACTTGGTGATGACTGTGAATTAGTCGGAGCAGGAACACTTGTTGTCGGTTGTGAATCGGTCGAGGTTGGAGTTGTTTGAGACGTGTCTGGTAGTGATGTCGATGGAGGTGTTTGTACTGAAGTTTGTTGTACTAGAAGTGGCATAGGTTGGCGGAGGTAGAGGTAACGCGATGTCTAGAGTTAGAATTGGTGACACTAGGGAAGACATAGTGCTTAAAGAAAATAAGGCTTTGTCAAAGATTGCATCTGCGGTGATATAAAATCTGTGGTTCAGTAGGCAATAACACGTGCTAGAAGTATCTAAGGGTAAAGGGGTCTTTTGGGTTTATGGGGTTGCCATGGTATAAATACTTCTTTACTCATAACGTGTATGCAAGCTTGAGAGTGTAGGGCCAATTTATGAAGGGCAGAGGGCCGTAGATACGGAAATGCTGGACGACCAAAAACTCTCAAAGATGAAATATCATGTGTTATCTGAAAAATTGTTTGCCAAGGACCCCTGAGGAAAGTCTATTCATAAGAAATGTTGCAGACTTGAAGGCATATTCCCAAAAACGTGACGGAATTCCAACTTGATTCGTGAGAGCTCGTCCAGTTTCGATTATATGACAATGTGTGCTTTCTGCAGTGCCATTCTGAAAATGGAGAATAGGGACATGATACTACGTTGATGGATACCATGTTGAAGCCAAGTTTCCACAAGTTTATGAAAAGCAATAAAAATAGTGATGAATTGCGCCAAGTAGTCAGAGGGTAGAACCAAGAAAAAACGGGAGAAATCATCAATAAAGCAAATACAATATTGGTATTCACTTAGAGAGAAGGACCCCAGATGTCAAAGTGAGCTAGCTGGAGCGAAGATGTTGCTCGAGAACTAGTAGATGGATGAGAATGGCGATGACTCTTGCTAAGAGCACAAGGCCGTACAAATAGCGGAGAGTGATCTGGCAAAATTCGTCTGAGTGGATCTAGACTAACAAAGGCATCAGAAGAGCATGACTAAGTCGATGATGCCAGAGAGTAAATGAAACAGCACGGGACGCAGTAAATGTTGACGGGGATGCCACGGATCTTGAATGGTAAAGCACGGTAGAGACCGTTTTCAAGCATGTCATGGAGTAGAATTTGTCCGGCTCAAAGAGAAATGGCACGAAAGAAATCCAATCCACTTATTAGGTTTCCCTCCATGTCGAATTTCCATTTCGGATCATATTCCTATTTTATCCGGTGTGGACTTATTTCCGGACATCAATCACAAGCTTGCATTGTCCTCTTTTAGTAGTTCAGGAATTGCTGTTGAGTTTCCATTTTAACCCGGTTTCGACTTATTTCGGACAGCAACCGCAAGCTAGCATTGTCCTCTTTTAGTAGTTCGGGAATTGCAATTGAGTTTCCATTCTAACCAGCCGGATGAGATGGGTAGTGAACACAAGAGCTACGCAAATGCAGAAAGGGAATTGCAGGGCAGGTTCTTTTCCAGCAAGAAATCCTATCCACCTGGACACTACCCTCCATATGAAATTTTCTAACCGAATTTGAATTCCTATCTTATCCTGCCTTTATGGCTATGAAAATCGTGTATCGCCTTCTTCTAGTAGTTAACGAGATTGGACAACTGCCGTCAGATCGATGGGAGATCTACGGTTGTAAACAGAGGAGCTCGTGTATAAATAGGAGTCCGGGTCCTCATTGCTGTATCTCATCTTCTACAAGCGAGCTAGATCCAGGGAAAGGACTCTTACGTGTAAGAGCATGCATCTACATGTGTGCAAATGTTTTTTTTTTTTTTTAACTGTAGAGATTGTTCAGTGCTTATCAATATGAAGTTGCACTGCATATGCAATCAACGAGTCACCAACTTTGCGAGTTTGAGAGTAAGGAAAGCGAACGAAAATGGTTTTTATGCCTTTGCACGATCAGACTCGACAAGATGAACATGAACCTACGGGATCCCATGATTATTGTCTGAAGAGTCTTTTGCTTCCGCTATTGACAGGAGAGGGGAGATACACGGAAGCAAGAGCGACAGAGTTGGCTCTAGGCAAATGGCCACCAGGAAGCTTCTTTTACTCTCTCGAAGCTTGTCTGCTCATCTGCGTTCGATCGGTAGCATCTCGCTCTCACTTAAATCTCTCTTTCTTCTCCCTGTTTTTTTGCGTGTTCGCAAAGTCTTTGTCCAAATGATCCTCTGTTCAAAAGGGGTTCTCGCATGTGGCCACCACAGTGCATCGCCAATGTGAGCTATGACACGAGCAAGTGTTTGCTTGCGCAATTTTCAGGCCGAAGTGGTGGCTGGGCTAGAGGCATTGGCACATCTAGCAGCTCTTCCATGGTTGACAAACCAATCACTCCGTCTGTTAAGATAAGCGACACTCAGCTTCTCATAGATGGGAAGTTTGTAGATGCTGCATCAGGTTAGTCTGGCCTTTTCCATCGTTCTATAAATGCAGTACCACCGTTGGTGATGCCTCTCGCTTGCATCAGTTCCCCTGGAATTGTTCTTATTCATCTTGAAAATTGCACCCAGGAAAAACTTTCCCCACCCTCGATCCTAGGACAGGAGACGTGATCACCCATGTCGCAGAGGGCGACGTGGAGGATGTTAACCGTGCGGTTGCTGCTGCTCGTAAGGCATTTGATTGGGGACCATGGCCAAGGATGACTGCCTACGTAAATATCTCTCTCTAGATGTAGAAAGGCATCTTTAGTCCCTTCACTAAATGTAATTAAGCATGTTCTTTATGGGACACAATTAGAGCATTTCAGGTTACGTTGGTGATGCTGTGTGATTTAATTTTTGAAAATGAAATGACTTGGAACTCCACTCCTGCATTATGACTCAGGAAAGGTCGTGCATACTTCTTCGGTTTGCGGATTTACTCGAGAAGCATAAGGATGATCTCTCAGCCATCGAGACTTGGGATAATGGAAAGCCCTACAAACAGGCTGCAGAAAGCGAAATTCCTAACTTCATAAGATTGATGCGCTATTATGCTGGTAAGTTAAACGAAATCAGTCCTATTGTTTCCTATCAGGACTCATCTTTTAGCCAGCCGCCGACTTACATTACTGTACACCGCAAATTTCATAGGTTGGGCAGATAAAATCCATGGTCTCACAGTACCAACCGATGGGGAGTATCATGTCCAAACCCTGCATGAACCTATCGGCGTGGCAGGGCAGATCATCCCATGGAACTTTCCGCTGCTAATGTTCGCCTGGAAGATTGGGCCTGCATTGGCATGTGGCAACACAGTGGTACTAAAGACTGCTGAGCTGACACCGCTCTCTGCTCTGTACGCGGCAAGGTTACTCCATGAGGTGAGTGTTTCTGTCAATTTCGACTCTCACCCTTGTCTGACAATCAAGGCAGGGGTTAGGTTAGGCCGGAAATTCATATTGAGATACTTCACATTGGATTCAGCATAACTGTATGAGGAAAATATTCGTCCCTTCTAGGTTTTACCCTTTGGAAATAGTAAACCATTTGAAAATCGGTCTCTTCTTCCTATGACCAACTAGGGCTATCTTGTGAAGTTTCTAGATGTGACTGAAGAAAGAAATAAGTTAGATGCACCTTTTCATTAACCGAAGCAAACTTTTTCCATGTCCAATAACAATGTCTAACAGGCTGGACTTCCTCCGGGTGTCTTGAACATAATCTCCGGTTTCGGTCCCACTGCTGGGAGTGCTCTCTGTAGTCATATGGATGTGGACAAGGTACTTTCTGTCCTCTCATATCCTAGTTATGACATAAATTTGCTGCTTAGCATGCGTTGACTTTTATACGTGTAAATTTTTTTGCCGTACTCTTACTAGGGAAGTTGGTTTTGAATGAGAGATGGTACTACCCCTGTGTGCATATGTCGATTTTTTTTTTTTGGTCGAACATATGTCGAAGTTGAAAAGCACCTCAAAAGAGGTCAATTGCCTCCAAATGCACTCTGTTGGCGTTCAGTGTTGTCATTGTGCAATCTTTATCAGACTGTCGATGAATGTGCCACACTAGCAGCTTGCATTCACGGGATCAACACAAACCGGTAGGACTGTACTTGGTCTGGCTGCAAAAAGCAATCTAAAACCAGTGACTTTAGAACTTGGAGGAAAATCCCCTTTCATCATCTGCAAGGACGCTGATATTGATAAGGCTGTGGAGGTGGCACATTTTGCTCTCTTCTTCAACCAGGTTCGTGCTGTGATCACTTGTGTTCCTGAAATGTATTCACTCACGTAAGTTGGCTATCTTTCTATGGTGTCATGCTCCGTGCAACTCCTGCCTGTAGGGTCAATGCTGTAACGCCGGTTCTCGCACCTTTGTGCACGAGAGCGTGTATGATGAATTTGTGGAGAAAGCAAAGGCACGGGCTATGAAACGCGTTGTTGGAGATCCTTTCAAGCCAGGAGTGGAGCAGGGTCCTCAGGTGGTTTTTCTTCTTACAGCTTCCTTTAGTTTTTTATCTCCGTTCTGCAATGGATTGACAGCACACCCGCTGTGTTTTCAATATGATGCCGTTTCTCATTACTTATCTCAATAAGTATGAAAATGATTGGATTCTCAGATTGATGCCAAGCAGTTCGAGAAGATCCGCACATACATCAAATCTGGTATTGAAAGTGGAGCCACTCTTGAATGTGGAGGTGAACGACATGGCTCCAAAGGATTTTTCATTCAACCCACAGTCTTTTCAAATGTGCAGGTAATATTGCTGTTGCTGCTTGAATAGCATAGTCAAGCTCCGAAGCGTAATTCTCTTTGTGGGAAATTGTGTCATACTGTCAGTCAAACCATATAAGATTCTGTCTCATCTTTCTGAAATCAGGATGACATGCTGATAGCAAAGGATGAGATCTTTGGCCCGGTTCAGACCATCTTGAAATTCAAGTATGCTCTACCCCACACTAACTTCATCGCATATTTATAATCTTTGAGGCTCAGAGGCTAACTTTTCCTTGCTAAAAAGGGATCTTGATGAGGTGATCAGAAGGGCGAATAAATCTCGTTATGGACTCGCTGCTGGAGTTTTCACTCAGAATATCGACACCGTCAATACATTAGCCCGTGCTTTGCAGGCTGGTTCAGTGTGGATTAACTGCTACCACGTTTTTGATGCCGCAATTCCTTTCGGAGGCTACAAGATGAGTGGAATTGGGAGAGAAAAGGGAGTATATGGTCTCAATAACTACTTGCAAGTTAAGGCTGTCGTAAGTCCATTGAAGAACCCGGCATGGTTATAAATGAAGTTGTTTTAACAAAACTCAGGGGTAAGCCTCAGAGAGAGAGAGAGAGAGAAACTTCTTGTGCGTTTTCTTTGACCGTTGATAGAGCATGGCAGTAAACAAAAATCTTGATGTGGCTTTTTGTGCTTGTTTTATGGAGGAGATCTCTTTAATTGGGTATTGTCGAAGCAACTAATTTCGCATATCGGTATCCCACATCGTAATTTTTCCATTTTCATCTCATTCGATCTATTCACCTAGACAACTATGTCTATTCCTTGGGACAATGTGGCTGGACTAAGCAAGGTTTCTTGCCATCGGTTCCCTGATCGAGTCATCACCTTGCAGGTCTGCCCCCCGTAGCTTAGCTGATGAGTACAGAAATCCCTCAAAAGTGCGACCTTTCCCTCCGTAATTCATGAGAAATTAACCTTTTTGACGAGATATGGTCGTGATAGAGTGAAGCACTGGAGGAGCAGAAATCTAATGAGCAAGAAAATAAGCATTGTATAAAAGATGGAAAGTTTGTCAAACACTACTTTAAATAGATTGAAGAAAAATGAAGGCAGGTAGGGTTCTTGCAGACAATAGTTTCAGTGACTACGACTCTTGATAAAAAAAGTTTGGCAACATGTACTCTGATCATAAAAATCTATACAAGGATGTATATGTGTCAGTCAAATGAATGAAGAGTATCCGTTATTGGAATTAGTTAACAAAAACGTTATCTGCTAATCCTTCGAGAAATCGTCGAAACATGCGACTTCTCCTTCATTCTGTTGAACTTGAAGGCCATTCAGGGGTCAGTTCAGGAGAAGAAGCTTTTGCTTTCGTTGATATTTCTAGGGCTTCCGACAACTTTACGACAACTTGCTCCATGGATGGCCTTTGTTGCTTCAGGCCAGTGCACGAGAGTGCCAGCTGCAGTGTAATATTAAATGCCTCTAAAGAGTATTCGCCCTCGAACCTGGGGTCCGCGAAGTCTGCACTGCTGCCGCCTCTTAGAAGGGCTTTTGCCTGGAGAGCAAAAGCATAAAAAAATTACTTATCAGGGAACTTGCCAAGCTAAACTCATCACGTAACGAAGGCAAAAAGGCAGCGACTCACCATTTTATCCAATGGCATCGGTTTTTTCTGGTTCAAGTTGATAACTTTCTTCCCCGAGAGGATTTGCAGCAACACTACCCCGAAGCTGTAAACATCACCGGATGAGTTCACCTGGCGGTTGTTCTGGTACTCGGGATCGAGGTAGCCGAAGGTCCCCCTCACCTCTGAGCTGACATAAGCTTCGCCTAAATCAATGACCTTAGATAGGCCGAAATCTGAAAGTTTGGCTTCCAAATTCGGTCCTAGGAGAATGTTTGTCGGCTGCAAGAGAGATGATTGAGGTCTGGTGATTGAAGCAAGATGCCCTGAATTTTATTGTTGGATCCGCTTATGGATTTAAACAAACTTGTACCGCTAGACTCCTAGCTCTAGGATTTCATTTTCTAAGATTTCCATTAAGGCCAAGACGACTTGCAGGGTGAGACCTGGGTGCTCAAAAGAAGAGAAATGAGATGTCCATATGAAGAAAAAGAGCTAGGTATAACTCTGATTGTGCTAGATCATTCGGAACTCTGCCAACGTTTCACTTTAAGATGCTGGAAAATATTAGAGAAGCGTACATGTCCTCATAGATTTTATAGGTAAGCGAAGTAAATTTTTCATGCCGACCTTGATATCGCGGTGGACAATGCATCCTTGTGGATATGTGTGGAGAAAAACAAGACCTCTCGCGCTATCAATGGCAACTTCAAGCCTCTGGATCCAGGAGAGAACCCTGTCCTTCCCTGTTGTGCATTCACTTGGTGATCAGCTTTTTTACAGTTTACCAAAAATGGATCATACATTAGCATCAAAGTGGTGTCACATTTACCAAACAGCCACTCAGAAAGGTTTCCATTTGGACAGAACTCGTAGACAAGAAAGCACTCATCTTCATTCACACAGCAGCCCAGCAGTGAAACCAGATTCGGATGCCAAACATGCGATAAGCTTGTGACCTCTCTCACAACAGTTTCCACATTCTCGTCGCTGATGATGTGCTTTATAGCGACATGCTGGTTGTTCGGCATTATGCCTTTGTACACCCTTCCTGTCAGTTTTCATATCACAACCAGTATCATGAGATTATCGATGAGACAAAGGAATCATGAGATGCAACTCTCCATCTGAAAATGACATAGAGGATGCGTGTTACATTGCCACAGCGCAAAAATTTAAGTCTGCTGTTGCCTATTTTCTAGCACAGCAATGTTGATTCGCTGGTACTTCTGTTATATTTAAATGCTCACCAGCAATTCCTTGACCTATGAAATTGGACTCGTGTAGGTTGTTTGTGGCTGTATATACTTCTCTAATTGGAACTTTCGGACAACTAGGTCCCTTGAGAAGCACAGCCTTGAATGCTGTTGACAAGAAGAAGGTCGTGAGTAACAAACTTAAAGAAAGCTTTAACTATGAGTCTAATGTAGCTTCTGTAAACCTCCTCATGTACCAGCTCTCTTTGGCTCTGAATTTGGTTTACTAGGTTTACGGCATTGTTTTGACCAGATGATGATGGAAATGATAAGAGCGACCGCAGCCCCGATGAGGACACCGATTAAAACCCATTTACCTGCTTAATGCGCAACTCTTAAGGAACAATATGTTCAGATAGAACTATCCTGAATTGCATCTATGAAAATTGAATTGCCAATGGATACACGGAAAGTTACCCATTTCGAGTTTACACTTCCTCTTCCGCTGCTCTTTCATTTCAATTTCTGCCCAGGACAGAGACGATTTAGGATATGATTTTTCTGCCTCAAGGCAAAAATAGCTATCTAATATGTTCGTCGCCATTTGCGTAAGCAATGTTACATACCTTTGCTGCTATTTTGCTCCCCGAGGCACCTGTAAATTTTTTGGACATAACTGGAGTCTTCAATTCTCGTACTCGTTAACGACACAAGAATGGCGAACCTACAAATGTCTGCATTGTTTGCCGCAGATTCGCTCTCGGTGGCTACAGGGTGCATCAATCTCATGTCTTCCCAGGTCTTTGCGCAGGATGCACATGTTCGGCTCTGTTCTCCATCAGAACTCACAAAATCACAATTTTGGCTTAACTTCTTCAAGTTCTCTCCCATCTTACTGACGACGTCGGCAACTTTAAAGTCCGAACAGCCGCCGCCCCCGCTCTTCAGCTTCTCAATCCCACACCCAAAAGCATCTCCCTCGAATCTCTCCATCGAAGTCAGACAATCATTTTGCTCACCGGAATTTAAATATATCTGTCTGGTCAGGTTGGCTCGGAGCCCCAGTGCATAAAGATACCTATCAAATGCTGCTCCACAGCAGTCTTTTTCCAAGAAGCCTCCCCAGTTCCCCAGTTCGCAGCTTGGATAATTTGAGGTCGGACTAGAAGTGAGATCGAGAACACAGTGCAGCCCCGAAGACTGAGGAGCTACAAATTCTATGATACTTAGCAAGATGAAAAAAACAATCATATGAAGTGGTTTCTGACGCTCAGTCCGATGCCTGGATATGAAACATGCGATCAGATCATCCATAATTTCGACACAAAAGAAACCAAACATAAAGATTGATCAACATAGACATGAAACCATTGTTGAGTCACAACACTTGAGAGGGAAAGTGGACTTGATCTGGAGAAAAATCTTCAACATTCAAGTGGAGAGCGATTGATCGATACATATATGGACGTCAAATCCTTTGAAATAGCAAAGCAATGAGTTGCTCAGAGGAGATTCAAAATCCGGTACAACCGGATTAAGGGCGGAGGGTGTTGAGTTTGGAAAACTTTATGCATCCAAGCTTTTCCATGAGACAAAGACATAGCATTCCAAACAAAAGGTATATCATGTAAGGGTATAGATGAAGAAAGAGAGAGGCTAAAATATTGTTGCATTGGAAATTCCTGCCGAAAATTAAACAATGGGAGGATCTGTCTAGTGCATGTTTTCTGCAGAAGCAGAAGCTTGTGTTCTCTTTGGCAGTTATTGTTCGGTTGTAGTTCTCGGCCTACACGAAGCGGGTGATTTTGGAAGGATCGTCCGTCCGTATGCACGAATAATGCCAAAGTGCAGGGTATTCATCTTGGATGGACGAAACCAAGCGCTTGCCGGCCAATGCTCGAAGAGAAAAGGTAATGACGTCTATTACTCGCTGTTATTTTCTCCCTGAAAAGAAGAGACTATGACATCTCTAATTAGCAAATAGTGTCCCATAGCTTCGCTCATATTGCTAGAGATTCTCCAAAAGCATGTGCCAGCTGCACAGATCAGGCCATGCCATAAGGGTCAATAGAAAAAGGGGTAATTAAGCAATGTACCGACCGCTGAGAATCAACGATCAGCCAATTAGGACCTTCCATCCGTAACATTAAGCATGTAATCTCATAGGACCTTTGAAAAACTTAACTTGTCCATGTAATTACTGTCTTGGACAACTTCTGTTCCTATGTCCTCTACCTTAGTGAACTGTCTTTCAGCAGCATTTTTACTTTGAGTTTACCCCTCGTTAGTATTTTACTCAGTAAATTGACTTGTAACCTTTTTGGCTACAACAAACCCCAATATTCCGCAGCATATCCAAGCTAAAAACAGCAAAATGCCGACGATCCAGCTAAGGCTATCGAAGGTGCTTTGCCTCCTCTGCAAGAGGACGGGGTCTTGGCAACAGGCCTCATAAGACTCAAAAGGGAAAACAGGCCGCGGCCGCGGGCTCTTGTTGATCCCAGCTTGTTTGAGAACTTTCTTGAGCGTGGATATAGAAAAATCCGAAGGCATGATGCTGCACCATCTTAAATATCTGGCGCAGAAAATTTTACTTTTTTTTTTCCGAAATTACAGTCATTTGTTAAAATTCCCTTCTGCAGCAACCATTCGGCTTTTCCTGAGTACTTTTCTTCATCATCTAGCATCGGCTTCAAGCCAGAAGTCCGACCTCGAGAGGGAGACTTCAAGGATAAACAGCTATAATCAGGATAGCTTGTTCTAAGCATTGCAAATGAAAGAACCCGTCAGACTCACAGAGAATCATCACAACACTCGTCACACTAGAGGTTCCCATGTAGGATTGGAACATCGGATCAAGCACGACTCTCGACAGAAAAACAAGCTGTCGCCGATCTTACTAACTCGAGAAAGCTTACAAGAAGACGATGCCTTTATCCCGGCACAAAACTTTTTTCTCCATGATCCTTGATTTGTGATATGCTAATTGGTAAATCATCAACACATACATGACACCCTAGTGGCATCAAAACCCATGAAAAACAAACATCTTGTGCTGAACATGGCGTGCTACCGCGAGAGTGGAACATCGGTTTATCGTCGGCAATTGCCGGAAGATATAGCAAGGAATAAGCACAATGTTTCATTGCAGGCGGTTATTTGAAGGGTTCTATAATGTAGCTTCCTCTGGCTTTTGTCTTTCCTGGTGGCATTCAGTTTCGGTATCGCCCCTGCTTTCTGGGAAAGGGGCAGAACATTGACCGTGGGATATTTCAACATCGATGATTTTTCTTGAATTTATCGTCATTTACCCGATATCATCGTAAGCTTAATCGCATTTTTATACTGTAATTTGACAAAAAAAATTCATAAATATATTGAATTTTTGTCAATTAAGTCCTAAATTTTTTAAATTTGATCAATTTAATCATAAATATTTTGACAATTTGTCAATTGAATTCTGTTGGCTAGTAGTCAATAACGTGGATGCCTATCGTCCTATACGCATCGGCCATACCATGTAAGACAATCGGCGTCCACAACATTGATTTTCGTTTGGTTGGCCGGATAGACTCAATTGACAAAATATTAAAATGTTTAGGACTCAATTGAAAAAAATGCAATGGGTTTCGAACTTTTTGGACAATTTTACCGCAATATTAACTATCTTATTGTCAATAAAATCCTTATATGATTGTAAAATGCTACATTTACAACATCGTTTGAGGCCCAATACCTAAAAAAGCTACAACTTTAGTATTTGTGATATTTATAACCAAACCTTTTTTTATCTCATAAAAAGCCTCAAACTTTTATTTTTGCCTCAATTCTAACCCAAGTTTTTACTTTTGTCCCAATTCTACCGTCCTAGTACCAAACAAACTCTCAACTTATATCCCGATTATATAAAAAAAAAATCTCTCATAAAAAACCTTCAACTTTTACTTTAACTCAATTCTACCACCGTTACTCTTCCGTTCATAGTTACGATTAATTAATTTTATGTGGCTTTTTCACGTAAAGTTAATGAATTACATTTGACATGCAAAAAATCCCAAAATTCTCGTTTGTTGTTTGGTTTCGCTACATATTATCGGGTGATACAGAGTCACTCACAACGGTAGCTTCGTATTCTCTTCGGCACTCAACAGCCCAAAGAGCGGATATACATTGAGATATTTGGATAAACAATCTCAAATCTCGTCACCCCTAAAACCTATTATTTCTAAATTTTGAAGATTCATTAGTAAGTTCGGCGAGAAATTTCAATCCATGTAGAATTAACTAACTATAATAATGGACGTTAGACTGATGGTGGTAGAATTGGGATAAAAGTACAATTTGAGACAAAAAAAAGTTTCGAATTTTTTTTTGGGTATTATACCAATAGAACAGAGACAAAAGTAAACCACCCACTCATGGCCGAGTTGGTTAAGAGATGAACTATAGTCGAGGTAAAAAAAAAACAAGAGACAAAAATAAAAGTTTGAAATTTTCTATGAGACAAAATAAATTGGATATAATTGTCACAAATGCCAAAATTAGAGTTTTTTTTTTATATTAGGCCCATCATTTGATGGTTGAAATCTATTGTCTTAATCGAAATGCTCCTATTTGAATTTGGACTAGTCGTGTGTTTTTCAATGAAAGCTACTAGCCTGACAATATGATGGTATTGTCAATTATTTTTAACCACAAATCTCTCAATTGATGAGTTAATTATGCAAATCACGTGGTGATGGTGCGTGATCTCCGATTGAGATTATACTATCTCGATAGTACTATCATGAAAAGCATTTCCATTTTTCAATATGAGACTAGAAAGTTTCCCACAACTATAGATAGCAACAAAAAAGAAACACCTATAAAATTTACATAAGGTACGCAATTAGTGCAACTTATTTTGTGCAAGCATTCACGAAATGAAGTTCTCATTCATTAGTGAAAATATCATTTTACTAAAATGAAAAGTTGTATATATGTCAGCATTTGAACTCTATTTGTGTTTATAATTCGAGGCGAGCAAAGATGGATCGACCATACCGAGAATTACCCAGACCAGACCGAACCGGATGGTCTGGTTATAGATTTCGTGAAATTAAAATCGGTGATTTTCGGTCCGATTTTCAATTCGAGGGGAGAATTGGACCTTTTATTTTTTATTTATTTTTTATCTTCTCAAATATAAACATAAATAGTTATTTTACATAAAAATCAGTAAACAGTATTAATCATGCAGGTAAGTGTTAGCGTCAGATATGCATGAAGTGATTTATTATACAATGATTTTTTAAGGAAACTCGGCTTGTCTATATCAAAAGAAAAAAGGCGACTGATGATAGTTTACTTTTTCTCAAACATATCGTAAGTTCTTTGGAAATCCTGATCTTCGTCAGCTCAGCCTGTGTGGTCCTCCCTCTTCCTGGAAATCTCCTCCACCAGAGTCTCCAACGCCGTCCACGACGAGCCGCCCTCCTCCGCCGCCTTCCTCGCCATCTCGGCCACCTCCTTCACCTTCTTCTTCGCTGCCTCTCCTCTCTCCCCCTCCATCAACTCCCGCACGGCCTTCGCCAACCCTTCCCCGCTCACGAAACCCCTCACGGTCCCGTCCGCCGCCTCCACCCTCAGCCCCACTCCTATCTCCTCCGCGACCATCCTCGCGTTCAGCGGCTGCTCTGCCATCATCGGCCACGCCAGAATCGGCACCCCAGCGCACACGCTCTCCAGCACCGAGTTCCACCCGCAGTGGCTCAGGAACCCGTGGACGCTCTCGTGCATGAGGATGTCTCGCTGGTCGACCCACTCTCTCACAACCATCCCTCTCCCTCTAACCCTGTCTTCGAACCCGCCGTCGACATCGGCAACTATCTCCGACTCCCTCCTCTTGACCACCCACAAGAAGCTGGCGCCGGAGCTCTCCAGTCCGATCGCGATCTCTCGCAGCTGTGCTGCCGGAATCTCCGCCTGCGACCCGAACGCAGCGTACAGGACGCGTTCGCTGCGAGCTCGCTTCCTATCCATCCACTCTGCCCACGTGGTCCGCACGTGAGGGTCGCGCGCCACCGGCCGCTCGAGGGGGAACAGCGGCCCGACGCACCAAGCCCTCGGCATGCACTCGCGGTTCCAGTACTCCAGGAAGGCCGGCTCGAGCTCTTGGAAGCTGTTGACGAGTAGGCCATTGCTCTTCCCTGTCGCTACCACGGTCTTCATGAAGAACTCCCACAGGGGGTTATCCTCCGCGGACGGCTGGGAGAGGTGGCGCTCGAAGTCGTTCTTGGTGAGCTTGATCCAAGGGAAAGCGTTCACGGGGAAGGGTTCGTCCTCCGCCATTGGCCCGCGGAGGTGGTTCTCGATGGCGACGGCGTGGGAGACCGCCATGGCGTAGTTGCTCATGCCATAGAAGGCCAGGAGAGGGATGCCGAACTTGGAGGCCGACTCGAGGGTCCACCACAGGAACCCGTCCGACACCATGAAGGTAGGCCGCGGGTGCAGCCTCTGGAGCTCAGCGTCAAGGCTCGGCTGCATAAGCGCGGTGGCGTTGGCGAAGGCGGCGAAGAGGGACATGGAAGGGAGCGCGTCGGTGCTCTCGACACCAGAAGGGAGGCCCGGGATACTGCCCGGGAAGGGGAGGGAGACGGCGGAGGCGGGGGTGCCAGCGAGGTGGCGGGAGACGAAGGGAAGGCTGGAGGGGGTGGTGAAAACGGTGGCAGCGGCGGCGAGGCGGCGTCGGAGGAGGAGTCGGGCGAGGTGGAGGATGGGGATGGTGTGGCCTTTGGACATGAAGGGGAAGAGGACGACGTGTACGGGAGAATCGGAAGATAGTGAACCCATTTTCGGGTGCGTGCTCGTGTGGAACATCGTGGCGCTGCAGGTTCGTTAAATAGAGCTTACTTGATATATTTTTTTCCTCTCTCTGTGTGATTTGGTTGCGCGTCTCTGTGCCAAATTAGGTAAAATCAATACTGATGTATAGGCACTCTCGGTTTACACCGTCCATGTCTAGTGGACCTCGAATTAGGCGGAGATCGGTACGAGAATCCATCCATCAGGTGATGCATGAATTGCAATCGTCTTGCCCGGTACTACTCTTAGCTTTAAGGTCACTTGTATAATCGCGTTTCATGATTTATTGCGAACGAAATCTGAAGTAATATGGTCACGGGCATGAAGTAATATGCAGCAGTACATTCAATATAGACTCCTAAGATGTTGTTTTACCCATCCCAGTTTCTTCTCAACAACAACAAAAAAAAAAATGAAAAGGAACTTCTATAGTACTGTTATTTTTACCCCAAAATTTTTTAATTAAAGAATGTTTTATACAAAATATTTGGTGATGATATGTGGATTTACGATCAGAAATAATTGATGGTACTATAATACTGCCAGAAAATCATTTTTAAAGATGAAAATCCTAGTCTCACCTTATTTTACAAAGTCACTTTTCCTAACTACACCATCACCATGATGCAAACAAAATTATCCAGTTATGAAAAATAAAATAAAAACTAAACTAAACTATCTAGAGAGCACCTTTCATCCCAAGCCTAAGTACGTCGATTAAGGATGTCTTGTCCATAGGGGTGAGCATCCGAACCGCTCATATCGTACTGACTTTTTTTTTTTTGAATTTTATTTCTTAAAAATATTTAAAGAGCCCACTTAAACTGTTAATTATTACGAATATTTCTACGCACATAAGACATGAATATGTATTTTAAGCACATTAGATTGCCAATGGATCGGACTGGTTCGGTCTGGCTCCTGGTTTCGGAACGAGACAGAATCGAATTAGGAACCGATGATGACCCCTGATCCATACGACATGCCACTGCAAGATCGAGACAAAACCCAGAGGAAGATTTTGCCACATTGGATATTTTTTCGTTCTTGCCATGCCATTACCTTCGAGAGACCTCTCTCTCCCCCCACCTTGATCTGTAGCTCTCTGGTGCTCGAATATGTGGCTTAAAACCATTTGGGAACGCAGCACCGGCCGCGTCTCTCTGCACCGGCCATTGCCTTTATAGCCGAAAAACGGAGTTGCGCCCATCTGTCATCCTTTTCTGCGAACCCAGTTTTGTCTCTCTGCGCTAGAAACTGGAAGCCTCACGCATCGCCATGCCCACTTTTGTCGTTTCTCTTAGTCGGCTCTTGTTGTCGTTTGAATCATAAAAGATCAGGGTTTATGAGCGGTGGATGTAGCCTGGCTCCAAAAGCAGAAAAGCAAAGGTATTTTCTCGATACAGCACAGCACATCCAGACTCCAGAGCGCAGCACATGGGTCGCGACGTTAGACAGTGCGTTACGTTTCCTAGGATATGACTTCCCAAAAGTAGACGAGGAAGAAGAGGTCTATAGGATTGGGTTCAAAACTCAAATGTAACGATAGGTGTGGTTCATCCTGGTGCTGATGGAAACAGACGAGCCGGTGCAAATATCAGATGGAGTGTGTCCGTGAAAAGTCCAAAACAACTCCCCCCTCTCTTTTCTGGGATCGAGGTCTTGAGATTATACGTACAAATACAACGAAATAGAAAGTAAAGATAAGAAAGAGAAATCGAGGCATAATATTCATCGCGGCTCGCCCTCAAACTAGATTTTCAGAGGATTTCACTCTAACTGGCAACTCTTAACTCTCTATTTCTAACTCTTAATTATAAGAGAAAGAAATTATATGTAACGGTAGTTATTCTAGAGCCTAAAACCCAAACGACCAATAAAGTAAAGACTCAAAACTATGATAGCCCTACGGCGTCTCGAGTATGAACTACATGTGATGTAGTCCCGCAACTCATGTCGAAGCAGATCTCCCATGCCTTCTTGTCGACGGGAAGTATAAACTACACCCCAACGTGAGGCGCTCCCAGGAGTTGCAGGACTCGAACTCGCGCTATGTGGTTGGGATCGGAACAACCCTCTGCCGCTGGAAAACAAGAGCATGATACGGGGTGACCATGAATTGTGTGATGACAGTGGGAGCAATAGTCTTGGGTTGTTGATAATTTCCCTCGCACTTATCAATCTCGAGTTATGGATCGAAGGGAGCGACAACCCGTATTTCTACGGAATGACTGTTGGGTCCAAACTTGTTGATTACCTGGGCTCTGATATAAGTGTTGGGTGGTGTTGGGTCTCTCTCAATCCAAAAGTTAGCTTAAAGATTGAGACTTTTCCTCACACTTATCAATTGACCATCAGTCCCTTTCACAACCGATGTGAAACAACCCCAACATGGATGTACTCGGTACATACGATTTCCTCAGGTTTTTTTTTTTAATCCATCGCCGGAAAATCTCCCGTCATCAATTACGTTCTTCCATCGTAATGCGGCGGATGCTGTGATGGTCCTAAAACGGAATGTCGGTGCTGCGTGATATTGTCGAAGAAAAATCATAGATTTGGCGAGGAGATATTTATTGAGCCGAACCGGCCCTGACATTCTTCGACGGTTAGTCACATTACCATGAGTAAATAGACTATAATGTCTTGATTCAACAAGAAAGAACAAAGATGGAAAGTTAGTTGTTTTGAGAATGAAGTCAAGTATTAAATTTAATCTGTCCCCTTCATTTGTAAAGTAGCTGTATTGCAACATAGACCATGGTCGTTGAAAGGAAAAGAGAAAAATTCCACGAGGGTTCGCCTCGTGATGTAATAGATGTATATAAAATGCGACATTCCGGTCCTAGAATAGGGCATCATCATAACCTTTTGTCTTATAGATGTGCTTATGTACGATCAGGACGATACGATAAGTGAAAATTGAATTTTTTGCTCCCGATTTAAACAAGAGCATCTGTTAGGGGTACAGGCTAAAATCACAAAGAATCTCCATTCATAAAATTCGTGAAAAATGTCGAATGATCCGTAGGAGACGACGAATTATAATAATTTGTTCTAGTCCGGTTTCTTACGAGCAGTGAGGACAGCCCAAATGGTTTCTATGATCAATATGCTCACTCTATGATTTACCTGCAATGAAACTTTCACGCATTAGGTAGGGGTATTGTTTGGAAGATCTTCAATCTCTACTCTCAAATCACCAATTCGATCTCCTCTCTCTCTCGATTCGCTCCTGCTAATATCACTCGAGTTCATCTGACTCTCCGCGTCTCCCGTGCTAACATCATCCTCGAAACGGCTACTGCCTCCGGGCCCGCACCCGCTGCTACTACTTCCCTCAGCTAGAGACCGGCCGGAATCGGCGCGGCTCCGGCAGATCGGGCAACTGGCCACCTTCAAGAGCCAAGCATCTACGCACCCCGCGTGGAAGCTGTGCCTGCAGGTGGGCAATAGCCGGCACTTGTCGCCGATCTTGAAGCCCTCCAAACAGACCACGCAGCTGACAGGACTGGCGGCAACGGTCATGGTAATCGTCCCCTCCTGGTCCTGATTGTAATGTCCGGCCTCGAAGTCAAAGCAGGGAAGCTTCTCTACATCGTGGGCGGACATGCTCGTGTTCCCCGCGCTGGCTTGATCGGCAAGAGCGTGGTTAGGGGCTTGACCGGCACGGTTGAGTCCGCTAGTCCGGAAGCCCCGCTTGATGATGCACACGTGGAACGAGATCAGGATCACGATACCCGCGAAGAGGAGGCTTATCAGTACGGTGACCGTCATTTCGGCCCCGATCACTCGTTGACGGAATCCGCGAGAATCGAGCAATGAGACGATGATGACAAGAGAGAATGGGAGACTTGGAATAACATGCGTTCTCAGAGTTTGGTTCTTCGCTTATTTAGAGACAAAAGCGAATGACAAGGAGCTAGCCAACCAACTGTTTGACATATGAAGGATGGGATGAATTTATTAATGGTTTATGGTGTGGTGGTGGAGTTGGTAACGAATTACCTAATTTCCATGCAAGGAAAATGGAACGATACGGTTCACATATTATTTTGCGGAATTATTGCAAATCGAATCTGGACCACTGAACACAGTGGGTACCACGCGGGTCCCACTAGATTTAACGGCGTAGATTCGTTTTAATGTGCGTACTAGGCTCACCGAGTAAATTGTCCTTCTGACATATATTTTGGCCTTTCGGCCTTTGAGATCATGCGCTTCTCGTGGAGGGAATATCGAAGGCGTTTGTACCCCGGAAAAAAGATCACTTTATATATGATAGTAGTAAGGGAAGAGTCCTAGAAGTTACTGTAGTGTCAATGGTAAGATCACCCGGCCAATAGCTTATATCAAATTACATGCAAGCCTAGGATTGAGTTGTAACATAAACCTTGACCTTGTTTATGTTTATGTTTATTTTTTTATTTTGGGGGGGGGGGGGGGGGGGAGGGGGGGACAAACCTTGTTTTATGGTTGACATGAAAGGGGGGGAAGGGTATTGATTTTGGGTCGATAATTGAATTGCTCCGCAAAGCAATATGATTAACTCAATCAGGTGCTCTTGACTACTACAGAAATCGGAGTGCCTCAAAATTGTCCATCAAGTAAAATAATCACGTTGCCCCAAAAAATCAAAGTGGGCAATTCTAATCTGAGTAAGAAGACACATTTTGAGATATCTCATATTATCAATGCGAATTTTTGGGCAAGGCTGTGCCGGGTCGTAGCGCCGGAGGGCCGGACTTTTTGATTGCGGAGTAGGGGACGAACTCTCCACAATGGCGTTAATGCGATCGAGCCTCGAGGAAACAGGCATGAAAAAGGCCAAAATGCTCTTTGGCGAGGTCTAATCAGAAGTCTGCCGTGCAGTATGATACTTTGAATGATTAGGACCGTGGTAATCGGGCTCGAGGAGTGGAGAAACAAAAGACATTACGAGCCAACGGTCCCAATTCTCAGACTATGTTTATCATTAAGCTCCACTTCTTAACGAATGGGCCTAATCCCACTTATTGTGCACCTACTTCAATCCATTAATAACCGCCTTAATTACATGATATTAAATCACTAACCGTGTTTGACTTGAAATAAACAGTTGGCTCGTCTACAACGCCGGCACTTCACACCCCGTCTAGCATGCCGAATAAAACATGGATATAATATCGAAAATGCTCGTATTCTTGTTGGACAGACCCTTCTTCTCAAATTAAAGTGTGAGATTTTTAAGTAGTTTTGGGGCTCCGATGGAGTCCACGATCTCACCTCATTTCATCTAACGTCCTTGTCAATGGAAAACCGTTGTGAAAATCCTCTCTCTGATTAATTTGATTCTGACAAAACTATTCATACCTTAATAAGAATTTGTGTAATATTTCTAATGTTTTTATTGCAGGATGAATGTGTAAACGAGAAGTTTGTGTTGTTCCCTTTCTGACATTAAAGAATCGAGAAAGAGTAGTCATATAGCTGCTTCTGAAGACGTTCAGATGGAGTTACTTTTGAAGACGTTCGGATGGAATTGCTTCTGAAGACGTTCAGATGGATTTGCTTTTGAGGATCAAATGAAACATGATTTCTCATTTGAATGTTCATTTGACTAAAGAGCTATATGATATGTCAGAAGAACCTTATTAAATCTCGGTATTACCATTCAAAGTTATCTATGCAGATTCAGAAAGTCCTTCTTCTGAAGACTGCTTCCAAATAATGTTCAGATTCTGCGTCTTATCAACAGACAGATTCTGAAGACCCACGAATGGCAGGTTTCCAATTAAGTCAAGTTCTTTTATAAAAGTTTGTGGTCTTTGATTGACGAGATTTTCCTTCAAACAAATCAGGAGGAAATCTATTATTGGATACTACCTTTTAAGAATAAATATTGTGATTTATTTGAATCCACTCTACTTTTGAAAACTGAAGATTTGGTTGTATGGGCGACTAAATCAGAAGGGTCCAGATGTCACTTCAACGGTTAGCGTATCTTCTTAGATATAGTCTCGTTCAATTATGGTTGGTGACGTCCAATCAAAGATTGAAGGGTAATCTTTTGACAGATTTTTCAACGGCTAACTTGGAGACAAAGGAGTATAAAAGAAGAACTACGGTGACTTGCGAGTGAGTTGAGAACTAAAAATTCAAAAGTACAAGAGTTGTTCAGCTTTACAATTTGTTCTGAGAGTTTTCAATATTGTTCACTGTGAGTATTTGCAAGAGAGACCGAGTATTCGTTGTCAATTATAAACTTCCTCAAATCATTCTAGTGAAATCCAGCCAATCGGTTGTCATCGTGAGAGAGTAGACGTAGGCCTAACAAGCCAAACCACTATAAACTAAGCATGCATTTTTCTCTACTCTAGATTCTTACTTTTGTATTTAGATTGTTTGCATGTTGTTACACTGTCATTGTTCATGCTCGTTAATTGAAATTGTTTAATTCCACAATAAATTTTAATTAGTCTCACAAACACCTATTATTTGGTATTGCTAGTTCAAACAATTGGTACCAGAGCAGGTTACTCTTATTTATGAAGTGTTTTTTACTTTTGAGTTTTTTTGGGGGTCAAATTTGACTTCTGAGTTAACGATCTATTATATCTAGCAATTAATCCTCCGGAACAGGTGATTCTCATTTTGCTAACAAACCATCATATTTCGATGGAAAGTATTATAACATGTGGAGCAACAAAATGAAATGGTTTTTCAAGGCTTATGATGATCTGATGTGGGATGTTGTTACAGATGACGTTGTGCTTGTTACCACTAGAATTGCATCCCCGGGAAATGGAAAAACTCACACCCCAACGATGTTTGATGTAGAAAGATTCAAAAGACGAGGCCTGGATTCCAAAACTATTAATGCATTATTTTGTGCCTTATCAACTCCTATGTACAATCGTGTCTCAGAAGAAGAATCTGCAAAAGCAATATGAAATAGACTTTGTGTTACTTTTCAAGGAACCGATAGAGTGAAAGAAACAAAACTTAGTATTCTGCTGAGAGATTATGAAGCTTTTCAGATGAAACCAGATGAATCTATTGCCGATATGATTGATAGGTTTCAAGGTCTGGCAAGTGGTCTTGCTAGACAATGTGCTCGTATTGCAGAAACAATGCAAGTCAGAAAGTACTAAGAGGTCTCACAAATGATTGGAACCACATCAAACCTTCTATCCAAGAATACCGAACAATTAGATCACTCTTTGTGGATGAGCTTGTTGGGACAATGCAATCTTATGAAACATAACATGCCAACAAGAAAGGAGATCCAAAAGATAAAAAATCAATTGCTTTAAAAACTGAAATTGTTCAAAGTCTATCTAATACAGATGAAGATGATGAAAAGCTAGCACTCATGGTGAAGAAATTTAGAAAGATAGCTCGAAAGGCTAGAAACTTTAAGGGAAAGAAATCTTTCAAGAAGAATGATCAGAAACTATTAAGCAATGATACTCAAGAAAGCAAAGATGTGATATGTTTTCATTGTAAGAAGGCAGGGCACATCAAGCCAAGCTGTCCCATTTTGAAAAGGGACAAAATCAAATACGAGAAATACAAGAAGGCCTTGAAGGCAAAGACGTTATGCAATTCTGATGATAGTAAAGAGGACTATGCAAACATGTGCTTAATGGCTAATTCAGAATCTGAATCAGAATTCAATTCAGATTTAGAAACTGAGGTATGTTTATCTGAACTCCCTGAAGAAGTTACTGAGTATACTGATGAACTTTGCAAAAACTACAAAGAAACTCTTAAAAAAAGTTTCTGTTTTGAAAAAGGAAGTTTTGGTTTTAAAACAGCAAGATAGTTCTCCAAAAGGATCAAATTGATATCTTACAAAGGGAATTTTATTAGTTGAAAGAAAGCCATGATTCTGTTTCAAAAGAAAATGATCGTTTGAAAGTGGAAATACAAGATATATCAAAAATATTTTCACAGAGTTCAAAAACGTTAGACAATATTATTTCAAAACAAATACCTTTTAATAACAAATCTGATTTAGGTTTTAAAAAGGAAAGCGATCTCTAAAATTATTTTTCCTCAAATAAATGAAAGAAACCTTCGAAAACCCTAAACCTCTGCTTATAGACAACATTTTCACAAACAATTTATGAAATCTTACACACGTCAATCTTGTGTAAATTGTGGTGATTTTGGTCACATTAAGGATTTTTGTAAGAAAATATGGAGACCTGTTAACAAAAGTTCATTAGGTTTTACTAACACTGAAGGACCCAAGAGAACATAGGTACTAAAGAAACAGAGATTTGTTTTCTTTTTGCAGATTCCAAAAAGAAAGAACAAATGATTTCTAGATAGTGTCAAGCCACATGACAGGTGATCCAAAAGTATTTATCTCTTTATCAGAATACAATGATAGAAGTGTGTCTTTTGGAGGAATTAACAAAGAAAATGTTATTGGAAGAGCAAGCTTTACTAGTCTTAAACATGGAAATATCTACCTTCTGGATGTTGGTTTTGAAGACATGAAATGTCTTATCTCTGTTAAGGATGGATCTAACCTATGGCACAGAAAACTAAGCCCTATTAGTTTGAAGCATATTTCAAAACTTTCTACAAAGAAACTTGTTCGAAGGTTACCACAAACAAAGTTTGAAAAAGCAGGGTTTTGTCATGCATGCACTTTTGGTAAGCAGGTAAGAAGTTCATTCAAATCTATAAATCAAGTTTCTTTTAAACAAACTCTGCGGTTGCTTCGTATGGATATTTTTGGACCAAACAGAACCTTAAGTCTTGGAGGTAAGAACTATTGTATTGTTATGGTTGATAATTTCTCTAGATTTACTTGGGTATTATTTATTGCACACAAAAATGATGCTTTTACATTGTTTTCAAAATTTGCTAAAAGAGTTCAGAATAAAAAAGGTTATACCATTTCTTTCATAAAAACAGATCATATGGGAGAATTTGAAAATCAAAATTTTTCAGATTTTTGTGATGAATTTAGAATTCAACACAATTTTTCTGCTCCTTATACTCCTCAACAAAATAGGGTAGTAGAGAGGAAAAATCGTTTCCTACAAGAAATGGCTAGAACTCTTCTCATTGAAAGTAAAATTACCTCTCATTTTTTTTTGGCAGCAGCAGTTTTCACAACTTGCTACATTTTAAATCGTATTTCTCTCATATCAATGCTTGAGAAAGCCCCTTATGAACTTTTCAAAGAAAGAAAACCTGACGTTGCATATTTTCATGTATTTAGCTGTAAATGTTTCATTATGAAAAATGTTAACGATCGTACCGGTAAGTTTGATGAGAAATCAGATGAAGGCATTTTCTTAGGCATTCAACAACAAGCAGCAAAGCCTACATAGTCTACAATAAAAATTCTCGTGCTGTTGAACAATCATTGAATATCAAGTTTGATGAAAGCCTTCAGAATGATGATTCTGAATTTGGTCAAGCTCCAATTCTTCCACAAATTTCAGATTCACAAAGAGAATCTGAAGAGCAGCGCCGATCAAAAGATAATGTTGATTCAGAAGCTATTCAGAAGGAAGTTCATTTGAATAAAGAAAGTTCAGAAATAGTGCAGAATGAATATGAGGAATCCTCATAAGATCCATTCAACATAAACTGGAAACACAAATCCAATCATCCAAAAGAACTTATCATGGGAAGTCTAGATGATGTCATCTAGACAAGATCAAAATTCAAACAAGCAATGAGCAACATGGCTCTTGTTTCTGAGGCAGAGCCTAAAGAGATTGAAGAAGTTCTAGCAAATGAAAACTAGATAAATGCAATGCAAGAAGAGCTACATCAGTTCAAAATCAATAATGTCTGGGAACTAGCTTCTAGACTCAAGAATCGTCCAGTAACTGGAACAAAATGAGTAAACATAAACAAACTGGATGATAAAGGAAAGGTTGTAAAAAACAAAGCAAGACTAGTGGCAAAAGTCTATTATCAATAAAAAGGAATAGATTATGATGAAACATATGCACCAGTTGCTAGGTTAGAAGCCATTAGACTATTTCTTGCTTATGCTTGTCACAATGACTTCAGACTTTTTAGATGGATATGAAAAGTGCATTCATAAATGGTTACATTAAAGAAGAAGTTTATGTTGAGCAACCTCCTGCTTTGAAGAACCTAGAAGATCTAATTTATGCTATGAGAAAAGCACTGCATGGATTGAAGCAAGCCCCTCGTGCTTGGTATGAAAGGTTAAGTAGCTTTCTGACTAAATAAAAGTTTGTCGAAGGTAATGTAGATACTACTCTTTTTATTCAGAAGCAAGGTAAAGATATTTTACTTGTTCAAATTTATGTAGATAATATAATCTTTGGCTCTTCTAATGAATATCTTTGCAAGAACTTCTCTAAAGTGATGCATGACGAATTTGAAATGAGTATGATAAGAGAGTTTAGATTATTTCTTGGACTTCAAATTCATCGGTCAAAGAGTGGACCCTTTATCCATCAACAAAAATATGCATTGAAAATTGTCAAGAAGTTTGGTTTGGAAAACTGCAAAAAGACACAAATTCCTATGTCTCATTCTTCCAAACTCGATAAAGATAAGAATGGAAAAGAATTTGATCTTAAGCTATATCGAAGTATGATTGGATCATTACTTTATATTACGGCTTCAAAACCAGATATTCTATTCAATGTTTGCTTGTGTGCCAGATTTCAATCAAATCCAAAAGAGTCACACCTCTCACCCTTCAAAAGAATTATCAAATATGTTGGAACTTGTCCTTGTTATGTACTATGGTATTCTAAAAATTCTCATTTTATTCTGAGGGGATATTCAGATGCAGATCTTGCATGCTATAAAATTGACAGAAAAAGCACTTCTGGAACTTGTCAACTTATGGAAAACGTGCTTATATCATGGTATTCGATGAAGCAGAGCACAGTTGCTCTCAGTACAGCTGAAGCAGAATATGTATCTCTTGGAAGTTGTTGTGCTCGAATTCTCTGATTGAAGCAACAACTGAAGGATTATGGTGTTGAAGATACAAATGTGGAGATCACATGTGATAATACAAGCGCCATAAATCTTACAAAGAATCATATTTTACATTCAAGAGCAAAACATATTGAGATCAAACATCATTTCATATGTGACCATGTTCAGAATAGTGATGTTCATATTCAATATGTTGATACAAAGAATCAACTTGCATATATTTTTACTAAACCCTTGGATAAAGAACACTTCAATTTTATAAGAAATGAATTAGCTATCACTAGCCGTTTGTCTTGAGTATGTTTAGAACATATTTAAAAGAAATGTTCAGAAGAAACGTTCGGAAGAAACGTTCAGAAGGAACATATAAGTAAGTTCACAATTCAAGGGTCAGTTTTATTTTCTTTCAAAAATTCTTAAGGTAAGTTTCGATAAACTTTCTAAATTATGTTTGATTGATCTGATTGATTTACCAAAAATATATTCTTTTTATCCAGAATATTCTAAAGTAGTTTTATTTCTAAAAATAACCGCTTTATAGTTTTCTTTTTTCTTTTTTCTTTTTTCTTTTATAAAACTGCGAACCGTCACCTTTGCTTATAAACTTCTAAAAGATCACTCACTTCTCTCATAAACCCTAAACTTTTTCCAGAATCTCTTTTGCTCTCAAATTCCTCATTGCTTACATCTCTCTTTCAAAGTTTCAAACTTTCTCATTTCAATGGCTCCAAAATTAGCCTCCGTGTCAAAGAAGCCCACTCGTGTATCAAGAAGACTCCTTTCTCAAGATACAACCCCTGTTGAAGTTTTCGACTCTGAACATGAGTAAAGGGAAGACCTCTGAAAAGAAAATAGTTTATCCATCTTCGAATTTGAAGAAAAAGAGGCTCTTGCTTTTGTTATTAAGCCTCTATATGATAGTATTAAGGCAGTTGAAGGAAATGAAGATAATCTTAAAAAGTTACTGAATATTCACAAGTTTGCGAGCGAGATTGAACTTTTGAAATTTGTAAATTTGCCGGCGCAATGTGTCAAGCCTATTGCTGTACAATATCCTGAATCTGCTTCTCGTAAGGGTAAATAGAAAGTAAAAAGCACAAGTGCGTCAACTCCTAAAAGGACTCCTTCTAAAGGAGTGGAGATAAGAAGTGGAGGTGGCACAAGTGCAGATAAAAGAAAGGCTGATGATGATGATGATGATGAGATTATATTATATTTGATAACTTTAAAAGGGTCATAGGGTTAAACGTGGACAAGAATTTTCTTGATCCCCTGTTTCAAAATGAACAACAAATAGAAAGGTAGGTTAGAGGCTCTAAAGCAAAGGGGTGTCATACCTCACAAAGTGTTTGATCTGAAGTATTTTGACATGGTTCGAATTCCTATTCGCAAGCATCTTAAACAAATCAAACTGGAAGGCTTTGCAACCTAGAGAAGAAATGTTTTTCCTGATTTGGTTGCTTATTTATCCTCCAATCTTCATTTTCAAAACTTTAACTCTTTCTTCTTTACTATTGGTAGAAAACAGTATTATGTGCTTGTCCACGAACTTGCTTTCTTAATGGGTATTGATAAGATGAACTTCACACCTTTGGATATCTCATCTGAGGAAGCTTATTGTTTCTTCACTAGGAAGGAAAGTTTTTCGAGAGAATCAAAAGCTCACATAGCTTATAATGAATTTCCACTGAAGCACACAGTTACACACATAGTTGTCATTGAGAGTCTTAGACCTAAAGCAACATCAAAGACAAATATTTCAAATTACGAAGCTAAATTGATGTGGGCTATGCTGAATGGAAAGAGAATTTCCTATGCACACACTGTTTCTCCAAATCCAGAACCCTATAGTCTTCGTAAGGAATGAAAGTCAGATGATAATTGCTGGAGAGTCAATGCTTAAGAAAATGGGGTTTAAGATGACTATAAGTGGATGGAAAAATGGGAAGTTGGAAGTGATTCCTTTGGAGCTTGAAGAAGAATAGAAGAAAGACCCTCGAAGAAAAGAAAGACCACGGCTAGCAAAGGAAAGCAATTGAAAATCTCAGATGAAGAGGATGCTTCAAAAGAAAAAGGTGACACTGAGATGTCAGACTCAGCAGCTACAGTCTCACTCTCTTCTGCAGGTGAAGAAGAAGCGGAAGAGACAGCTGGAGAAGATGTTGGTAAATATGAGCATGAGGACCCTAATGACAAAGAAGATGGCCTGTATGATACTCATGAGACAGAAGAAGCAGAGAAAGAAGCTGTGATTACACAGGAAGAATACATCAACATGTGGATTGAAGAGTCTATAGAAAGAGAAGAGATAGAGAAAAGATATGATGAGATGATTGCCGTATTTTATGAGGAAAATGAGTTATGAAAAGCTCAACTTACTGAAGATGCACAAATGAATGAAGCTGATGTAACGGCAAATGGGATGCTTCCACAATATCTCCCTGAACCAACTCAAAAGGAGAACCAAAGTTCAGCTACAATATTGATTCCTGTTCAAAAACAAGCTATATCTCCTGTTTAGGTTGAGATAATTGCTTAGAAGGAGCACCCTCAGATGGAGGAAACGGAAGCTGGTATTGCAAAAGCAACGGATGCATGGAAGAAGACAAAATGAAAGGAAGTTGTTGCTCAGAGGGAGCAAACACTGATAGATTCGGATATCATCATGGAGGAGGTTGAAGTGTCTGAATCTACCATGAAGTACTCAGGAGATCAGCCTCAAACTGAATGAGAGAAAAAGTTGAGAAAAGAAAAGGCATCACCTGCAACTCCAACTAAAAAGATGGATCCTGTGGAGACTCTGAACATCTCCATTGCAGAACTCCTGGAAACAAAAGCATCTCAGCTTGGAGTTGAGAAGCACATGAAACAACTCCAACAGCTAATAGTTTAGAGAATAGAATCAATAGAAAGAATGTTTGTGCAGAAGATAGATAACTTGGAACAGAAGATAGATGATCAGATGCAGGGTTTCGCACAAAAAATTAGAGAAATCTCTTAATCTCTATGGTAGGATGTTCTGTGCTGAGATGGCAAGTATGCAAACATACACCTTGATTTGTGATAAGAATATTGTTCATGAATTTCCACATCGTCAAGCCATTTGAGAATATGCACTAAAAGTTAGGGCAGATTACATCAAAGATTCAACAAAGGAGACTGATAAAGAGCATGAAAATATTCTCTTTTCTTCAAAATCACCTCCACCACCTTTTGTTTAATTCACATATTTTCTTTTGTTGTTTTTCATTTGTTCTGAACAATGTCTGTCTCACACTCTTTATTCAGTTCTTATGGGATGCTAACTAATGCCATGCGTTTTATTTCCTGTTTATTGTTGATGACAAAAAGGGGGAAAGAGACCTCTATTTATTTATTTATTATTACAGGGTGCAATGAAATAGTTAGTCTGTGATTTCTTTAATCAAGACATTCTGGTGATATTCTTACGCTCTATAACTCTTAAAAATTCAAAGAATACTCAATTGATTTTATATTTGTGAAATCTCTCTGTACTTATACACTCTATATCTCTTAAAAATTCATAGAATACTTAATTAATTTTTTGCTTATAAAATCTCCCTGTACTTACTTTCAAAATTTCCAATCAACTTTTCTTATAATAATTTTGATATTATTGAAGTTTTGTCATCATCAAAAATGGGGAGATTATTGTGGAAACCTTCTCTCTGAATATTTTGATTATGACAAAACTATCCATACCTTAGTAAGAATCTGTGTAATATTTCTAATATTTTTATTGCAAGATGAATGTGTAAAAAAAATTGTATTGTTCCCTTTTTGATATTAAAGACTCGAGAAGGAGTAGTCATATAGTTGCTTCTAACGACGTTAAAATGGAGTTGCTTCTAAAGACGTTCAGATGGAGTTGCTTCTGAAGACGTTTAGATGAAGTTGCTTCTGAGGATCAAATGGAACATGATTTCTCATTTGAATGTTCCTTCAACTAAAGAGTTATATGATGTGTTAGAAGAACCTTATTAAATCTCAGTATTACCTTCAAAGTTATCTGTTTATATTCAAAAAGTCATTCTTCTGAAGAATGCTTCTGAACACTGCTCAAATTCTGTGTCTTATCAACAGACACATTCTGAAAACCCACGAATGACATGTTTTTGATTAAGACAAGTTCTTTTATGGAAGTTTGTGGTATTTGATTGACAAGATTTTTCTTCAAACAAATCATGAGGAAATCTACGATTAGATATCAACTTCCAAGAATAAATCTTGTGATTTATTTGAATCCACTCTACTTTTGAAACTGAAGATTTGGTTGTATGGGCGACTAAATCAGAAGGGTCCAGATATCACTTCAACGGTTATAGTATCTTCTCAAATACAATCTCGTTCAATTATGATTGATGCGTCCAATCAAAGATTGAATAGCGATCCTTTGACAGATTTTCCAAGGGCTAACTCGGAGACAAAGGATTATAAAAGAAAAACCACGGTGACTTGCGAGTGTTGAGAACCAAAAATTCAAAAGTACAAGAGTTTTTCCGATTCACAATTTGTTTAGAGAGTTTCAATATTTTTACTGTGAGGATTTGTAAAAGAGACGGAGTACTCATTGTCAATTGTAACCTTCCTTGAATCATTCTACTGAAATCCAGCCAATCGACTGTCATCGTGGGAGAGTGGACGTAGGCCTAACAAGCCGAACCACTAAAAACTGAGCATGCATTTTTCTCTACTCTAGATTCTTACTTTTGTATTTAGATTGTTTGCACGTTGTTACACCGTCATTGTTCCTGTTTGTAAATTGAAATTGTTTAATTCCGTAAGAAATTTTAATTAGTCTCACAAGCATTTATTCATATTCCTCTAAGTAATATTACTAGTTCAAACAAAAACTTCACGTTAAAATTAATGTGGATAATTGCAAGAGGAGTCTTATGAGAAGGACTGTACTGGTAACGCCCCACACCACGGATACCTTGCTCGGATCCCTAGGGATAGGGCTCGCATCCATCGAGGCAAGGCCAAATTCATGGAATTCGAGTTCGCTTCGATGGACACAACCCCGAGCGTTGAGAAGTCGGGCTAAGGCACCTTTGTCTCCAGCTTGGCTTCGATGGACCCAGGTTGTGTCGCTAGGGTTCTAAGCCTGACCTCTATGGATCCGAGCTTAGATGTTTGGCAATTGATCACGGACAACTCAGTCCCAAATCTAGGAATTGGGGACTTGAGCATGAGCACTGGGATCCCGAGCCTAGTCCCATCTTGATGGACTAAGACCCAAATTAGGGGACCTAAGCATGGGTATAGGCTTGGGCACTAAGAACCTAAGCAGGAGTATTAGAATCTCGGGTCCAATCTCAATGGACTAGGTCTCGAGCGTTGGGGACCCAGGGCATGGACACCGGGGTGTCAGGAAAAGCCTCTATAAGATCTAGCAATGGTGGACTCAAGCCCAAATATTTGAGGAGTTAGGCATGGGTATAAGGTTTCAGGCTCAACTACGTATGGACCAAGGCCCGAGCTTGGGGAACTAGGTACAAACACTGAGATCTCAGCCTAGCCTTGCTAGAATCGTAATATGGGTCCATGACCCATTTTGTGATTCATATTTTGTAGGGTCGAGCAAATCGGACCGTCCGAACTAAACCGGAACCGGTGGTTCGGATCCCAATTCTAGATGGATCCAGTTCGGTTCCCGATTCCAAAGACATAAGACCGAATTGGACCGAATTTTTAAAAAGTAACCCTAATTATTTGCCAAAGGAATGTGCAGCTTCGAGCCTTCCTCGGAAACTAACTGATGAGTTGTAACAAATTATTCAGAATTATGGCTATTAAAAGACTCAAATCATGGTCGCAGCCTCTTAGAAGTTCATTCATTTAGAGCTTCTTAATTTGCGCAAACGATTTCCAAAGCCATCCATCCACACTTTGGAATGTGAAGAAGAGGGAACTCTGCGAAGCAAGACCTCAATTTTATCTAATGTTGAAAAAGGAACCACGTTTCAGGAGATCCATGGAGTTCTGAATGGTTCTATTTATATTGGAATGAGCAGGAAATGATTGATTCTCTAATTTGCTAGAGTGATCATAAGATAAGGCATCTGCTTTTGAAATGGTCACATGATATAACATGACAAGAAAAAGACATAGAAAACCTTTGAGTTTTGCTCCACATGCATCCCTTTTGTGTATACCTTAATGCAAAAGAAAATGGAACAATTACTTGCAAGTCTGGTATATAAAATTGTCAAAGTCTAAGATTTACAGAAATTGGTCATATCCGATCCTTAGAACTGCGCGGGAACAAGACCGAACTGACAGTCCAGTCCCCGGTTCCGAAAAAATGAGAACCGGGACCACAGATCAGGTTTCTGATTTTTTAGGAGAGCTAGACCGGACCCGAAACTAATCATCGCTAATATTTTATGCAAAATAAGTTTTACATTGGTTGTAAATATTTTAAGGGTCTAATAAAAATGGGTCTAAAAAGTTAAAATTGAATCAGATTTGTCAAAATGGGTTGGATGAATTCAACTGTGTGACTCATTAAGTTTGGTTCATCATTTGAAATGAGCTTTAGAGAAATGCAAATGACTTCAACCTAAAGGAGTTTAGGAAAGGATTAATACCACGAAAAATCTTGAACTGATACACATGTGACGAATTTACCCCAAATTATTTTTTTGATAACAAAAAATTCAAACTGGCACACTTGTGATAAATTTACTCCAAATTATTTTTTGACCATTAAAAATCCTAAATGGGTACATCTGTGATAAATTTATTTGATCACGAAAAACCCCAAACTTGTACACCTGTGACAAATTTACCATTTGTTAAATTCGATTAATACCACGAAAAATTTCAAATTGATACATCTATGACAAATATAGAATAAAAACCTTAAATTAGTATACCCATGAATTGTTGTGTCATTTAACTCAGCAATTTGACAACTAAATTCAGCGAAAATTAACGGAGGTTAAATTTATTATAGGTGTAGTAGTTTTGGATAAATTTGTAATAAGTGTACCAGTTTGAGATTTTTTGGAGTCAAAAAATAATTTTGGGTAAATTTATCATGGATGTACCAGTTTAGGGTATTTATGGTATTAACCCTTTAGGAAAATGCTAATTGCATTTGGTAAAATTCATTTGAAAATGAGCTTTGGATTGAATAGTATTTGGTAAAAATAACATTCCAAAGGAGCTTTGAATGTATTTTTTTTACTTAAAAAATTATCTTTTGTCGAACCGGACAAGAAGATAAATAGTAAAAAGGGAGGCAAAATCGAAAATATAGAGAATTGATGAGGTTAGATTTAAAAAAAAATCCTAGCATTTAGTCGAATGTTGAAAATCCAATGTTGGTCCCTACCAATATTGGGCTTTCAGCTTTCTCAAGGCCAACATTTATTCAAATGCTGGCTTAAAACTGAACCAAATACTTTAGCATTTTTTCAATGAACTTTGAAGGCTAAAAACTCTTTGTGAATGCTAACCAAGCTCACCTAAAAGTTGAGTTGGGTCATAATGACAAGAACTTCAATTGTAAATGGGTCTCAAGTATATTAGTTTATTTTTTTATCACCGCAAGTCGCGGTTGGTCGCCGCCACATTTCAAAGGGAAAAAAATAAAATAAAATAAAAACTAGAAAAAATAATTTTTTAAAACAATAATAATATTAATTTTTTTGCTAGATTTATATTGCATATTTTTTTAACAATATCATTTTTTACATAAATTATAAGAAACGAATATTTCATGATCTGGTTCAATATAGAAGCATTTAAGTAATACAAGTCGTGTCAGTTAGGTAATTAGATTTGTATTGCATGAAAATGCATCAAAATGAGCAAAATGAGTCAATATCGATCGATCCATTTCGATATAACCCAACCATTTGGCACATCTGGCATTGACATGCTCGAGCCCACCACCAAACTCGAGTGTTCAAGTAATATTTACAGTAAGTTCATTATCGATAGGTAGCGAATGAAATAAGAATGACAAAATGGGTTGGCTTTTCTTCCCTTTCGAGATTATTATAACACAAAACTATTGATAACACGAATAAAAACTTTAATCTTAATTTGGTTCACAAGTTACTCGAGTTAAGAGTGCTCGAATCTCGATAATGGAGCGTCAACCCAATTTTGAGTCCAAAAAGAATTCACCCATTTCGGTTATCTTGAGTAATCAACTGGCTAATTTGTTAATACTTCTCCATTTCTAGGCGGACGGAAATCCATGCACGATCGCCAAGGGCACGCATAATAACAATTATGCTTCAGAAATCAACTTCTAACCAGAATTTAATTTTTCTACTACTTCTCAGAAGCAGAAATTGATTTTTCTACTTTTGCTTTAGAAGTTAATTTCTGATCATAAAAATTCGTTTTGTAACGGTGAAAAACTATACTTTTAAAGCATTATTAACACAAAATCTTCTATGAAAAATTATTGTTGGAGGTCAAAAAATTTTTACTTCATTTTTCAATCTTTTTAAATTTCTTTAGAAATAATTTTTATTATTAAAAATATTATTTATTTTTTTACTTTAGCCGCTGGCGGACGGTGGTGGTCAGCAATCAGACATTGGTTCGTGGCGGTGGCGATCACCGACGGTCACAATTGGTGGCGAGTAATGGCAAGCGATTGTCAACTGAAATCGGCCCATGGATTAGGCACAACATTTCTGAATCGGGACTGGACCGACCTTCACAAGTCGATTAAGGTTTAAAAAAAATGTCGGAACTGGCAAAAAGCCTAATGGCTATTTGGCCTTTAAAAAAATTACTAGGGAAAAAGCCATTGCAACGGATGGCTCCCCCCTATTTTTTTCATTTTTTAATTAATTAAAATTATGACTGAGCTGCCATTTTATGGGATATTGCCCCACTTTCCTCTACTGCTTGGCTGATGGGGGACTTTTGTGCTGATCATGAAACACAAGAAAATGAGGGACGAGTCCCACATTGTTGGGTAAGAAAGAGAGACACACAAGAATTACTTTTAAAGAGCCGAGATGAGGGATGAATTATTAAGCAAGGAATCTCGCATCGATTGTTTAGTGAAAATTACTAGTGAGGTGTTTCTTTAGAATGTTTAGTGACTTGAGTTGAAGTTAGTTGCTTTTTTCGGCTGAAAGATCAAATGGAGTTTAGTTCAGTAAAAAAAGTTTTTTTTGGGCATTCGCGTGTTCAATCCGAGGCCGATTCTCCCCAAATGTACAATTTAATTATAATTTTATTATTTATCATTTAAATCTAAATTTAAAAATCAGAACGGAATTGGTCCTTGAATCGGCCCGAAACCGTGCCCATGTCTAGTGTTGGTGGGTAACGGTGAAGGTCGACAGAGGTGGGCGTGATCAAAAAAAGAATGAGGGCATAATGAACAGAAGGTGATGCGAGAAATATTTTGTGAGTTTTTATTGTCCAAGAAGCACTTCTTGAGTTGAAAAATAATTTTTTTTAACTTCTCAAATTGAGAAAAAAATAACATCAGAATTAAAAGTAAAAATTCTTTGAGAATTACAAATTTTTACCAAATAAATTTCTAATTTAAAAATTACATTATCTAATGAATTTGTGCTCCAGAAATATATTATCATGAGCACCCCAAGTTGCATCCCCCGTTGACCTCGGAACCCCAACAGCTACTTGGCGCAGGAGGGGCAATTGCGTCATATCGGACCGCTCTCTGCTCTAAACCACGATTTTGCCACGAACGGAAACGGACCGAAAACGAACAGGCAGATAACTAGAAAAAAATTATAACCCAAAAAAAAAAAAAAAGAGGAGGAAAGTCGCGCGTGATGAAGAGATGCCCACGCGTTCATCGAACAGCCGCGCCAAGCCTACTCGCGGTGGTTGCCCGACACGTGTCTTCGCTTCGTCAAGTGGTTTGACCGAGAGCATCCTCAAAATGATGCACCCGGTCCGTACTAGATTTTGTCATTAGCAACAGAAGCACGGACTCCTCTATTTCAAAACGGTATCGTGTTGACACTGATTTTTGGAACCTGGCACAAGTTGTGATTTTGTCATTATTCTCGCTTGTGAGGAGCAAAAATTTCCTCTTGTGAAGAAGGGAAACTTTTTTTTTTTTGGAAAATGACACAAATCGTACCTGAACTTTTGCTTCATGTGCGATATGATCCTTGAATTTTCAATTTGTTCAATATAATCCTTGAACTTTAGCTCAATGTGCAATTTGATCTCTAAATTTTTGACTTGTTCAATGTAGTATTTGGACTTTTAGTACATATTCAATTTAGTCCCTAAACTATATGAAAATATTCATTTTTGTACTGACTTAAATCAATGAAAGAACTACATTGAACATTTCCATATATTTCAAAGACTATATTGAACATGTACGAAAAATCTAATGACTACATTGAACAAGTCAAAAGTTTATGGATTAAATTGCACACTAGGCTAAAGTTCAGAGATTATATTGAATAAATTAAAAATTCAATAACCACATCGCATACTGAGCCAAAGTTCATGGACTATTTGTGTCATTATCATATTTTTTTTCCACGTCATCCTTATGCCTCTATATGCTTCACCTCCTCAATTCTCTTAAAATGAATGCATAAAATCACAGTTATTGCAACCTACCTTAGAGTTGGGACGTAATCGAGTCAAGTTGATGCATTTTAGTACTCAAGCTTGACTCAATTTAAATATTCAAGACTCTATATTCATTTGTGCCGAGATGTGGTTCATATTTTCTATTGACAGAAATGTACATATTATTGGTAGTCTGGTCTTGAACCTATAAATAGATACTGCTGTATATACTCTTTTTTGCTTGTTATTGAGCGATGTAACGTGAAATGCAATGTGATATTATAGTGAAATGTTTTGCTAAACGTAACCTTAGTTTTGGGGACGAACCATGATAAAAATCTTGTATCACGATTTCTATTTCTCATTACCCTTTACTTCATTGTGATTGTGTGATGAATTCTAACGGTTTGAAATTCGATTGGGACTTGTATATCTTATTAAAATATAGAATCAAATTAATTTTTGATGAGCTCGGGTTTGGAATTTTTTTTTTTTTGGTTGAAAGCTTGAGTTGGACTTGACTAACTCAATTAGTTGACAAGTTTCATTTGAAACACGAATTAAGCTTGAATTCAAATTGTAAGACATGTAATTAAGATATCCAAAATAAAATTGTTTGATTTGAACTCCACGTAATTGAGCTAAGGTTGAGAAATTGGCTAGTCAAACTCGAGCATTTTAATTTATTTACCTCGCCTCGAAGTAAAAATCTAATGATCGCCCGTCTTTTATATATATAACTTTCAGCTGTAAGATCCGTAATCTTTATGTGCTAATTTTAATTACACGACCTGTCTATGATTCGCAACTCATGATATCATTATATCAGTTTTGTAATTAGTAGTTACCATATCTTAATTGCACCCTCTCTGACCAGCCGAAAAAAAAAGAAAAAAGGAGATGATTAGACGCGGAAGAACATCGTTAGCACTCGATACGGCCACGCATGAAGCGTTGGCCACTCGGGATAATGCGTTTCGAAAACCTGATCCTAACATTTTTCTTTTTATCGAACATCTTTTATAGTAATATCACGGTCGAAATTGTTACCGTTATTAGAGAGATCACGGTGGGTTTGGTTTAAAATTTCCAAAGCATATTAGAGATCAAAGCCTCTTGAAAAAAATACAGGGCATTTAACAACCATTCTCAAGAAGTTTTGGGATGAAAGTTAGCCTTGGGAATGTGGGATTAGCATCGAGCTCTTTGAGCTTTTTGCCAAATGTCGAGCTATGATTTTTTCTTATAAACCTACCCTTACTTATTTTCTTAAATCCCAATTTTGCCCCTCATTTTTTTACATTATTTTTGAATAAAAAATCCAAACCTAGGTTAGGACCGTCGGCCACCAGATCTGCGTTCGGCGGCCGAGGTTACTAATTGTGGGACGACCCTCAGCAATTGTTGTGTGGGTTGCGTGACCCAAGCTACGGCCGCCAGCGTCTTGTGACCTAAGGCGACCCTTGCTGGGGTAGCATGACCCTCGCTTGGGCTCGCGTGGCCTAAACAATGGTCGCCAATGGTCGCACGACCTCTGCGGCCCTCGTCGGGGTTCGCTTGACCCCTGGCGGCCGTAACCCTAGGTTTGGATTTATTTAAAATAATATGGTAGAAAGCTCCTTTGCGAATTTGTTTTGCCAAATACTAGTTAGCCCAATGTTGTTTTTCAAAGGAATTTTGTTACCAAACGGCATTTGCGTTTTTCCAAAACCCTTCATGCTAGAGGTATTTGTATTTTTCCAAAGCTCATTTTCAAAGTTGAACCAAACCTACCCTCAAACGAGTGAGTTGAGTTGGGTCGAAAATGGTCTGACCCATATTGATCCATTTTTATACAGTACAAAATTAACAAAAAGACCAGCCCCAATCGAGTTACTTAGACAATTACACGTTTGATCAAATCATGAAATACTTGTTTCTTATAATTTGTTAAAAAAAATGATATTGCTAAAGTATTCCATTCGATACAAATCTAGTGAGTTTTTCTTTTATAATTTCTTAAAGAAACCTTGTTTTTATTTATAAATTCTGTATTTTATTATCCTTTTTTGTCCCTCCGAAATCCGTTGACCGGCGATATTCTGCCTCGTTGAATAGTTTTTATATATTTTTTAATTAAATGGGTTGTAAATGGATTAAAAGACAAATAAATTGAAAGCGATATCTAATTAGACTTAAATTTTATATCAATTAACAACTCGTTTATTGAAACTCGACTAACTCATATTTTAGTAATTTTATTGAGTATGGATTAAAATACGATTTTACAACCCATATTTAGGGGTGAGCATGGTTCGTAGAACTGAGAACCTACCTGAAATTAGAACTTGTGGAAACCAATCCGATTTCAGGTTTCAAGATATGTAAGCTAGGTTTCATGTTCAAAAAATTGAGGAACCTGTTTCAACAGGTAGATTCCAAGTTTCATTACCTAAAACTTGAAACCTAGAACATGGACCCTAGATTCTGAATTAATTTTTATGTATTTCTTAGCATATGTCTTTGTGCAATCTGACAATGCTCTATGGCGTCCAATTATGAGTATATAATTTGGAGCCAAATAAATTTTTAGGTTTTGGGTTTCAAATATGATGAACTTGTTCTAACAAGTTGATTTATGTTCTAAATATAATATGTATGGAACAAAAAATCGTTGACCTTTACTTTCCCTTGGCGATTGTAGCGTTCTAACTTTGCATAGCTTAAAATGGAAAAAGAAAAGACATCGATAGGTTTCCGAGTACTTTGGAACCAACCCTTGAACTAGACAAGGTAGGTTCTAAGTCCCATTGCATGATGGGTAAGTTTCAGGTTTAAAAAAAATGAGGAACCTATTCTGATAGGTAGGTTTCAGGTCTTAGGTGAAACTTGTAAGTAACCTGAAACCGTTCTGACACCTCTAATCATCACGCATTCCTAAAAAAGTAAAAGCAAGTGCAAAAAGAAAATAATAAATATGAAATAACCAAAAAATATTTTTATAGCTCACTTATAATAGTTAGGCAACCCATTTATGATCTATTTTAAATTCATTTAAGGCTCATTAAATTATTAAAACACACGGCCATTTAAGTCTGTTAAGTAGCTTGTGGTTAGAATATGGATTATTGACTCATTTTGCCTCATTTAGGCCCAAGGATAATGCGAGAACATGATTATTGCTTTTCACTTTTCAATAAATGGATTCATAACCGCGAAAACAAAAGGCATTTACGAATTTGGTAATCCATTTGTTTGGGATCGTCAACTCGGCAAAAAAAAAAGAGAAAAAAAGAGAAAAAAAAAGAAAGGCCGAGTCATTCTTTTCGTGGTTTGGATAAGCTGAATCGAAACAAAACTAGTCAACGGACGATCGTTCGTCGACCACGGCCGAGTCCCCGTCGGCGAAGATCACAAACAATGCCATATGCGCCTCAACAAAATGGGTCGAACAGCTGCCATCCCGGCTCGAGGTTCGCATTCCCACGTGCCGCACTGAGAGAGCGAGTATCAAGCGCGTCCGCACGCGCGGGAGTAGAAAACCCAAAATCCACTTGCCTCATCTCTCTCTCTCTGTTCCATAGAAAGTCAGGTCCTTTGGATACGTCTCTCTCTTTCTCTCTCTCTATCTCGCTCGCTCTGTCTTCTCTCTCTTCTGTGTTTCAGCCAAAAAACGTGAACACAAGTCCAAAATCCAAGAAACCAGAAATTGCCATAAAAGCGCAAAATAGCTCGAAAAGGAGAGAAAGCGCCTCCTCTCCTTCAAATCTCGGAACCCGCACAATGCCATTCCTCACGCAACTGCGCAGGGACGACAGCTCCGCCCTAGGATAGGTGATGGAGCCCAGCGACATCGTCCGGCAGCGGCAGGCCAGCGAGCCCGGGCCCGGCGGCGAGGAGGCCCGCCCCTCCCACCTCGAGATCGATCTCAACGAGATCCCGTTCCCCACCCCCGATTCCGACCCCTTCGAAGTCGTGCGCAGCTTCCAGGAACCCCCGGAGCCCCCGGCGGAGCCCGCGGCAGAGCCCGTCGTGGCCCGCTGGCCCGCGACCTGCGCCGCCTGCGGGGAGCCCGAGGGCGGCGGCGGTGGTCACGTCGTGGTGTGTGACGGCTGCGAGCGAGGGTTTCACGTGGCGTGCGCGGGGGTGATGCGGGGGATGGACGCGGAGGAGTGGGTGTGCAGGGAGTGCGTGGACAGGGGAGTGAAGAGCCGGCGGTGGCCGTTAGGGTTTAAGCCGAACAGGAGGCGGTTCCTGGATATGAATGCTTCGCCGCCCAGCGACGGTGATTGTGATGGAGAAGGGAGTGATGCCGTGATCGAGCTGAGGTAACCGGAGATTTTCATGCGCATTAGGATGATATGGCTCATTTTATAGTTTTTTTTTATGGATTTTGTTTAAGCTCATTTAAGTTGACAAAGGCTGTTTGATAGGTGTTTTTCGCTTTTCTTCATTTTTGGTCTCTGTCGGAGTAATTTTTAGCTCACTTTACTGGTAATACCGAGCGGAGGCTTTATGGGGAGTCTTCTGATAATTTTGATCAGATATATTTTGCTGCTTTAACTGAAACTCGGTATAACGCATCTATGTAAAAGACTGGTGTTGCATGCAAAAGGCAGACGATAAAGTACTTCTTGACTATATTACCAGCTATTAGAATTTTGAAGAACGGTATTTTGGGTTTTTGTTTATGCTCACTTGATAGGAGCCTCTGCGGTTTACCGAAGAACATATACCCGGTTGTAACCTGTCGCAACATCATGCATTTTGCCGTATTTCCTATACATGATGTCGTACAAACAGAAGCTTAAAAATTTGACAGTCAATGAGTGAGATTTACTCTGGTTGATCCAAGGCCACCGCCTACGAGAGGATTAGATCCTCTCGGAGTTGTAGAAACTCACTTTGATATTAGTTGTTTGAGGGAGGTTGAGCTGGCAGTTGCTTTCCATATGCACAAGAGCAGCTAGATTTTCCATGGACTTTGTCTTCTTCTTTTTTAGTCTTTGGCAAAATTCTGGCTTGGGATTTGATCGGTCAAAATGGGTTCATTTCTTATCAAATATTTGATGGGCTGGATTGTTAGAAGTCTTAGTTATATTCAGTGAATTGGTTTGGAATGGTAAAGCCCAAAAGAAGCATACTAAATGGGTTCACAACTTATTTAGACCCATTCCACTGCTATGATTCTTTCTTGCCTTCACTCGATCTTGCGGTTGCTCCCTCCAATCTCTTGCCTCCGTTTGGATATGAGTTTTTCTAAATCGGGTTAAATGTGAAAGTGTTTAGCAAATATCAATCAGGTCGGATATGGGTCGCTAAATTTAAGTTGCATCGAAATGGGTCTAAACGGAATAAAATGGACAATTTGAGTTGGATCATTTTCGACTCGCCCAAAACTTGTTTGACGGGTCTACTTGGGTAAGTGCTTGATGCTCACTACTGCTGGTGTGTGTTTTAACTGGTTACCCTGTGATGCTCCAATGTTGGATTTGTTGCCTGTGTGATGGATGCCTGTGGTTTTGTTGTTTGAACTTGATAATTCACGAAAGGAGGCATTGCTGGGATCAAATGCAAATTTGACTAAGTTGTTATTAGCTTCTTCTCACTCTTCAGAACAGAACTTTTAATATGTCTGCCGCTCATTCTACATGGCAGTTAATGGTTTACACTCTAATTTCCTTGTAGTACCATGTAACCTCATTCTTCTGTTTAAACACGCCGAAGCTTGTTAAGTTTTTTTATGTGCCCCTTAACCAATGTAAAATTGCTATCTAACCAATTATCTCTGATAGTTTCTCAAGTTAAGGAGTGCTCATGGGTCTATGCTAGGAGGTTAAGACATCACGATAATTCAAATGTAGCCACTCTCGACAGCCAAGACTACTTATTTAGCATAAATATTGGAAGAATGCCATTCTCAACCACCTATTCTAGCTGCACATATCGGGCGCAACAATATGGAAGCCTAGGCTTTTCTCCTCAGACAGTCTTGCTTTGTTGCACTACATGCCTGGGTCTTGCCACTTTTTCCCTTGAGCCATATGCCCTACTCGGTCCCAACATCTTGAGGCCATGGTTTCATTTTGGAGTCGTATGGGAGACGAGGGACATGAAAGCCTTCCTCTTCTGGCTATTCCAGGCTGAGCACAACATCCTTATGCACCCATTTCACATGTTAGGCATAACTGGTATATTTGGCGGCTCCCTATTCAGTGCTATGCATGGTTCCTTGGTAATCTCTAGCTTGATCAGGGAATCCACAGAAAATGAATCTGCTAATGAAGGTTATAGATTCGTTCAAGAGGAAGAAACTCGTAATATCGTAGCTGCTCATGGTTCGTCAAGCTGAATTTTCCATATCAAATAACATATTTAATAAAGGCCTTCTGCTTACCAAAGCAGACAATCACACAATTCCGTCATATCTGAAGCTAGTGATAAAATTTGCTATGACAAAAAAGAAAAAAGAACTGTACTAAGTATAATAACTAAAACCTCTTATTCAATTCCTGGATCTCACTGGATTCATCTTAGGTCGTATAGCAGACTGTCGGTATGGGAAATGCCAAAAAAATCACCGTCTTTGAAACCACATCATCAACATTAACATTAACATCAACATCAACAACACTTTTATCCCAAACCGTATTTGAAACTATTTTGGGTAATTACCCTGTTTAATTGATGGTTTCAAATTTCCATGTGGTTACCTGAAGTATTACACACTTCGGCAATGCCAAAATCCTACTAGTCTTATCACTTCATCCAGCTGATAGGGAATGACTGATGGGTCTGTAAAGCAGTGTCTACTCTATGGTAGTGATCCTTGGGAACTTGGTTTAACTGTCCCAATCTGTGGCAATTTGCTCCTGCAGAATTGCTGCGTTGGCATGTAGTAAGCATTAGGGTCGGAAATTGAATGGAATTGTTTTTGACGAGGAGGGTGAAAGCATGCTATATGACAAATGGTGAATCGCGTTCAGTGGTTAAATTTACAATGCTAGCTGTTTGAACTAATATGGAAGTGAGGTTGATGCAGCTACTGAGGGATTTGCACTTCACTGCAGGAGGTGTTCTTATCTTCAAGCACTTTCATTATTTGGTATTTCTCTCTTGGAACGTTAATCTTAAGAAAATAAATGCGGAAAATAGAGAGAAATTGAGCAATAAATTTGACCTTTTTCTTTTTGGGGTACCACAATGAAATAAAAGCCCAACAGTTTCATCTCCGATGAGCACATTGTATTGCCCAAAGTGATCTTCATATTTGTTTTTGCGGGGAACATTTTTCTTGTTAATAGGAAAAGATTAATAATTAGTAAATGAAGAGAGAAAAGTAGAGGATAAAAGGAGACGTAATAGATTGTGTATATAGAAAGACAGCATGTTAAACATATGATAAAAGGATTTTAAATTTTTTGAAAAGAATAAATTAGAAAAAGAAGTTGAGTTGAAGGAATAACGTGTGTCCACCTCCGACCCAACTTTATGCATATGAAATTAATGTAGTCATTCACTATGTTCCTCCATCTTAAGGTGGTAAATAGACTGGGTAGCTGTTGCAAGCGTTGACTCATCAAATGACTGCTCAGCTTGAGGAGTTGGATTGATATCTAGAAGCACTGACTATACTGTCATGTGGGTGTTGGCAATTTTTTTTTCCATATTAATTTCAGCCTTCACCCTTGTGCGTGATTTGTGAACAAGAATGTTCTGGGCATGCTTGCTAACTATCTTTGTAATGGTTGCGGTGTTTCAAGCCCCTCCTTTTGTTCTTGTCAATTGAATACACTGTTATAATGATCTTGAGAACCTACTCTTTATGAGAGGCTGATTTTCAATTGATTTCATTTAGAAAGCGCACCTCGGGTGATAATTCTTCTGGTGGGAATTCATTTGGTGCTCCAGTTAGATGTTCAAGTTATTCACAAACTGGAAATGGATGTCACTTTGAAAATACTGCCGGTGTTGTTACTGAGACTTTGGGAGCTGGTGTTAGAGATATTCAGCATCATCCACTAATGCAGTGTGGAAACTTTGAAGTCGATTTGGGTTTTCCAGTTATCCATCTAAAGAGCAATAATAATACGGTGATAAGACTATCATCTGGGAATCCTAAAGAGTTCCTTTTGCAGACTCTTAGGGATTATATTTCTCAATGGCATGGTGTACTTGATGAAGGTTGGTATGTGGAGTTCAAAGAATCCTATAATGGCTGTGGAACATATGTCTGGTACTGTGCTCCAGGTGGGCTAAAATTTGATACAATGTCTGGGGTTGCTTCTTATCTTGGTTTGACGTCAAACCACAAGCTTGTAGAGCCCAAATTAAATAGCGAGGGATCTACTGTGCTGGAGAAATTTCATCTACCTAGGAAAAGGAAGTCATCTAGGTCTGTAATTAATGGTTTTGCTGAAAGCAGGGGATATCTTACACATGCTCATCCTAAGGAATTCATATCTGACAGTCAAACTATGGAACTGGTATCTAGTAATGGGAAGACTCTTAAAGCCACAGAAGCTGGATCTGAGGAGAATTTTGGATCTGAATTTCAGCGATACAAAGTAAGTGCCTTGATTCTTCTCTCTTTTATCCTCGCACTTGGTAAATTTTTATGAAAAATACTTCCTCTAGCTTTGGCCAAAAAAAGGACAAATTGTTTGGCAAATGATAAAATCAATCAGATGGGTCTTGTATGCTTGTTTCCATAGTTGCTGTTAAGTTTGCTTCCAACTGATATTTGCTACTTCTTGCCTTTTCAGGATGGGCTACCTGTGCAATTTGAAGATTTCTTTGTTCTCCATTTGGGGATAGTTGACTTGAGACCTTCATATCATGAGCTGGACAAAATCTTTCCAGTAGGTTACAGGTCCTGCTGGCATGATAAGATTACTGGTTCAATTATGTTTTGTGAGGTGTTGGATGGTGGCGACTCTGGACCTCTATTCAAGATCAGAAGATGTTCTTGCTCTGCAGTACCTATTCCAAATGGATCAACTATCCTCTTTAGGCGAGTCCTTCGACAATATGCTGAGCCAGATACCAAAGCAACTGATGATGTTATATACTCTAGTATGGACTGTGATGATGATGGTATCATTCAGACAATCCTCACCAACCCTTTGCCTCCTGTAGAAAATGAACTTTCAGCTTGCCTTTGTAATGGCAGAAATGAAGTTTCTGATGCGACAGAAAGCTCTATGCAAACTGATTCCAGTACTGCTCTTGTTCATTATGCAACTTCTGTGAATTACGAGGACTGCCTTGGAGATGAAATTGGTGAAATTGTGGTTGAAGAGCGTTCATCATCCTTAGCTTGGAAAAAATTGTCTCAACAATTTGTTGATGCCTTCTCTGACATCTGTAGCAGGAAAAGCTCTTACAAGCTGTCTTGCAAACACGTAAAAAATGAGACAGTCTCATCTTACTGGGATACGATGGATGAAAAGTCTGTTCCTGCTCCAATTGCTTTGCAAAAATTTTCCAGTTCACCAGTTTTTGCAGGCGTCCCATTGTACAACAGTGATTCTGATGTTTCAACTGATAACTTGCTAAAATGGTTGGGCCAGGATAGATTTGGATTGGATGCCGAATTTGTGCAAGAAACTATAGAAAAGCTTCCGGGCATTGAAGGCTGTTCTAGGTATGTACTCTTGAGCAATAGAAATAACTATACAAGGTCGCTGACTATTGGAAATGGAAACTTCATTGTTAAAAGAAAAGAAGGAGTACAGATCAAAGAAGGAACATTAGATGGTCTATTTGGTCAATTGAGAAAAAGTACAGTGGACATGGATGATCGGCGTAGCCCTCCTTCTGGGACAGAGCCTTGCTCCAGGCTATCACCTGCAATCGCTGGAGATTGTTACCAGGTATAAATGAGTACATTATTTTATGGTTATTACATTAAATTTGAGAATACCAGTTAGAGTGTCCTCTGGTCGAAACATGACTTCATTATTCCTAATTGATGCAGGTATGGGAAGTATTGCGGCGTTTCCATGATATTCTGGATTTAAAAGAGCCTCTCGCTTTGAAGACGCTTGAAGATGAACTTATCAACCCATGGGTAGATGCTAGCAAGGTTGCAGTGAATTTTGGTCAGGGATTGCAAGAATGCCAAGTCTTGGATTTACATTCAAGTGATCATAGGTGTAATGAAACTCCCTCGGGAGCTGCACCCAGTTCACAGTTTTGTGGGGAACATCTGTGTAAATTTAGGTCAATGGAAACAGAGGCAAAGAAGGAATTGACTTATGCTAAAAGCCCATGTATTGAATTCAGTACCTGTTGTGGTATAGCTTTGACAAAGGTGCATAGCTTGTTGCTTGGAGTTCTAATAAGTGAGCTGCAGTTGAAGGTTGCTGCACTCGTGGATCGAAATTTTGAGACTGGTGAATTAAAATCCAAAAGGGGAAGAAGAAAAGATATAGAAAGCTCTCTTCCTGCAAAAAGAGCTAAACTCAGTATGCTATCTATCAATGAGCTGACTTGGCCTGAACTAGCACGGAGGTATATTTTGTCCATTATAACCATGGATGGTAATTCCGACTCTGCTGATGTTACTAGTCGTGAAAGCGGGAAAGTTTTTCGCTGCTTACAAGGTGATGGTGGCGTGCTTTGCGGCTCATTGACCGGAGTTGCTGGGATGGAAGCGGATGCTCTTGTAAGATCAAGCATAAGTTTTTCTGCTCCTTTTTTTGTTCCTTATTATCTAGAGTTGAATTATGTTAGCTCTTCAACTTTATTGTGAAGCAAATTCCTATGAGACTATCATTTCCCCTCTTGAAGAGTCTAATCTGCTAAAACCCACGAACTGTGTACATTGGCTGTAGTAAGGAGTTAGATTGCTATAGATTTCTTCTGAGTCTACTGATTTAAATATTTTTCAGAGAGGCTGCACTGGATGCTCGAGTAATTTATATGGTTTTGATTGAAACATGATCTTTGTTTGTCTTTGTGGATTCTTAGCCTTTTCTTTTCATGTAAATTTTTCATCAGTGGTGGGAGAGTTACACATCTGCAGCTTAAATAGTGCTTCTTTTTAAGTCAACATCCATCCTTAGAATGAATATAGGAAGTGGGTATTTTTTCCCAGTGTGGATGGTATTGTTAGGAATTGGTAGGTCTGCTGCCAATTAACTAGACGTGCTGCTGTATTTATACTCCTGCAGTTATGAAGGAAGTCTAGGATAAAGTTTAGTGCCTGTTGTTTCATTATTCTTCATATGTAATGAGGGGGAATACTAAAAGTAAATATTTTATTTACGTAGACTAGTGAAACTTATGCTGGATTGCACAAAGCTTGTTTTCCTCAGTTCACAACGGAAGAACAAAACTACTTACTTTGGAATCTCTTTGGAAAGTATTATCCAGCTTGATGTTGCCTTTTTTCTTGGGAGGAGTGACAGAGAGGATTAACTTTAGAAATCTTGTTAAAGAAATTAGAGATGATAGTTTATGGATGCTCAATTTGCAACAAAAATAAAGTCACCTAAGGACCAGTTATTTAGAAGTAATATCAAAGGCAGCAGTCAAGGAAATTGCATCCCAAGATGAATTTGCTTCTCCAAGGATAAGATGCTGCTGCTGATGGTTCTTTATGTGCTCATCTGGATTATGTTAGGGAAAGAAAATCTTAGCATTTGTAGGGTGTGGGCATACCCTTTCATTTCAGGAAGACCAGATGGTTACACTCAATGTAAAAATAAGTTTTTGGTTTGTTAGGTTGATTAGTTATCTGTGTGTAACTTTTGCCCGCTATTCGAGTTTCCTTTTTTATACCGCTGATTTATGACTGCTATTTTGAAAAAATGTTTTCATAACATCTTGAATGGTTTGATATCTAGTTGCTTGCAGAGGCTTCAAAGCAAATTCTTGGTTATATGAGCAAAGAAAATGAGTTTCTCACCCTGGAAGTGGAAGAATCAGCTGGACCTGATGCTGTCGAAAAGAATTCTGCCGGTGATGGTAATCTTCCAGACTGGGCCCGAGCCCTAGTACCTGTGAAAAAGTTACCAACAAATGTTGGCACCAGAATTAGGAAGTGTGTGCATGATGCTTTGGCTAAAGATCCGCCAGACTGGGCAAAGAAAATATTGGAACATTCAATTAGCAAGGAAGTCTATAAGGGCAATGCATCAGGACCAACGAAGGTGCTGTCCTTGACTTCTCATTTTTATGATGTCTTATGTTTCTCCTGTGATGCATTGATGCATAATATTGCTTTCTTAACTCAGTGAACTTATCTGGTCCTTGTGCATTGTTCTGTCGTTTGTATGTTTTGCACACTAAAGCTTTCTGTAGGGAGAAATGAACCTGGAAAATTTCTTTTGAAAAAGCAATTTCTACAGATGTTACTTAAATTGGGTTTAAGTGGTCAGAAACCTCTATTTTATCTCTTGGTCCTCTGTTAAATTTGGGGAGTAAATAGAGTTTGCTCCCTTATGAACATTGATTCCAATGGGGTATTTTAACACCATGACCTGAAAATTGTGGAATTCTATGTGATGCAATTTATCTGTTTGCTTTTCTGTTGCCGAATTTGAATTTGGTGTCTATGCTTATGGTCATCATTCATCTCATTGCAATCATGCTGAACTGTATCCTTTTGATGATTGAACACAGAAAGCTGTTCTTTCTGTGCTAGCAGACATATCTGGTGAAGCATCACAAACGAAACCTGAAAAGAAAAGTAAGAGGAGGACTGTCGTTTCTGTTTCTGATGTGATAATGAAGAAATGTCGTGTTGTCCTACGTCAAGCCGCCGCTGCCGATGATGAAAGAGTTTTCTGCAACTTGCTGGGAAGAAAAATAATGAATAGTAATGACAAAGATGAGGAGGGACTTCTTGGATCTCCCGCTATGGTGTCTCGACCACTGGATTTTAGGACCATTGATTTGAAATTGGCAGTTGGGGCTTATGGCGGTTCAGAGGAAGCATTTCTCGAGGATGTTCGAGAGGTATGCTTTTCATGCGAATTGGGGCTTATTTTATGATTCTCATTCAATCTTGATTTTGTTTCCTGCTGTTCATGTAGAGTTTCTATGATGTACCTTTTTTCTTCCCTCGTCATTCCATGGATTTGTCCCTCCTTGTGCATTGGATAGTTAGGCGCGGGTTGCGTTTGCTACAATTGACTGGAATAATGGGGAATGTGGTGGAACTTGGGGAAATGGAACATGATGAGTATTCCAGTTTCTTTGTTTTTGAAGCAATGCTTAGAAATGGAAAATCTAGTAATTATGAGCATTTTGTTAATGAGTACCCATTTACTTAGCAACAAAATAAGGAAATTTTGCAATTTTCAATGCATTGACTTTTCTCGTGATATACGTAATTGACGGTCTCATCATAAATGGTCAAAATTATCCTACTAAAGTACGTGGAAGAGAAGGTAAGGGTACAATTGGAAATGTCTGCACAAGCTAGTAAATGACCCAAGCGGATGCACGAAGTTACAGATCTCTCTTATACTTTACTTTCAAGATATTAAAAATGTAACTTCCATTTCTGTGACTATATTGTGATTGCCCTTATGTGTCATTTATTATTGAGGGACAGATCACCTTTTGATCTCTCTCCCTTTAAATCATTATTATATTTTTAGTTAGTGTTTATTAAAAAACTTCCTCTAATCTGCTGCCTTGGTAATGTAGCCAGCACCCAATATTTCCCAAGACAATGGATGAGTGGAAGTTATTACCTATGTAGTGACTATTGCTGTAGCACGATGACACGAGCAATGCGGGATGATGCTAATTTTGATAATGTGGAGTTTTTAGTTTGACATGGATCAACTTAGATACTTCTGATGCATCCTTTCTTATATACAATACATGTATAGTTTCTTTTGTCAATGGCCAGGAAAAATCTTTATTAGAAACTTATCTTCTTTGTCGAGATTAAAGTGCTAATTGCAGTGATATCTTAGAGGGATGAAACTATTTAGAAATTGTTCTTACTTATTGCTTATAACTCTTATTTATTGTGTTTAAATGGTGATTATTGAAGCCATCCGATTGTAAATGAATTCTGTCTAATGTGAAAATACTAATATATTAGTCAATAATATCAAGCTGGTTTCCATTTTGTAAATAATCAGTTTCTTCCTAAAATACCTCTTATCAAGTATATTGTGTAAAATTTGACACCAGTATATACGAATAATAAAATTTAGATATGCACCTACTGTTTTAATTACACCAATTGCCCTTTCCTTTTTGTTACTCTACTCCACAATCAATTTTTTATCTTCTCTTTCACAACTTTGCATTAGCTCATTTCACTTTAAAACCAAATATGCTTTCATTTCAGTTGTTTAAACAATTTAAGCCTACGGATAAGCGAAAGTGCATGCACAAAATGCGATATACGAATTAAGCAAATGGAATTAATATCATAGAATATTCTCAATCCCATGGAAAACGTATAGAATGAACTTTTGTCATCATACATATTACTTTAAGTGGCTTCAATCTATTGGAATCTCAAATATGCAGAATTCAAGAAATTGTGTATTATAGATTTATCCTAGCTCAAGCACTTTTGGTCCCCTAACTCTTGTCAAATGTACAATTGTTTCCTTGGACCTTTTTTTGTGCCTTTAATTCCCCTAATTTGTATGATTTTTTTAATCTCGTTTTCTATCTTTTTTCTTGTTAGTTTGTAAAATATTTACCGGCCAATCTTAATCTAGCTCATCAATTTCAATATTTTTATCCTTTTTAGCTGTGTAAGTTTTTAACTCCACTGTAATTTTCTTTCACACACGCAGCTTCCGTCATCTTTTCCTTTGTCAGTTGGGAACTATTTCTATATTTTCTGAGTTTTTCATGTGACAGGTCTACATGGAAATGAAGTATCCTCTTTCCTGTAAATGCATTAGTGATTGATAGCAGAAATTGCTATGTTGTGTATGTTAATGGGCTTCCTTTCCTGTATGTCAAATTCTCTGTGCAGTTGTGGGATAATGTAAGGACTGCCTTCGGGGATCAGACTGATGTGGTTGAGCTAGCTGATAAATTATCTCAAAATTTCGAGTCATTATATGAAGAGAAGGTATGTAAATCTGTTTTTCTTTATTTGTGAATGAGTTGCACCACTATCCAAATAAAAGCTTCATATTGTCCAACAGATTAGCAAATGAACATGTGTGTGTAGGTGTAGGATGTCATCCGTTACCTTAATTTGGATTCAGATTAACGAAATTTTCTCAAGAAACCAACCAAGTGACAAGACAGATTTATGCTCACATATCTGGTGTGCAATTTTTTTTTTTTTAAGTAATGGTTATGCAGTATGTAACACTTCCAACTTGTAAAAGTGTTGCGTGATTTGAATCAGCCATCTTATATAGTTAAGTTACTTATGACTCTTGGTCTTTTGTGTTCCTGTTGGGAGGTTACGTTAATTCCGCTCCTTCCATGCAGGTTGTCACTCTTGTTGATAAACTTCGGGTGTATGCAAAATCAGAATCATTGAGTGCAGATATAAAGAAGGAAGTTGATGATGTTCTTGCCTCTCTAAGTGAGCTTCCTAAGGCCCCATGGGAGGAAGGAGTCTGCAAAGTTTGTGGTATCGACAAAGATGATGACAGTGTTTTGCTATGTGACACATGTGATGCTGAGTACCACACCTATTGCTTGAATCCTCCACTTGCGAGAATTCCCGAAGGAAACTGGTATTGCCCTTCTTGCGTTGTCGGTAGACGCTTAGTTCAAGATGTGTCCGATCAGAATTATGTCATCCGCAAACACCGAGGTAAAAGATTTCAAGAAGTTACCCGTGACTATTTGGAGGCACTCTCGCATTTAGTATCTAGAATGGAAGAAAAGGAGTACTGGGATTATACAGTTGATGAGGTACATTCGATAGACTTTTATATACTCTCTAAAGTGAGCTGTTAATTGCTCTTTGGAACTTGCACATATTCTATTTTCAGTTGTCCATGGGATATTCAGATATTACTGGATATTTATGTCTTCCTTTTTTAGTTAATTTGGTAAATTTGTTCAAAGTCATTTTCTTACATAAATCTGTAGACAAGAACATTTTTTTTGGGTGGGTAGATCTTGGATTGTTATTTAGGACAAGAAAGGAGATTTTGGTTGGCACATTTGCTATCTTTTAGATTGGCCATTGCTTCAAAGATTGATGAGATCGGCCACAAGGGTTGTTTTTTCCTCCCTCAAGTGCACCTTGAAAACCTCTTTTAAGTATTCTAGAAAACATTTCTGTTTTTGGAATCTAGAACTTGGAAAGAGACTGTTCACAAGGTATTTTCTTCTTTAACATCCAAGTCAACATCAACATCAACAATACCTTTATCCCAAACTAGTTGGGGTTGGCGGTCGATGAACCCCAAAAAATCATAAAAATAAAAATAAAAATCTAGGGAGGGAAAAGAGAAAGGGAAAAGAAGAGAAAAAGAAGTGTCTATTATTCTTTAACATCGAAGTGACGTGCCAAAAAGAAAAAAGAAGTGTTGCCTTTTGTTCTGAAAGTTCGAGAAACCTCTGCAATAACAGTGTCTATTGGATGTACTTTTGACTTTAGATTGCGACAAAATCCAACTACATATAATGTGCAACTACTATCTACCATTAATAAGGTTTATCTATGCATTACTTTATTATATGTCTTACTATTGATAGAGGTCATTTTTATTGTCATACCTATTGATCTTTAACTTCTGTGATTTATCATTCTTGAGAGATGCGTCTCTAAATGTACTAGCAAAAGGAAAATGAAGGGAAAATGACACAAATGGTCTCTGAACTTTGGTGCGATGTACAATATCGTTCTTGAACTTTTAATTTGTTCAATGTAATCCTTGAACTCTGGTCCAATGTTCAATGTGATTTGGGAATTTTCAAATATATTGATATAGTTTAAGGATTACATGAACAAGTATCAATAGTTAGGGATCACATCGCACAAATTAAAAGTGTAGGAACAATATTGCACATTTGGCCAGAGTTATAGGACCACATTGGTCAAATTAATGTGGCGTTGCACATTGGACCAAAGTTATAGGGATCATTTGGGCTATTGTAAAAAACCTAAAGCAACCATTTGTTTTGAATACTATAAATATGCAAAAAGCTGAGTAGAAAGTAATCCATGCAAAGCATGTGTTGTAAGACTGCTATAGTGATAATTCTTGACTCCTGACTTTCACATTGATTTCTCTGCCTGAATAATGAGAATTATATTGTTACCTACTAAAGAGTTCAAACAAATTTCGAGATACTTCGGATGGACCAGTTATGCTTCTCTAGTGGTACATCTACTTGTAAATTTATCGAATAGTGTTTATCTTTTTTAACACTGGTTTGTCGATGACGCAAAAGGGTTGCCATTATGTATGACTCCAGAAGCATCCTTTAGGAAACTTAATTCTGGTCAATTAAAATTGGAAGGCTTAATTTTTGCATCACTATTTTTTGTTTTCATCTTTTGAGGGGCCTGTTTTCATACTTATGACAAGAGAATAATGTGCATTAAAAAGTTCAATTTAAAAGCTTAAATTAATAGGTGGAGGGAGATCACATGAAGAGAAAGAGCATTTAGGACCCATTGTCAAGTGATGTGGAATAATACTCCAACACCCTCACTAGTCGAATTACGAGTAGTAAATTCACGTGGAGTTTTGACCACGTATATTCACGAAAGGGATAGCGCTGTCTCTAATACCATGTTAGGAAGTCCAACCCCAAAGCTTAAATTAATAGGTGGAGGGAGACTACATGAATATAAAGAGCATTTAGGATTTGCTGTTAAACGACGTGGGATAATATTTCAACAGTGTGAAATGTATTGACTGGTGGAACATCTGTTTTTTGGCCGCACGACAAGAATTTTTGCTTTTGAACCTCCAAGCCTGCAATAATTTGCTTATGGCTGTTAGCGTTTATAACAAGGTGCTCAATGCTGATTTTCCTCATGGAATGAACGCGTTTCATCTTATCATCGATTAATTTTTCAATAAGATCCAGGCAAGTAATGTTTATTCCCACGTGAGAAAATTACTGTCTTAATTATTATGAGTGCTAGTTGGATCATTTCGTGTAGCAGTGCTCTACACTTGGCATATCCAAGGTCCATCATTTCTTTAAGCATCTGAAATAATTTGCCATTGCTTGCTATCTAAACTAATAAAATTGAAAGGTTCAACCTGATGCTACATGATATGAGATCATCCCTTAAGTAGGAAGCAGTGGTTAGCACTCTAAGGAACCTGTGAGGAGAAACATCCAGGATATTTAAGTAAAGGGCGGTCATGAAGTGTGCTGGCTGCCTAAAGAAATCGCTTCAGCAGTTGAGTTTGGCTGAGGAAAGTCTTTAAATTAGTGAAAAATATTGTGCCGAGACACTTGGAGTGAAAATTGTTTGTTGAATTCATCCATCAGAAAAAATCCTCAATGTTCACTCACCACTCATTAAAAAATGTACAGCTTGAAGCTGATAAAAGAAAGTCGTGAAGCTTGAAGCCCACTCAAATTGCTAAAGCTTTCTTAATTTGAAGTGAACTTGTTTTCCTCTTAACTTGTTACTGGGATGAGGGTGGTTCAGTTGTAAGTTGGTGGGAGACTACCAGAATCATAACAGCTTTCATTTGTCAGGTTGTGTTATTATTTGGCGGTAGTTTCCACTTATGAAATCTTTTTGGCATGGTGCAGAGGACCTTCCTGCTCAAATTCTTATGTGATGAGTTGCTTAACTCAGCTCTTGTTCGACAACACCTTGAGCAGTGTGCAGAAATATCTGCTGAGCTGCAGCAGAAGATGCGAATGCTTATTGCGGAGTGGAAAAACCTGAAGGTAAAGGAAGACTACCTGGTCGCAAGAGCCGCAAAGGTTGATGATGCCACAAATACATGCGGAGAGGTTATGGGGAAGCATGGTTTAGACCCTACACAATCAAACAATACTAGACGTATTGTTCATCAGCCAAGTGAAAGATCCAAGAATCTTAATATCCTCCCTGAGCTGGGACTTGTGGAGGCTGGTCCTGAAATATGTGGGCTTAATGGTTTTGACCACTCATCTATTGCTATGGCAGAGAACAGTCTGTACAGGGATAAGGTAGGTAATCCTACAAACGATGAGTGTGAACTGGTGGACAATGGTGTTTCCGATGGCGACGGAAAACTGCTTGGCAACACTCTATCATTGAGGGCTTCTCAAACCGATGATAGTACCGTGAAGTCACATGACTCGCCTAAATTGGATCTTTTTCAAGAAGTCAATGACCCTGAAAGAAAAATCTTTGAGCAAGACTGCTGCCTCTGTTCTGAGTCAAGAAGCTTCCCTTGTACTCAGCACCTTGATGATCTGAGTGATTCAACCCACCAGGTTGAACTGACTTCTGTGAAAAATGAGCTTTCAGCTCTGCAGGAGTCAATTAGCAACGTAGAGTCACAGCTTGTCAAGCTATCTTTACGCAGGGAGTTTTTGGGTAGTGATTCTGTTGGGCGATTGTACTGGGCTACAGCAATGCATGGCAGTCGGCCACGGATTGTAGTTGATGGTACTTTAGCATCTGGGAAAAGAAGGAAAATGTTAAATTCTGTGGTCCCAGAGAGGAACGGTACTCATGGTTCTTTTCCCATTGCAGAATCGTCTCTAATGGGGTCAAAAGCTTGTTGTCCCTTCATGCTCAAATCAAATGGAGCAGCTGCTGCGAATCAATCATGGATTTTTTATCAAACTGACGATGAAATTGAGCAGCTCGTTCGATGGTTGAAGGGTAGTGACTCAAGAGAAAAGGCTCTAAAAGATGCCATTTTAAACTGGTGGAAGTTTAAATTGCGGGATTGTCAAGAACCTGGTGGCCAAATTTCTGATGCAAGTGAAACGACTTCAGAAGGGTGCTCGATTGGTGAAAACTTAGTAACTTCTGTTTGTGTGGCTACGAAGGCTTCCTCTTTTTTGGAAAGAAAGTATGGCCGTTGTACGGAAGTGGAATGTACAGGTACTTTGAAAAAGCAAGCAAAAAAGGCAGGAGTACCCAGTGAAGACAGGATGTATCGGTGTGAATGTTTAGAGCTTATTTGGTCATCTCGATATCATTGTCTCTTCTGCCACAAGACCTTTCTCACTGATGATGAATTGGAGGTGCACAATGATGGCAGGTGCAGTTCAGGATTTTCAGGGCATCAGAAGGGTAAAGAAAATGCAGACTCATCCAAAAAGAAAGGAAGTCTCAAGTCTGATTCTGCTTGGATAGAAAGAACAGGTGGAAAGGATGTGAATGATAACAGTCGAAACCTTGATTTATCCTCAGATTTGATCACATTTCAGAATGAAGGTTTAGTGTGTCCATATGACATTGATGAGATAAGTTCTAAGTTTGTCACAAAAGATTCGAACAAGGATTTGGTACAGCAAATTGGCCTTATCGGATCGAATGGGACTCCATTACTTGTGCCATCTAGGCCTTCTTACCTTGATGACTATGATCCATTTCTATTGTCTAGTGGAGATGCCAATGTCCCACCTAAGGAGGACAAGGAAGTAGGAGTGACCGCTCTTCGTGAAGATAGAAGTGTACGCAACACCAACACATCCGAGTGTTACAATACCAGGCCTGGAAGTGAGAATATTGGCACACACAGGGACGCTAAATCAAGCTTGGCCTGTTCAGAAGGGAAGGAGAGAAAACCGCTACATAAGCGCGCTATGGCAACAGGGCTTGGTCAGCGCTGTGTGGTGCCACAGTCGTCCTTGAGACCCTTACCTGGCAGGGTCTCTCCAATTTTGAGACAGTTGAAGATTAATTTACTTGACATGGATGCTGCTTTAGAAGGTGAATATTTGAAACCATCAAAAGCACATCTGGAAAGGAGGTGGGCCTGGCGTTCGTTTGTTAGATCTGCAAAGACTATCTATGAGGTTAGTGTAACTCACTTTCCTCTCCGTTTAAGACTTTGATGTCTCACAATGATGTCTCACGATCATAAATTAGGTTATTTCTTTTTGGCTAACTGCATTTAATACTCTTTTGAGAAACACACACTCTGTCTTCTCAGATGGTTCAGGCGACAATTGTCTTGGAGGACATGATTCAGACAAAGTATCTAAGAAAGGAGTGGTGGTATTGGTCATCCCTCTCTGCTGCAGTTAAAACCTCCACCTTGTCTTCCCTTGCCGTGCGTATTTATTCCCTGGACTCAGCAATTCTATATGAGAATATTTTGCCCGACTTGGACTCAACTGATATTGTGGTAGACAAGACAATACCCTCCACTTCGGATCCAATCGAGAAACCAAAGCCCAGCAGAAAGTCAAGCAGGAAAAGGAAGGAGCCCGAGGGTTGATGGAGCACACAATTATGTGTAGATTTTTTCCAGACAAAGCTGACCCTAGCATTGAGCTTATCCATTAAGCAATTCAAGAGGTTACTTTGAGAAGGGAAGAGAAGCCCCAACTAAGCAATTTATTGCATACATTTTGGCTTCTTCAGGGCAATTCATGCTGACCGCAATTATGTAGGCTAGGAAAAGGTTGCTGCTTCTGATTGGTACATGTGTATATAGCGCCAGATCTGATTGGCATTTGTGTATATAGGTATAAGGCTGACATCTTTGCCTGTCGGGACCGAGGTAAAAAGGAATCCGGCGGTTTATGAGCTTGGCGTACTAATGCTATCGAGAGATCAGTAGGCTAACCAAGGGTGTACACGTTTTTTGGACCAGATTTTACTGAAGCTTTTGTGCTTACTCGGGATGTTGGAATCAAGTGGAGGAATTTTTCTTGCAGCTCACGGCTACCAGATTTCGTCGGTAGGAAGATTACTGTAAAAAGTTGAACAAGTCGAAAAGGAAAGAAAAAAAGAATGTTGATAATGATGCAGCTTAGTGATAGACAATTTTCATTCTTTATGTGGGTCTCCCTTTCCCTCTCTCTCTATATTAATGTGTGTGTACTTATATGACGGCGGTACGCTACTCCAGGGCGGTAAGAAGATACAGAAAGCTTCCCGATGTGAGGTATTCCTACCATCTGCAGGTTGTGTAGAAATTAATCGGAAAGTGTATTTTTGTCCAATCTAATCTCAAACATCCCCTACCTCTCAAGTCTTACGGCAATTTCTTTTGAATTCTGGCAAGCAACCACAGTGTAAAGATATGAGAGGAAAAACTGAGACTTTTTATTTCTCATGCCAAGGTGAGAAGCACAAAACACCGGGAATAGCGGACCAACCCAAAGGTCCTGTAATCCTAATCATCAGACGGCCATTCCAACCAGAACAACATGTTCAGTGTCTCTACAATTTATTTAACATCATATGCTAAAGGAGGAACATAGCCAAACTTTTTTATGACAAGACATACAAACCAGGGAGAGATCGAATATTCATAGTGAGAACAGAGAGGTTTACAAGGAGGCCGCAATCTCAAGACCACACCCACCAGCCCATTGGTTCCTCCTCTTCTTCATGATGTGGCTGCTCGGTCACAGCAGCGAAAACGCCCGAGTAGTAGCTCCGGCCATCATCGCTCCCGTCATCCTCCGACTGGGCTACACATCCAGGGTAATTTTCACAGAATAAGTATGAGTTGCAACTGTCCACAAGCTGTGGACCTTCCTCGTCGATCACTGCGCTTCCCCCACTCCTCGAACTCTGCCTATCCTCCACCTTCGCACTGAATTGGAGGGTCCGTACATCTGCCTCGTCCACCGGAGCTGGGTCCGTGAGGCCTGTCACTGGAGGTGCTCCTTCGACTTCCTTGCCTTGAAGTTTTTCTGTCAAGGAATAGACCTGCCAATATAGAACGGTGAATAATATGCACAAGGAACATAGATTAATCCTAGTCCCCGGTTGGAATTCTCAATGATACTATTGGAGGAGAATCTACTTTAATAACGAAAAATCATTCTTTCAGGAAAGGTAACAGATGCTGATGTGAGAGCACATCCATGTACGTGATTGATGATAGCTGTATAATATAAAATGGAGGTCAGCGACGTGCTATTTACTCTTAAAATGTAAGGCTAAATGTCTGCCGGTATCTTCATCTCAACTTTCGTTGACCAATGGATCGAAATCCTTAGTTAAATCAAGGGTCATCTTGGGTACACGCTATCAACTGTGAATTCTTGTAAGTACTTGAAAAAGTGCACTAGCACCCAAGCCAACTGTGAATAGCTTCATCTGGCCAAAATAAAAGGAAAAATACGAAAAGTTTCCACCCAAGTTTAATGAGTAAATTCTACATTTACTGGTAAGTCCACTTCATTTCATCCGTGCTTGTACATGACAAGGTTTTGACCATAGAATAGACAAGGCATGATAAGGCATACCTCCAATTTGAGCTTCTCATTTTCCTTCAACATGGAATCATAGTCTGAAAGAAGTGAATCATATGAAGATTTGAGGTAATCATAATCCCTTTCCAGTTGCTTCGTCTTCCACCGAGCCCGGCGATTCTGGAACCACACAGCCACCTGCCTCGGCTGCAACCCCAGCTTCTTAGCCAGCTGGGTCTTCCGCTCGGGTTCCAGTTTGTTCTCTTCCTCGAAGCTCTTCTCCAGCAGGAGCACCTTTTAATTTTGCCCAAAAATATTTCATAAGTTCTCAGCCTATTTAACATTAGGTGCCATCCTAAGGTTGTTCCCCTTCTTCCTTAAAAAGAAGAAAAATTTGGTCTTTGATTTGATAGCTGAGAAGAAATGGAATCTGAATGCTGTATCTCACTTAAGAGTCTGAATCCAAGCCAACATTCCTAAACAGTTAGAACATGGAAGTCCAGCTGAAGATGGGCGCTTTCCAAATGATGCATATTCTTTCTCCATAATATGGTCATTTCGAATTATCTTTGGTCATCCGACCATAGGGAAGGTCAGACATTGTTATCTTATCGGATCAAATTCAGAAAACTCACGAAAGGAATACGGTTCTGTTTAGATCAGGACTAAAAGAGTTCAGTATCTGAATATGCCGCAGGATGAGGGGAATACAAAGGAAATGGAACAACTGGATAAGAATCTGATCAAAGCATATTGTGTTTGATCTTGAATTGTCAAGTACCTGCTCAGGAGTTAGGCGACGTTTCTTCTCAGGCATCTGCTCATCGTAATATTCCTCTTCCAAAAGTTCGTCCGGCGAGCAGAAAAACTGACGTCTCTTCCGGGATTCCTCGGTGCCCATCATGGATATTGAACCTGAAACACCACAAATGGTGTAAAGAAACGAAATTTCTACTCATCAGCACCCAAACCCCGATCTTCGAGCAACCGTTTGCAAATGAAGGTTTCCCTCTATTAGCTGTTGAGTTCCCTGAACTTGTAATTTGGAATAGACGCATTGAAGATCAACTAAAGAAGACAATTTTCCCAAGCTCAGAGCTTTCAAAATCGAACCATCTCAAGCCAGGGGAGGCTAAAAGATTTCCAAAATTCTTCGATCAAGCTAAACAATCAAATTCAAAACAAACCGGCATGGAAATTCATCATTTCGTCTCACAAAACTAAAAAAAAAAAACAAACAAACTGCCTCCTTATTTATGCCAAACGACAAGATCAAACATTAGGAAAAGCAACAAAACATACCAACTCACAATAGTCAAGACCCAAGAACAAACAGCAAGAGAGAGAGAGAGAGAGATCACCATTTTCAAGGAACATGATGTTCCCCTGAAGCGCGGAGGAATCAAACAGAAAACGCCCGGCCTCCATACCCTTCTCAGCCCGAGTGGATCTCCAGCGACCTTTATACGCCGGTGGGCCGACCGAAACTCGGGCGGCGCACTGAAAAAACACTTATAACAGTACGTAGATATACGTAGAACGAGTTACACTATGAATGCGCGGGGAGCTTGTCAATTAGAAGAGCATGAGCTTGTGGCGAAAGAAGCTGGTCGTCCACAGCAATCTCGCCGGAGTCTCCAGCGGACATATGCAAAACCCCATCATGCCACTTCTTCCCAATACACTACCCAGCTCCTTCTCTCTGCGTTTCCCTCTCCTTCTTTCGCTTCTGTTCTTGGGTTGGAAGCTCCGGTTGAAGAGTCAGTGGGCCTCCATGAAAGCAGCCTCTACTCAACGCTTTGCTTCTGAAGCGGAAAGATCTGAGACGCCGGTGACCGGAGTTTCAGATAACGGCGAGAGAATCTTTTCGTTGCGTTTTTTCAGTATTTGGTGTTGGCGTGAATGTAGCTAAAAGTCGAAACTTGGAAGAGGCGATGCGAGTGGCCTTTATAGTAGGAAAAAAAATATAAAAAAAAGGTGCTTTTCTCCTCCTCCTCCCTTCCTTTTCCTCCTTTTTTTTTTTTTTTTTTTTTTTTGGGATTGTCAAGGTGAAAAGCTCGAAATGATCAAAATACACTTCTTCTATGTTTTATTACTTAACTCTTTATTTAGAGATAATGACATGAATGGTTCTAAACTTTATTTAATCTTGAGTTTATTTCATCAGATATTGACTTTTAATGAGTATATATAGTAACACAGGCATGGGATTCGCAACATTATGTTGATTGAAAGATGAAATTTGATTTATTCAAGTAATGCCGATTTTTGTCCAGAAAAACCACTGAATTTAAGCTTTTGAGATGTATGTTTTCTAATAAGTGATGGATAATTAAAAGATGCCAAATTTTTTTCAATTTCAAACATGGGCCGCGTCATGCAATCGTATGCACTTAATTTTCCGGCTTTCTTTTGTTAAAAAAAGATAAATAGATTTAAAAAAAAAATCCTTGTGCTTGCCATATGAAACTCAACTTTGAAAAGTTGTAATTTTATTGGTCCTTCCTTTACGGGGGCTTTTATAAATAAAATCCAAATGCCATTCTCTCCTAGAAAGGAGAGGTACATGATGCATGATGCATGATGCAATCCTCACATTGAAGTTGTGGATGCATCCACCAAGAAATTGAGGCCTTATTCCGTGTAATCTTACTTTCCCTTTGAGGTTGCATTTTGGTATGTTTCAGCGGTCAACTATAGAGAATAGAATACCACGACAATATCCGAATAGTGAGTGTGATCCGTCGAGTTTTGTGGATCCCACACGAGATCCATTGGACTTGTATGATTCTGTTGCGGCCAATAATTTCCATGCGATCAAAGGTGTAACTCGTTAGGATAGGTAGAGAGGTTTTGTGGAATGTACTAATACTCACAAAGTGGCAATCTCTTATGCACGTCCAATGAACACTTATCATAGTTAGAAGTGTCGATGGGTCGGGTCTCGGTCCGGCCCGAAGGTAAACAGTATCGAGTTTGGGCCGCGCCGAGCCGAATTATTCATATGTCAATTAATTTTAATTTTTTTGAAATTAAAATTGATTGACAAATCTACCAAATGAAAAAAATATATAAAATAAATTAAATTAAATTAAAGGGAAAATACATATGTTAACAAAAATCCGAGCGTCGGGCCGGCACGCCCAAAAAAGACCTAAAAATTAATTGAATTTTTGGGATGAACCGGTCCGAAACTTTTTGACACCACTAATATTAATAATCGCCTGAGTATCTCAGTAAGCAGCACCGAGGGAATTTTTTCATCTGGCTTTAAGAACGAATGATTTCCCATCTCCAATTTTTATTGTGGCAAAAATGTGATAATTCGAACTTTAGATTTTGAGCGAGTACCCTTGCGGAACCTTATCGGGTTGAATTTGATTAGTTGCTGTGATAATACAAACTGCGAGATTATCATAACAACAACATTAAACCAAAAGCCAAACGTTGCAAACCTACTAACTAATTGTTTTTTGCTTCAAAATTATTCGGCTAATCCCAGAAATCCCAGACGAGTCATCATCTTATCCATAGCGAGAGGATTTCTCTCTCTCTCTCTCTCTCGCGGCATCTTGGCTTTGGAATATCTACCTCCTCTCAGACCGACCCAGAAGCCTTATCTTCATTGGCTTCTCTCATCTCTTGTAGTAATTTCGTCTCTTGTTTCATCTGGAAACACCCTTTTTCCATGTCTTTGTAGCACCTTGGAAGCTCTTTTCTTCTGGGCACTCTCTCATGGCAGCAATCATATCCTGCCACTACCGCCACTCCTGCTCTTCCCTCGTCACCTCGAAGCGGATTGGCTCAAAACTGCCCACAAATTGTTTCGTCCATCTGAGCACACAGAGCAACAATGTCGCGTCGGTCAGGCGGTTTGTGCCCCGGTGTTCTTCTAGTCCAAGCGGTTGTAGCCAATGGCAAACTCATCAGAACAGGGAGGTGGGTTCGATTAAAGATTGTTGCTTATGTGAAGTTTTGAATTTTCACACAGTAGTCTTCGTTAGGACGCTCGTTCGACATTTACCACCAGGTAACTGTGGCATTTTGACTTCCAATCTGTTTGCTGGCACCGGTTGGGTTATGGTATAATGTTGGTACTTAGATTGGATCGTGTTCATGGATTTGAGAAAAGCGCCGGTCGGAATGAATAATTTGCTGGCCGTAATCTTACTTCAAAGGAAGGTCTCCTATTCGTTAATTTCTGCAACTCCCTTTGAGAATCCAATGTCTTATGCTGGTTTCACTAAAGAAAGGTTTTGAAATTTTGAGCAGAAAGGGAAATCATTTTCCTTGAGAGAATGTGCGATATCTATCGCTTTGGCAGTTGGATTGGCGACGGGAGTGCCTTCGTTGGATATGTCTACCGGCAATGCTTATGCTGCTAGTCCTGCTTTGCCTAATCTTTCTGTCCTAATATCTGGCCCACCGATTAAAGACCCTGAGGCTTTGCTAAGATATGCTCTTCCCATTAATAATAAGGCCATAAGGGAAGTTCAGAAGCCGCTCGAGGACATCACAGATAGTCTCAGGGTTGCGGGGCTCAAGGCACTTGACTCCGTGGAGAGAGTAAGAAACCAAAGCAAGACTTCATTTTGATTTTACTTGGCAGTTTCCAAAGTTTCTTTTGTTTCTTCAGTTCTTAGTTTTAGAAGACCTTGAAATGAACATTATTGATTATGAATCTACTATGAAAATTATAGAATGTGAGGCAAGCATCTCGAGCACTCAAGCAAGGTAGAAATTTGATTGTATCTGGCTTAGCTGAGTCAAAGAAGGACCATGGAGTGGAGTTGCTTGACAAGCTGGAAGCTGGAATGGATGAGCTCCAAGAAATTGTAGAAGATAGAAATAGAGATGCTGTAGCAGGCAAACAGAAGGAACTGCTTAACTATGTTGGAGGGTGAGTTAAACAATATGCCATCCTTCACACCTTGACGTTTTTTCTTGTTGGGCAAAGTCAAGTATTAGTTGATGAAAAGACGCAGAAGATTGATCTACGTCAACAGTCCGTCCTAGGAGAAGAAATTCTTAGACTTTGGCGCAGCTTGTGTGCAATGTAAGTTCACCAAATAAAAAATTCAGCCTTGCTAATCTGGGACGATGAACCTGGTATCGATTCTTAATGGCGGCATGCTCATAGTTGTTGAGTCTTTTTTTATTCTGTTCTATTTTTGAAGGTTTTTTTATACTTAGGCACTCATGGGCCTTAGTATATCCATTATTTACCTAATAAAGAAAAAAATGTCAATATTGCTATGTTTTGCCTTAATATATCTGCTATTTACCCGATAAAGCAAAAGAATGTCAATATTGCGATGTTAGCTTGAAAGATGGAAGGATCATGTGAAATTAATCCACTCAAGAGGTAAATCCTTCTCATAGACACCCTTGTCATTGACTGCAGCTGAGATCTTCCTGGGGCATTGGGTTTCTGCAGTGTTGAAGAGGATATGGTGGATGGCTTCCCTTATGAAGTTCCTGAAGAATACAAGAATATGCCTCTCTTGAAAGGCAGGGCTGCCGTGGATATGAAGGTCAAGGTCAAGGACAATCCCAACCTGGAGGAGTGTGTGTTTCGAATAGTCTTAGATGGTTACAATGCACCCGTCACTGCTGGGAATTTTGTGGATTTGGTAGAGAGGCACTTCTACGATGGCATGGAAATCCAGAGAGGTAAACTATAGCCTTCCAATCTTCTATTTAATCTTTCACCAAAAGGGGGAAAAACAAAGCCTTTTGGAACTACTGTTGAACACGCTGCTTTCTAATTCAACTTAGATGGATATGGTCACAAGAAAAATTTATTATCCTCATTGTTGCTTACATCGCAGTTAACTTCATCCTTTGGACTGGCAACATGTTCAGGAGAACTGTGCTATCCCTGAGGCTAGCTTAAGATCTAGCAGCAGCAAATATGTTAGCTAGGATAATTAACAATCTGTAGCTAGGAGACATCAATTTTCCTTGGATAACCTGTTCTTATAGAGGCTGATGTAAGTCTTTTTCTTTTCCTCCAGCCGATGGATTTGTTGTTCAAACAGGTGATCCCCAAGGTCCTGCTGAGGGTTTTATTGATCCTAGCACTGAGAAACCCCGGACGATACCTTTGGAGATCATGGTGGATGGGGAGAAAGCGCCAGTATATGGAGCAACACTTGAAGTAAGTCTCTCTATCTGTGAAAAGTCCATAGCAAAAGGAATGAGAGTGAAGGAATAAGAAAGCTCCAGTATATGGCTTGGCTGTTTTTCTCCCATGTGAATCTTATTGATCAACTGGCAGAAGAAATATTGAAAAGAAATGTAAAACTTCTTGAAGTGAGCAAGAGAACGACCTCTCATGCCTTTTGCATGATCAAACGTTTGTTGAGTACAGTGTAATGCAAACAGTGAGTGGTTGTCCCACTGCATTTTACTCAAGTGAACCGTCACTCAATTTGAACTAATCGATGGGATGAAATTTTTTGGCTAATTGTACAACTGTTGTAACTTGATGCTTTTCATCTTACAGGAGCTTGGCCTTTACAAGGCTCAAACAAAGCTTCCATTTAATGCATTTGGGACAATGGCCATGGCCAGAGATGTAAGATTTACTAGCTTTACATGGCTTTGCTTTACCGTTTGGTCATTCTGATAAAGTCGGATGGATTTCAGAAAATCTATGTTCTGTGTATTTTCTCACTTGACAGGAGTTTGAGAACAATTCCGCATCAAGTCAGATATTTTGGCTGCTAAAGGAAAGTGAACTGACCCCTAGTAACGCGAATATATTGGATGGCCGGTACGCAGTTTTTGGTTATGTGACAGAAAATGAGGATTACTTAGCAGATCTTAAGGTTGGTGATGTCATAGAGTCGGTGCAAGTTGTCTCGGGCCTGGATAATCTGGAGAATCCTAGCTACAAGATTGCTGGCTAGGGTTCTTCCTTTTCTCTTCTTTTTCCAATATCGTCTGTTTGGACACTTTCCATTAGAGCTTTGTATGACTCCAACATGTAGTCGTTTAAGGCTAATTCTTCTTTGTCTGATTCTTGTCATTTATGAGATGTAAATGTGTTATCCACATTGAGAATGTATTCTTTTTTGGGATTTGCATCTATACCAAATTCAGATCTACTAGTGGAATATAGTCCGTGTAACGAATTGTTGGGTGAAACTGGCAATGGCAAGCTTTCTTCTTCTCACTGTTGAATGGGATATGACCCGTAGAACTCCGGTCAGCGGTTGCAGCGCAGTTGCAATGAATTCCTCATATTCCGACATATGTCGGACAGACTTATTCATTCTTTTGAAATCTTGTGAGATTTCAAGATTGACTTGATCTGATAAAATAAGTTGTGACAATCTTGTTTAGCTTTTCATTCCTTATATTTTTTGATATTTCTAGCAGCTTTGGTTTTCGAGGACTAGTTTGGCCATGGTTATAAATCTTTACCAAATTCAGTTTATCCGGTCAACTTTTATCGGCTAGCGCTGAAGTGGTAATTTTTAATAATAATTTATTTATTTTTCAAATATTTTCTTCTTTTTTTTTTAAGAAGAAAAGACGAGATGAATGAATTGTCTAATCCTATAAGTAACATGTTTTCTTATTTATAATGATAATGAGGGTGCATAGTAATACATTGGACATTTTCACACATGATACTAAATAATAATCTAATAACTCATAACATCTTCTCTTAAACTGAGGGCTAAGGCAGTATATCAATCATACCTAGCTTGTTACATATAAAGTGAACTCGTTGGCCAGTTAAAGATTTAGTAAACGCATCTGCTAGCTGATCTCCAGTACGAACATGAGAGAATGATATTACCATGCGTAAGCTCCTGTTGAACAAAATGACAGTCAATCTCAATGTGTTTTGTTCTCTTATTAAAGACAAGATTTGAAGCAATGTGAATTGCTGAACTACTATCACACCATAACGAAGTAGGATCACTTGACCTATATTCGGTCTCATTTAGAAGATGTCCAGTGGCTGCCGCAATGGCTCGATAATCTGCTTCAACATTGCTCCTCGCAACAATGTCCTTTTTCTTACTTTTCCATGAAACTAAATTATCATCAACATACAAAGCATATTCAGAGATAGACCGCCTATAAGAAGGGCAACCGGCTCAATTAGCATCAGTATAACACTCAATACAAGCGTGACCATGAGCAACAAAAATAATTACTTTGCCAAGATTACCTCGAAAATATCTCAAAATCCTCAAAACATCATTCCAATGTGATTGTCTAGGTGATGTCATAAATAGACTAACCACACTGACCAAATATGTAAGATCAAGCCTAGTCATCATAATGAGATAGTTTAGTTTACCAACAACACGTCGATATCAGTTTAGTTTACCAACAACACGTCGATATCTTTCAGGATATTCAAACAACTCACTCTGATCAAGAAGAAGCTTCAATCTCGGTTCCATGGGCGACTATGCATATTGAGAGTGTTGCACGTTAAATTCAGCCAAAATATTCAGAACATACTTACTCTGTGACAAGGAGATACTTCCTTTCTCCGAGCCACCTCGATGCCAAGAAAGTATCTCAAATCACTCAGATTCTTCGTCTCAAAGTGAGTATGTAAATATCTCTTCTGTTCAACAATTACCTACTTGTCATCCTCTGTCAATATAATGTCATCCACAGATAAACTAGAAAGATACATCCAGTTGTAGCACGACGATAGAATAATGCATGATTTTTTTTAGACTAAAGCAAACCAAAATTCTAAACCACTGAGCTGAATTTGTCAAACCATGCTCAAGGAGACTACTTCAAACCATGCAAAGAACGATGGAGCTTACAAATTTTCCCTCCCTGAGGAGCAAACCTTAGGGGTTGCTCCATATAGAAGACATCCTTAGTAAGATCGCCGCGAAGGAAAATATTATTGATATCTAATTTATGGAGAGACCAAGAATGCACGGTTGCAAGTGATAAGAAAAGGCGAATAGAGGCCATTTTTGTCATTGAGGAGAAGGTCTCATAGTAATCAAGATCATGAGTTTGGACATAACCCTTAGTAACTAACAGAGCATTCAAACGAGCAACAATTCTATTAGGATTGACCTTTACGACAAACAACCAATAACAACTAATAATCTGAGCACCAGTAGGAAGATCAACCAAGGACCAAGTCTAATTGCGTTGGAGGGTACTCATTTCCTCCTCCATAGCCGAACACCAATTTGCATGTTGAAAAGCCATAGAAACCGAAGCAAGTAGGAAAATAGCATCAATATTAGCCACAAAAGCTGACAAATTCACTGATAAACCCTTGTAAGAATGTGTATAAAGAGAGCGATCCCTACAAGAACTATAGCTCTTATGAAGAGCAATAGGTTGCTTGGTTGTATCAGTCTCAGTAAATGGATCAACTACATAAGAGACTAGCTTAACAGGAGGATCCTCCACTAAAAAGACTGGTTTAGAGGGAGAATTGTCAATGGGGGCAATGTCTAGTGAAGACACTAAAGAGATGGCTGGATGAGAATAGATAAGGACATAGTCAGAAGATGTGGACTCGGATAAATGGGGGATTGGATCAGATAAACTAGAACCAGTTGCAGAAAAGTAAGGTTGAAGCTCTATGAAGGTGACATAATGAAAGGTGCGCATTCTTTTTAAAGTATGAGAATAGCAACGACAACCCTTTGATACTCGTGAATAACCAAGGAAAATACATGTGAGTGCACAAGGATCTAGTTTTGATATACCTGGACGATCATCATGGACAAAACAAATACACCCAAACAGTTTAGGAGGAAAAAAAAAGAGACTGCAATCAAGAAAGAGGAGCCCATGTGGAGTATTACCCCAAGAGAAGAAAGAGACATGCGATTAACGAGATAACATGCTGTTAGGACAGCATCGCCCCTAGAATTTCTGTGGACCATACATATGTATAAGAAGAGCACGAGTAATATTCATTAGATGTTGATTCTTTTGCTCAGCAACATCACTTTGTTGAGGTGTGCGAGCGCATGAAATATGGTGGCTAATACCATGAGAACGGAGAAATTGTGGAGATGATTCGACATATATTCCCCCTATGATCAGATTGTAAAGCCTGAACGTTATGACGGAATCGAGTATGAACAGAAAAATAAAACTCACGGCACATAGAAAATAACTTAGAACATTCGTTTATTAAGTAAACAAATGACATTCTTGTGAAATCATCGATAAAGAGAACATAGTAACGATAACTAAAGGATGACACAACAGGACTAGGTCCCCACATATCACAATGAATCAACAGAGCAGTTGCTCGTTGAGATACACTTGATGATAAAGAAAACGGTTATGCTTTGCAAGCTGACAGGACTCGTAATTTATTGTAGACACCGAACGAAAATGAGGAAACAATAATTGCAATATAGACAGAGAGTGATGACCCAGATGTTAGTGAACGTCTATAACATTTGTCTCTTTCATTAGCGCAACTCGATTAGACGTGATATCCAGTTGGTAGATCCCACCATTGACATTTCTCTTACAGATAGTCTTCCGTGTCTACAGATCCTGCAAAATACAATAATCAGGGTAGAAAGTCACAGAGCAATTCAAATCTCGTGTGATACGACCAATAGATAAAAAATTAAATAGCATGCCAAGAGTATATAAATAGAAGATAAGGAGATCTCATCGTAAGGTCGTGTAACTCCATATCCTCGAACCGTCAAGGATGACCCGTTCGCAATAGTAATATGGCGTAACAGAGATGAAGACTGATATGCAGTAAGAATACCTTTATTACTCATCATGTGAGCACCTGCATCAGAATCAATAATCTAATTATCAGATAGAAGAGTTGCAGATGCTAAGATAGAGGAATAATCAGATGACTGATGTAGTTGTGCAACAGAAGCAGATGTAATCCAACTCCTTGAGATGTGAAACTCTAAGTAGCGAGAATACTCCTCTGAACTCATTGTGATCACCTTTTGGTCCATAGGCATACTCTCAAATGCAACATGAGCAGATGTAGTTCGTGAATCAGAAGCCATCTGTGCAGCTAGTAATTTTCGACAATAGCTGCGAAGATGTTCAACAATACCGCAATAATTACAACTACGAGTCTCCTGACTAGGACCAACACTACTACTAGGACCTCTCCCTCGATCATGGCCTCCACCACTATAGCCACCTCCTTTATTCGTATATAGAGCTGCAGTCTGTTCACCAACCTATAAGGGGGCAGCTATAACCTCTTCACGACTCGTAGTACGAAGAACACGAGAATAACCTTCTCCAAGAGGAGGAACTCAAGTATCTGAAAGGATTTATGATCGAGCGGTGTCAAACTCAGCTCCCAGCCCATTAAGATAGCAAGTGACCAGAAATTGATTTCATTGTTCCTGAATAGTAGGCGGACTAGATGTAAACGGGACTAACCGATCAAACTCATTAGCAAAGGATTTAAAATCCTCGTAATATCTCTACAGAGGCCGACCACGGCTTCAACAACATACAAACAACATCATAGAGTTGCGAAAAATCATTCAAAGAGGAGTATAAGTCCGTCAAATCACCCAATAATGCCTTGACACTATCAGTATTGCTAACAACGGTCTCGATAGAAATATCTATAGCATTCAACAATTAACTATCAATGCGACAATCAACGGTGTGTCATTTATCATAAGTCGAGTCATCCTTGCTTAGAGGAAGCTAAGCAAGATGATGAGATAATCATTGTTCGTTGAAATTATTGAAGACATTCTTTATTCAAAATGTGTATGTAGACTGTCTCGTCAGAATACATTCGACGAACTTAGACGAAATAGATATAAAGGTTGGAGCTTATGACTGCATCACATCAAATCCTGTCACGCCAGATCTATTCATGGCTAATCTAGTCTTACCAGATTTAGTAGCGATGCAGAGAGAAGCGAACTTAAAAAATAATTTCAAAAAATACTCGAATTTGATTGAATGATGGATGAATATTACAAAGACGGACGTACTATATATAGAGATAAGACTCCTTTAGGTAATAGAATCGTTAAAGATAACATTATTAAAATCATATCTAAGTTAATCTAAGAGAATTTGAATCAAATATTGCAATAAAATTGCCTATATTAGAAAACTGCCTGAAAAATGATCTAAACGACAACGAAACGTTAAAATTCATCTTATCTCACGGCAAAGCAGTGACTTTGAATTAGACGGTCGTTTCACTTGAACCGGCCAAATTTGAGCGTGATCCAAAATCATTTATCCTGAATCAGTGAAATTTTTTCGATTTTCGCCGATCATGATTTTCAAGATAATTAAACGCCAACTGTTCTACATCACATCAGCTATTGGAGTCTCTGTATCACTCGACATAATAATGAGTACTCAATCTAGACACACTACATTAATAAAAAAAATCACAAACTCCACTGTTTTATAGATCTGGACATGCAAATCAAATCAGCCTTCATGAATAAAAGAAAATTATCATTGATCAGATCTAGATTAGATCTAGAAGAAGAGAATGGTCGACAAAAAAAGAAGCAAGCTGAGAGAGAGAGAGAGGTGGTGGTGATGGTGGTGGCGGTGACGATGACTAGGGTTAGGGTTTAGGTTGGGGTGGCGGCTAGGATTGATTCTGATGCCATGCTCGAAGAAGAATAAGAAGAAAAGAGAGGAGATAAATGAATTGTCCAACTCTCGAGTTTAGCATGCTTTCTTATTTATAATGATAATGAAGGTACATAACAATACAATGGACATTCATGATAGTAAATAATAATATTATAACTCATAACATTCTTTTCTCTTTCTTTTTTTTTCATAACATTCTTTTCTCTTTCTTTTTTTTCCTTCTATTCCTTCCTTGAGCCTATGTTAGCCGGATTGGCGAAAAGTAATTAAAAATACGAAGGAAATAAAAAATTATTAAAAATTGAGTACGTAAGTAAAAGTTGCTGAAGTGAACTGAATTGACACAAATTTAAAAAGGTTATGATTGAAATAATAAAATAAATAAAATTAAATTGATACAATTACAATACATTAATTTTTTTTATATATTTTTTCCCATCTCTTTCTCCGTACTAAACCTGATTCAAGAATCTCGGACTTTTTGCTGTGGACATGAGGTGATGTCCAACAGCAAGTTGTTTCACATCTTAAACCATGAGCCCCAAGCAGACGTTGACACATCCTAGTAAATATCAAGAACACATGAAAGTTAGAAGGTTTTGGGTCAATAAATGTTTTCTTTATTGCCCATAACAATAATTACAGTCAGTTTCCCCCCTCAAATGGAAAGTGGTAGTGAGGAAGAGTAGATCAAGCTTTTCTGGATCCATAACTAAGAATAAACATAGGATTCTTGACCTACTTGAAACAAAATTAACCCAAAAAGAGAGAAAAAGAAACATAAGAACATGATATCTATGCCTCCAACCAAATGCCCTCGGCCCATGCACTTCCCCCTCTTTGATACTATTACATACAGATCAAATTCCAGATGTTCTCCTGAGATCCTTGGACTGTCTCTTTAACTCAGACATGGCTGCACCCACACCATTCAAGGACCTCGGTATCTGCGGAAACAGAAGCAACCCTGTGGCTGATCGAGAGGGATCATACCTCCTCCTTTCGAGGTGTCGATGGCCTCCAACATGGCGACCACCTCGTCCATTTTGGGTCTCTTGTCAGGATTAGCATCCCAGCAGCGTTTCATGACATTCGCAAGCGAGCTCGGACAACAACGGGGGATCTCCGGCCTCAAATTCTGTTGATCCATGCAAAAGTTTTAAAAGTTCTCACCTTTGGATCTAATGCTAAATTTGTCCAAATCAGCAGAAGAAAACCAAGTAGATTAAAATTCTCACAGGAGTCGGTGTCTTTAAGAAACAGCGAGAAAAATAATTTAATGAATCCAACAATTAGTGGTTTCTGTCCAAATTGTCCAATCTTAAAACCGTGGCTTTTCGAAATGCCTCTTCTGATTTGTAATAGCAGTGTCAATGTCTCTGCATCCACAAAGTGCAAGCTAATAGCAAGCACTAAGGGCAGGAATCTGTACTGTCTAATTTATCAAGTAACATTGCATCACACTGACCTGACGGACAACAGCTGACGTCACTTCGGAGAAGCTGAGATCAGGATATGGCATATCACAACAGTATATTTCCCACAAGCAAATGCCGAAGCTGTATACATCACACTTCCTGTTATAAGGGCTACCATTGAGAACCTGCAAGTCAAAAGTCACAAATTTTGGATTAGATGTGAATGCTTCTGAAGAGTTGGACAAAGCAAACAAGACAAGACACCAACCGGAGTGACATTTCCCAAATAATTAAAAGCAAACAAGACAAGTCACAACTATAGCTAACATTTATTAACAAATAATTAAAGCTTAATGCGCATCTGTCAACTATAGAAGCGTCTCGGTATCTGTTGCAGCATTTCCTGTCCCAAGCTTAGCTCTTTCCTTTTCCCTCCCGCCAGAAAAATGAACAACAAATATTTGCCGCAATGGTATGCAGGCTTGAAAATCTAACTAGAAGATCCAGGATTATGGAAACTCAACCAGAGAAATTGCAACCAGTGGAACAGAGAAAAGAACGAAGAAACTGCTGACGATTCTGATGTGGTTAGCTATGATTCCATTTATACAAGTGAACCACCATCCCAAGAACAGATCAAATCAAGGTATGGAGAGCCTTGAGGGATGTCTAAGCTTATGCATGTACTACCAAGTAAAATTTCCTTCCATCATTTAAGCACAAGTTATCATTCAAATGAAACACTTGGGTAGAATATGTTTCATATCTCCGTGTGAGAGAGAGAGAGAGAGAGAGAGAGAGAGAGAGAGAGAGAGAAAGGGGGAGAGAGGAAAGCCTTAGGGTACGCTCAAAAGTGCAGTCCATTAGTGGAGCTCGCTACCCTTAGTCAAGTGATTCGCTCAGTAAACAAGTAGAAAAAGGCCTTCTTCAAGTCAAGAATAGGAAGAGAGAAAGAGAGAGAGAGAGAGAGAGAGAGAGAGAGAGAGAGAGAGACCTCTGGAGCCATGTAGCCAAGAGTTCCTGTCTCACCAGTCATGTCATGAGGATTGGAAGCTTCAATTCGAGCAACCCCAAAATCTGCTATTTTAAGAGTGCGCGTCTTGTCCAAGAGCATGTTTTCAGTTTTAACATCTCTGTGCACAATTTTCTTGGAGTGCAGATAGCTCAACCTGTAAAAGCAATTGAATGAAACTGAAAGAGTTTAACCGCAATATACGAAACTGCACACAAACTGGAAATGCTGAAACAAATTGAACTCCAAAGATCAGATTCAAAAGATAAAAGAGCATAAGATCTCAACCCTCGTGCAAGATCAAGAGCCAGTTGGATGACTACTTTGAAAGCCAGTTTCTTCCTTCGGTTCTTGATGAGATAAGATTTTAGAGCACCCCCAGGGCAATACTCCACAACAACACAACAAAGGTTACTTGGCATGCCAATATGACCATTCTCAGTTTGTATATGTAAATCTGATGTGCCCATGGTCGCCCCTATGAACTGCCAAAGGGGAAAAATGAGAAAAAACAGCATGAGTACAAGATTTGTTGAACTTCTTCCAAAGCATTCAAAAATTGACATATTTCCTTCATAATAAAAGTCTCAGCAACTATTCATCAACATATGCTGTCCACCACAAAAACTTAAGCAAGATTTGAGGAATCTCATTTTGGAAGGTCAAAATTCTTCGAGAGGTGAAGTAAAGGAGTGGAGGGATGTCATAAAATGACCACAGTTCATGTGGGTTGCATTTTAAATAGTACTCAAGTATAGGCAATTGACTGAGTCTCAACTCAACTCATTTGGGACGTTCTCACAACATAACCATGAGCTCCCAACATAACATAGCAGCTATACAAAAAAGAGCAATGCTAAATAGCAGCTATACTACCACTGTCACAAGTCCCCAAATTGCGGCAAACAATAAGTTTATTTTGGGTTCACACAATTATCCAGTGAGAGATGAATCTAAACCTAACACTAGCTAGTCACAACACATCTTGAAAGCACGTGGACTGTACTTCCAAGAGGAGTATGAACATGTAGTTTATCAGGGGCAGGACATAGCAAACCAGTATCTGCATTAGACTTCTGACCAAAAGAAAAAGTATGTAGACTTGCACCAGTAATCCATGGCAGTGTTCAATAATCAATAAGAGTCGCAACATGTTTTATCTCTTACAACTTGTGCTGCAATATCATAAGATTTGTGGTTCCTCCCAACCCAGAAATGAAGGAGAGCAACAGATACAATGCACTGCCTTGTTTAGAAAAATTGTGATCATTGTCCTAGAGCCGGTTATCCAGGGGAAGCGTTAGAATGAATGACCCAAATAATACCTTGGTCACATTTGGATGCTCCAGCTTGTGCCAAACAGCAACTTCTTGTGTAAATGCTGCTCTGAGGGAAGCTATTTCAGCCTCTGATCTGTGTCCCTCTTCCCCCCAGTCAAGAAGTTTGACTAGGCATAAAGAAAAACGAGTAAAGTTCACTCATGTACAGCGAAGTCAGCGAAATCGCAGAGCAGGTAAAATCAGACATGCAACATCTTTTATAAAGGCGCAGTGCAGAAAGAAGCACAGTATCCAGAGTTAAGCACAACATTGATATTATGGTTTCCGTTTATAGAGGTTTTGGATATAATCCCACATCTCGTTACAAGTTATAAGCTAGTCCATGGTTTCCGAGTGACGATTAATTGATAAGCAGATATCACTAGCTGTGCCAAAAAAAAAAAAAAAACAAAATTTACAGAATACCCATACTCCTAGTATGTATTCAAGCTGGAGATTAAGTGCAGTTGCTTGCATCAGTTTCACTGATGTGAAAGGAGCCATGGTGATGCAAGGTTTCATAAGGGCAGTCAAATTTGTGTTTGGGAGCAAAACACTATTAACAATTTCAGTTTAGTCACCTTAACTTTTTAGAACATTACTTTTTTATCCAAGGAGTGAAGCGACGAGACATCAGTGACCATCAGAACACATTAATAGTGGGGGAAAAGAAATGGAAAAATAATGCATTAATGCACCCAACTGCCTAACTCAAGAAAATCTCGTGAGTCACGGATAATAAAGCTGACCACTACAGACCACTCATAAATAATTTTTGCAGCAAGACGCAGGAGAGAAAGAAATTCCTTTCCCAGCGATTTTTCTCGATGAACTGCAGAAATGAAGCTAGGAGCTGCCAAAGTATGCACATGAAGACTGGAAACGTAAAGGATGATGGGAGAAAAATTGAAAAGCAAAGGCTTATGACCTGAACTTGGAAGAAATCCCTTAGTCACTGCTCATTCGAAGGTAGCAAAAACCATATCATCAATCCTAGGAGAATGTTCCTTGGTTGAGGTTTCAAACAATGAACTAAAACTTGCATCCTCAACACTAATCAGAGAGTCTATGAAAACGAACAACCCCATATCATCTGAGCTAAGAGAAAAATTTCGGGTCTCCATAAGGGGCAATAAACAGTAATGGGTGTTCTTTTTTCAACGAAAGGAAATCAAAATTTTCCGAAATGAGAAGCTCAAAGCCAGCAAAAGAGCCCCATATACAAAGAGAGGAAGTAAGGACTGTTTCGAGTACCTGCGACGTCTTGGCCGTCGTAAATGCCACGATGAACAGTGCCGAAAGTGCCGCGAGCGATGACGCTCTTGATTACGAGCTTGGACGGGTCAATCTCCCACTCCTGCCTGTTCGCGGCGCGACTCCCGCCACCGCCGTTCGCGGGTCTCGTCGCTAATGCATCGCTCTCTTGCCTGCCGTCGCTGTTGGCGCTGTTGGTATCGGCGTTCTTGTTCTTCTCCATTGTCCATGCTCTGCTCAGGTGCCTCTGGAGTTGCTCGTCCAGGCTCTTCAGATCTATCTGATCTGCTCTCACGTACCCTCCTCCACTCTCTCCCTTCTCCTTCATCTTCGCCCTTTGCAACCCCCTCTCTGTCACTCTCTGGTAATGCCGAAGAGACGAGATCAGAGTTTAATGCAGGTGGGCGTGCAGGGAGTGTGTCGCTTATGCGCGCGCGCGCGCCTCTTTGGCTGTGTTGGGTGCGTGTGCAAGTGCTTTTCGTACTGCTGATACTGCAACGGATCGTTGAGGATGATGATGATGGTTATGACTATAATTATTAGGATTTAGCTTGGGTTTTCCAAGTGCTCTCTTTCTTTTCGTCCTGCTGCTGCTCCATCTACACAACAGACACACAACACACACTCTCTTTCTCTCTCTCTCTCTTATTATCTTTCTCTCTCATCTCCATCTCTCTCATCCATGTGGGCACATGGATTTTGCCTGAACACGACGTGTTTTTCTGACCCACCTCTCTCTCTCTCTCTCTCTCTCGTGCTTCTTGTTGGTTCTTGAGAGGATCACGGTCAATGGACCTTTTCATATTTTTTTCTCAAAACCGTTCATTTATCTTTGTTCTGTAGGAGAAGCCAGTCCCTTTCAGACATGGGGCTGTGTCCTTTCCTGCCGTCGATGGTACCGGCAGCCGTTGAAAGCAGGGGAGGTTGCGAAAGGTAGTTGGATTCATTACCCTTCTCTCATAAAGCGAAAATGGTAAAACCGGGATGGATCACCATGGCCGATGATCCTTGAAAGTTGATATAGAAAGTTTCACATCTCCGCGAGATGTACCATTTGAGCTACATTTATCGGCTGCAAGGTTAGTCGAAGCTAATAATTTACGGACCAAGGTTGTCCCATTCGCAAACAAGGCCGACGATATTAAGTTTATGGCTTCATTTACCATCAAATCAGTATACTAAATGATGTGGCCGATAGTGAATGGATAATTAGGCAAACGCGCCTTTAATATTCAATAACAATCTGTCACGTTGTTTCAACATATCAATTTCGTAATCTAGATTTAATAGGCAGGCATACTGCATCTCTTTAAATTGTTGAAGATAGGTTTAGTGGCCTCCACGTGATGCCCGACCATAATTTTTCGGGGATATTACCAAAATTTTTTAAATTTATTATAATTATGTCAAATTAATTACAACCTTTATTTTTTTTTTCAACAGGGTGTCGAATCTTTTGCATTTTCTGTGGGTTCTTCTTGAAAAATTACTTATTGAGTTATGGCACCAAAAAAGACTTTTAAATTGAATGGTGTGGTGTAAACAAATACGTACTTTGCCAACACGAAGGGTAATATTCATCCTGATGACTACTGACATGTGGAATGTGAAGTGTCAGAAGTGATAATGTCTGCACGACTGCAGTAAATTTCATTGGAAATTGATCCAACGCACATGTCATTCGCGAAAGATGGTCTCATCCCGTCATCCATCCAGGCTCCATGGGATCGTTCATATCAAGCAAATACACGTCATCTCCATATCATATTTCAATCACGAACATTAGATAAAATTAATAAATAAAGCGTATTTGAATCAAAATAATACATTGTTGATCCGATGAAGTTGAATATATCGTCCATGGGAATAGATCTTCATCACTCTTCTCTATACCAATTGAGATGAATGTGTATTTTTCTCTTAGTAATTTTATGGCGAAAACGAAAGCGTAAGAATGCGAAAGTATTAGGAAGCGTTAGCCGTTTTCCACAAAAGTAAATCTTATATAAAGGGAGAGATGAGATCAACCTAGAGCTGCCTAATCTTAACCGTCTATCAAGGTTTAAAGATAATGTTATAGAAGCTCAATCGGATGTCATAAAATATTCTATAATATATTTACTTAAATAATAGAACTGATAGGTCATATAATTGGAATGGATCTTATCAGACCCAACATTCTTTCACTTGGCCAAATGTTTTTTATTAACAATCTAACTCATGAGGCTTGACAAAACATAATCAATCATATATAACATCCCTTAAGTAAGGTCATGTTTAACATTTATACAGAAATTAATTGAAGCTAGTATCCATATTCCAAAGCCACAGTATCGTTCTCCAGTAACTATTCCAACACAAACATCAAACACATCTAAAAGTCATGAACAATGATAGTTCATACTATAAAATGTTCATGTGGTCCATATGTAATTGCTTATTTCAAAAAGTTTAAAATGTGCACATATAACGAGAAGCAACAAATCATAAATTCAAAATTCATTACATGAGGTGATCACAAATATAACATAATGTCTCCAAAACCATGGTCTAAACTAAAGTCTATCAACCAAACACATGCTAGCAACATGTTCTCGAAATAGATTGGGTGGTAAGACTTTCGTCAAGGGATCCGCTAACATGGCTTTCGTACTAATATGCTGAATAGACACAATTTGATTTTGAACTCTTTCTCTCACAACAAGATACTTAATGTCAATGTGTTTTGATGCACCACTTGACGTGTTATTTTTTGAGAAGAAAACAACAGCCTGATTGTTACATTGATCTTCAATGATCTCGAAATAGTATCAACTGTCTCAAGTCCCATAATGAAGTTCCTTAACCATAGACCATGAGAACTCGCTTCATAACATGCTACGAACTCTGCGTCCATAGTGGAAGATGCAGTTATGGACTACTTTGCACTCTTTCATGAGATAGGTCCTCCAGTGAGCATAAAAATATAACCTGATGTGGATTTCTTAGTATCGATGCACCCAGCGTAATCAGAATCAGAAAACCAATAACCTCAAGGTTATATATTCTCTTGTAGGTAAGCATAAAATCTTTTGTACCCCGTAAGTAGCACATCACTTTCTTAGCTGCTTTCCAATGACTCATTCCTGGGTTTATTTGGTAACAGCCAAGTATTCCAACGACATATGCTATATCTAGGAGAGTACATACTTGAGCGTACATAAGACTCTCTACTGCAAATGTATAGGGAACATGCTCCATTTGTATAAACTCCAGTTGATTTCTAAGGTATTGCAGTAAGCTAAATTTGTCACCCTTAACAATAGTGGCAACACTGGGAGAGCAGTTATACATGTTAAATCTCTTGAGAATCTTTTCAATATAAGCTTTCTGAGATAGTCCTAAGATCCCTTGAGATCTATCTCTGTGAATGTCAATGCCTATTACATAAGAGGTTTCACCAAGATCTTTCATCTCAAAGTTATGTGAAAGAAAACTTTTGATCTCGTACAACATGTCCTTATCACTGCTAGCAAGTAATATATCATCTACATACAATACTAGAATGATAAAATTACTCCCACTGATCTTAAGATATATACTTTGATCCACTGCATTTTCTTTAAAGCCGAAATTACTAACCACATCATGAAACTTAAGATACCACTATCTTAAGGCTTGTTTCAAACTATAGATGGACTTTTTCAATTTGCATTTCATGTATTCCTTGCCCTCAACCACAACACCTTGTGGTTGTGCCATATAGACATCCTCTTGCAAATCTCCATTAAGAAATGTTGTTTTCACGTCCATTTGATGTAGCTTTAAATCATAGCGAGCTACTAAAACCATGACTATCCTAAAAGAGTATTTCTTCGACACAGGAGAAAATGTATCGTTATAATCTACTCCTTCTCTTTGAGTGAAACCTTTTGCAACCGGTCTAGCTTTATACATTTCAACATTATTTTTAGGGCCCAGCTTAGTTTTGTAGACCCATTTACAGCCTACAGCCTTGGCCCTTTTAGGCAAGTCTACTAGGTCCCAAACATCATTAGTTTTCATTAAGTGCAACTCATCTTTTATGGCTTCTAGCCACTAAGTTGAATGATCGCTTGTAACCACTTCACCATAGGAGATATGATTAGTTTTTATGCCAACATCACAGTCTGACTCATCTAGATATACGATGTAATCATTAGAGATAGCTGATTTACTTTCTCGTCACAATCTCCTAAGAGATTGTTCATCAATAGGAGAAAGAATATGTTCTCCATTATGAGGTTCTTCATTAGGCACCTCTTCTGGTGGACCCAAAACTTCTAATAAAGGTAATGGTACACTAGAAGCTATAATAATAGGAACCAAAACATGATCTCGAGTAGAAACTTGATCTCGAGTTTCCTCAAAGTTTATTGTTCTAGGTGCAATAATCATCATTTTTTAAAAACACCGCATTTCTAGTTTCAACAAATTTAGTGGCATGTGAAGGGCAATAAAATCTAAAACCCTTTGATCTTTCTAGGTAACCAACAAAATGACAAGTTATGGTCCTTTTGTCGAGTTTCCTCATTGGTGGGTTATATATCTTTGCCTCAGCTAAACAGCCCCATACGTGAAGATATCTCAAACTCGATTTTCTTTTTGTCCACAATTCATAAGGTGTTTTAACCATGGATTTACTGGGAACCCGATTAGGGATATGTATGACCGTTTTAAGAGCTTCAACCCAAAGACATTCTGGTAGAGTGTTATGGCATATCATACTTCGTACCATATCCATTAACGTATGATTTCTTTGTTCAGAAACATCATTTTGCTAGGGAGCACTCGGTATTGTATACTGAGCAACTATGCCACAATGCTCCAAAAATAAAGTAAAAGCACCAGGATTATGATCTGTGTTGCAAAACCTTCCATAATATTCTCCTCCACGATCATATCTTACGACTTTAATCTTTAGGTTGAGTTGATTTTCAACTTTAGCTTTGTAGATCTTGAATTTGTCTAGTGCTTTAGATTTATCATGGATAAGATAGACATAACCGTAACGTGAGTAGTCATAGATGAAAGTAATGAAATACTTATGACCGCTAATACCAGGAGTAGGAAAAGGTCCACAAATGTCGATGTGGATAATTTGTAAAAGTCTGTCACTCCTTGTGGCACCATGTTTATTGCCATTTGGGAATTTCCTTTAATGCATTTAATACAGGTGTCAAAATCAGAGAAATCTAGAGAATGTAGAATTCTATCCTTAATAAGATGTTCCATTCTGCCTCGTGATATATGGCCCAAGCGTTCATGTCATAATTTTGGGGAATTTTATTTTCTAATTTCTGTTTCTTACCAGTTTTAGCAACTCCATCACTCACATTTATTGAAACTAATGATTCAGCAAACAAAGAATCTAAACACAATTTGTAGAGATTTCCCTCTAACATACCATAACCAATAGTCACGTCATAACTAGAAAGGAGCAACCTTTATTCTCAAACTTAAACGAATAGTTATAAACGTCAAGTTTTGAAACAGAAATTAAATTTCTAGTAATACTAGGAACATAAACAGTATCAATTAAATTCAAATTGAAACCACTCTTCAACACCAAACGGAGAATGTCAAAAGCTTCAACCGTAACCTTTTCTCCATTTCCCACGACAATATTACTGTCTCCCTTATTTAGACTCCTCCTTAAAAGGAGTCCCTGCAATGAATTAGTTATGTGTAGAGTTGCACTAGTATCAATCCACCATGTATTTAAATGAGCATCAACAATATAGGACTCATAACAAACATGGCTTAATAAAGTATTACCTTTCTTCTTCAACCATTGCCGGAATTTCGAGCATTCTTTTCTCACATGTCATTTACCTCTACAGAAATAACACTTAGGACCACTTGGTCCTTTTGAACCAGAAGAACCTGCCTTGTTAGTCTTAGAGCATGAATACCCTTGTTTCCATAATTGAAACATTTGCCATGTATCTTTCCTTTTCCTTTGTTCGAACCAAAGGTAATTACATGAGCACCATCAGGTTGTTCGGATTTCAGCCTCTCTTCTTCTTGGACACACATAGAAATCAACTCGCTCATCTTCCATTTCTCCTTTTGCGTATTATAGTTGATCTTAAAAGGACTGAACTGTGCATGAAGAGATGTCATAATGAAGTGAACAAGGAAACCTTCAGAGATTTTCATATCCAAGGACTTAAGTTGAGCAACCATATCATTCATCCGCATTATGTGCCCACGAATGCCATTGATTCCATTATACTTGAGGGTAATCATTTTAGAAATAAGAGCAGTAGCTTGTGCTTTAGAAGTGCCCTCATACTGCTCCTCAATATGAGCAAGGTACTCCTTAGCATTGTTAGGATCAGAAATAACTCCCCGAATAGCGGTCATTATCGAGCCTTTCATAATCATTAGAGATATGCGATTAGATCGCTCCCACTTTTCATAAGCATATTTTTGCTTAGTGGGGCTTTCATTTGTGAGTTCAGCAGAAGCGTCAACACGAAATGCATAGTCCAAATCCATGACTCCAATAATGAGGCTTATTTGCTCTTTCCACTTCTTAAAGTTTGCACCACTTAGTTGTTCAATAGAGGAAAGATAACTAGTAATAGCAGCATGATTGTACGCTAGTTCAATAAAATTATGCATATTAGTACCTTTTAGAAAATCCACAAAAATGAATAAATAATTTAATTCATCATTACAGTAGACTGAAAAATAAGCAGTTCACTTACTTGGAAAGTAAAATACACAAAACCTTACCAAAAGAAATCCAAAAATTATCTATAGCCTTCTGTTGGGTTGACTATAAACACGTTAAATGCGTTCTTACGAAATTTATCAGCAAATTTCATAAGGCAATAATAAGTCAAATTAAATCACCATTGGGCAGAATTAATTTGAATCGCATATTTGTAAATTATATGCATGTCATATTATCATTCTCCTCAAAATTAAATATCTTAACTTTCCATTGGGCTAGTTACGAATTTAATCATGAGCATAACATAAGACGGTTTTGTCAAAATCTAAAACTATTTAAAATAATAATCTACCGTTGGGTCGATTGCCAGATCAAATAGTTTAGAACCGCAATAAAGAATAAAATTTATTTGATATAATATATTATCTTGCCCCCAAAGCTAAAATCTTTTATGTCCATCACCGGTCTGGTAATTGACGAACCATGGTATATACAGTTAACCATTACCACATCGTAATATTGTCAAGACCGCAAAGCATTAAGTCTTCTTAATTAAACCTTTTCTAAACAAAACTCTCAGAATGCACTCAAAGGTATTCGTGGCATTAGCATTTCACCGAATCACGAAAACACAGTAATTTTAATCATTCAATTGAGTGGTCTATATTGGACAATGGAGCAATCATTCATATATGTATTGGCAGGTAAAATAAACAAAACGGCGGAGATACCTAAATCTTTCGCAACCCAATCACCAAAGGAATATAATCAAGTATCGAGAAACAATTAGGATGATTCCGAATCAATAAAAAAAGTAACAACACTTATTCTTGTAGTTTGGTGGTCAGATCATGGAAACGATAACCAGAATTTATAGCAATATTTAGCGATTTTTGAATCAATATAAAGGAGACAAAAGATTATAATAAACATTATAACTATGTTCGTGCATTGAATAAACCATAGTTCTGATACCACATGTTAGATCGATAGGATCTTTTAATTACACGAACATAAGATAAAATTGATAAATAAAGCGTACCCGAATCAAAAGAAGCCATTGTTGATCCTATTAAGGTGAATATGTCGTCTATGGGCGTAGATTTTCACCACTCTCCTCTATACCAATTGAGATTAATGTGTATTTTTCTCTTAGTAATTTTGTGGTGAAAACGAAAGCGTAAGAATGTGGAAGCGTTAGGAAGCGTTAACTGTTTTCCACAAAAGGAGATTTTATATAGAGGGAAAGTTGGGACCAACCCTAGAGTACCTAATCTCAACCGTCCATCAAGGTTTAAAGATAATGTTATAGAAGCTCAATCAGATGTCATAAAATATTCTATAATATACTTACTTAAATAATAAAACTGATAGGCCATATAATTGGAATGTATCTCGTCAGACTCAACAAGACATACTGCTATTTAGGTGGGTCTATGCTGGCCTCAATACTTATCTCTCCTCTCTCTATCAGTGATCACAAAATCTTGAAATAGCTATCTAGGGTTTGGATCTTGTCCATTTATGTCTTCGAAAGCAAATGAGGATGATGAGCATGACATGTGAACCTGCAATTTCTTCAGCAGTTTGTGCTACTCAGTACGAGCAACCCCCCGAATTGTATAGGACTTGTTTCTGCCGTTCTAAAGCTTCGTGTGGCTTGGTACGATGAGCTAGGAAACTCTTCTTGTCTTACGACGCGGCGTGGTAACCAAATTCGAAGCGTTTTTTATTTGGGCAATGAATATGGAAGTTTTATTCCCTCCATCTTAAATGGTAGCGCTTGATTTAATTTTATTGATCCGCACTAAACTTAAGGGGGCTTCATTATTGACGTGTGATTCATAATCTACATCGATAGGAAATGATCCCGTTTTCCAATGAGCTAGCGAGAGTCCAGGTAGGCACCTCGGCGGGGGTTGAACGTAGGGGCAAACCCTGGACGTCAGAGGTTTCTATGGTTTGAGCTCATATTTTATTGATAGTTTGAGCTAGAGCTTATGAATAGCTACGGCTTATATATAATGTTTTTCTCTGCAATTCTTCTGCAGTATGAGGGCCTGGGCAATAAGTTCCTTCTTTCTTTCATATGCATTCTGAGAAACTCTATCTCCTTTTGAGCAATGATCAATTTCTTCTAGGAAAGCATGATGCCATGATTCTGAGCAATCCAATTGCAACAAAGATTTGAGAAATGCTGATTATAGTGAAATGATCTACTGGATATAGTCCTAATTTAAAGATGAAGCATGATAAAACTTTATATCTCGATTTCTCTTTCTCATTTTTCCTCTTTACTTTGCTCGAGCTGATGACATTCTTTAGCCCCACAAGATGGGGTGGGTTAGTTCAATCAATATGCAATTTGCAAATTGGCCTTCATCCACACAAGCACAGATGATCAAACTAGGGTTGTTGCTCAAAGCGGTTCAACGCCTACGGCTACGCCCTGCATGTGAAGAGGAAAGCTTGCACTTTTTGACTTCAAGCGAGGCATCAAAAGAAGTGGCTAGCCTCTCTTGGAGACCTCCACTTGAAAAGGGGGTCACAGACGGGTGAATCTCCCTAACACTAGCAGTGTTCTCGTGTATGGTCGTGACGAGACAAACATGGAAAGAAGCCCCGCGAGCTATCCATGTGAATCGATCCAATTAAGCATTGGGAAGATGAAAGAAATGTACAGAGGCAGCGGTGCGAAAACAAGCTCACGTGTTCGATTATCTCGCGTCGATATATATATTGTACAAGCGCAAGACGATCTGTAATTCTTTGTTACTTGCCGGCATGAAGCCCGAACCGCTAGTGATTGTTGGTTGGCCATATGGTGGTGATCTTGCTCCCTCCTCATGATATTCATGAAATGAGATTGCTCGACAAAAAATTCAAATCCCTACTACATTAGCAACTGGATGATTAAAGCTAACAGTGGTCAAGAAAAAGTGATGGAACATGTTGTTTAATTCGATGCCAAGCGAAGCACCTAAACCTCTCGTCAATTCTTTTGAGTGCCCTTCTTGCCAAATGTACTCCCTAGATGGGATACTTAACGTGCTAGCTACAGCACTGCAGGTCGATACATACAATGCCTGGTATCCAAAAGAGGACTGAGGTGGTCATTTGATTGGACTCAGGTCAAGCCGCTAAAGTATGGTTTAACTGGATTCGAATCGCCTAACATTTCCTCATAAAGTTAGGCGTCTATCCTTGAGATCCGGACAGTATGTTTTTAGACGGACGACCCAGATTTCATGTTTTTATGGAGTAATTTTTTGAATTATATATATTTATTAGTAATAATCTGGGACGTCTATTCATAACACAGAAAATTCAGATTTCAAAGGCATGGCCTAAATTTCTGAGGAAAGGAAAGTTTATGCGATCCATTTCCGACCTGACTTGTTGTCCAAGCCCCTCCATAAACAAAACATGAGCATAGGGATCTTCAGAACCGGCTAGCAGCCGTTATCCAGACCTGTCCAAACCAGTGGTATATGCCCAGTGGGTTTGGGCCGGCCCCGTGCGTCTGTCTAACATTAAAAGAAAGCCCAAAAACATATGTACCCGATCCGAAGGCCCGGCCCGACCCGCTTGCTGATCGCCACTGTGTCTGCATATTTAAACGAGAGGCCAATATCACCCACTCAAACGAGTTTTAATTTCCGCTGTGCTCAGCAATGGTGGTTGGGACCTCCACGCACACTCTCTCCCCCTACACATTCCTCTGCAAACCCATCTCGCCTTCCCTTCTCTACCTCCGCCAAATCTGCGCGAACCCGCGAAGACCGAGCGGGACCAGAGCGATTGGCCCTCATGGGGTCTTGCCGATTAAGTCTTACATGGAGAACCGGGACTCCATCTCCGGTTTCGCCAACAAGATCATCGGTTCTTTGCCCGTCGTTGGGCTCGTAGCGAGGATTTTCAGCGACGAAGGCGGAGTCGGCGGGGACATCATCGATTTCGCAGAATTCAGGAGGCGGGTCGGGAAGAAGTCCACCATTGTTGATTCCCGAGCTTTCTACGAGTTTCAAGATCGTCGCGGCCGGGTAAGCTGATTTATGTTTTCTCCTGGAGTTCGGTGGATTAGTCTTCAGCTCTAAGTGTTGTTTTTCCGGGTTAGGATGTAGCGAGTAACCCTTTAAATTGATGAATCTGATGTATGGATTGATATATTTTGTTCAAAGTGCACTGTTACGAATTGAAAGCTAACTACGTTTTCGTTGAACATGGGTATATGTTGTTCGGAATCTTTTACTGGTGATGGAATGTTATACTCGTTTTGTACATGTCTTGTTGAGAGATATCATCAGGCTATAACATGTAAATGCAGCTGATATATGGTAAGTCAAGTTGTTGGAGTAAGACTTTGCATAATTATTGCATCTGAACGATCATGCCCGGGTAAAGGCTATCGTGTGAAAGTTGGTTAGGTGATGGAAGTCTGAAACTCAAAGTTGCAAACTTGATTCAGGTGGGTGATGGAAAGTGTGAATAGTATTACCTGTGAACAAGGCAGAAAGCGAGGGGAATGTGACTAATGAGTAACTGATGAAATTACTTCCCCATGCTGACACCGTCTTAAAGTTGTGCTCGTGTTTGGATTTTTAGTGTTCTTTTTGTTGGTGCCATGGTATTTCATGATTGCTGGGTATGATGGTATTGAGCCTAAGCTGGGGCTTGTTGGGTAGGCAGGGGATCCCCTGTATGTTCTGCTTTGCTGTTGGTTAGCAGCTGTCGGAGCTGGTCTTCTCAAATCTGAGGATATTTTGGGAGGCGTGGCCAGGCTGCGGCTTTCAAACGATATCGAGTTCGAAGAACAGAACTTCATTGCCTTGATGAACGAGGCAAGAGAGGTGGGTTTTCTCAATTTTAGATGGTTTCTTTATCAGACTGTTGTCAGCTGATGGATTATGATTCTGCATCCTAAAAGAGCAGATGCATTGATAGAGAAACAGCACATCTTGTTTTATTTGGTGGGAAATAAAATTTCCTTCTTTTGACTGTTAGTACAGATTGGAGATACGGTGAAGATTTCGTTCTTGGCATGATTACTGCCATTGTTGTGGTTCTAGAAAATCTGACCATGTACTTGAAACTGTGCTAACCGATCCCTAAGGCGATTGCTCCATTGAATCACATTCTGGATCTCTTCTCTGTTAAACTTTCTGGAGTCAAGACAGTAATGAGTTGAGCTGAAATTGTTCGAATCTTCCATTCTTTCACAATACTGAAATTTTTGGTGAAGGATTTCTGTTTATCTGACCACTTAACATACGTGACTATTACTACATGAGCATTGGAGCTCCAACTGTTTTTTTTTTTCCTCCTGTCAACATATTTGATACGAGGAAGCTTGGTTTTTCATCCCTTTCTGGGCTTCTTTTGTTTTGATTATGCAAGTCATTGCTCATAGTTTTTTCATTCTGCAGAGAAGAGCAAAGTTAAACACGTCAACCCCAAGCATCCCCATGGAGATTCGCGTGGAGAAGGCGTTGGAAGCCATTTATGTCTGTTGCTTTGGTAAGGATCCAATTGAGGAGGAAGATGAGCGACTTCTGCAAACCATGCTCGGAGTTGTCTTCCCGTCAGTCGAGCAGTCTCAGATACAGACGATAATCAGCGACTTGGCTAGAAAGGTAGCCGAAGGAGGCAATGAAGTTACGTTTCTGGAGGCGAAGCCCTTACCTAAAGAAGCCGCGGAGCTCCAAATGAAGGACCTCGAATTTCTCAGACAGAACAGCGAGGCTTGAGAATGGGGGGCGCAGCTGAGGAGAGATGGAGAGGATTGTAATTTTGGAGTCCTTGATGCGCTGTAATTAGCAATTACGCGCCTTTCACAGGAAGAAACGGGCGGCGCCTGTCTGTTCGATGATCACTCATCCTGCCAATGCATTGGAGAGCAGAATCTTGCTTAGAGTTTGTTCCGTGCCGCCTTTTCTTCCCTGTTGCTCGAGTGCTTGTAATCATAATTTGATCGAAGTTAAAGGAGAACTAAGGGCGAGGCACCACGCTTCATGTTACTGATTAGCCATAACATCATCGTACCGTAGCTTGTTATGACACCTCTAGTTGGCTCGTTGTGGACGAGCTTTCATGGTATCGCCCAGCAAGTCCTGATGCACATATGCATGTATGCTCCAGCACGACTGTAAACCGTCACGCCTTCGTCTCCAAGAGCGATGCAATGTCAGCTTACAGGGAGGGGAAGCATATAATCACTCCGTCTATATACAACTAGGTTGAATTGGGCCAAGGATGGGCTTTAGACGAGTTGGTCCTCGTACATAGCCTTAAATTCATGGCCGATCTGGTTCGTAATTAGAAATATTTACGTTCTTCGTAAAAATTTGATGGGTCTGTACTCTACAGAGTGGAATAGAAATCCAATTGGGAAAATAATATCGTCAATTGGTATTAGGATTACGTGTGAAAAGGAGAAGCACGTTAAGGTAAGTTACGAGAGAGAGAGAGCGCAATTACAGAACAAAGAGAGGCTAATTTTACGGACAATAACGTTGAGGAAGTTATTTTTTGAAATTTTTCGTGTTTGATTCACAGAAAATAAATTAATTAAAGAAATATCTTTCATCAATGGGGAAAACACATTCAAAGTTGGGAAAATATTTTTTGAAAAGATTACCGAAACAGTCCTAAAGCAATTGTGCCAATTAAGTCATGATTTTTTTTGCCAATTTTTTTTTTAGTTCTAAATACTTGTGCTAATTTAGTCCATTCGATAGGCCAGGGTTGACATGGTGCTACGGCGTTGATGTTGCCAATTTTTAGTAATATTCTAATAACAATTTAATTACTTATTATTTGTTTAGAAGTTTTTAATTAATTTTTTTAGTTTTCTTTTCTTTTTTTGTTCTTCCTTCTTTCTTCTGTTTGTGGCTAGTGAGGGTCATCGCAGCTTGTCAGGCGTTGCCCAGCCTAGATGATGCCATGGCGACCCTGAGCAAGGCTGGTTGGCGGCCACGAAGGTCTTGCCGGCCACAACAGTAGTAGGAAATAAAAACAAAAGAAAAATAAATACACAAATAATAATAAAAAATTATTAAAAAAATATTCACATCAGCACTGGCGATGCTACATCAATATCGGTAGGCAAAGTGGACTGAATTGGCACAATGCAAAAAGTTTGAGACTTAATTAGAAAAAATTAGGATTGAATTAAAACAATTGCAATAAATTTAGGACTTCTCCTCCACATTTTTTTTATTTTTTTATTTTTATTTCTTTCCTTTTTCCTTCTTTTGCGGTCTGTCGTGAAAAAGAAAAAAACGAAAAAAAATTAAATGATGGTATTTGTTGGTAAGCTTTTTTAGAAAATCAAATCAAAATTTTCAAATCAAACTATGAACATATTACTTAGTTTATTTTTAGGCTTCGATGAAACATCGAAATTGTTAGACAATATTGACACCTAAATTTTAAAATTTGATTTTTCTTTAATCATTTATTTCGAAATCAAGAATTAATTCCTATGAAAAATAATCATATCATTTTTCATATTTATTTTTAACATCATATTGCAATACATTGAATTTGCAATTAATTAGATTAGCAGCGGATGAATTTAAAGGTGATGGTTATGAGATTAGTTTAATTGATTGGACTAAATCCATGAACATTGGAAATTCGTGCGAGAGCACTATATTCTTAAATAATAGTTGAAATTGGTGGCAAGTAAACTGCATGGACATTGAGGCAGATTACTTCATGATTCTAAAAGAGTGGCGCTATTTTCACTCTTATTTTAGTTAAGACACTCCTCTTCTCAATCGATAGGCTGGAATATTCTTCTCTTCTTCAAGTTATTGTTTCTTTTTTTTATCAACCTAACCAACATAACTGTCTTTATTTCTATTTTCGCTTTTAAATTTCAAATCCACAATATAAATGTCAAATTATACCCAATAAAATATCATTTTATAATGCATCGTGTCATCATTTTTCCTAGAGAATTTCGTTATTGTTAATTTACAATCTCATGCTTTTAATTAGAAAAGTTACATAAAATGTTAGAAATTTCTAGTTATAACGACTTATGAACACACAATTAACTATCTATTTTTTATGAAATAATTTGAGAGCAACTTTATTTCAAAGTTGAAATTTAAAATTCAATATAATTATCAAGCATATTTTGATCTTATGGGCAATTTTCATATAGATTTGTAGGTTTTTAAAATTACAAATCGCTTATTTGTGATTTTTTTTTAACTTTCCATATTTTAATATGAATTGCAAAACGGGGTTGAAAATTTATTTACACATTATGCACTTTCAAACTCGCATAAAATTATTCTAGGAGGAAATTTTAAGCATATTTTAAATTGCTTATCCACTTGCTATGAGATGAATTTACAACCGATACTAATTACTTTCTTTTTATCAAGATTTTTTTTTGGTCAAAATTGAAATTTATATCAAGAATTGAAGAGCACGAAATTTCATATTTTTTTCTTTATTTATTTATCCTTTGTTAATACATATCTAAATATAGATATGTTCGACATCTTATTATGCATTTAACAAATTAACCTTTTTCGTTTTGTGATCAATTTTCATATTCCGTTTTTATCAAGATTGGCTAAAAATGAAGTTAAATTTATGGATTAATCTGATAAAAAAATATTTAATTAAAAAAAAGGAGGATATTGGGAATGGAAATAGCGTTGTTATTCTCAAAAATTCAAATATTGATTTTGACCATGCAATAAAGGGTAGTGGCGATATTTCGGGCAAGATGCGTAGGAAGTTTTGGTCGCGTATCTGACAAAGCAGGGGAGGTTTTAGTTTAACACGTCCAAATCCGGGAAAACAAAAAACAAAAAAAGAATACGAAAGGTATAAGAAAACAGAATATATGTGTGTGTGTGTGTATATATATATATATATATATATATATATATATATATATATATATATATATATATATCAAATATAACATTCAAAAGGGAAAATAAGACTTTATTTCTTTTTGAAAACCCTAGCGATATTTGCCTATAAAAAGAGGCTTTCATTGCAGCTTGGCGTCACGTTCAGCTGTGATCTATCCAATAATCGAAAAGGACCAAAGCCGAAAGTCCCAATGATCCCCCACCGAGCCGGTCCGAAGGGTGCAGGCTTGGAGTGAAGGATTTATGCAATTCAAATTAGGAAAGAAAATTATGCATATGGGGTATGGTTTCCTATCTTGGCAATTGTATATTCATGGCTTAGCCTAATTTGAACATATCTTGTTATATTTTGCATGTCTTGCATAAAAGTGGATTTTTTTTTTTAATTTAAAAAATATAGGTTGATTAGTAAATTTTCCCAATCCACAAATTGTCAGTCTGGATTATTAATGGAATACTCAATTAGACAATGATTTGAGTTCAATTGTTAATAGTATGATTGCGAATTAAAGATTAGATTCAAATATTCACGAATTTTTTTTCTAAAATTGATCGATCTATCCAATTTCTTAAGTAAATTAATTGGCATATTCACTTTCATACTTTGATTTGAATTGCTTGATCTAGCGTAATTAGGTCGTTGAACTCTCCACTTATCTAAAACGATTAGTAGCAAAAATTATTAGTAGCGATTTCGAAGTCAAAATATATATTCATGTCAATCACATTGAACGGGAGACTTTTGATAAAAGTTTTAATGAGTTTGAGTTAGGATTGTTAATCCATTTATGACAAAAAAAATTGAACATCGAATTTTTTATATCATTTTTCTCAAAAATGGCTTCTTGAAAAAGTTTTTCTAAAAATTATTACTTACATCACTTGAAATGATTGATTAACGAAAAATATTTTTATTATTCATAATAACTTAAATGTTTTTCGTAAACAATAAAAAAAATTTTGGTTCGGTTTTTTTCTTCTTTTTAAATGTTGGAAGCGATTATTTTTTTAAAGAATAGCCTAAATAATACGCGTTGTCGGCTAAATTGGCTAAAGCCTTTGACTTGGAGACCACAGTCGCTGCGTCGTTTCGTTTTTTGGTGGACTGAGGGGGAGGAGGCAGGAGCAATGTCGTCGCCGCCGCCGCCGCCGCCGTCGTCGTCGTCGCCGCCGTCGTCGAGAATGACGGTCACGCAGCGTGATCAGTGGACGGTGGAGCGAGAAGTCGGCAGGACCTACTCTCTCTTCGCTCAACTCCCTCCCGCCGCTGCTTCCTTCTCGTCCGTACCACGGCTCTCTCTCTCTCGCTCTGCGCGCGTCTGAGCTACTGAAGAGTGATTCGATTTATGTAGTTTTTTCTTCTTCTTTTCCTCTCTTTTCCATATTGGCTGACCACTTGTAGCGATTTCGAAGGTTGGAGGTTCAACGAGATAGCCACATCAAGTACCTGACCAACGGCCTTCGTCGACTCGCTCCCTCCTTCGGCGCCTTGGACGCCAGGTAATCCCCCACCGTTCCACTTCACCTGCCGTGTCGAGGAATCGGGGTTGTTGGAGCTGTACTTATTAGTAGTTTGATCTGGAGGTTGGCCCTTATGTTTGAATTTGGAGGCATTTTCTGTCATGATGGCTGTCTCGTAGTTGGAGTAGCTATTTCTTGCCAGAAGGAGCCCTTTTTTATGGTGATTTAATGCACTATTCGGCATGTTTGGTTTTGATGTATTTATTGAGTGGATATGCCCTTTGTGTTTAGCTCTTGTTGGGTATTGACTTCGAGGCGAGTTACCATCTGTGAACTAATGTTTGTACTTCTTGATGGAATCCTTTTCAGCCGCCCGTGGCTCTGTTACTGGATCATGCATTCTCTAGCTTTGCTGGGTGAACCTGTTGATGCTGACCTCGAAGATAATGTCATCGACTTCCTTAGTCGCTGTAAGGTACTGATGCCTTCTTATTATCAGAGAGCACTGCTTCATGCTGGTCATTTCTATGGTTGTATTTCCAGTAGAATTGACTGCAGTGTCTTCCCTGCCGATTCGAAGGGCTAACCTCCTTGGGACCCCTTATGAGCAAATTTGAAGTTGGATGACTATTCTCAGATTACATTTTACTCATTTTCTCTGCTATCCATGCTCAATTATTTCTTCTTACGGTAATGCCTTAACTTTATCTTAACGTCACTTTTTTTGCCTGTAGGATCCAAGTGGTGGATATGGGGGTGGACCTGGTCAGGTAGTTATTACTCTCCTAATGTTTAAGAATGGAATGCTGTGAGATATTTTGAAATGCTAAAAGACTTTGTCTTCATTTCTACTGTTTTGACCATGTTTGGCTTACACAAGTAAAACTTGTTCTTCTCCTGATTGGCTCATTCTCTTGAGTCACCTTCCGTGGATGAACCTTGCAGAGGAACACTTAGGTTTTGGGGAATTGGGTTCTCACCAATGTTAGATAGAGCAATCATAAAGCTCTTTGGTGGATATTGCAATGGAGATTTTCGATCTTTTGTTGCACCCATCAGGAAAGATACATATGTCACCAACGTGACATTTATGCAGATGAATGGTATTAAGTAGGGCCATAATATATGTTAAATACTCATTATCGCAGGCCATAGAAAGATTCTAACATCATTTTGTTCTTCTTGCTTTTAACATGTACTTGGTTAGCCTTTTTTGCAGTTTTCCTGGTACATGGATATATTATACTTTTTCCCTATAAGATATCTTCCTATTCTTCCAGCATAGTTATAGTTCAGCTGGGCAGAAGATTGGTTTTTTCCTTTCTTTGGTTTATCTGTTAAGTTACCTGGTCTCTTGCTGGTGGTTTACTGCCTATAAACATTCTTTTCTCAGCTGCCTCACCTTGCAACAACTTATGCTGCGGTCAATTCTCTTATTACCTTGGGTGGATCCAGATCTCTGTCTTCAATTGATAGGTGGTCACTTTAACTTATGAACATGATGAAGTTCCGTGCTCTTTTCCATGGATGGGTTGTAATATGGCATAAACCTTCTTTCTCAGAGATAAAGTGTACAATTTTTTGAGGCAAATGAAACAACCAAGTGGAGGCTTCAGGTATGAAATCAATCCAGATGTTTACTTTATAATTGAAGTTATGTCCATCTGAATACTTGGTCGGTCTCTTCATTAAAAATTTTGCGATTTAACGGCAAGGCCTAATTTATAATTGAAGTGATGTCCATCCGAATAAACTATAATATCATAATGTTCAAGCAATACTTGGTCAGACTCTTCATTAAAAATTTTGAGATTTAACAGCAAGGCCTGCGGGAGGGAGGGAGAGGATGAGTGAGACCGAGTGGGGAGGGAGGGATAGAGAGTGGTGATGAGCAATGAGTAATATGTGCCAGTTGTGTGCTTAACCACTAATTTTCACAAGCAATTACGCTCTGATCCCTTTTTTTTTAAGTGCTGGACAAGGAAGTCCTCCACATGTCCTCTCTTTAGTGGCATACCTTGGAGCTTTAGCTGTTGTGAAATTGTAACCTTTCCTGCACAGTAAAGGATTATTTTGCTTACCTTGATAAAATACCATCAACTATCTATTTCGTTTCTAATGTGCAGAATGCAGTGTAAGATTTCCAAACTTTTGGTGATTTTGGGTTAATTGGACTTATTATTTCCAGGATGCATGATGGAGGAGAAATCGATGTTCGGGCTTGCTACACTGCTCTCTCTGTAAGTTTATCCACCCCCCCCCCCCCTCTCACACACTCAAAAAAAAATCACACTGGAATGATGCACAGGACAGACATTCATGTACTTCATTTTGACAACATGATAGAGCTTCGTTTCCAATTATTTAGTGGCTCAATCATGACTTTAGTCTACTTATATTAGCACTCAATTTCTGGAAACTGTCACATGAACTGCCGTGAGGTTGGAGACACCTTATCTATGTGGTTCTGATGCTTTGTGAGTCAACTAACATATCATCTTATAAGCATTTGTATTACTGTAGTAACACTTGTTAAGGCTACGTTTCTTTTTTATTGAGATATTTTATCAGTTCATATGGATTTTTCTTGGGCACAAATCTACTCCACTCAAAATAAATGGGTGTCTTCTTTCAACCACCCCTGGATTCTCTTATGCTGCAATGCAGGCTCTAGGACAGGCTATGTTTTTAGTATGTATATCTCCTGTAATCCATGTGCTCTTTAGCCTTAACAAACGCGATAAATGCTCTGCTACAAAGGATTTTAGCTTTGTCCTTGTCTCTGTACTATGTATCGCTGGATCCGTAGATTTGTGATATCAAATCACATTATGAGCTTATCAGCATTCCTGAGATGTCTTACTCATGTATAATACTTTTTACTGAAGAGGTTACTTGATTTAAGGAAGCTCATCTTCCTTATGTTCTCACCATTTGGCCACTGGTTAGAGCTCAAGTTAAAATTCCTTCATTCCCTTAGAAAGTGATTGATCTCTGTAACTGTTTGTCACTCAAAAGTTTATTCTTATCCCGGGATGATTCCTTCATTGTTTTCATGGTCATCGTTTTCCATTTGTCAGATTAATCTTTGAATGACACTGAAAATTGTGCTTGGCTAGGTTGCGAGTATCCTAAACATTTTGGATGAAGAGCTGGCTGGAAATGTTGGAGATTTCATATTGAGGTCTGTTAAAATTGGTTTGACATGGAATTGGCAGTGCCTTTTGGATTTCATTATCAGTGTTCTGGTCTCTTGCTTGACATTCTGTCTCCTCTCATGGCCTATGGACTCAAAAGTTGATACACCTCATTTGCATGTATTAGAAATAGGCATCGTGCCACCTTTTCTTAAGGTGACGCTTTGTGAGATCGTTAGATGGTGTTAATGTGTTTACTGTTTATGATAAACATACATGATACTAGAAGGGGAAATGATGTCATATTCTTTGAAGCAAAAGGATTAGAAAAATGTAAAAAAGATCATTTTGGCCCTCTGGCTACTATGGCTTTGTGCAATCCCTAATTGCTCTTTGTTGGAGACACGTTCGGGCATAATCTCCATAGGATACTGAGGTTCTTTCATAGGCGGATCTTTTTTCTTTCTCGAAATTGTGCTGTTAGTCAATGACTTCTAGGCAGGTCAGGTCGTGTCTTCAACCTTAAGATGCTAATTACTGGTGGCTTGCCAATCTGGATCAGTAAAAAATGCTTTTTATGATCAAAATGTAGTATACGTATCAAATTCCAGCCTGGCGCAAAATGCAGTTTTGAAATGTTAGGTTCATATCTTGATGCACCTGAACCAGCTGACTTTTTTACTAGGCAATGTCACTGTAGAAAATCGTACCTTATGTGGCTTGGGGAATTTAGACTATGATACTGCCTAAGGAAGCATCTTATTAATTTGCTGAAAGCTCTTTGGGCTTTATGCAGTTGTCAGACTTATGAGGGTGGCATCGCAGGAGAACCTGGTTCTGAAGCTCATGGTGGGTATGTTTCATAAAATAGCTTAGAAGTGGTGTCTGTTGCCTAATGTCAGGAATAAGCCATTTGGATGGCCAGGAAGTTGTTTTTCATTCTTTATTCTTCCTCCGTATTAACGTGGCTATGTCTTATCATGAAATTTTCTTAATACTTTTGTTCTGGGTTTGACAGATATACATTTTGTGGGTTGGCTACGATGATTTTAATTGATGAGGCTGATCGGTTGGACTTATCTAGATTAATTGTAAGCTAAAACACTGTCCTTACTTTCGACTGTTGTGTCTGGCTAAGTGCTACCTCTATATGCAGTTAGAACTCGTTGTGTCTATCATCTTGATAGTTTTGTGAGTCTACGAAGAGCATTTCTTTGTATGCTCTTCTTCTTTTTAGTTGTCTGTTGCTTTCTTCGAAGTGCAATTCAGCTGTGCTATGTTCTGTCAGGATTGGGTGGTGTTTCGCCAAGGAGTAGAATGTGGCTTTCAAGGGAGAGCTAATAAATTAGTTGATGGTTGCTATTCCTTTTGGCAGGTAATTTCTGTTTTGACTGTTTTAGCTCCAGTTGGTTGATTGCGGTATTAAAAAAAGAAATTTTAGGGTGGTGCTTGTGCATTGCTGCAAAAATTGCATCCATTTGGTCTATCAGAAGGAGGAGGAGATGATGAATCAACAGATTCAGACGATTCATCTCTATCTGCCGCATCCAATCTGTCTGAAGAGGAAAACATTCTGGAGAGTGCTTCTCCTCAAGTTGATGGGGCCTGCCAGTTTAAACAGGGAGGTATGTCTTATAAAGAAAATGTAATCCTCTGTTTCTACTCCCTTTTGCCTTACAAAATTGAACTATCTTTCGTGCTTATAGATCCCAAATCTATTTCAACATCAACATCAACATCAACAACACCTTTATCCCAAATCTATTTGCGATATAAAAATATCCGCTATCTGCATTCACTATGGATATGACTCATCTCATGTGGGATATGAATCTCAGTTAATATGTCGTATTGTCATGTCCTGTTTGTTATTTCATGTGAAATTGCTTTTTCACAGGCCCTCAAAGTGGTTCCTGTTCTGTGAACCTTGGCAACACCAGTTATAATTTTCTTGAAAGACGTGCGGAGGTGGGATCTCTCTTCCACAGCTTAGCCTTGCAGCAATACATTCTTCTATGCTCCCAGGTACTTGTGCATATTTTGTAAAAGAAGCTGTGCTTTTGTATCCGAAATCCAATATTCAGTAGAAACGTATTCCCATGCATCTACCACCTATTTGCATTTAGTAGGGTTCAAGTTGCTCTATGGTGATTTATAATCGGTGTCACGCATTAGACAATCTATGCAGATAAAGTTGCTGATTGCTATAGCACGTACCTTTCTGAAGATCTTAACAGCACTCTATAATCAGCCGAGTACCATCTGTGTATAACGAGAGATTAGTTTGGATGATACTAATTGACCTTAAAGACACTAAATTCCTGTGTCCTTAATGGTTTATTCATTGATCTCATCCTGATATGGTGCTGTCAATTGTGAGGATACCCAGTGTTGTGACCTTTCGTGCTTTGATGCAGTTGCCAGAGGGCGGATTCAGGGACAAACCCGGAAAGTCTCGAGACTTCTACCACACTTGTTATTGTCTAAGTGGCCTCACGGTGTGTCAATATAGCTGCTCTAAGAGTTCGGATTCGGCCCCTTTGCCCTGGGCTGTTGTAGGTCCATACTCTAACCTCTTGGAATCCATCCACCCTCTCCACAATGTCGTGTTAAGCAAGTATCACGAAGCAAATGAGTTTTTCACAAGGTAGGAGGGATGTGTACTTACAAAATCCCCAGTCGGAAAGATAGGGGAGAATGAATATTCATGGTGATTCATGGGATAATGCAAGCTTTAAGTTACCTGATTTTCAAGGTTGGTTATACTTGGCTTTCCTGTTCTTCTTCTTCATCATCATCGTCGTCGTTACAAGGATTGAGATGATCAAGGTTGCAAGCAAATGACAGAACCAACAAATTAAGTGGAAGCCTCAGGAAGAAACCTTGATTTTGTCTAATTTGACGTTCAATGACACCCAGGAGAGGATTTAGACACGTTGGGAGTCAATCCCTGATGTACTACATTCAATTGATGAATTTCGTTGACAGCCTTGGGATTTCTTTCGGTCGATCGTCACAGTAGACAGGTTTGGGCTACCATTGATCACTTGTGAGTCATGCCTGCGGGTCGAAGCATCGAAGTCCAGTGATGTACGAAAGGTTCCGACCAAGAAAGCTGAACTGAATCCCGTCGAGTGAGGGGAGAGCGTATGAGGAAAACCAGTGTCTTCAAGCTGGATTTATGGTAACAAAAGGAAAGTAGAAACAAAGCAAGAATAAACAAAAAGAGGATGTTACTATGCTTTGTCCTGAGAATCCTATCAAATCAAATTACGACATATTTGCCAGCCTGAAAAAGAATTAAACAGCCTACTCAGTCCTATATTATTCGTCACCGGGAGCATATTTCTAAACAAGTTACATGATGCGGGAGCATCGAGCTCCATCAATCTGTTCTCATGTTTAACTCAGTTCTTGCTGATTAATCTGGCTCAATCCCTACTTTTGGAAGCTCAAGGTTAATTTTGGCTACAATCTAAATCATTGGGTCAAAGTTTGAAGATGTTGATTGAATGGGTAAGTTGTCGAAAGATAACCAAGATATCGATATTCAAGTTTATTGTTGATTCTAAGCCTACCAATCGACCACCGTGCATCGAAGGTTATTCTGAACTAATTCAGCACATCGATGTCCCTTCAAGCCAAAACAGATTTTGGTCATAACTTGCTTTGGTGGGTTCAACCTGAAAATGTCGAAGTGAAGACTAACTACCAAGTTATCACATAAGGAGTTAACGGTTCTTCCCTCTAGCCGATCAATTAATTGGTTAGCGTTTTGCCAGTCTAGTTGTCGATTTCTAGGTGAACCACCAACATATCAATGCGAGGTTGTTCTTAGCCATTTCGTTGATTATTTGGTGATATCCCAAGGTAATTATTTGTTGGTCAAGGTTTGTTATTTGGTGGACAAATTTTGGAAGATGGATAACAGGGCTGAATATTCAAGATTTCAAGTATCTATATCATTATTGCATTTCTTAGTTTCTATGTTTTTATGAGTCATAATTGTGTTGTAAGGTTGAAGAATCGAAGTTGTAATTTCTACCCGAAGTTGTAATTTCTACCCCCTTTTTTTTTTATTGCATTCTCCGGTTCCTAGGACTTTAATGGGTTTTCTAGTATGTCTTTATTTTTTATTTTTTGGTCATAAGTTGCTATTTCGAAGTCTTTAATGCTTTTGTCTATTTTCCATGTAATAGTTCCTCTTTTAAAAAGAGGCGAAATCTGCTTTTGATGAATGTGAATATATGAGATTTTCCTCTATGAGTGAATATCTTTGGAGGGAGCAGACAACTCCTGTCCCGCTTTTTTTATGTAGAGTGAATTACTCCTTGGTGATAAATCAAGAAACCTTTTATCCTCGACTAGTATTATTATTTAGTTTTTGGTGGTGAGTTTCTCTTATATCGAAGTACTTTATCCTTGGCGGGTGGTTCATCCTTTAAGCCCCATGGCGAATTTCGTCGATCCTGCTCATTATCCTTGATTAGTGGAGAGTCTTTTATGCCTCGGTGGTGATCGAATCTATACTACATTTGCACATCATCGACATCCATCCCCACACACTTTTATTTGTCCTCGTTTCCTTCGTCACTCAAAATGTAATTTGCCTCCACGCACGTATCAGTATAGTAGTCTCTCTTTTTGTTTTTTTGGGTCCTAAGTAAATTACTTTCTTAAATATCATATTGCTCACAAACTTGACCATTTGACGTTTTTTCGAGTGGACCAGTGTGAAGCTTTAGCTTCGTTGCCAGCCAGAGCTCCTATCCGACTATCGGCTACTTGAAACTCATCCTGTGTGCAAGTAGCGGTGAGTGAAGCTAGCAGCAAACTCACCTGGTCCTAGTTATGAATGACTTGTGAGTTTTATCAACAGGTAAATTATGCCTTTTTTTTTTAGGCGGGGCGTGGGTGGGTGGGGTCTATAAACAATAGATCGATTTTATACGCCATGGATTTGAAAGGGTGAATGACCGTAGCAAGGGCGCTTCGCAAAAATCTCTTCGGCTGTACCTTTTTTTTTTTTTTTTTTGGGTTCGAACCGTGAAGTAAATTTACGACTTCGTCCAATCCATCCAAGAAAGTAGAAACTGCCAAGAACTTCTTGGAAATCAAGTATTCTCCCTCTCTCTCTCTCTGCCGTCGTCCAACTCCCTCGTAATGAGACACCTTCATCGGTGGTGAACTCGAACTCGAACTCGAACTCAGTCGCAGAAAATGGAAGGGAGACCTCAACACCAAGCACAAGCTGAGGACGACCATCAACGTGCAGACCAACAAATGGAAGAAGCAGAAGCAGAAGAAAAGCGTCAAATTTCTGCTGCACCTCCGCCTTCTTCATCCCACTCTAAACCCAACAAACCCACAACACCGCCGGGCCCCGGAGACGACGAGCTGCCGTCTCCGATGCCATCGCCGCTCCACCCCATCGATTCGCCCTCCAACAACTACTCTCTCTCCTCGGACCAAAGCTCCATCAGCCGCTTGTCCTCCCCACGAGAAGACTCCCGCCCCAATTCGCCCTCACCCACCACCGCAAACCCGGATTCTCCGCCGCAACTGCGGCCGCTTCCGCTGGCAGTGACGGCTTCAGTGAAGCGGTCGGTGAGGGACGGCCCGGGTCCGCTGACCGTGGTGGATCCCGGTGCCGAGAGCGTCCAGGTCAAGCAAGAAAGCGGCGCCGGCGCCGGAGCCAGCGCCGTCACCGCTGGCGTCGAAGGTGGCGGGAGTGGGAGGGTGAGGCGGAACTTGTCGATACTGAGGAGGGCCAGGAGAGAGAGCATGATGAGGAGGGCACTGTTGGTGCTGAGGGTGTGTGGTCTTGTCTTGTGCTTGGTGTCTTTCTCTGTTATGGTGGCTGATAAGAACCAGGGTTGGGCTCTTGATTCCTTCTACCGATACAGGGAGTTCAGGTTTGATCTCATTCCATCTAATAACTCTTCAAATTTTAAATTTTCCATTTCTCATTTGTCAGTCTTCTTACATTGAGGTTCCTGTGAATTTGCAACCCCCTACTGAAAGCTGATGATCCTATGAGATTTGCTGATTCAAAAAGTAATTTTCAGGTTTCTGATGCATTGTTATGTGCTCCTTTGTTCCTTCAGTTGTTGTTTGGCTTTTAGGGTTTCTGAGACAATTTTGGGTATATGGAAAGACCACAAATGGCGATAACTTCTGTTGGATTCTTACATTATGCAGGTACATAGTAGCAGTGAATGCGATAGGATTTGTGTATTCAGGGCTGCAAGCTTGTGATGTTTCTTATTTCTCAGCAACCGGAAAGGATGTCGCTCGGTTCCGTTTCCGGCATTACCTGGACTTTTTCCTGGATCAGGTTGAACCTTCTTTTCTTTTCACCATCGTCTTTTCCTGAAAAGCGCGTTGCACAGCGGCCCACATTTTCACCATACGTGATTCGTTGATATTACTCTTTCTTTGGACCTGTGATTGATCATCATAGATGGGGCCTCTCGATAAATTAGTTGGTAGAGATAAAGAATTGTGATCAGGGGTTAAGCTTTTTGTATATCATTTGCTTTTGGTCCCCATTTGATCAAGTTCACCTAGGACTATTCTTTCCAACTTTTCCTTTTCCCACCTTTTTCGATGAAGGATGCCTCCTTTTCTTTGTTCTCTCTTCTGTGTATGTTGCACCTTGAGAAAGTTGATCTTTTCTAAAGTAAAACGAATAATACTTTTGGTACGGTGTGATTGACTTGCCATTCAAAAGTGAATGAGGCAAAGTCAGCAGGTCATTGGACGAGTATGATTTTCCCTGGTTAAGCTTAATCTGTCTTAGTGGTTAAGAAGGAGAAAGGTTGGATCCTGCCATTAGTGGTCCCAAGATGATAAGTAGTGCCTTGTTAGGAAAAGTAGAGTTCACTCTATACCTATTGTAGTTGAGAAAACCACAAACTAAACTCGTGGAGTCTCATCAAACTCCTTTTTTGATGATTCAGTGTAGATTTTATCGTTTGGTCATCGGTTCGATTCCATTAGCCGACTTTTTTCCCTGGGGTTAGGAGGAAAGCATCCCCAGGTTGGCGCATCTCGTTGGGCATAATAGACCTTGATTAGTCTGGTCCACAAGATTGAAGCAAAAGGGAAAAGAAGAAAATATTCTCCCTTTTTGGATAGGTGGTGTTCTGTGTGCTGTGAATCCTGTAGCAGCACTTTCTGCTTTTGGTGGAATATTTTACGGCTCATCAAAGAACTCTGGTAGATTGAACTTTCTAAGTGAATGAATCTGTGTCGTGTCATATCTTGTCTCATTTTGAGCCTTTGGCAGAATCCCAGTTTTCGACTCTTTCGTCTCAGGGGCTCTTTCATGACTTGCCTTGAGGATGTAGGCATCGAACAAATTCAATGTACTATCTTCAGATTTATATTGGAAACCGGTCTTTGTAAAAAGATTTTTGAACAACTATTATCTACTAATGAACTGAATACAGTAACAAAAAATAAATTATGCTATATGAGGGAATGACTTTCAGTTTGCGTGTGCGTTAAATAGCAATCCTTTAAGTTTATTCAGTCACTTAGAGATATTAGCTCCATTGACTAACAAATTGGTGCCGTGTTCAACGTGTATAGAATGAAAGCCTACAGAATAGATATTGGCCGGAGCCTTTCAACTCTGGTCAAAGTGTGATCTATCGTTCTAAAACACTTGATTTGGCACAGTGTGAGAAAAATGGCACTAGGGTGACACACACAAGCTAAATGGATCGAGAAACGGAAAATTCCCCTCGACAGTACAGATCGATACTAGAATGCATTTGAAACTTTCCATGTTCTCATGATTGGGATATTTCGTGTCATCTTCAGTTCAAGCTCTGACTGCTGTGTGCGGGAACTGCAGGTAATGAGTTATCTGCTGTTATCGGCATCATCATCAGCCGCAACGAGAGTCGACGACTGGGAATCGAACTGGGGAGAGGACAAGTTCCCGCAGATGGCAACCGTATCCGTGGCTCTCTCCATCCTGGCTTTCATGGCCTTTGCTTTCTGCTCCATCATCTCTGGTTACACGCTTTGTACCCTCCGTTCCTTGTAATCGTCAGAAACAAATGAATGACCTGCCTAACTTTATTTTCCTTTGGTCGTTCAATTTCCTCTGTGTGTGTATGTATGTATTAAATCTATGCAATGCAGTTTTGATGCAATAAATGAGTAGTGTAGATCATCATAACGGAGGATTTCACTGTTTCATCGAGGCAAATTGCGAGGGGAAAAGAGTGAATGTGATCAGTCACTGAAATTGTTGCCCTATGCAGGTGAGTTTTTGATTATAAAATCATCCTCGGATGATCAATTTTTTTTTTTAAATGAGGCTGTTTGTAAAATAACTAAGTAATTTTGGAATGAGAATTTTGATCTTCATTATCACAGAAACGTAACATATATATAAGAGATATAACTATCAAACAAACTCCTAATTAGGCTAAACTACCAAAAATATAAGGATCGCACAATAAAAGGTAATACAAAAAGATATGTACAAAATTTCTTAATACCCCCATTCAAGTTGGAGCATGGGGATTTCAAATGCCCAACTTGCGAAGACGAAAGTTAAATTAATTCGTTTCAAATGTATTTGTGAAAATATCAGCAGACTGCATTGAACTACGTATATAGTCTGTTCGAATGTTATTATTAAGTATCTCATTGCGAATAATGTTCAAATGTTATCATTAAGTATCTCATTACGAATAAGGTGACAGTCCACTTTTATATGCTTGGTACGCTTATGATAGACAGGATTAGTGGCTATATGTAAAGCTGCCTAACTATCACAATACAAGTGCATAGGTTTAGAATGTCCCACATCAAGAGAATCCAATATTCCTTCCAACCACTTAAGTTCACAAACTGGAGTAGTCATAGACCTGTATTCAGCTTCGGGGATTGAGCGAGACATTGTCTGTTGCTTCTTAGTCTTCCATGAGATAGGTGATTCTCTCAAAAGAACAAAGTAACCAGTCAAAGGACGTCTCGTCAAAGGATAGCTAGCCCAGTCAGAATCACAGTAAGTAGACAATTTGAGATTACAATTGGTACACAACATAATACCCTGACCTGAATTTACTTTCAAATAATGCAGAACGCTGACAGCTGCCTCCCAATGAGCTTTCTTCGGTCGTTGCAAGAATTGTGCAAGAATATGCACACAGTATGACAATTCGGGTCGAGTTATTGTTAGATAAACAAGCCGACCCACTAGGTCCCTATACCGAGCAGGGTTGTCTACATCATCGCTCTCAGTAAGGGTCAGCTTGTGATTTTGTTTAAGAGGAGTTTTAGCTGGCTTGGAACCTAGCAATCTAACCTCAGAAATCACATCCAATGCATAATTACGTTGACACAAGAAGATACCATCCGAGTTTTTTACCACTTCAATCCCCAAGAAAAATTTCAGCTTCCCCAAGTCTTTCATATGAAAACGACGACTCAAATAGCTCTTGAACTTTTGCACAACTGAAACATCATTACCGGAGATAATGAGATCATCAACATAAATAAACACATTCAATTGAACAGTCTCAACTTGAAAAGTAAATAAGGAGTAATCGGAATATGATTGCTGAAATACATAAGATTTCAAAGATGTAGCCAATTTCACAAACCAACATCTAGGTGCTTGCCGCAAACCGTATAGAGATTTCCGAAGACTACATTCCTTCCCTGATGATTGAGAGGAAAATCCAGGCGGCATCTTCATGTAAACCTCTTCCTCTAAATCGCCATGTAAGAAAGCATTTTGTACATCTATCTGATGGAGTTCCTAATTCTTTGCAGCCGCAACGAGAAGAAATGTGCGTACAATACACATTTTTGCTGTAGGAGCAAAAGTCTCATGATAATCTATACCTTTAACTTGATTATTTTCTAGTATCACCAACCGCGCCTTGTATCGTTCAACACTTCCATCAAAATTTTACTTAATTTTATACACCCACTTGCTTCTAATTGCTTTTTTCACAGGAGTCAAATTTTTGACTGTCCATGTACCATTATCTTCTAAAGCCTGTATTTCTTTACTCATGGCCTCTCTCCACTGTTCATCTTTAATCGCTTCCCCATAAGAGTTTGGTTCATATCCTATAGTAATTGCTGCCAAGAAACATCGATGTTGCACATAAATTTTTTCATAACTCACATAACATGCTATAGAATAAGGCGTACCTGAGGAACCTGATTGGATAGCTGAGCATGTCGAGAGGCTTATTCTGATGGCGTTTGTCACATAGTCTTTCAAACGGACAAAAGGTTGCTTGACTCTTTGTCTCCTGCCTAGCTGCTCTTCGATGACTTCATTGCTTTCCACGTCCTCATTGTTTGTGTGGATCAATTCCTCCATCTCATTTTCTCTATCTACACTTTCAACATGCTCTTCTCTCAAATCACTTTTTAAATTATCAACTGCATCACCCAACTCCATAACTCTATTTTTAACGAGTTCATCACTTATTGTTTTTTCATCAGCATATGGAAATTCTATTTCAACAAACACTACATCTTTTGATACAAAGTATTCATCAACTTCCAAATCATACAATCTCCACCCCTTCTTTCCCAATAGATAACCAACAAAAACACACCGACGACTTCTACTAGCAAATTTATCTTTATCCCGATTCTGATTATACGCATAGTACAAACAACCAAAAATTCAAATATGCTTGTAAGAAGGAACTTGCCCAAAGATAATCTCATATGGAGTTTTTTCATTCAATAACATAGATGGAGTCATGTTAATCAAATGCCCAGCGGCGAGTACACATTCTCCCCAAAATTCTATGGGTAAATTTGCTTGGAAATGCAATGCTCTTGCCACATTAAGGATATGGCGATGCTTTCTTTCCACTCGGCCATTTTGTTGAGGTGTTCCAATATAATAAGTCTGATGCAATATCCCATGTTCATCAAAATATTCTTTCAAACACAAAAATTCACTTCCGTTATCACTTCCAACGATTTTCACATTTTTTTTTCAAATTGGCGTTTAACCATCACAACAAACTTCCGAATAACACAAGCCACTTCATTTTTTCCATTCAGCAAATATATCCACACAACACGAGAGTAATCATCAACAATTATCAAGAAATAAATTGCTCCACATGAAGTTGAGACTCTATAAGGTCCCCATAAATCACAATGTATTAATTCAAAACAATCTTTAACTTTATTGTACTAGAAAAGAAGATCTCTCTTGTTTGTTTCTAAAACAAACCTCACAAGTTTTATTGGTTTTCCTAATCATTTTGCCAGCTTCTGAAATTAACTCCACCACCTTAGAAGAAAGATGACCCAATCTCTTGTGCCAAAGCTCAAAGGATTCCATATCAACCACCTTGCAAGTATGTACCGAAGTCACTCCTTGAGAAAGTAAAGCCCCTCACGTTGTTCACCCGTTCCAATTAGATCCCTCGAATTTAGGTCTTGTATAGCACATATTTTATTAGTGAGTTGGATAATCAAATTTGAATCATTAAGAAGTTGAGATACAAAAATCAGATTGCATTTCAAATTGGGCACGAAAAGAACTTGTCGCAATTTCAAGTCTCCTCCAAAGAACACAGTTCCTTCTTTCACTGCCATGATCTTTTCTCCATCAAGTAACTCAACTGAGCATGGCACAATGTCACGCAATTCTCTCAAGAACGCCAAAGCTCCTGTCATATGGTGGGAACCTCCTATGTCCATAATCCAAGGAAAAATACCTATCATCCTCTCGCGGGCACCATTCTGATGAGAACTTAACATTTCTAGTAAAGTAGCCCACTGCTCATCATTCAATCCACTAAGACCTTTCGATCTAAATTCGTCACAACTTCTCGCCCACCGTCAACTCTAGTTGCATCTGTGATGTTGGCACGATCACTTCCTCCCTTGTTACGTCCACCTCCATTACCACGGTTTTGACCACCACCTTGTCCAGCAGAGGTTCCACGTGGTCTATTGCCTCACCATTCTGGATATCCTATCAGTTGGAAACAACTTTTAGCATCATGTCCATCTCGGTTGCAATTAGAACAAAACGATATTTTATTTTTATCCCCCTTGAATTTCGACCACCTATTCGGATTGCAAAACTCATGGGATTGCCTCTTTCATCCTTGGTTCGTGTCATAGTTCGCACTCGCTCTTGCTGAACAACCATAGCATAACACGATTTAGATTAGGCAAAGGTTCAGTGCTCAAAATATTGGCGCGCACTGTTCCATGGCCTTCTTCATCCAAGCCCATAAAAAAACTAATGATGTGGCATCCTCCGTTTACGGGATTCCTAATTATCAAAGATAATCAAAAGAGATTAGAAAGCTGAGTATGATGCAGGAACTCGAAACCTCATTATATTGAATCAAGCAAGGAGGCCGAGAGATGTCAATGTGACATACGTGAAAGTCAGTTAGGAAATTATCAAGGAACTTGTCAATTTTGGATTGTCATGACTCAAGTGATATTATGAGGAATTGGTCGTGTACATTGAGGAATACGATGGATTGAAATAGGAGTTTCATTGGCCAATTCCCCATCAAACGGAAATGATGAAATATTAGAGAAATCAATTGAGAAATTTCGAATTGAAGGATTACAGTTCATTTGGCCAAGAATTTTAATTCCAAGATTTATATACTATCAAGTGAAGTCAATGAGGAATTGGAGGATTAACTTAGAATTATCACATTATAAAAAATATGAGGAACGTTGACACCATTGTATCAAGCTTGGGGCGCAAGGAAATTTATCAATGGCCGATTGATCAAGGGCTTATGAAAATTATCATAGGCTTGGCTTAATGGATTAAATTCCCTTAAGCTTGAAGGCCAAGGACTTTCGACCATTAGGGGTAGAAACACATGGCTGCAATATCTCATGTGAACGAAGAATGATTGGCCGAGTGGTCTTGGGAAATGGCAAAAAGGAATGATCAATCATTGGTTCATTGTCTTCTCAAGATCTTGCAAGTGATACTTGACCAATGAGGGCTAGGCAAATTGGCAAAAACAAATCAAAGGAGGAATATCAAGTCACTAAGGTTTTAGGACAAATGGCACCAATAGAGAGGAATTAAAATATGTCTCAAAATGAATATGGGCGCGATTTGGAAATTATTAGCGATATATGGACGGATGGCAAAAATTTACATCCGAGAAGATTAACAGATAGTGAGATGTCGTCACAACCCTATACTACATGCGATAAGTTGAAGGAATTTCGTTAGCCTTCAATAGATGTGAACTAGTATGACAAACGTCATTTGACCCGAGCTCGGATTCTCGGTTTTTAGCGCGCGCCAAAAGTAAAACGACTCATTCGAAGTCTTCCGAAAGCCGAATTGAGCACCATTTTCTCCCATGCGACTGTAAGACAATGAAGAATATGAACATAAGCGCCAATTATCATAAAAGTGGATGAAAAATTGTCAGTTTTTCTGAGAGTGAGTCTGGATGTGGTAACTCACCCTTGGCTTGGCGAGGAGGTTAAGGAGGAAAAATGAAAGACAATTCTAGTAAATAATTGGACAAGTGGCGTGCTAAGAGAGGGAAGGAAAAGTTGGGAAACAAGCCTAAGAAATTAGGACAAGTGGCGTGAGAATATAGGGTTGAACATGCATGCTAAGAAGTCGATGGCAAGTGTCACACATGCATGAGGCTACAATTGCATGTCTGCCAAGTGGTGGTCCAAGAAATGCATATCTTGCAAGTGTCAAATGGGAGGAGGTAATGTGGCAAGTGAAAACCGCTATAAAGATGTATGAAGAGCAAGTGGCGTGCATGCAAGATAAATAGGCCAAATGGCGGCTTAGCTTGCCGCATGTCCGCCAAGTGTCAAAGCCGAATAAACAAATGTCACACAACTTGGTCCCCAAGTTTTCCTAAGCTCTATATAAGGAGTGCATGAGGTTGGGAAGAAACTTTTCTTGCTCTCTCACCTTTCTTCCTCACCCGACCAGCAGAAGAAATAAAGGAAGGAGCTGCGTTTTAGACAGCTCGAGCAACACGAGGAAGAGAAGAAGAGTCGGGTCTGATCGGTTGTGGCAATGGAGGAGAGGCTAAGTGATCAGCGACGTTCTTCAAAACTAAAGGCAAGGAATTCCTTCAACCTTGTCATAGGTAGTTGTCCATTACTTGATTATCTCGTTTTAGGAAATTGGGGTTAGGTTTGGTAGTAAAGGACGGGAAACCATGAGCTGCTAGAATTAATTCTGTTCAGTTTTGGTCTTAATGTTAAAACGGGACTAATTGCATCATCTTGAGGTAAATACGGATGCATTAGGCTTAGATAATGAGGACATGTGAATGAATTCCCTGATTGTGAAATTTCAGGTTTAGTTTAGGACAGAGAACTCAAATTTGTGCATCGAACAGATTAATCGAATTTGGTTTCATTTAGATGCTGAATTGAAGTTAAAATGCGACTATAATGCTTGATCTTGAGTTGATTATTGATAAGCTAAATGAGGATTATGTTGAGTGGTGAATGGTTAGGAAATTTGAAGGCTTCGAGCTTAGTTTGTGAGGTATAAACAGAAGTTGTTCTGATTGATTGATGTTCAAGCTATTTTTTTTAACGTGAAAATGGTGGAAATGAGGTAGAACCGAGCTGTTCCTTAAGAAGAACGAAGGGTAGGACTTGAGGGAATTTATGATGATACTCTATTAACATCTAGGCTTATGCTTGGATGGATATATAAGTTGGAATTATGATTCAAGTGCCCAAGAACATAATCGACCCGAGAACAAGGAATAAGAGGCTAAATGTTTTAACAAATTGATGAGGTTCGGTCTAGGCATTTGTGACTAGACAGAATTGGAACCCAAGTTAATGAAGTCAATCGTGTCATATATATGCTTCGAGGTTCAGATATATGATTTCTAATTATATAATCTTTGACTTGAATCTTGAAGAACCTCGTATAAGCCTACGGAGGCTGCTCATTATTGTGATTATTGATGTTGTGCATTCATGTACCTGCTTGTGTGGTCATTGGTGACATTATGTTGACATTACATTGTGGAATTACATGCGAGAATTGAGATTGAGAACTGTGATGTTCTCGGCCAGCATACATGGTACATGGATCATACTTGATGAGATATGTGGAGTATATTCTCTTCAATGCACTAAATCGAGTTGATGCCCCTGGACTGCGTGTAGGGATTTATACGTACTTGTGGATCTTGAGCTATGTGCCGGGGAGTGTCGTACCATGCATCATGGATGTCCTGGAGTAGGGGTTGCAAGTCAATTGACTTGGCGATGGTGAGATGAATGAAGACCATGTCATTACATATTGCATTGGCATTCTCATTGTTTTAAATTGTTACTATCTAATGATCTAAATTGATGTCGTTATATGCCTTGATGCCTTGACTATGTATTTGTATTTATAGTTTGGTTTAAGGAGTCTTAGGACCCCTATGGTGGGGTTGAATGTTTTTCTTGCTAGCCGTCGTGCTAACCCACGTTGTGGGGATATTTTTCAAATTGGGATTTATGACAGCTAAGCTTTGGGTTGGTATTAAAGCTGGAGGCTAGAAGGTACCTGGGATGCCACAGATGAACTCTTTCTTCTTCACGCTTTCTTTCCAATTCAATGGTAAGATTGCATCTGCAGCCTGCGCAAACACACATTGGTATCTGATCATAGTTTTTTATTTCATTCCACAAGGTTTTGAGTTTACCGAAATATGACATGATGGGTTGACCATCTTGTCTACAATTTGCAAGATACGATCTCAGTTGCTGCATCCGCGAACCATTCCCAATTGAGAATCTCTGCTTGATATCATCCCACAGGTCTTTCACGTTCTCCATGTGAGAGATAGTCGAGCGAAGCGTTGGTTCAATGGTATTAAACACCCAAGAAACCAACATAGAATTAATCGTCCACCAATCTTCAAGTTCCGACGAATCACCTGCTGGTTGCACGACAGATCCATCAATAAAACCATATTTCTTCTTGGCTCATAATGCAGTCCACATAGCTCGCGTCCATTCTTCATAATTCTCGCTCTTCAACTAAACTTGGGTAATCGGGTTACTCGAGTTGTCATTCGAATTCACTATGTAAGGACTAGAGATTTTCTTATCCATTTTAGAACTCTCTTCACCTTTTTTTCCCTCAGCCATGGCTTTGATACCATGTAACGGAATTTTGGAATGAGAATTATGATCTTCATTACCACGGAAACGTAACATATATATAAAAAGATACATCTATCAAACAAACTCTTAATTAAGCTAAACTACCAAAAGTACAAGGATCACACAATAAAAAGTAATACAAAAAAATATGTACACAAAACTTCATAATATTGTCATAACAATCCCATTAACTTGGTACCATTAGCTGGACATACTAATATCCCTGCCTTGAGTTCATTTCTCCAATAACCTCCCAAGTAGGGTTACTGTTTAGGGATAATTACCCAAAAATTCCTAAGCCTATTATACAATGGTCAATTCAGTACTAAATCTTTTAATGTGATCAATTTAGTTCTAAAATTTTTGACGATTTACGAAAGATAGTCGGCATCCACGTCGACAATAACGGCTAGATTTGGCCGGAAAGAATATTTTGGAACATTGTAAGAATGCTTATGGCTAAATTGATCAAGTTGAAAAGTTTAGGATTGAATTGGTCGTCATACAATTGTTTTATAAGTTATTGGACGATATTTCTCGTTATCTTATAATTCAAATTTCATATGTCAATGGTATATCTAAATAGCTCTAATAAAAAACAGTGGAAGCATCCCATATAGAAAATAAACTTATTAATGGGCGAGATTTACATCATGAAATGAAGTCATTTACCCCACTTGACATAAAATAAAATTTATCCTGCCAACACTTTGGCCAAAAAAATCACATTACAAATAGAATATCCCATGCCAAAAAATTTAACCAAGTTAACATTTTTTTCCCGAGTAATTCAATGGATTGGACTTCTTAAGAGCCATTGGGTCTCCGACAATTGTGTCGAACCATCTGCATGACGTCATCCTGTGCGTCATTAACCGCCTCCTTTCGGAGCTTATTATAACTGTCGCACTCTATAAAAGCTGACGAAGTCCTCTCCCTCTCCCTCTGTCGTATGCTTTTGAGCTTTGCGATAGTTCGATTGGGAGACCCCGGAGAACTGTAAACAGATTCCCAGATACAATGGTTGCGAATTTCGTTGTTCCGGCTAAGATGAAGGCTTGGATGTGTCGGGAGCACGGAGATGTCACCACCGCATTGAGAATGGACCCAGAGCTCGATGTCCCCGAAGTGCGAGAAGGTCAGGTGCTGGTTAAGGTGCGGGGCGCTCAATCCGATCGACACCAAGAGAGTGAACGAGGTTTTCCAGTTCCCGGGCTTTGCTTTACCGGTAACTTTGGTCGACATTTTCACGTGGACGAGGTTGTCACTTTGGTTTTTTTCGTTTATAACGTGTACTGATGATGTTATGCTCTGCCTTGTTGCATGATTAGGCCGTGCCGGGATATGATCTAGCCGGCATTTTGGTGAAGGTGGGTCGTGAAGTGAAGAAGCTCAAGGTTGGGGACGAGGTATACGGATATGTGGCACGCCAAGAAAGGCGGGACGCTGTTCGATTACGCAGCCGTGGAAGAGGCGTTCATGGCTTTGAAGCCCAAGAAGCTGAGTTTTGAGGAGGCCGCTTCTCTGCCGCTGGTCATTCAGACTGCCTACGGAGGCCTTGAAAGAGCTGGCCTCTCTCACGGCAAGTCCGTCCTTGTCATGGGCGGCGCCAGTGGTGTTGGCACTATTGCAATACCGGGGCTGTTTTTTTTCTTTATTCGTCTTCTCGCGAATCATGTCTCATGAATCGCATCATCGGCTTCACGTGGGACTCACTTGACCCGAGGACTCTACTCCTACCTTTTTCTTTTTCTTTTTCTTTTTTTTTTTGTGTTCACATATTTTTTGGTTTGGTCGAATTGCACAGCTAGCTAAGGAAGTTTTTGGTTCATCAAGAGTAGCAGCCACATCCAGCACTGGGAAGCTAGATTTGTTGAAGAGTTTGGGTGCTGATCTGGCCAGTGACTACACCGAAGTCAACTTTGAGGAACTCCCAGAGAAGTTTGATGTTGTCTATGATGCAGTTGGTAAGTAAAAGATAATAAATATGATATCATATGTTCTCTCATTTTACGACGAGAATATCTTTTACCGACCCGTGGCTCAAGTGTCTAGAAAAATTCAGGTGAATTGAATGACTGAATTTCAAGTTTCTACAACTTGCAATGCTCTTAAGAAAAGCAGTAGATTGCTGAGAAGTAAACTTGATTGCTGAGGTGTTAACACCTAAATTTTGTTGAGAGTTAGTCATAATTCTCGCAAAAAATAATAAATAATTCTCATACATTGCATTTTATTTTCTGTTAGTCGTGTCTTTTGCATTTTTAGATGAGTCAATTTGATAGGCGATTGGACCAACTCAATATGAATTTTCGGCTAGAACAATGGGGTGTACGGAATTTTATATGGGCCAATTGGATTAGGGCTTTCAATTAAATATTCTTAAATTTTAAAGAAACCTTAATTAGTGTCCAATTTAAACCCCTGACTGGATCTTGAGCTCGCAAGAAAGGCCAAATTTGGGTATTATCGCCAATTACACTCTCTTGGCCGAATTTCAATTTTTCTTGAGAAGTAAGAAAAGATCGGCCATAATCTTCAATGAATATCTACGTACATGACTGATTAAGAAAAAATAATAATAGGGAAGAAGTGCAGGGGAGAGCAATATAGAAAAGGGAATGTGGTTAGCAAAAGTACCAAATACTTTGGGTAAAATATTCTATGATATCTTCACATATGAGTGGAAAATAAAGGGGATTTGATTGCTTTATTAAGAATTAGGGTTTGTTCGCCTATAAAAGAACGTCTTCTTCATGTCAGAAAAGGGGGGAGGGGGAGAATTACACTACACAGAGAGAAAACATGAGAAGTGGGTGAATTCATTATATTCGACAGCTCTAGAGTTTTTCAGGACTTTCTTCAAGAGCATATTGAGAGTGCGTCTCGAGCAACTAAAGGGTTCGATTGTCTTCCCCGTGGCCGAGACAATTCCCATTCGATGTAGCTTCAATCGGGTGTGTATTGCCAAAATTCTGTACACCTCAGTCCGACGTCCTCATACCACTAGCCCAATTGCGTCATTGTGTAGCAACCAATTAAGTTCGATCACCTTCTCTGTTGATCTTATTTTGGGTTCTAATTGTTTTGCCATATGTGCTCAATACATTGGGGAATCTCGGCAACAAGTTGTTTTTTAAAAAAAAAAATAAGTGCTTGCGTTGGACGAAAATCTCAAGCTGTACATCTACTGGAATTTGTTCAAATAGTTATTTTTCTCAACTTTTGATCCACAATCTATGCATGTTTGTTTGGTAACATTCATATTTGTTCGTATATTGATGAATGCATGTTGATTTGTGATTAAAAAAAAATGAAGGGATCATTCCTTTTTCATGTCAATATATATTACAAAACCGTAAACTAAGTTGTCATGCTACAAAAATCTGGAGGTGAACGTATCAAGTCGCTTAGTTGGTGAAATCAATTACAAGAAGCTTTTCTCAAAGACTCGTTTGGCATTCTTCAATGTTGAAATTGAAACAATTTTTTTAAAAAAGAAGAGTTTTGGTGAATACAACAGATTGTTGGCATACATTCTTTGGGACTAAATCTGTTATGTAATGAGGAATAGTTCTTGCCTAAAGCTATCATGTGCGCTTAGATTATCTTATCTCGTAGTGGTTTGACGTTATCTTATTTGTTGTGGGCGTGCTCTGTGATGTTTATCACTAATGAATGTTCTAACAAGAATGCATGACCATTGTTTGATTTGACTTATTTTGCGATGGTCTTGATGATACTTGGCTTTAGAGATAAGATTTGGACTCGAGTGGGTAGAATCCAAAATTTCAAGAATTATCGATTTTTTTTTTAAAAAAAATATAATTTTCTCAAATTAAAATTGGATCGATTTTGGATAAGGAAAGATGGGCCCCAATCTCATATTTTGGCCATCCCTTTAACTTTTGAAAATTCAAATCAAATTGACTCATTTTCATTTTATTCTTTTCATGTTTGTTTGCTTTTGATTGTTATAAAATTTGCTCAACTTTAAACAAACATGCCCATAATATATGCTCCCCTCATGCCTCGTACCTTCGGAAAGTTAAATCATATGCCTTACCCATGATCTTATGGGGTGGGATGATGATCAAGTATAAGACTTCATATTCTTTCCCTCTGGCAAGAGGTACATTGTCGTCTCATACACGTACTCGCATACTGACTTGAATCTTCGAGGGTGTAGCGTTAAAAATTCTACTCTAATCCGAATATTCAAAAATGGGTGAATTATCTGAAATTTGAATATTAAGGTATAATATGGGCATTCTTGTTTAATTTTGTTCAAGTCTTTTTTTAGAGATTCAAAAAAGAAGAAGAAGAAGAAGAAGAAGAAGAAGAAGAAGATAACTGAAAACTTAAAAAAAGAGAAGAAAACAGAAAAGACAAAAAAAAACTTTCAATTCGCATAAACCAATAAGAAAAAAGGTATTTTCATGAAATTGGTAGCTGAAAGGGCATTAATTAATTAATGTAAAGTCCTCGAACTCATTATCTCTGGTTCGTAGAAATAAAATAGTTCTCTCACTGTTTTATTTAGGTTTCTAATTGACCTATCAAGAAACAATTAGTGGCAGCTCCTAAATTAAAAATCATTTTAGTGAAACCTAAGTTGTGAATTGGTAGAGCTTAAGAGAGTTTACATTAGGTTAGTTTATTTATCTAATTAACTTAATAATCATTTAACCTAATTTTTAGGTCGCGAGAGCTTGTCGACTCCACTGGGGATTTAATATTTGAATTTTTCAAGAAAATGGGCTAAATGTAAGCATTACAATTTTTGAAATTTTCATTGTATTTCATGAGGACTTAGGCCGTTGATTTTCATGATTTATCCCTTGCTTGATTGATTGTGATTGATTGGACCAATTGGTTGGAATTGTTTTCAATTTCTGGGGTGATTTTCATGGATTGATTGATTATGAATTTGCTCTTGATTTTTGAATTCATAGATTGTGTGTTGCCCCTAACTTCACTTAGGTGTTAAATGTTTTTGCAGGTTATGTGAATGTTATTTTCCTAACCTTTGTTTTGTAGGGTCATTAGTTTATTTCATTATTCTTGCAAGATGCCATGATTGAGTGAATTAAACCTGTTGCGCATGACTCATGACATTGCATTGGACCTAAAATGCTAGATCGACCTAGGATGGTGTCTGAGTAAGAATTTGCCTAGCCTCAGGATGGAGGAATGGACGATCTTACCCTTGACCTCAACTACATTAAGATTCCCTGCTTAGGCCTAAATCTGCGGGCACGAGGGAATTCCTTAAAGTCCCCAAAGCTTTAAAAGGGCTAAATACGACTTTAATCGTCAAGTCAGATTTGCCCTTGAGAGCTTTAAAAACCCGGTTAATAAAGTATGCACACGTCATTCTGCTTGTCTCTGTATTTCATCCCCGTGATTGCATATGTTTTTATACATTTTTTTGAGTCAGTCCATGGCTATTAGGCATGTCATTAGGTCAACCTATCACTCAATGAGGCACCACGGTATCTTACCCGTCATACGAATAATGGGCTCAGACGATTATTAGCCGAAGCCCATAAAGAGACTACCATGGTGAAGAAGACTATCAAGCAGATGAAACACTAAGTCGGCCCACAACCCAAGAGATCGAAGAACGGGGCTGGGCCCTTGGAGTGATAGGCTTTTAGTTGTCCGTGTCTTGTCATTGCTTTATTTTGCTTTATTAGGTCTCTCTTACAAAATTTTCATCGGGTTTAGGACTTGTTACACTTTCAGTCAGTAATTCCATTCTGTTTTCAGTCCGACCTCTCAGTGTTAATTGGATTTTCGTACCCCTTTCGAGATGGAATCGATTTCCGAACTTCAAATAAGAAATTTCCGTGAGATCCTCATCTATTGCGTGAAAATTTTCAGCAACAATCCAACATGTTTTCTATTTAATACGAAATAAAGGGCCGTAGTGGAGCACGCTGGAATTTCTCATGTTTTTCAAACTCCAAATCATTTTGCAAAATGACCGCAATGAACGATCTCCTTTACTGAACTACGAAACATGAAAATTGTAGGTTGATGTTTCAAATAATAACCTACAAAATTTCAGATTTTAATTCGCACTTTAAGGGGGTCCTTCGTTCGTTTAACAAACACCGGACGAAGCAGTTTTCTGGACAAATATTTCTCAAAGATGCATTAAACTGTATTGCTCGGTCCATTTTCAACCTTAAGTCCTAACATGAAAGTTGTTCATCATCCTCTCATCTAAGAGCTCGTAAATTTTACATCATTTTGACCAGTCGAAGAGTTTTCACGAATTTTCTTCCGAAATTCAACGAAATTAGAATTTTCTAATTAGGGTCACGATCAAGTTTTGAGTAGTGGTTCGATCTAGAGCCATAGATTGTCACGTCATTTTCATTCATCATACTCATTAAGTGATTATCTTTTGCAGGTAATTTAACACAAATACCTTGCGCAAATATATTAATTGATTAGGGCCACTTATGAGCGCCGTCATCAAACGGCTCCCCAAGTGATCAGGCGACAAATTATTTGTTTCTATGCAATCCCTTGCATGGATATTTTTCTTACTTCCTAGGTGTTTAGGTTGTGTTTTCCGATTCTTTAGGCTATCTTTTGAACCATGTGGCGCCCTAGGACTTCAATTCAAGAAAATGCAATCTGATTGATTCATGATCTATAAAAAAATACAAACCCTTTTCTGCATTTTTGGAATCTTGACGAAGTATCTCAAACTGACCCGATGACAATAACTAACGATTGAACAATCTGTCATCCATGGTGAGCACCGAGGGTTGGGCTTCTCAGGAATTCTCGTCACATGGTTTTTCAAAACAAAGGTTTTTCAAGGAAAATTTTTAGAAATAGCTAGCATTGGGTTTAACTTTGGTTGTCCTACTGACTCATCTACTATATGTTTCAAAATTAATCTAGGGGCAGGATGCAGGTACATAACCTAGACAGAACATGAGGTCCAACTGACCATCGGACAACCTCACGCATAAGTGTTGAGCCTCAAATTTCGTGATCGAGTTCAAAATCCATGACCGATCCTGATTCTTCGAGGCGGATCCATGCTTTTCCTACATCCATTAGCCACAATAGCTCCATAGTCGGACGTTCACCAATAATCGTCCAGGCCGATCAAATGTTTGGCAATCCTTGCGTCGATTGATATTACTTCTAGTTATCATTTGATTTAGCCCAACGATGATCCATGGGGCAATCCTTAGCCTTCCCTTCGGTCAAATCATTGGTCATTTTCACATTAGCATACGTCACTATCAAGCTGATCCAATATGCTCAAAAAGCTTGGGTTAATGAAGGATTGTCTATGAAGATTTCATTCCCTAGGAGATTCAAGACCAAAGCCATCCGATCTCAAAGGGAGTTTCTCTTGCCCTCAACTAGTCATTATTGGGAACAACTTTCTTGTTTCCTCTTACAAGAGGGCAAGAGCGGAAACTAAAACCATAAGCCAGACTTCCAACTTGGGGCATACCCGGGGGCAATTCATGATTATACTGCTTGACAGAATATGGGGCAAATTAACAGTGAACCCCGACTTGAAATAAGGGAGTATACTATTCTTCGAACTACATGGTTCTTAGAGTTACACCTTTTTCCCGTTTGCAGGACCAGTCATCAGCCATGACAGTAATCATAGTTGAGTGGGAGAAATCAGAGCATCTTAAATCATCGATTGATTAATCTCATGCATTTCTTTTTATACTAGGGCAATCCATATTTTCTCATTCCTCGAGATTTCTAAATGGATTTGCATAGTTTATGTATGTCCATATCTGATCTGCACTCATTTTTCTTATATGCTGGATGATCAAATCAGATTAAGGTTCGTGAATTTCATCTCATCATATTTTTGTTTGCATTATTAATTTCCAATGTGAGATAATTTCAATCAGGAAGCTTCTCTGATCCAATTGAATTGACCATTTTGAATGAGGAACATCAGGATGATGAAAGGCAAGCCATTTTCCATACATGTCCTATATCACAATCCTTAGTGAGTAAATGTGAGAATTTCCATGCTTACAAAGTGAAGGGTTATCTCGAGAAAGGTATGAAGGCCAAGATGATACGTGTGACACTATGATTTTCCTATCATTTCGAGACTTATTAATGAGAATATATTTAACGATGTGTTTTAGTCATATCTCGCTTGGATCTGATCAATCTCGAGTTAACTGACCAAAAGGGAAAGGCTAACGCGAGACAAGGTACGTGGACCTAGGGAACTCGAATAGAAAATGAAACTTTGACCATAAGGATTGTCGAGAGGACATTTAGAGCCATAAAATGCCAATCTAAGAACGATTAAGGAATGCATTGTTAACGTTATACGATTGGAGCGCGGGTGATGCTGCTTAACCAATGTATAATTTGTAAAATTTTCTTAAATCGAACGATGGCGATCGAGACCGTCGGAACTAGTAATAGACTCTCGCAATTACATGACAACCAGAGTCGATACGCGTAACGTCTGCAAAAGCCGCCCGTCAGTTCGGGATAGGCTGAAATCGCATCTAACATAGAAATGATTTAGAGACGAGTCTCGAAATTAGAAAATGGAGAATCAATGATTCCAAAATTATAATTAGATTGGACGTCGCCTCATCAAAGAAGATCTGAATCAAAAAATCGACGTTCTGGATGTCAAGGGTGAAATTACCGTTTTGCCCTTCAAGCCTGGGCCATGCCTTAACAAATGGATAAGGGCATTTTGGTCATTGATACCCCCCTCTATAGCTACCGAAAATAAGGAATTTTATGGGCCATTGGATGAAGACTTGATGGACATATGGTCAAGTGTCAAAGGATGAAGCTTGGGTATTAATAATCAACTTTTAACTTACCATTCCACTTGGGTTGACTCTCAATTTGATGTATACGCCCCTCTTCTTCCGATGAATTATAGGCTGATTGAGTGAGATATGCACAGAATCGAAAATGCCCTGTTTCGACTCTGTGCATACCGAAACTTTGGGGGCTGTTTGTGATGGAATTGAGCTCAAATTTCATCGTAAATATGCATTAGAATGCCAATTAATACGTCGTTGAGGTTTATGCTCCGTGGATTGGTGATTTGAGTGAGAAAAGTTGACGAATTGATTGAATTCCTTAGGATTGTGCGCTGCCCTATTTTGGATTGCTTGGGCCGAATCTTGGAAGTGCTTGGAAGAGGAATGTTATTGATTTAGCACAAGGTAAGAAGTTCCTAAACCTTGGCTAGGAGATTGGACTCGACTGGGTGATTTGGGTGTGGATTGAATTAGTTTTCGTGAGTTATGGCATAATTGTTCAATGTTAATCATGGTGGGTAGATGATTGCTTGAATGCTTGCTTAATACATATGCCATGAATTGATTGCCTTGTGTGAGTAATAAAATTGATTGCCTTGCATGCCATAGATATCTAGCTCGATGCGTGAGTTTGTGCTTGATCATGATGTTTGATTTGAAATGATATCTGGCATGCATGAGGATTTGTGATACCTTGAGGCGTTGTGATGCGAGGTTGTGACGGTTGGTACCATGATGCATTGAGACGCAGGGTTGAAATGACCAATGTCTTGATGCATTGAGACGTGAGACGAAATTTGATATGTGTCGACACAGGCTTAGAATGAAATTAAAAACCTGATGCGTTTACGCGGATTTGTCAATTGGATGGTCTAAGGCGCGATTACGTGGATCAAGCCTGAGGCGTTTTAAACGTGGACGTATATTTGAGGAAGTTGGAAGGATGGAATCCGTGGCTTGATTTAGTATCGCCATGCCTGACTTGATTGACATGATACAATGCTAATACTATGTGATTGACAAACGCTTGCATCTCTGTGATATATTGACTAATGAGTGCATTGTATTGCTGAGTTCATATTCTTGTTTATTGTTTGCATTCATCTATGTGTACTGTCAGCATGACCTAGGGTTAGGACCTATCTTATTGAGATGTGAATCTCACCCCGTCGTGGGACCATATTTCCAGATCCTAAGCCGTGAGGATGCTGCCGACCCGACTAGGTGATCCTAAAGAGATGACGGCTTATTTTGATGAGTTTTTGGATGGTAGAGGTACAGTTTATGTTATGAAGTGTACAGTGGTTTGGGTCGACGAGGGCGGTAAGGACTAGAAACCACACAGGTTCAAGGCTTAGTTTCGTAGGGTAGGTGAGGTCACCACTGGTCCGCTGAAAGCCACGGAGGTACCTCGTAGGGTTATTCCTGGTTGGTGCCATCCCACTCGAGATTCAGTAGAGGTTGAGGGGTCTGTAACTGGCTCGAGAAACATATCTAAGAAGACCCCTACCTTAGAGGATACAGTTGAGGTGATTGCAATTGACACTTCCGAGGACGAGCTGGAGGATACGACGATGGAGGATACTGTGGATGTGCGGTTCGAGACTTTCTCAGATTACGAGCCTATTGAGGATGTAGAGGAGACCGACGATTCCAGCGGTTTGACCTGAGGGTTTCCCGCTTTTACTCGTTTGTTTTTGTTGACCTCGTCGGTTTGTTTTTTTTAGGGACTTGTTTTAGCTATCTTTTGATTTAGTCCTGCCGCCCAGGCCATTTGGAGGATTGGATCACCTGCACTTTTGTACGGACCCATGGGATGTTTATATGTATATATTTATGTGAAGTTCTCGTTACTCAGGTTCCCTTTGTTATTGTACGGAGAAGTTTTATTATGTCGCTTCCGCATGCTCATTTCATTATGCACCTCTCGCTATGTGATTCCTGGGACTCAAGAGTTCGCTTGCAAGGAGTCGCGCGTCCGTGCCCGAGGTGCAGGGCGTGACAATACGAGGCATTCATTTCCTCTATCCAAACACTACAAGTTGCCCATTATTAAACCCTTTAAACGGTGGTTTCATTTCAAAACCCTGTCAGGAATAACCCCACATTGGGGCAAATTCTCAGAAAGTGCAAAGAATAAGTGGAATTTCTTACTTTCGCTTGCATCAATCTTTGAGTGTGTTCGTTGCATGCAAATTTTGTGGTAACTCAAGTGCTTTAAACATGATGAAGAACATTTCATTTCTACACCCACGTACACTAATCCTTTGCTAAGCCAAATTTGTACGGCAGATTTACTTCTCTAAACCTAATTGGTGATCATCTTGAGAAGAAAATCATTTTCAGACCATGAGCAAAGTGCCTTGGGACAAGCAGAAACTTGAAAATTTACCAGCACAATATGCAGACAATTCAGATACGACTCTCTCCCCCTTTTTTAAATGAGCTTGTTGTGCAAAAAGGAAAAAGCAAAGCTTGCCATGAAAAAAAAAAACAAAAAATGGTGAAACTTGCCGTGCAAAAAAGAGGCATAAGCACCCACTCTCATAAAGAAATATGAAGAGAGGAAAAGAGCTCTCTTAATGAGTATTCGGAAGGACGGGAGGTCCCACTTGAATTAGTTTCATAATCTCCCTCAAAAGAAGGTCATTTCTGAAGCACAAGATGTCAAGAATGAATAATCACCAATCTTATCTTCATACACCCTTTGTTGAAAATAAGCCTTTCATTTCTAAGCCTACCTTGAACCTACATTACAACCCTTACCAAAAGTCTCTTCAGATTAAGGCACTTGGCTTAACATAAGGTTTCAAATGCTTATAAATATTGCTCGAAGAAGTGCGAGCAAGATCATTTTCATCTCATTTCGTAGGGTTCCTGACTTGTAAACCCAATGCAGCTAATAAAGATTTCATTTCATGGCCTAATGACTCGCATGAGTCCCCCCTTTAATAGCCTTTGACCAAGCCTAAATTATAGTTCCTCCAAAAGACCTCATGGATTGGTCTGATCATACTAATTGCGAGAATACCCGGACCCTTGTCAGATGTGATGATGACAGCTCCGAGAGTTTCTCTTACCCACATCAATGGTCGGATCTTAGAAGCCTTTTTCATGAGAAAGAGTGAAAAGTCATTCCTGATTGAAATTCCTTATTGAAGTCGATCAGAATTGTCAAAAGGGTCAGATAGGCTTTCTTATTGACAAATTCTCTAGTGGAGCTTTATAATGCAAGCAAAAGCTCATGAACTTTTTCTAGCATATGATGTCGCATTTACATTGAGCTTATGCATGTCATCATTTTTCAAGAGATTAGACAGGTATGATGCAGTCAGTCTACCCATCATTCATTCATCACTCAGAAAATCCAGGTAAGTTTTTTGAGCCCTTTTAAAGTCGACTTTTGTCATACCCCCTTTGTGGTTGCACTAACATTTGTTCAAGCATCACACCATTTTGTATTCGTACTGATCCAATTCAGATGATACATCATCTCTTGTCTTGATACGGTGAGACCTGCTTGAGAAGGTCGCGAGAGATTATTTTATCGACTCATAGTGACCCGTTTAGGAGGTTTCAAGAGACAAATCTCATCTTGATACGGTGAGACTTGCTTGAGAAGGTCGCGAGAGATTATTTTACCGACTCATGTTGACCCGTTGAGGTGGTCGCAAGAGACACCTTACCGACTCATGCTAACCCATTGAGGATGTCGCAAGAGACATTTTACCTCCTCATGTAATCCGTTGAGGAGGTCGCAAGAGACATTTTACCGCCTCATGTAATCCGTTGAGGAGGACCTAAGAGGCATCTCTCGTCTTGATATGGCGAGACATTTGTAAGAAGTTCGCGAGAGATTTTCCTTACCGACTCATGGTAATTTGTTGAGGTGGTCCCCAAGAGACAAATGGCCATCTCAAACCATAACTCGAGCACATTTTCAAACCCTACACAGATCTTGCGTCGTCTCTCGTCAGAAGGAAACTTTTGGCAACAAATGAGCTAGTACCTTAGCATCCTGGCATCTGACTGGAAGTCTGGAAGTTAAGGAAATCATTAGCTTATGAGGTATTTGGTAAAATAAGTATTTTCATAAGTGATCCATGTGCGAATTTCTTTAATGTGGGAATAAGAGAAATTTTTAGTGCATGTTATTTATAGTCTTGCATTTCATGCATCATTTCACTCACATCAGAAAATGAGATTTAAAAGTCCCCCAAAAATTTCATCATCATTTGTAAAATTTAAGTTTCAATTTTAAGTTTCTGAGCGAAAACTCTGCGAACTTTCACTCACAGAGGGCAGCTGTTGATACCTAAATTTTGATGAGAGTTAGCCATGATTCTCGCAAAAATATATAAATAATTCTCATGCATTGCATTTTATTTTCTGTTAGTCGTGTCTTTTGCATTTTTAGATGAGTCAATTTGACAGGCGGCTGGACCAACTCAATCTGGATTTTCGGTTAGAACAATGGGGTGTGCGGAATTTTATATAGTCCAATTGGATTAGGGCTTTCAATTAAATATTCTTAAATTTAAAAGAAACCTTAATTAGTGTCCAATTTAAACCCCTGACTGGATCTTGAGCTCGCAAGAAAGGCCAAATTTGGGTATTATCGCCAATTACACTCTCTTGGCCGAATTTCAATTTTCCTTGAGAAGGACGAAAAGATCAGTCGTAATCTTCAATGAATATCTACGTGCATGACTGATTAAGAAAAAATAATAATAAGAACTATGTGCAGGGGAAAGCAATATAGAAAAGGGAATGTGGTTAGCAAAAGGAGCAAAGACTTTGGGTAAAATATTCTATGATATATTCACATGTGGGTAGAAAATAAAGGGGATTTGAATGCTTTATTAAGAATTAGGGTTTGCTCACCTATAAAAGAACGTCTTCTTCATGTCAGAAAAGGGGGGAGGGGGAGAATTACACTACACAGAGAGAAAACATGAGAAGTGGGTGAATTCATTATATTCAGCAACTCTAGAGTTTTTCGGGACTTTCTTCAAGAGCATATTGAGAGCTCGTCTCGAGCAACTAATGGGTTCGATTGTCTTCCTCGTGGTCGAGACAATCCCCATTCGATATAGCTTCAATTGGGTGTGTATCGCCAAAATTTCGTACACCTCAGCCCGACGTCCTCATACGACGAGCCAAATTGCGTCACTGTGTAGCAACCAATTACGGTCGATCACCTTCTCTGTTGATCTTATTTTGGGTTCTAATTCTTCTGCCATATGTGCTAGATGCATTGGGGAATCTCGACAACAAGTTGTTGTTTTTTTTTAAAAAATAAGTGCTTGCGTTGGACGAAAATCTCAAGCTGAACAGCTGCTGGAATTTGTTCAAAGAGGTATTTTTCTCGACTTGTGATCCACATCTACGCATGTTTGTTTGGTAAAATTCATATTTGTTCGTATATTGATGAATGCATGTTGATTTGTGATTAAAAAATGAAGGGATCAGTCCTTTTTCATGTCAATATATATTACAAAACTGTAAACTAAGTTGTCATGCTACAAAAATTTAGAGGCGAACGTATCAAGTCGCTTAGTTGGTGAAATCAATTACAAGAAGCTTTTCTCAAAGATCCGCTTGGCATTCTTCAATGTTGAAATTGAAACAAATTTTTTTTTTAAAAGAAGAGTTTTGGTGAATAAAATAGATTGTTGGCATACATTCTTTGGGACCAAATCTGTTATGTAATGGGGAATAGTTCTTGCCTAAAGCTATCGTGTGCGCCAAGATTATCTCTCGTAGTGGTTTGACGTTATCTTATGTGTTGTGGGTGTGCTCTGTGATCTTAAAGTTTATCACTAATGAATGTTCTAATGAGAATGCATGACCATTGTTTGATTCAACTTATTTTGCGATGGTCTTGATGATCCTTGGCTTTAGAGATAAGATTTGGACTCGAGTGGGTAGAATCCGAAATTTTGAGAATTATCGAAAAGTTTTTTTTAAAAAAATATAATTTTCTCAAATTAAAATTGAATCGATTTTGGATAAGAAAAGATGGGCCCCAATCTCATATTTCATCCATCCCTTTAACTTTTGAAAATTCAAATCAAATTGACTCATTTTCATTTTATTTTTGTCATGTTTGTTTGCTTTTGGTTGTTATAAAATTTGCGCAACTTTAAACAAACATGCCCATAATATATGCTCCCCTCGTGCCTCGTCCCTTCGGAAAATTAAATCATATGCCTTGCCCATGATCTTATGGGGTGGGATGATGATCAAGTATAAGACTTCATATTCTTTCCCTCTAGCAAGAGGGACGTTGTCGTCTCATATACGTACTCGCATACTGACTCTAATCTTCGACGGTGTAGCGTTAAAAATTCTACTCTAATCCGAATCTTCGAAAATGGGTGAATTATCGGAAATTCGAATATCAAGGTATATTATAGGCATTCTTGTTTAATTTTGTTCAAGTTTTTTTTTTTTTAGAAATTCAAAGAAGAAGAAGAAGAAGAAAACCGAAAACTCCAAAATAGAGAAGAAAATAGAAAAGACAAAAAAAACATTCAAGTCACATAAACCAATCAGAAAAAAGGCATTTTCATGAATTTAATACCGAAAGGGCATTAATTAATTAATGTAACCAAGTTCACGAACTCATTATCTCTGGTTCGTAGAAATAAAATAGTTCTCCCATTATTTTATTTAGGTTTCTAATTGACCTACCGAGAAACAATTAGTGGCGGCTTCTAAATTAAAAATCATTTCAGTGAAACCTAAGTTGCAAATTGGCAGGGCTTGGAAGAGTCCGCATTAGGTTAGTTAATTTGTCTAATTAACTTAATAATCCTTTAACCTAATTTTTAGGTCGCGACACTGAAAAGTAAACGCAATGAAGATAAGCATTTTTTAATTGATCATTTGAGGGCTCTCCTTCATCCTTATTGCATATTTATCATCTTTTGCACTTTGCAACCGCTCATTTAGTTATTCCAACACTTTCAAATTTTGAATTTTGGCGCTTCTAATAACTTTCTTTCACCCACCCATGATCCTTATAGCTTGTTCGCTAAAATTCAAACAACTTATTTTCAATTTGTAACCTCCACAATCAATTCAAATCCCTTCTGATAACTTCTCTATGATTTGCTCGTGCCCATTATTTTCGCTCTCTACTTCTAACCCCCTTGCTGGCATGGCTAAGTCGACACATTTATGTTCAATTATATTGCTTCACTTCTCGATTACTGACTTTTTTTTTTATATATAGTTTTATGGATAAGTTTTTTGCGTTGCTTTATCAAATCTCAGGATCCAGCGGTATTGTAATCCGTTCGGTACCTTGCTCTCAACTTACCGAACCTCGAGACATACTAACCTTGCCGCCCATTTGGTATTTTACTGTCATCTTACTACTGAATCTTGGGATACAGTGATCCTGTCGTCCGTTCGGTATTTGTGCCGGTTATTTTTTGGTGTCAACACCATCTGGTTGCTACGCAAGTTTATTAAGTTTCCAATTTTGTTCATAAGATTTTCCATGTGATTAGTAACTTTATCGACGAGGAACCGTCCGGCGCAGGGCTCAACAATTCATGTCCTGATGTGCTGGGCAAAGTGCGCAGGCAGTGAAGGCTGCGAAGCCGGGAGGGAGCGTGGTGACAATTGTCAAACATTGGAAGGAATTACCGCCGCCCGCTTTCTCTTTCACGGCAACTTCGGACCGTCTGACCTTGGAGAAGGTGAAGCCCTTCTTGCAGAGCGGGAAGGTGAAGCCGGTGATTGATCCCAAGAGCCCGTTCCCGTTCGCGCAGGCCATCGAGGCCTTCTCATATCTTCAAAGAGGGCGGGCAACCGGGAAAGTCGTGATCCACCCCCTCCCGTGAAACACACAGAGAGAAAGAAACAGAGCTGTCCACATGGAATCACTGAGTCCTTGATTAGTAGTCGATGGTGCTTGTTTTTGGTCTGTCTGTATATTCAGCTTCTCGTTGTATACTAGTTTCTACATAGCGTGGTTAGAGTCAAGCGAGATAGAAGGTTTCCACTTTAAAGGTGTAATGTCCTAGGACTTCGATGATCACACTCTGCAATCGGATCAGGCACCCTTCAGACGATCGGTACCAGTGTCCTAGGAGAGGGATAATGGGATTTGGGAGGCAAGCAAACCAAAATTGGGACATTTGAGTGAGTACAGATTTTAGGGAGACAGTGTCGGCCCCGAGCTCAAGGAGCTGAGCTTTGGTGAAGCAAGCTCCTTTGCCTGCAGCAGTTGAAATGCTTATGGAGGCCTTCAAAGCATAGCTTACCGAATCAGTTGCGACATGGATAGGAATGCATGCTACGAAAGAGAGGGTCGAGTCTGATAGGCCTGTCCGGGCAAGTTCCTACTTTGTTTTGGGTGTAGCAGGTAGCGCTGGACCTGTTGGTACAATGGCTATTCAAGTCATTAACGATGTTATTTATATTTTTGGCCTTTTATCAGCTTTTTATCCGACTGATGATAGTGAAAACGTGGAATATTTTCTACTCAAGTGAAGATTTAACTTGTCCATCGATGGCAATCCGTCCAAAATTCTTGCTGAAAAGTAGGAATTTCCAGCCAAATTACTGTTTGTGTAAGGCAATCTAAACACATGTTCACTTACAAAGTGTTCGGAATTCAGATGTTATGGAGGTGAACCAAGGATGGAGGAAGAAAGAGTTCCTTCTTTTTAAACTTATTTTTAAAGTTATTATCAATAAAAATTATATTCAGACCAAAACGACATCGTTTGGCCATGTCATTATCACGTAGGGGAGAGAAAAAATTTAAAAAAGTGACGTCAACCAACTTGGATAAAGTTAATGGAAGGACTCGATTGTATCAATTTGATAAGTTATAGGATTCGATTGCATTTTTTGCAAGTTTTAGGACTCGATTGTATCAATTTAACAAGTTCAGGTTTCGATTACATTTTTTTACAAGTTTTAGGACTCGATTGCATAAATTAACAAATTTTAAGATTCGATTGCACTTTTTACAAGTTTTAGGACCTACTTGCACTCTCATGACAAGTTTTAGGACTTCTAGTGAAGATATCCCTATATTAAATCATAAGAGAGTTTAAGGTAAATGTAGTGAGGATTTGGAAAATTAGAATTATTGTGGACAATCACTAATCTTACTATCATCATTTGTAACAATTTGAGACGTTTTGTTATGATTTTGGTTAATTACTAAGGTTCTGTTTGTTTCTTGTAAAATAAGAAAAAAATTTCAGGATGTTCGACGTTTGGTTCACCAAAAATAAATTAATCCAGGAAAAAATTAGTGAAAAATTACCCTCCATATTTTCTCCTTGCACTCCTTCACCTTCAATTTCTTTTTAAGGAATAAGTGCATTGAAAATCTTAAAACTTGTCACGAAAGTGCAATTTAGTAAAAGAAAAATTAAAAGGTGCAATCAAGTCTTAAAACTTATTAAATTGATCAAATCAAGTCCTATTGATTATCCTTTTTGAAAATTTTAGGACTCAAATACATACTCGGGACAAGTTTTAGGACTTGACTGCACATTTTAAAAGTTTTAGGATTCGATTGCACTTTTGTGATATGTTTTATGACTCGATTGCATTTTTCGAAAGTTTTATGACTTGATTGCACTTTCACGATAATTTTTAGGACTTCCAGTACGCGTATCCCTATTTTTAATTATTTTTTATCTTTTCTATCTGTTTTGCTTCTTCCTCATCGGCGACTGGACATAGGCAAAGGATGAGGTTACTAGATTCCGGCAAGCTCGAACTCTCCGACCATGGGCGAACCGACCAACAATAGGAAGAGGTAGAAAGAAAAAAAAAGTTAAAGAAAATAAATAAAAGCTTGAATTTTATTTTCTCCAATTATATTTGTCATAGAAAATGACATAAAATATTTTCCTATTCATTTTCATGTTTCAGCCAAATATGAAAAAAAAAATTGTCATTTTCCTAGAAAATGGATTCTGAAAAATATGAGACATTTTTTCGTGAAATGAATGAAGTATAAGTGTTAATATATTCACTTCATAAACTTTATACACAAATTATTGCCAAATTACTAATTATTGGTGTAAACAAGTTATAACCTTTACAAGGGAGTTAAGAATCAGAGAGCTTAATTACTACCTATGAGTGCAATCGATCTTATGATAGTTTTAGGTAAATGTCGACAAATGTGGAAATTTATGGGTAGAAGGGCCCATAAGAGAGTCTATGGAACTCGATTTACAACATAAACGGTGGGTATTCATTGTCAGAACAATTCTACTACTATCCCAGCTTTGAATTCATTTCTCTAATGACCACTTAAGTAGGGTTATTGTTTAGGGATATCTATCCAAAAAGTCCTAAACATATTATAACATGTTCAATTTTGGATTAATTTTTTATTTTGGCCAATTTAGTTTTAAAACTTTTGGCGATTTGCGAAAGACAGCCAGTGTTTACGTTGGCAATAATGGCTAGATTTGGCCGAAAAGATTAATTTGAAAAATTGTAAGAAGTTGCCTGACTAAAATAGTTAAACTGAAAAGTTTAGGACTGAGTTAACCATCATACAATAATAAATTTAGAACTTATTGGACAATGTTTCCCATTACTGGGTAATTCAAATTTCATATGTCAATGGTGTATCTGAGTTGCTCTAATCTAAAACCGTGAAATCAGCCCATATAGAAAATAAAATTTAACCAAGTTCATCTTTTTCTCGAGTAATTAAATGGATTGAATTCTTACAGTTACGGGCCATTGGGTCTCCGACATTTGTATGTCGAACCACAGTTCTGAGAGATGGCTGCATATTTCCCCATGAGACCATGAGACCGAAGTCGTGTGTTTCTCTTTTTGTCTGGCACGATCTTTTCGACTTGGTCAACCCTTTCTCGGTTTTGCGTCAGCAATGACAAAGCTTCTCCTTATGACGTCATCCCATATGTCATTAGCATCCTTCGGAGCTTATGGCCATCGCACTCTACAAAAGCTAGCTAAGTCCCGCACCCCCTCTTGCATGCTTATGAGCTTGAGATAGATCGACCGAGAGACCCCAGGGAAAAAATAAAAAAGATTTCCTGAAAACAAATTGATCCGTTCGTTTCCGATGGCCGCGAATCTTGTCGTTCCGACCAGAATGAAGGCGTGGGTGTATCGCGCGCACGGAGACGTCGCCACCGTGTTGGGATTGGACCCAGAACTCGAGGTCCCCGAAGCACGAGAAGGACAGGTGCTCGTTAAAGTCACCGCCGCTGCGCTCAATCCAATCGACACCATGAGAGTGAACGGGGTTTACCAGCTCCCGGGATTTGCTTTGCCGGTAATTTTGGTTGATGTTTCACGTAGATGATGTTGTTACTGTTGTTTTGTTCGTTTATATTGTGTACTGATAATGTTATGACAACACGTTTTTTTTTTTTTTTTTTTTTGCGTGATTAGGCCGTGCCGGGCTACGATCTTGCCGGCATTGTGGTGAAGGTGGGTCGTGAAGTGAAGGAGCTCAAGGTTGGGGACGAGGTATATGGATGTATGGGGCATGCCGAGAAAGACGGGACGCTGGCCGAGTACGCGGCCGTGGAAGAGTCGTTCTTGGCTTTGAAGCCCAAGAAGCTGAGTTTCGAGGAGGCCGCTTCTCTGCCTTTGGTCCTTCAGACCGCCTACGGAGGCCTTGAAAGAGCTGGCCTCTCTCGTGGCATGTCTGTCCTTGTCTTGGGCGGGGCTGGTGGCGTCGGCACAATCACGATACAGGTACTGTTTTGTTTTTTCCTCTCCGTTTTCCCACGAATCGTGTCTCTCGACTTGCATCGGCTTCACGTGAGACCCACTCGATCCAATGACTCTACTTATGGGGGTGGTCCAATTGCACAGCTAGCTAAGGAAGTTTTTGGTGCATCAAGAGTAGCAGCTACATCCAGCGCTGGGAAGCTAGATTTGTTGAAGAGTCTGGGTACTGATCTGGCCATTGACTACACCAAGGTCAACTTTGAAGACCTCCCAGAAAAGTTTGATGTTGTCTATGATGCGGTCGGTAAGTAAAAGATCATGAATGACATTACCATATGGATGCTATGCAAGTTTATTTGTTCGCAGACAATCGATTCATTAAAGATGTCCGTTTTCGTCAATAAGATTTTCCATGTGATCAGTAACTTTCTCGACGAGGAAAACCGCTCGGCCGCCATGCTAAACAGTTAACATTTCCTAAATGTGCAGGGCGAAGCGAGCGGGCTGTGAAGGCAGTGAAGCCAGGAGGGAGCGTGGTGACGATTGTCGATCATGGGAAAGAATTACCACCGCCCGCTTTCTCTTTCATAGGAACTTCGGACCGTTCGACCCTGGAGAAGTTGAAGCCCTTCTTGGAGAACGGGAAGGTGAGGCCGTTGATCGACCCCAAGGGTTCCTTCCCGTTCGCGGGGGCCATCGAGGCCTTCTCGCATCTTCAAACTCGGCGGGCAACCGGGAAAGTCGTGATCTACCCTGTCCCATGAAACATCAAGCACAGAGAGAAAGAAATAGAGCTGTCCGCATGGATCGGTCATAATCGCGAGTCCTTGATCAGCAGTCAATGAGGTTTGTTTTTGGTCTGTCTGTATATTCAGCTTCTCTTTGTATACCAGTCTCTACACAGTGTGGAACAAGTTTGGGATATTTACATAAATGATCCATGAACTTTGGTAAAATATGCAATCTGGTCCCTGAACTTTTAATTTGTTCAATTTAATCTTTGAACTTTGGCAGAATGTGCAATTTGGTCCCTAAACTTTTGAATTGTTTAATTTAGTTCATAAAATTTTAGTGTATGTTCAATCTAGACCCTGAATTATAGGAAAATGTTTAATATAGTTATTTTGTAAATTTAATATCAAGAATAACATTGAACATTTTCATATAGTCAGGGACTAAATTGAACATTTACTAAAAGTTCATGGACTAAATTGAATAAGTCAAAAGTTTAGATGATCAAATTACATATTCTGCCAAAATTCAAAGACTAAATTGAACAAATTAAAAGTTCATGGATCAGATTGCACATTTTGTTAAAGTTTAGGGACTATTTGTGTCATTTTGCCAACAAATTATTGTCCACAAAGGTAAATTACCAATTATTTTGGTGTAACAAGTTACGACCATTACAATTGAGTTAAGAAGCGGAGAGTTCAATTACTACGGCCCGACCCGAAAATATCTTAAATTTTTGGGTCGGGCCTTGGTCTTATTGGGATATGAAACCCGTACCATTAAGCCCAAAAAATGAAAGGATAAGGGCTTGGTAGTTGGTACCACTATGAGTGCAACCGATCTTACGATAGTTTTAGGTAAACGTCGGCAAGTTTGGAAATTCATTGGACCCTAGAACGACCTAAAATGTATTTGGAAATTTAGGCAAACGTCGATAAGTTTGGAAATTAAGGTTGGGTATTCATTGTTAGAACAATTATACTGCTTTGAGTTCATTTCTCTAATAACCACTTAATTAAGGTTGTTGTTTAGGATAATTATCCAAACAATCCTAAACTTATTATACGGTAGTTAATTTAGTGTTAAATTCTTTAATTTGATCAATTTTGGTCCTAAAAATTTAAAAGAAATGATCATCATATAATAAATTTGGAACTTACTGGACAAAAATTTCCCATTGTTTTGCAATTCAAATTTCATTATGTCAAGTTATATCTAAATTACACTAATCTAAAACCCACGAAAGCAGCCTACATAGAAAGTAAAATCTATCAGTGGATGAGATTTACTTCACGAGCTGAGGTCATTTACCACGCTTGACATGAAATCATATTTATTCTGCCAACCTTTGGGTCGAAAAGGACATTACAAATCGAATACTCCAAGCCAAAAAATTAAGATTTTTTCTGAGTAATTAAATGGATTGACATCTTGATAGCCATTGGGTCTTCGACAATGGAGTGGAACCATCTGCACAATGACAGGTTTGAGTGATGGCATGCATATTGCCCCACGAGACCAAGACCAAAGTCGGCCCAATACTTGAAAAAAAAAAAATCAATTGTAGCATTTGTGTGACAATTATATTCCAAAAAAAAAAATTATCTCATAAAAAATTTCAAAATTCTGCCTATGTAGTCTACATAACCTGTCCCAAACCAGGTAAAAGAGGAGAGTTACATCAGGTTTATCGAGCCGGTTATAAAAAAAGAGTTACTTTTATGAGATGAACCCTATTGAAATTTCGTTGGAACGTATCTTTATTAGCGACGCGTTGCATCGGCGCCCGGGTGTAGCGAAAAATGAGCAAGGGTCTTTGCACCAAGATAGATGGATGCAGGGGATAAGGAAGCTAGTCTTGAGCCATTATTCCCAAAGTGATACGTCACATCGTTGCCCGGATGTGGTGATAAATGAGCAAGGGTCTTCACACTTTCGTGGGCGAGTGTGGGGGGCAAGAAAAGCCCAGGGGTAGGGATTAGATTGGGGAGTTGGAATGTAGTAACCTTAACAGGTAAATTGAGGGAATTAACAGATACTTTTGCTAGAAGGATAGTGAATAATACTTGCATGCAATAGACTAAATGGAAAGGAGAGAAAGCTAAGGAAGTGGATGGCACCGGATTCAAGTTATTGTACACAGGCACAACAAAGAGTATAAATGGAGTTCGGATTCTGATCGATAAAAATTTCAAAGATAGAGTTGTTGATGTTAAAAGAATATGAGATAGAATTATTTTAGTTAAGGTAGTAGTGGGGTATTTGATTATGAATATACTTAGTGTGTGTGCCTCTCAAGTTGGACTGTAAATGTCCGAGAAGAGCAGATTTTTGGAAGATATGAAAGATATTTTAAGGTGTATACTACACGAGGAGAAGGTATTCATAGGAGGAGATCTAAATTGACATGTTGGTCATAGTAGTAGAGGTTTTGACAGAGTTCATGAAGGTTTTGGATATGAGACTAGAAATGAAGCTGACGAAGACATCTTGAGTGTTGCATTAACTTATGATTTGATGTTGGCAAACACTTTTTTTAGGAAAAGAGAGTCAGATCTGATTATTTTTCGCAGCGGTCAAAATTGTAGCCAAATTGATTTCTTTATTGCTAGAAGAGAGGATAGAGCCTCATATGTAGATTGTAAGGTATATCCTAGTGAATACGTAGTTACACAACATAAGTTGGTGGTCTTAAAAGTTTGGTATAATAAAGTACAACAGATGAAAAGAAATCCGCAGCACCCCATAATATGATGTTGGAAGTTACACGAGGAGAAACAAACAAAATTCAAAGAAAAAAAGTTACAGGAAGAACCGTGGCGACTAGAGAGCGAAGTAAATATGATGTGGAAGGAGAGGTCTAAATGCATCCAGATAGTAGCAAAAGGGGTGTTAAGGGAAAGTAGAGGGAATAGACATCAAATAAAGAAAACCCGGTGGTGGAATGAAGAGGTGCAGAAGGCAATTAAGTAGAAGGAGTGTTTCAGATGCCTACATAAATATCCTAATAAAGATAATTTGCAAAAGTGTAGATTGACAAGAAAAAGTGCTAAGAAAGCTATGCGAGATATCAGAGGCAAGATTTTCACCGATATATACAACAAACTTGAAAGCAAAGAAGGAGAAAAATGTATATATAAACTTGCAAAGTCAAGGGACAAGAAAAGTAAAGACTTGACACGGGTTATATGTGTCAAGGATGAAAATTAAGCATACTTGATAAGAGATGAAGACGTTAATGGCAGGTGGATGAGTTATTTTAACAAACTTTTTAATGGGGAGAGCGATAGAAGTGAGATGGATTGGGAAGATGCTTTTGATGATTCAAACAGAATGTTTGTGTATAGAGTTAAAGCACGAGAAGTTAGAGAGACATTAAAAAAGATGAAAACTAATAAAGCTTTGGGATCCGATAGTATTCCTATTGAAGTGTGGAGATGGTTAGAGGATGTAGCAATAAGTTGGTTGACTAGTCTTTTTAACAAGATCCTTCATAATAATAAGATGTCTGATGAATGGAGGAAGAGTATACTTGTGCCTATATACAATAACAAGGTGGATATATAGAATTGTTCTAAATATGGAGGCATCAAGCTTATGAGCCATACAATGAAGCTGTGGGAGAGAGTCATTGAGCATCATTTGAGAATAGATATCAAGATTTTTTGTCAATCAATTTGGATTTATGCTAGGAAGATCTACCATGGAGACTATTTTCTTGATACGACAATTGATAGAGAGATAACGAGAAAAAAATAAGGACCTCCATATGGTGTTTATTGATCTCGAGAAGGCGTATGATAGGGTTCCAAGAAAGATTTTGTGGTGGATTCTTGCGAAGACAAAAGTACCTTCAAAGTATGTCGAGGCAATCAATGACATGTTTGACGGTGCTACTATATGTATGAAGACTTGCAATGGCACATCAAGTTATTTTTCAATCACAGTAGACTTACACCAAGGTTCTACTTTGAGCCCTTACCTTTTTGTCCTAATTATGAATGAGCTAACAAAATATATTCAAAATGATGTGCCGTGGTGTATGCTATTTGCAAATGATATCGTGCTTATTGATGGGATCAGGACTGGGGTTAACACTAAGTTAGAAGTATGGAGAAACACGTTAGGGTCTAAAAGATTTACACTAAGTCAAAGTAAGACGGAATACTTGAAGTGTGAGTTTGACACGGCAAGAAAAGGGGATCAAGAAGCCGTACATATGCTCGGATATGAGGTACCCAAAAAAGATACATTTAGATATCTAGAATCAATATTGCAAAAGGAAGGAGAGATTGATGAGGATGTAAGCCATAGAATTAGAGCATGCTGAATGAAATGGTGCAGTGCATCGGGATTTTTATGTGATCGCAAAATTTCTCTTAGATTAAAAGGAAAATTTTATAGAACAACAATCAGACCTGCCATGTTATACGGAGCTGAATGTTAGCCAGTACAAAGGAAACATGAGCATAAAATGAGAGTAGCGAAAATGAGGATATTAAGGTGGATGTGTAGTCATACAATGATATATAAGATAATTAATGAATAGATTCAACGAAAAGTTGGAGTAGAACTAGTGGTGGAAAAGATGAGAGAACATAAATTGAGATGGTTTGGACATATTTTCCGAAGGCTCTTAGATGCACTGTTACGGATAGAAGTTTACTATCGAGAACATAACAAGAAAAAAGCAAGAGGTCGGCCGAAACTTACTTTAGGGAAAGCAGTAAAACAAGATTTAATAGAGTGATAAATAGATTGGCGTACGATTTGTCTTAGGACGAAGTGTGGGAAAGCTATTGGTATTGTGGAGGGGTATGTATAGATATATATAAATATATATATATATATATATATACATATTTTTCTCTCGCTTGATTCTGCTTTTATTTTTTATGATTCTTTGGAGTTCATCGATCGCCGACCCCAACTAGTTTGTGATAAATGTGTTGTTGATATTGATTAAAAAAATTCAACTTTTATTTTTATTCCAAGTCTACCGACTTAGTAACAAAAAACCATCAACCTTAGGATATGTCTTAATTATATCTATTTTGTCTCATAAAAAGATTTAAACTTTTGCTTTTTGTCCCAATTTTACCACCATTAGCCTATTGTCCATAATCACCATTATTTAATCCTACATAGTATTTTTATATTGTTAATGAATTACACCTTAGCAAAACTGACATAAAACTCTTCGTACTTCTCTTCTATTATTTGCTTCCCCTACATATTTTCGGTAAATACATATTCAAACGACACGTTTCGTATTTAACAGCTTAAAAAACGATTAGCTATGAAGATATTTAGAGGAATGATTTCAAATCTCGTCGTCCTTAAAAGCTAATATTTCTAAATTTTAAAAATTCATTAGTAAGATTGGGCCATATAAGATTAACTAACGGTGATTATAGACGGAAGTATGACAGTGATAAAATTAGAAAAAAAGTAAAAGTTTGAGATTTTTTATCAAACAAAAAAATTTAAAGTATAATTGGGACAAATGTTAAAGTTAATGACTTTTTTTTTATATTAAATCGGTAGAATTGAGATAAAATTAAACTCGATGATTTTTTATAAGATAAAAAAATATTTTGCATATAATTATTATAAATATTTAAGTGGGGAGGAATTTTTTTTTTTTTGGGGGCCATCGAAGTCGTGCGTTACTGTGTTTTGTCTGGCAACGGCCTTTTGGACTTGTCAACCCTTTTTCGGTTTTGCGTCAGCAACGACGAAGCTTCTCTGTTATGACGTCATCGGGTATGTCTCCTCCTCCTCTTCGGGAGAAAATAATGGGTGCTCTTGGAGTGCTAACGCATCTCTATGGAATTCCATTCAAAAATCGCCACGTGGCATGCGATCCCACATTTTAGATTTTTTTAAAATTCATTTTTCATTCATTTGCACCCAATATTTTCTCTCCCTCGGAGCTTATCATATTCGTTAACTATCGCACTCTATAAAAGCTGACGAAGGCCTCACCCTCTCTTGTATGCTTTGAGCTTGAGATAGATCGACTGGGAGACCCCGGCAAAAAAGTAAACAGATTTCCAGATACAAATACAATGGCTGCGAATTTCGTCGTTCCGGCTAAAATGAAGGCATGGGTGTATCGCGAGCACGGAGACGTCCCACCGCATTGAGATTGGACCTGGAGTTTGATGTCCCTGACGTGCGAGAAGGCCAGGTGCTGGTTAAAGTCCTCGCCGCGGGGCTCAATCCGGCTGACATCATGAGAGTGAACGGGGTTTCCAGCTCCCTGGCTTTGCTTTACCAGTAATTTTGGTTGACAAGTTCGCATGGACGATGTTGTCACGCTTGTTTTGTTCGTTTGTAACGTGTGCCGACAATGTTATGTCCAGCCTTTTGTGGCATGATTAGGCCATCCCGGGCTATGATCTTGCTGGCATTGTGGTGAAGGTGGGTCGCGAAGTGAAGGAGCTCGCGGTTGGGGACGAGGTATACGGATTTATGTGGCATGCCAAGAAAGTCGGGACGCTGGCCAAGTACGCGGCCGTGGAAGAGGCGTTCTTGGCTTTGAAGCCCAAGAATCTGAGTTTCGAGGAGGCCGCTTCTCTGCCGGCGGTCATTCAGACTGCCCACGGAGGACTTGAAAGAGCTGGTCTCTCTCATGGCAAGTCCGTCCTTATCTTGGGTGGCGCTGGTGGTGTCGGCACGCATGCCATACAGGTACTGTCACTGTTTCCTAGTCTGTTTTCCGCGAATCATGTCTCTCGACTTGCATCGGCTTCACCTGAGACCGACACGATCTGATGACTCTACTTGTACCGCCCATTTTTTTCTTTCCGTGTGCGGTGCATCACAATTTTTTTTTTTTTTTTTTGGGGTGGTCCAATTGCACAGCTAGCCAAAGAAGTTTTTGGTGCATCAAGAGTAGCAGCTACATCCAGCACTGGGAAGCTAGATTTGTTGAAGAGTTTGGATGCTGATCTGGCCATTGACCACACCAAAGTCAACTTTGAAGACCTCCCAGAAAAGTTTGATGTTGCCTATGATGCAGCTGGTAAGTTAAAAAAGAACATAAATGAAACCTTGATGCTTCTGACGTCCAATTTTATATAGCTGTGTATGCATGAAATTACCATCTGGATGCTATGCAAGTTTATTTGTTCATAGGCAAGTGATTCGTTTAACATGTCCATTGCAGTTGATAAGTTTTTCCATGTGACTTGTAACTTTCTCGGCGAGGAACCGTCCGGCGCCAGGCTAAACAGTTAATGTTCCTGATGTGCAGGGCAAAGTGCTCGGGCAGTGAAGGCTGTGAAGCCAGGAGGGTGGGTGGTGACGATTGTCGAATATGGGAAGGAATTTCCACCGCCCGCTTTCTTTTTCGCGGCAACTTCGGACCGTTTGATCATGGAGAAGGTGAAGCCCTTCTTGGAAAGCTGGGAGGTGAAGCCGGTGATCGATCCCAAGAGCCCGTTCCCGTTCGTGCAGGCCATCGATGCCTTCTCGTACCTTCAAACCGGGCGGGCAACCGGGAAAGTCGTGATCCACCCCGTCCCATGAAACACACGAGAAAGAAACAGAACGTCCACATGATTCTGTCTCCCGAGTCTTCATTGGCAGTCGATGGTACTTGTTCTTTGTCTGTCAGTATGTTCACTTCTCTTTATATACGAGTTTCTACAGAGTGAGGATAGAGTTTAAGTGTGATGGAAGATTTCATTTATAAACGAACACAAAGATCATAAGTGGATGCGAGAGCAAAAAGAATTCGAATAGATGTTATATGTGCTACATGGGGATAAGTATCAAAATAATCTATTCATTCTTTTTGTTTATATCCTTTGGCCACTAACCTAGCCTTAAAAGTTTGAACAGTACCATCAGAGTTATATTTTCTCCTGAAAATCCATTTACATCCAATAGGTTTAGATCCTTTTGGTAAATCTGCAAATACCCAAGTATTATTGGACATAATTGAGTACATTTCATCATCTATAGCTTATTTCTAGCAAGAAGCATCTCTAGAAGACATAGCATCATCGAAACATTTAGGATCGTCTTCTAAATTTAATACTAAATGGTATTTATTTACCACATTATTATCTCTGTCTTCTTCAACGAGAAAAACATGAATAATAAAATCAAGACCTAAATCTTTTAATTTTCTCGCTCTAGTGCTTCTTCTTGGTTCAGTCATAATTTTCAAATCCTTTGTTTCCTTTTCATGAGAATCAACTTGTATTTCTATAGCTCTTGAATTATAATTCTCAATAATTTCAAAATCCGTAGAATACTCATTCTCAAAGAATTCAACATCTCTTGATTCCACTATGACATTTTACTATTTTCAGCATATTATAGGAAAACACTTTTGATTGCTCTAGGACCAAGCTTCGTTCTCTTAGGGTCTGATACTCTATAATAAGTCAAATACCCTCACACTTCAAAAAATGATAAGTTTGGCTTTCTTTCTTTCCATAATTCACATGGACTTATGTTAGACTTTTTGGATGGTATTCTGTTATGAATATGACATGCAGTAAGTAATGCTTCACCCCATAAATTAATTGGTAACTTTGAATTTGAAAGCATACAATTAATCATTTCTCCAAGAGATCTATTTTTTTATTTCAGCCAAACCATTTTGTTGTAGAGTGTATGGTGCTGAAGTTTGATGAATAATACAATGTCTTCACAAAATGATGAAAATTCATTTAAGAAATATTCACCACCTCTATCTAAACGTAGAACTTTAATTTTTCTTTCCAATTGATTTTCTACTTCAGCCTTATTTTTGTTAAACATGGTAAACGCTTCATCTTTCGATCTTAGAAGATAAACGTACAAATACCTATTGCTATCATCCACAAAGGTAATAAAATACCTTTTACCACCATGAGTTAACATTCCACTGAATTCACATATATTACTATATACCAAATCTAACAAATTCGTATTCCTATTTATACTCGGAAAAGGCCTCTTAGTTAATTTAGACTTAGCACAAATTTCATAATTTTCTAATTCTCCATTAAAATTGATCAAATCTAATTTTTTCATATTTTTTAAATATCAAAAATTTAAATGCGCTAATCTACTATGCTATAAAAAAGAAGAGTCAACAGTATAAACAGAAGATTCAATCTATTCTTGATACTCAATTGATACATGCTTTCATTGGCATAACCCTTTCCCACAAATATTCCATTCTTCGACAGGATAACCTTGTCGGATTCAAACAATACCCAAAACCCTCTTTTACATAGCCAGTCAACAGAAATCAAATTCTTCCTAATCTCGGGTACATACAAGACATTCAGAAGGGTTACTTTTTTTCCAAGAGTGAAGTCTAACTCCATGGAGCCTTGACCTTCTATTTTGCAAAACTGTTGTTGGCCATTTGAACCTCTCGATAGTTAATATAAAAAATCTCTTGAAAATTCTTGATCATGGACTTATCCTTGCACACATGGATTGTTGCATCAGAATCCAACCACCAACCTGATTGAATAGAAGTAGCATTAATTTCGGTGATTATGGCCACAATACCATCAACTCTTGCGGAGATTTCCAAGTCTAAAAACTTATGCGTAACCATTACCACATAGTTTTCTTGAACAACATTAGTATCTGCCTTTACAATTGGCATTGGTGTATTCTTCTCCTTGGAAGTGTTGTTCTTGCGATGCCTATAGGCCCTTGCAAAATGTCATTCTTTACCGCAAACAAAACAGCCTCCTTTCTTTTCCTTTTGTTCCTTCTTATAGTTTTGCTCCCTCTTGCGTTTCAAGTTCGAGTTATTTTTAGATTGAAATCCATTACCCGATAGTACATTCACTTTAGTCTCATATAATCCAGATTTTTCACGCAAGCGTGACTCTTCCTCTATGTTAAGATGTTTCTGGAGTTGAACCAAAGTAATGCCATTTGTCTTGTGCATCATTCTTTTCCCATAGTACTTCCAACTTGAAGGTAATTTGGCAATAATAACTCCAACTTGAAACGCTTCTGGAATGTCGATTTTTAGAGCACGGATTTTGTTCACTAGAACTTGTAGTTCATGAACTTGCTCCAGAAGGGGTTTAGTATCGATAAATTTGAAGTCGAAATACTTTGCAATCAGATATTTGTTTGTACCTTATTCCTCTGCTTTGTATTTGAACTCCAATGCATTCCAGATTTCCCGTGCAGATTTCATTTCCGTGAACAAGTCATATAGATAATCAGACAACGTATTCAGAATGTGTCCACGACAGAGCCGTTCATCTTCATCACGTTTCTTCTTTTCCTTATTCACCCTCTCAATTTCTTTGACATTTGGTTCTTCTCCTTCAGCGGTAGGAATATGATCTTCAATAGGCGTCAGACTCAGGTCCAGAATGTAACATATCTTCAAAGCCGTAAGCAAAAATATCATTTTGTCCTTCCAACGCAAGAAGTTGTTGCTGTCGAACCGATCTAACTCGACCATATTCTAATTCATCAATTTGATGGTCTCCGACTCCATTGTTGCACAAAATTGATCCTAAAAATTGTTAGAAAATATGAAAAATGGAGTAACAATATAGCTGGACTTTGAGGTGTGTAATCACTCTCTTTTTAGAATCAATTTTCCCCAAGTTGCTATTGGTTTTTGACAAATTCCCTTCAGGATACAACAAAGTCACGACGAGAATACTAGATAGCAATTCCAACAAATCTCCTAAAACTCTCTGCAAAACAATGAAAAGATGGCTATTTCTCTTTTAAAGAAAAAACATAGAAAGAAAAGTTGATTTTAAAAACAGAATAGAATTGTGTATTATATAGACTACTCATGTACGAACGCACCTATTCATGTTCGAAACATTGCATCAATTTACGTCCGAAGCATCACGCCAATTCATTTCTGAAAAGTTGCAATATTGACATCACAGTTCATGATGATAAAAAGTTGCAATATTGACATCACAGTTCATGATGATAACAGTCATTTGGACACAACTATTCGATAAGTGACAACCGCCGTTCAGACGCAACTATTTGTGTCTGAACATTCACAATTTTAAAAAATAAAATATAATTATAAAATAATTTATTTTGAAATAAAAATAATTCAAAATTCGTCTGCGGTGCGCAAAGTGCTAAGTGCGTCCAATCACACTAGGATGATAAATTGGTATAGTGGGTCTAGCCCACTTGCCAATTTTTTTATCTGAAAGGTTATAATAGCATTCTAATTAATAAAGAGACTTTCTATTTACTTTATATTCTATGTGGGATACAAAAAAATGCATTATTTTGTTTTGTTTTTCAAACGAACAACAACGATAAGTGCCATGCAATTTGGTAGACTACGTTGGCAAAATTAGAAAGTTTAAGATTGAGTTAATATCCATACAAAATGTTTAACACGGAATTGATAATCCCTCCATTGCTAGACCTATGCCGATACGACTAAATATGTGTTAGAGGAACAACACTAATCCATCTCGAACTTAGTGATTAAACTCTATTGCAGTGACGATATTGTGGGGGAGGTTGGTCGTGCTGCAAAAAATAGCTCAACGCTAGGATGATAAAAAAACTCAACACCTCTCACTCTTACGAGGAGTAATGTTCCAGAATGGGTGGTTCCTATCCTAAAATCAAGAATCGCTCGGTAGGGATCGGTTTCGTAAAATGAGAACCGTGAATCACCCCGTTCATTGCTTGGACCCATTTGAGAACCTAACCGCCGGTCCGTTATGGTCTGATGCTCGGGTGATTACATGAAATCCATCCTATTGAATACTGAGCATCAACTAAAAAACTGTAAGCTGAGTCATAAAAAATTTCGCTTGCAACTCTACGAAACCTCTCCCTCTCTAAAAAGAAAGAATCAACTGAGGACAGAGAACTCAGCCATTGGTCTAATGTTCTGCTAGGGTAAGTCGTCATCGGTCTAATCAGACGACTTGCTTTTCTCAATAAATGAACCGGGTTACCTTCCCTTAAAAAATGGGATCTGCGTAAGTCAATTTAATAGTGGAGCAGAGGGAAAAAAAAATTCCAATCCCTTCGCTAGGCATCAAAATCAGAACTGGACCGTGGACGATAGTGTGTGGAAAGGCATATAGTTTGTCTAAAGAATCAAGCACGATTTCCAAAAGGAATCTAGGGCAGTCACTCATGTGCACACCGAGTACATGCAACAAAAGCATCCAACACAGTAAATTAGACAACTTTACAATGACACAACAATGGCAATAAGATTTGCCACAAAGTTTCGAAGCTTCATTTCAAATGCACTAGGTCTGGTGCGGTTAGTCTGGATAGGTGGTTTCTACCTAGAACTGATAACCAAACCGGTATCCATCGATTCCAGTAAATTGGAATCAGGAAGTGGATCGGTACCTCATGGAAGCCACCCAAAACGAGTCAATTGGGTACGGTCTGGTCCGGTTTGGATGGATCTTGATTTTTTAATCACCCCTAATTTTGATTTAGGATGGCTAGCGTACAATTTTTGGGAAAACGCAATATTACGATTTTAGATAGAGTTTTAGGTTTTTTTCTATTTTAAGAATTTTAGCGATAAGATAATCGCGATATTTGATTTCAATTCCATTTAATTGATTAGATTTGTTTTATGTTATTTTTAGTGATTCTATTTCTTAAAGGAGTCCTACCACTATATATTATATGTATGTTTTTGTAATCTATACGTTATCATCTATCAATTCAGTTCTTTTTGGAATTGTTTTCCAAGTTCGCTTCTCTCTGCGTCATTTGGTATCATAGCATGTTTCTCCTATGACGATGGTGAATAACATGAATGTCAATCTTCCCATAGCTGAGGGCCGTGAAAACGAACCTATTACACGGGCTGCGCGTTCAATTAATTCATGGGTCAATCCAATCGGAAGTCTCAAGAGATCCTTGAAGGCATCCAGCGTTTGCCCACAAACCAAGCGCCTGGTGTTCTTCCAGCCAAGCGAATTCCTGTCGCTCGTGATCTCAAAATTGCCATGGAGCCTAGAGGAAATCCCCGACACATGCGACAAGACTGTGTCGAGGATACTAAAGACGAAGATGAAGAGGATTTCCTAGATATGCCTATTCGTGGGGGTCGCCGATATAGAGGATTCCAGGATGAGCATATTCGTGGGGGTCATCGACATGGAGGTTATCAACGTAATCTTTGTCACGCCCAGAACTTGTCAGGCAGGCAAAATCCCTCCAGGGCCGTCTTGTCTTGGCCGTCTTGTCTTGGTGGTACTCAGGATCCGTCTGCCAACAATTTATAACTTCTAAATGATACAAACATACGGAAGCGATGAAACTTCTCCATACAATTCAGACTTAAGATGACTCAGGACATAGGGTACGTCTTGTTATAAATACCGACTATAAGTTCAGATGATACAATTCTAACTTCGAGATAACATGAAATCTCGAAAGTCACAAAAGTGTAAATCCATTTCCTATAATTTCTTCTTCAAATACCGATCATTGGGAGGCTTGGATTTCCATCGCATAGAACCTGAAAAAGTTAATCCCACGATGGGGTGAGATATGAATCTCAGCAAGTTCACCCCAAATTTAGGCCAGGCCATTAGTCCTCCCAGATTATGCCATAAAATAATAGACAATGATTCATTGATAAAACAACACATGATAATAAATATCAAGGCACGTTGATACGTTTGGCATAATGCAATCACGATTCAAGGACAATCATATCATCACAACCAAGTTTCATACTAGCACAACATTAAATTCATAAACAAAGGTGTGTCCTCAATTTCATCACAACTTTCAATTCCCATGTCCAAGCTCGCGTCAATACGCATTAGGCTAATCACAAATTTAATCTCAATAGCCAAGCCCGCGTCAATACACATAAAACTAATCACAAATTTAATCCCATTGACCAAACACGCGTCAATATGCATCAGGCTAATAACAAATTTAACCTCAATGGCCAAACCCGCGTCAATATGCCAGGCTAATCAAGGTTTTGATTGGCAACCCGCGTTCTAATGCATTAGGATATCAATTCTCTTTTCAATAGCTATGCCCGCGTCAATACGCCTCAGGGTCGGTCCGCGTTAATACCACGTGTCTCCATCTCCATTATGACACTTGTCTTCATCTAAACAATGTCTTCATATTTTCGGCAGCCACTAGGATCTTAGAATTGACTAAATTGTCATTTTTCAATTGTTAAGACAATGCCGATTCTTAGATGGGCAAAATGGTAATTTTTCTCTAGCCCTCCGAAATGTCGTTTTTCCAATTCAATTTACCTTCGATGAGGCTACGTCTAATTCGATTAGAACGTTGGAATCTTTATTTTTTATTTTTCAATTTTGAGATTCTATTTCATATCTCAAGCCTCGAGGGGTCGGAAATTCGGAATGTCACAACTCTTCCCCCTTAAAGAAATTTCGTCCTCAAAATTTGCAACTTTCTAACCATCCAGTTATTTGGGGTATTGGCGTTTCATCGCATCCTCATTCTTTCAAATAATTCCCTTCATGACTTGACGATCTTACTTGTCCTTTCCGACCAAAGCCATCTTCCCTAGAACTTGTCTCCTTCAGTCCTCAATCTATATTTGCTTCTCTCCATTCTTTTTCGATATTCATAACATCTGTCAGTAGTAGTTCATCCTCGAGTGTTCACCTCATTTCTTCCATTTTTCCATCGCCATTATTACTAAACCCTCACCAAAATGCACTCTTTAATGTCCATACCATTCGGCCTATCAATCCTTTCAATGGCATGTCTTTTTCTTGTCAGCATGTTTAATACTTGACCTCATGTTTGACTAACCAAATTTTTAGTCAATTCCATCGATAATATCGATGCAAGTCTGACACGCCTTTGTGCCATCCCAAGGGACACCATAATTCTCCATTTGAATTTCTGATGAGGTCATTTCTTTAAGTTTCTCTTCAATATTAGACTCATTCTCTCGTCCATAGGACTTTAAGATTTCTATCCTCAACTTTATGTTTTTTTTCCCAAGTATTCGAAAATCTGGATTTCCTCCCATTCTATCCATTTCCATAACCCCTTAAATGTCAAGGTCTGTTCATCGCAGCATCTCATTTCCTTTCTGATTTCAAGCTTGATACTTCAGGCAGTTATCAAACTAGTCAATTGACAACTTTCCAATTTAGAAGTTGAATCTCTTATTTCCTTGGACAAAGCATATACTTTATTTGCCAAATGCACGATGCTCAATTTTCACTTATATGCATCCGCTACTTAAATCACCTTTTTCTAGGCGATATAGGATATTTCATCCTTAGTCCTTAAGCAATCTCCTTCACATACGTTGTTCCTCATTCAATTTTTTCGAGCAACCACATACCTCTAATTTTTATGATTTGTGCAAACTTGAAACCTCTCCACGTGAGTTGTGTTTTCCAATTTCGTCGCAAGAACATTTGCAAGCCAATTCCAACCATGCATTAGACGTTCCAACTCATATAACTTTACTATCACGACTTATTCGCATAGCCCATTTCAATTTGCCTTACTACGCCTTAAATTTCCTTTCTGCATCACGTTATTATAATTCACTCGACCCTTTTTAATTCCAAAGAGGAATACTATTATCGGCGTATTCATCAACTTGATTTAATTCCTCGAAAACTCTTTTCGTATTCATTCATCATGGAGTTGCTTTTGTGGGAAATCTTCCCTGATCCATCCATAACAATTCACCAATTCCAAGAACTTCCAATTTCCGCAATTCACATCGATCTTAGTCGATTTATCACTTATTCCATTCCTCAAGGGCTCCATAGGGATTTCATTTCCCAGAAATTTCACTACTGAGGAATCTTACCTCATTAGACCCACAACTCGTGTTCTTCACAATTAACAGCACACAACGAGCATCTCCTTAGAGTCCGTATGATACTCTTGAAAGTTATTCATGTTTCTCATGGCTCCTTAAATGAGTCTATTCATCGTCTTTAAAGACGGTAACAATCAATCCAATTATTCTTCGGATACTCAATCTGACTTTTATCAGTTTCTTTCTACTAGGTGTCGAATCTTCAAACTGTTATTCATACTTTTAACTTGAGAGCTCAAACCATGGCCCTATACTCTCATGAGTCCCCACTTGAACTACACAACATTTTGTTCATTTTTGTCAGTCTTTTCTTAGAAAACATTAGTGCCTTGACCTCTTGATTTCACAACCACTTAATGCGACTTTATCTCAATTTCGTCCATTCAACTGAATATTGACATCATCCTGGAATTCAACGTTGTTCACAGGACAGCATCTCATACTTGACTTTGAAAAACCATTCAAGCTTGCATCCTTCTCGTTAGTCTAAACGTTTTTTTTTAGCACCAAGACAATTGATATTTTTTTTTTCTGTTTTCCAAGCTAGGATATCTTATCCTATGAAGGAAACCATGCACTTTCGTGGCATTCTTTTACTTTGAATTCACTTTGTCTTTCTTATACTATAGGACATTCGTCTTGGAGTATCGCCAACAGCAGTTTCCTTACTTCCGGATTCTAATGCACCACACTTTAGCATTCTCCTTCCAATAATTCAGCCACCTCAAGTGACAAGTTTCATTCTTCCTTAGTCTCCACAAATTCAAATTTCAGAATTCAATTCAACTTCCTCAAGTTGCCTTGAGATTACAATCTAAGCACTGTTTTTGGTCATTCATTCATTCATTCATTAAAATCTCAAGTAAATAGGACCATCAAGTCCATTCACCTTTCTTTCCATCAATGATCATGTTATGATCTAATCGTCCTTAAGGACAACGCCATATTCTCTAGGGGTGATAACTCGCAATGCCACTTTTAGTGGTTTCGATTCAACCTCAATCAATCTCATAAAATGCACAGGGTCTGACAGACAGACTCATCAGTCTCCTTATTATTCCTCATAACAACAAAAGGTTAATCGCCATAAGCCTTATGTCATAGTAGCGACATTTCCTTACAGGCACATTCTATGTTCCATAAGTGAAGTTCTCTTTTCTCACAATCCATGATCATAAATTCTCTTACTTATCCCTCTTCCGATCATCCAATTCTTTCCTTGATGTTCATTACGGTTCATCTGTTTCAGGAAAAACAATTAGCCATGAGGCTTTCAAATTTCAATCCACTCAGAGACTTCATGTCTCATTTAAAGGGTTACCACCCTTAATACACTTAGACGACCTTGAGAACTCTGTCTCATAATGATCGATCTTCCTCAGGTCCTTTCAAAGCTATTAAAGTTCAGGCAATCCTTACTCTCGAGTGATCTCAGAAAGGTACTTTTCATGGAACAATTCAACGAAGACAATCCAGGTAAATATCATGCTTTCAATGAAAATTCTTCCTTTGGTGACCTTTCATTAATTATCGACAGCCTCTTCAGACTAATAGCTATTAGAGTCGCTTCTCTTCCTCAATGAATTCAATACCTCTAAGATTCTTTTCCAAATTCTCAATCCAAAGAAAGGCAATTTAGGCATCATTTTCTTTATCGAACCTTAGTCAATCTCAGCCTTATACATCGTTCAACAAGCTTTCCATTGAGCGATTTTCATTTTCTATCGCTTTTCCTATGATCTCTATCATTCACTTTGCTAGCAAAAGCAAATGTAGTCTTACTGACTAGGATAACAATGACAGATCCTTCTCGAGTCTACCTACCCATCCACTTTCTCATTTCCCTTCAAAGTTCTCACGGCCCTTTCAACTCTTAGATTTTGTACAGTCTACAAGCTCGAGCCAAACGCTTTTCTAGCACTCGTATTCTGGTTACTCATCTTTACTCAATTCTCACGACTCCTTTCAGTTCTATAATCATCTCATATCTTGCATACTCGAGCCAATGCTCCCCTAATGACCATTCTCTTGTCGTTCAACTTCATTAGGTCTTATGGCACTCGAACCACTATAATTCCCTTTAAGAATTATAGACTTAAGTCATCTACTCGAGTCTAGCAGTCTCAGGCTGCTCTTTTCATCATCTATCACCATCAAATAACCATCTAGTGGTCTCTATGCAACTCTCAACTAATTGCCAATTATCTAAGGATTCCAAATCATCCTTAAGCAGTAGCCATATATCAAACCAGCCTCAACTAGATAATTTCTCAATTAACAGTCAACTGCTAAGCAAGCCTTAGCTTGGCAATTATCAAACAAGCACTCAAGGCATCAATTCAATGAGTTAATCACTCATACATTAAGTCTAGAGTCATTTGCCACTCTATCATAAACGCGACAGGCTATCTCATTCTCAACAGACATCAGTTCAATGGGTATAAACCCCACAGGTTGTTTAACCTCTCAGTTATACCTTGGCCAAGCCAATCACATGATGCTTATCATAAAACATGCCTAACAGGCCCATCACAAACATCACTTTTCTTTTTCAAAGGGCATCCACTACCAAGCACGAAGCTTTTAACCATGCCACTCATATGCGCCATTACACATGCCATTCCACTTTCGATCATTATTTTCGAGGATCAATCACGTGTCAAACAACTTTTAACCATAATTAGACTCAATATGATACCTAGACTTTCCTTTTCAAGTTATGACTTGGATCATTTCTGCTTCTTGCCATCTTAGAAACCTGCCAGGAGCCACTCCTTGTCCGAACCTCTCTATCCCGACGATCACTCCCCGCCCTCATCAGTTCTGGTCGTTGCAGGTTATCCCAAGTCATACATCTATGGAGAAAGTCTCGTTCCACATGTCCCATATCATGTTTCATTACAATTTATAGGTATCCTATCCACTTGTCTCATACCAAACGATAATTTATTATGTCCAACAGTGATAAGTTCATGCATGCACCCTCATCAACTTTCATTTCAAAGCCACAAACACATGCACAACATGTTCGTTCTCACCACTTGTCATACCACAATCGTCTCCACATCAAGCCTTATTCATAGAAAACCTCTAGTTCCAGAAAGACTATCGCCTCTCACAGATCAAGTTCCTATATTCAACCATATACCTCAAATCTAGTTGCTATTCAAGTCAAATCCATATGCATTCGATCACAACTGATCTTTAATCCAAATATTCCTTCCTCGCCTTCCTGTATACACCTTATTTCATACCATCTAGGGTTATCAACAGCAATCGATAACTAAACTATCAGGATACAACGCAATTCAAGCATGAATCGACTAATGCCAATCGTCTCTTTATAACTCATACTCCCCAAGTTGGGTCATTGACAAACCACAATCACAATCATATAACCTAAGAGACCCTTCATTCATAAGCTATTCTCTCGCAACCTCAAATACAGGCTTATAACTCCTCAATTCTATTCACTTCCTTGTGAGCTTTATTCATAAAATCACTCAAGATCATCCATTAAATCGACACTAGGACCATTAGAAAACTACACAAATTCAAACCTATAGTTCTCAAGATTCAGCAATCATTGCTTATCCTTCAAGGTCTCACTACCTAATTGTCCTCAAGTCATCGCTCATTATCACTCCAAGTCTCAATCATATTGGATCGAGTTGACTTTACTCTGATACCACTTAAACGGGGATGTCACGCCCCGAACCTATTAGGCACGCAAAAATTCACCAGGGCCGTCTTGTCTCGGTGGTACCCAGGATCCGTCGGCCAACAATTTATAACTTCAAAATGATACAAACATACGAAAGCGATGAAAATTTTCCATACAATTTAGACTTAAGATGACTCCGGACATAAGGTACGTCTTGTTATAAATACCGACTATAGGTTCAGAGGATACAACTCTAACTTCGAGGTAACATGAAATCTCTAAAGTCACAAACGTATAAATCCATTTCCTATAATTACTTCTTCAAATACCGATCATTGATAGGCTCAGATTTTCATCGCCTAGGACCCGAAAAAGTTAATCTCACGACGAGGTGAGATATGAATCTCAACAAGTTCACCCCAAATTTAGGCCAGGCCATTAGTCCTCCCAGATTATGCCATAAAACAATAGACAATGATTCATTGATAAAACAACACATGGCAATAAACATCAAGCACCTTGATACGTCTGGCATAATGCAATCACGATTCAAGGACAATCATATCATCACAACCAAGTTTCATACTAGCGCAACATTAAATTCATAAGAAATGTGTGTCCTCAATTTCATCACAACTTTCAATTTCCATGACCAAGCCCGCATCAATACGCATCAAACTAATCACAAATTTAATCCAAATGGCCAAGCCCGCGTCAATATGCATCAAGCTAATCACAAATTTAATCCCATTGGCCAAGCCCGCGTCAATACGCATCAGGCTAATCACAAATTTAATCCCAATGGTCAAGCCCGCGTCAATACACCTCAAGCTAATCAAGATCTCGATTGGCAACCCGCGTTCTGACGCATCGTGTTCCAAAGGCTATTTCGATACTTGTGTCGACACGTATGAATACTATCCAGCCTTCTGACGCATCAGGATATCAATTCTCTTTTCAATAGCTCGGTCCTTGTCAATACGCCTTAGGCTCGGTCCTTGTCAATACGCCTCAAATCATCAAATTGACAAACCTGCGTTAAACGTATCAAGTTTTCAATGCCATTCTCGGCCTGTGTCGACACATAATCAATCTCGTCTCGCGTCTCAATGCATCAGGACATTAGCCATCACAACCTCGCATCTCAACACATCAAGGTACTAGCCATCACAACCTCGCGTCTTAGTGCATTAGGGTGCCACAAGCTCTTAGACTCACAAATCAAACTCCCTTCTTAAGGAACTTCATAATCGAGTATAATTTTTATCAGCCAAGTAATGAATCATTGTTATGCGAGACATCATGGCCAAATGTCACATAACCATACCAGCATCCATGTCAATCGAATGCACACAACAACAATTTAGCCATGAGAGTTATAATTTCTCATCATCAGGAGTACACATGACTCACACCTCTATTATCTCAGTCGATCATAAACAATCAATGGAATGACTCCCAAATTCATCAATATATCATCCAAAAGCATCTAGTAGTGTCCTAACTTCTATCAAAGGTTTAGGAGTCACTTACTTTTCAATTTAATTCGTAAAATTCCCTCCAAAACTCCTCCAAAGATTCGGTTCCCTTGATTCAAAATAGGATAGCCGTGTGACATAATCCAAAGTTCGTCAAACGATTAATTTTTCTAGTCCAATCACCAATTCATGGAGCATACACCTTATTAACATCTCAATTAACTTCTTGTATATCTTAACGACGAATTTAAAGCATGACGACATCTCCAACAGCCCTCAAAGGGTTCGGTTCATCCAAACCAAAATAGGGCAGAATTCGATTCTGCCCTCGACCTCCTTAATCAGTCCATAATTTAACTCTAAACCTTGATTTACCACAAAATCAACTTGCTAACATGTCCTACTACATCTATAGGAGTCTTACCAAAAGTTTTGGAGCAAGTTGAAGCCTCGAAGTACAGCAAACAACCTTGGTTCTACTCAGTCCATCGGCAACAGATTCTACTCCACAGAAACCCTCAAAAATCAACCATGGAAACCTATCTAAACCCAGTCAAACTTACAATTTCAGCTCAGCCAACACAAGTACTATGAGTTAAGAAGTTTTCACGGAAAATTTGAAACAATTTAAAGTCTTGAAGTGGCCAAACGAAGACCTTCTTCCAATTTGATCAAAATTTGTCCCATGTGGACCTTTGTCCACTCCAATCGAGCTACGGGAAGGTCTACTGGGTCAAATTGAGCTTATAATATGTCTATGGAAATACAAGATAATAACCTTTCATTTGGCGGTGGTTTTACCTCGATCCGGTATCGGACGAAGGAGATATGACCGAAACAATGGGACGGGTCGGGACTGGTCAGGCAGTAGCAGTTCGATGGAAGAGGAAAAGAAAGAGAAAAATGAGAGGAAGAGAGGGGAAAGGTGGTCCACAAAAATGAGGAAGAAAAAGAAGGGATTAGGCTTGATCTCACTTGGTCAAATTCTTTGAATGATAGGTTAAAAGCTTACATTAAATACTAACCAATCACATAATACCACTTGTCTCCATCTCTATTATGCCACTTGTCTTCATCTAAACAATGTCTTCATATTTTCGGCAGCCACTAGGATCTTAGATTTGACTAAATTGCTCTTCTTCAATTGTTAAGACAAGGTAAATTCTTGAGGGGCAAAATGGTAATTTTGCTCTCGCTGTCCAAAACGTCGTTTTTCCAATTCAATTTACCTTCGATGAGGCGACGTCTAATTCGATTAGAATGTTGGAATCTTTATTTTTCATTTTTCAATTTTGAGATTCCATTTCATATCTCAGCCTCGAGGGGTCGGAAATTCGGAATGTCACAATCCTAATAAATAACAATTGAAGGTAGATCTCCCAACTTTCAATGACAATTTGGATATCAAAGACTTTTTGGATTGGCTCTAGGAAGTTGAGAAGTTCTTTGATGCCACGGAGTTCGAAGAGGATCATCAAATAAAACTCGTGGCGAACAAGTTGAGGTGCAACACTTTAGCCTGGTGGGAACAGGCACAAATATGCCGACGCCGACAAGGAAAAGCCCCATCCAGACGTGGAGATGAATGAAACGAATGTTAAAGATTCGGTTCCTTCCACCTGACGATGAAAAAGATTTGTTAAATTTAAACAACTCACTAGATTTTTTGTGCCTTTCTTTTCCCCAATTTTCCGCCATGGACTCCGAAGCTCCTATCGAGGGCAGGAACCAGTTTTTCGAGAAATTAGGGGAGGAACCAAGGGTGGAAGAAGAGACGGAACAGAAAGACTAAGAGATCGCTCTGGAAGCCGAGGCTCCCATCGAGAATCGAGCGATCAAGGACTCTACGAATGTTACTTGTTGGACAAGGCTCAGATAAATCAATTACGAAAGATCCAACTTGCAAAATGAATTGTCTAATGATGTTATATGAAAAGGTTCAATATTCTGATTTGTCAGATATTTCGAAACAAGTTCTTGATGGGATGAAGAAACCGTGCGAGATTGAAATTGTCCCTTATTCATTGACACTTGCTTATTCCTACCGGGGTGCAAATTGTCAATGGAAGCATATTCTCCCACTCGGGATTGAGGAAAAAATTGACAATCCACTAGATTCTTTGAAGTTCTAGAAAAGAGGTCGGATGAGGAAGAAGAAGAGGAAGAGACCTTGGAATATAGGGGGAAGAGGATCCAGATAAGATGAACTCGAGGACAGGTTCTTCTGAAGAGGAAGAGAATGATGTAGGACAGCTAGCGTACAATTTTTGAGAAAACACAATATTACAATTTTAGATAGAGTTTTAGGTATTTTTCTATTTTAAGAATTTTAGCGATATAGGTAATCACGATATATGATTTCAATTCCATTTGATTAACTTAAATTAGATTTGTTTTATGTTATTTTTAGTAATTCTATTTCCTAAAAGAGTCCTATCACTATATATTGGATGTCCGTTTTTGTAATCTATACGTTATCATCTATCAATTTGGTTCTTTTTTGAAATTGTTTTCCAAGTTTGGTTCTCTCTGGGTCAAATTTCCATTGCTTTCTTATCATATTTCTTGAAAAGAAGGGGGAAAATGATGGTACTATTCAAAAACCCAATTCATGTTGCCTTATTATGCTCATGGATCATAACATGACATGAATCAAAATAATAGCCTCTAGAAATTTGGAATGCATAGATAAGATCACTATTCTACCAAGAATGGCCCACTAGCATCCATCCACATGATGGAGCTCACCCAGATGGAGCTCACCCAGATATTGCAATTTAGACACAAATGAATTTGGACTACATTAATTTGTAGGTGCATCGACAATTCCAATATGCTTAAAGCCAATGTCAAGCTTCACCAATCCATCATGATTCATCGACCCTCTACCTTAACACTATTTATACATTGACAGGGCGAGTTCACTTGAAGAAACCCAGAATCAACCAGAAACTCTGAATCTCTCCTACTTCCCCACCAACCCACGCACAGTTTCACTTGGCTAGGCTTTTTGCTCATTCAATGGCTTTCCCCTCTAAGATCAAGGCTTGGGTCTATGCCGAACGTGGAAACCCCATCAACGTCTTGAAGCTAGTTTCAGATGTTGGGGTTCCTGAGATTAAGGAAGACCAGGTCCTTGTTAAGGTTGCTGCTGCCGCTCTCAATCCTGTTGATTCCAAGAGAGCTCTTGGATTCTTTAAGGACATCGACTCTTCACCCCCTGTAAGACATTGTTTTTAGTTTTTTGTTTATTTATTTATTTATTTCGTCCATTTGCTGGTGCTGGCGACTGCTAATGAGTGTTAAATGCATTTCTATTATGGTCTGGGATTTTCTCGTTTCGTATTTCATCCAGTTTTGGTAGTAACTCCACCTGTAAAAACTAAAATTTGACCGATAGCGGGAGATATAAAAGCTTGATTATCAGAAGACTTATTCGAGAATCATAACGAAGGGTAGGTTATTAGCTTCTAAATACATTTTCTTTTCCTTTCGAATGTTTGTTTTTTTTTCACGTCTCTATATTGTTCATGTTCATTAAGATTGTGCCGGGCTACGACGTGGCCGGTGTGGTGGTGAAAGTCGGGGACCAAGTGAAGAAGTTTAAAGTTGGGGATGAAGTGTACGGAGACATCAATGAGAAAGCTTTGGACCACCCAAAGCAGCATGGCACTCTGGCTGAGTACACCGCCGTGGAAGAGAAGCTGCTGGCTCTCAAGCCTAAGAACTTGAGCTTTGTCGAAGCCGCCTCACTTCCCTTGGCCATTGAAACCGCTTATGAAGGCCTCGAGAGGACCGGCTTATCGCCTGGCAAATCTGTCCTCGTTTTGGGCGGCGCCGGTGGTGTCGGTAGCCTCGTGATTCAGGTATATATCATTTCGTGTTGCTAAGCTCCGTTGAGGCTTGGAAAAGAAAAAAAAAAAGAAGGAAAAAATCACCAAAAATTTTACCCCAAACTTTTTTTTCAACACAAAAAAATCCTGAACTATTCACGTTGTGACAGATCTACCCCAATGTCTAAATTCACTGTTAAAATAATGACGTGGATGCCAGGAAATAAATTGTCTAAAATTTCTTTAGATTAGGCTCTAATTTTGTAATCTGGGCCGTTTTTGTTATGAATGTATGTCCAAAATTATAACTAACAAAAAAATATACAAAAAAATTCAAAAGATTATCTTATAAAAATCGAAGATCTGGGTTGTCCGTCCAAAAATGAACGGTCCAAATTGCAAGATTAGGTATCTAATTTTTTAAGGAAATTTTAGTAGATCCAGATCCAGATCTGCGGATGCCGTGGCATTTTTTGTGACGATGGATGGCATCACCTTGGAAAAAAAAAACATTAAAAAGCAAAAACTCGCACTATTCCGCACTGCTCATCATGTAATTTGTTAGTTCCGCGGTCTTCTCCATCACTGTTCATCGCACCGCGTAATTTATCAGTTCCGCACTGTTCATCGTCTTCCGAATGCCCAGATTATCGAGCCAAGTTTCGAGCTTCAGCGGCATGGAGGCTTCGAAGCTCGAGTTGATTCAGATCTGGGTATGGCCCAGCGAGCGAATCAACAAATTTGGGAACGCGAAGGAGGAGGGAGGGCCGAGGATGAATCTGGGCATTCAGAAGGTGGGGGATTCCCTGCGACTCGACTGAGCAAAAGCGTCCATCCTCAAGCGAATCAGGAGGTGCCTAATTGCTTTCCTCACGCTTGTCCCCGCACAACGAATGGAGCTTCTGATCGGGACTGAACCCGCTCAACTTTGGCTCTTGGTGGTGCTCACGATGTCCGAAATAATCACCATTATCGGCTAGCGAAACGACGCGAAGGAGGAGAAACAGGGATTTTGAGCGGCCAAATCAGGGAGTGATGAGTCGAAGAGAAGCGAGGGAAGAAGAAGAAGAGCGAAGAGCGAGTTAAAGCGTCCTTGCGAGAGACAGAAAGGGGATGTAAGAAGCAAGAGAAATGGCGAATCTGTGTGAGAGATATCGGAGAGTCGAGAGTGATCGGATGGTCGGGCAAAAGCCATCACAGGTTGCCGGAGGAGATTGGCCAATCAGTTGAAGATGTGCATGCCATGAACAGTGTAAGGTGTTGGAAAAGACGATGAACAGTGCGAGTTTTTGCTTTTTAACATTTTATTTTTTTTTTCCAATGTGACGACATGTCGGATCCATTTGTCACTAAAAATGATACTGCCCATCCACGTCATTATTTTAACCATGATTTTAGATAATGGGGTATATTTGTCACAACGTGAATAGTTCATTAGGTTAAATGTGTGACGAAATTCATAATTTGTGATTTTTTATGGTTTTTTCCCCAAAAAAATAAAGTCTCATAACAGAACCAATTCTGTCAGCTGTTATTGGGTTGGGGTCTGCTCCGGTATTCGTTCAATTTAGATATTGAGAACACGATGCATGCGATATAATCATTTTTTGTTGGTCCGAAAACACAGCTAGCCAAGCAAGTGTTCGGTGCATCAAGAGTGGCAGCTACATCGAGCACCGGAAAGCTGGACTTGCTGAAGAGCTTGGGAGCTGAATTGGCCATTGATTACACCAAAGAGAACTTCGAAGACCTCCCGGAGAAATTCGACGTCGTGTATGATGCAGTTGGTACAAAATCTTTCCAATTTACAAGTTTGGAGTTCATACAAATTCTAAGTCTTGTCTTGATAGTTTTGTGCACTTAGACGAATGCTCATTTTTGGTAGGTCAAAGTGAGAGGGCAGTAAGGGCAGTGAAGGAAGGAGGAAGTGTGGTGACAATAGTGCCTGGGGTGGTAAGTCCACCTGCTGTCCTGTTCCTTGTGACGTCTGATGGCTCGGTCTTGGAGAAGCTCAATCCCTTCCTTGAGAGCCAGAAAATAAAGCCAGTGCTTGATCCCAAAGGCACATTCCCATTTTCTCGAGCTCTCGAAGCGTTCGCGTATCTCGACACCGGCCGAGTCACCGGAAAGATCGTCATCCACCCGATCCCCTGAAATTAGAGAGAGAGAGAGAGTAGCATTCTCTCCAAACACTGGACTGGGAGCACAGCCTTTATGTTTATATTGTTTGTTCCTAGTTATAGAATAAGCTTATTGTGCGACAAGAGAAAATATGTTGATGTTGTTTGTGTTTTGTACATTCATGGGCAATAAGGATAAATAAATAAGGAAAATGTTTTTCCGACAGTACTATCAGGAACGATACAATCACAACCATACATCCACACATCGTCACTGCGTATTTTGCATAAAACACTCATTGTTGTGAGGAATAACTAAAAGCTAGTAGGTTTCATTAAATAAAGGAAAAATTTCAAATGCGTGCCTAGAATGAAGCTGTTTTTTTCAAATAAAGACCTAAAGTAATTAATGTCTCAAATAAGAATATGAAGTTACCAGCTTAATCTCATATAATGGCCCTTATTCGTGGGCTAGCCAAATGTTCGCCGGTTGACTTATTTAGACGATCAAAGATGTGCAGTTTTGACCAAAACTTGTAACTGGATGGAGAAATAGGTAAAACCCTAAGAATGAAAGATCCCAAATTGAATTCTAGGGCTTTCTGTGAATTTACTTTTCTTTCTCACGTTTTAGTTCTCTCTATAGATTTTTCTCCCAACCAAATCAGAGAGATACCAAATTGATTTTGTCCAACGAACTATGTTTTGATCCAAATTAAAGTTCTTACTTGAATCTTCCTTCAAAATGTTAACCCCTCTATGTCTCAAGCTTTGGGAGAATATAAAAAAAGTCTTAACCTATTGCGACTATGTCAATTCAGTCATTCAGGTTGATTTTGGCCAGAGATGGTTAACTTGGCACAACCGGTATTGACACGGTAGTTTTTAATACTTTTTAATGTTTCTTTTCAATTTTTAGTATAATTTTTTTCTATTTTCTTTTCTTTTCTTTATTTTTTTCACTGGTTTGGACTTAGGGTTAGCAAGGCTGTTGCGGCCCTTGCCAACTCGGCAAGTGCCACGACGCCCTTGCCAACTCTAGCTAGGCGAGTGTGTTGTGGCCTCCGACGAGGGCCGGTGACCCTTGCTGGCTCCTAAGTCTAGTCGAGGGGATTAAAAAAAATGAAATAAGTGCATTGAAAGTCGTAAAATTTATCATGAGGTGCAATTGAATCTTAAAAATTTTAAAATTATAATTAAGTCTTAGAACTTGTTGCGAAATTGTAATTGAGTTCTAAAACTTTCAAAATGTGCAATTTAGTCATAAAGGTTGTCATGAAAATGTAATTGAGCACTAAAACTTCCAAAAAGTGCAATCAACAGAAGGACTTGATTTTATCAATTTGACAAGTTTAGGATTTGATTGCACTGTTTAAAAATTTTATGATTCAATTGGATTTTTTTGACAAATTTTAGGACTTCCGATGCATTTATCCTTGAAAAGGTAAACAAAATTTAAAAAATTTAAAAAATTTAAAAGGTTTAAATATTATTAAAAGTTGCCTCATCAGTCCCAGCCTGGCATGTCAACAATTTTGATCGAAATGGACCATAAGAATTGAATCGAAATAAATGTAAAATATTTAGGTATAAATTGACATAATTACGATAGATTTATGATTCATCAAGGCTCTCCTTGGCCTCTTTTGCCACTCCTCCAAGCTTCTCAGCTGGATAGCAATAACAGTTTCTCCAGAAAAATACCATGAAAATAGGTCGAAAGGAAAATTTCTAAGAAAAGAGAAGCGTGTGTTTAACACTGGGATTTGTAATACAATTGCAAACGGGGTCAACTTGATTTTGTTATTTGCTTTGAACTAATTCAGTTTATAACTTGAATTGAAGAATTCGTTTGTTGTCCCAAGCAAACCAAAACCCATTGTTTGTTAAGAAGGCTAAGAATTAAGTTTGATGTCTGAAGCATCTCGAATTGAAGAATTTGTTTTATGTAGTTAGTGAAGTGTTTCTAGAATTCATAAAGCGCAGCGGAACAAAACACTAAACAAGATCCATGTGTATATCGAAATCAAAATAGGTTCAAGACGTACATTTTGCAGTCGGCGACAAATTGATAGTCAGCCGTGTCTGGATTAGCGCCCCAAGTGTTGCGCCTCTACCGGTATCCACACATACGAACTGAGTTCTCCAACAATCCAAGTGTTAGCTTTTAGATCTTGAAGTGTCTCTCGCGATAGACTAAACAGAGAACTGTTCTCTGTTTTTCTCCTTCCGGAATAATAATAATCACACCAGATTTGAGGCATCTCTAGGCTATTACTCGTAACCTTACATTTTACGGTTTGGGCCCTATAACATAATGACCTGGGCCCATGATATTCTATAAACCGTCCACTTAATTGTGCTTTAATTGTTATCTCATAACGCGCACGATTACGTAGATATTCGTAACAGAAAAATAAATAAAGCTTTGCTTCTTAAGTAGATCAAGGCGTAGAGAAAATATTAAATCAGTTCGCTATTGTGTGTGACTCTGTAAGTTTATTAGATATTAGCAGTGTGCCCAAAACTCTTTTGGCCCACAAATCATAAAACAATTTCTAACAAAACATTATGATTACTTAAGTATAGTAAAGGTCGATTTTTTGACACAACTTAATCCATAACTAATGTTAGAATATTAATCTTAATTAGTTTTTAAGGCAAATCACTATCGGTTAGTTTCACTCAAATACAAGTGGTGTACCAGTTTGAAGAAGCACCAGAGGAGCGTCAATCCTACCGATTCGAGCCTTCTCTAATTTACTTCATTACGTGGCATACTAGCTTTAAAACCGAATTGATAAATCCTCAGGACAACTGACTGTGCATTGTAGGAAGCACGCACATTCATCCCGAACTTGATATTTAAATTCTATTGTGGTGGCGATACAGTAAACGAGGTCCCGCACGTTAACAAATAGCTCGACGACAGGATGATAAAAATATTTTAACACCTCCCATTCTTATTACTACATCTTCGTACCTGTTTGGAAAATAAAAATAAAAGTAGAAGATGGTTTTATTCAAAACCCCAATTAATGTTGGATCAGAATGGTCATGAATCGTATGATGACATCAAATAAATAGCCTCTAAACGGTTGGCATGTGTAGATGAGGTCCCCATCCTACCAAGAATGTCCACACCATCATCATCATATGATGGAATTCACCTAAACATCACGTTTAGAGACAATGAACTGGGACCACGTCAATGTCTATGTAGATTGACAATTCCAAGGTACTTAAAACCAGACTCAAGCTTCACCCAATATATCAAGATCAATCTCATCCACCCTCTACCCTCTACCTTAAAACAATATATACAAATTGACAAGTGGTGAGTTCACCTCAAGTACCAAGAATCAACAAAAAAAAAAAATCCAATTCTCTTGTATTTTCCCACCAATCCACAACAATTACTTAGCTTGGTCGCTTCCTATTCAGATTTCACAGTCCCCTCCATGATCAAGGCTAGGGTCTTTCCCGAGCTTGGGAACCCCATCAATGTCATGAAGCTAGTTTCAGATGTTGGGTTTCCTGAGATTAAGGAAGACCATGTCCTTGTTAAGGCTGCTGCTGCTGCTGCCCTAAATCCTGTTGATGCCAAGAGAGATCTTTGGCTTCTTCCAGGACTCCGACTCTTCGCCACCCGTAAGACGTCGAATTAAGTACATTTCTTGTTAGTTTTAATTTCTTCCATTGCTGGTTTGGTGACTATTAATCGTGCTAGATCTGAATCTACTACGATCTCGAGTTCCTTTTGTCGTGTTTTATCAGTTATGATAACCCCACTTCCAAAAAGTAGTTTTTGACAAATAGTGGACCGTGTAAAAGCTTGACCATAGGAAGACTTTTTCGGAAAATTTGCCATAAAAATCCCTAAATTTATTACACTTTTGTCACTTTAGTTCAATCTTTTCAAATTTTGCCAATTTAGTCTATCCCATCAATTTTGGCTAAAAACTACGATGTAAACGCCACACGTTTTACGTGGCACGACCAACATAACCGTGAACAATTATAATAACAATTTTAGTTTTATTTTTTTCTTTTCTTTAATATTTTTTCTTATTGTGACCGGCAACCTGCCGACCAGGGGGGAGAGTAGTAGACAAAGGGGGGCAATTTTTCAAAATAAGATTTTAAAAAAAATATTTACCAAATTAATATAAAAAAATAAATACAGCATTGGGTGCCGCTCGACATATGGGCCGTCGAGCGGCACCCAATAGTCGGAGTTGGGCCTCGCTCAACGGCCCATTTTCAGAGCGGGGCATGGCGCCGCCCCTGCTCGACATTTGGACCGCCGAGCGGGCCACCGGCCCGCCCCAACGGGCAAATGAGCCTATCGTTTATTTTTTTAAAAGTTTCTTTTGTATAAATTAATTAATGTGTAAATAATATTTCCATTCCCACATCTTTACTTTGTTGGTTTTCATTTGGGCAAAATGCTTTAGTGGTCATGGATTCAATTCTTAGTTTGTTCACTTTCTTTCGTTTTTTTTTTCCATCTTCACCTGAAAAAAATTGAGTAATTTAAAATAAAATAAAATATTATAATTTTTTATTTAATTGATAATTTATTTTATGAATACTAATTTTTTACATAATTCCAATATACTTTATTATCTAATTGATAATTTTATAAAAATTATAAATAAAATAAACATTATAATTTTTTATTTACATAATAATTTATTTTATGAATACTAATTTTTTACGTTATAATTCATGACCCGGGGCTTGAATAAAAATTATGTAAAACATTTTTATGAATACTAATCACGACCTGCGGACATGAAAGCAGGACCAGAAAGTGGGCCCCGCAACAAGCCTAATTTTGCCTTATGTTTTAATTTTTTCCAACTCAAGCCATTACAATGTAACAGTTCTAGAGTTAATTACCGGTATGTTAATGGTATTAACTAAGTAACGGCTATTATGATTCTGTAGTTACAGAATTAAATGCATAACGGCTCTAATGACAGATTTATTCAGCCATTATTCTTTATTTCTGAAATGCCCTTGTTTACCTATAAATAGGTGACTTTCCATTCTGTTTCAAAAGATAAAAGACAAGACAACAAAAAGGTAATCTCTTTTCCCTCTCTTTCAATTCTATGCATTTGCACTATTTTCAATAGTGTTCACGTTTTGTTCAAACTCATCGAAAGTTTTGGAATGTTGTACTTGCCTCTATTGCTGCTAACCGTTGTATCCTGAGAGACAGACGTTCGCAAAACCTCAAAGCATGTACGGGAGGGGACGAATCTGTTTTAAAGAAACTGTCGAACATAGGTTTCGGTATTTGTATCAATTCTATTTCTTTCAATGATGTTGTGGTTCTATTCAGAGTTTGTGCTTATGATGGTTCAGATTTTGTGATTCTAACGGTTCAGATTTTGCGCTTCCAACTGCTCAAATTTTGTACTTCTGCCCGCTCAGGTTTTGTGTTTCTGCAGACTCAGATTTTGTGCTTCTACCAGCTCAGTGTTTGTGCTTCTACCGAATTGACTTTTGTGCCTTTGCCAATTGAATACATTTTCAAATTAGATGCTTGAGGCAGTTTGCCCATATTTACTATTGCCATTCGAATTTTGAATATCCTCCGATTTTATAAAACAAAATTGTTATTTTTAATACTATGTGTCCAACATACTTAACTCTAGAACCTTAAAGGTAAGTGTGCTCATGTAGGAGTACTGCTAGGATGTGTGACCTTCCGAGAAGGTGCCAACCTGTACATCGAAGGACAAAATTAGGGAAAAGTATCAAAAAATTCATAAACCTATTGTACTATCAGTTCTAAACCTTTTTTGTGTGCCAATTCATTCCTAAATATTTTGCATTGGTGTCAATTCAGTCTCAAATCTTTTGCATTTGTGCCATTTAGTTATAAACCTTGTATTAGTGCAATTCAGTCCTAAACCTTTTGCATTAGTGGTCTGCCCTAAGAACCAATTAAGGTTGATACTCTAACATTAGTTGTGGATAAGGTTGTGTTCGAAAATAGACCTTTACTATACTTAGGTAGTCATAATGTCTTGCTGGAGACCGCTTATGACTTGTGGGCCAAGCACACTGCTAATGTCTAGTGAACTTACAGGGTCGCACACAATAGCGAACTAATTTAATATTTTATCTACACCTTGATCTACTTAATAATTATATCTTAATTTATTCTCTTATTACGAATATCTACACGATTGTGTGCGTTATGAGATAACAATTAAATGCACGGTCGAGTGGACGGATTAGAGGCGTCGTGGGCCTAGGCCGTCAAGTCATGGGGCCCAAACCGCGAAACGTGAGTTATGTGTCCTAAGACGCCTCATACCTTGAGAAAGTATTATCCCGACCGCAAAAGTGGCAAAGAATTGTTCTCTGTTGACAAGTCTTCGAGAGAGCCTCAAAGAAAAAAAGCGATCCGCAAGAGGAACTCCACGACCTGAAAGCTAGCACTTGGACCGGTGGAAATTTTAGTTCGGAAGTGTGGGTATCGATAGAGGCGCAACACTTGAACCCCTAATCCAAACACAACCGATTGTCTTTTTGTCGCTGATCGCAAAAAGTTACGTCTTGAATCTTTTTTGATTTCGATATACACATGGATCTTGTTCTAGAGTTTTCGTTCTGCTGCATTTTAAGAATTATGAAACCCAATAATTTTGTGCTTATGCCAGCTCAATGTTTGTGCTTCTGCCGAATTGACTTTTGTGCCTTTGCCAATTGAATATATTTACAGATTAAATGTTTGAGGCAATTTGCCCCTATTTACTATTGTCATTCGAATTTTGAGTATCCTCTAATTTTATAAAATAAAATTATTATTTTTAACACTGTTTGTCCAACATACTTAACTTTAGAACCCCAAAGGTAAGTGTGCTCAAGTAGGAGTACTGTTAGGATGGGTGACCTCCCGAGAAGGTGCCAACCTGTACATCAAAGGACAAAATCAGGGAAAAGTGTCAAAAAATTCATAAACCTATTGTACTAGTGCCAATTCAGTCTTAGACCTTTTTTGTGCCAATCCAGTCCTAAACATTTTGCATTGGTGTCAATTCAGTCCTAAACCTTTTGCATTTGTGCAAATTTAGTTCTAAACCTTTTATTAATGCAATCAAGTTCTAAACCTTTTGCATTAGTGTCAATCTAGCCCTAAATATTTTGCGTTTACGCCAAATTAGTCAATTCGGCCCTTGCACTAACATGGATATTTTTTTAATATATATTTTTTTATATTTCAAAATAGTTTTTAAAAATATATTTTTTGAAAGACCAAAAAAAGGTTTAAAAATTATATAATAATATTAAAAAAAATATTCAAGTCAGTATTTGTCATGCCATGTATGACAATCGATGTCCATGTCAGCTATTTTAGGTCAAAATTAGTCCGGTTAACTCGATTGGCATAAATACAAAAGATTTAGAACTGAATTAGTACCAATGCAAAAGTTTTATGATTGAATTGACGCAAAAAAAAAGTTTAAGACTAGATTGACACTGGTACAATAGGTTTATGATTTTTTTTATACTTCTCTCAACAAAATCATGAAGCTCGGTATAATTCCAGTTAAAATGAACAATATCTCGAGCGAGATAATCCAGTGAGGTCACACTTTATCCTTTCTTGAGCTGCATACGAGCACTCTCTTCTGATAGCCATCATGACCATCACGGGGATTAGAAAACAAAAGAAGTAACGCTCACATTTGCTTATACATCCACCATTCACAAAAGGCTCCCCAATATATTTAATTTCATTTCTGGCCCATCGTCATGCAAAGAATTATGTACTATTGGCCAAATAATACCATATATTAACGTGGGCGGCTAGATGAATAATAAAATGCAATGTTGGTCTTCGTCTAGGTTCAAACTCGAAACATATTAAATGAAAAGTTTTTTTTCATGGTAATTCAAAATGGACGTGTTTTATTGATATCGGTAATGGTGAGCACTGGAACCCGACTAAACTGGCCATTTCAGAGCAATTCTTGTGGGAATTGGTTAGGTTGTTGGTTCCTAAAATTTGGAACCCGTCATAATCGGTTTGGATCTTGATTTCAGGCATGGACTCAACCACCATGACCGATAGTTTTTATTGTATCTTTATACTTCTTATTGTTACACTTTGTTGTTTTGAGCAAAAACCTTGATATTTATTCTGAAGTTATGTTCTCGAGTTGAGCATTTTTGTTGCATACTGGTCTATGTATGGTTTTGACATATTCTGGCCAATTTCTTGCCCCAATTATTTTGTATTATGTGTCTATATGATTGTCTTTGTTTGCTTTGTCAAATCTTACGATTTTCGAATGCCAAGGAAATGAAGGAAACTGAGAGAGCAATGTCTTTGCAGCTACCGACGTCTTTTTGCTTGTTAGATTTGGATTCAACTTTGATTAAACCCGTAGCCCCACTGTGGATAGAATTTCCCTGTTCTGATTTTATTTAGTGGCATAGAGCGAATTCCCTAAAAACAACAGAATTTTAGAAGGCATAAACGTATATTTTAGAGTATAACGTCAGGTTTTTACGGCTAAAGTACATTACAAGTGTCAAAACTTGTATACGACGCTCAATTTAGTGCCAAAACTTTCAAAATGATCATTTATATGCCTACTTTTAAAAAAATGATCACTTGAATGTCAACTCCGATTTGAGCTAATGTGGCTCATCGGAAATCCGACGTGACCCATGTTTTTATTAATATTTAAGCTGACGTGGCTCGCCAGAGTTGGCACTGAAGTGAGTGTTTTTCAAAGAAATTGTCACTTAATTGATCGTTTTGAAAGTTTTGGCATTGAAACAATCATTTTTCAATAGATTTGGTACTTAAGTAATCGTTTTGAAAGTTTTGGCATTAAAGTGAGTACCGTACACAAGTTTTAACACTTGTTAAGCCGATTTTTTTACGGTAGAGTTATCACCTTACTGGTTGAGAAATTGATATTCATCATGATTAATATGTCTGTGGAGACCTGCAAACTCTTTTTTCACTTGCGAGATGTAAAGTATCTTGGATCCGATCTAGATGAGGAGATTTCGCTAATACTTGCTGTCATAAACACATTAACATTTTTGTAAGGAATAGAAATAGAAAGAAACTGAAGGAGTCACGAGGTACTCGACCCACCTAGGAGTAGGTTCGGTTATAGGACTAGGTGGGCCGATTTCCAGCTCCACAAACTGGGAACTGACCCTTTTGCTCCGATTTTCAGTTCCAAGGTGTGAATCGGCTCAATGTGGAATCCATCAATCTTAGATATCGGGTACTGCTTTTGTAAAGAGTTGGCAAAAAGAAACTTATGGAGGCAAGAACATGTGAATAAAGAGACAGATAGGTGAAGTAGAAAATAACCTCTTAAAGATGTTTGGTCACTAGGATGAGAGGATGTCAGGATATTCATGCCTACTCTTCGACCAAAATAGCGTAAAATGAGGGGGAAAAAATTGAAGATCTAGTGTTGGAGGAAGAAGATAATGACACAATACACTAATAAAGATTAGAGAAATGGTAACAATGAAGAAAGAGAATAACGCAATAGGAATGTTGCTTTGAATTTGACGGAGATTAACATGATAGACAATAATAGCCTAATAGGAATATCACCACTTACTGAGGAAACAATTATGTAAGGAATAAAGTGTTGATATTCATGTAGGTCCGTGAATATTGGAATCTGAATGTGACAGTAAACTTGAATTGGAAAAAAAAAAAAAAAAAGGGGCAACCGTGCCGTTAGTTTATAAGGTGGACGGTCCGACCTCAGCCGCAAATTTTGAAGATAGATATGGAGCACTCAATTATTGTCCAAGAAGTCTTAAACCTATTGTACTGCGGCTAATTTAGTTATCAACTTTTCAATTTTGTCAATTGATTCTAAACCTTTGACGATTTACTATTATCACATTACTGATTTTCAGCAAAAATTAGTTGGAAGGATATATTGGCAAATCGTCAAAAGATTTAAAAATCAATTAGTTGCCGTACAAAAGGTCCATGACTTTTTGGTTAATTTTTCCCACTTGGCAGATTTCATATATTTATTAGACAAAGAAGCTGGTCGAAAAAGTGATCATATTCAAACAATACTAACATATGAAGGATTCAATTGCAAATTTTAAAATATTGATTACTATTCTTCAGGCGAACTCCCAATTATTTAGGATATTGTAATATATGTAGCACCGACACGATACGGGACAGGCCTCTCTCAACCCAAAAGTTAGTTGAGATTTTTAATCACACTTATAAACTGACCACCATCTCTCTCCACGATCGATATGGGACAACACCAACACCCTTGGCCATTGAAGCAGCTTACGAAGGCCTCAAGAGGATTGGCTTATCGACTGGCAAATCCGTCCTTGTTTTGGACGGGGCCAGTGGTGTTGGCAGCGTGATTTAGGTATACCATTTAGAGTTGCTAAGCTCCGTCGAGGATTGGAAAAGAAGGGGAAAAAGAAGAAGAAGAAAGGTTCGTGACAGAACCAATGATGTCAACTGTTGCTGGGTTGGGTCTGCTCCAGTATTCGTTCAATTTAGACCTCGAGAATATGACGCTTATGATACAATCATCTTTTGTTGGTGGAAAAACACAGCTAGCCATGGGAGTGTTTGGTGCACCAGGAGTGGCAGCTACAATACATCAAGCGCCGGAAAACTGGACTTGCTGAAGAGCTTGGGAGCTGATTTGGCCATTGATTACACCAGAGAGAACTTCGAAGACCTCCCTGAGAAATTCGACGTTGTGTATGATGCAGTTGGTACAAAATTTTTCCAATTTACAAGAAAGGCGTTCATACAACTTCCAAGTCTTGTCTTGATAGTTTTGTGCACTTAGACGAATCACTAATTTTTGGTAGGTCAAAGTGAGCGGGCAGTAAGGGCAGTGAACGAAGGAGGACGCGTGGTGGCAATAGTGGGTGGGGCGGCAACTCCTCCTGCTGTCCTGTTCCTTGTGACATCTGATGGCTCGGTCTTGGAGAAGCTCAATCCCTTCCTAGAGAGCCAGAAAATAAAGCCAGTGCTTAATCCCAAAGGCACATACCCATTTTCTCCCGCTCTCGAAGCGTTCTCGTATCTCGACACCGGCCAAGTAACCGGAAAGATCGTTATCCGCCCGATCCCTTGAAATTAGAGAGAGAGAGAGAGAGTGAGTCCGTATTGTTCTTCGTGATGTATCGAATAAGGTTATTGTTCGACAAGAGAGAGGATGTTGTTTGTCATTATTTGAGGAATTGATGTGCAATTGTTTTGCAGTGTTGGATATTCACGGCAAGGAACAAGGACCAAAGAGACAAGGGAATAAGTCGGCAGGAAAAAATTGTCCATGTTCTGATAGCCGGAATAAGTCCGACAGGAAAAAATTTGGTTGCCGGCGGCCCGGCAAGGAAGGGCCCGGCAACTCCAGGTTCTTATTTGAGATAAGTTTCATTATGGGCTCTTATTAGGGAAAATAACTTCATATCTTTATTGGCTGGAATAAGAGTGTTGTGACGACACGAATGGGCCAAATCTGTTGCTATTTCTCTAATAGCAACACATGGAGTCCACTCTCTTCCATGGCCATACATTTTGTAACGAGAATAATACTCGAGAGGTATATAGAAGACTTTCAAACCTAACAAATCTCAAACAACCGTAGAACAAAGCAAATGTCAAAAAGCTATAACAAAGTATCGTATGCCTGCAGCTAAAAATATGCTCTTATCCCTCAGAAACATATACGCCACTGTAAACCATTGACTATCAGTCACTAGATTTGGTGATGAGCACGCGTCGAAATATTACATTCCATTTGCAATGGCTTGCGGTGCATATCTAGGTTCAACATCTCAATCACCATCGCCATGCAGAGATACGTATCGATATGTTAAGCGAATATAGATCAAATACCCGTAAGGAACTTTAGAACTTATATCTAGATCTAGTTCGAAAGAGTAAAATTCTCAAATTTTGATCTAAATCTAGACCGAGAGAGCAGAACGGTCTAATCATAGAGAGGTTATAGAACCACATCAAGAACATCCTCCTTAGTGGCTGTCAACTGAACAAATGACCAAACTAATCTCAACGTTTACCCAAAATCAACTGCAGAAATTTATTCACACATGAACTCACAAAACAGATCGAGAGACAAAAGAATGGACAATCAAGCAAAGAAAAACAAAATCATAGACTACGTAAAGCTCTTAGCTTGAGGAAATGAAATCCTAGGTTGCGTTTTGTTTCCTTGTATATTTTTTCAAGAATCATGTGTAAGTTGTGATTTTAATCTGTATGCAGCGACCCAAGATTTCACATATAGAAACACGAATCATACATTCATAGATTAGAAGAATTGACGTACTTGATTTCGGATATATCGTTCTTGATGCGGAATTGCAACAATCCGATACTCAACAGTTTCCCCTCTATGAACCTCTTTATCACTGGCTTCAATGAGACGATACCTCACTATCGCTTCAAACGATTCTAGATATAAGGTTATGTGAACATTAGGGTTTGGAGTAGGGATTTAACCTCTATTTATAGAGAATGAAACATATCTCATCATCAAAGATTAGGTTTATCTCGGCCCACATTATCTAGCCACATATCCAACTAGAATTAGAAAACTGTATATATCTTTCTTTATTATACCAATTAATAATTACAATAATAATTAATAAAGCTCACAATTGAATATTAAAATAAAATCTTCTAACATTCCCCCACTTAGCCGAAATTAATTGAAATTGTATTGTATATGTGTATCTTTATATTGGTCTAAAGATAATTCCCAACAGTCAATCCGATCCCATAAAATCTTAAGCATCGGACCATGCCAGTTACTACGTCAAAAGACACAGAGCAATTCATGACCACGATTACTCTTAACTCTACTGATATAGATTTGATATGGTAGTGTGGCAATCAGATAATATCTCAAACTATAGAGACACTTTATACGTTATTCTTCTTGTCAGTCATCATTCTCTCACTTTATGTGCCACGAAACCAGATGTATTATGAGAGGGCATCTTTATGATTCCAACGAACATATGATTTTGGCTAAAGTAAATATCTTACCTTTATAATTAACTATACTTTACGTATAACAAGACATATGATTTTGGCTAAAGTAAATGTCTCATCCATCACTCAAGGTATACACGATACCTTGAGATTTTCAACTGATATATATATATATATATATATATATATATATATATATATATATATATATATATATATATATATATATTCAACATCATCTTAATCATAAAATGTTTTATTGCATGCAATGGAGTTGATACATATCTAGATGTTACAAAATGTAACAAATACAGATGTAAACTTTATTAGAGAAAATACCAAATATAGCTCCCACTTAATAACAACATCTTATGATGCTTACTCAGTCTATCAATTAACATGTCATATCAGCATCCCACGATACTTTTAGGTCTGTGACATGTCATAACAGCATCACACGATGTTTTTATGTCCGCGATATGTCATCCAAATATGTATGGCAAAAGTCCTTAAGTTAGTGAGTCTGCAGCCTTATCATCTGTGTAATAAGCTCTACTGTAGTGTCATCATATTCATCTGTTACCTTTATGGTCAAACACTTGACCGCCAGATGTTTAGACCCCTTGAGACCTCTACTGTTGTCGATGAACAATACTACAAAGTTGTAGTCAAATACAATTATATGGGTTTATCCATAAAATTATATAAGGCCAACTCTTTAATGAGATTCCGAAACCAAATAACCTAATAGCAGTTGAAAAATATACTACAAACTCCATTTTCTTAATCGAGGATTACATAGAGTTCTGTATATCCTTTTTTATAATACTTCACTTCTCCATAAACAAATACATGTAGTTGTAAACTTCATATCATCCTCACAACTAGCAAAGTCTAAATCCAAAAACCTACTAGCTTTAGGTCCGCATATAGTCTTTTGTTCTTTTTAAGTACCTCAAAACTTTCTTAGCAGTCACCCAATAAATGTGTCCTGGATTTAACCAATACATGGCAAGAATGATCCATATGGATCTCAATACCTAGGACAAAATACTCTCTATTAAGATCAATCATGTCAAAATACTTTTACAATATCTGTTTCACCTTATGTAGTAATTCAAGAAAATCAATTTCAAGCAAGATATCGTCTGTATAAGACACAAGGAAAATAAATTCCTCCCACTGGTCTTGTAGTACATATTAATTACTTCATTCTTTGACAGAACATAATATAACAATGATATTATGAAACTTTAAGCAACAATTGTCTAAAAGCTTACTTAAACCCATAAACAGACCTTTTAGTCTAGAATCCCTATGAATATGATCAAATTTTATTCCAAGGCATTTATGTGGGATTTCTCTTTTTGTATGCATAAGTTTATCTGAATCATTTGTTGCAAAACCTTCGGGTTATATAAAAAAAATTCATAGTAAGAACTCCAATAAAAAAGAAGTTTTACTATTGTATGGTGAAGCTCCTTATTATAATAAGCTTCTGAAAAACTTTATAAGAGACTGAAACGAAAACTTATTTTAAGTCTGCTCATTCTTTATGAGTGAAGCAATTCGCTATCAATTTGTCATTAAACTTCTCAAATAAAACACTAATCAAAACATAATTTGATATAGTAAACAAAAACTTTCATATGGAGTCCCTTTAAGTTTTGCACGCCCAGTTGCAACAAATGGATCTATGACCTTGAGGCTGCTGATAAGCTTTTAAACACCATATGTTTCATAGTTTGTATCTCATCTACCATGCACCCAACTATAGTTCTAATAATGAACAAGAAATAGCAACTATATAAATTACTAGGTCAATTATATAGTCAATTTTGCAGCCATGCTCTTTTGGATAGACTATTTAGAGTGATGGTACAACGAATCATCTTTGCCTGATAAATCTATTAGGAGGAGCTACTCTAACCTTTATCTTGTGCTTGTGGGTCTGATAAACTTCATTAGGAATTGTCTTAATAACAAGAACCTAAACCCCAAGAAAATCAAATCATAATTTAGAATGCTTAATGATCAGTTGTATACGTATGAAGAACAACATGGCTATCCCTACCACACCAATGCCTTTAATAGTCCGTGAGCAACTACTCTTATTTTGCTATATCAAGCTCCACCAATTTAGTTATTGCAATTCTACAATTTTTGTTCCTCTTTTGGGATGATAAATCAATACCCCTTAAATGATCTGTGTAAGATACGAAGTAAAATCGAGTGGTCTAGAGTCCAACTTATCTAATGTTGGATTATTTAACTTTATTTCTACATGAACACCTCAAACTTTAATACGATTCTAACTAGATTAACATCCAGTATTTTGGTAGAAATGTGATGGGTTACTTTTAAATTTTACCCCATAGAGAATCATATAAGTCGATTTTACAAATCATACTAGTTATCATATTCTTAGGGCGTGATTTTGTCTTTTGGCCACACCTCTCTATTCAAGACTACCTAACATAAAACCACAATCCCAGAATCCTTTTAAGTATTTTATAAATGACTGCTTAACCTATCCAGCATTGCCATGTCAACCATGGAGCTCACCACATTGGTAAAAAATGATAACCTTTATGCTTTCTCAACTGTTTCTTGACTTTAATTCAAAACATCTTGAACTTGTCAAGAAATCCAAACTTTCCTTAATCAAGAACATATGACTATATAGGGGATAATCATCAATAAATGTGATAAAATAAAAAAAAAATTACACATTGTTGCCGTATAGAATCCACTTATTTCAATATGAATGATCTTCAATAAATCATAACTTTTGACTACAACTTCATTATATATCTTATTTATCATACCTCTGTAGCAACATTTTCATTTGTATAAGTGACGTATAATTCAGTGGAAGATAAACATAATTCGCACAATCCATTGGATATAATGTAGTACCCAGCTTTATTTTAATTAAAAGAAATAGTAATTGGTTTATTTGAAATATCAAAGGAATAACTACACATATCCAAACTTGATACCGAAAATAAATTACGTCCTTAAGGAGAGCACATGAAATATGTTTCATAATGTCACATTAAAACCAAAATCCGGAATGACATTCCCATCAATTCAACGTCAGCTTTATAGTTGTTTCCTTAATGAACTTGATTTATCTTGATTTGGTGTCTTATAGTTTATGAATTCCTATATGGTAAACTCAACATAATATGTTGCACAACTATTTAGCCATCACAAACTATACGAAGCTTTAGATAGAATAAATTCACAAACCAACACTAAAGAATCATTACTTTATGCTCATGTTTTGATAACCAAGTTTTTTTTTGTATCAACCGTAGTCTTTCTTTATGTAATTGTTATTCTTGTAAAAGAAATAGCGGTCACCATCATTCTCAAAGAATGTCTTTCATGGATCCAAATTGTCAGAATGACCGGTGGTTTGCTATGATACTTTATGAGTATTATTTCAGAACCGCTTAATATGTAATTCCACCAATTTTAAGACATAATCTTTAATCTTAATAGAACCATCATACCTGATGTTAAGGAGTCATTACAGATATGTATCACACTTAGTAATAGACGAGATATGATTTCAAGCTCCCAATGATTCCTTAATTTATTTAAAAGTACAGTTAACTGACAAAAACACTTTTCAAGTGTTTTTTAATGGATCGTTTTATATCAAATACGCGAACCAATTGCTCTTTACCTAATAAGCATATAATGCTTTTGAAAGTTCTCACTTGTGAAAGTGAGATCTACGGGGCCTTTCTCGACAAGAGCAATATAAATATTTGTCAATCATTCATAAACAGAAAATCATCATCCAGTTCTCAAAACTTGAACCCATATAAGCCTCAATTATCAATATTAACAGAGTTGCCGTTCACAGAAACGGTGACTGGAAAAATAATCAATGTTTTCAATTAGCTTGATGTGAAATATCACCTTGAGATATACATACATCATCATATAATCACATTTGAGCAAAAAAACATGACATGTAGTTATATACTTCCTACACTACAGCGGCCATGAGAATATATTTTAATCTTCGTTAATCACCATATTTGGGTGCATGAAAACACTTGGATCAATCAATTCTCAATTATATGTTGTACATGTAACCCCCATGAAAGAATACACAATTACCTCATTTGGGAGTATAATAACGCATTAAAACAGAGACATCCCGGTACTTAGTAAAATGTTCTTTATTAAATCAATCAAGTGTGCCACTTTGGAGATCACAACCCAATTGAATTTACCTGAATTTGAAATATAAACTTTATATTTCACATTTACCGTATGCACATAATTTCAAAAAGGGGCAATTTTCCTCAAAATTACATGTCGTGCTAATTACATTGATACTTCTAACAATACATGTCAAACCATAAACATGTAATAGATAAATCATGCTCCACATATCCGTATGTGGTACTTACGTATGGTTTGTACCTGTATTTCACAAAACCATAAAGAAATACCCAGAAATACACAAAAATACCCCAAAATATACACGTATTTGGAGTTCCATAGGTATTTTCCCACCATAAAAGCATCATACATGTAAAATAAATATATCACCTTGTAGAACATGAGCATAAAGTACGTCAGTACCTGAAACTCGCCGACCGGAGTAGTCACGCGCCCTCATGCATGCCTTTTTCTCTCTACGAGTGGTCCTCTTGTGCTAACATGTGCTTCGCTGGTGTTCGGTCTCAATCGATATTGCAAATCGGTCCGACTGGTTATCCGATCAAACCGTTACCCCTTTAGCCGATCAGCGAACTAGGTCATGCGATCCGGCCGGAACAGTCAATGACCGTTTCGACCAAATGACCCGAGTTAATAGTCAACTGATGGTGTCGGGTTCACTAGTCGGATCGGGTCCTCAAGTGGAGTCGAGTCACCCAAGCTTAAGTGACATCAGGTGATGTCAACCTGCACATGCCGAGCATGTGTGGGCCCACGTCTAGTATCTACGGGGATAACCAGCGCGTAGCCTCCATGTGAACTTCATCATAGCCGCACCGTCCATTTCTCCGAAACCTACCGTCCACTTAAAACTCTTGTCTCGTACATTGACCAATAACATAAATAATTTTGACCAACGAAAGTCCATAACGAACTTTTCTCTTCAACGAGAAACTAATTTCCTCAATTTTCTTTACAGTTACTTGGCCATTATTTTCACGACTCTTGCGATGCAGAACCATCGCGGAGCAATTCGGCGATCCCCACGCAACAATCCAACATGGGTTTTGCTTGGCTCATCATGCACTTGCCGAAAATATAATTTCCTCCTTTTGTCGTTCTCAAGGCTGTATTTTCCTTCACGACAAAAATGCACTTGATTTTTTTGACATCACAGTGGCTTTTCAAAGGAAACTTGAGCCACACGAAGCATAATAAAGCCTGAACCGCACAGTAAAATATTGAAGGCTCTTGTTCTCGTTTGTAGGCTGCCTGAAGCACAATTCGAATATAGAATTCCGTAAATTAATCAAAATCGTGATTCGAGATCTAAGCCGTGTAGGTTTTGATACCAAGTTGTGATTTTAATTGGTATACAGCAACCCAAAATCTGACGTATAGAAACGCGAATAACATATTCATTGATGCGGAATTGCGACAATCCGATGTTAAAGAGCTTTATCCTCTATAAACCCTTTTGTCACTGGTTTCAATGAGAAGACTCCTCATTATCGCTTTAATTGATTCTAAATAGAGTAAGTACTTAAGCTCTATTTATAGAGAATGAAACTTATATCCTCATCAAAGATTAAGTTTATCTCGGTTCACAATATACAACCTCATATATGATTAGAATTAAGAAACTGTACGCATATATTTATTTGTTAGATCAATTAATAAAGTCAATAATTGAATATTAAAATAAAATATTCTGACATCATGTCCCCGAACCGAATCGGTTTCAGGCGACCCTTTTGACCTGTCCTTTTTCAACCCGTGCCACGTTATGCTTGGCTTGCTAGCCGCTCCAATTTTTTTTTTTTTTTTGGACCTTTTTAGCGGCTAGCATCACGTGGCGTGGGTTGAAAAAACAGAATAGAAATGTTGGGGCCTTTCAATAATGTATTAGAAAGCTTAATCAAATTTGCGTTAGAATGAATGGTTAGAATCTCTCGAGAAGCTTCGTCGTTCATTTTTAATATTAGCTATGATTAGTATTCTACCAAGAACATCCGACGATGATAGTGACCCGATGAAATTGAACCGTCCATGTTGCATCTAGACAAAAAGAGCTTGGACCACGTCCATGTCTTCATACATTAACAAATCCAAAATGCATAAACCAAAGTCAAGCTGCACAAATCCATAACGACAAACCTCATCCGCCTTCTACCTTAGCACTATATATATAGATCGACAAGATGGGTTCACTTCAATCAACTACCCAAAAAACAAAAAGAAAGAAAAGCTCTTAATTCTCTTCTCTACTCTCACCAATCCAATCCATACACAGTTACTTAGCTTGGCGTTTGCTCGTTCAATGGCTTCCCGTTCAGATTTCGCCATCCCCTCCAAGATCAAGGCATGGGTCTATGCCGAACTCGGGAACCCCAGCGATGTCTTGAAGCTAGCTTCAGATGTCAGGGTTCCTGAGATTAAAGAGGACCAGGTCCTTGTTAAGGTTGCCGCTGCTGCCCTGAATATTATTGATGCCAAGAGAGCTCGCGGCTTCTTAAAGGACAACGACTCTCCACCGCCGGTAAGACAGCGTACTAGGTAAAATATCTTTTTTTCGTTTTTTGTCCGTCGGTTGAGAATCTGTTATGATCTTGAACTTTGCGATTTGTATTGCGTCGATTGTGATGGCACCACTTGTGGAAAGCGATTTTAGGCTGGCATAAAAATTTGACTACCAGGAGACTTCTCGAGAATTGTCATTATGAGTAGGTTATTAGCTTCTAATTACCAATTTTGTAATGGTCTTTTACGTCTTTCTTTCTTTCTTCATGTCCATTTTAAGATTGTGCCGGGCTACGATGTGGCCGGTGTGGTGGTGAAAGTCGGGGATCGAGTGAAGAAGTTCAAAGTTGGGGACGAAGTGTACGGGGACATCAATGAGATATCCTTGGTCTTCCCAAAGCAGCATGGCACTTTGGCTGAGTACACTGCTGTGGAAGAGAGGCTGCTGGCTCTCAAGCCCAAGAACTTGAGCTTCCCCGAAGCGGCTTCGCTTCCCATGGTCATTGAAACCGCTTACGAAGGCCTCGAGAGGACGCACTTCTCGCCTGATAAATCCATCCTCGTTTTGGGTGGCGCCGGTGGCATCGGCAGCCTCGTGATTCAGGTATATCATTGCGAATTCCTAAGCTCTGTCGACACTTGGAAAAGAAAAATGAAGAGCTCACAACAGAATCAATGAACAAATTTAGACTTGAGATTACCGCACATAGGAAAAATCATCTTCCCGCTTCAATCTATGTAAATATGGAAGTTCCAGTCTTTAGAATCCAATGTATGACTTTATCTGTCCCAAAACACAGCTAGCCAAGCAAGTGTTTGGCGCATCAAGAGTGGCAGCTACATCAAGCACCGGAAAGCTGGACTTGCTGAAGAGTTTGGGGGCTGATTTGGTCATTGATTACACCAAAGAGAACTTCGAAGACCTCCCGGAGAAATTCGACGTTGTGTATGATGCAGTCGGTCAAAGCGAGAGGGCGGTAAGGGGAGTGAAGGAAGGAGGAAGTGTGGTGACAGTCGGGGGGCCTGTGACTCCACCCGCTTTCAAGTTCCATGTGACATCGAAGGGCTCAGTCCTGGAGAAGCTGAATCCCTTGCTAGAGAGCCAGATTATAAAGCCAGTGCTTGATCCCAAAGGCACATTCCCATTTTCTCGGGTTCTCGAAGCGATTTCGTACCTCGAGACTGGCCGACCCGCTGGAAAGATCGTCATCTACCCGATCCCATGAAGTTATAAATAGGAGAGATTGTAGTCTTATATCTGAATATTAGATTTGGGATACATCTGCCACCATGCCCATTGTGTTCCTGGTGATATAGTAAATAAGGTTGGTGTTCGAAAAGATGGAGAATGTTGTTTGCCATTATGTAAATAAAATACGAATAAAAGTTGTTCTATTAATGTTTACACTGATATTGAGAAAACAAAGACTATTTTTGGGATAATTATCTGAAAAGTCCTAAAATCTATTGTACGGAATTTAGGGGTGTCAACGGGCTGGACTGGGTCTCGGCCCGACCCGAAGCTGAATAGTACCGAGTTCTGGCTGGATTATTTTTTTCATTTTATATTTTTTTGAATCAAAATCAATTAAAAACCTATTGAATGAAAGTATATAAAAAAAGAAAAAAAATTAAACTAAATTAAATTAAATGAAAAATATGGGTTTTAAAAAAAGTCGGGTACTAAGCCCAGGCCAGCCCGCCCGGTACTGGCTTTTTTGACACCCCTAGTACGAATGTCAATTCAGTCATAAACTTTTCATTTTGTTCAATTTAGTTTTAAATCTTCCAATAATGACAGATGTGGACTGTTTTGCATTTTGTGTATGAGTTTTCTGGAGTATTTTCTTTTTCTTTTTCTTTTTCTTTTTCTTTTTATTGTTTCTCTATTTCCCTATTTCCTTCCATTTGTTGTTTGGCCTTGGCAATTGGCCGGTAGAGGAAAATAAAGAGGAAAACAGAAAGGATAAAAATAAAATAAATAACTAATTTCAGTAAAATTTAAAAAGTTACCAAATCATCAATGTTAGTGGCGGTCGTGCCACGTAAGACAGACAACGTCCACGTGAGTGATTTTTCTAATCAAAATTGACAAGAAAAACTACATTGACAAATCATTGAAAGATTTAGAGCTGAATTGATCGAATAAAAATGTTTAGCAACGAAGTGACATCCATACAATAGATTTATGAGTTTTGGTAATGTTGCCTACAATTGTTAGCGGTTTCAGGTGATAGAAAAAGCATGCGACTTTGACATGTTAGATGTGCCCAAACCTCGTTCGCAAACCATCATGTCAGCCCTTTCCGGGTTCAGTTGAGCTGCGTTCCGTAATTATGAAGTCAAATACATGTAAACAAAACTACTAGAAAGGATGGCACATAAGTGACAAGTAAAGTTATAGAAGAATCGCATGTGTTGTGTTGATTAAGTCAGCAAACTCGCAAAGTTACTCTTAAATCTATTAACCGCATATGTGGTGGGCGAATTGGATTTCACAAAGCATCGAGAACGAGCACATGTAATTGGAGACAACTCGCACATCCTCATTCTTGTTTATATTTTTGACATATCGATGCACGTGAATTTACACTTTTTCATTGTTTTCGTAGACGAGGGATCCACATCCTAGACTCTGAAAATCGAATCATGAGAGCCACGGAAGAATCTACTCTCTCTTGACATCCTTGCTCGCTCTAGTGGTTACATCGGGTTGTTGAGTGCTCCACAAGTCTTCGAGACTTCTTTGCTGCTGTCTTCTGCAATCGGCATTTCTGAAAGTGACTTTGTGTTCAACCAGTACTTACTTTGCAGTTTTTCTCTCCCGATCTAGAATAAATCTAAATTCGGGTGCTCTTTTAACTTGATCTAGATATAGATATGAGATTTATAATGTTTTTTTTTTTTACTATGCTCTTTCAATCTTTGGGGTTGTTGTGTTCTCTATGAGGTGATGGTGCTAGGGAACGTTGAACCTAGGCGCACATCGCCTTCGGGAAAAACCGTAGTTACTAGATATAGATTTCTCGACGTGTGCTCGTCACCAATGTTGATCCGAGATTTGGTGGTTGGCCATGATTTGTGCTTCAATACTACAATAGATCCGACTTTGTGAAACGGACGAGTCTCTGCGAAGTATGTCAAGTTGATTCAATTTTCACATTTATTTAATTTAGTTGTTGTGTGGGATTTACATCTTTATTTTGAAGTTATGTATCCCTCTTTCGCGTGAAATGGAGTTTTTAGTTTCTATTTAAAAAAAAAAAATCCTCGACCAAATAAATTGAACTTCTAATCGTGAACGATGGCACAAGGGTTGTGGATCTAAGAGTCTAGACACCAACCGCACTAAACAACCTCGAGATGCATGTAAGATTGTATGACCAATTCAGTCACCAACAGCACTAATCAGCCCTGTAAATTGAGCTTCACGCTCATTGATGACTCCACTGAATGCGTTTGCTATTCTTAAAAGATGGAAAGTCGAATTGCAGGATGAGATCGGTTCGAAGATTAAATGTCTACGATCTGACTATAACGGTGATTTGGTGAGTATGATAACAAGAGCTACCACCAGAATCCTTATAAAGTATTGAAAGAATAAATCCGGAAGTAACAAAGTAATATCTTGTATTCACTTATGATTGTCTCATAGTACAAGGCTATATTTTCATATATATACAAATAAGAAAGTCAATATAATTAACCTAATTGATCTGCAAATCAGGAGATAAACAAGGAAAGAGAATAAAATAAGAATAACTCTTTCTAATTTGGCTCTAATTGACAAATCACGTTGACACTCTCCCTCAAGTGGGTGAAAAGATATCTTTGTTACCCAACTTGATAAGTGATCTATGAAAATATTGGCTTGATACGGCCTTTGTAAGAATATTCGCCAACTAATCTTCAGATCTGACGAATAGAAACTTTACTATTTTATCATCCAAACTATGTTTAACAAAATGCCTATCCACCTCAACATCCTTCGTACGATCATGTTGAACTGGATTGTGAGAAATTTCAATCGCAGCCTTATTATCACAAAATAGGCTCATCTCAGATTCAGGTGGGAAATCAAGTTCTGTCATCAATTTTTTGAGCCATAGTAGCTCGCATAACCCTTTAGCCACCCCTCAAAATTCTGCTTCAGCACTTGACAGAGCTACCACGTTCTGTTTTTTTGCTCCTTCATGTCACCAAGTTTCCTTCCACAAATGTGAAGTAGCCCGATGTAGACCTCCTATCCAAAATACTACCTGCCTAATCTACATCCGTAAATCCCTCTACTTTGAGATGATTGTTCTTTGCAAAGAATAATCCTTTTCCTGGAGTTGACTTCAAGTAGCGCAGAATACGAAATACAGCATTCATATGCTCTTCACTTGGAGCATGCATAAATTGACTCACAACCCCTACAACATATGCAATATCTGGACGAGTGTGTGACAAATAAGTTAGTCTCTCAACTAACCTTTGATACCTGTCTTTGTTGGCAGGAACCTGATCAAAAAATTTTCCAAGTCTGTGGTTCTGGACCATAGGGGTGTCCGCAGGTTTACACTCCAACATTTCAATCTCAGTTAATAAATCTAACACATACTTCCGTTAGGACAAGAAAATACCTTTCTTCAACCTAGCTACTTCGATTCCCAAGAAATATTTCAGGCCTCCCAGATTTTTCATCTCAAACTCATTTGCTAGTCTTCCCTGAAGTTTCGCAATTTCTTCAAGATCATTCCCTGTAATGATCATATCATCTACGTATATGATCAATACTATTATGTTGTCTCCTCGACGTTTTAGGAACAGTGTATGATGTGAATTACTTTGAATATACCCATACCTCTCCATCGTTGAGCTAAAACGACCAAACCATGCACGGGGTGATTGTTTTAACCCATACAAGGATCGCTCAAGTTTGCATACAACATTTGACTTATCCATATACGCGTATCCAGGTGGAATTTCCATGTAAATTTCTTCTTCTAGATCTCCGTGGAGAAACGTATTCTTCACATCAAATTGATGTAAAGGCCAATCCAGATTCGTGGCAAGTGACATTAAAACTCGTACAGTATCCAACTTTGCAACGGGAGAGAATGTTTCTTGGTAGTCCACACCATATGTCTGTGTATATCCCTTTGCAACTAGTCGTGCTTTGTACCTCTCAATAGATCCATCTACTTTGTATTTGATGGTGAAGACCCACTTACACCCTACAGCTTTCTTCCCCTTCGATAATTCTACCATTCTCCAGGTCTTATTATTCTGCAAAGCTTCCATCTCCTCTTTCATCGCCTGAGCCCATTTAGGATCCCTCAAAGCCTCTTGCACTCTACTAGAAATTTGAATTGTGGAGATATTAGACACAAATGCCTTCAAGGGTTCTGACAATCTTCCCATCGAAACATAATTTGCAATTGGATAATTTGACCTTCGTTCCTCTATGTCTGGTGAGTACCTATTAGGAGCCTTGCCTCGATTGTGCCTGTCGGGCAATTTATAACCAACAACTATATCGTTATCAATAAGAGAATCATGTGTGGTAGGAGATCTTACCTCAGAGTATCCGTAGGAGAATGGTTGGGTACTAAAGAGGGAACAATTTGAGGAAGAGAGGGCTGTTCTTGAGGTCCTTCTTGTGTCTCTTGTAGTGAAACATTCTGCAGATCATGAAGAACCGTCGCCCATCTCCCTGTACACCACCCTGATCTGTAGCCTGATTTGTTGCCCGAACTTCTGAACTACCTTTTATCTTGCTGCAGGATCTTGTTGCAATGAATCAGATGCAGCCCCAGCATCCGCACCCGCCATTATACCACCTTCTCACCAATTTACTCTTTCACCATGTATCTCCCCCTCAAATGTACGATTGGTAGCAGGAAAAAAGACCTCGGACTCAACAAAAGTAACGTCCATTGTAACATGAGTTTTCTTTGTTTTCGGATTGTAGCAGTGGTACCCTTTCTGATGAGTTCCATAGCCAAGAAAAATACACTTGACGGCACACGAATCCAGCTTTGTTTGTTGGTTCTTATGCACATGAACATAAGCCACACACCCGAATACTTTGGGTGACAAAGTCAAGACTGAAGAAAGTGAAACATGCTATGAAAGGGCCTGGAGCGTGGTCTTGAATGCCAACACACGTGAGGGCATTCGATTCATCAGATGCACGGCGGTAACAATAGTTGTATCCCAAAAACGATTAGGAACTTAACCACCCATTAAGAGTGCTCTCGCTGTCTTGTGAATATGACAATTTTTTCGTTCGACAACACCGTTTTGTTGAGGTGTCTGTACGCAGGAGCTCTCGTGAATCAAATCTTGATCCTAAAAATAAGCTTTGAGTTGGTGATTAATATGTTTACCGTCATTGTCACTGTGAAGGACACGGATTTGAGCCCCAAATTGAGTTGTACCCACACGATGAAACACACGAAAAATTGATCTCACTTCATCTTTGTGCTTCATTAAATATAACCAGGACATCCTAGTACAATCATCCACAAATGTGACAAACCAACGAATCCTGACATAGTAATAATCGGTGAAGCACCCCACACATCAGAATGTACCAATGAAAAAGGCTTGGTGCTTTTATTGAAACTTAATGGAAAAGAAGCACGATGGCGCTTCGCCAAGATGCAAGTCTCACACTTAAATGTCGAATCTAATAAGTAACGAAACAAGTCTGGAAATAAATACTTCAAATAGCCAAAGGAAGGGTGACCTAAGCGACGATGCCATAACCAAATTTCTGTCGCTTTATTAGTTGACTGACTGCAGGTGTGGCATGATCGGCTTACATTGAAGTCATCAATAAAGTACGGCCCCTCTCTCTTAGTACCACGTCCAATAATCTCCCTCGTGAGGATATTCTGAAATGAACAAAAAGATGGATACATAAGCACACTGCAATTTAACTCATCAGTTATTTGCCCAACAAATAGTAATCGATTAGATAAGGAGGGCACGAGCAAGGCATGAGACAATGAGAGTGACGGGGAAAGAGCAACACTTCTAGCCCCCGTTACCGGATAGCTTCGACCATTTGCATTATATATACGTTGCCTCCTCGGATTGGTATGGTTTAAGAGGTCATCAGGATTGGGTGCCATGTGATCAGTTGCGCCCAAATCAATAATCCATCCATCATTAACTTCACACTAGGAAGTACTAATGAACGCACACTCATTATTACCTGTATATGTCGAATCAGGAACAGTGGTGGAGGCTACCAGCGGCACCAAAGACAAGTGCAAGTTACCACTTGTGACCAAGGACGCTTGTCCCCTAATTGTCCCATTATCTGCCTTCTTTTTATCCTGTACTTCTTTCCACCAATCGAGGTAGCCATGTAACTTGAAACAAGTCTCCTTGGTATGCTTAGAATTCCCACAGTGAGTACAACCCATTGTTGTTTGTGATTTAACCATCGGATTGATGCTAGATTTCTCTCCTCCAGGTGTGAGACTACCCGGAATCATCTGTAAACTACCATGTTTAGTGTTATTCTCTGGAAATAGCGAGCCTTTCTTCCCGCCACGCAATACCATAGCAGCCACTGTGGCAGTATTTGTGTGCACCAGCATAACAGTTTGTCGTGCATCTTCCCTCCTTACCCGTGCATAGACTTGTTCCACGGTAGGAAACGGTTGCATCTGTAGCACATCAACCTGAATTTTTTCAAGGCAATCATCAAGGCCATCTAAGAATAAATACACACGATCTTCTTGAATTAAGGTGTTGTATCTCTCAATATCTTGAGGACACATCGTAGGATTAGGGCGACAAAAATCAATCTCCCTCTAAAGTCCTTGAAGGTCATTGTAATACTTTTCAATGGGTCCTCCTGCCTATTTCAAACGAGTCAAATGCCTCTTCAAATCATACACGTGGGAGACATCAGCACCATCAAAGAATGTCGCAGCCACCGCATCCCAAACTGCTTTTGCGGTGGGGTATCCGATAAAATTGCCAATCAGTGCAGAATCCACGGAATTGACAAGCCAACTCTTCACAATTGAATCCCCAGTCTTCCATTTCCAAAAGCCTGGATCATTCGGAGAAGGTTAGGGAATAACCCCAATGATATATCCCAACTTGTCTTTGCCAAAGATATACATCTCAACAACTTGGGACCAAAAACCATAGTTGCTTCCATCTAACTTGACAGCAATCGGAGGAGTCAGAGTCTCAATATGAGAATGATGTTGAGACAAGACTTGGATCAAACGCTCGATAAGAGCATCATTATTCGAAGCTTCCCCTTGTGGTATCAAGGGGAGACCATCGCCGGTCAGGTTTGGGTGTTCCATAGGGCTGTAATCTCGTAGGATTGCCGTCGTAATCAAGAATTGATGTGCAGTTCTTCCATGAAGTAAACCCTAGGCTTTGATACCATATTGAAAGAAGAAATCCGGAAGGAACAAAGTAATATCTTGTATTCACTTATGATTGTCTCATAGTACAAGACTGTATTTTCATATATATATATATATATATATATATATATATATATATATATATATACACGGACAAGAAAGCCAATCTAATTAACCTAATTGATCTGCAAATCAGGAGATAAACAAGGAAAGAGAATAAAATAAGAATAACTCTTTCTAATTTGGCTCTAATTGACAGATCACGTTAACATAAAGCTCCTGAACTTTTAGTTCCTTGTTCTTCATTTTCCGAGATGGAACTATGCATTAACAGTAATTTTGTCATGGCTGAGTGCTAAGATACTGCAAAATATCCTCCTCTGCTGAAAACTAGCAAGCTGAGCAACTCCCTCGAGCACTTAACACTAGGGGTGAGCAAAAAAATTGGGATCCACCCAAATCGGATTGGATTGTACCCAACTGAATGATTTTAGATGGTAACCGACAAGTATCAGTCCGGTTCCCAGTTGCAATTTGCTGAAACCGGTGGAGACCAGCTCGGTTCTCAGTTTCAGGGGGGAACCATCCAACCGGATCAACCGGACCGGTTTCAATTTTCTTTTTTCGAGTTATTAATAGGCAAACTTATACCGGTTGCTTATCTTTGCTCAGTGTTCTTTCTTTCTTCTAGGTATTTCGTGGTTTCGTGTTGTCTTGCCTGGTGCTATTGTTCATGGTTCTTTCCCGTTGTGTTCGTGAATTTCCTGAACAGAACATGGGTTTTCAACATAGATGGGCATGAAGTTCAATTCTTGCAGTTTGTAAAATTAGATGTTGAACTTTTCAACTGGCCAATTTTGCAAAAATAAATGCAGGCCAATGGAAAATTCGATGTTTAATATTAGTGACGCCTTTTGTTGTTATTAATTTGTCGATGTTGGACGCATTTTAAGGTGTTACAAAAACCATGAATCACCCGCTCATTCCATGGATCCATCAAGGAACTGGACTGAATCGTTGTTATTAATTTGTCGATGTTGGACGCATTTTAAGGTGTTACAAAAACCGTGAATCACCCGCTCATTCCATGGATCCATCAGGGAACAGGACTGAATCGGTGATTCGATTCTCGGGTGGATTCATGGAACGAATGGATAATTCATGATTCACATTTTGCAGAACTGGTCCCTAGCGGACAGTTCTCAGTTCTAAGATGGGAACTACCTACCCTGAAACCAATCACTCCTACTTAATAATAGCTTGCCCATGGTAATTAAGCACTAAATTTACCTATTATTCATTTCCTCTTTCACGTTGCTATGAACATGACAATAGATGAAACATTGGCGGGCACAATCACTATTTGGAACACGCTACAGAAATTCGATACATTTACCGAATAGAATATCAAGAAGTAGTTCAAGTCCGAGCACATCAACATATTTACTTGAGTTCATCTCCACTAAAAAGCTTAAACCTATAAATTGTATAGGCCAGTTAGGATGTATTAATTACACCCCGCCATACCAATTCTCCAACACGAAACTTTTTCTCACACAATGCATCCCAATAGAATGTTGTTGTAAAAAAAATGAAGACATTATAAAGTTAATGGAGATCAAAATGATAGGCAATAACGGGCCGTCAAATAGTTAACAGATTAATGAAACAAATTACCACGGATTAACGAAACAATTCACTAGGAATAAACGTGACTGTCAATATTCGTAAAGTCCATGAATATTGTGTCTGAATATGACAACAAACTTGGGTTCAAGAATAAGCCTAGAAAACGCTGAGTTGGCAACAGATTAGAGCTTGTTATAATTGCTTAGAATGGTTGAAATTCCTTTAAAGCCTCTGTTTTCGGATTAAGATTACTGTTCATCAAGAACATGCAACAGTTATCATAAAAGTTGAAATTCACTCGAGCATTGCATTTAGACAAATGAACTTGGATTGCATCCATGTCTCTGTACATTTCAAATCCAAAATGCTTAAGCCAAAGTCAAGTTTTACAAATCCATGATAGTCAACCTCATCGACTCTCTACCTAAACACTATATGTAGATTGACAAGGTGATCAATCCACACACACAATTACTTAGCTTGGCTTTTGCTCATTCAATGGCTTCCTATTCAAATTTCACCATCCCCTCTAAGATCAAGGCTTGGGTCTATGCCAAACATGGGAACCCTATCAATGTCTTGACGCTAGTTTCAGATGTTAGGGTTCTTGAGCTTAAGGAAGACCAGCTCCTCGTTAAAGTTGTTGCTGCTGCCCTGATGGGATCAATTGACTGTGGGGCTCTCAACAAGCACTCATAGAGGAACTTTGTTCACTCACGAGGAAGAGAAGACGGAAGTTGGCTTTTCAATATACTGTATTCACAATTGACTCGCCCATAAAAATAGTTACAAGACACGCCTTTATAGAGGCAACCACACGACTCTTCACATACACAACTCTTGAATCTCTCTAGGAAATTGAAAAGACTAAAGCAATAATTACATCAAAACACTAAACGATTTCTGATACACTTAACTAATTACGATTCTTGAAAAACTATAAAGATAAGTTTCGGTTCGCCCACTTGCATGCATCTCGGGAGTCGATAGGTCACGCACCTTGGTATATGAACAGACAAACACGTGTAAATCACCTTGTCTAAATTCATAGAATTTGGTTTAATTTCTAACACTCCCCCTTAAATCAAATTCTCTTCCGTCGATCATTCCAAGTAAACTTCTAAATTTCCGAAACACTTCGATCTTGAGAGGTTTTGTAAAAATATCTGCGACTTGATCTCTGGTCTTAACGTGCACAACTTCGATTCGTTTGTCGCTGACTTGTTCTAGAATAAAATGATATCGAACATCGATATGCTTGCTCCTCTCATGAAAAACTGGATTCTTTGCCAAAGCAATGGCAGAAACATTATCAACAAAAATCTCCATTGCATCCTTTTGTTCCATATGGATTTCTTTGAGCAACTTTCTCAACCATATCGCATGACAAACACATGATGATGCAACAACATACTCCGCTTCACATGTCGATAGAGTAACACTAGGTTGCTTCTTTGATGACCATGTAAAAATAGTTTCACCCAAATAAAATACAAACCCTATAGTGCTTTTTCGGTCATTGACATCTCCCCCATAGTCACTATCTAAATAACCTCTGAGCTGAAACAGTTCCGTCTGATAATAATACAAGTCAAGAGAAATAGTACCTTTGATGTACCAAAGTATCCTTTTTGCTACCTTAAGATGAGATGTCTTCGGATTCTCCATATATCAACTCACAATTCCGACATTGTACATGATATCTGGTCTGGTACAGGTCAAATACCTTAAGCTTCCAATCAAGCTTCTATAATATGTCAAATCAACATCGACACCTTCATCGAACTTCGACAATTTTGTACCACAATCCATCGGAGTATTAACCGAAGTGCAATTCTTCATGTTGAATTTCTCAAGGATATTTTCAGCATATCTTTTTTGGGAAATAAAAATCTCGTCACTACTTTGCTTTACTTCGATTCCAAGAAAATAACTCATCAAACCATTATCTGTCATCTCAAATTCTTTCACCATTGACGCTTTAAAAGTGTCGATCAATCCAGAATTATTTCCTGAGAAGACAAGATCATCGATGTATAGACATGCCAATAAAACATCACATTTCTCGTGCTTTAAGTAGAGAGCATGTTCGTACGAACATTGTACGAAGCCATTCGCCTTGAAATAAGCATCGATTTTGGAGTTCCAAGTTCTCGGAGCTTGCTTAAGCCCATGCAAAGCTTTCTTCAATCTTAGCACTTTGTATTTATGACCTTTCACAACAAACCCAAGAGGTTGCTCGACATAAATTTCTTCTTCAAGAACACCATTCAGGAATGCCGATTTGACATCCATTTGATAGATTGACCACCGATTTTGAGCTGCAATGGAAATCATTAATCTGATGGTTTCCATTCGGATGACAGGTGCAAATACCTCGTCATAATCGATTCCAGCTTTCTGTTTGTAGCCTTTCACGACAAGTCTGGCCTTATAACGAGTGACTTCTCCTTTCTCGTTCTTCTTGGCCTTGTATACCCATTTGATACCAATTGCCTTTTTGTCTTCGGAAGATTAGCGAGTTGCCACGTTTGATTCTTCTCGATGGCTTCTATCTCTTCATCCATGGCTTTTCTCCATTTTTCTTCTTTAGCAACTTCATCGAAAATAAGTGGTTCACAATCTGCAAGAATACATATAAGGTGAAGCTCATCGGTAGCTTCATAAATTTATGAAAGTCTCCTTAATCTCGGTGCTAGCTGTTCTTCGGCAGTATTTGAAGTTGAAGCTGACGATGATGGAGAGAACATCAGAGAAGAAAGTGGTGAGTGATCTTCAATCTCCATGTCGATAGAATCATCACGAACGGTTTCGAGAAATTTATCACGATTAGTTTCATTAAGTTGTCGATTTTCCTCCCACAAACTTTCTTCATCAAATTTCACATCTCCGCTTACATACACTTTTAAAGTGTCAGGATCAAACAATTTGTAAGCTTTCGATGAGGCATCATACCCGATAAAAATGAGCTTTTTATTTTTCTATTCCAGCTTCGATCTTTTCTAATCGGGTACTTGGGCATATGCAACACTCCAAAAAATTCGCAAGTGAGAAACCGTAGTTTTTCTCCCAATCCATACTTCTTCTGGAGTAACACCATCGAGTCCTTGCATGGGACATCAATTTTGCAGATAAACTATACATCTAACAGCTTCGCCCCAAAGCTCCTTTGACAAAATTTTTGCTTTTCAAAATACTGCAAACCATGTCGAGAATGGTTCTCTTCTTTCGCTCAGCCACACCATTTTGTTGTGGGGAGTACGGCGCCTTTAAGAAACGTCGAATGCCATAGTAATCACAGAATTGATTGAATTCTCCAGAAGTAAATTCTCCTCCACGATCAATTCTCAAAGACTTCATAAAATAGCCACTCTCCTTTTCAACCATTTTCTGGAAGTGCTTAAACGTATCAAACACTTCCGATTTTTCTTTCAAGAAAAACACCCAAGTCTTTCGAGTAAAATCATCAATAAACGTAACAAAGTATCGATGATAACCGTACGACTAAGGGGTGATCGAACCTCATACATCAAAATGAATCAACTGCAGTGGTTTCTTCGCTCGATAAGTCGACTCCTTTGGAAAACTTGCTCGAGAATGCTTGCCAATTACACATCCTTCACATAATTGATCGGGATGATCAATATGCAGTAAACCATATACCATCTTCTTGCGAGAAAGCATATTGAGTCCATCGAATTGAGATGGCCGAACCTCAAATGCCATAACCACGAAGGATTGTCTACACATGCTTGAAGACATGTAGATATTTCATCTTTGATGTTCAGAGTGAACATCCTATTCTTCAACATCTTCACATTCGCAATCAACTTATTATTGCGATCTCTCAACATAAGACATAGATTTTTCATCTGGACGGTAAACCCTTTCTCAAGAAGCTGTCCTAAACTCAAAATATTGCTCGACATCTTCGACACATAATGCACGTTAGTAATAAACTGACGTGTTCCGTTCTTCAGACGAATTAGAATCGTACCTTTCCCTTCAACAAGAATTTGGGAATTATCACCGAAAGAGACTTTTCCTTTTACTTTCTCATCCATTTCAACGAACATCTCCTTTCGACCGCACATGTGGTTACTTACTCCAGTGTCCAAGTACCACGTATCATTCTTTTATCAGCATTTTCTTTAAATGTCAGCATAAGAACTTGATCACCATCATTCACCAAGTTCGCCTTTTCATCTGCCACCGCACTTTCTTTCTGCCAATACTCAGAAGCATAATGGCCACATTTATTACAACGATAACATCGAACCTTTGATTTATCATACCGGTCATTTGTGTTTCTTCCTCTTCCACAAGCACTTCTTTGATTCTGAAAGCACGCATTGCTTCAGACGAAATCTCCTCTGCTTCGTCCATAGTCTCTTCCTTGGAAACGGCCTCGACCGCTTCCTTGTTCACGATCTTGATTGACCCAACGAGTTTGTACAGGGTCACTTCTTTGGCCTTTGTCATCTCGGATACTCAACTGAGATTGGAGTACTTCCTCCACCAGTTCAGACTTGTTTCTTTTCAGTCTCTCTTCATGGGCTTGCAACGAGCCCATGAGCTCATCGATTGTCATAGAATCGACATCTTTCGATTCCTCGATAGCGACGACGATGTGGTCGAACTTCTTATCCAACGACCGTAGGATTTTTTTGACAACACGAACATTAGGAACATCTTCACCATTCCTTTTCATCTGATTCACAATAGCTAAAACTCTTGTGAAATAATCAAAAATCGACTCAGATTCTTTCATACGGATTACCTCGAACTCGCCTCTCAAAGTTTGAAGGCGAATCTTCTTCACTTTCTTCACACCTTGGTGTGTGGTTTGGAGAATCTCACATGCCTCCTTGGATGTAGTAGCATTCGAGACTTTCTCGAACATAGAATCATCTAAGGCTTGAAAAATGATTGACAACGCGAGTTGATCTTTCGAACGAGTCTTCTCCAACGTATTCCTCTGAGCCTGAGTCAACGCTATATCTTCATCTGGCTCATCATAGCCATTGTTGACAAGATCCCACACACTATGGGTGTCGAGTATGGCTTTCATTCTGGAAGCCCACTTGCCATAGTTTTCTTTGGTGAGGACTGGATACTGAAAAGGAAGTTTGCTTGTTGAAGAAGCCATAATTACGAAACTCAGTGCTCTGATACCAATTTGATGGGATGAATTGACTGTGGGGCTCTCAACAAGCACTCATAGAGGAACTTTGTTCACTCACAAGGAAAAGGAGACGGAAGGTGGCTTTTCAATATACTGTATTCATAATCGACCCACCCATGAAAATGGTTACAAGACACACCTTTATATAGGCAACCACACGACTCTTGAGTCTCTCTAGGAAAGTGAAAAGACTAAAGTAATAATTACATCAAAACACTAAGAGATTTCTGATACACTTAACTAATTACGATTCTTGAAAAACTATAAAGATAAGTTTCGGTCCGTCCACTTGCATGCATCTAGAGAGTCGATAAGTCATGCGCCTTGGTATACGAACAGACAAGCACGTGTAAATCGCCTTGTTTAAATTCATAGAATTTGATTTAATTTCTAACATGCGGTATATCCTGTTGATGCCAAGAGAGCTCTAGGTGTCTTTAAAGCCACCGACGCTTGCCACCTGTGAGACATCACGTTACGTGCATGTTTTTCTTTTTGTTCCATTACCGGTGGCTACAAATGCTTTCCAAACGTGCATTTTTTATGATCGTGCATATCACATTTCGTATTCCATCAATTCTGTCGGCGTTACGTATGAAAAGCGATTTTTGACAGACGATTGATATAAAGATTTGATTTACCGGAAGACATTTTGGAGTATTATCACTACGCATAGGTTATTTGCTTCTATTTACTTTTCTTCGTTGAATTTTTTTTGTCTTTCCTTTCATGTTCATAAAGATTGCGCCGGGTTACAATGTGGCCGGTGCGGTGGTGAAAGTAGGGGATCAAGTGAAGAAGTTCAAAGTTGGGGATGAAGTGTATTGAGACATCAATGAAAAATCTTTTGACGAGGACGACCAAAAATCTTTAGACCACCCAAAGCAACATGGCATTTTGGCTGATTACACTGCTGTGGAAGAGAGGCTACTGGCACTCAAGCCCAAGAACTTGAACTTTGTTGAAGCTGCTTCACTTCCCGCAGCCATTGAAACTGCATATGAAGGCCTCGAGAGGACTCGCTTCTCATCTGGCAAGTCCATCCTCGTTTTGGGTGGTGTCGGTGGTGTCGGGAGCCTCGTGATTCAGATATGTCATTTCGTATTGCTAAGATCTGTTTATGCTTCTAAAAGAAAAAAGAAAAGCTCATAATAGATACAATGATGTCAACTGTCATTGGGGTGGGATCTGCTCAAGTATTCTTTCAATTTGGACCTTGAGATTATTATGCGTATGATATAATCATCTTGTTGTTTCGACATACGTATGTTTGGAAGTTTCAGCTCTTGGGATTCGATGTTGGGTGATGTATATGTCTGAATTTTTCTTGGCCCCAAAGCACCGCTAGCCAAGGAAGTGTTTGGTGCATCAAGAGTGGCAGCTACATCTAGCACTGGAAAGCTGGACTTGCTGAAGAGCTTGGGAGCTGATTTGACCTTTGATTACACCTAAGAGAACTTCGAAAACCTCCTGGAGAAATTCGACGTTGTTTACGTTGCAGTTGGTAACTGTGGTTCCAAATGTTCACAAATCTTTCCATTTACAAGTTAAGAGTTCGTACAACTTATAGGTCTTGTCTTGATAAGTTTGTGCTAAGATAAATTCCTCTATCTACACACACACATACCCGTGGATGCATATATTTCCAAGTGGAATTACAACTGGTTCTATATCACTTTCTGGCTAGTGTTATTACCAAAGTTGAAGGTGCACTTCAATGGAGAATTCTTCTTAAGATTTTGATTATACTATATAAAATGCATGCAGGTCAAAGTGAGAGAGTGATAAGGGCAGCGAATGAAGGAGGAAGTGTGGTGACAATAGCGGGGGGCTCACTCCACCTGCTTTCAAGTTCATCTTGACGTCTGAGGGTGAGGGCTCAATCTTGGAGAAACTCAATCCCTTCCTAGAAAGCCAGAAAGTAAAGCCAGTGATTGATCCCAAAGGCACTTTCCCATTTTCTCGGGTTCCCGAAGCGTTCTCCTATCTCGGGACCGGTCGAGTCACCAGAAAGATTGTCATCCACCCAATCCCATGAAACTAGAGAGAGAGAGAGAGAGAGAGAGAGAGAGAGAGAGAGTCCATATTAAGGTTATTGTCCGACGAGAGAGACGACGTTGTTTGTCATATGTGCATTAATAAATTTGCAATAAGTATGAATAAAACTCAAAAAGTTATGATCTCCTTGATGCGAGTACAAGTTGCGACAATTATGACAAATAGGATCTTTCTTTCTCTAACGATAATATTATGATGGCATGATGATATTTGGGACCAAATTCATCGGCAAGCTTGGAACTTTATAAACGTTACATGTGCCCGAACATCGAGCGAAAATCATCCTGTCAGCTAAAACCACGATGTCTAAGTTCATTGATCAGAACAGAATATTGGGCTCATGCTTCCGGCACATTAAGCTGCGTTTCATAATTATGAAGGCAAGTACATGTAAACGAAACAATCAATAAGGATCACCTATAATTTGTAAGTGAATCTGTAGAAAATCGCAGGTGTTCGGTTAATTAGGTCAGTAAACTCGCAAAGTTACTCGGCCATGAATTAATTGCACATGTGAGGGATCAATTAGATTTCTCAAAGCACCAAGAACCAGTACATGTAAATGGAAACTAATCATACATTCATGTTCTTATTCCTGTTAACGATATATCGATGCATATCACTACTGATTTAGCTTACAGAATTTCGCTCCTCTAGCATGAAGAATCATTCCTTAACCAAATGAATTGAGCTTCAAATCGCCATCAACGACTCAAGGGTTGCTGATCTAAGAATCTAGACACCAGCAGTAGTAATCAGACCTCGAGATGTCCAACAGCTCTTCAGGGTTCATCCTCTCGAGCTCGCTTTGCCTCCTCAACTCGAAATTGTCTACCGGCGGGTAGTCCTCTTTGACGTGAGCTTGAGATCTCATTCTCATGTAGAGCCTCATCGCTGCGACGCAATCGTCGTAAGGGTCTTGGATACCGATCTGAATGTCATAACTGTGCCCACCAAAGTTTCATCCATCGTTATGTTTGTGAATTTCGCCAAGCAGAAGCGGAATAGTAGATAAAATTAAGTGCTTGATTACCCAAGGTAGACTTGTGTTAAGTACTTGAGAGAGTTGCTCAGTTTGCTTGTTTTCATCAGTGGAGGATATTCTGCAGTATCTCTGCACTCAGCCGTGACAATACTTAGTTTTAATGAATAATTTCATCTCTGAGAATGTACAAGAAAGAACTAAAATTTTAGGAGCTTTCTAGGGGACAACTTTTTCCTTTTTCCTTTTCACTCTTACCTGATCAGTGGATAATCTAGTTGCAGACATTTAAGATCATGGTCTAACCCGTGACCCACAAGAATCCTGGCTTTACTGCCTTTGGGACGAATCTTCCACATCGGTAAACCATTACAGAGGAATTCTTGAATTCTCTTTTGGACTTGCTTCAGTGGCATTGCATCCTTCAAGTACTCTGGCCTTATTCCGGTTGTTTCATACCTGAAAGTTGGGCACTTTTTCAAGGTTCTCTTCGATGCAAAACACACAGAAGCATCAACCACATGGACTATTACTTATATTGGAGAGTTTTGCTCTACAGGAAGTAGCGTTTACTTGAGCCGAGTTGATGCAAGAATTTTCGATTATTGACAATCTCAAGCTTTTGTTAAATTTGGCTCACAGTCCCAACTCTTTAACGCAGGAATGTAACTCACTTAGAAGTCTCTCAAGAGCTTGCACAATTGAAATTGTACCTGTAGTTGGTGACAGGAATGGGAGGCTTAATATAGGTGTGGAAGATGATGTTCTCATATTCATCGATGACGCAAATCCTAGCGCACAGATCTAGCGACCCATCACTGCCACCTCCAACCATCTTGCAAGCCAGTGCGACCACTTGTGGCCCTCTGGTTCGACCGTTATCGATGTTCAGTTTGTCGTGGATCCCCAAGTTAGCCATGAGAGCCAGCTGTCCCTAAAACACATAACACAATGAATAATCATAAGACAACATGCAATTGTTTCCCCAGACCTGATGTAGAAAAAGAAATTTTCCTTCTAGATGACAAGGCTTTTGGGTTGAAGGTTATTACAGCATTTACGCCAGAGAACTGGCATCTTCCTTCATGCGCTCGACGAGAATTAGGGTTGTCCAGTATGGTCAGGCAGAATCTGCACCCCAGGTTGCTGAATATGTTCTTGCATTCTTGCTTTGGCAGTGGCCCTAAAATTAGAGGAGTACAAAATCATCGGTATATTATTTGATTTGTGGTTAGTTCTTACACGTACATAGAAGCTAGCCGATTCAAAAGCCGATAGCTTCTATTGAATCGATTTGATTGTATTGGTGTTACTGTGTACTATCCAGTACGATGGAGGCATATGCCAGTAGATATACATATTGCACCACATGAAGGAACGGCTTCATTGGTTTTTGAGAATACAAATAAAACAGTATTGTTCCTTACCAAATAAATAAATAAATAAATAAAACAGTATTATACCAATAAGATGCTCCCTGAGAGATTCGAAAGATCTGCAGTGCTTGTTGCAGATCCCACACATCGGCTCGTGGCCGGAGTGATGCGAAACTTTCATGTGCTCCACCAGGTGCTCCTTCCTGTTGAACTGTCTGAAGCATGCTGCACATTTGTTCCTGTTGAAACCAGAAAATAGTCACGGAATTACACTGGACATGAAAGCACTGCCTTATGTCTAAGCCTTACATATATATATGCTGTACTACAAACTGTATTCATAACTCTAGTGAATTCTTGTACTTCATCTGTATTAAGCGATCAAATTCCCTGATATACATATCATAATTACAAAGCAGACAAGCATATAATGGTTCCGTCCAGAGACGTGCAAGCATCCATGTCCTCGTATAATTTGCCTGCACAAAAATGGGTCGAGCACGCGCGCATGAGAGAGAAGGGGGAACAGAAAACCTTAAAGTTTCGGTAGACTCGCTTCGATAGTCCATGTTGTTGCTCTCGACTAGTCGATGGCCGTGAGGGAGAGAGAGAGAGAGAGAGATATATGTTACTTAGTTATGATGAAGAGGCCTTGGGGAAGCAGAAGGGGGCGTGTGGAGGGTATTTATAGTAGGAGAACCTGGAAATGGAAAAAGAAATGCTTCCAAGTCTGTCTTAAGAGAAATGATTCCTTAAGGCCATCTAGCTTTGTCTGAACTCTCTCTCTCTCTCTCTCTCTCTCTCTCTCTCTCTCTCTCTCTCTGTGTTGGTTGTGCGTCGGTCGGTTGACGTGGTGATGCAAAAGATTTGGACTGGAAGGGCGAGGTGAACATTGATGGAGTGCCAGTTGCTTTCAGCACTCGGGACAGATACGAGAGACTGAGAAGAGCATGCACACATTGCTAACTTGTTTGAATCCCCGATGACATTTCAGAGATTGGTTTTGATCAAAGTACTTCTAACATGGCTCATCTTCTTGTCAAATCCTGAAGAATTCAATTCTCTGTCAAAGATACCCCATTGAAACGTCTTGACCAATGGATAGGAAACTTAATACAGCCCAGTGAAAAATCTTTTTGACCCGTGCCTCTTTACCAAAGATGGGATACACCAGACAGAGTCATCTTTCCAATACAAGGCAAGAGATTTTTGGCTTTTGGGAATGTGAAGATAACGAGTTGAGATCAACTTTAAGGAGAGATGAAAGCAGGCACAGCACAAACTTATCGTCCCACTTGAAACTGACAAGACATAATGGTCGGCCGATCCTGGCAGGGCAAAACTTGAGATAAGATAAACAAAAGTTTACGCAAAGCCAACACACAGAGGATAAGGTTATCACTTCGAGCCCTCATGGTGTACAGCAGCCTATCTTTTCTTCATCGCACTGTGTTTACTGCTTTCCAGTTTTAGATTATTTGCTCACATGTCCAAAGATAAAATCTCATATGAACTCATTCAATTCTACGTGATATAGTATTTACTGCAATAGAAAAATATATAGTACGAAGGGTCAGCGGTTTCAAGTTCACTTGAAATCTACCACACATAATTTAGAATCCGAAACATATCATGTTTCAACCGGCTCGATTATCCGATTTTCGATTCTACCCTAAAACTATGATCGCCCCTAATACCGGTAATTTGATTAGTTTAGACGATAATCACATACGTTCATCAAACGTGGAAAAGGACCTTGACTTTTGAAAACGTGGGGAATGTCAGCAAGGACTTCTTTTTGACTGGGGTGGGTCCCGCTGGATTCTCTCTTGCTTTGAAGATGCCCGCAAAGGTAAAGCTGTGCGCAGAATAAAATTTTTTGCCCAACGTATTCTGGTCCACAACCGCGAGTCTGCTCTGCATGACTCCATAGCCATCCACCACACTCCACTCAGTTTCTTCTTTTCTTGTCATTTTCAGGTTTCAAAATTGTCAAACCTGCCCAAGTCTGAGTATAGAGCATCATTAATCTCAAATGGTACGAGGATATATATATATACACACACCTTTTTCTTGAGTATGAGTATCTCTTTTATATCTACACTAGTCAGCAACAAAATGTCCCTCACGAGATAATAATAGCGTGCGCGGTAACATTTCTAATCCCGAAAATAATTTCTTTTCAGAAATAGTTTTTTTTATATCTATTTTCTGAATGAGTTTTTGAGCGGAAGAACGCGTTTGGTAACTATACAAAATTTTTATTCCTGAAATAGAGAAAAAGCCACAAAAATGTGTTTGGTACATGAGGTGATGAGTGGTGACTGTTGGTGGGGATTTTAAAGACGAGCATTAAGTTATATTGAGATTTTTTTTCATAAAATGACATAGTTTCTCTTTTTGTTCTCGAGAACAAATAAGTTTTCTTACTTACTATTTCTATTCCAAATCTATTCCCTAGCCATGAACTATTTGCGGGAACAAACAAATCAAATTGACATACACAAATGGATTTCTGTTATTTTTTCTGATTCTGCGGAACAAAAAAAAAACAGAAAAATAGAGAATCACCCTTACCCCAAAAAAAAAATAAAGAATCAAAAATGTTACCAAACAGGCTCTAACTAACCGGTTCGTGTTGGGGTTTTTGGTTTTGGTGGTGTGCGTGAGTTCGAGAAAATTTTGCTCGGAGTGATGTATAAGATCACGATTCTCCTTTCCGATCGCACAAAAGTTTAGGAAGCTAGGGGCTTGCTTTGCCAAGATGGAAACTTGCATTTATAGCGCAAGAACGAATTCGTCAGTTTGGTAAATTAAAGCCGTTCTAGAAAAAACTGAGGAGCAATGAGAGAGTATCGGGGTTAAAACAAATATGAATCTATTGGAGTGCAGAGCGGAATTTCAATAAATTTATCCGGAAATATCGACAAGAGGAGCCCCAGTCCGAACCTGACAAAATATCCAATTAGACCCACATTCTCTCAAAAACTCATGCCCAATTAGTTATGGGCCAACCACCGCACACCACATCAATTCTTCAATATGAGACTTCTCTTGCACATTCACACATGCATCCTAACTGTTTGGACCACGCAGCAGTAGCCTGGGGAGATCATCAAGAGATAGCCCAAATCCGAACTCATCAATATATCCAGTTGGACTCACTTTCACTTAAAAACTTAAGCCAATGAGTTATGGACTAACTTGGATATATTAACTGTTCTACATCACATTAATTCTCCAATGTATTGTTAAAATATGTCTCAAATTTAAGTCCGAAGCAAAAATCTATCTTGTGAAAGTTATCTTAAAGATAATGAATATTATTTTGAAGGTGCAATCAAGATTGGATAAACTTTATTTTTGGAGCCCACGATAAATATCAATATTTTTTTTTATAACCAAGGTATCCGAGCCAGCTTGCGCCTACCTCAACTATTATTCGGGAGAGACTAGCACAGCAACCCACCGTCATGGCCCCCACTTAAATCACAGGTGCTCATTTGAAAAATCGAACCTAGGAACAATGCGCCTAATCACACAATACCAAGCGCGCCCTAACCAACTAAGTTATCCATGGGTGGGTGATAATTATCATTGTTCGTGACACCCATGTTGGAGAAGTGATACCCAAGTATTCTCTTAATTAGCAACGCACGTGTACGTATCGAACAAGTAATAAAGTGATGAATAAAAATATCATTCCATGGAGATTGTAGACAAATCAATCAAATTACTTACTAAACGTGAATAATTCTCAAATTTATCTAACCAATTAAAGCTCCAATAAAGCACTCAAAAATTATAAAGAAAAATAAATTAGCCAATGCAGCAAACTAAAATAGAAATTAGAAATTTCGAATATAAAGAAACAACAAACAGCAGATTTCTATCAAGAATGAAAAATGTCAGAGCATCCGATTTCACTTAACCAATCAAGATCAATTAATCAATCTCATCATGCAATTAAATTAAATTCATAGTGTGATGATAGAACTTCCTAATGTAAATCACTATCCTTGGTCCGGTATAGCAACCATAATTAGATTTAGCAACCCGCATTTGATCCATGTGAATTTAAGTAAATCCAAACGCATTAGGATTTCTCGGATTCAATAAACCACCCTTGATTTACCTACTACCGAAACCACACAAAAAGCAAAAAGTATAAGCTATCTCTATCTATGATGAATTCATGGCTATATATCATAAAACACTTGCACGTAATCTCCTTTTGGTCTCATACATACAACAAAGATCGTTCAAATGGTGATCAAGCACTTCAAAGTATTAAGAACATGATATATAACTCAGACATATGAATTCTAGAATTGCATAAATGAGTTTGAAAAATTAATCCATCATAGTTAAGTTACATCGTAGCTCTAACAAGAAATAGTATAGAACATAATCAAAATTAAATTAAAAATAATGAATAAACTAAACATGATGAATAATTAGAACAAGTGCACCAAGAATAATGAAGGTTGACTTTGAATTCACCTTCTTATTCTTCACTAGCATTTGGCATTGAAATGAAGAATAGAAAAAATAAACTAAACGCCGTCTCCAAGAACATCTCTTGCCAAAAACTTCGTCGTCTTTTTTCTCTCCAATAAATCATGTTCCTCCTTTTCTTTGACTTCATATAGATATCTTTTTTTATTTCTAGAAAAATAAATCTGAATCACATTCCTAATTTAGCTTTGAATTTTGAATATTTCTCCAAGATAGGCTTGATTCTTCTTGATTTCAAATTCGCATATCTGAAGATTGTGTTACCTATAAAATCAATTAAAATTACAACAAACCAAGTTGGAGAAAAAGATGATTTTCTGAGCATGGAATTCTTATTTCATGTTGACTTTGACCGTGGAAACATGAGCTTGCTGATTGGATGGGAAAAAAAAAAGGAAATATCAGTTGAACTGAATTTTTTATTTTTTTTTTGGTCGAACGGTCGGACTGATTTCCTTGTCCAATTCGGCGTTGATTCTTTGGCATCCAACACTTACTTCTCTGGCGGTGGCATAGAACGACGTGGCCGCAAGCATTATTATTGCAGCCACATTTCGTAGAGTGATTGACAAGGAATCTTCGTTAATTTTGTTGACAGAATTGCATCAAGAAATCAAGTGTGCGTTGTAAAAGCATTATTATTACTAAATACTATATGTGTTATTTGATGTAATTGGGATGAGAAGCAATACGAGTGTTTGAGTGACTCGCTTGTTTCGTGCAACAAACTATCTTCTCACACTTCATCAGACCATCAAGCCAGCATTGCAACGCCACAATACCCACCGGCCCAACCAAATTACTTCCTTGAGATATTCACCAAACACCGACATGCATTGAGAGTGGGCTATCATTGCTACACCACAACGCCTATCGGGCCGGAAATCTCGTTGGTCGCCAGATTCCTTCCTTAAGATATTCACCAAACATCGATACATTTTGGAAACACCGGTACATATTGAGAGTGGGTCAACTTAAATATATTTACTACTTCACACCACATCAATTTTCTAACGTGAGACTTTTTTAACACACTGACACGTGCATCCTAACAGAATTGACGCATTAATCAAATTCACATTATGGGAAGTCATGAGTCTCTTGAGCCATCAAGAAAACGGGCTGGTAAACGATCTAATAATTCTTGGATGCCGTTGAAGCATTCTCTGTTTGTGTATGAATCCTGAATAAAGAAACGTGTGGAGAGGTTGTTTGGTGGGCACATCTGATAGATATGTGCTTCTGCAACATGGTGTTGTCTCTCATGGCTCCATAACATCAGCGAGAGAGCTTTCCAAGTAGTTGACCAAAGCGGATCTTATCACAATTAGCGACGTCGGACATACACTTTTAACCCATGAATGTGAGGTTGCGGTCCATACCCCTCTAATACTCTTCAAGGAGCTGCGTCTTTTTCCATCTCATTCTCCTCCTCCTTCATGCAGATGAGAGAGAGAGAGAGAGAGATTCTCATACACATTGTGCATTGTCTGGTTCTTTCCTTTGTATCCTTGAGGGGCCATGGAGATACGATGAGGCCATCATTTTTTGGTCCATCCCAAAAAGCAGACAGGTTTGTTAAAACCACATGAGAAGTCAAAGGCAAAGAGAGACCGAACCTTTGAAAGATGAAATAAAAAAAAATAGATGCGTTTGGGGCTCGCTTGGGGGAATATTCATGCAAATGTTGCTTTTTTCCTATGTTTTTCCTTTATCCAAATTGACAGCTTTGACGTTATTTGAACAACCATGATGCTCCTTGCTCATCTCATCATTGTCGTTCGCACATCCTAATCCTGCTGAACAAAGAAGGCTTGTGAATGAGGGCAGTTTTCACTCTTAGGGCAAGAAAATGAATTTGACTGTTTCCTGACGTGTAGTGTACTTAAAGTTAAACTTACACACCATACGGTTCTCGATCGGGTTCCTAAGTTATGAAGAAGTAACACTTGTTGATCACGCTTATGTCGTGCATCGAACTCTCTCTTACTCATGTACTCTTGTGAGTGGAGCTTGCGGCGTCAGGGTGAGGAATTAGCGATGCCTAAGGGAAGATCAAGATACGACTTGTTCACAGGAGTGACGTTAGTGTGTTTATTCTAGGGGCCCTCGATTAGAACGGCTGTAATTCTAAGGAGCTCTAAAGGCAAGATTGACCTTCCATGTTCAAATTAATTGGGAGGCGATATCATTCTTCTGTGAAGACCATGGTAGGCCGAAATCAGTGGTTATGCCAAACTTTTCTACGTGTCTCGCTCAAGGGACTAGATGCTCGAGCTAAGCTGGGTGTGGCACAATCCAATGCCTAAATTCCATTCGCAGTCTGTTCTTAAGGACAACAACCTGAGAAAGAAGGCCAGCATTGTGTCGTCGGTTCACCAGGTGCGGCACAGGCTCTCCCGCAATGAAGGATCTGTTGGCCTGCGACACTTGTCTCTTACAGTCTTACTTGATTCGCACATCTTCCTTTCAGCGTTGACTACCAGTCAATTGACTATTTCATTGGCTTGTCCTTCTTCATTTCACAGCTGCAAAGTCCCCACATATCTGGTGATTTCTACTGAGACTGGCTACACCTTCCAACTGCTACTCTCAAGTCTTCCTTGATGCGTCAGGAAAAGCCACTTCAGAATCAGTCTCCATCCATCATTGCGGTCCTCCACCCTCTTTAGCTTTTGCTAACCTTCAGTCTTCTTTAATTGCTAAAGCTCCCAAGACCTCCGCACTATCGGCAACTATAAATCTCTGGCCACCCCCATTTAGAACACTGCCAAACTCATTTCTTGCTGTAACCCCAGTCCCTGCCATATTCCTTGCTTCATTAAGTGCACAATCACAATTGGCTTTGACATGACCGCCTTCAGGTTTTTCTGCCAGTACCTTGGAACCGTGCTCGAGCCAAGCCAGGCTCTCATGTTTAACCGGGAAGAACTCATTAACATTCTTCCACAGTACACTGCATAAGGATCAGGTACTCCACGAGCTTCACCGTTGAAAATATGTCCGAATTTGAGCACAAAAAGGAAAGTTCCTCAATTCAACTAGATTTCTAGTTTTCCTATTTGATGATTTCAAGTTGGGGAAGGTTTTCTATTTTGGATCCAATTATTGTGTATAAATAGGAAGCTGATGTTCTTTGTTAAAAATCTCAAAGAGAAGTTTCTAGTGAATTACCTCCCTATTTTTTGAAGTCGGTTAAATCTTGTGTGTAAGATTTGTGAATTCATTCGTAAGATTGAGAGATTCTTTCTCGAGGAATTGCGGGACTAAGCACTCGTGTGTTATTTGATATAATTGAAGATTGGGAAATACTGAGGATATTTGAATGGTTTGACTGTGGTATGTAATCTCCATTATATCGCTTGATTTATCGTAAAATTCATTATCGCTCTCCCCATGAACGTAGGTTTCTACGATCAAAACATGTAAATTTGATTTCCAATTTATTTTCTAATTCTATCTATTTTATTTTTTGATCGCTTGATTTCATGGCATTCACATCTCTCCTTTCCTATTGTCAAATTTTATAAGATCACTGCCAAATGTTGTGAAAATTTAAGCTGTTAAATCAACGTTTGCCCTTATATTTAACCATTTTATCACATTTATACCAAACCACCCTGGTCATGAGGTCGCCCTTCATCTCTGCACTCCCTTCATGATTAAACTGGACATGAAACAGCCGGTCGTCAGAGTACTAACATGACCTTTTTTCACCACCTAATCCAGACGTCAAAGCCATACGCAATTAGTCCAACCACCCGAAAAAGAAAAAAAAAAAAAAAAGGAGGGGGCAGTGCATGGTTAATAGATTCCTCGTGAGTACAAAAGGGTCACTTTTAGTTGTTCTGCTAATCCGTTTTCTAAACGAATTACCAGGAGTTGCTTTTGTATTAGTACATTCTTTCCTGTGAACACGTGGAATCCCTGGAGGTCCATGGAGTTTTTCCCTGACAGTTGCCAGAGCTTCTTATCAACATCAACAACAGCAACATGGGCTGCTTCTGTCTTTCCTTCTCTGGATAAAACCCATACCCTGTCTTTCCAGGAAAAGCCCAGTTTTTGCTTGGGACCATGTAAGTTTCCTCATCACCTGCTCTTGGACAAATAGGCATAGCTCTAACATTCAAGGCTTCTTCTACTAACAGTTCATATGACAACCATGTCCCCGATCACAGTTTTTTTTTTTTACCAACATGAATAGAAGTTCGGAAATCTACCGGCTACGAAAACTCTGTTCCGGGTTATCCCTTCAACGGATCCTGGACTCGTCCGAGACCAATACTAGGCACAGTCCCATTTACACAGATCGGTGCATCAATGTAGTGGAAACTGGTGGATTCCTAAAACTACACATGCCCAAAACACGAATTCAACCGAAAAGGGAGGGAGGCCCAACACATGAGCCCCCCAAACAAAGGTTGAATTGCAGCATTTCATCGTCTCATCGGCGCACCGGAGCTCGACCAGCCATGATTTTGCCTATGTACAGACAAAATCATGTGGATATTAACTCACGAAAATAGGGAGTCGAGAGGCAGCTAATGAGATCAAAATGAATGGACTCTTCATCGCCTGGTCAGTGGAGTAGTTGACGTTGAAACCAACACTATTTTTGTCTTGACATGTTTCAACAACCGCATACATGTTTTTTTTTTCCCTCCCTTCATATATTGGAATCTTCACGTAAAAAAATGAAACAAAATTCATAAGTTGCGGTATCGTTTTCTTGGATTGGGCTTCGACGTCAATTATGCAATTGCTTCGCCTGAATTTTCTTCGGGAAACAGCAACCAAATCCATGTTGACTAGCTCAGCTCACCAAAAACTTTGGGAGTGCCATTGACCTTTTTGTAGTTCTTCGTGGTTGCTAAGGATGCCCTGTGATTGGATGTGACCCTAGAAACGTCACGAAAGCATTTGATCTTTGTCCTGGAGCTGTTCCTATGTAAGACAAGTCACATGATTGACTCCTCTCCTCCACTATGGTCGCAACTTATAGAATTTAAGCAAATGTAAATGACCAACCCAAATGATTGATTTGGTGGGGCTAGGCCTAGCTAATGTTGCCAGATACAATGTGGACAAGGCTATGTGTACACACGTTAAACATATACCCATCACCAGCTGTTACCAACAAGGAGGGTGTTTTGATGATCGGTACTAAGTTGTTGTTTACCAGATTAATCTGTTGAAGATCCCTTGATGATGATGATGATGATGATGATGTAGTAAAGTAAGACTATATATTAACTGCATTTTTCTCATTATCCATATCTAATTGCATAAAATCCCCTTGGCCCATTTCTTGTCGAATATAACTACATAACCAAGAGCATGTTGGAGTGTGGTCTCTACTTCCCATCGACATGAAAGCGCCCCTAGACGCTAGAGGGCCTTTATAATTTGAGCCTATATTTTATTGGTAGTTTGGGCTCGAGTTCGGAAAAATTACCAAAGAAGTCCTAAACCTCTTGCAATTGTGTCAATTCAGTCCTAAATATTTTTTTTTGCCAATTTAATCTTAAATATTTTGCAATTGTGTCAATTCAGTCCATCCAGCTAATTTTGCCCAGCTAGAGCTGAAGTGGACGCCAATTCAAAAATATTATTATAAAATATTATGTAGTCAGACGACTGGCGCTGGCTGGCGTCCATGTTAACACCAGCCGGCCAAAATTGGCGGATAAACTAAATTAGTACAATTGTAAAAGGTTTAGGATTGAATTGGCACAATTACACTAAGTTTAGAACTTTTTTGGTAATTTTTCCACTTGAATTCATGAGTAGCTACTATTATATGTAACATTTTTTCTCTTATAATTGAGAGTTATATAATAGAGAGATGGGAGGTGTTAACTATAGTAAAATATGCTAAATGTGACCCTATTTAATAGGTGAAACCAAAATAAAATGTCGTATCTCGATTCATCTTTCTCACTTTTCTCTTTACTTCAATGTGCTTTGTGTGCCTAATCCTAACAAAGCCTTCCCAATAGATGAAAGATAATGCCTTATCCTAACAAAGCCGCAACGGGGGCTAGGGACCAAGACAAGCCCCAGCAGCTCGTGTAAGACCATTGCCGCCCATAGAGCCTCGAACGAACTCGATTTCCCCTTCCCTGTTTTCGCTGAAGTTGTCCTATTTTGGGCCGAGCCTCTGCTCGACGCCATTCCATCTCCTCCTGCCTCCCTCCACCACTGTCAAGCCACCGTCGACATCCCCTCCGAACCCTAGGTGAGCTCCCTGGTCCTTGCCTGCCTCACCTCGGCCCTTGAGGTCGAGAACAGCCATGAAACAACCCCCGAATTCCTTGTTCTATTCTGACCATTCCGTTTTTAGGCCGTTGTTGCCCTCGTCGGAGCTCTGCCACTGTTCGGTGACCCTTGTCGAACCTCCCCGATGTGTCCTAGCTGCTGTCGAGTTATATTGTCGCTTGTTGAACCAAAGAACCCAAGGGTTCATTAGAAAATCTAGAGTCGTCGCCGCTGTCATCGCAACCCGCCGTCGTCATTTTTTAGGCCACCCGTGCTAGGTTGATTGTGAGTTGACCCTAATCCTTGGTTAAGGCGCGCCTAGGATTAATCGATTAGTCGATTAGGGTATATAAGTAGCGCGATCGTGGTCGGTTTATATAGAAATCAGGTTAAAGGTAAATAGCCACGATCGGTTAAATTAGTCGAATTAGCCTAGATCGTCCATGGCTAGTTGATTGATTGATTGAATTGATTGATTGTGGACAGGGGTTCAATCGCGAGCGAGCGATAGGTTAGAGACGAGCGATCGATCGGCATTTATAAAGTGACTCAGTTAATAAAGAATTATTGTACGAATCGGTCGTTATGTATTGCTTAACTGAATTGATGGCCCGATTGGATTGATTGTCTCGTTTATATGCTTGATTGGATGCCTGAATTGTTCATTGATTGAATTGGCATTTGTTTGGGGGTTAAGCATTCCATTCGTAATCGCAGCGTCTAATTGGTAGTCTGCATATGCATATGATCGTGTGCGAAGTCAAAGAAATATGTTTTAGCCTGAAAATGGCCGTGGGTCGAGTCTTTGAGCACGTTGTGTGAGCATCCGACCTAAATCAAAAAAAATAAAATTGATTGATATGGCAGGTGCATTGTGTGGTCATATGACGAAACAATGATGAGTTTTTCCTGGCAAATTCGTATTGTACTAATAATACAAACCGTACCAATCGTATGAAATTACACGACTTGCCAAAAGCACAATAATTTATGCCCCATTGGTACATGCGATTTTAAGGGATTGTTGGATATCGGTGGCAGCTTGTGATGAACCGATGCTCCGTATAGGGATGCCTACTTGCTGGTGTCGTGCTGGACGCACTGGAGACACCTCTTGCAGTAGCTATTGCTAAGAAAAAAGGAACGTAGCCCGATCCTGTCGGAATAATGGTAGATCGCATGAATGTGCTGGATCGCGTTATTTGTGAAAGTCGAATCACGATAATCACGTAGATCCTCTCATTGCGCCAATGGCACAATCATCGATAATAATTGGACTTGTATGGTGTCATGTCCATACTTATAGATGCGATGCATGGTTTGAGTAATTGACTGGTGTGATTGCTAAGTCGAGTCGAGCATTGCATTATGTATGGTTAAACACTAATGAGTATGCATGCGGATGATTATTGCTTTGTTATTATACTTGGTAATTGTTGTGCTTAGAATATTCTAAGCGAATCAATGTCCTAACCGAGCTTAGACTTGATTCACTGAGATTTATTTCTTTGCCCGTCGTTGGATAACATTTTCAGCTCCCAGGTGACGAAGCCTTGCAAGTGCTAAAGTGTGACTGAGGAAGTAGTCTTTTGAAGTAGATGTGGAGCTAACCCTACCCCGACCCTTTCTCCTTTTGAGGTATTAAAAAGCCACCTCGAAGAATGGGGTTGTATGTTGTTAGCTCCATAAAGTTAATTAACATCTGCTTTTGGTTAATGTAATGAACTGTCTTTTGCTGATTTGACCATATTGATTTCCTGCTTCTTTATCCCATGTTGATCTCACTGTTGGGAGCTACGAATGTTCCGCATGTGAAATATAAGTAATAAGTCGATAGTGTGCCTCGGACGCTATCTTCATGACCTAGTGGTGATTTGGCAAGGAATGTCGCGGGCTTGAGAGTCACGCGTGACACCTGGTCTCTTTCTCAGCCCCGGTCGATAGCCTCGGTCCCGGTCGCCGACCTCTGGCCCTAATCCCGATCAGCTCTGTTGTTCCCGATCGCTTAAAAAGTTACACTATATTTTTTATTGTATGTAAGTATTTTAGTAATATTATTTTCTTCAAATATTGTTGTGTTTTGATAATATGAATCACAACGGGTTGGGTCAGTCATGGACCAGGTCGGGTATGAGTCATTAAATATGGATCAATATAGGTCAGATGGGTCAATATGGATCAAACCATATTCGACTCGACTCAAATCCGACCCAACCCATCTATTTGACATGGGCAAGGCCATTTTCTTGGAGAGGCGAGGGGCTACAACAATAAGACTATTTCTCCTTCGTGCCCATCCGATGGTCACTGAAGTCCCTTCTAAGTTGATTAATCAAGCCGCTGAGATTACCGTTTCGAATATCTTCGCACTCCTTATTTGCCTCTCGCGCATGCTAAGGTCGAGCTAACCAACTTGCCGATGCACATTCAAGAGAGCATGCCGGTAATCCAACATGCGAATGAATTAGTACATTGCGCTTCTGGTAAACACGTCGAGATGTAAGGACAACGTTATATGGATTGAATGTGCCACTTTCGGCTCTTGGGTGCTTTGTCGACAAAGAGAATAAAGGACCGGTACTGGCCAGGCCAACCCGGACCAAATTTGATGCTCCTCCAATTCGAGATTTAAGAAAAAAAATCTCATTTGTTACACGAGATCATACACCTTCGTGACCAACACGTTCATGGGTTTTTCTCTTGATTATAATTTGAATTTTGGACTTGATCAAGTGTCTTTTTTTTTTTCAATCAGTTAATTTAAGGGGGGGGTTTACAAAAGGTGCACCATGAGAATATGCTGTGGTTGCGTTGGTGCTCGATGCCCACCATCCATAATCATTCGATCTTTGTCCTCATCTTGTCCCATGAGCATCCTTCGATTCTTCCCCCCCAGACTCTTCGTTATTCCACCATTCAAGACCAAAACGATTGCCTCGAATCATGTCGTGCACAATCATTTTTAGGGGAGCGAATAAAAGGCAGAAATGATTCGGTTAGTCGTTGGGGTTTTGCTTTATCCAACTTTAGGTAGTGTCCTAACGGAGCGCCACTTAATTTTTTTTTTTGCGGGGGGGGATAGGAAGTTTGACCTTTTTATTTTCCATCATTTCCAGACGGAGACTTTTAGAGTGCTCGAGTAATCTATCCAATCTATGACCTTTATCATTCCACAGGTAGTCATACGACCCATACTATAGTACGAATAGCTTATCTCTCGCTTCTCGAGGCATAATTCGACAAGGATGATTCATACTACCGTCACAAATACACAGCCAAGTCTGCTCCTGAAACTCGGTGCTGTTATCCACCAATCGCCACACATGAATACGTTACTAATCAAATAAATTGAATGAACTTTGCCATCCATTCAATGATTGCGTACTTGTGGTCGAATGATTTATCATTTCCGAAAGATTGAAAAAAAAAAAAAAAACTTTTCAAAAACTTTCGACTAACATTAGGCTTCTTATGCAATACGGTCACCAACCGAGTTCTCAAATCATTTCCCAAAGCACTTTCGCCATATTTTTTTATCTATCAATGCACAAATCCAAAGCACTAAAGCTGATGATCGTACCGCTCCTCTAAGAATAAATCGTGGCCCACTAGTCTAACCCCCGCATTCATCTTTTACTCCCTTTTGTTAAAGGCGATTCACGGGTTGTGCATTTTGGGCCCACTTACTGTTTCTACTTTTAGGCCCACGAGAGATTTAGGAGAAGTGGACCCCATAAATGACGGACTATAAAGTGAGCATTTAAATAATATATACATATGGAGAGAGAGAGATCGGAATCTATGTATAAGTGCGCTATCATCTTGTAATGACATCACTACCGCTACAACCTTGGTGACATGTGTCGATAAAGTTACATCTATGTTGGAAGCGACAATGCACAATTATGTATCTTTCCTTGCTGCCTAATCTTATACTAGCTACTATACTTGTACTGTAGTATTATAAACTATACAGCAATACCAAATTCATAGGAAACGACGATCGATGTTGCTTTGATCTTGTGCCTTGTTCCGAATTTCGAGCAGTTCATCAAGACAATCAATGTCCTTTTGGCGGTCTCAACCGACCACCTCTTTTTCTCAACATATTAAAAAAAGGGTCAACTGTCAATTCTTTGAAGAGCCGTTAATTGCGCCAACTTTGTCATAATTCATAGCAAAGACAAGAATTACTTGCTTGTTACCAGCTCCAAAGAGGCAGAGAGAGAGAGAGAGAGAGAGAGAGAGAGAGGTAGGAGAGAAGTCACCTTCCTTATGGCTTCAACCTCAGACATTCCAACGCGCTGCAACCCCACACCTGCAGATTGACTTACCTGTATCGACATGTCTCCTTCCATTATCCTGCTCCCCATTTTTCCCAGTTTGCCCTTACCGTTATGAGGAAGCCAGAGGGTTCCTTTCCTCTTCCTCCTCAATGTTCTGCCTGTGAACTGAAGAGGCTATAAGTATGGAAGTCCTCACCCTGTGTCTCTACTTCCATGTTTCTGCCCGCTGCTGAAGATTCCTCAACCGGGTCTCCTCTTTGCTGGTCGCATACCACTTTAAGGTACGTCTCCCCTGCTCCTGCATCCTCTGTTCCGGTTCATAGATTGCTTTTTGATCGAACATTTTGTCAATCGGCTCGAAGTTGCATCCGTGAAGTCTTTTTGTCCTTCTTTTCGGTTTGCGGGGTTCCGCGTCCTATTGCAACGTCACTGCTCATTCTCCTGATGTTTTGGAACTGCCGGATAACATCGTCTCTCGACACTTCTTCACATAGTATTGAATAGCATCATGGATGGATGACACTGTTATAAGTAGGCCTTCACTTTTCGGTGCCGCCTTCTACTTTAGAGGATATTGTCATTGCCTATAGTTTCTCTTTTTGATCCTGAATCGCTATCGAGCAATTAATGCCAGCATTGAGTTTGTTTGCATTGTGTGCATGATCATGTTTTCATAAGGAAATGGATTTGATACTTTTCAGTGAAATGCCTGGACTAGTCATGTATGAATCAAAGGGAGATTACAGAGTCGATGATTCTGGCGGAGATCAGTCATTCATCAAGGACAACTCTGCCCAAATATTTTCTCCGAGAAGTCCACTGAGTCCGCACACCCCTAGTCCTCGTAGCGATTCCGATGTCCTGGCGCTGGATGGTGTGGTGGACACCTCGATTGAGCAACTTTATTACAATGTATGTGAGATGCAGAGCTCCGATCGGTCCCCCTCAGGGCCCAGCTTTCTTTCGTACGGAGAGGAGTCTCGGATTGATTCAGAGCTCTGCCATCTCGTCGGTGATTTTGGAGCATTAGAAATTATGAAAGAGGTCGTGACCAAGAAGAAAGAAGAGGGTGACCAAATCGATTCTAGTGGCAGTGACTCCGCTCCGATCAATGGGAGTGAGTTCACCAAGAACCAGAAAGCAACCCCGAAGCAGAAACCACTGAAATGCGCCACGATGAGACATGCTTCTGAGGGGAAACCTCCAAGAGGCAAGATTAATCAGAAAAGTACTAGAAAACCAAATGCCGCTTTCTCCCCGAAGAGGCAACTAAATCCTGCTGTAATTGCAGCAAGATCTCAACAAGGAGTCGGTGATTCCACTGATACAGGACTAGATAGGCCTGACCTTGGACCTTTCTTGCTGAAACAGGCAAAAGACATGATGTGTGCAGGAGAAAATCCACAGAGAGCCCTGGAAGTGGCTCTTCGAGCAATGAAGTCGTGTGAAAAATGTTCAAACGGCAAATCAGATCTAGATTTTGTCATGTGCTTGCATGTTTTGGCAGGAATATACTGCAACTTAAGTCGGTTTTGTGAAGCAATTCCTGTTCTTGAACGCTCGATTGAAATACCGGTATTGGAGGAAGGTGAAACACATGCACTTGCAAAATTTGCCGGGTGTATGCAGTTGGGTGACACTTATGCAATGCTGGGACAGATCGAGAACTCAATCTTGTGTTACACTGCAGGTTTGGAGATACAGAAGCAAGCTTTGGGCGAAACCGACCCGCGAGTGGGCGAGACATGTAGGTACCTTGCTGAGGCTCATGTTCAGGCATTGCAGTTTGATGAGGCTGAGAAACTTTGCCAAATGGCTCTTGACCTCCACAGGGAAAACGGGTCACCTGCTGCTTCTCTTGAGGAAGCAGCCGACCGGAAACTCATGGGACTAATTTGCGATTCGAAAGGAGATTATGAATCTGCCCTCGAGCACTATGTCCTAGCAAGCATGGCCATGGCTTCCAAGGGCCAGGAAATAGAAGTGGCTGTCATAGATTGTGGCATAGGAGATGCATATTTATCTTTGGCTCGGTATGATGAGGCGATATTTGCATATCAGAAGGCACTTGCGGTGGTCAAGTCGATCAAAGGGGAGAACCATCCATTAGTGGCTTTGGTTTTCGTCCGATTAGCTGACTTGTACAACAAGATAGGGAAGTTTAGGGAGTCCAAATCTTATTGCGCAAACGCGCTGAAAATTTACGGGAAACCCAATCCCGGGATACCCTTGGATGAAATAGCTAATGGGTTGATTGATGTGTCTGCCATCCATCAATCCATGAATGAATTGGAGCGGGCGCTGAAGTTACTCAAGAAGGCTTTGAGAATATATGGGAATGCCCCGGGAAAGCAGAGTATAGTTGCAGGAATAGAGGCCCAGATGGGAGTCATGTACTACATGATGGGGAACTATTCTGATTCCTACAACACTCTGAAGGCAGCCGTATCAAAGTTCCGCGCCAGCGGTGAGAAAAAATCCGCTCTGTTTGGAATTTCTGTGAACCAACTTGGCCTCGCCTGCGTCCAGCGCTATGCCATAAATGAGGCCGCGGAATTGTTCGAAGAAGCGAGGGATATCATGGAGAGGGAATACGGGCCTTATCACCCAGATACCTTAGGTGTGTACAGCAATTTAGCCGGCACATACGATGCGATGGGCAGGTACAAATTATTTACGTTTCCTGCTGTTAATTATGAGCAGAGTAAGGTCACTTCGCCATATTTTGCATCGTATATGTCATTTTATTCTTTGTATTATGGTTTGTCATTTTGAGTTATTCCTTCTTTAGTTGATAATTTTTGGCCTTATGAAGGGGAAGCTGGGATTTCAATGTTTTGGCAGGACAGGCTTAATAGAATTTCATCGCCAGAGCTGACTGTAACACCAAGCTTCAAAGCAGTTTTCAATTATGAACGGAAGCGAATAAGGATCATATGATTGTAGCTTGCTGATTCTGACGATTCTTTAACATAGAGTAAAGAGTCATTATTTCGTTCTCCCTTTAGCTTTATGTCATTTCATTCGCTTTCCTTTTGCCACATATAAGGTCGGACGACGCAATCCAGATTTTGGAGTATGTCGTCGGAATGAGGGAGGAGAAACTCGGAACGGCAAACCCTGATGTGGAAAATGAAAGGCAGAGGTTATCCGAGCTTCTGAAAGCAGCAGGCAAGGTCAGGAACAGGAAATCCAGGCGATTAGAGACCTTACTCGACGCCACTACCGACACCATAAATGATGACGGAATCAGAGTACTATAACAATTTGAGTGTTCGAATGTAACCGCGTGTATCATAGAGTTTTACGGAGGATTAGGTGGACGGTTGCTTTGTTTAGTCCGTGCTGGCGAAATTGGATGAATAAACGGCACAGCAGCAAACTGTTCAGGTTTTACATGTGGATAATTTTTTAGTGTGCTTTAAACATTTCATTCATGTACTTGATGTCTGGGGAGCTAAGTGAAGTTATTGTCATTGACTCATTGCTATTTGTGTATGAGAAGTGTGGATTGAAGAGTGGTAATGCATCATTTTCTCTTCTTGGTACACCAAACTGTTAGCTGCAACTTCAGTAAGTTTCTACTCTAAGAAAACAACTGTCAAGTGGCTCTACACTATATTTCTTATTCCTGGCCTATGTTCCTAAAGATTACGATTTTCATTCATATCAAGAGTAAAAATCGATGTGACTGGTGGATTATGTTTTAACCATCATTCTGCTCAGAGGGCAATTACCTGATCTTTAAGACCTTAAAGCTGAGGAACATCGTATCAAAACCGACTGTTTTTAGCAGCTTGAAAGGCGATACCATACTCGGATGCATGTGCGACGGGCGGAAGAAATGTAATGGAGTTCCACTCAAAGGCTTCAATCAGCAATGCTGATATGTAGTAATTGACTTGACTAGCACTGCAATCCAGAGTTTGAAGGGAAATTCTAGTATTCCGTTACCCAAAAGATGGAATATTGTTGCTATGTTGGTACAATGGAAAAAGCACTGGTAAATTTCGAAGCAGTTGAGACAATAAGAGTAAGTACTGGAAAAACATAGTGCCCCTCCGATTCCAATAGAGGTTTCCGAACAGTTCCTACAAGAGTTATGAAGACATCAGGTAATATGAAAGCCTCAGTTGGCTTCAAAAACTCTCAGAGAGACCGTGATTGTATCTAGCGATATGCTCGAGACATCGACCAATTTTTCCACATGATGAGTGGCAGCATCAAGAAATAAGATAACATCACTCAATGCAGATTTTAGTTTTCTCACATTAGTACTCACAGAGATAGTATGTCTTTGCAAATTCAATCCCCGTCAAAGTGCTTTCAAATGTATTTGGAATATCTGTTATGTGAGGAACAAGGAGAACCGACGTTACAGGCCGCCGCTAAGAACTTGTGGATAAGATGTCGTAGGAATTAGTCACTCAGACTCCATATGCCTACCACTCAATGACCTATTGCAGCAAATATGGCAGCCATTAGAGTCGTCCATGTCTCTAGCAAGTAATCAAAGGCAGTGGCTTCTGAACCGTTTTTGTAGTCCATTTCTCTCCCTGGCATACATTCATGACATTTCAGGGAAGATAAACCCAAATAATTTTCTGTTATAAACCCAATAACTACGTTAAGACCTTACAGAATACATACCTAAACACAGTTGAACCTCACATATAAGCATCTACATTCCAACTCTAGCATGCCAATCTCCAAAAGTAAAATACTGCTGGGATGTATCATGTGTGGTAACTCTTAGTAAACTGACGCTGGTTCTCACCCACTTGTAGTCATGGATTCTTTGAAGCGTGACAAGACTTCCTAATTGGAACTGCAGGGTAAGAGAAAGAGCCACTGAGTATTAGGCTCGCGACCCATTTGTTGGCGGCCTCTGAGTAGTGTATGCCATCCCAACTTATGTGCTTCGATGGATCCTCACATGGATTGCCATATACGGTTCCATTTACTATAGCTTTCTTGCCACAATCAATATGGTAGCCATAGTAACTGCCACAGCAAAAGCTAGACGGATCAACGAAACCTGCACCATATTGCTGCAAACATCTGATTTGGATCATGAGTTGCATTTCACTGAACTAATGTCGGGACAGCCTCAAAGACCGTCCGAACTTTATTCCTATTCAATAGGCAAAAGAAAAGAAGAGTGCAATTACCTTGATCCTTTGCATCACTAATCAAAGAATATTTCGCTGAATAAACATCAACATATGTGAACACAGCCACCGACAGCTGTGCTCTTAGCTGTAGAATCCTGTCCTTGAGCTGCTTGTTGAAGTCTTGAGCCACCTCATTTTGAGGCCTTACACATCCGTTCTGATCCAGACTAGACTTGTCATATATGATAGAGTATGGCAAGCACCCGATAGGACCGGTGTTATGTACCCAGAACACTCTGGCCCCTTCCTCATAGAGTTGCTGTGACATAAAGCTGAGTGTCAGAATTTTAAAAATTCGCAGTAGTTATGGAGCGAGTCTGTTTGCTTACATGCACAGCCTGAGAGAACTGGCTCAAAATATCGGGAATGGAGGCTATGACTTGCTCCACCGTCGAATGTTGAAACCCATATGCAAGATCATTCTGTCCTATGTCGAAAGTATAAAGAGCCTTCGCGAAGTCTTGAGGCCTGGGCAATCTGTCACGGAATGCCGAGGTCTGCTCTGCTGTCCAAATTCCAATTCAGAGTCACTATTAATAATATTACAGAACCAAACGACATGTGGTCTCGCGTAAGCAAAGCTATATGCAGAGAGGTCTACAAAAGAAACTCACTGGACAGATTGAGCCGATTATAAACGTCAGTGACGCGAGATTTGAACCTCACGAACTGCGATATTTGGATGCCGAGATGGAACGGACTGTAGCCACCAGGCCGAATGGACGAGCCACCAGTCGCAAAGTTTGCACCATGTCTAAAATTTGTTTCGATCGAGTCTAGATATGCACTCAAATATGGCAATTTAAGATCTTCAGCTGCAAAAAACAGTATCATCGGACAAAGAAAGAAGGCTTTTTTTATAGGGGTAATTCCGAATTATCAACCACTTCTACAGCACACTAAAGAAATGGTGACTGGATGTAAGGAAGGGTCGATATGGCCGAGGCTTATCACGTTTGTATTTCAACAACCGGCGGCACCAGCAAGCATCGACAGTCGCACTTTCAAAAGCCCATAGAGTACGCCGGAAAGACATTGTATGAGCCAAGCTCCCCGGCATGCTGAGAGCAAATTACACACAGAAAGCCGCGGCCGACACAAACTGAATGTGCTTATTCGACAGTACAACTTTTGCCGACGCAAAGGATCCGGAACGATGCACCATAGAACTTCAATTGCACCCAGAAAACAGAGGACGAACTACGCTAACCGGTCTACATTCACAATTTTTGCTGACTCACCGATGAAATCGATGATGAGGCGGCCATCGCAGAACCTCCCGGAAGGACGTCCGAAGAAGGTCTCGCCGTTGGGCGGAGCGACCTCGGAAAGCGCGGCGGATATCGCTCCGGTGTCCGAGTTCGAGTCCCCGAAGTTGAAAATCGCCGAGAACCCGCATCCCGTCCGGCCGCCGCGGAGAGCTCCCAGCAGCTGGATCAGCACTAAGCAGAGGAAAGGCAGCCTGAGCGAAGAGTACATATCGGACGGACGGCGAGTCACGAGGGAAGGAGAGGCTCGACAATGGCACTTGCTTTTGATATGGGGAGAGTGTACCGACACGGAGGAAATGATTGGAGATATGATGGAAGAAGGGAAATGAAGACGAGATGACGACAATGACTTTCGACAGTTCTGACAGCGTTCCGCACAACGCCGAGCGATGCCTGGCTGGCGCATGCAGTCTCCTTCCGACTCAGACTCCCCATAGGACTTGGGAGGATGGGGGAGCCAATGCCACAAAAAATTAATAAAAGAATAAATTCAAACGAGGAATGCAACCGAAAATCCCGTGGCACGTTTTTTGCACCAAATTAATTTTCATGTCATTGGCAAAATCTTAAAGTTGCGTTCAGTATTTTTCTTTCAATTGTGCGCGGGAAGTGACTCGTCCGACGCGCATTTGACGTGAAAATTCAGTATCAATGACTTTTTAAAAAACCATGTTATCTTAGAAATTCAAGCTCATCTGAAAAAAAAAAAAAAAAAAAATCTAGCGCTTTGGCCTGGAAAATTAGCAAAAAAAATCCTAAACCTCGTGTAATTGTGTTAATTCACTCATAAACACTTCTTTCTTAGCAATTCCCAATCCTAAACCTTTTATATTTGTGCAAATTCAATCATTCCAATCACCTTTAGCTGATCAACGCTGATATTGATAATTTTTAATACTATATTTTAAAAATTTTTTCTTTTCTTCTTTCTTTTTTTTTTTTTTTTTGGTTCTCCTTCTTCCTACATCCAGTGGCCGAACCGGCGAGGCTAGATGAGGTTGTGCCTCATCGACCACTAGTAAGGTTCAGTCTTACCGTTGCTGGGAGAGGACAGTAAAACTGAGCCTCGCCATGGCTAGGCTAAGCGAACATTATTATGCTTCTTCTTCTTCTTCTTCTTCTTCTTCTTCTTCTTCTTCTTCTTCTTCTTCTTCTTCTTCTTCTAGGACAGTAAAACTGAGCCTCGCCATGGCTAGGCTAAGCGAACATTCTTCTTCTTCTTCTTCTTCTTCTTCTTCTTCTTCTTCTTCTTCTTCTTCTTCTAGGACAGTAAAACTGAGCCTCGCCATGGCTAGGCTAAGCGAACATTATTATGCTTCTTCTTCTTCTTCTTAGTTGGCATCACCATTTTCATTCAATGCAGTGTTAGACGCTCCCATCATCCCTTTTTTCTCTAATTCAAATCCAATCTCTCTCGCAAAAACCCTAATCACGTATGCCGCCTTTATCAATCGACCCTCCTCCCTCACAACGAAGAGAGCCTGCCCATATCGAGTTGCTATGCCTCTAGTGATCCTCTTGCAACCCGAGAATCTGTGTTTGGCCTGTAGGATTTCTAGCCAAAATAGAATTAGATAGGATGGAATATGAAATTTAAGGATTTTGTCATATCATATTCATTGTTTGGTGGATCACAGTAATAAAGCCGGCTATATTTATATCTTATTATGTTCATTATTTAGTGTGTGGTGTGTGTGTGTGTGTGTGTGTAAATGAATATGAAAATGCACAAACATAGACCGTAATAATTTATTATAATTCATTACCAACTCTAATAAGAGAGAAAGTATGATCATTCGCATTTGCAATTACAAAAAGTTTCATCTCTCTTGCTACTTTCGTTAAGTTTCAACATGAATCACAAAGTTACAAAGAATAATGAGTCATGACTCTCTTTCCATTTTCATAGACTTTTGATGCGAACCATAGATTTACAAAGGAGAATAAGTTTCAACTCTCTTGCCATTTTTGTACAATTTTAAGGTGAACTAAAAAATTATAAAGAAGTGGTGAAACTTCAACATGAGCCAGAGATACATAGTAAAAGGAGATTTCTATTTTTATATCCCTTTTTCATTATTTTTTATTCCATTCCACCATTTCTTGATAAAATATTTATTAAATAACAAACTATACTACCAAAAAATCCTTCTTTGAACTCACCCAATAAAAAATCTTTTAATTTGTAATGACATGGATATGGTGTATGTATATGTATGAGCACAGAATATATAATGTAAACTTAAGTAGAAAGAAACTAAAATTTAAAAATACACATAGGAATAATTAAAAAATTATTTTTATTTTTATTTTTAATATTAGAATTCGAATATAATTCATATTTAATTATTATTTTTATTTTTATTTTTAAAAATTTTGTTATTCGAGAAAAAAGAAATAGCTTTTATCCTATGAACATAAGAAATTCTATCCACCTTTGTCTCACCTCCTCCATTTGAAGTCAGCATCGCAGGTCCTCGCCTATGGCTAGTCATCAATGACCGATTAGATGAAGAAGGAGAAAGGAAAAAAAAATTATTAAAATATTATTGAAAATTGTTCACGTCAGCTCTAATTGGCCAAGTCGAAAGAACTGGATTGACACAAATACAAAAGTTTGAGAACTGAACTGGCACAATTGCAATAGACTTAAGGCTTTTTTTTTTTTTTGATAATTTTCACGATTTTGGCCCTTTCACGGTGAGCATTATTGTTGGCAACATCTCTCTTTAGCACATTCAATCCCCACCAGAGTGTTTTCGAATTTAACGGGAAATGTAGGAAAGAGGAGAACCGAAGTCACAAGCGACCGGCTATACATGGATCCTGTGAACAAGATGCAGGAACTGGTTCACTCAAGACTCCATATGCCTCCCACTCAATGCCCTGTTACAGAAATCATGACAGTGTTAACTTGAGGATTTGGCTCGCGACCCGTTCGTTGGCCGCCCCTGAGTAGTCCATTCCATCCTCTGGCTGGTGTGCTTCAATGGATCCTATTCCTCACGCGGAATGCCCGTATGGGGTTCCATTCACCATAGCTTGCCCGCCCACAATCGATATGATAGCCATAGTAACTGCCGCAGCAGAAGCTAGAGGGATCAAGAGTAAAGAAGAGTGTAATTACCTTGACCCTTTGCTTCACTGATGAATGAATATTTCGCTGAATGCACATCAACATACGCGAACGCATCCGCTGTAGAATCCTGTCCTTGAGCGGCTTGTTGAAGTCTTGAGTCACCTCATTTTTTAGCCCTTGCACCTCCGTTCTGATCCAGACTTCCCGGTCTAGAGACTGGTCATATATGATTGTGTATTTTCGAACGGTTGCTGAGACATGAAGCTGAGTGAGTATTTTCGAAAGCTTGCAGCAATTTCTTAGGCAAAGCCTGTTGCTTACATGCGCTGCCTGAGAAAACTGGTTCAAGATATCCGGAATGGAGGCTGCGACTTGCTCTGTCGTCTTATTTTGGAAAACATGCGCAAAAAATCATTCCGCCCCACGTCAATTAATAAGTAACACACAAACAACAGAGGAAGATAGGAAATTTTTCGAATTCAAAATCGTGAAGAGGCCGTCAACCGCGACGAGTTAAAGTTGGCGAGGATCGTCATGAACCGCACGGAAGTGTCAGATTCAGAATCCGTTCGCCAGAAGGAGAAGGCAAAAGAGCTATGGAGCTTCTCTGTCTTACACATCACGTGGACCACGAAAGTTCATTACAATGCAATGACAAGTCAACTAATAGTATTAGTAGGTATGGAATGAATTGAATTTACCTATTTTTCCGTGTCAGGAAAATTTCAGTCCTTCTCATGAACTGAAACACTTTCGAGTTTCAGTGAACTAGCCCACCTTCACACTTGATTTAGCCAATTCAAGAGTCAAATTTAGATATCTACAGTTTGATACGCGCCTTCGTGCAAAACCCCTCGGCCGGCCTGACGAAGCCTGGGCAACATCGGAGGACATTATACTATCTGAACTCAAAGATTAGGGATGGTCCTTGAACTCGAGCTCAAGCAGTTGCGACCCGAAATAGCAACGCTGACATGAATGGTTCGAAGCACGTAAAAGAAGACCGCACAACGTCAATTGCATCAGAACAAGAAGCACATATCGAAAATCAACAGTTCAAAAGAAAGAAAAACATGTACTCAAAACTTTCAGGAAAGCACACACATACATCTTCATGCATGTAGAACAGGAGAGAGCATAGTTCATCATGAAACTTTTCCTTGAGGACAATCTAATACTCTATTTTCAGTTGCAGTCAAATCAACAGTTTGGACAGTGAAAAAAAAAAAAAACCAGAAAGATGACCTTGCTGTGATTCATTTCTTCTATGAGACCTTTAAATACAAATTCTAGCTTGAATAATTGGCAGCCCCTAACCAGTGATTCTAGGGACTAAAAGTGCCACACACAAAAAAAGAATAGCACCAAACAAAATCAAATCTGCACCAGTTATTAAACCGGCTGCTTGTGCAGTTGCCGTGAACTCCACGTAGTATTGACGGTCGAACACGGGAGAATAATTGTTGGGAGCCTCATACTTTCCTCCACATGAGGGAAATCTATTGTGTAATGTAGGCCACGACTCTCATGCCTGGCCAGGGCGCTGCTTACCACCAGCTTCGCGCAACAAAAGAGATTCCTCATTTCACAGGCCTCGAGCGCAACCATAGTCGGTTCCCATCCTCGCTGAAACAAGAACTTCTCCCATCGAGTCTCCAACTCATGGATCTTTTTCTCCGCGCTCTCTAATCTCGTGGTGGACCTAACAATTCCTACATACTCCCACATGACAGATTGCAGGTCCTTCCTCATTTGCTTTGTAATGCTCAAAATGTCGTCCATGACACTGCTCTGGAGGGAAGAGGGCATGACAGGCTGTGCCCAGCGACTCGATGGACCGAGGTAAAAGCCGGACTGACTCATGTGATCTATTGAGGGTTGCACAGCTCTTCGAGCAAACACCAGTGCCTCAAGCAAAGAATTGCTTGCCAGTCTGTTCGCTCCATGCAGTCCAGTGCAAGCAACCTCACCGGCCACATAAAGGCCGCTCACATTGGTCTCCCCTTGGAGTCCAGCACGGACCCCACCGCACATGTAGTGAGCAGCGGGAACTACGGGGATTGGCTGGCTGGTTATGTCTAGACCGCACTTGAGGCACTCAGCGGCTATGTTGGGAAAATGTGCTAGAATTTGCTCTCTGGGTTTATGACTTATGTCGAGAAGCACGTACTTCTCGTTCCGTTTTTTAAGCTGATCATCAATACTTCTCGCAACCACATCCCTCGGGGCAAGCTCTTCTCTCTCATCATATAAAGGCATGAACCTTTCCTTAGCCAGATTGTAAAGGATTCCACCATCGCCTCTGACAGCTTCGGTGACAAGAAAAGCGTTTTCCCGGCTCTTTTCTGGTTTAATGGGCAACCCTTCATCTGCCAAGGCAGTAGGATGGAACTGCACAAACCTGTAAAAATACATAAATACAGCCCTAAGCACAATTTCAGCATTGGATCAAAAGCCAATGGAAGCTAACATATAAAAGCTAGAATAAGAGGCTTTGGATCAAAAGCCAATGGAAGCCAACCTATAAAAGCTAGAATAAGAGGCTTCTATCTTGTGCTCGTGGTACTTGAGTTGAAGTATATATGAAAATGTCAAAATCACAGTCCAAATTGCGTAGTGCATAAGAAATACAAATTTGTGACTATTCTTTCCTGACATTAAGAACGCACCACACAAAATTCATAATTTACAAAGTCAGAGCCACCAAATACTATACATGCAGTAGCAGGGGACAACTGAAGTCAAAAAGCCCAATGTCCCCAGTATTTTCCTATCAGAATCCGAGCAAGATACACTTTTGATTCCAATATATGTTCTAGGAATTAAACTGTTGGTAAGCAATGCATGAGCATTTTGGTTCTCGATCTTCAATCATGTGGAAATTGTTACGTTTGTGATCAATAGGATAACCATAAAAATCCACAGCTGAAACACAAATGACAAGACACCCTTAACCATATATATCAATAGCAGCAGTTAGCAAGTATACACTCACTCCATATTGGATATCACAGCCTCAGCCCGATGAGCCATGGCTATCCCATCTCCAGTAGCCACCTATAAATAAAGATAATTAATTAACTGATTTCTCGGTCGTCCCAAATCTAAGTATAAAAGATAGTATTGTATTCAGTTGATGCAAAGTTCCTTTCTCCGGAAATTCAAGTATGAGCTACCAACTGTGCTTGTGATGACATCTAAAAGAGAGAAAGCATACTCACAGTACTATGGGTGAATTTACTACAACTGAAATGATAGAACATCTAAGCAAATCAATCAAACTGAGGAAGAGATGAAGACCCTATTTCTACTGCTCTTCAACTACCAAGAAACAGAAAAATTCATGCAGCTATGTTTTATAAAGCAACTTTTTCCCACACAATCTCCACATACACTATCAGGAGACCTTCAAGCAGAACAAAGCTTCGAAGCAGATTAGTGACACTTTTAGTGTGCTCCTATACTTGCATTCGCAACCCTTCAATTCTAGCTTGATAAGCTATAGCCAGGATGAGAGAGTATCAAGATTCCCGATAATTATCAAAAAGGCTTATTGGATAAGTCTTCATGAGTCGACTTGAGATGCATTTGCAATACGTAGCATCTCAGACCACCAAAAACCCAAGTTCAATTTTTTTAAAATTATTTCTAATTCCACATCCACTCTTTAGAATTTGATATAGGCATGATAGCTGGCACCAATCCACATCTTGCTGAGATCAAGAACACTTAAAAGAGAGAAAGAAGAGGCACAAGAATAGCTTGGTAGAAAAGATATACCGGAGGATTTGTAGTTTTTGGATATATATGTCCCGCCCCACCTGATGCAAGCAAAGTCACCTTCGAAATGAACCGCACTACCTGAAAGATTTGAAAAGGAATTCTTCAAGTTATAATGTTAGACCTTCCAGTAATTCTGCACAGATAGTGACAATTCACTTCATCACAACCTCCAGGCTTTCAGTGTTTAAAGTGTCAACGCCGTGACAAACTGTCTCAGAACCATCCTGCAATGGCAGAACTTTCATGCATTAGTGGTGGCATTCATTAGGGTACTGCTCAAAAATCCCTCCTGGTATGAGCATTTAATGCCTGCCCCAGTTTCCGTAAATCGGTAACTCAAAAGTGAAAGGATATGCCAAAAAGAAAATCATGTGGTCAAAGACAGAAACAATCCAGGAAAGGGAAATGGATGAAGCAAACCTGAGAGGTGAGTAAATCTATCGCGAAATGATGTTGAAACATAGAAATGTTGGGATCATTTACAACTGCTTCAAGCAAAGCCCGCTCAATCTCTCTCCCAGTCATATCAGCAGCATGAACAATTCTGTGATGTGAATGGCCCCCCTCCCTTGCTAGATGCAGGTTCCCATCCTCCCCATGGTCAAATGATGCTCCCATGGCAATCAATTCTCGAATTCTGTCAGGTCCTTCTGTACAAACAACCTGGGAGGAGAAAGAAACAAAGTTGGACTTCCTCGGTGATTTTGCCTGTCGATGGCTATTCATTCACAGGCTATGGATCTGTCAATTATCCTGGATTCAATGAAGATGATCATCGAGAGTGTACAAAACCCGATATTTGCCTTAGTTAAATCAGCATAACTGTCTCAATTGCCCTACGACCGACTGGTGTGGCAATGTTCCAAGAGAAGAGGATGCAGTACTTAATTGCATTTCATAAACTTGTACTGTAAGAGCAGCTCCGAAACACATTGGTATCAGATAGTTTACTCTCTAAACTTAGATGCACCTAAACAGACCACGTAAACAAACGCAAAGGAAGACCATTGAAACTTATCTCTGTGAACACTCCGATCCAAGAAATTGGAATTCATAATGAAACAAGAGGATTGTCAGTCATCTATCTTGGCACTTACCCTAACAGTCTCCTCATCACACAGATAAGCACCTGCAACAATTGTGTCCCGCATGTGGCTCTCTACAGAATCTGAAGGACAGAGCACAGCACTAACTCCACCCTGAGCGTAATTTGTGTTGCTCTCGTGAGGCTCAGCCTTAGTAATTACGGCAACAGTTCCATGTTTTGCCACCTCAAGAGCATAGCGCAGGCCAGCCACCCCACTTCCAATGACCACAAAATCAAAAAATTTTGTAGAACCATCTTCTAAGCAAGAACTAACAGCTGTTCTACTCAGCTTCCAGCTTTTATATAATGGGAAATGAGAAAAACTATATCTCTGGGTCTTTAAGGATTTTGATACCCCATGTGACCTGCAAATTGAAGAAGACATACCATCGGGTTGAGAAAATAACAATTTATTAAGCTCAAATGTGGAATACTGTAATGCTTTAAGTAATTATGCAGCGAAATGGTTCCTGGAACTCGATGATGAGATGCAACATGCCAAGAAAATCCGATCATTCAAAGTCTCTCTTTTCCAGTTTCTTTTCTGCCACTCATTGATGCAGCTCCAAACTGGTGAGCCAACCAGACACCACTCTATGGTATATACTTACAGAAGTAATGACACTGTCCAAACCAGTTTGAGCATTCTTGTAGTCCATTGGAGTCAAATAGAAAGTGAAAGAACAGTTAAAATGTACTCCAACATAAGAACATGCGCGTATTGAGTTCTCGCCAACTACCATGAAAGATTTTTCTGCGTGCATCTTTTAAATGCCGCAACTGAAACCCAAGAATTTCGACGAAAATGTTGCCCCTTGTAGATCGTCACGCTGTAGTGCAAAGTGCCACTTCCAGCCGGAAGAACAGTTGTCATTGCAGTTCTGTAACATTAGAAAGAGCAGAATCTAAGTAAAACACAAAACAAATTTGGAAAAAGGAGCCGAAATCATATATACAACAGGGTATCACGTTCTTTTCACTTGAGGACATCCATTGTCAGCTTTCAGAAGCCGCCAGAGGACGAAATGGAATAATTGAAGCAGGGTACTATCACATTATATATGAAATTATCCCCCACCCCTGTCCGGCAAACAAAAACGAAAAGAAAGACGCCAAGGGAAATTTGGAGACAATATTCCTCTTCACCATGTTGTTTCTCCTGGAGAAAACTATGGTTCTTCTTCAACAGACTCGTTACCTAACAAACCACAGACCGAGCATATATATAATAAATTTGCAATTTTGTAAAACATGATCGATTTTCACATGAAAGAGAACAAAAGTGAAGAGAGAGAGAGAGGCGCAATGAGCAACCGAAAACCATAGACGGCAAAAACAAAAACAAAAACAAGGAGGAGGAGGAGGAGGAGAATACAGCACGAAAGCTCGTATAAAGCAGAAAAATCCATTAATCCGTCAACCAAGCAACCACTAACCAGCGACAAAATTCAAACCAAGAACGAGCATTCCCAAATTCCGAAATCTCGGGAAGAAGAAGAGCAAGAAGGAACCACACGCACGTTGAATCGAGAATTCCTGACTTACTCACCAAAGGGTTTCTTCTCCTCCTCCTCCTCCTTCCAGCTTTTGACGTAGAGAAAAGCTCTTGCAAGAGAACCCCACCAAGGACCAACGACTATCGAAGTCCAACGTGAGAAGTGTGACGCGGGAGAGAGAGTCCGAGGATGTTACGATTCGCTGCTCTGTGCGAAGAAATCAAAGGAAAGATTGTGAGAGGATACGGAGGAAGAGAAATGTGTGGGGTTGAGGAGAGAGAGGAATCCTACAATCCCGAGACGCCACACCCCTCCTTTTCAGAGGAAAAGAACCGGAGCACCCTCCACCATTCTTGAAGTTCGCGCCTTGTGCGCCGCCATTTTTTTTTGCCTTTTCTTGTCCTTCTGTGTGACTGTTTCCAATGTGTTTGTCCTTGGTAAATTTGTCCTCCGCATGACGCTGATCGGATCGGGGGACTTAGAAAGGAAAGATCGCATGTAAATTCAACGGAAATTGTCCAAGTTGTTAGGATGCAAAGAAAGAGGGAAAATTCCAATTAAGTGATTGAAATATTTTTTTTTTCTAAAATAAGAGTTTAAGGTGTACATGGGATACTTATTTCAAAAAATGGCATGATCAAAAATCATTTTCGCCTTTTTTTTAATTTTTTCCTATTTCTATCTTTCCTTTTTTTTTCTTTTTTTTTTGGTCTTTTCTTTTCCTTTTTTATATTTTTCCCCCTCCCCTTCTCAGGCCATCTCCAGAGATCGGTATCGGGCAGGGGCAACCTCACCAGCCCAGGCAAGGGCAAGGGTAGCCCTCCCTTGGCCTTACCAATCCAAGCAAAGGCTATCCTCACCCCGATGTGAGTCAAGACTGATCTCACCAAGCTAAGCCCTCACCCAAAAGAAAAACGAAAAAAAAAAGCTGAAAAATGAAAATAAATTACAAAAGAAAATAAAGTCAAAAAAATAAAGAATGAAAATGCCTTTTGACCAAGCCCTTTTTAAAAATAATTTGAGCATTGCATGCCCTTATTTGAAGCAATATCTATTTTAGCCCCTATTTAAAAAATCGAGGACACTCCATGCCTTTAATCGAAATTCTTCCAAACAAAGATGATTTTGGTCCAATCAAGTTGGATCTTCTTCTAAAACTCAAGTATTTCAAGAAAAACGAATAAATTTGAAGATATTCAAAAAAAAACAATGACTTATATCTCTTACGAAAATACATAAACGCAAAATAAAGTGAAAATATTTGTTATTGGCTTAATTATTTCAAACAATCAATCATGTTTTTTTATTTTGAAAATATGTTCAAAATTATTTATTTTTTGTAAACTATATGGAAAATATGCTATGTGAGATTTTAGCTCAAATCCAAAGCCAAAGTCCGAAATCATGATCATAACTCGAAAGAAAAAACATTCTTTTTTCACGACGAAATAAAGGAACCCACACTATGTCCTCACAATCAAGTAGTAATTCCATTTATACTTGGCCAAAAAAAAAAAGATAAATCTCAAACTATCAAATCACAACATAAGAATTGGGATGTTTAACAATAGAATTTGGAGAAATCCGGATTGTCTAACCTTCCCTCTGAAGATTAATTACCTAAACTTACAATCTGAGTCATCCATTTTTGAACGGACGATCCAGATCTTCGATTTTTATAGGGCAAACTTTTGAATTTTATATATATTTTTATTAGTTATAATCTTAGACATCTATTCATAACACGAACAACTCAAATTAGAAGATTAAAGTCTAACATTTTAAAGAAAATTTAGACGATATATTTTCAATTTGGAGGGGATCTACCTTTAAGTGATAGTTCTTTCTCAATTAAAATTGGGACAGAATCGATCCTCAAATTCCACGGATTGGAAAATCGAACTTTCTCCCATCAGGCAAGAATTTCTGATTTCGAGCATCCTCGAAATTGATCGAGATATTCTCCAAACTTCTTCGTCAATGCAAAATTTTAAAGTTCGCAAGCATATTGCATGCTCCACTTCAAAAACAAAAAAGAAAAAGGGAGGAGGTGTGGCAAAAGGTGCTTAGAGGTGGGCCCTACGATGATCAATGCGGGACACGGACATGGTTCGTTCGTTCGTTCGTTCGTCCCCTCCTCCACTGTTTTATCTCTGTTGATTAGCCACTGGGAATGAGTACCATCGTCTTCGCCCACGAGACTCTCAAAAGGTCTCAACCACGCAAATGGGGAAAGGGGGGTTAGGTGGGCCATGAACTTTCCGTGAAGCGCGAGCGATCCTTCCTAATTTTATTTTGTATTTATTTATTTTTACACGACAAATTCGAATGGAAAAAGGTCAAAAGTCAAAGGACAAAGGACAAAAAGGACAATAGGATATGAACACGATGGTTTTCCCTCACATCGTGTTGTTTGGGCAGAGAAAGAGGGAGACAAAGGAAAAGTCGGATTTGATTTTAGTCCCCCTTGGCCATCGCCAACACGGCACGGTCAATCGATAGAGGCGCGGCTAGAAAGTAGGGACGCGATTATCATTGATGCAAAGTTCAATCCTCACGCTCTCTCTCTCTCTCTGTAGAGAGAGAGACGGAGCACAAATCAGATTGGTGAAGCCAAAGTTGAGTACCAAAATGACGAGTTACTAATAGCAAGTTTCAAGGAAAATGGTTCAACTGTGATAAGATAAGCCATAAATCTGTGGATTGTATATTTCCGATAAAAAAATTATGAGACATATATAGTGGGCGTGTCAGACATAAACCTCTATGTCATTTCAGCGTTTTTGCCTTCGTCATTTTCATTTGAATATATTATTATTTTCCTAACAAGATAAAAGAGAGATAAAAGAAGAAAATGGCCCAATTGGAAATTGGAAAGACAGCTAAAACATAAGAATTCGACTCTCGGCATCACCAAATTGGCAACGGCTTTGTATTTAGTTTTACCATTCAGAGATCAACCCGCATCACATTCGGTTTGTACAGCTGGTCAGAGTGGTTCCTTCTTTTAATCTGGATTCTTCGGTCGAATTGGTGGGGGTACGGGGAAAAATGATGCGAAGGGTCTTCCGTCCATTTCCCGACGGAACGACGCTATCGTAGCGACCTTAGTGGCTTTGCTCGCGAAAAACAAGGGGAGGACAAAAAAAAAAGAGAAAAATTCGAAATGATATTTTTCTTGAAAATTAAAAGAAGAAGAGGAGGAGGAGGAGGAGAAAGGAGAAATAGATTGTTTTATTTATTTATTTATTTATTTATAGGATGCAAAGTCAAATCGTCGTTGCCAAAAGAGAAACCAAGAGCAAAAGTGTTAATGCGACTGTCTTGTGCTTTCGTAGGGGCGGAAGAAGCGGTGAAGTTTCCGGCGTCGAACGTCTCTTTTTGTTGGCTCTCCGCTTGTCGACTTGTGCAGAGCTTTGCGCGGCACAAACACAAACAAAAGTTACAAAACCATCGGAGGAGAGTTTAGGCTTTTCTTAATTTCCCTTCCATATGATAGTAGATGGTAACAAAAACGAAGACATTGTCATATTATATATATATATATATATATATATATATATATATATTTATCCATAACCTATCTACGCGACTCGACATTAGGTTTTTTTATTTCTGCTTCTGCTGCTCCCACGCTCGGCAACGTTATGCCCATCAAACACATGGTCTTGTACACGTGCATATGCTGACTAGAAAAGATGTACGAATGGTGCAACTGCCGGTCCAACAAGGATAGGGTCAGAAGGCCCACATAAGAAGCGGCTCTCAACAGGCTTTTGCATGAAGAGCAGAACTCCACCGAAAAAGCATGAGAGCATTCCCAGAACATGTATGTGGAGCTGAAATCAACTCACAAAAGGCAGCGCTACTTCAATTTCGAGCGTTGATTAATTGTAGGTATAATGAGAATGAGCGGTCTCTTGAGAAAGAATGTCAACTTGCTCAGTATGAAACAAATTAAATCTAAGAATACTTTGAGTGAGTTGATATAGGGGTGTCGCAAATTTTCCAATTAGTTTCCCTTAAGTGTTTTTTGGCGAAAATGATATAGCTGCTGCAATCGACAATTAGATTTGCTCGTTTTTCCCGGCAACCGTTGCCGGGCCATGAGCGGCGCCACTCCTGCCCCTTGCAGCGTCTGTCATTCTTCTCTCGTTCTCTCTTTTAGGGTTATATATATATATATATTTTTTATGTTCAATTTTTTTTTTCGATTGACCCGTGAAAATTGCATGTAAGCTCCAATTTATCTAGCCAGCTTGAAGGTTATGCTAATGAATCATTTTACATTTACATCATGTTCCTCTATTAGCTGAAATGGCAGTTCAGAACAAAAATATTTTTACTTTAACAACTTAATTGCACAAGGAAAAAAATATAGATGACTGATTAAACAATTTTAAAAAAATGAAGCGATCACTCTGACGGTCTGACAATACTACCATTATATTTTACCCCAATATTTTTTCAATTAATGAGTGTTTTATACAAAATGCACGGTGATGTGTGTCTATGTCCAGAAATAACTAAAAGTTTACCTTTGGAAAAAAAAAAAATCAAAGACACGTGGCGATGCTTTTCTCTCTCGCTCTCGCTCTTTTTTCCAAAAGGGGAGAAATATAGTCCCGCGGACCATTATATAGGCTTGTTGCAAGGCCCAATCAAGTTTCGCAATGGAAAAGCCTGAGTCCACTAAGCAAGTAGGGCCCATCTTCTTCCAAGAATGCTCAAACCCTTTTTCTTTTTTAACTTTTTTTTTTTTTGGAAATATAGCGTCTTTTATTATAGTATTTCCAGGCCTGATCACCATGAACAAAGTTTTTCTTACCTAGCGACCCCTGAGACATAAATTTACATAAACGACCTCTTCCTCCTAGGATGTATCATGTCCGTACACACTTACTAAACGATGCACAAAAAAGATGCGACCAGTTTGATTACTAAAAATATTGTATTCTGTTTTGGAATTTTAGTAGTGACGCGATGATGCAGGGAAAAAAAAAATTACAAAAGACAAAAAATGGACACTTGAAAAAAAAAAGAGAAAGTCTCATGAGTATGAAATGGATCGGGTCGAGATTATCTGCGCGTCTTGATCGAGATCATATGCGACATCTTGATTCCAATACGATAATAATTCGCCACAGTTTTAATATTCTTGATTGCATTTTGATAGATTCCTTTTGAGAGGCCACGTCACCCGAGAAGAAGTCTTGATGCCAAGTGCCACGTCACTGGCATCTGTTGCCGCTGTTGTAGTACACTTTGAAACCGTTTCTACTCCGACCAGAAAAGCAGCAGAGATGCGCGGGCATCGACTCTCTCTCTCTCCCAACAAAATTCCTCCCCCACTCCGTCTCCCTCTTCTTCTTCTTCTTCTTCTTCTTCGCAATTCCTCTGCTCTCCATTTCGCAACCGATAGAAAAACCTAGCGCGGGCGATCGCGGCAAGCTCAGGTAGCGTGGGAGAGAGACAAAATGGGAAATTGGTTGTTCAAGGAACCGCCGCCGCCGCCGCCGGTGGTTCTCGTGCCACCTCTCTTCGACTTCCCTCCTCTTGCCGCCCGCTCCAGGTCTCCGCGCGATCGTTTCCCTTCGCTCGCACCTCGTTGTGAAAGTAGTCTGTGTTTCCGCAGTTACTTCCTGATTTCTTTCTGTTGTTGGTTGGCGCATTGGCGAATTTCATGCGACTTACTCCATCTTGTTGATTACTTTATTTCTTTCCTATAGAGCTAACGGTGCGAATCGGGAGCCGGTGCTCGTTTTGCACGTTGATCAGTGTGATTTCTATGTTTTAGTTTTTTTTTTTTCTTTTGGTCGGAAATTTCTATGTTTTAGTTTAGCTGAAATGTTTGTGCTCGTCGAGAATCCTCGAAGAATTCACTGGGGAGCTGTGACTGCGACTGTCGATTGGTCTATTTTGTCCAATCAATGTGAAGTGGCACCGCAAATACGGGATATAGCGAGCTGCGTGGGTTTTCCTCTTCTAATAGCTTATGAAGGCCTGCATTTCAGCTACTCTGGTCCTCGGCAATTTTATTCATCCTCTTTTCACACTGCGAGGACTATGGAATGGCAAGGTCTATAGGTTTGATCACGTTTTCTATTCAGACGTTGCTGGGCAAGATTGTTTTGTACTCGGCCTATTTTATGCAGTGGAATTTTCCCGCTTTTGTGATATTCACTTCTCTTTTATATATGAATTTGCTGTCTGCTAGTGTAACTTGTTTTACTTCAATTTGAGGACATATTCATCGGTTTGTAAAAATGAAGAATGTTTTGGGTATTGCAGAATGTTGGAGTCCTCATACAATTTGTTATTCGGGAAGCTTGCTCTTAAATGTTTATTTGAGGACTATTTTGAGGATGCAAGACATTTCAGCACAAGAGTAATGTTAAAGCCAATTGATGATCCTCATGTGGATTTGGTGGCAACGGTATCCTTCCTTATTCTCGCTATTTGCTGGATGGTACACACATAATGTGCAAGATTCTGCGGACTCTCTTGCTGCTACGGTCTCTTTTTCCTTGACTTTTATAGGTTTCTGGTCCATTAGATCACAAACCAGAAGAGCAAATTGTAGGAAATGCACTATTTCGATGGCAAAGGTGATTACTTTTGTTCTGTAAATATGCTGCATTATTATGAGATATGATATAAAATTACTAATGATACCTTCTTTTATGGTCTCTGTAAGGGCAGTGATGTGGATGATCCTCATACGTTCATGGATCTTTTCGTATCAAACTCTGATCCGTAAGAAAATTTATTTGAAGATGAATTAACCATCACTAGTTCTGTGTTTACGTTCCCTTATTACAATATGAGGCTTAGTTTTGCTGTGGTTGCTGCCCCTTAGGATCTTGCAGGTGAGATCATGTGCTTACTACCCGAGATTTGGGTTTGGAGCTTTCGGCGTTTTCCCTTTGCTAATGGCAAGGAGGTAAATTCCTACACCGATCATCTCAGTTAATTATCGAAGCCTCGCATGCTATATGAATTCATTTTTACTTAATTTGCTTAAGCCGTATTCGTTCATTTCTATTGACACTGCTTTCATCTCCAGCAGAGCATCGTCAGAAGATTATGGTGTCATGGGCTTGAGATATGGATCTGGAAATTTGTCCATGGGTGCCACTTTGATGCCATTTGCTGGTTAGTCACCTCATTTCGCACTAACCTAAATTTTTCCGAGCGTATGCCACGGTCAACATTTATAGCTTTTTTTTGTTTTTCTGTAGTCCTTTTTTGTTATTACGATTGATAAGTAATCACTGGTTAACTACTACTTTCTTGTGTCATGGCGAGGCAGTGGAACAACATTTGATTCTGTCATTGTTAGGTCACAAAACATTTTACTCCTATCCTTGGTTGTATCTTCCGAATTGGGTGAAGTCGAGGGATCAGGGTGAAGTCTGGGGAAAGTTCATCATCTAGGAAAACTGATAACCGGACAACCAAGAAGAATAACCTATTAATCTTCTTTATCATCAGTGCCTAAATAGATCCCCTCTTCTTCATCAGAGAGGAAATTCTAAGGTTGGAAGTTGTTAACAGTGTGATCTTGCCTTGTTTGAATTGAAAAGAGTCATTCTAGCTTGTTTAATTACTTCGCAGCTTACTGAAATGAAAGTAGGGTCATTACAATTTTGGTATCTGATACAGTGAAGGATGAGTTGCCGAGGACTGCATGGCTGGTGAGCAAAATGGGAAGACTAACTGCTGGACTCCAATATGAACCACTAGGTAAGGCTAGTTTAAGTCAAATTATTGCATGAGAACATTTGACATAGGAGGAAGATATTGTAAATCAGGCAGATAGATACATGTTACTGCATTATCCTTGTGAAAAGATTGGCTTACTGTATGCCGTGGTAAAGTATGCTCGGACCGGCAATATCATGCAGTTTAAACTAATCATCTTAATGCATTAGATTCTTTGCCCTACAGTTCTGTATCTTATTCTTCTGGAGCATTAAATAAAACTTTCTTTCTGAAAATATTATCTAGTGGGTGTGAAGGCGACAGAGCATGTATGTTGTTTAATTGTAGCTGAACATATGGCAAATATGCATGAGTGTAGTTTGGTGCATCAGACTGATGGTCAGTCTTAACAACCTTTTGAGGCATGCATGTGCATAATATCCATGCGATGTGGATGAGACTATGAGAAATGTTTCTGAATGTTTAAGATGCTAGGATGTTGCCCTTTTTTTGTTTTTCTAATTGCTTCTTGTTCCAGATGGGAAAGAAGACAATGCAAAATATAGGAATTTGCAAAATTGGAGTTGTGCAATTGGCTATGGAGGAGGATTTGGCAGTCCCTTGAGCCCTTCCTTCAATTTTAATCTTGAACTTGCAAAGAGTTCCCAGGTATCACTGTGCCCGAGTTTATCTAGCCCTATGGAGTGGTTAAGAACTCTGATGTAGTCTTCACCTTTTAACAATGGTTCACTAGGTTAGGATGGACTTTTATTTAAATGCTTGAGGTGGTTTCAAAGCACTCATCAAAAGAGTACACTCTTGTTCAAACTTAAGGGAGTTCTTAATTCAGAGTTTAAATGCAAGGTTGCCTTTCATAATGGTCGATGTGAATCTTTTTTCACTTTATACAATGAAGTGCCTTCTAAGTATGGAGAGGCAATCAATGATATGTACAATGATGTTGATATATGTGTGAAGGCTTGTAATGACACACCAAGTTTTTTTTCCAATCACAAAAGTCTTACATCAAAGTTCTGCTTTAAGTTCTTATCTTTTTGCCCTAGTTATAGATGAACTAACAAAAGATATCCAAGATGAGCTGCCATAAAGTATGCTATTTGCAGATGATATTGTGCTTATTGATGAGACCGGGATTGAGGTTTGCGCTAAATTGGAATTGTGGAGAAGCACGTTGGAGTCTAAAGGATTTACGTTAAGTAAAAATAAGACCGAATACATGAGGTGTGAGTTCGATACGACAAGAGGAGGAGTTCAAGAATTCGTGAATATGCTCGGACAGGAGGTACCCAAGAAAGATTCTTTTAGATATCTATTATCAATATTGCAGAAAGGGGGAGAGATTGATGAGGATGTAAGTCATAGAATTAGAGCATATTTGATGAAACGGCATAGTGCATCAGATTTTTTATGTGATCGCAAAATTTCTCTTAAACTAAAAGGAAAATTTTGTAAAACTGCAGTAAAGCCTGCAATGCTAAAATGAACTGAATGTTGGCCAGCACAGAGGCAACATGAAGATAAAATGAGAGTAGCGAAAATGAGCATGTTAAGGTAGATGTGTAGTCATACAAGAATAGATAAGATAATAAATGAATATATTTGACGAAAAATTGGAGTAGCTTCGATGGCAGAAAAGATGAGAGAATGTAGATTGAAATGGTTTGGGCATATTATTCGTAGATCCCTAGATGATTCGGTAAGAACAAAAGTTTGTTATTAAGAGTTTGACATGAAGAGAGGAAAAGGTCAACTGAAACTTACTTGGGGAAAGGTGGTAAAACAAGATTTAATGGAGTGAAAAATAGATTAGCGTACAGTTGGTCTTAAGACAGAGTGGAGAAAAGCTATTAGCATTGTGGAGATGCAGAATTCCTATGTTCCTGGCGGTCTTTTTTATTCTTTTTTCCCTATATTTTTATCTATTTTTATAATTTTTTCCCCTAAATGGTTTTGCTTTTATCTCTTTTCCCTCCATTGATTCTGATTTTATTTTTATGATTCTTTGGGGTTCATCGATCGCCGACCCCAACTAATTTGGGATAAAGGTGTTGTTAATGTTGATGTTGAAATGGTTTTGTTTTTAGTTCCTTTATTTTTGGATTCATCGACCGCCGGCCCCAACTAGTTTGGGATAAATGTGATGTTGATGTTGATGATACAATGCTTGACATAGATTAGTTGATTATACTGTGCTATGATCGTCTCATTTTTCTTGGACTGCAGTTCATTGCATCATTTTACCAACACGTGGTGGTCCAGAGAAGGGTATGCTACTTTTTCCTTTCCATTTTGAGTCACGTTATTTTTATCCTTATTTGTAGGTAATCTCGTGTTCATCGAGTTTACTTTCAGTGATTATGCTGTTTTTATTGGACTTGTGGTGTTCATACATATGGAATTTATAATTAATACTGATGGTACTATACTTTGGCTGCCTCAGGTTACATATTTTACAATGATAAGATTTCTACTGGTTCAACATAAAAACAATGCTAAGGACAGCTACTGCCTTGTCGGGTTGAATTCCACAATTAATTGAAGAACCCCATACTGTTTATAACTGCAATTGAGGCTATGTATGGCCATGTTTGAAAAAGAAGAAGGGAAAGGAGGAGTAAAGAAATTTCATGGATTTGGCAGCTACAAATGTGGTAAATCTGGTTGAACAGTTAGCATTGTGCTGTTTTGGTTCCTTTTCGGCAGATGCTGGTGATTAGCTTGTTTTCTGTGGAGATTTCTGAGCTAGTGTTAAAATCTTATGTCGTTGTTTCTAGTAAACTTGCAACTGATAAGGGACTTAAGATCATGACACATCATTGTTTCTGATTTGCAATTGCTACTTTCCTGATATGATTCCTGCTGTGTACATTATGACACCTATTATTGCATGGCATTGTTCATAAGTCTCTGAAGTGCTATATCAACAGGTGAAGAACCCCCTTGAGGAAAATGAAGTCGTTGGAATCACAAATTATATTGACTTTGGTTTTGAATTACAAACAAGGTACTTTAAATGCTAGACTTTGTTATTTTGTTGCTGCAAAATATCTTAATCGATTTACTCCTTACTATAGGGTCAACGAAGCCCAAACATCAAAAAACAATTCAGAGTCCACATTTCAAGTTGCTGCGTCATGGCAGGCCAACAAGAACTTCTTGCTGAAGGTAAGAGATCATCAGAAAATCTTGTGCTCGTTGGTATGTACTGTAGCATTAACTAGTTAATATCCTTTTTCCAGGGTAAGATCGGTCCTCTAAGTTCATCGATAGCGTTAGCATTTAAGTCATGGTGGAAGCCTTCCTTTACTTTCAGCATTTCAGGTATCTTTTGGAACCAGCTTTGTTCCTTGTACTGATTGGAACTACAAAGCACTCCTACGATATAATGATAATTATGCTACCATCTTTAAGAGTGAGGGAGAGAGGAAAGATTCAAAAGCTGCATTATCATAAACAAACACATAAGATGGCTCTTATTATAGAGCATGAGAGATGCCCAAAATCTGTTAACTTTAATTAGACCCCATCTTTTCGACCCAAAAAAAAAAAAATTAGACCCCATCTAGTAACCACCGATTAATGCTATTAAATATACTTCAACTGGATGGAATACTACTTGTGACTTGTATATTCACCAGATTTGTTCTTTTGGTTTATTCCCCCACTTTAGATCTTGATTTGGTGTAGGTCTAAAGCAATAAGGTCCATACTAGTGATCAGTGGAAGCAACAAAAGATCCATTCAAGAATGGCCTTAAAGTCAAGAGTCCTTGAAAATAGAAATTGTGGAAAATAGGATTTTCAACATTGATAATGGAATGTTGGCTTCCAAAAGATCTTGCGTAGATTGTTGAAGTTGGATAGCTGCTCGAAACTTGTATTCAATTGGACATGAAATGATCTCTATTTCTGGATTATTACATTATCCGTCAATCTATTATTGTGACTGAATCTTCTCATCATCCTGCAGCTACTCGAGATCGTTTGACTGGATCGAACTCCTGTGGGTTTGGCATCCGCATCGAGCATCTAAGAGAAGCCAGGTTTGAGTTATTCTGGTGGACATGTTTGTTGCTTTTGTACGAGACTGTTGTTCAAAATTTCCACAACTTCGCATGAGGAGGACCGGCAGGATGCCTGCAGCTTCCCTTGAAGTTCTTCTCATCAAATGGGCATAGAACATCGTAAATTTCGGTGTTAACGACGAAAACCAAACCCGCTCATTCTTTTCGATTCCCAAACTTTGCAGCTACCAGAGGGCTGATCCAAATTACCTGATGCTGACGCCGAACAAGGAGCACCTAGCAGAGGGAATGGCTTGGAAGACGGGGAAGCGACCGATGCTGCAGTCCAACGTCAACGCTGGAAATTTCGATGGCCTACCAAAGGAATTGAGACCCTTTGAGAAGATTTTATAGTTTATGCTTTTGGTTTCTCTTGCCCGGTCGAGCCACCTCTTTCTTTGTTATTCGGGTTAAATATTATATCAAGGTGGGATTCTCTGGATGCTGAAGTGGCAAAATGTTACAGAGGTTTCATGATTCGATAAACCATCTTTTCATGTGATGCTGTTATTATATTCGCATGCATTTGGTCAGATATATCTCGGCAGCGGATGAGCAAGAGAAGGGAAAAATTAGAAAAGAGCGTGGATTCTTGTGGCTGAGACGTGATTTTGAGAGAGGGGCCGAATGCCCGTTGCGACGCCGTTTGGATGCACGCCTGAACTCTCCAGGCCAGTCTGGACGAGTTCCTAACAGTTGCCACGGTGCTCTCCCGACAGTCGGTCGACGCACCATGGTTACTCGACATTAAGCCAACGAAATAGAGGAGGAAAATAATAATAATAATAAGAATTGGCCGAATAAAAATGAAGAAATCTCATTGGTCGATTATTGATTTGTTTTTGTTTTTAGCTCTTTTTGAATATTTAGGGATATACAGGACGTAGCTCCATCACAAATAAGGGAAAAAAAAGGACTTAACCGTAGAGTCAAATCCTCTCCCGGCAGGTGTCCCCTGAAGAAAGTTGAAAACTGGGAAAAATGGCAGCGGCAGCTGCTTCCCAGTCTCTGCTCTGCACCTCCTTCTCTTCCCTCTCTCGCTCCCGCGGCCACCTCCCCAAGCCCTCCAAATCCATCCTCTCCTTCCGCAAGGCCTCCGTCGTCGTCTCCTTCCTCCGCCCCGCTCCTCCACCGTGCAGCTTCTCCCATTCCAGCAGGAGCACCCTCCCGCTTGCGGCCAAGAACCAACCCTTCGCTTCGGCTCTCGACTCCGTCCTCCTCGTCTGCACCTCGATCGTCCTCTCCGTCTCACTCTTCGTCGCCGACGTCGACCCCGCCTCCGCCTTCGTCGTCACCCCACCGAGGAAGCTCCAGACCGACGAGCTCGCCACCGTCCGCCTCTTCCAGGAGAACACTCCTTCCGTCGTCTACATCACGAACCTCGCCGTCAAGTGAGGGCCCTTACTCTCTCTCTCTCTCTCTCTCTCTCTCTCTCTCTCTCTCTCTCGATCGATTGGGTTTTCTGTCTAAGAGTTCCTGCACACTGCTAGTCGCCACTGCTCGTGCTTTGATCATTTTAAAATTTTTCTTTTGCGTGCTACCTTTTGATTGGTGCATGGCTTGATGGGATTTTTGTGGCTTAGGCAGGACGCCTTCACCTTGGACGTGTTGGAAGTGCCGCAAGGGTCGGGGTCTGGGTTCGTGTGGGACAAGGACGGTCACGTTGTCACCAACTATCACGTGATTCGCGGCGCTTCTGATCTCAAGTTAGTCACCTCCTTCTCTGCTTGTGCTTCCCCTGACCTTTGAATGTTGCCGCTAGTTTCAGCAAATCCTACACGCCTATTAGTTGGGCAATGTATATAAAAGAGTATCGTTAGCCCCTCATCTATGTTAAGGTAACTGGATATAAGGTGCTTACCGGGTATAATGCACTAATCGATTGTACCAGTTGGGATAATCATGGAGCTGCTTGTTGATGTCGTTCTGTTTATTTGACGAGTCATCTCTATTGGAACCTGCTTTCGTGCACGATCGTAGTTATTTGTAATTTTTGAGGTCCAGATTCCTAGGTCTGTTTCCTGGTGAGATGTTCTGATTTTGATTGAAAGGTGATTATGGATACATTACAGTTCCATCTTCTATACCATGATGCCTCCACAACACCTTGACCAACGGTCTGGCCCTGTTTCTTAGAATTTGCTCCTTGCAATCTAGGATTTGCATAGGCTCCTCAGCGTTCTTGACTTTCTTGTCCACTTCTATAGTTTCCCAGTCCAATAAATGATCTGGGTCAGGTTGATACTTCCTTAATATAGAGACATGGAATACGTTATGAATGTTGGATAACTTTGGTGGCAAGGCCACCCGATATGCCATATCTCCCACTCTTTCCAGGATTTCAAAAGGTTGGACGTATCTGGGACTTAGCTTTCCTTTCTTTTCAAATCTAGAAATGCCTCTTCTCGGTGGGACTTTCAGAAATATATATTCGCCTACTGCGAACTCAAGAGGCCTTCGATGCTTGTCGGCGTAGCTTTTCTATCGGCTTTGGGAAGCTTTAAGCTTATCTCGTATCACTTCTACCGTCTCAGTCGTTACCTGTACGAGTTCCGGCCCAGTCATTCTTCGCTCTCCTACTTCATGCCAACATATAAGTGTTCTGCACCTCCGCTCATATAGTGCTTCATATCAATACTTTGCTGGTAACTATTGTTATAAGCAAATTCCGCCAAGTGTAACTTCTCATCCCAGTTACCTTTGAAATCTAACGAAGAATGACTAGGCCGGAACTCGTACAGGTAACGATTGAGATGATAGAAGTGGTACGAGATAAGCTTAAAGCTGCCCAAAGCCGACAGAAAAGCTACGCCGACAAGCGTCGAAGGCCTCTTGAGTTCGCAATAGGCGAACATGTATTCTTGAAAGTCTCAACGATAAGAGGTATTTCTTGATTTGGAAATAAAGGAAAGATGAGCCCCAAATACATTGGACCTTTAGTAATTCACGGAATCTAGAGGAAACTTGGCCTTCATAAAACCCATGGCACCTTCATAGAAACAGATTTGTTTCATAAGCTTAACAAGCTCATAAAAATTCAGTCAATGTAAGATATGGTCAGGTGTAATTAACCTTGAGGCAATTCTGTATTACGTGCATGGAAAGAAACAAGCATTGGGAATTTAAAGTGGGATTACGAAAATGAAGGGTCTTGAATTCCTTCGCCTACAGAATAGAACCCCCTTGTCATGCTTCATCTGGAATACGTCTGTCAACTGGAACTCTGGTGGCCATCTTGTTGGATCCATTTCCTGATGCTAATGGATCAATCTGATAGCTTCCATTGTCTTCTCCGGTGTAATTTGGCTATAACTGCCCACAGGGTTACACTTGCGGATCAGTCAACATACGATGCAAAAGTTGTTGGATTTGACCAGGACAAGGATGTTGCAGTGTTGCGCGTCAATGCACCAAAGGACAAGCTTAGACCAATCCCAATTGGTATCTCTGCAGATTTGCTTGTTGGTCAGAAGGTCTTCGCAATTGGCAACCCTGTAAGCATGGACATTCACTTTACCATTCAAACAGTGTTTTCATTGTCCCTGTTCATTATTTTTGCTCTAGGTGTGAATAATGATTTGGGTTTTCCTTTCCTGGTGAAAAATGTACAGTTCCAGAACATTTATCTCGTATAATTACTTTACAACCCAAGTATGTGTGATACTTATCTGAATAATGTGCATTGTTTCTTTCAACTAGCGTTAACGGCAAATTTCAGATGCTTGTATTGGAGAACTGACCATTGTACTACCTCAATCTGATAATTCCTAAATCTTTTATGTGAAAAATATATTTTGGTCACTTTTGAATGTCTTCACTGTATGCATGAAGTTTTTTCTTGCTATTGTCATTTTGGAGGCTGAGTGAAGCATGTGGTTTAGTTATTGCTTGGCATGAATGTGGTGGGCAGGTGTGGCTAACTTTAGGTCTTGGCTTCGGTTTTTAAGAGGATTATATGAAGTCAGTTTGGTTCAGATAGGATCTTTTGCGGATATAATCAACTGATGTGATGTTTATTTTCTTGCAGTTTGGACTCGACCATACTCTCACCACTGGTGTTATAAGGTACTGAAATGAAGAAGGAGAGTGCTAATCGGTTTTGAGAACACATTATTGAAGGGTTAATTAGACTAAAAGATTAATTGATCCTTCGGGAAGAAAATAATTAAGGAGCTTTTAATCATTGACTCTCCCTATTGCCTGACTGGATTATTGGCAGTTTTGATGTTATATTTTTGCCAAATACAGTTGAGTCTAGCTTTCAATAATGATATAAAGTTCTTTTAAGCTGAAAAGGAAAACTTCTCCTAAATTGGAGGACATGATTGTGGAATCATCTGTTTCCAGTTTATCTGTACGTGGACTAAGTCTGGAACTAAAGAAGAAACCAGGCAGAGAACGTGAAAGAGAAATGCATGCTTCCAGTTTTTTTTTTTTTTTTTTTTTTTTTGTGTGTGGGCCATCCATGCTTCTGATTGACTTACAGGTTACAAGTAGAGAATTTTCTAAATTTAAAGTGAATATTCCTTTCATTTTATCCCCTTCCTCTTGCAGTGGCCTTCGCCGAGAGATCAGTTCTGCTGCCACTGGGCGCCCAATACAGGATGTCATACAGACAGATGCTGCAATCAATCCTGGTAATAGTGGGGGGCCACTTCTAGACAGTTCGGGAAGTCTGATTGGAATTAACACAGCAATATACTCTCCATCTGGTGCTTCCTCAGGTGTTGGATTTTCAATTCCTGTTGACACTGTGAGTATTACTTGGATTTTCCTTGTATATCCTTAGAGGCTTTTGCAGGATGCATTCTCCGGTTGAAGTCAATACTGGCATAATTCAATTCTCAATCTGATTTATGAGTAAAGTCATTCCCACAAATTTATTGATCCAGGTAAGTGGAATTGTGGATCAGCTTGTGAAGTTTGGCAAAGTCACAAGACCAATTCTGGGTATTAAGTTTGCACCTGATCAATCTGTGGAGCAGTTAGGAGTAAGTGGAGTGCTTGTGCTGGATGCCCCTGCTAATGGACCTGCTGGCAAAGCGGTATGCTTGAACTTCTTCTGGGATCATATTTCATACTGTGCCTCTTCACAAGTTTAGTTTATTGGGATGTAGGCTCTTCTTCAATGCATGTGATGCTTAAATGGTTTTAATCTGGCAGGGCCTACTACCAACCAAACGTGATTCCTATGGTAGGCTTATTTTGGGTGATATCATAACGTCAGTCAATGGAAAAAAAGTCACTAATGGCAGTGATTTGTACAGAATTCTTGATCAGTGTAAAGTGGGTGAGACGGTATGTGCTCTATGAGCTGCTCGATTTTGTTATTGGTCGTGCATGCTAAATGAATGATAGCTATCTTGCATCACGAGTCAGAAACCAGAGCTGTGGCTGTATGAGTTAAAACTGCGTCAAACTTTTAGCTGGCTGTCATGGTTATCGAACCTTGGATGTTCTTATGCAGGTGACCGTAGAAGTTTTGCGCGGTGATCACAAAGAGAAGATCCCCGTTGTCCTTGAACCAAAGCCAGACGAGTCATGATAAGCCAAATGGTGCGAGATTGAGTTTTGTGCAGCACATGTAAAGAGGAAATACCATTATTTTTGTGCATCTGCCCTTTTCTTTGGTTATGTCTCGTTGTACATATTCCTTGTTTGTGCTGAATGCCGCCTAAATTGTAAAATCTAACGTAATACCAAAATGCGATTATGACACTTTATACAGCCGGTGCTAAGTTTCTTCCTCGTATTTCACAATATCCGTGTCAGATAAGAAGCTTAGCCCACTCGACAATCGCCATTGCCAGTGTAATAGGGAATGCTAAACTGGAAAGAATGCAGAAGTCGATAACAGACCAAGTAAGCCTGGTCAGAGATTGATGAGCGAAGGGACAAGCATTTACTCTGATTTCAGTTCTCGTCTTTGCAAGTGGGTGATTTCCGTTCCTCCATTGGTGATGCCTAATGGACAGCATGGGCACAGTCAATACTGAATTGTCATAAGAAGTTATGGATAGATCATTAGGAAGTTTTTATGCTCGAAACTTAAGATCGGTGCTCGTTATTTAGAGTTCAATGAACTTTCGTTTTTTTTTTCCTTTTCTTTTCATACATCTTTAGTGTAACATCAATAACACTTTTATCTCAAATTAATTGGGGACGGCGGTCGATGAATCCCAAAGAATCATGAAAATAAAAGCATAATCAACATCCATCTTGAGTGCGGCAAATGAAAAATTGATCACCACCTGAGAAGTTGGTATTTAGAAGTTGAACATAGGCGTTGCCTGCAAATTGCAATGCACGATTCGAAAGCAAAAAACCGTCATCCTTTGGGGGGCTCCACCTGGGCGTTGGCAAATCAAGAAGGCAAAGTGGGAATCACATGTGAGGCCAAGTACATGAAAGTAAAACCTGGATCACTGAAGCGATGGTTATATTGCCAGTACGCTTACGGCTCAGAAAAGGCATTCATCTGAATCACCATCCCCGGTTTTTCAAGCACCTACTGTCATTCCCACATATTCGGGTATGCATCTTTTGATTCCTTCAAATCGATGTTCAAGGAAAGATTGCAGATGCATCTTCTGATTTGGCGAATCATCTCAATGCCGGAGTTAAGCAATTTCTCGCTTCTGCATTGTTACGTCGAGTTGAACTTTGGAATCCTATCAGGTTAGTAATCTCACCGGAATCTTCTGATTGTAGTTAGATAACTCCCCTCATTGCCGAGTCTACTACTATTTTCTCTAGTTACTTGGGATTTCGGGAGCTCGAGAACCGCATTACATAAGAGCATATAAGTAACTTCTGACCGCTAATCGCAGCTTCTCACCTTGGCGAGTTCGAGAGGTCAAGCATTTGCTTTTTCCCTCGAGTCATTGTGGTTTTTCACCAATGGAAAGAACCTCCAAGAAAGATGATATGAAACCCTATCGAGCCCCACATGAAGGACCAAGAAGAGATTGATAACTGTATGTGGCAACGAGTGGTGCACAATAAATAGTTTTACCAGACAATGATGTGAAAACAGATAAATGGTCCTCCTCCCTCTGCTGGTCTGACCTTCCGTGGACCATGTGTGTCTCTTGTCCTTGGATTTAATGACCACCCCAACCTATTTCGACCGTACAAGATCATTGCATGTATGAATGAATGGCTGTTTTAACTTTTTACTCTCAGCAACAGTGACGCTGTCCTCCCAAAGATCTGTCCCCTAAACTCTCGGGCTACTACTGAAGCTTCCTTCAGAAACTTCAAATACTTGCCTCATGTCTTGTCTGTCCCTTGGAACTCTTGCCATCTTGCTCCAAATCATGTAATAGTTGGAGAATTCCAGCTCTGCACAATGAAATGATTCCAAACCTATGGTTGGAAGCCTGCAAAAAGGCCATCTAACAGGAAAGATGAGGCACATTATTGATTAACACGCGATTCGGCAAAAAATTATGTAATAAGAAAGGCTTTAGTGACACACATTTCAGCTCTAAGATGTGTGCCAAAGCTGCATAGATATATAATACACAGACAACATCCATTCTGTTATTTAATTTTCCACTCTCTCAGCTCTGAGAAGTCAAAAATACATTCAAAGCAGGGTCAACCGAAAAAAAAAAAAAAGTCGAGATTGTATACAAGTTTTTTCTTTTGCTTCATGTTGGCCATGTTTTCAATCCTCTCTTCTTCTTCTTTTTTCACTGCAACAGACGACACAAAGATACCCTCCTTCAGCTTATAAAAGGGTGTGACATACTGAAGCATAGTTGCTAGTGCGATCAACCCTTTGTTCTTCCTGGTTCTTAGACCATAAAAGAGAAAAAGAAGAGATGACGAAGACACAGGGAGGATTAGGAGGGAGTCAACTCAAGAAAGGCTTGTGGACTATGGAAGAGGACAAGATCCTCAGGGACTATGTAATGGAACACGGGGAAGGAAAGTGGAATTCCATAGCTAAGAGGACAGGTTTTAGCTATAAAGTCTTCCGCTTTTCTTTGAAATGTTTTCACTCGTTTTGCTCTCTCTTTTCAAAGATGAACTCATGGGCAAACCACAATGGCTTTGTGATGTATGTAGGCTCGAGAAGATGCGGCAAGAGTTGCAGGTTGAGGTGGTTGAATTACCTGAGCCCGAACGTCAAGCGAGATCGCTTTACTAAGGAAGAAGAAGACCTCATCATTAGACTCCATAATTTGTTGGGCAACAGGTTAACTTATTCACTTCTCCTTTTAAGCATCCCTATTCAGTCAATTATTCAGCTTCAAGAACCTCAGGCAACCTTGAATTGTAAAAGATGCTATTCAGATAGAAGATTCTCGTTATGATTGTTCTTTGTTTCGCTAGAGATGTGTCACTCAGCAAAACTCTTTATTGGACTCATTGTTTGGTCCCTCTGATATGGGGCAAACTCATAAAGCAGAACCTTTTATGGAGACAAGGAAGATTGCTCTTATAGGATTAGGAAATTCCAACATGGAAAGTAGGGAGGTAAAATTGTACAGTACAAGCAAATGTTAATACCATTCTCTTCCTACTCTTCTCTCTAGTCAAACTTTTCCATCCTTAGCACAGTTTTGAGTTGTGCACAATTTTGTTACTTACCGGTGTCAAAATCAATGTAAATGTGTAGCAACAAACTGGGATCTCAACTCTAACTTGAGGAAACCATTTTTCCCCCACTAGGTGGTCTTTGATTGCGAAACGAGTGCCCGGTCGAACGGATAATCAAGTGAAGAACTGCTGGAACACTCGTTTGAGCAAAAAGCTGGGGATGAAAGAGCAAATTTGTCAAGTCGGGAGGACAAAAGCAAGGATCTTGCATATATCTGAGAGTTCGACAGATCAGAATTCTATTACATCTTGTGCTGGCGACAGCGGGTCCTCGGAAATGAATGTGGACGACAAGAGTCTGGAATCCCAGGAGATATTGGACCTGCTGGAGTTGACACGCAAAGAAGAGTATTCCGCCACCTCTTTCTGGGATTTTGAATCTGATTTAGAGATGAATCTTAGCATGATGGAGTTTCTGGATGGACATTCGCTTCCTTCCTATTAACATCATCCGGGTGTATTTCCTTACTAGTCTATCTGTTGAATTAGAAGCACGGAGGTGGAGCAATAACCATAATAGATGCTTCTTCTCCTGGCGAACTGTTGAAGCTTGCATCAGAAGACTGAAATCAGCATGTGTATTTGCAAATTATTTCTAATCTTGGCTCCTTTATCATCGGGTGATGATCTTCACGCCAGTTTTATTAAATAAGCAACTATAGGAAATTTGGAATCCTGTATCAGTCATCAGGAAGGATGGCATACTTTCTCAGGGTTTCAAGTGAAAATAAAGAGAGTCTAGAATATCAATCTAATCAGAAGATGCATCCCTGAAATGTGACTCAACATAACCAAAGCACCTCCTGGTGATGAAAAAGTGAGATTGAGACACCAATCCCTCGAATGCCGCAAAACTGGCTTAATTGAAGAGGGAAACCCTTGAATTTTCCATGTGCTAAAATTAGAAATGGCAACCGGCTTACGGTTCATTGTGGCATCTGTTTGTGCCTCCACATAAGCGCACTCTCGTTCTGTATTCTTGCACGTAGAAGTTCTGAATGTATTTGGCCTCAAGCTTAAGGAATAAGTTCTGAAAACCGACTTTAACATCCAGTTCCTGTTTGCGCATTTAAACCAAAGATAGGAATCATTTAGTTGATCAAATATTTCGGTTGTCTGCCGATTCATTTTGTCGAAGGTTCACGAGAAAATCTCGAAAAATCAGGAGAGCATCATGGGATATGATTCCGTTTGTTTCCGTTTTATTTTTATTTCCTTTATTCTGGATCCTCAAGTTTAGGACGTAGAATTTTGTTTTCCCTTTTCTGTTTTTATTTCCTCTCTTTAGCATTGTTGTACTAGTTATTTATATGTAATGTTCTCTGTAACTTTTATTATTGAATAAATAGAAGAAACTATTGTTCTTCTTTGAAATCAACACTTCTTCTTCGAAACCAACATGGTATCATAGCTGACTTTTTGAATCCAACTCCTACTATGGAGAAAAAGGCAATGACCAGTGCTTGTAAGGACAACGATTCAGGTGTCGAGCTAGAGAAAATTTCAACTGATCTCTCTAGCCAATCAAGCAATAGTGGAGAGCAAGTCTCTCACAGTTCCAGCCTGCTATTAACAGTTCACCGATTGAAAGGTCGAAATTATTTGGAGTGGGCTCAATCGGCGAAGCTAGCAATCGATGGAAGAGGCAAGCTCGGCCACTTGACAGGCGAGGAAAAAGAACCAACAAAAAACGATCCGAGATGGAAGCCTTGGGAATCGAAAAACTCCTTAGTGATTGCTTGGCTGATCAACTCTATGGAGCCAACAATTGGAAAGCCGCATCTATTTCTTTTGACCACTAAAGATGTGTGGGATGTTGTAAGAGAAACATATCCTGATTTGGAGAACTCCTCCCAGATCTTTGAATTGGAAGCAAAGCTATGGCAGTCAAGGCAAGGAGACTGTGAGGTAACTGTTTACTTCAATGAAATGATGAATTTATGGCAGGAATTAGACCAATGTTATGATGATACATGGGAGAGTCCGGCTGATTGCAAGAGATAAATGAAGAGAGAACAAAATAATAGAGTGTATATGTTTCTAGCGGGCCTTAATCGAGATTTGGATAAAGTGAAAAGTAGAATTCTCGGTCAGAAACCTCATCATCCGTCCGCGAGGTTTTCTCTGAAGTTAGAAGGGAGGAATCTCGGAGGCGAATCATGCTGCATGATTTGGAAACAAATGAGAACCCTCTTTTTGAGAAGTCTGCACTTGTAGCTCAGGGGTTTGATTCTGAAGAAGAGAGGAGAAAGAAACCATGATGTGAACATTGTAAGAAACCGTGGCATACCAAAAAAACTTGCCGCAAAATTCATGGGAAGCCGCAGAATTGGAAAAAAAAAAAGGCCGGAAGAGAAGGAGTAGTAATGATGGTCGCGCGTTCCAGGCACAAATGAGGAAGAGCAAATAAAATCAGTTTGGTTCCATTCACAAACGAACAATTAGAGCATATGTACAAACTTCTTCAACCTCCACAGCCTTCTTTAAATCCCTCGTTCTTTAGCCCACCAAGGTAATCATTTTTATGACGCTTTCCTCATAGAAAATCCACACCATAAAACCCATGGATTCTTGATTCAGGAGGAACCGATCATATGACAGATTATTCAAAGCTCTTTTCCACCTATAATCCATGTGCAGGGAATAAAAAAATTACTATTGACAAATGAGGAAGAGCAAATAAAATCAGTTTGGTTCCATTCACAAACGAACAATTAGAGCATATGTACAAACTTCTTCAACCTCCACAACCTTCTTTAAATCCCTCGTTCTTTAGCCCACCAAGGTAATCATTTTTATGCCGCTTTCCTCATAGAAAATCCACACCATAAAACCCATGGATTCTTGATTCAGGAGGAACCAATCATATGACAGATTATTCAAAGCTCTTTTCCACCTATAATCCATGTGCAGGGAATAAAAAAATTACTATTGCAAATGGTTCCCTTTCGGCTATAGTTGGATTAGGATCCATCAAGCTGTCCTCTACCCTCACGCTTCATAATGTCTTTCATGTTTCAAATCTATCTTGTAACTTGCTATCCATTAGTAAAATAATCTCTAATCAAAAGTGTCAAGCTAATTTTTTCTCATCTCATTGTGAGTTTCAGGATTTGACCTCGAGGAGAACGATTGGCAGTGCTAGAGAGAGTGGAGGGCTCTATTTCTTTGAAGATAGAACAATCTTGTCTAGACAAGTTTAGGGTAGTTATTTCAAATCTGTTACTGTTTGTAAGGATGATGATATTATGTTATGGCATTATAGGTGTGACATTCTGGTTTTCCTGTCATTTCGAAATTTATCAATGAGAATGTATCTAACGATTTATTTCAGTTTTATCTCGTTCAAATCTGATCAATTTTGAGTTAACCGACCAAAAGGGAGAGATTAACGCAAGACAAGGTACGTGGACTTAGAGAACTCAAATAGGAAAGGGCACTTTGACCATAAGGGTTATCGATGGAGTATTTAGAACCATTAAAGACCGATTTAAGAACGATTAAATGATGCATTGCTAGTGTTGTACGATTGGAGCGCGAGTAATGTCGCTTAATCAATGTATAATTTATACAATTTTTCTAAATCGAACGATGACGATCGAGATAGTCGGAACTAGTAATAGACCCTCGCAATTACATGACAACCAAAGTCGCCATGAACTGACGAACCCTTGGTGTGATGAAAATCACAGAGTTGATACACGTAACGTCTATAAAAATCACCCGTTAGTTCGAGATAGTCTGAAATTACACCTAACAGATAAATGATCCAAGGACGACTCTTGAAATTAGAAAGTGAAAAACAAAGAATTCCAACATTTTAACCGAATTGGACGTCGCCTCATCGAAGGAAATTTGAATTGGAAAAACGACGTTTCGGATGACAATGACAAAATTATCATTTTGTCCCTCAAGGTTTGGCTTTGTCTTAAAAAATGAAGAAGGTTATTTTGGTCTTTTAATAATTCCCCAAGGATGCCGAAAATGAGGGTGTATGATGGCCATTGGATAATCACAATCATTGATAAGAAAACAAGTGTCATTAGATGGTGTATGCCATTAATTGACAACTTTTTACCTACCATTCTTCATAGTTAACCATCCAAAATTAGTGTATAGCCTCATATACTCCCTTGCCCAGTCGAAATATCTCTCTCTCACCATTCTCCATCTTCTTCTTCGTTATTCTTCTTCTTCTTCACCGAGACCGCCTAACCAACCGCTGCCGCCTCCTTCGCCACCCACGACCGCAGTCTCTGATGATCGTCCCTTCTCGCGCCTGCCACCAACTTCTACCTCAGTCTCTTGCCGACAACCTCCAGGTAGAAGCTTGGCCATTGGACACCGAAGTAGCTCTGGCCAACCATTTTCCCAAAAGCGGACAGAATCGAACACAACCCAGGGTAAGTCTTCGTTCGGCCTTCGTAGGACTTTATTTTGCTCCAAAATTTTGACAAGATTTTGTAAACTTAATGTACACTTGTATACAGAGCTGAGGTAACAAGTTGGTTAAACTTTGATGGAGTTTTGATGTTGAAACGGTGTTGTTTCCAACGAGCAAAATCTGACTGGTGGCATGTGTGAGAGAACCGGAGCTTTTCTTGGACTTCCGGATGTCGACTCGCCCTAAAATTTTCGGTGAGACTTTATTAGACATAGAACTATATGTTGGCAAGTGAATTATGCGAGAAATTAAGGTTCAAAGCTGAGTTATGGACTGATTAGTTGGGTAGAGACCAAAACCGAAAATCTCCCGTTTTGGTTTGTGAAAACCGAGTTCTTAAGGGGTTGTTCGGGGCGTCGCCATGTTCTAATTTCGTCGTTGAGGCGTACTAGGATATCAATTGACATGTTATTGAGGTATATGCCCCATGGTTTGACAAATTGAATGAGAAAATTGACGAATTGGATGAATTTTTCTAGGTTATGCGGCTGCCCTGTTTTTGGACTCCTAGGATTGAATCCTTAAAGTGCCTTGGGAGGAAATTTTTACTAAACTAAGTCTAAAGTAAGGAGTTTCTAAATCTTGACTAGGAAGATAGGCCTCTATTAGATGAATTGGATTCAAATTGGGTGAATTCTTGTGAGAATACTGTGTAATTATTTGTTATCGATCATTGTGACTTAGAGTGCTATGTGAATGCATACTTAATGCACATACTTGTGTCGAATGCTATCTTGTGGACGATGAATCTTATTGAACCGCATGCTATAAATTCTTAGCTTGAGGGATAAGCTTATACTCGATCATGAAGTAATGATACAGAAGGGAATCTTGCATGCTTAGGAACTCTTGATACCCTGATGCGTCGAAACGTAGGATTGTAATGGATAATCCCGAGGCGTTGAGAAACGGGATGCGATTTTATATGTGTTGACACAGGCCTTGCATGGCATTGAAAATCTGAGGAGTTCAATGCGGGTTCATGTTTATAATGATTTGAGGTGTAATGACGCGGACCAAGCCTGAGGCGTTATGACGCAGGCGTGGATAATGAGATGAGTTATGGTGATGGGACGCATAGTTTGGTTTTGTATTTCCATGCCTAACTTGTACTGTAAGATGTAATGATGTGCTTGCATGAGTGTCGACCCCTTATTTCTTTATGGTTCCTTATGATGATGGTATGTCGAATATCATTCTGACTTTTTGATTTGCCTTATATTGCTTGGCATGCCGTTGCTCATTGTTTGTATTTATCTTGATGTACTGTCAACCTAACATAGAGTTAGGACTTAACTTACTGAGATGTAGATCTCACCCCGTCGTGGGGCCTTATTTTTTCAGACCCAAAAACTTGAAGATGCTTCCGACCAGTTTAGGCGATCTTAAGGAGATGACCGCCTATTTTAACGAGTTTCCTGACGATCGAGGTACCGTTTATGTGAGAAAGTGTATAATGGTTTGGGTTGACAAGGAAAGTAAGGATTGGAAACCACATAAGTTCGAGGCATGATTCCGTAGAGTAGGTGAGGTCATGACAGGTCCTTTGAAGTCTACCGAAATCCCTCGATGAGTCGTACCTAGCTGATATCATCCTACTTGAGGTGAAGTAGAAGTGAAAAGTGTCCGTAGTAGGATCAAGGAATATACTAGAGAAAATCCCTACCTTGAAGGACATTGACGAGGTGATAGAGATCTCTGCTTCGGAGGATGAGCTGGACGATGTTATGGCGGACGACTCGATGGATGTGCGTTCTGAAACCTTCTCTGACTATGAGCCAGATGAGGATGCGGACGAGACAGATGAGACTAATGGTTCGACTTAGGGGTTTCTTGACCTTACTTAGTATTCTTTTTCTGGTGACCCTCGTTGGTTTGTAATCTTCTGGGGACTTAGAATTTTTGTTGTCTTTTGGTTGAATTCCAATCACCCCGACTCGTCTGCAGGATTGACTTGTCTACATCTTTTGTGAAACTCTTGGTTATGATATGTTTATGCTTATATATTTCACTATCCTAGTTTTCATTTTGGAATTGTACGGAGTTTATGATCATTTCGTTTCCGCACGCTCATTTCACCTTACGTGTATCGCGTGGACCGTATCCAGGGATGTGAGCAGTATATTGTGAGATGTTACGAGCTAAGTCGAGACGCGGGGCATGACAATAGGCTTGGTCATCTGAATTTTTAATATTTGAAGTTCTTGTTTCCAAAGTTATTTTTGAATAAAAGTACATCTTTATTTCAGTGTGAATTCTGTGAATTAGCCTAATATCATCGAACAAATTTTCCCTCTCAAACCTACAAGTCGTCTTAAATCATTCTCTTTAATTCATAGTGATGTTTGAGGACCATCTCGAATTCCTTCACCCTTAGGAAAGAAATGATTTGTTATATTTATTGATGATCATACGAGAGCAAGTTGGGTGTACTTGTTAAAAGAGAAATCTGACGTAGAGTTTATTTTCAAAAACTTTTACACCATGATACAAACACAATTTCAAGTGCAAATCCAGATTTTCAGGAGTGACAATAGGAGAGAATACTTCAGTAAAATTCTGGGACATTTTTTCAAAGTTCTTGTCCTGACACCCCCCACCAAAATGGGGTGGCAGAGAGTAAGAATAAACACCTTTTAGAAGCAACTAGAGCTCTACTCTTCACCACTAAAGTTTCCATATTCCTATGGCGTGAAGCTCTTCTTATATCCACATACCTTATCAATAGAATGTCTTCTAGAGTAATAAAGTTTCAAACACCCCTAAAAGTCCTTCAAAGGACCTATCCGGCCTCTAGATTTATTACAGCCTTGCCTTTAAAACTATTTGGTTGTATCTCTTTTGTACACATCCATGATAGAAATCGAGGCAAACTTGATCCTAAAGCAAAAAGATGTGTGTTTGTTGGTTATGCATCGAACCAAAAAGGGTATAAATGCTTTGATTCAATTTCCAAAAAAATGTTTGTCGTCGTGGATGTCACCTTTTTCGAATTAACACTTTTTTTTAGAGCTCATCTTCAAGGGAGAAAAGAAAGTGTAGATTCGCACAACTCCATTATCGAGTATTTTTTTTTTTAATAACCAAGTTATCCGGACCAGTTTTCGCACCTCGACTATTCCTCGGGGAGACTATCGAGGGATGTCACCTTTTTCGAATTAACACTTTTTTTTGAAGCTCATCTTCAAGGGAGAAAATAAAGTGCAGATTCGCACAACTCCATTATTGAGTCTTTTTTTTTTTATAATCAAGTTATATTGACCAGTTTGTGCACCTTGACTATTCCTCAAGGATACTATTCCTAAGGAGAGACTAGCACAGCAAAATACCGTCATAGCCCCCCACTTAAATCACAGGTACTCATTTAAGGAATCAAATCTGGTATCAGTGTGCCTAACCATATTATCTCAAATGCGTCCTTACCAACTGAACTATGCATAGTAGGTAATACTATTTAATGTTTCTTTTCAATTTTCAGTATAATTTTTCATCTTTTCTTTTCTTTTTTTTATTTTTTTCACTAGTTTGGACTTAGGGTTGGCAAGGCTATCGCGGCCCTTGCCAACTCTGGCTCTCGGGGGATACTGGATCCGGTCCGATTCTTATCCTCAACCGGATGGAGTTGATCAAGAACCCGAACGGCTAAAACTCGATGTCGATACTGTGAACTGATTGGTCAGTCATCTTGTGTTTGGACAACGTGCTGTTCGTTTAGCAATGCCGACCTGCTCCCCGTGCAAAGATCTTTTTCTCCGGAAAGCGCGATATTTCCACGTGGCAACTTGTGGCGCGAAAAGGACCCTGACCTTTTTTCTTCTCCAGATCGTCCCATCCAACGAAGCAGCTGCGACTTCCCATAAACACACGCTCGCTCGCTCGCTCGCTCTTTGTCTCTCTCTCTCTCTCTCCCCTCAAGCTCTAGCGATCTCTCTCCGTCTCTCTCTCTCTCTCTATATACACACACACCGAGAAATACTAGATGAGCGCTTCGTTATCGCGTTCCGCCGTCTCTCGTTCCTTACGTCAAATTCGCCGGCGCCATGGCTTCTCTGCAACTCTCCGGCTGCGCAGCGCTCGAACGTCTCTCCCCCCCTCCGTTTCGGGGCAGAGTACCGCGGTTCCGCGGCGGATTCACCCGTCGAGAGAGGGTCAGGGGTCGCGGAGGGATTTGCAGGGCCCTCGCGATGTCGAGCGATCCTTCTTCGTTGAAGATGAACCTCAACGAGTACATGGTTACCCTCGAGAAGCCTCTCGGCATCCGATTCGCGCTGGCCGCCGACGGTAAAATCTTCGTTCACGCTCTTAAGCGAGGGGTACGTGAATGTACGGTCCTGCACCGGAACTGGACTATTTACTTTTGGGTTTGCCGGTTCGTCGTGAGTGAATTCAGTTTGTTCAGTTGATGAGATATTGCTATAATGCCTGTCTTGCTTGCAGTTATGTTATTTCTTTTTTCCAGTATGTTACAGTTGCTATGGCTCAATTCGAATCACACTGTGTGTACAATGAAGTGCTGCTTTTTGAACTATGTCTGTCACTTAGGATTTGATGCAAACGATTGCAGGGTAATGCGGAGAAGTCTAGGATTATAATGGTAGGCGACACTTTGAAAAAGTCCAGCGATCCGTCTGGTGGCAAGCTTGTTGAGATTAGGGACTTTGGCGATACAGAGTAAGAGACTTCCTTCTTCGGTGTTTTGGAGTTACTTTTGGTTCAATGCGTATGACACGGCGGATGTGATCTTCTTCAGTCTTCTGAAAGTTAAGCCAGTGAACTTTGGATCGCATGAGGTGGTCTAGGTAACTTTGGAGGTGGGACATGAAGTCTTCTCCTAAGTCTCTGGTAACATTGAAGTCATTGCTCATTGTCAGTCTGAAGTGGTAACATCACTGCTGCTTGGCTGTTACGACCAGCGATCATGTCTTTGATGCCATTTCTATGCAGACTTAAGCCTCTTCCCTAATACAATCTAATTTAATTAGTTTTATGGGAGTTTTATATAACAGAGAATAATGTGAGATTTACCTGATACTAACATATACTGATATATCTTTACCAAAAAAAACATATACTGATATACTGGGCTTATAGATTCGCCAAAACTTGTGTAGCGCAGCTCAAAGAAAGCCAGTTAGACAGCCTAGGGGAAGTTTAGCGCGTCAGAAAAAATGCATTGTTCATCTCTCTCTCTCTCTCTCTCTCTCTCTCTCTCTCGCGCGCGCGCGCGCGCGCTCTCTCTCAGCTTCTTATTGGTTTTGCCTTTCATCAGGATGATGATGAAAGAGAAAATGGGGTCTTTTAGCCTGGTTCTGGAGCGACCATTCTCTCCATTTCCTATTCACCAACTTCAGCGTTTGAGTGAGCTGGATATAATATACAATAAAGGTCGCACTCCTGTTGTTACTTGGAATAAGGCTTTACTGGCATCAAATTTGAGAGCTTCTGAGGGAAGTGGAAATTGTGGATTTGTGTTATTTTCTTCGAAGTTTTCATCCTTGGATGGATGGAGGCTGTTAAGCAATCAAAATGGACAAACCACTCCCCAAGTTCTGCAGAAGAACAGTCTGACTCCAATCATGAGTCCAGTTGTTTGTATTTTCTCCGAAGATGATTCTGGAGATGGAGACTGGGCTCATGGAAGCTTTCCTCTCGAAGAATATATCAAAGCACTCGAACGATCTGAAGGAGAGCTTTACTATAACCATTCCCTTGGTATGCGCTACAGTAAGGTGTGATATTTTCATTTATATTGTGATAATTCTGTTGGTCAAGCCTTCTACTAATTCTGTTGGTCATGCCTTCTACTCAATTTATTCATTTTTTAGGGTTTTGAATCAAATCTCTGGTTTTCCTTTTATAGATTACGGAGCAAATATATGTTGGATCATGCATACAGACAGATGCTGATGTGGATACTCTCTCAAGCATTGTGGTGAGTGTCCAGCTGAATGTGGTATCAATCGACATAATTTTAACAGTCAAGCAAGCTGTGTCGGTATATTTAACTTGCTATTTCCCTAGAGACCATTCACAATGGGTATGAGCAGTCTTTTTTTAAATTGGAGAGTGTTTATGTATGGTTTGGCACCAAAACTATGTGATGCAATCAATATTCGGTAAACAAAGTGAAGGCAGATTGAGTTTGCGTACCTTTTTTAATTGCCTAATAATAGTTCTATGCCGATCGATCATCATCTTCTCCTTCTTGGCAATGAAGTCATAGTCTACTCTTATCATTGTGGGTGGAACCCAGAAGCTGTGCTGTCATCTGTCCTGATCTTCCATAGTGCGAGCATTTAAGACCAGAGTTTTGTCGAAAATGGAATTGCTAGAATTTCTTCTTGTCTTACACAAGGCACAAGGGAAGTCATTTGCAATTTACCCCGTTTGTGGTATAGAAGCAAACAAAAAGCAAGAAAATAAATTAATTCAGAATACATCATGCGTTCTCTTTTGTTCTCCACCCTGTTTTGCTCATATCGGCAGAAATAGGACATTTATTCTCTATCTCTATGTGTATGCACCGACTTCTATTTATTTACTTATTGTTATCATTCCGTCATTTGTCTGCCTTCATGCTGTAGCTTCTCATCTCACATCACTCGTAACAGCAAGCAAATCTCTATGCCAGGGTGTCACTGCTATATTGAATTTTCAAGGAGGAGTTGAATCACAAAATTGGGGAATCAATCTAAATGCAATTAACGAGTCATGCCAACGACATGGTGTTCTCATGATAAATTATCCCATAAGGTAACGAGAATTTTACATTCCAACTTCTTTGATAGGAGAGCAAAGTCACATTGTGCCGTAGAAGTAAACTTCCCAAGTATGCATCCTGTTGACTTCAGATTTCATAATTTTGGACTATGTTCTACTGATAGTGAGATGTGCATATATACCTATCAAAAAGGAGTTGAGCATGATTGCCGCTATTATTTGCTCCATTCCTCAAGGTTATATATGTCTTGTGACAACAATTTACTGGACTCGGTTATTGTTATATGCTTGGGTGATGCGGTTATTGTTTAGTAGTAATTTGATTCCAATGTCCCACATAGTGACATTGCTTGGCCTTGTTGGTCATTTTAGGGACTCGGATTCCTTTGATATGCGGAAGAAACTGCCTTTCTGTGTGGGGCTCCTGCTACGTTTGTTGAAGAAGAACCATCGTGTTTACATCACCTGTACTACTGGTCTTGATCGGTCACCTGCTTGTGTGATAGCATATCTCCACTGGATTACTGATACTTCCCTCCATGCAGCTTACAATTTTGTAACTAGGCTACACTCTTGCAGTCCTGACAGGTTCTCACCATTGATTTTTCTTGGAGATTTCCGTTCATGGCAGTTTCCTTTCATATTCGTAGTTATTAAAAAGAAAGTATATTGCTTCCTTGACATTTTTAATTTGACACTACGTTGAAGTAACAGTCTTTGAGTTTGTTACTCTAAATCTGCTAGAAGTGCTAACTGGACTATGATACCTGATGAATTTTCTGGGTGACGCCTTGGTGGCAAAATATTTGCATCGTCCTCCAAAGGCATCCAATAAATTTGGAACTATAGAAGTTCTTTGCTTTGTAAAGGAAATGCTATAAACCAAATTTAGTAGTTTGTAGTATTTCACAAACTTTTGTGGAAGGAGTGGAGTTTCAAATGTCTTTCTCTTGCTGGTACCTGATAATCCCCTATAAAAGAAGCTTACTCTACTCCATCACTAGATATGCCATGGCAGGCCTTGCTTTTTATGCTTTTTGGAGACCTCAAACTATTTACCATCTGATGTTTAAAGCATCGGTGGTAGTAGAACTGTCTGTCAATATTACTTTCTCGGTAAAGTTGTTATCAGATTTTTATTGCAGACCTGCGATTGCTTGGGCAACATGGGATCTTATAGCCATGGTGGAGAGTGGTAGACATGATGGACCAGCAACCCATGCTGTGACTTTTGTCTGGAATGGACATGAGGTAATTGATGACTAGAATCCATATCTTCACAGCAAATAGCATCAACTTCTTACCCGATACATGGAAATGTATAAATACATCAATATTTTTTACATTATTGTACGGTGCTATTTCATATTTTTCTCCCCTGGACTACTTGCTATATGTAGACCATCTGTTCGACTCAACTCCTAGTAGGCCAAATAACATGCAATTTTTGGCTGATATTTTTTAGTTCTCTTACTTGGTGAAATTCAGGGAGAGGATGTAAATTTGGTGGGTGATTTTACGGGCAATTGGAAGGAACCAGTAAAGGCGACCCACAAGGGTGGATCTAGATATGAAGCTGAAGTGAGACTTCCACAGGGGAAGTAAGTCCAGCCACTTGGTTTTATGTTGCTACTGACATTAGGAACTCTGAAAGAATTTTTGCAATGATCTTGATGCTTCTAATCAGAGTCCCAATAATTATTCAGAACAAAGGGTGGTAGTTTGGTAATATTATGGTGTCATCAGAAGTTCCATCCTCTATAGAGCGATGCTTTTATGATTTGTTTCATGAGTTGTGGTCAAGAATAACTGTGCCTTTGGAACTTACTTTGCTGTTCATTCTTAATTGGGTGACTCGAAGTACATTTCCACGCTTTATGGTCTCAGATACTACTACAAGTATATTGTTAATGGACAATGGCGTCATTCTACAAACTCACCAGCTGAGAGAGATGACAGTGGTAATGTTAATAATGTGATCATGGTTGGTGATACAGCCAGTATAAGGCCTTCGGTTCAACAACAGAAGAAGGTACTCGCATTATTTTCTATCATACAAATGGAAATTTACTATCTTGATGGTGATTAAAATGTGAAGTTGTATTCTCATTTCCATGATACATGCTTCATTATGCAACATGGAACTTCATGGTGTTTGACTGTTGACATTGAAATCTTGAAGATTTGTCTTCTCAACATGCTTGGCTATGGTGCGATTCATTTATTTTGATGAGCTGCTGGTTTTGTAGGGTCGATAGTCAGATATAAGATTTTTCTCATATGACATACTAAATGAAGGAGTAAAAGTGGAAAGGTCTTTGTTTGGATTTTGCGCTTAGAAGTTCTGGACATAAGAGCAGTGTTATTCTACTGATGAGACTGCAGTTTAATTCTCTTTTGGAGAATTTGAGGAAAAAAGAAGCGAAAAGGTTTTTGCATAAATTCACTATATGGCTGGAAATATTTATTCACTATTTGCTCAACATTTTTCAGGATGCCAACATTGTCAGAGTAATTGAGAGGCCGTTGACTGAGAGTGAACGGTTTATGCTGGCAAAAGCAGCTCGTTGTTTCGCTTTCTCCGTCTGCCCTATAAGATTGGCTCCTAAGTGATGCAACTTACACAAGATAATGTCAAGAAGGCTTTTCGAGTGATCAGATAGGTTCCCAAATTGATGTTTCTTACAGCACAAGATCAGAGTCCTGCATTTTCTATACTAAGAAACCAGCAATATCCCTTTCTGCTTTTCTTAAACCATGAAGCGGGAAGACCAAATTGCCTTCGGTAAGCATTCAGGCCATGAACATCAAGTTCGGTTCAGTCTATGAGGAGAGTGGTTATTCCGAGCGACGGAACTCAACTGGTTGTGGAGGAACTTGAAATCGAAGCAAATCGAGGTACTTCCTGTTGTGTATGAGCTTAAGTGAGTTACGTTTTTCTCCCTTCCTTTCTCACCTGCCTGATTTGGCTCAACAGCCTTGTGATGCGTAACCTTTAGAGCCATTGGTATTAAATGTTATTTGTACTTTCAATACCCGGTATCGCGAAATAGCGACTTTTTTTGGTGTCGAAATGCTGGCAACTTTGTTCCTTGCGTAAATTCAATGTCCAATGGTTCATTCTAAAGCTCCCTAATGGAAACAGGGGACCAAGAAGTTGCAACTTCATCGAGATTTGAGCAATATTAGAGACGCTAAAACCGATTTGGGAGGGTGAATAATCAAATCAGTGGACCATATTCAGCATCTACTTGATGGCAATTCCGTAAATAAGCTGTTTAACATCTCTCCCTGGGCTTTCGTTACTCCCGGTGTCCACGTTCATCGTGCGCGATGTTCACGTTTTTTTTTTATTAACGAAATTAGGTAAGCATATATATTTAAAAATTTAAAAAGAAAACAAGAAAAGGGTTTTGAGGGTATTTTTTTTGCGATTTAATAAAAAAAATATTTATCAAATTAGCTAATCCTAAAAAATAGGGTTTTAAGAGAGGCCTGTTATTTTTAATCATTTTTTTAAGTTTTATTTGACGCGGCGCATAGCGTCATATGTACGTAAAAAATATATATTTATTCGCCTTCACTTCGAGAAAAGCGAGGGGACGATGTATGTTTTCTTTTAATCATTTTTTAAAATTTTTATTTGATAGGATCGTAGAGCATTACATGTATGTAAAAATTTATTTACGCGCGTCGATTTTGAGAAAATAAAGCAAATGAGCGAGGCGATATGACCACGATATCTCGCCTCAACTCTGAGGCAAGTGAGTGAACAAGCGAGGCGACGAGGCCGTAAAAGATCATATATACATAAAAAAAAATATTTACGCGCCTCGACTGTGAGGAAAGCAAGCGAACAAACGAGACGACAGCGTTTGCTCGTGGGACTGCTGAGCAAACATATTTACTCGCTTCGACTCCGAAAAAAGCGATTGAACGAGTGAGGCAACAGGACCATGATGAGGTGCCTCAACTCAGAGGAAAGCGAGCAAATGAGCGAGGCGAAGGGCCACGGAGGATCATATGTTCGTAAAACAAAATATTTATGCGCCTTGATTTCGAGAAAAGCAAGGGAACGAGTGAGATGACAGGACCAAGATAACGCGTCTCAACTCTGAGGAAATCAAGTGAACGAGTGAGGCGACGAGGCTACGGAGGATCATATGTACGTAAAAAAAAAAAAATTACGCATCTCAACTTTAAGGAAAGCGAGTGAATGAGCGAGACAATGGCGTTCGCTCGTGGGGCTGCGGAACAATCATATTTACCCAAAAAAAAAAGTACGCGCGTCGACTTTGAGGAAAGCGAGCGAACGAGTGAGGCCACGGGGCCGTGGAGCGATGGGGCGCATCATCGTGGTTTCGTCGCCTCGCTCATTCGCTTGCTTTCCTCGGAGTAGACGAGCGTGTGTGTGTATTTGCGTAAATATGATACTTCCGCGGCCCCGTCGAATAGGACTTAAAAAAATGATTAAAATAAAACAAGAAAAAATTTGAAAAACAGAAATGCATTACTCAATCTACACAAAATCCACCAAGCTCTTTTTTTTTCCAGATTTGGGTCCATTTTTTTTTTTACAAAAATAGCTCAAAATCCCCGTTGACACGTAAATTTTGATTCCTTATTCAATCATTTATTGCATAAAAAAATATGGACTAACATTAGTCCCTATCAAAAAAAAAATCAAATCAGTTTTCATTTTAGATTAATTTAATTGCGTTTACATCCATATCTAATCGAATCGGGGGAGATGAATGGCCTTGAGATTAATTGAATTAAGTTGACAGCACATAAGGCCATGGTGATGAAAATTTGCTCAAACCCATTATCCTTTCAATGGCCGAAATTTGAAATAAGAGGCAATCTGAGCGGACTCCTAGTATATTCGTGCATGCTCAACCACTTACCGAGAGAGTTATGAATGGAAAGAAAGCGCACACTCAGTAATATATTCAGCCATGAAACGTGATTGAGAAAACAGGCTGAGAAGCTAATTAGAACAAAACAAATGTGCACGCCTCATTGAGAGAGAGAAAGAGAGGAGACAGTCATGGAGATTTATACAATAAGGTGAGAGAGGAAGAGAGCTTTGGGGGTTCGGTGGTGGTGTCCCTTCCGTCGACCTGCTCGTGTCCGACCGTGCCCCCCTCTTCTCGCGCCGCTGCTTCTGTCATGCTCGACGCTTGCCACACCATGCTCGTGATCCCACCGTGCTACTGCGCCTTCTCTCCCGCCGTCCTTAACTGCTATAACAATTGATTTGAGTTGCTGTCCAGTGGGGTTAGGCGGCTATTTGTCCGTTGAAATTTGCGGCTGGTTCAAGACTCTTGTTGTCACTAATCAAGGATCAATTCTGGAGGTCATTCCATCACTGTTCCCTACTGTTCAGGGTCCAAAACAGCCCAGTTTTGGACGTTTTTGATTGCTAATCAGTGCATGATTTTAGCCCCTGTTTGCGATCGATTGTCACATCGTTTCCACGTGATTTTGCTGCTGTTTATTGCTAATTTTCAGGTGACCGGTGTTGCAACTGGGCTGCCGCAAATTCAGCCTGTTGGAGCCCAGAAATCGTGCAAAACAAACACCACCGAACGCACGTCCCTTAGCCATCGCCTTGAGTTCCGTCGTCCACGTTGAATTGCAAGCTGCAACTGTTCAGGAGGAGGAGATTCACTATACTAGTCTTTTAGCCATTATCAACGGAATCATCACTCAAAAGTGATGAAGGGTTTGGCTTTTAGTGGGAGATAGTGACATGTTTGGAGCCCAATTCCTTTGCCCTAGTTCTTTTACATTTTTTTTGCAGCTTCTTGAGCGCCGCCGAAAACACCGTCGTCGTTGAGCAGTCTCGCATCCGAGCCGTCCCGGTTCGATCCTGATTTGTTGATCTGAAACAGGAAATAATCCGACAATATTCGAATTATGTAAAAAAATCCTATCCAATTCGATTTGTCAAATATTAATTCATGTTTTTGAACTAAGGTTATCTGTTAGCATATTTTCCTAGATTTAAAAAACCAATTCGAATTAAAGGATTGATTCCCTAGCGACAAAGCGCAGAGTCGGACTGATCTCAACCCTGAGATTTGTCTCGATGTTGCGGGGATTGAGATATCAATCTTAATCACTAGATTTGATTCCTCGATAGAAGCTGTCATATAATTCGAACCAAAGAGCGTTTACAAAAGATCATGCATTATCTTTGAATGTGTTTTGGTTTGTCGCCTAAAAAAAATGCTAAAAAGATTTTGAAGATAAGGTTTCTTTCAAACTTTGTCTATTCAATCTTGAATTAGGAAGATAAGGTTTCCTAGAGATCTTAAATCTTCGACAATAAATCGAACATATTTGAAATCAATCAGCAAAGCAGATTGCATTTTTTAAAACATGCGAATAAAAGATTTTCTAAAAAAAATTTGGGTTTTAATAAAAGTTAATTCCAAATCTTTTAAGATAATCTTTAACAGACTCATATCATATTTTCATCATTTTTTAATTCTGAAAATCCATTCAAAAATACCTCATTTTCATAGATCGCTTATAGTTTAGAGCATTCATACATTTAGATTATGCATCTCATTTTATATGTACGTCATATAGTTTGAAATTGCATTGCTGTCATGTCATATAACTGTGCGGGGCCATAAAGTTAGTCATGCCATCCATCATATGATTTTCCCATTATTTCTATCGCGTGTCACATTTTTCCCGTGATTCATGCACCTTGCCACGTCATAAAGTTAGTGATGCCATCCGTCATATGATTTTCCATTATTTCTATCGCGTCACATTTTTCCTATGATTCATGCACCTTACCACGTCATTGGATTGTCACGTCTGTCAATTAAGACCATGTCTTAATTCATTAAATATGATTTGCATGTTTAAATATTTTAACATGATGTCATGTACCATCTAAGTTAAAATTAAGGGTTAATACCACGAAAAATCCCAAACTGATACACTTGATAAATTTACCACAAACTATTTTTTTTATCATAAAAAATCTCAAAATGGTACACTTGTGATAATTTTATCCTAAACTATTTTTTTGACTATAAAAAACCATAAATTGGTACACCTATGATAAATTTACCATAAACTAATTTTTTTTTACCACGAAAAATCTCAAATTTGTATACCTATGACAAATTTATCCTTTGTTAAATTCGATTAATACTACGAAAAATCTCAAACTGATACACCTGTGATAAACAAAGGGTAAAAACGTTAAACTGATATGCTCATGAATTGCTACGTGCCATCTAAATCAGAAATTTGACGATTAAATTTAACAAAAATTAACGGGAGGTAAATTTGTTACAAGTGCACCGATTTGGGTTAAATTTGTCACAAGCGTACCAGATTGGAGTTTTTTATGGTCAAAAAAATAATTTGGGATAAATTTGTTACAGGTGTACCAGTTTGGAGTTTTTCATGGTATTAACCCTAAATTAAATCATTTTTACATGCTATCATGATTAATTAATTTACATGTCATTCCACTTAGATCTTTTTTGCATTATCAAAATTCAGACATTTTGAATGGGTACATATCCATGTCGCATTAAGATAGTTGTCACTTATCGTGTCATTAAAATAATTATGTTCTTAGAATATAATTACATTCATGCATTGCATTCATTTAAATAGAAAAATAATTACACCTTTGGAACTTTAAATCAGAATGCCTGAAAGTTGCCAACCTAGATACTTTTCATGGAATGGTTAATGAAAGAACATTAATAGAAATATTAGTGTAACCAAGTCTCTAAACTTAAAATCTATGGTTCGCAGAAATAAAACATTTCTATCAACACTTTATTTAACTTTTTAATCAACCTACATAAAATGGTTAGCGCCGGCTCCAAAAATTTAAAAATCATTTGCACATTAATTGTTTGAATCAAAGTTAAGATTTGATAGAACTTGGGAAAGTTCAAGTTAGGTTAATTACTTTAATTAACCTAATAATTTATTAACCTGAAATTTCTAAATTTTCAGGTCATAACACCCCCCAAATCAGTTTTTTTTCTTGTTTTCTTTTTTTTAAAAATAAAAATAAAAATAAAAAATGGTATAGAAGTGCCGAGCAAGACCTAAATTTATATATATATATATATATATATATATATATATATATATATATATATATATATATATCGTATACCTAATTTCGTAAATATTTTTTTTGAAATAAATTGAAAAGAAAAAAAAAAACACGATGTCCACATTCATTCACAGCCCTCCTTGAGGTTCATTGAAGATGAACGGTAGTGAACCAAGTGTAAACACAAAGAGAGCAAAAATCAAATCGGTCATCGCGAAATAGCGCGACTCCTCACCGCAATGATCGTATCGTACGGCCCAATCGAATCATGCCAGCGTCTTAACAACCCACACAAAACTACAAAGGGCGACATCACATCACACTCCCAAATTCCCAATCACCCGTCGCGGAGCGACGGAGAACCGTGTGTTGGGGATAAGAGCCTCATCCTCCCCATCTTCCAATCACCTCTGCGCCTTATGTGCAACTCCATGGATCTCGTATCTTCAACAATCGTCCTAATTGCCCATCGACGGTATCGCCACCGCCCAGATCGGCGTAATTTATGGCGGTGTGGCGGACTTTTAACGGATGATCATTCGAATACATATATAGTCTTCGAAAGTAATACCCCGTGCTGCGCGCGAGCTTCATAGATCATATCTTAGCACGTCCTAGATTATTGTGACGAACACCTTGACGAGCTCGTGTGCGATGGTGGCTATATCTTTGAACTTCCGAAGAGTATTTAGCTCAAGTGTGAGGAAGCACAACCACTGGTGCTGTCAAACGGGGGGTCGGATTGGATCATAATTGATCCGATCCAAACAGGCCAGTTTAATCGGTGCCGATCCGGTCCGTACTCAACCCAACACCCGACCTCAAAACGGGTGGCGATATATTATTAGAGGACAAAGGTAGGAAGCAGATGAAATTGATGCGGGGAGATAGGATGACGTGGCGAGCGGTGATTGCATGCATGGTCCAAACCTCAAGACTCAGTGAGTTGCAATGCAATGGCCGTATCATCCGGGGCGGGGCGGGTCGGGGCGGGGCGACGAAGGACGGAAGGAGATGATGGAAACATCATCCAAACCTCATCCTTCCTTCACCACAGGAGTCAGAAGCTCTCCTTCGCCGCTCCGTCCCTTTCACTCTTATCTTCTTCCTCTTCCCACCCTCCTTCGTAAAAGAATATATATATATATATATATATAATTATTTTTATTGTGGTGGTTCTCCAGCTATAAATTCGCCGCTCACGAGGGTCCCTTGCCACAATGTCGACCGCGCCGGTTAGCAGCTGGTGCGCCACCTCCTTCTCTCCCGCCCAATCCTCTCTCAAGAGAGTCTTCGCCCCACGCCCCTCTCTCTCCGCCCGCCTCGCCTCGCCCTCCTCCTCTTCCGTCACTCCTCCAACCCTCATCCGCAACGAGCCCGTTTTCGCGGCCCCGGCCCCCATCATCAACCCCACTTGGGTACCCCTCCCCCTCCCCCCCTCTCTCTCTCTCTCACACACACACACACGCATCTGTTATTCCGCTTAGCAACCATGCATTTAACAGTGCACCTACAACAGTGCAACAAAAGAATTCTCTTGTACGTAGAAAACTGGACAACAGTGAAATAAGTGCATTTCTCGTCCTCCATGCTTGAAAATCGGTTAGTCCGAATTTCGACAAGCTATGTCCGACTCGGACTAGGCTCTGTCTCGCACACCGGCATTACGTCCCTATTTGCGATACACACACGTATGTAACTTTCGTAGTACAATATGTATGACAATTCTTTCTCTCTCGTTTTTTTTTTCTTTTTTTTTTTTTTGCGGGAGGCGTGGGGGATGTTCCTTTGTTCACTGACCGGCGCCAATAGCGACAATCGCGTGGCTAGAAATGATTCGAGACACATCCGATCAACCGCCATCGTGCAGGCTCCTAACTACCGGGAGTTAGAACAGGGAAGAAGATAAACGTATGGCCAAGTCAAAAGAAGATGAGGCATCTTTCCCGCGAAAATTTCAGGCCACATGTTATAACTAACCATACATACGGGGCACCCCCACATGCACTGTAATAACACTTCAGTTGACCTCAGTTTTCGTTTGGAGCTTAGGAGGCCGAGAAGATAGATTTGAACTCATACCTGTTTTACAGCTCGCGATCCCCGAAAAAAAAAAAGAAGAAGAAGCTGGCCTTTATCCGTACGCAATCCGATTAGGGTCATTCGGTATTTCGTCTTGAGAGCTTTTTCTGATTTTTTACGATTCTGCAGAGAAAGGACATGGGCAAGGACTATGACGAGGCCATTGAGGCTCTTAAGAAACTCCTCAGGTTTGTTCTTGCTCTTAACTGTTTTGTTTGGATTTCCTTCCACTTCTGTTTTCATGTGGTCCTGTCTGAACTGGAACCCATTCTGTCAGTTTATTCAGCTTGTGGGAGTGTATGCGGACAGCGTATTATGTATGTACACATGTTAACCGGCAATCCGTCGTGGTGCTCGACATGTAAGGGTGTCAACGGACCGAGTCTCGGCTCAATTTGAAACTGAGTACTGAGGTCGGGTCGGATTTTGGCCCGGCATATTTTTTAATCAAAATTAATTAATAAAATCATCAAATGAAAAAATATAAAAAAAATTAATTTAATTTAAAAAAAATATGAGTGTTAAAAAAAAATATAGCCGCAGGCTGGCACGAGTATCAAACCCGACCAAAAAGTCCCAAAATTCAAACGAATTTTCGTGCGGCTTTTTCTGACACTCTTTACCGGAACGGATTTGGCCAGTTTGAACATATTTTATTAGGGTCTGTGGTCTAGTTATGCTCCTAAGGCACTAGCTAATCTCGACTTGTGAGCACTGAAACGATTATCGAGAATCGGGGAGACATGCATTTCGAGAGAAACCAACCTCGTCGCGTACCGAAATGTACATCTTCGTCGTCGAAGTCTAGTACTACTCGTCGTGTCCCGATGAGTAGTATTTGATGCTGTTTTCGCCTGAATATATGAACGGTTGAGTTATGATTTGACAGTGAGAAGGGGGACCTGAAAGCCACAGCAGCCGCGAAGGTGGAGCAAATAACAGCGGAGTTGCAAACCGGTTCCTCCGACGGCAAGCCATCCAGCGCCGTCGACAGAATCATAGCTGGCTTCACCTTCTTCAAGAAGGAGAAATACGAGTCTGTTCTTCTTCCCTCCCTCTCCCTCCCTCCCTCCCTCTCTCTCTCTCTCTCTCTCTCTGTCTGCACGTCTGCACTATATATGATCATCGACGTTCTGAAGTTCCTAAGGTAAAATAGATTGATGCAAGTTTTCTCAAAGGATGAGGGTAAAAAATCGGTTTTGTAAGAACATGCGGCGAAAAGCTCATCACCGCTCTAGTATGATCGACTTGTTCACATTTACAGTATGATGATCTCCATGTGCTAGTCTAGATCAATGTTAGTTTCTCTTCAGCCGTGAGATGATCACCTGCAACCGTTGCTGCTTTCATTTATTCTTTCCCCTTCAATGCGTTTCAGCAAGAACCCTGCTTTATATGCTGAACTGGCCAAAGGACAGAGTCCAAAGGTAAAATCTACAGAAACTACATTTACTTTGCGCTTTCGCACAGGCATACAACGCCCCGGAAAATGAATATAATCTCCTACTAAGAATGTATAGATGGACGTGTCTTTGTGCCGCAGTTCATGGTGTTCGCTTGCTCGGACTCGAGAGTGTGCCCATCTCACGTGCTGGATTTCCAACCAGGAGAGGCTTTCATGATGCGCAACGTCGCCAACATGGTCCCCCCATATGATCAGGCATCGCTTCTCCCTCCTTTTGAAATAAAAGACACAAATGTTAAATCACTTTCGGCGATTCCCGATTCATTTCCAGGCGACATAATCATCACGCCGTCTTTGTTAAATTCGTATTTGCTTCAAACAGACCAGGTACTCTGGAACTGGAGCTGCCATCGAGTATGCAGTTTTGCACCTCAAGGTGAATCTCTATTCGAATTTCGCGCTCTCCTACCGACTTTTGATAACTGTGAGAGGGGAATGCTATCAAAGTTCTAGGTAGTGTGTGCCAAGAATGAGGAATTCTGGAGCATATAGCCGACTAATGCGCACTCTGTTTCCCCTGCTTCCATTTCCGTTGGCGCAGGTCCAAGAGATTTTGGTCATCGGACACAGCGCCTGCGGCGGAATCAAGGGTCTGATGACTTTCCCGTACGACGGAACCACCTCCACGTAAGCAACTAGCCCTCCCCTTCGCATTGCCATTGCCACAAAGAGTCACCTAAACGATTCAGGGGGGATACTTATACTTGGTTCCTGATTGCATTTTGACAAACCACATCCAGTGACTTCATAGAAGATTGGGTCAAGATCGGTCTGCCCGCCAAAGCCAAAGTGAACGCGCAACACGGCGGGGCTCCCCTCCCCGACCTATGCAGATACTGTGAGAAGGTATTCTATCACAACTTTTGTGCTGGCTGAACCTGTTCTTAGCAAAAAGATCTGAACAAAAGTTGTTAAAAGAACCTACATTTCGATAGAGAAAGCCGAGTTTTCGCTTAAGAAAGCTACTTCATAATTCGAAAAAGATTATAAAAGTAGCTAATTGAGAAAGCCGCTTTGTCGAACATCCAGTTGGCTAAGCTATTTTTTCTGGTCAATGAGGTTGCTTTCCGCTCAAGGCAGAGAGAGTATTCGATTCTCCTACGGAGAACGGCGACTTAATTTGCAGCCCTCGTTCTCATGAATGTTTTGATTATTACAGGAGTCGGTGAATGTATCACTTGGGAACTTACTGACTTATCCGTTTGTGAGAGATGGGCTGGTGAACAAGACCCTATCACTGAAGGGAGGCTACTACGACTTTATGGTTGGGGCATTTGAGCTCTGGTGCCTTGACTTTGGCCTCTCTCCACCACTCTCTGTATGAACATCATCATCGACCACGTTCAGTAGCGACCCCGTCTTTATTCCCTAAGCTAATTTCCCCCCCTGAAAATGTACCCTGCACAATTTTCTTTCCAATAAATATGGGTGTCGAAGTTTCTTCTTCTTTTGAGAATTTGATGAACTCGGCTACTTAGTTTGATTCATAATTTCATATGGCGATTTTGCCTTTTCTCTCTTTTGTTTGTCAGATGAGAGATGTCGCCACGATACTGCATTGGAAGCTTTAGGGAGTACTAGGAGACGCGCTTAGAAGTCACTTGTTCCCCGGCAGAGAGGAGGCTCTGTTTGTGTTTTTTCCATGAAATGACATGACCTGGGGCTTTGTAGATAAACCTCCTTTGCAAGAGTTGGTGGTTCAGAATCTGAATCATTTTCATTAGCTGTTTCTTTTACTCTTGGCGCGTTTAGAGTCCCTCATCCGAAGTACACATAGCAAATGTGTTGATTTCGAAAAATAAGTGTTGATTTCGAAGAAAAACAGTAGTTTCTTCTATTTCTTCAATAATAAAAGTTATAAAGAACATTACACATAAATAGCTAGGACAACAATGCTAAAGAAAGTAAATAAAAACAGAAAAGGGAAAAAAATTCTACTTCCTAAACTTGAGGATCCAGAATAAAGGAAATAAAATAAATGGAAACAAACGGAATCATATCTCAATATGTTCTCCTGAATTTTCGAGATCTTCTCATGATCCTTCGACATCCCCCCCTCAAGTTGGAGCGTAAATATCTATCATGCCCAACTGCCAATGAGATGCTCGAAGTTAGGTCTGAATAGGCCTTTCGTAAGAATGTCAGCAATTTGTTGCGTTGTTGGCACAAATGGCATACAAATAGCTCCCGCATCAATCTTCTCCTTAATAAAGTATCTATCGATCTCAATATGCTTAGTTCTGTCATGTTGTAATGGATTATGTGCAATATTGATTGCAACCTTGTTATCATAGTATAGCTTCATAGGTAGTTTCATTGGTACTCGAAGTTCTTCTAGTACTTGTGTTAGCCACAACATGTCACAGACTCCATGAGTCATTGCTCGGTACTCTGCTTCTGCACTACTTCGTTCTACCACATTCTGCTTTTTACTTCGCCAAGTAACTAAGTTCCCGCAGACATATGTACAATATCCTGAAGTCGATCTTCTGTCAATAATTGACCCTACCTAGTCTGCATTTATGTATGCTTCAATTTCTTATTGAGTAGGCTTTTTGAATAGCATACCTTTTTCAAGTGTGCTCTTTAAGAGTCTCAAGATCCTATACGCAACCTCAAGATGTCTTTCATAGGGAGAATGCATAAATTGGCTTACCATACTCACAACAAAGGCAATATCTGGCTGAGTATGCGATAAATAGATTAGTTTCCCTACAAGCTTCTGGTATCTTGATGTATCAACAGAAACCTCGTCTTTGTCATCTCCAAATTTCTAATTTGGATCTATTAGAGTATCTGCTGGTCTACAACCACTCATTACAGTCTCCTTTAAAAGATCCAGGACATATTTCCTTTGTGAAACTACAATTCCCTTCTTTGATCGAGCCACCTCCATTCCAAAGAAATGTCTTAAAGTTCCCAAGTCCTTGATCTCAAATTCAGAAGCAAGACATTCTTTCAACCTATTCATCTTGACAATATCATTCCTAATGAAAATAATCTCATCAACATGTACTATCAGAATTGCAACCTTCCCAAGACGAGAATGTTTCACAAACATTATTTGATCAGCTTGTCCTTGATCATACCCTTGTTTCTTCACAAACCGAATGAACTTCTCAAACCAAGCCCTTGGTGACTGTTTCAGTCTATATAATGACTTCTTCAATTTACAAACCTTTGATCCAAACTTTTTGTCAAAGCCTGGGGGGAAGTCCATGTACCTCTTCCTCCAAATCTACGTTCAAAAATGCATTCTTCACATATAGTTGTAGCAGAGGCCAATCAATATTGGCTGCAAGTGATAGGAGCACTCTGATAGTGTTTAGCTTAGCAACTGGAGCAAAAGTCTCAAAGCAATCGATGCCATAAGTCTGCGTGAATCCTTTGGCAACCAATCGAGCTTTATACCTTTCAAGAGACCCATCAGCCCTGTGCTTGGTTGTGAATGCCCATTTGCATCCAGCCGTGGACTTTCCTTTGGATAGATTCACCATATCCCATGTTCCATTTTTTTCAAGAGCTTTCATCTCTTCAAGAATTGCTTCCTTTCACTCAGAAACTTGTAGAGCATCCTGCACAGTTTTGAGAATCTTCACACAAGACAAGGTTAAGGTGAAGGCACGAAAATTGGGTGAGATATTTTCGTAAGACACATAATGAGACATAGGATGTTTGGTACAAGACCTAGCTCCTTTCCGAATAGCAATAGGTATGTCAAGTTCATCAATAGTCTCATCATTTTGTTGACTATCAGGTTGGACAATTTGAGTTGGAGTATTACCTGACGATTGTATGGAGTTCTGGTCATGTCTTGGTTCGGACTTACGGCACTCTAAAGGAGCAAAAGACTCATTTCTTTGAGTTTTGTTTCTTTTCGTGTAGACTTGAGCATAAGATGGAAGTTCAGCATTCTTGGTGCTAGTTTCGCATCTGTTATGCTCACAAGTAGGATGAGATGCCAAAATATGTATGCCCAAACTTTCATTATGTGGTTCAAAATCCTTATTTGGTTCAAAATCAGGTATAAGAGTTGTTGGAAGAGGATTTTCAAATTCTGCAAAATGAAAAGACCAGATAATGTATAGTTATTACGAGTCAAAACCATAATAGAGTAACATTCCCCAATTCGCGTTTTCTCTCACACATCATTTCTTCGGCTAGCAGCGCATTCTACAACCGTAAAGAAATCGCTATCTTATGGCCATGAGAAGCTATTATACAAGGTGTAGGACTCCATTTGAACATCGAGCCATCTCCATGCAAGCTCAGCTGATCAATATTGCCTACATTTTTTATACGATCTTTCTTTTTTTCTTTTTATTCTCGAATGTTTTGGACAAGTTGAGTTGCTACTAAATCATACCGTGATAAGATTCAACGGCAGTTATGTGATATGTTTCATGCGTTGAGTATAATTAATTACAAGCTAGATTAGGAATAATGACATGAATGGTTTTTGAATTTTGATATAATGTGAATTGCGACCCCTAAACTTTTGATTTGACAAATATGGTCCATAAACTTTTAGCATAATGTCTAATATGGTCCCTAAGGGTGTGTTTGTTTTAAGGAAAGTAATTTTCTGGAATTTGTTTTCTAGAAAGTGATTTTCTAGAAACCGTTTTTTCGGAAAACGATTTATTTTCCTTTGTTTGGTAATATGTTACCGAAAATAATTTTCGGTATTTGGTTCTCATTTGGAAAACTATTTCAATTTCATCAATGGGACTGTACTCGATACTGAAGAGTGGCAGAGGGTTGAGTGAGCTAACGTGAACTGACCCCTGTCGCTTGTCCTGGCCCTAGTCCCAATCCTCGGCCTCGATCCTAGTTCCGGCCCCCATCCCCGGTCCCCGATCTCCTGCCTCGGCCGCGGCCCCCAGTCCTGATCCCCGGCCCGATCCCGATCCTCGGCCCCAGCCCCAATCCCGATCTCTGTCTCTGTCACAATCCCCAACCCCTGCCCCGATCCAGATCCAGATCCTAATCCCCTGTCCCCAACCCTAGCCCCGGTCTTGATCCCCGACCCTGGCCCTAGTCCCCAGCTCCACTCTCGGTCCCCGGCGTCGACCCTAGGATCAGTCTCCGGGATCGACCCCAACCCCATTTTCAAAAAAAATGAGAGACTCAAATTTTGGAAAGTGTTTTCACCTTTTTATTTTGGGGAATTCGCTTTTCTATTTTAATGAATAAAATCTTTATTGGCCGGAAAGTACGTTCTATTGACCAAATCATTTTTCGTGAACCAAGAGGACAAAAGTCCAGAAAACACTTTCCCCAAAACAAACACACCCTAAATTTTTAATTTGACCAATATAGTCCTTGAACTTTAGAACATGTTCAATTTAGTCCATGAACTATAAAAAGATATTCAATGTAGTACTTCAATTAGTTCAAGTTCAGAGACGACACTGGACATTTTCTCATAGTTCAGGAACTTAGTTGAACATATTCCAAAAATTCGGAGACCACATTGAATAAATTGAAAGTACATGGAGAACATTACGTATTGAGCTAAAGGTCATATATCATATTACTCGAATTAAAAATTCACATTGAATCAAATTTTATGGACTATTTACGTCATTTACACTTTTAGATTAATGTAGAGCGAGAGTACTGGCCATTTTCTAGACCCGCCTAGGAAATTGGACAAAGGAACCGGTGGCCAGTTCCCAGTTTGTAGAACCGCGCTTTTAGTCCGATCCTCGATTTAAGAGTGGAATTGATCCATCCGCATCGATCATTCCTCATTCATGCTCGAGCAAATACTTTTTGGACACGGGGTAGTTGGTGAGGTTAATCGATTATAATTTATTTAATCATACATCTTGGTTATATGAACGCACATTGTTATTGTTAATTACACTTGATAATCAGTCTTATTAAATACATGACGCGCCAATTTTAATTTTTTTATTTTATTTACTTTAAGCAGCGAGATCCTGATTGCTCGGATCCCCGGCGCAATATCGAAGATTGAATCATTCGATCCTCTTTTTGGTTGCCACTGCTGTTTCTTCAAGTAACTTCGAATGGACAAAAAATCACGTGCACTGCACGTTTCTACAAACGTTGAAACTTGAAAGGAGGAACGATTGACTTAGCTTCTCAATCCCCAAGGCATCCGTGCTCTGTCAAAATTTTCTCTGGACAGATTTACATGTCACGTCCGGCTAATTTGGCCCTTTGTCAAGTAAGAGCTAATGATCGTGAGTGAGCTACTTTTCCTTTCCCAGTAGATGTGCTCGACGAAATGAATGCGAGTAGGACAAAGCAAGCCTTGGGATTTGTTTACACATTAAAAAAGAAAAAAAGAAAGAAATAAAAATTGACTTTCGGTTATTACCGACATGCCATAATCTCAGTTGACGAGAGCATAATTCCATCATTTATGAATGAAATTATCGACATCTCGAAAAATCGACAAAATCATGAATCATCAATTTGGAAAAAGTCGATAAAAGTGGAGTCAACGAAGAGCATGGTTTGGGTGGGCGATCCCTACCTTAGAATAGAGAACCGCCCACTAAAAATTGATTTCAAAAAATTGAAATCGGAACCACCCACTAAAGATCAATTTCGAAAAATTAAAATCGAGAACTGCCCATCGGCTCCATGAATCCACCCAAGTGGTGAGTCCATGGAACCGATCCCACCAAGCAAATGAAGGTGACAGAAGATGAGAGAGTGAGGCGATGAATGGCCAGAAGCGCGATTGTGAGTTGATGAGAGCCTAGGCCATGAGTCGAGAGAAGGAGCTGGGGAGGTCGAGGTGAGAGTGAGATATTAAGAATATGATACATGAGAAAGCAAAGATCGAGATGAGATTGAGAGTTTAAGAAGAGATGAGTGAGTTTCAAATTCGGAACTTAAGATTTTTCATTTTTTTAAAAAAATATAAATTAATTATATATATATATATATATATATATATGTTATACATTTTTGGTTCGATCAGGGAGGGCGGGTGGGAGTTTCCGCACTTGGGACCGATTTCTAGCTGTCCGAGTTGTTCTTGGTTCTTTTGCACACCCCTGAATGCAATCGTCGATGCAGTGGAATAAATCAACCATCAAGAAAGTAGAGTCCAAAAAATCATTAAGTTAATTGAGTCAATGAAACTGCCGTTATTTATCTATAACATCTTTTTGTAACCTCCAATGGCAACCCTTATTTGTAACCTCCCTTTGTGGAGCCGTTAATAATCAACGATTGTTGGCAGTAAATAGTCATACTATTATACCCTTTGGAGCCCCTGCACCCAAACCAACAAACATGTTATTTTCCAATTCCTGGAGTGTAGTTACGATTTTCATAATCGTGTCCCCGATTAAATCCCGATGTGCTTCTCAACTATAGTTTCCAGAACCGCACAATCGATTAAATTCCGACATGTATCTTTATTATAGGTTCTGTCGTCCTGGATTAAATTCCGGTTTTGAATTTTTACGTTCTCATATCTTATCGTCGATTGAATTCTGGCGCGGTTCGAACATGTTCAGTTCCATTTGAAGTGAAGTTATCAACTCTCCTATCCACCTGTGATTTTTTTTTTTTTTTGGGGGGGGGGGGGGGGGGGGGGGGGGGGTTTGAAATTGTGACCAGACTTATCTCCTTTAGCAAGTTAAAAAACCTTAGAACAACTTTTGGTGAATGCAGGGTCTGAGTTCGGGCGAAACGGAACGCATTGGTATTTCCATGTAACGATAATTTTTTGTATTGTACTAGGACGAAATCTAGTGCAAGTATGACAACCCTACGATTCGATAGCACGGTGGCCTGATATGAGGCGACCATCAACGGACGCTCCCGTGTCTTCCGTTATAGTGATCAAAAGTCGGTCAAGACTCGTGGTGGTCATGGACCTCCCACAGAGCAAGTCCTGAACGGAACAATGTGTGATCCGAGAATCAAACCTTGACGTTAATTCAATCATTAACCGCAATTTTTTTTTTTATTTTGACAAATATAACTGCAAACCTTTACGCGAAATTTCAATATAGCCAATTTTCACCGGAAGTCACCGACGCGGCATTTCAATAATCATCAGTCGCACGCCGCCATATCAGGTATTCCGGGCACAAATCGATAGGAAGGATTACACTAGAACTCCGGGGAAAAGGTTCAGGACTGAAATTTGATAAAATTGAAAAAAAAATTAATAATTGAATAGACGTTCCTACGACAGGTTTAGGACCGGTCGGACAATTTGCCCAGGCATGGGCCTCGTATTAGGCCCACAGGCACAGTTCACTCTTGGTCGAAGTGGTTGAGTGGCCAATAAAGGCAAAGCCGGCCGCCAAAAGACGAGCCCAATAAGTCAGTAGTGACCAGCCAACGATCCGGGCAATCCCCAGAGACATCTCAGGCATCAGAATTTGACTATCGGATGCACTGTCCGGACATCATGGATCAACTTACCGTTTTCTAAGTTGCTCCTCTGTCTGAACGAATGGCATCTCCGAATCATGCGGAATCTTTTTGGTTGGTTTTTTTTTTTTTTTGGGGGGGCATAAAATCGGAGAAGTTAGAACAGGGGCTATGGTACGGCAACGATATAAGAAATGATGATCCAAAAGCTAATGTGGATTTCCTCCTCCTTTCAGTCTCTTCTTTTTTTCCTCGGAACTGGAAACTACGAAAAGGTCCGATCTGCGAGGCCGATAGGGTTACGAGAACTGAACCCCAGAATTTTTTATTTATTTTTTTATCTTTTGAAAAATTGTAAATTCTAGATACGTTTCCAATTGAGTCTCAAATCTGCATCACTAATTTAGGGCTCAGACCCGTATGTCTCAAAAAAGAATTCTCCTCATAAAAAAATCACTAATTTTAGCTTGAATTTCAAATCTGCTCCAAACCTTGTTTTGTTCTAAAAAAATCACTAATTTTAGATTTACTCCCAAATGTATCTTAAACCACTTTTTATCATTAAAAAAAAAGGTAAGTAAATTTTAATTCTAATCTTAAATTTGTCCCGAACTTTCTTTAAGAGGGATTAGGCCAACCTGCGACGGGCAGTAGGCCCGCACCTAGAATCGTGAAAACGAACTTGTCCCACTCGAGAACCCCGAGCAGACGGGCGATTGATTGATTGATGTGAGAGTCGCGACCAGGACTTGTAGCCGCACCATCTTCGCGCATTTGGACGGCCGGTTCATTCTGGACACACGTGCCCCCACCTTCGCACGTGGCATCGGCGGGACCCACCACTCACTCCCCTTCAAAATGAAATCCCCTCGGCCCCCACGCGGGTCACTTCCAAAATTAGGTGCGCAGATCCTTTCCAAGCATTTAAGGCCGACAAATTTCGCTCTCATTAAAACTTCGTCTCAAATTTGATCGACCGGCCTCTCCGCCTACCCATCTATTTCGTTCCGTCGCCGCAATTAAAATTTTTGTGTTTTTGTTCAAAACTTTGTTTTTTTTTTATTTTATTTTATGAAATCACATCCATCGCATCGGCATCATATTTACATCATGTTGGGTTTAAATTTTGTAAGTAGTATTTTGGTCTGGGGCCATCCTTCTTAAAGAACTCAGAGCCCCGAATTAATATCAACTCTTAATACATTTCCAGTAAACTAAAAAGACAAAATGTTATGTACATAGATTCCCAGAAAACTGGACATAATTTACGTGAGTCGAGCGTTATATGGTCTGTGCAGATTTGCCACTTAGATGGAAATTGGAAATCGAACTCTCCCACCTCCGCTTTCACGTGGGGATCGGAAAGACCTCGATTGGCAAACCAAATCCATTAACTTAATTAAACACATAAATAAATAAAGCGAAATTTCCCGAAGCTCAGAACGGAGGAAACGTCCTCCCCAATCCGTTCACTTTGGCGAAGAGGCCGACCAGGTCTTGCCTGTACGGCAAGTAGGATCTCCGCTTGTCGCCTTCCTTCAGTGCTCTGTTCCTCACGTAGAACACCTCGTGCGCCGACGCCGACGCCTCCTTCTCCTTCGCCTTGCTCCTCCTCTCCGCGACCGCGACGGCTTGGCCGGACGGCGGGCACGCCTTCTCCTTCGCTTCCCCTCCTCCCTTCGCGTCGATGCTCCTCGACATGGAGCTCGACCTCGAGCTCGGCGTCAAGAACACGAACGATTCCTTCCCGTCGCTGTTGCTGCGGCGGAGCAGATCGCGGAACTTCCACCGCTTCGAGCACGACCCCGTCGAGCTGCTCTTCTTGCACCGGCTCGGCGACAGCGGCGACTCAGCCGGCGACTTCGGCGTCCACACGCAGTAGCTGCCTTCCGGTATCCCTTCCAGCTCGTCGGATTCCGACGACGACGACGACGGAGGATCGCGATCTTCGACGAACAAGTCCTTCAACGGAATCCTTATCGAAGACACCGCACGTTCGCGGTCGCGATCCCGGTCCTCCTTTGCTTCGCCGTCCGAAGCCCTGTCACCGCGCACGTGCAGAAGGTCTCGATTGAACACCGGGAAGACCGGGCCGATCCGGCCGCCGTTGATCAGGACATCGTGGTGCTCCCTGACGAGCGAGACGAACTCGAAATCGTCGTCCCCGGCCTCGTGACAACCGCCGCCCGAATCATTTCCCGAAGAAGTGGGCTCCGACTCGGAGCCGCGTCCTTCGTCTTCGTCCTCAAGAGCGACCCTGCGAGCGACGTCGGCGAGCCCATCGGTGGAGTAGCTGTTGAAGCTGGGACACACCGCGAGCTGCTCGCAGCTATCTGGTTCGTTCGACGTCATCTTTCACCCGCGGACTCAAAAGCGCTGTTACTCTGAGATGCTTCGTTTCGTCTGCGAGTGCAGAGGAATGTGGAGAGATGGTAATGGAGGGAGGATGTGGTGAGGGAGATATTTATGTGAGCGAGAGAGAGAGGAGAGAGAGATGGGGAGGGGTTCCTCCATGGATGTCATCAAGGGATCGAAAAGCGGGTGGGAACACGCGAGTGGGGAGCGAGTGAAGTTCTAGAAGGGCGGATTGATTGTCAATAGTCAAGTGAATGCGAAAAGATCGTCAGTGATGTCGAGTTGTGTTCACACGCCCAGCTGTGCCTTGTTGAGCGCGCCTTGTCTCTCGGCCAGGATATTCCCAGCCCCTACCTTTCTCTTCAAGAAAATCGTGTTTTTAGCTTGCTAAGCCCCTGCACAATCGCTTTTTTATTTCTCCGTAAAAAGTCAATTTCGTAAAGAAATTGATTTGATAAAAATATTATCGAAATAAAAATACATTTGGTAAAAAAAATAATTTCTGATTGAATTATCTAATTTTATTCATACTTTTTACTTCTCAACATAGAAATCACTTTTTCGAATATATCGCCATCCGACGCAATCAACGCCCGCCCACCGTCGCCGATCACCGCCGCCATTGGCCACCGCTCGCCACTAATCACTGTCGCCGTTAGCCACCGTCACCACCACCCGACCACCAAAACTAAAGGTTTTATTAATGATATTTCAAAAATAAAAATTTTCAATCGTTAATTTTGCTTTTAAAAATAAGTAGATAAATGAACTTATGATTAGAAATTACTTTTAAGCGTAGAATTGTTGTCATACACAACCTAATCTATCCTCAACCTTTTTTTTTAATCTTCAATAAGAAAAATTGTTGATCCATCTATATATCTATATAGGATTAAACTCCATTTAGTTCGTAAAAATAAATATTTATAAAAATATTTTTCTATCGGTATTCGCTTACATCAGCAAAAATAATTACTTAAGTGCAATATGAAATTATCCAGACATTTTCGTGTACAACGAAAATATTTTCCATTCGCTTTTTTTATAAACAATGTAAATAAATATTATTAAGAAAATACTTTTTAAAATTATAAACTTTTAGTGAAATAAAGGAATTTTAATCTACAAGCAGTCAGAGGTAAGAATTGCGAAATCAAAACGATAGAAACCTTGCATGATAACAATTTCAGAAGTCAATTCAGAGAAATCCGTTTGGTAAAAATACTTTCGAAATAGAAATTCTTTTGGTAAAAAAGTTAACTTCTTATAGGATTTTTCACTTATGGTATGATTTTTCACTTTTGATAGGATTTTTTTGACAATTTTAAGAAGTAAATTTTTTTAATTTCTCGACTCCAGAATTATTTTTTTGGATCACACTTGTCTCCACCGACCATCACCCGTCGTACCCGGCCGCCACCCCCCATCGCCGCCCGCTCGCTCGCCACCCCCACCTCGCCCATTTGGTTGCTGCCGCTCACCCCCCACCACCGTCGTTGTCATTGCCGCTGCTAGTGATCATTAACTGCCGACCACCGCCATCGAAGATTTTGTTAATAATATTTTAAAGTAAAAATTTCAATTGTTACCAAACAAATTTTTCCAATCATAAATCAATCTGGAGCAAAAGTAGAAAAATCAACTTCTAATTTTGAAGAGAAGTAGAAAAATGATCAGAAGTTGATTTATGGTAGAAAAATGTTATCATATGCGCCAACCCTCTCAAGGGAATATAATTGCCAAAGGTAAGAACCTCTGATTATCTTGACGATAAAACTTTCTAGCAAAATGTGTGTTAGATTTCGACCTGTTTATCTTTCATGCTAAAACTTGTTTTTTTTTCCTTACTTGTCTATCTTTCAGGCTTCTTCATCAAACTCGTGGACGGTACGGCTGATATTTTTCCACGGAAGTGAGCTCTGAAAGTCAAAACGTAAGTGCTCGAAAGGATTTGCTCGCTCACTTTGGCTTTGGATGCTTGCTCTAGATATTCGAGCACTATACAAGTCTTTGAAATTTTCTTTGCTGCTGTATTCGGCCAGTAAGTTATCTGAAAGTGTTCCAGTGATCAACTGCTATCTATTTTGTAGCTTTTCTCTTCTAATTTATGTTTTTGTGCGCTTCTACTCGATCCAAAGATAGATTTGGGATTTACAAATTATTTTTTGTGTTCCTTCAACCTATTGGTGTTATTGTGACGTCGATGATGATGCTGGGGATGTCGAACCTAAACGCGATGCGCATCATCTTTTGGCAAAATCGTTGATACTAGAGATGAATTTCTCGACGTGTGTTCATAACGGATGATGATGTGAGATTTAGGGATGCATGAAAACCATCCAATTTCTAAGTTTATATTTCAAAGTCATTTATGAAATAGAAACTTGTTTGTTTCAGTATATCTGTTTTTTTATTTCTGAAATAATTTTTAGTTTCAGAAATAGACTTTCGGCCCAAATCTGAAACAAAAATTTTCCGTTTCTCGTTGAAACAGAAATAGTTCTCCTCTTTCCTCTTGTCTCCTCTTTCCTCAGGCGTCGTCCCTCGCTGCCTTCGTTCTCTTTGAAGAGAAATGGGTATTTCGAGCTTCGTCAACATCCAGGTCTCTCTCTCCCTCCAAATCTACGACTTTCCATTCAAGGTCGACTCGATAAGGGACTGATCCTCTCTCGCCTCCTTTTCTCCTTTGCATTTTGTTTTTTCAGCTCACGTTTTGGGCCCGATTTGAGGTATCTTGCGATTTCTAGGGTTTAACATCTTCGGGAAGTCTTGCTCGCAGAAGGTAATCTCGATTCTAGGGTTTTGGCTCCGATTCAAGATCGACTCGATTGGGGCTTCTCGCCTGAGGCTCGTTTGGGTTCTTCTTTGTCTGATTTGTGCAGAAAAAAAGGATCCGTCGTTTGGGTGGGTGGACTTCTTCTTAAGCTGTAAGTTGCATTTTTCTTCTCTTCCTCTTCGCTCCTCTGCTACTCATTTTTGCGTGTTTTTTTGCTGGAAGAGGACTGAATGTGTTTTATACGCCGTCGCTCTGTATTGCAAAGTCCATTTGGATTCGGATGGTGATTGTTAAGGAATCTTGTCTTGTAAATTCGGTCCTTGTTTCGTGATTGCGATGGGGTAGAAAGTAGGAACTTATCAGTTTCGGGGACTGCATCATCCATCTGCTTGGATGTCCTTTATTATCGTTGCTATCGCCAGTGAAATGATATGGTTCACGGGCATTCGAATTACTTTCGGATCACGCCTAGATCATCTGTGATTGTTCGCGTTTGAATTTGAGCATGTTGTTTGGTAGCAGAACTGGCAAGAATTGAACATCTTGTGGCACCTTGTTGGATGTGCTCCGGGGGATTTCGTGATTGTCCCCGTTCTTGGTAAACACATTAGTAAATGTTGAGGGCACGATGACCTTCTCTTTGTTGTCTGAACATTTTCTGTGGACCATCTCATAGGATACCCAAAATTATGCCAACAAGAGTCCCATTTAACTGAATTCTGCTTTCCGAGATTTTTTCTTAAAATCTTCTGAAGTTTATGATAAAGTGCCGACGCCCGTCCTCCTCTCTTTTTTTTGTTCTGCTTGTGATGATGTGTGGAGCTTTCTAGACCTATTTGTATGGATATGTATTTTGAAGAAGAGACGGACAAAGCTTCCATTTTCCATCTTGGTAGGTGATTTTGTAAAGAGAAGTTCAACCAGTTACATCATCTACTCCGTTTGCATTGGTACTTCTACAGCCTGATTTCCGGGGTCATTCTAGACAAATGAAAAGCGTTTGCCTTCCACTTTTCACGAAAAGAGATTTCTTGAGATTGTGTTCTTAACTTTTGTATTTCATCTAGCTCCCAGGTACTCATATATTTCTTTACTAAATCGATTGAAATTCATCCCTTAGTCTTTCTATTTTGTTGGAAGATGCTTCTATTAAGATAGCTCGTGAAACTTCCGCAGGAGCTACCTTTTTGGAGTTGGAGCTGATTTTCTATTAAGAATCTATGGAGAATGTGAGAGCACGTTTTTCGCATGCAAAGCTGGTGTTGAAGCCGATATTATGGTCTCAGACGAGGAATTTGAAATTGCATACATTTTGTAGTTGGAACTAGCTTATATTAATATAGGAATTTTGAAATGTGCTATTTTTTGGAGTTGGAGCTGATATTATGGTGATTTGTAAAATGAGTTGGAGCTGATATCATGGTGGTTTGTAAAATATGTGGTGAATCTTGCCATTTACTCAATTCTCAGACTTTTTTGGCTGTCTTCGTACCCAATTCTTGCTTGGTGCATATGCTGTTTTTTTTTTTTTTTGTCAATGTGCAATGTGTAACCGGATGAAGTTGCAGCAAGCCAATTTCCGTCCGGTTCAATAAAGGAATGTATTCTTGTCTATGGCTCATGTATGATTTGTGTTGATCATGGCTTGTTTTTGTTTGAATCAGCAGGACGCAGAGAATTTTTTTGGAGCAAAAGCTCGTGTTCATGCAAATTGAGAGATTGTGAATTTTTCAAATAAAAGCCCTTGAAAGTAAAACTTTAAAAATAGAAAACAAATAAATTTTTGTTTCGTAGAAATTTTATGTGATTATCAAAAGAATTTTTGTTTCAAGAATAGAAATTATATGTCGTTATCAAACGCTTTTTTCAGTTTAGAAATTCATTTAGAAACATAAATAGAAAAAATTATTTCTGGCTAGAAATTGATTTCAGAAACAGAATGGTTTTCATGCGCGCCTTTAGTGAGAAGGATGGGTCCGTCTTTGCAAGTAGTACAAAGTTGGTTCAATTTTTAAATTTAATTGTTTTATTTTCTTTGTTGGATTTCCATACTTACCTTGAAGTTACATAATACTTTTGTCCCGTGAAATGAAAATTTTCTTCCGATTAAAAAAAAAAAAGGCATGATTTTGGGGAGGCGCATACGAATTCACTGCATACGTGCATCGGGATGATAATAGTGATGATTTCCTCCCCGGTTAGAAAGTTTTTGCAATTCCGATGTATTCGGAGTACTTGCCGCCATGCCGTCTCCACCTTCGACCCTACAATCATCCACGGAGGACTTGGCCACATGTGATTTCCAAAAGCTCGTGGACGCACGTGCATCGTGGTACGTGGTGGTTCAAGCCTCATCGAACGGTTCACTTCGATTGAGCTCACATGGATATATATTAATCTCGGAAATAAAAGCTATTCAAAAAGTTGTAAATTATTACATTTTGATTAATTCAGTTTTGTACATTTTAGTTTGGGTAATTGACTCGTAAAGCTTTTTACATTTTGCCAGCTAAGTACATTCGACCAATTTCGATCGAAAATTATTAGCATGTATGTCGATCGTCTTATGTGACACAGCCGGCGCTGACGTGAACAATTTATTATTTTTTTAAATTTTCTTTCTTTCTTTCTTTTTATTTTTTTTCCTTCCAAGACCCTAGCCGGACTTGGTAGAAAAACAAAAGGAAAAAAAAAGGAGAAATAAAAAATAAAAAAATAATATTTTTAAAAAAATTATATAAAATCGTCCACTTCAATACCGATCGACTACGTGGTATTGTCGAGATCCACGTAAGAGATTTCCTGTTGTAATAGGCCGGGATAGACACGCGAAAAAAGTTTAGAACTCATTTGACAGATTTAAAAAGGATCGGGCCCGAATTGGCCAGAACATACATAGATTCATGAATTTTTTTAGGTTAATTTTTGCCTTGGCTCCGATATGTCCTCGTCAAGAAACGAGAGGAATACACATGATCACTTTTTAGTGTGTACGAAATTAAGAGTCGGTGAAAGGGAGAAAGGGAGAAGGGCATCGGAGCTTGATCCGCACGTTACGCGCAATTGCATTCACACGGAGTAGTCTCTCTCTCTTGTTCGCCCAGCTGGTGGGGGGTGAAGGCCGAATTCACGTTCCCTCTCCTCATTGTCCGTTGCCTTTTTCCTCCCGGGATTCTAGAATTTATCAAACATAAAGATTGGTTTCTCCTTAGACTTGTCAAGGCGATGGATCTCGCTCGAGTTTGGATCGAATCGTAAATGCCCCAATCTTTTCGGCTCTTTTGACCCATTTCAGAGCAATGCAAATTTAGCTTCCCCGACCCGACTCATATTGTTAAGGCACTCTCATATTCAATTCAATTTAAGATAACTTATATATTATAAATGTTTATTTTTTTGTTCTTTTACAACCGGCTAAAGACCCGTAGCTGACCTGGCCTACTAACGGTGGGCAATTTGTGACTGGGCTTTTAGTTTTTTTTTTTACCTAAAAGAATGAAATAAAAAAGGAAAATAAAATATTACAAATATTTAAAATATCCGAAATTAAGAATATATATATATATATATATATATATATATATATATATATAATATAAAAATGGTTTAAGAGACGCGGGAATGGGATGACTCAATTAATAACATTTATAAACTAAAAGGGTTGTGAATGGGTTAAAATATGGGTTTGTCTTTAAACCCATTTACGGCTTCCATATAAGTAAGTTTACAATTCAAATCCATTAACAACCAATTTATTGAAACTTGACTAACCTAGATTTGACCTATCTCATTTAGTACGGGTTAATATATAGGTTTTTAACCCCTTTTGATACCTCTAGTTTATATTTTCAATTGATGTGACGTAAACGGGTGCAAGTCACTGGACCAGTTTAGTGTGGAAATCGAATAGAACCGGCCTTATTGAGATGCTCCAGGCTGGTCCATTCGGGGACTGAATATGCTTTGGATGAAGTACCGGTCTTGACCTGCACAGTTCCCTAATTTTATACCATGAAAGGCAATTTTAATGTCGATTCTACTTGATTTTCGAGTAAAATCATCGGATAACTTGTATTCCTTTTTTCACTTGTTTAAAAAATAACGATAGTTGTCCAAAATGGGGACCGATTTTCGGGTCAATATGAGAACCGGCCGATTTGATTCCTGAATTCAAAAGTTGTAACCGACTCTTACGGATTGAATCCGAGGTGTGAAGCGTATTCACCGCTAAACGGATAGCCGGTAGAGCCGACGGCAATATGACGAACGTGTGAAACCGGGTTTCTCATGTGAACCCGACTAATTCCCCGGACGTGCATGTTAGTATTCGGTTCAGTGGGAGTCGCGGGGTCACTTGCCTCCTTGTTCTCCCCCTACACGTGTGCCTCCCCTCGCTGGCTCCAAAATCCATGGGGGCGGTACACCTGGACACAGAGATCTCCTCCAAATGGAATCTCCACCGTTGGTCAACTGACACCAACCTTGTCGATTCATTCGAATCCAGCATGCGTCCGTGTGGCAGATCCGACCCGTATTGGGACATTCTTGACTTTGGGGAAAAAGTGCCAAAAAAAAAATAATTTCTAAACATGTTACATTTACACTAATTCAGTCAAAAACCTTTTGATTGTATCAATTTAATTCTAAATCCTTTTACATTGGTACTAATTCAGTCTATCTGATCAATTTAAGTCGGAAACCGCTGACATGTATGTCAATCGTCCCACGTGACACTGTTGACATTGACGTGATTTTTTAAATATATTTTTAAATGTATTATTATTGTTTTCATTTTCTCCCATGTTTTCTTCCATTGTTCTTTGTTCCATAGCTCTATTTGCCGATGGCCAGCCGGCCACAAACCTCGCTGGGCACGCGACCAGGGCAAGGATGAAGCCAACGAGCCTCGCTAGATCTTCCAAGGGGGGCTCGCCAGGCAAGGTCAGACGAGGATTGGCCTCGCCAGATTCGCCGAGGGGGCCTTACCTGCGTTCCCTCTTGGCCCGTCATGGCTGACTTCGCTTGTGGCTGATGAGGGAAACCTTATTCGGGCTAGGCTAGCCCTCGCTGTAATGGCTAGTGGCAAGCCGACCACTTGCAAAAAGTGCAAGAAGAACAATAACATCGGTTGAAAAAATGAGAAGGAAAAAAAGGAGAAACAAAAGAAAATAACATTAAAAAATTTATATTTAAAATTTATAAAAAAAATTCACGACAACGCAGACGATGCCACTTAAAATGACCAAAGTTCACATCAATTGTTTTTTTTTTTGATAACCAAGGTGTCCGAGCCAGCTTGCGCGCACCTTAAATATTCATCGGGGGAGACTAGCATAGCAAACCATCGCCATGGCCCCCCTCACTTAAATCATAGGTGTTTTTTTGAAAAATGAAACCTGGGACCAGTGCGCCTAACCACAAAGTTGCAAGTGAATGTTCACATCAATTGTTTCCGTTCTAAAATGGTCGGATGGATTGAATTGGTACAAATACAAAAAAAAAATTATGACTAAATCGATCTAATTGAAAAATTTATGAATAAATTAGTATCAATATAACACGTCTAAGATTTTTTAATAAATTTTATCGCATCTACGTCACGTGGTATAATCAACAAGAAGCCATTATCGATTTATGCGTTGAAAGCGATATCTCCTACGCTACTTATGCACGAGCACGACCGCTAGACGCTTACCTACAACCGGTAAGACTTATGCTCCTTTTAAAAAAAAAATGATTTGAAATATATATTTTTAAAAATAATCACTTGTATTGCTTAACATAATCAATTAAAATATTTTCATGGACAATGAATTTTTTTTAATCACATATTTTTTTTTTGTGCATTACACAATCGATCATTTTTTTAAAAAATGTTTCTTAAGTCATTTATTTTTCGTAGGCTGCCCAATAACGAATTTTGTCTCAAGGTAAGGAATAAACAGTTACACACAAAAGATGCGGTTACATGCATCCTTTGCACGTTGCACACAGGGATATACCATGGAATTCACTTTAATTTCTAGTTCAAAGAAAGAAATAGAACAATACACCGGCCAAGAGATTGGATCTCGCCATAATAAGAATGCTTGGATGCATGTACCAGGTACTCGAATGAATATACGACGAGGTAAAAACCATCTATATCAAGATGGCGTAAGTGATTCCGTAGGCCTCACTGTAGCCGATTTGTCTAGAAACATAGGTGCCCGTAGTTTTCCACCACGGCGCAGCGATCGTGGATAGGACTTATAGCGGTTCTGCCGGAAGCCCCGAACCAATTCAAGGAAGTAATGAATGCCATATCATTCGGGGTTTAAGCCGAAAGAAGTCCTTTCTACCAAAACAGAGCCTTAAACTCCACAATTAATCCAGTATAAATTTGACATTTTCATGGATTTTGTTTTTGAAGGGGGGGGGGGGGGGGTGACGGACATGTTGATTTTTCCTCGACCAATTCGGCAGCCACCATGGAAAAGGAAAACGAGAGAGAAAGTCGAGGAGGACGGAGAGAGTGCGAACGTCACAAAGGGCTCCCTTTTCAAAGGCGAAGACCTCCTGGCCGCTTAACGCCGACGAAGAGCGACTCTTTCTTTCTGGAGGGAAGAAATTTTTTTCCCGGGAAAAGTCCAAACAACGAACCAGCGAAAGTTTTCTCGGGATCCAAACATGCGGAAACGCTCCGTCGTGGACTTTTCATTCTCTAGAAGGAAAATCGTCCCCCTTCCCGGAAAACAAGGGAAACGAATTTAAAAAAGAAATAAAAAAAAAATTCCGTCTTTCCGTGAGCACACCCATGACGTCGATCGACTCGGCTTTGTTTGGCGAGCAAGCAATTCCGGCCAAGGGAAAAAGCCCGGGATTTGACGCCATTAGCACGTTGACCTCGTTTGATTATCTTTTATTGTTTGGGCATTTCGGATTAGACTAAGATGGGAAGGGACGACAAAATATTAACAATCATAGTAGTAATAATAAATAAATAAATAAAAAACGACGCACCAACTAAGGATGAGGTGCCTCCTCTGTGTGACAACAACGTGGTACTTTCCAATTAAATGCTCTACCTAACCTCCTTCCCCCTCCACCCCACCTACACACACGACCTTTAGCCCTTTTTTTTTTTTTCGCCTTAATCCGTGCCTTGACCGTGACATTCGGAGACCTGACTTTCCTTTCTTTAAAACTTTTTTACCATCGATAGATTTGAATCGCCTAATTTAAAATGAAAATTTTAAATCAGCTCACTTTATTTTTTTACTAAAAAATTATGAATTGATTTAGGCTGTCCATTTTAAATTAGACAGTTTAGATTTAATGGCATCTCGAAATTTATATTATGAAATACTTTCCCAATATTCGTGACTCAAGTAAGGTCGTGCGGGGCTTGAGAATTCAAAGGGTCAATTTTATCTGACGAAGAAAGCCCGCACGGCGACGTCGGCGACAGCCGTGGAATTGGGGTGTCATGACGGCCGGACTAGAGTTGCTTCTCCCGCTTCGGCTCCTTCCCTTTTTCGAGTTGTGGTGGTTATGTACGATTTTTTCGGGCACAAAGCCGAGGTCGGGCGCGTTCGAGAGTATCTTTTGCCAAAAATTTGGCCGCATTATCCGATTTTCGGAGTGTTGATTGCTTGTTTGTCTGAGATTATGGCACCAAATGATCCCAATTTTTGTCCATCCTTCGGGAGGAAGTCCTAGGAATCGGTCGGCGCATTTCAATGAATAAGACTATTGCCTTCGCCAAGTTCAGCCAAAACAAGAAGGAAAAAAAGAAGCAAAAGTACAAAAAAAAAAATCTTAAACCTATTGTATTGATAATAATATAATTTTTAAACCAATTAAGCAAATCTAGTTCTAAACCTGTTTAATCTCATATGACCCATTTAGATCGGATATCGCTGACTTGGACGTCGGTCATCCTACATGATAATGTCATTGCCAACGTCTTATCTATAATATCTTAATAATACTTTCGTTTTTATTTTTTATTTATTTTTTTGTCTTCCCTTTTTTTTTTGCCAATGGCCTGGAAAAGGAAAAGGAAAAAAATGAAAAAAAATAAAATAAAAACTAAAAAATGTCCATGTCAGTAACAGAAGCACCAGTCAGGATTATCACCGTGCACATGAGTGATTTTCAGTCTGAAAAATAAACTAAAAAATGTCCATGTCAGTAGCAGAAGCACCAGTCAGGATTATCGCCGTGCACATGAGTAATTTTCAGTCTAAATTAATCGAAAGTACTGAATTAGTATCAACGCAAAAAATGTTTATGATTAAATAATTTAGTACAATAATAGGTTTATGATTATTTTTTTTAACTTTTCCCGAGAAAAAGAAGACAGACGCGTTGCTGCTTGCTGGGTGTGAACCAATCGTCAATTTTGCGGTGCTTCCTCCTCTTTTGGCCAACATTTTCCGGGTGCTTTAACGTGACTTTCTTTCGATGTGAATTCCCAAGTTCAAGATAAAGCTCAGGGAAGCCGGGAAAAAAAATGAAAAAAAGCAGGTGTCATCCGTTGACTTCCTTTCGCCGCCGTTCGAATGGGCCGAACTCCATAGATTTTTCAAGCTCCAGATCAGAATCTCTTCGAGTTGTTGGTTGCGGTGATTTTTAGCTTACATCTGACGTTGAGAGAGCGGCACAAGAATTTGAAAATCATTGGGGGTTGGGTTGGGTTGGGTTGGTCGTGAGTCAAAGTCGCCCGTTCGTAAAGCACTAACAGCCCACCGCACCCCTCTCATTTCTTAAACTGGCTCCTAACCCCGTTGCAGATTCTCCGTTCATACGTGACGGAATTGACTCGGGGAAAAAAAGAAAACGCGGTACGCCATACACCACGGAGTGAAATTCATGCCTACGTTCGTGATGGTCGTCGGTTCACCCGGACCTATCTTATCAGTTTATCAGTCGAGCTAAAAACTCAAGACTAGGTAGCCAAATAGGTACTGAATGTTCTTACAACATGCATTCACAACCAGTGACAACTTACTTAAACCAGATGCCCAAAAATAGTAGAGCATCCGGGAGTCTTCATCGGTTGAGATCGGGTTTCATACAGATGTCCTTTCTATACATGACAGTATCGGCCTTTGTATAGCAAATCTTGAAACAGGCCTGGCCTAGGAACAAGCTCATTTTCAGGTCCTTTCTACTAACCTCGGCAGTCATTTTTGCCACATGCCTATGCAAACAACGTATTCTGTATCAAGTACAATTTAAATTATTCATTGTCAGGACTTACTTTGCTTCGTATCCTCCCCCAGATGCTTCAGTTTGTCCTTGGACCCGATAGACGACTTGCCAGATGTCTTAGCCTCCGAACATTCCCGTCACTTTCTTTGTAGGAGGTCATGGGGCATGGGTTGAAGTCGTGTTTGGAAAGCTCTGTACGAGAAGTAAGGCAGCAGAGTAGAGACCACCACCAGAAGAGTGGAGAGCCAATAGAGAAGACTTGGAGAAGTGGCCTCGAGAAAAACCAAGTAAGCGGTTGTCGAAATTGCTGGTGAAAGGTAACCATAAATCAACAGGAATATGTACCAGAAGGCAATGCTGCTCCAAATGAAGAAATGCTGGATCCAAGTGAAGTAGTTAATGGATATAGCCATTTGACAGTTGACCGCCCATACAACACAGGTATACATGGTGACTCCGAGGACCTGAAAATCAGCTACTCTACCGTCTCTCCTGAACGCCTGTTCAACCATCACATTGGTGGTGCAGAAAAAGATTATAACAGAACTGCCTACTCCGTTGGCCATCCATCCAAGAATGCGGGACCAACTGAAGAGGATATTCTGGGTTCCTTCTTGATATAACGAAGGATTCTGCATGATGAGAAAAGCAGTAGTTCAGTAAAAATACGGCCTTGCCCTACTCTGCTTAAAACTTCATTACACAGAGAGAAAAGAACAGGTGACATTCCATGAAAATAAGGATACCGTGTGCCTAAGCTCTATAAGGTTAGGGTCTTATCCTATTGTTATAGTCAAGTTCAGTTCCAAGATGTACTTTTTCAAATTTTATTGCTATATCACTGGCCTCAACCAGCCATTATATCAATTAAGTGTACTATGTGCTTTTAGGATATCATCCTAGGTATAAATACGAAAAGCTGATTCTCATTAGAATGCTGGAGATAATGCTTGGGCAGACGCGAAGGCCTAATTTGAAAAAGTGGTAAAGTTGAAAAGATTGATTAAACAAAAACATCAGCCTATGCCGTAAGCAAGGACTAAAGCATTTTGTGTCATCTCTAGGCAATCATCTCTGCAAAATTTGCACTGAGGTATATCTTTTTGCCAAAGAATCAAAATTCTTCCTAGCTTGGGAATTAGTAGGGGACCAGACTCTGCTAACTATCCATTCCTCACAGTTGAAATTATATGGCGCTGCTCATAGACAGATTTGCATACCTCAAGGCAAAGGCATGCAGAAACATCCTGATCGAAAACCCCAAGAGCTATGACAGGAAGTGATGTAAAGAATACATTGTAGAATGACATATCCCAATCATTGTACGCAGGCTGACCAGAGAATGAAGCATAGGCCTCGAACCAGAACAGGGTAAGTCCGAATGCAATGTTCTTGTAGAAGAAGTAGCAAATCTGCAATATTAAGAAGGAATGTAAATTACATATAGACCACAGACATGAGCAATGCGACCCTTCACTCCTCCTTCCCCGAGATACAACAAGATATTGCATTTGAAGCGGACAGATGGAGCATTTCATTCAACTCAAAACATGATGCAAGTGGTACAAGACTTATCTCCCTTGCCTTTGACTATATCTTAATCTTATATGCTGGTCATACAATCAGGCATAAGTCTATGCAAACAACATAATGTCTGTGCACATGGATAAGCACAGATCCAGAATCTGTTGCATAGAACTTTTCCATTGTATCTTGTACCTTTAAAAATGAACTTAAGCAAGGTTTTTACCATCATTGCAATTCTCCGGTAACACCAATGGCCATGCACCAATAAGAGACGTTCCAGAAAGCGGAATTGTGCTATTGCAAAATCACTTGCCATTACAGCCTGCAATCATCAAAAACTTGGCTTCTGAGAAATCACTTGCTAAGCAATCTGATTCAAAATATAGAATCCTGAGACAACAAATGAGACGAAATCTTAAGGCGACATAAATTATAGAACAGCGATGAAGTCTACATGCACCAAAGCAAACAAGACAGAGGCACTACATGTAAATTATCTCGAAACTTAAGCTAGCTTTAGAGTAATCAGCTAGCTTTAGAGTAATCAGCCAACATATCAAACACTCGTATCAAAGATAGATTTGTAGTCTCAGGAACAGGCAGAAGTCTATATCTCCCTGGTTGTAATTCATCTACACCACAATGGCACTTGGGAGGCCTCAGGAAGAAAGATGAGAAAGGAAAAGGTGATAACGAGCTTAGAACTCACAGAAACAACCATTTATTATTCAAAAGGGCAGACAGACTTTCCATTATCTACTGCGATATTCTGGATAGTTCTAATGAACAGACCAGAATACTGCCAGTAGATCTGGAGATAAATTGGCCTTTGTCAGCCAGGGCCATCTAGTAATCCAAATTCCACAACAATAAAAAAGGAAAAAGACGAAAGAACAGAAAAAATAAAATGAACTCATCGTCAGTACAACGAAAACCTTAAGACCCAAAATACAGATCACAATCTGCTGATCATACACCTCCCACTAGTACATCCTTAGCAAACCACCATGATGGCAGGAAAATTTGCAGAGACAATGGTGGGAAATTTCACATATAGATGGAATAGTCGATAGGTATACCTGCATCCCTTCCACACCACTAATGCCAACTCCGATGTCAGCCTCTTGAAGCATACTAACATCATTTGCACCATCACCAACTGATAACGTTGTTTTTCCGAGTTTCAATTTAACCAATCTAGTAACCTGCATTTTTCTATCATATGTCTGAGATATTATTCTTACGCAATTAAGCCAAAAAGTATGAAGTTTGCAATAAAGTCATGATCAGATACTTACAAGCGCTTTCTGCTTGGGTGAGGACCGGCAACATATGACAGAAGCACAATTGACCGCGAGATCCAGAAACACGTCCTCCAAATTCTTGGTAAGAGCAAAGTTCAAGGACTTTCCATCAATTATCAACCCAAACTCCATAGCACCTTCTTTTGCAGAAGCAAGTTGAGATTTTCCTTCTGTGATTTGCTTTAATATACTCTCCAGAGATGCCTAAAATGATTGACATCTGTAAAGAAAAGAGGACGAAAGAATATATATTACATCACGAAGACCAAATGTCCTCTACCTTTGCAAGGGCTTCCTTGTCACCTCGTTTCTCCAACACTTCAATATCAGGTGAATCAAGAGTTATAACAATTTCTTTCATTCCTGGTCTCAGTAATCTACATGCGTACCTGCAGAAAACGGAAAGTAAGTACTTATCAACTTCCAGAAAGCAAACAAAAATCTATAATTAAGCCAATCCTTTACCCAATATTAACTGCCGTTTCCAACTTATCACCCGTCAGCACCCATACCCTAATCTGAGCCTGGGCAAGGTTTTCAATACATCGGGGAACCTGGCACAAATAGGCAGTAATGTTTTAACATGAACTAACATAGCAAAGGGCAATAGTGTAGGGAATTTTGTTATGATAGTTAAAGCACTTTTGGCCCAATCAGAGAGACATAAGATGAATCTTAACTCCCTCTTGAAGCTTGTCCTCAACAGCTGTAGCTCCAAGAAGGATTAATTCCCTCTCAATCTTGTCAGCAGCTGTATCTAACAAGGCATCTCTGTCGGCAGAAACAGAAGCTTTCGCCTTTAGGAACTCCGCTTCCCATATTGCATATTCTTCTTCTTCAAGCTTTCGGTATGCAATGACCATGATCCGAAGACCAGCTCGAGAATATCTGTCGATGTGACTCCTCGTCTCATGCTCAAAAAGGCACCCATCTTTTGAAAGCCTTTCAAACATAACACTGATATAGAAAAAGATAGAAAAGTGATCATATTAACACCATAAAGGGAAAAAAAAAAAAAACCAGCTCCGCAAGTCAGATTTTACCGAAAAGCAAGTCCTACCTATCTGCTCCCTTGCACAAAAGCAGCAGATTTTCCTCACTCCTTACAATCACTGACATTCTTTTGCGAGGACTACTGAACTCCAAAACATGAAGAAGCTCATAGTTTCTGCAAAATGAAACCTAAACAGTCTAAAATGATGGCCCCGAGTTATATTATATCAAAAAGCAAGACAAATATGTTAATTGTTGAAGTTGTTTTCTTGTCCCACATCGCTTGACAATGGGTCCTATATGTTTTCTATGTTCATGCGGTCTCTCTCCACCGATTAGCATAAGCTTTTAGGTTAAGACTTTTTAACACGGTATCAGAGCCAGTGTTGTCCGCGATTGTGCGTCCACCCCTCATTAGTCAAATTCCACGTGCAGCTCGCAATTTGGCTTGCATGTGAGGAGGTCTGTCAAAGTTGTTATCCCACATTGCTAGCTTAAGCTTTTGAGTTGGACTTTCTAACATTAACTAAATAACACTATATCACCACACCTCACCAAAATTTCCAAAATTTGTAGAGGGACCACTACTCTCAGCTTAAAGAATTTTTTAAAGCATCACCCTGGCACTTGAATCAAATCTTTTTCCTACCCACGTGACTGTCATAGAGGGCAATTTTGTCTAGGGGGAGGACTGGATGCGATGGACACAAGGCTTCCTTACAATAAAGAAGAGTGATTTAGTCACTAAAATGCTATGTAACGTTTTAGAGATCTTCTCTGTTTTTCTAGATGTAAAGAATGTCCCTCTTGATTTATTAACCGCTGATCAGTCCATGCATAACTCAGTCCGTGTCTACCGTGGCGTTCATCTTCAGTAGAAGATCAATCTAAGCAGAATACCTTTCCCATTTAATCATCAGCCAGCATAGTTAGATGACACTAGCAAGAGCAAGTCAAAACAGAGGAAATATTGCTTCACATGCTAAGAAACAAAGTGCACGTGTTTTTGCGTGCAGGAGCGCTTGAAAAGTCCGGCAAACGGAAAGTAAAAATGCACCAGTCATCTTCAAAGGTACCGATCATAGATTTAAGAAAAATGAACAAGTACCAGAACAGGGAAATGAAGGTAGCATGAAACAGTATCCCAAAGAAGAAACTCACCTGACAATCTTATTACCTCTCTCATAATCCAATTCACGCAATGATATGCTCGTTTGTCTCCTTTCAAAGAATTCAAATCCAAGCTCTCTAGCAGCTATAACAAAAGCTGCCTCATCTTGTGACTCGGCTTCATAATATATAGCTCCCGTCTCTCTGATCACATCTGGAATGACAGTGTGACAGATTGCGAGCACCTCAAAAAATTTCCGTATCAAGTCTGGACAAGGTTCATTTACCCACCTTCCATTCATGATGCGCTCATCTCTGAAGTTAAAACCCTTGACTGAGTGTCCTATAGGCTTTCCAGAGTGAACGACATTACCATGACTATCAATCCTCTCAATTGAAATTTCATTGGCTTCAGAAGACCAATCCCTTCTTGCCAGTGCCCTCTCCACTTCTGTCTCACCTTGTCCATATGCTATACCAGCTATTGAGCATTTAATAAACTCCATGGAGTTACACGTCAAAGTCCCTGTCTTGTCGGAAAGTATCGTATGGACCTGACCGAGTTCCTCATTCAAATTAGATGTCCGTGCTCGCGCTGGTTTATCTGTAGCCTCGTAGTACATTTGACGATCTTGATTAATGAAGACACTCTGAAGAACCTTCACAATCTCAATAGATATATACAGGGATATGGGAATCAGATAACCATACAACATGAGGCCAGTCAGAAAATGGAGAAATGCAGAAAGAGATGCTCTTGATGGGTCATAGAACACGGTAGTATCATCTGGGCGAAGATACCACCTTCTGTACTTTTTATCTACAAGATCTCTTCTAGTTTCAATTCCAAAAAAGAAAGATCCAACAAAAGATATAAAAATTAGAGAGCTGAAGAGGATATAGATTATCTTGTCCATTCTCTTCTCGATCTTACTCCTTTTGGAACGAGGATGTGTGGCATTCTGCATCACTTTTGCATCGTGGCCAGTGAAGATGACCACCCCATATACGTAATCAGTGTTCTTAAGCTTGGAATCTCGTAGCAGAATTTGTTGTGGAGAAAGAGGATATTCTTTACCGTTGTAGTGTAAATTCCCGACGAACGAATAAAGATTGTCATTTGGATCTTCACATTTGATTACAGCTGTAAATATTTGGAGACATCTCTCATCGCAAAGTGACGATGTTACATCAAGTGATTTCCTCAACTTCAAGTTAGTTTCTCCATCTAGGTTCATGGTATCTGCATAACATATTCCATCTTCATAGCTTGATGAAAGCACCAGCAGATCAGCAGGGAAGTACTCGTCCTTATACACCTTGACAACATTGCCAACTCGGAGATCCTTCCATCTGGTCACATGGAATGTACCATTCCCACGATAAACTTTAACTTTCCTGTTGTTTGCTTCCATGTCCTGTGAGCATTTTAAAGCCTTCTTATGAGACAATCATTTCAGAGGGAACAATCTGTTTGCGAAAGTCAGATACTTCCGGGAGCCTAACATAGATGGCAAAGAAGGCATTGTCTTTTGCCTGAAGCAAAAGGTCTAAGTTGAGATTTCCACTATGGCGTCAGCACCATTGCACTCACGCATGGAGCCAGAAAATGGCTAAGTAATTGCCTAGTTTGTGTGGGAGAGGGCGACAGCATGGACTAGTCCAGGGTCCTAGTGAACCCAAATCACCGTTAGCCATTAATAAACCAAAGCCAAGATCACACAAGGAAGGGCATTGAACGCTCTTGGATATAATTAGCTACAGGAATCATGAAAGTCTATCATTTCAGGTGAATTACATGCACGAAATTGCAATGAGCCACCGTTGGACCTTAGTTATTGGACCTAATTTTGAGCATTTATAAAATCTCTATCGTTTCAACTTCTCCAAATCCATGTTGAACGGGAAGATGGTACACACAAACTTTAGGCTCCATTTGCTTCGCGGAAAATAAATGACTTGGATTGTGCTTTTAGTTCATTTATTTTTTGGGTTCATCGACTGCTGACCCCCAACTAGTTTGGGACAAAGGCGATGGTGATGCCGATGTTGATGTTGTCTTGCAAAAAATGAATGACTTGGATTTTCCCAAAAATGATTGCTTGAAATCATTACTCAATGAATGATCTTGACAATAATCTATGTCTAAACATTTTCGTGGATGACAAAAAAAATTTCCGTCCATTTATTTTTGTAAGCGATGCAAGCGATCTATTTTAGGAAAATGTTTTTCAAAACATTCATTTTTCATGAAACACATGGAGCCTTAATATTTCAAGCTCAACCACATCTCCTAATAACTAAGCGCTACCGCTTGAGACTTACAAGTCAAACAGAAAACTATATTCAGTCAGTTGTCTACAAAGCAAAGGAAGCAGACAGGGAATTACCCTGAAACAAGAGAGTGCATTCCAAATTGTGATTGCTCCAATAGTCTCTATTTTTCAATAACATGCTCTATTAACACGTTTCCTATAATGACTAAGAGCCTGAGACACCAATTTTTTTCAATTGCAGTGATGTATTAATTAGCTAAACAGTCACTGATATCGAACCAAAGCACAGAACCTGACTAAAGAGGTTAAAACTTGACTATCATCCAAGCAGCAAAACCAGTGCGGTAAGAGAGGTGTACATACCTGCTCTCTTCGTTTACAATCTTCCACAGCTTCCTTGGCTATGGTGCCTCCAATCACGAGCACCAGAGGAACAACAAAACTAAGTGCTGTAAAGGGGGCCAACGGACTGAAGGAAACACAAGCGACGACCAAAAAATATATATTGGCAACTCTCCTGAACTGCTCAAACAGAGACTTGGGAACAAAATTAGCTACGGTGTACTTTGTCGTGGACACATGGTTATCCTTATAATTTAACCGGGCTGCCTCTGGATTATCGGGGTCATTGCAGTACACTATCCTTGAGTATCCTCTCTGACCAATTCGGGCGTGTCTTTCTTCTCCATGGAGACGAATGCACGAGAACGAGTAGAGCTTGCTCCAACGCAAATTTCTCCTCTGCCCTCTCCTCATTTCGAAGCGCCCACCCAGATGGGCATCTGCTTCCACGAAGCAGATCGATCCGGAATCGATTCTTCTCAACTACGTTTCGCAAAAGCCCTCGCAACGCACTGGTGCACCAACCTCAGGCAACCGCACGCACGCACGCAAAACTCACCGCCGAAAATCACGGCACGCAGCATTTCAGTTCTAGTTGAATCGACCGTCGTCAACCGACATTGCCCACACGAAAAGACGGGAAAAAGCCATGGATAGAGCCAATACACACAGTCTCACGGCCTCGTTGAGCTGCGAACGGTCGAACAGCCACGCTCCACGACCCGCAGCGACGAAAACGAAAAAAGGGGACCGAGCGAGACGCAGAGAAAGATCAACCCACATTCAACTCCGTGTTTGGGCGTGCGAGAATCCCAAATGGGCAGATTACAAGCACAGAAAACTTCGCGCTAACAGCGGCCCCCCGAGAATTCCTTGCTTTCGTCTCAAGTCGCGGAGGTCTCTTCCTTGTTGTTCTCAGCTTGAAATGCAGCGAGCGAGCGAGAGCGAGAGAGAGAGAGGGGGGGTGAGCTTTGTGAAGTGTGCGCAAGTGGTGTTTCCTCGTCCTTTTTCTTTTCCGCTTTGCCGCTAAAAGAAGCAAGGAAGGGGATGGAAAAGTCATGAGGAATGCGAAGCAGTTGATGATTGCCGTTGACGTCCATGGACGTCGAAGACCCGAAGAACGCGACGCGACGCGAGTCTTCGTCAACAAAAGACATGTCTCGATCTCGGGCTCCCCGCAGCGACGTCCATGCCGAGGTACTCTGGTGGCGTTTGCTAACTTGCGCCACCTCCATACGTGGCGCAGGCAGGATGGGTGCCGTTTGAATTTTCGAGTTTTTCCCCCAACAGCTACGCTAAAAGTATGGTTAAATATTAATACTTTCTGTTTATGCAATTACAATAATTGAGCCTTTAGCATTATTCAATCAAGCCATTCCACTAAAAGTTCTTTTTGTCTAAAATTCCACTAAAAGTTTGATGAACTCCTCTGTACATCGAAGATTTTCGCGGACTTTTTTATTAATAAAAAATGAAACGATACCGTAAATCTCATTTACAATTTCCTAAAAAAATTTAGGACCACACGACGTTCAGACGCGTTTCCGAAATATTTGCTATAATTTTACCTTAGTTGTAAACCTGCACTTGGGCCACGTCCCAATTACATGTAACTCAATCGATGATCGATTGCCCGAAGGCAACCAAAAAAAAAATATAAAGGAACTTACGAGGAAAGATACTTCCTTAAACTATGAGAGCCATCATGGCTATTTCTAAATCTGAGTGCTGATGCGATGTGAGCAAGTATCGAACCCGTGCCATAAAGACCAAAGTGACACGCCATTTAACCAATTCGGTTCTCTAAGGTTATGTTTAGTAGCTAGAATAAAAGTCGTTGAACGATAAAATTTATCTTATTCCGTGTTTAGTTCGTGTTCAAGACGAAGTCATGCATAAGGGGATATAGCCTGAATAAAGCTATCTTATGTGGGGATGAGATGAAGGTGGATATGACTTCTTATGTCAATGGTATACAAATTATTAAAAAATATCTTTAAATTAAACTAACATATAAAACAAATTTAAATGCTAATCTAAAAACAGAAAATCCAAAACAACAGCAATTTTCGCTTTTTGTTTATTCATATTTCATGCATAGATTTGGATTTCTTTTTATCTTGTAATGTACATTCTATATATGCGCCTTTAGATTTGTATAAATAACAAATTTCGCGTATATTAGTATTTTAGGTATATCATTGTAGTTTGTTATTTAACAAAAACTTCAAATGAGAAATGATTGAAGGGAATTAAATATGTAATAAATGAAAGAAGAGAGGATAATGTTATTAATAAGTAAATAAAAATGATATAGGGGAACCCATATTATAATTGGACAAACTTGCATTTGGAAAGCATCTTTCAGAATTTAAAAGAATGATGGGGGAAGAGATTTATAGGAAAACACCACTCTTCGTGTCTCTTTAATTCACGTCAAAACTCCACAAAAGTGTTAGAGAGTCGAAATTCCTATATATATCTAGTTCATGTTGAAACTCCATGAAAGTGATAAAAAAGTATCGCGGAAATAAATGATCATGCTTTCTCTCTTTCGCTAGATTTGGCATATTCCAGTTAATTTACGTTGTCGATACCGCTGTAGCCCTTTAACAATTCTTGTTGTGACCAAACTCGTGGCTTCATAATGTCGCGATGAGCTCATTTGTCGTTGAAGGTCTAGTTCGTACAATAATCGTGGATTGATTGTTAAAGGTTGTCTATGTTTGTGCATTTGCGATTTCTTTAGCAGTGAATTATGAGAAATTCTTATTATCTGCGTTTCCAACCTCATCTACACCAATACGCGATTATTATCGAACATTGGATGTAACAGCATATGAAAGTGCCCACAAACTCTATTACGATGATAGGATATGATACGGCAAAAATCTGACTGAAAATTCATACGACTAAATATAGCATGATACAGGATTCCTATCAAATAATGGATGTTATAGAAGATGAAAATATCCAATTTTATTATGGAGATTCATCAAAAAGTGAACTTGAGATGGCAAAATTTCCGAATCTCACCATATTCAAACTAAAAATTTAGACGATCAAACTCAGAGCAATAGGGATCCTAAATTCAATCGGATCTGTTTTATTACAATTTGGCCGGGTCCTCTTAACGTATCTCGTGGGTTGAGGACCCGGCTGAGCTCCTCTCTCTTTTTATTTTTTATATTTTATTTATTTATTTTTTATGTCAAAGCGGGGAATTGATAGAAGGGGCCCACCGTCCACGAAACCAACCGACACGGAGGATGCGACCCTTCGTGGGGACACAAGGAGGCGATGTGTCCCACGTTGGCATTGTCCGAGACTCAACCAAGATAGACTCCGCCCTGTCCGAATTCAAGCTACCAACGTTGCCGATGCCACCTTTCATTTGCTTTCCTGGATACTTTATTATTGTGCTACTCGCATAAAGATTCTATTTTCGAAGTGATTTTAGAACAGAAATTTAATAAATGCGTAATTTTTAGAGCAAAAATTCATGTAGTTACTGAATTTTATTATTATTTTTTACTTTGGAAGCAAAAGAAGTAAGTTTGGAGCAATTTTTTTTTTCGGTTGAAAACTAAACTTTATAAGCGATCGTACATAAAGAGCCCAAGAGGGTTGCGTCTAAACAAAGAAGATCCCAAATGATTTGAGGTGGTTTAGAAACCCACAAAGCTTGGACACAATTTGATCGGTGAGACTTTGTCAACCAATTTGCAACTTGGTTGGTACTCCTGCTGCAGCATTGAACCGAAGTATTGTCATGCTGGTCAAAATTTAATTTCTAAAACAAAAGTGCTGCATGCGCACCCATTTGCCAAGAACGACCAATGCTTACAGTTCTTCTAGTGATGCAATAAATTTCACGTGCATATATATATATATATATTCTGTTTCTCATTTTTAATGAATTTCACTTTGGTTTGCAACTTTGCATACGAGATTGAGCGTTGAAAATACCGGAATTTGCTTGTTTGTAAAACTTAAAGTTGAATTTCGACATTCGAACATTTCTCGTGTTTAAAATATCTATATATGTCTGTATATTTAAGTGGAAAGTGAAACTCATCTCGCTTTTGACTTTAAAAAATTATCATTTCAGACAATAGTGAAAACACAAAATGAGCACACGTGTTAAACTTTCCTAATTAAGATGCATTTTGCAAAGCACTTGGTAAGTAACTGCAAAGAAGCTCTCGAGCTGAATGATTTTGAAGAATTATTGGGCCGTCGGGTAAAATTAAATAGGTTCAAGTTCGTAGACTATCGTGGAACTTGCCGTGCATTGAATAAGACCAATCAATCTATATATCTTAGATGTGATTGAAGGACATAATTAGCATCTCTTATCTCCGCGGATTTCGTCGCAAAAACGTGTAGTTATTGACGGGATTACGGACCACTTCTATAACAAGCGCCGAGCCACCGCTTTTTGGGAGCTCCTCTGTGCCCTCCGCTGCTCGCCCCTCATCCCGCGCCTTCGCCACTGCTCTTCGCTCCTCGCGGCGAAGAGCCGGTACGAGTTAGAATTGGAACCGCGTGATGATGTTGACACTTCCAAGTCCAACCCGGAAGCTATGTCGCAAAGCATCCTACGGCAAGGCCGAAACTTGCGAACGGAGATTCTAAGCCCGGCACGTGAAAAGCTCCCTCAACTTGCGAACGGAGATTCTAAGCCCGGCACGTGCCACGGGCCGCTGCAACCGGTCCGGTTCGGGCAGGGCCCAGCTGAAAACGGGCCGTGCCCGGCCCCCTTTCCATCTCCGGCACTAGCACCGGCCGGCGCACGCATCTGTCTTTACTTCTTCCGTTTTTTTTTTTGGGGGGGGGCTGGCAGCATATCTAATCGCTCATAATTTTTATCTGCTCGCAGAAAGAGGCTTGAGAAAGGACGTCGACTTTTCGTCCGAGGTTTTTTCTTACAGCTGACGGCGAAAAACGATTGAACGCATTGACCGCAGCATGGACAGTTGAATAGTTAAAAACGAATCCCCATGTTCCACATTTATCTCTTCATTTATTGCTGAGAGAGAGAGAGAGATCCGCGGAGTATATAACGGACGTATGATCGTTTCTGGGGACAAAACCAGCTCACTGACTGATCAACTGAAGACAAAGGGGAATTGAGGAGTTGAATAGTAGCTGCCAAGTCGTCGTCGTCGTCTCCAAGTTTTTCCTCATTCCCGGGAAGCTGGATTCGGTCCCGGCCGAGGGTATCCTCTTCGTTCTCGCCGTAAAGGTTGGAACTTTGCCCGGTACCTCGAATCCCTAGGTCCGTGCTGGCCGCTTTCCTCTCGATTTACGTGTTTCTTGTCATTGGGTGTTGCGATGGTTCTATTTTTGCCCGACTGGGTCGAGTTCTTTCGATGGTTTGCTTGGCTTGATTGGATTTCGGTTTCGTTTCGTGTCTTGTGCCGCCTGAGGTTATCTGGGAGAAATTTTCTGTTCCGTTCGCTCGTTTCGTTGCTGGGTTTGGCATAGTCGAGTACAATGTTGGCCATGTATTGAGGAGCAGTGTCGTATAACAGCTCGAGCATAGGGTTCCTATTCCTAATTATATTTGGGATGAAGCTAATTGCGAATTGCTGTTTTTACCTGTAGTGAGCATACTCAATTAAAGCCAGTTCAAACTAGTGAATTTATTTCTTGATGTACTTGAGACTTAGCATTGTCTATTCATAGCAACAAGCAATTGTCAAGTTTTGGTCTTTTCAAGAACACCAGCTTTCAAATGAATTAGGGTGTGATATCCAAGACCTTCTGCCCTGGGAAAGAGATTGTGCGTGATGAATAAGTCAAGAGTTGGGAGCCAACTCCAATGCTCAATGCAAAACACATCTTTTAAGGGGCGATTTGCATATTATATCAGGATTTGTCTCCCGATAGATATCAAATTTGTGGACCCCTCAGTGTGGAGGCCATTCAGATCCTGCATTATTTGTCACCATGGGTTTGTGGAGCTTGAGATTTTGGTGGGCTAAACTGTTGTGTCACCATCCATGGCTTTGAGAATTGCACATTGAACAGATTGATACGTATGAAGCACTGACTAGTGTGCCAACAACATCGTAGCAACATTGTGAGTTTGTGAGTGAGGCCCAAGCCTAACGAGGAGGGGGGAAGTTGAGAGGGTAAAGGCACCGCAAGCGCAACACCGAGCATTTCGTAAGGCAGTGCAAGTGAACTTCTACATTGGTAAGGTGGACCTGAAAACGATTAGACCTGTTGGAAGATATCAGATAACATGACATTTAGTGGACAAAAGGCTATCGTAGAAATAGTTGGTTTGTTTAAAAAATTTATGAAGGATTTCATTAACGATTGCCCCAAGTGCACTTGTCTAGCAACCATTTAAGGAAAATTTGTAACTTTCAATGCTAAAATGGCTGTCTCGCAGCATGAGTATTGTTTTGGAAAGTGAATTTTTTCTTATTTAGTATGCTTAACAAGTGTCCAGGATACTCGTTAACAAGATAGTTCTATGAATTTTGATACCCTTTTAGGAGGCATATTGAGAAGTTCGAGTCCTAGAAAGTGTCCACTATTGTGTGTGCTTTTGTGATGTAGAAGGAAGGTTGGACAGAGAAGGGAGATGATCAACGGCCTTCAAGATACTTAGCCTATTGATGATATGTCCATTTACCAAGATTCAAATTATATTCCCAAAGGGGACCAACTCTGCCTAATGGATTGGGCAGACCATGGTAGGTAGTTTGCTTGGGCCAAGACCTCATAATCGATTAAACTGTAATTTGTAATAAATGAACACCGAACTTAAAACTTATGTCATGGCCGATGATTTGAAACTGCAGCTCTTGTTCATATAAGCTTTCCAAAATTTCCGTTTCAGCAATGTTCTTGCTTGTTATGTAATATTTTGACCTAACAACTTCATTCAGTGATGTTGTCCCTTCTGTATTTATTTTCTACTATCCTAAGCTTAGGTATAATGTGCTTCACCTATGAGAATTTCTACCAATTCTTTTTATTCATCATGTTCATCCTAGTCACATCAAGATTACTGCCTTAACCTTGATCTATCATCTGCATAATGGGATTTGTATTTTATTGACTCCTCTTCCTGTCATTAAAAACTTATACATGTGCATGTGTTATTATGTCTTTCCAATTAGTTATACCTACAATCTTGCTTCTCGCATTTATGTACAATTTTCCTAACCCTTCTTGCCTGGACTGGGGTTTGTATCTCTTTCCGGCATGTGCTTGATTTGATTTGCAGATTTTACAAGGAATTGGACTTTGGTGGACTGCAGTGCTGCAGAAGACATTGGTCCCATCTAGAGAATATACATCTTTATTATGAGAGGAGCATCAGTGGTGATCGCTGGACAGAGTCATTAGTAGAAGTAATTGTTGCCTTGCCTGGGCTGAAACTCCCGCAGCATTAGGCCTTTCTTCCAGGGTCAATTTTTTTTGGTTGCTTTATTACACTTCCTAGAAATGCTTGAACATGTACAGTCTCTTCCTCTTCTCAAAGTAAGAGGAGTCGTAAGCACTCTTTACACTGTGTGTGTAATTCCTGAGATAAGCCAGCGATTTTAAGATCGGATGGTTGTGCATGCCATACAAATTGCTCAGTCTATAATTGTTTTAATGGAGTCACCAGAAGCGTTTGTTTCTCTGTGCTGAACAAAGGAGCCATGGTTCGGAATTGGAAGAAACCCCACAATTTGACTCTTTGCTATTAAGTGTACATATTGTGCATCTTCTTGAAAAAGTAAGGTTATGGTCCAAAAGAAACCATGGAGCATACACCAGATAAAAAGTTCCCCCTCAATTCAAAGGACTATAAGCTCTATGAGGAAGTTGGTGAAGGTGTCAGTGCTACTGTCTACAGGGCTCTCTGCATTCCACTTAATGAAACGGTTGCTATCAAGGTGCTTGATCTTGAGAAGTGTAATAGTGATCTGGTATGTGCTCTGCTTTCTCCGCAGTCTGTTGAGATTTTCTTTTTGTATATTCTCATTCCAAGTGGTTCTGGTACCTTTTCAATTGTGATTATATTGTACTTATCTTGTGATATAACGGGATGGAACACTTTGCAGCACGATTTCAGCTTGCTTTACTTATTATTAGGAACTCATTTTGCATGCATCCATGCTATTAAGTAATTTTTTTGGGACATAATGAGTAATGAATTTTTGCTTGTCTACTTTTTGCTACTAATCTCTGTCTAGAGTGATTATTTTTGGTAGCTATCAAGGTTCTGCATGGAATTGACTGTAACTTACACGTTTTGGCTTTTTCTTTTGCTTTTAGTGTTTGAGATTCCAATTTTATAGAATACTAAGCACCTCTTATCTTTGATATACCTGCATATAGACTAAGGGCATTTTGGAGTCATTTGAAAATTTTAGTACGATATTTACTATATTTCGTACGTTTCGGATATAGCACGTCCCCCTTTTTTTACTGTGAGAAATCCACATGTTGACACCTAAGATTCCGTAAAGAGTAGATACTTTCGCAGGAGCATAATCGATGTTCTAGTTAAATACATAACGAGATGTTTTTTCATACTTTCCGGATTCAGGTCTAGCTATTTCCACACCTTTTGATTGACCTGAACAACATATACAGGTCCCCTCAACCCCTTTTTTCATTACTAAGGGAATATCCTTCACTATACTACTATATATAGAATGAAATATAATATATATTTTTTTTCTTTTAAAGTAGCAAGAAAGTAAATTGAGCACTACTTCAAAAAAGTTAACACCAGGTGGTGGGCCCTAACTGGGTGGCTAATCTAGAAAAAAGAAGTGTGCCTCTTATGTATGACTAGTCAAACTATAGAGAAGTGTACACCTTATGTCGGTCATTAATGATATAGCAAGCACGTCTTCATATACCGGTGTAATGAAAAATTAGAATGAGCATAAAATGAGATTAGGCACATACGAGTAAAGGTGAATATAAAAAGTACACGAGCATCTGATGCCAAGGTAGACATATTAATGATGTAGCAAGGGTCAATTCAGTAGGTGTTTGAACTGACGTATTTGTAACATATGCCAAACATGGAATTAGTTACGTAAAAGTTCCAAATAGAGCTATTTTTATTTATATCTACTGTAGTTTAGATTGTCTACGTTTACATGTTCAGTAGCTTTGAACATAACATCTATTTGGCGAAGGTAAAATGTCCAATTGAAGGACATATAGGTGTGTGCGATTGAGGCTTGGAATCATAAAAACATTCTCCGAATCATGTGTCTTTTTTTTCTTTGGGGGGGGGGGTGCGTGTTGGGTTACATTGATTGTGATCAAGTGAGAGAGGTGAGTCCTCTTCAATAACACCCTCTAACCTCTAAGACATTCATTTGGACTAACTTTGATTGTGCGGATTAGGGCCTTTTTTCCCCTTTTGTCACTTCATTGCCTTTGAGCGGATACTTAAGAGCTAGATATGAAATGACATTTGGATAATCTATTTTTTCCTTTGCTTTGTGAAGAGATGTTTGAGCTCAGCAGATCTTTTAATTTAGCTTTAAAAAAATTGAAAACAAGTGTCCTCATGTACCTAAACAGTTTTCTCTCTTAATAAGCTTTGGCTTATGAAAAATAATGAAGACAAGTGATGAACTGTAATTTCAACTGCAAAATCTAGTTTAAGAGATAAATTTTCCATATATTTCCTTCAACATTGACAAAGTTTAAGTAAATATTCTAATGGTGATTTTAATTTTTTTCCCCCATTTCATGCATCTTTCTCATGACTTTGCACAGGATGGTATCCGGCGAGAGGTACAGACAATGAGTTTGATTACTCATCCAAATCTATTGCGTGCGCACTGCTCCTTTACTGCTGGCCACAGCCTTTGGGTTGTCATGCCATACATGGCTGGAGGATCCTGTCTTCACATTATGAAATCTGCTTACCCAGAAGGTCTTGAAGAGCCAGCTATTGCCACTTTGTTGCGAGAGGTTCTCAAGGCACTTGTCTATCTCCATGCGCATGGACATATTCATAGGGATGTGAAGGTGCTTTGCTTGCTATCTGCACCTTCTTTTCTGGTCCAATTCATATGTTTTTTTTTTCTTCCCTATATTAACGTACCATTCTTAGGTTATCAATATTCATCATGAATGCAGGCAGGGAATATATTAATCGATTCAAATGGTGCAGTCAAGTTAGCAGATTTTGGAGTGTCGGCATGCATGTTTGATACAGGAGATAGACAACGGTCCAGAAATACCTTTGTCGGGACTCCATGCTGGTAAATTTGCCTCTAAATTGTTGTAATGCAATGTGACGGTCCAATGTATTTTCAGTAGTATGATTTACTGTCATTGTTGTAATGCAATGCAAGGCAAATGCATTTTCAGTAGTGTGATTTATTATCATATACTTAACTGCACTTTATCCTCGCAGGATGGCTCCTGAAGTCATGCAGCAATTACACGGATATGACTTTAAGTGAGTGCTTTGCTTTTGTCTTCAACTCCTCTTTTGTGTTCCCTTTGTTTCTAATGCCTAAAGTTGATTTTTTTTTAAAATGATTGAACTTAAGGTATCATTTGTTTTCTTAACAGAGCAGATATCTGGTCCTTTGGAATAACAGCACTTGAACTTGCGCATGGGCATGCCCCATTTTCCAAGTATCCGCCAATGAAAGTAAACCTTTTTTTTCTTTTGAGACTGGTGGACATGGACTAGATGTGGTCTTTAGTTTTTCTTACACCTTTAACTCGTTCTGTAGGTTCTGCTGATGACCTTACAAAATGCACCTCCAGGCCTGGACTACGAGAGAGATAAGAGATTTTCAAAGGTGTGTTTATCTGGAAGAAATGATTGTTGCATACCAAATCATTGTAGTTAATCACTGTGATCATGTATGGTTCTAATGGTGCCTTACTGTATTAGTCTTTCAAAGAGATGGTAGCCACTTGCTTAGTGAAGGACCCCAAGAAACGCCCCACTTCAGAGAAGCTTCTGAAGCACAGTTTTTTTAAACATGCACGCTCTACCGAATATCTAGCACGAACCATTCTCGAGGGCCTCGCTCCTCTGGGTGAGCGCTTTAAGATGCTGAAGGTCTCTTGCTCCTAACTTTGGCAATCTATAGTCTGTTGTGCTATGAGGGCTTTTCCATGCAAGTGTGCATATGCTCTGACATTTTTCGGATATTCAGGCACAAGAAGCTGCTCTTCTTGTTCAGAATAAGGCTCTCTATGAATACAAGGAGCAATTATCGCAGGTAAGGACTATGGCTTTCCCATGTAATGAGCAAAAGGTGGGATAGCGTGCAACATGTGCTGGTCAGAATGCAGGACAAGTCAGCATATTGCTTTTGCATTTGTTTGTCCCAACTTATCAAACTTCCCTGTCTAGCTCTACATTCATGTTCATACTTTGGAAAATGATGGAAAAAACTACATGTTTCTCTGTGTGTAATGTTAATATGCTATGAAAGTTTTAAGTGCTTATTATTAAAAAGAAGTCAAAGTGCATGCACCACAAGATTTGCTGCATGTAAAATGTCCGAAGTAAATATCATTCCAAACAAATGTGCAATAAGTTTCCGAAGATTTGCTTTGAACTGAATATGATGAAATGGTACTTAAGCAGTTCTTGAAATGGCTTTTGCGCTTTCCTGCTTAAGGAGATTTTTTGTGCTCTTTGGACAGGTATATGGTTTAAAGTAAAAGAATCATACATTACTTAAAAAAAGATGAATTGCATGGCTGCTGGACTTAAATCCTATTTCATTTTCTATGAGTGGGTAAATCATAAATGAGCTATTGCTTTAAACTGATGTACTCAATTTTTCACGCTGCTGCATATGAGAATCTTGGAGGTCAATTAAGTTGTTCTAAATGTTCAAGGACCATTTGAGGACTCACTAAAATTTAGGGGCTGTTCGTACATTCATGACTTGTGAGCAATGAAGAATCAATGACCCCCATGCAAAATTTTCACTACTTCAAATGAGAGGGCTGAAGATATCTTATTGCAACCTACAGTGACTAAATGGCTTAATTATTGCCTATGCGCATTTTTTCTTTCTGTTTCTTTTAATTCCCCACTTAAGCGATGCTTTGAAAAGCAGTCTTGTATTTAAACATCAGCAAGTTGCTGAAGAAGGATTTGCTAATTCATCTATGCTACTATATATGCAGTACTGTAGAATTTTTATTTAATAGTTTCCCTAGCTTAGATGCTTGCTCTTTTGTTGCAATGGTTTACTAAAAATTACTTGTTTGCTGCAGCAAGAATACATAAGAGGAATTAGTGCATGGAATTTCAACCTCGAAGATCTGAAAAGTCAGGCTGCCCTTGTGAGTATTGTTGATTTCAAAGAAGAAAAGTAGTTTCCTGAAAATCTGAATTTGCACTTGAAATGGTGTTTGTATCATGGTGTAAATTTTTTTTTGAAAACAGAATCTACATCGGATTTTTCTTTTAAGAAGTACACCCAACTTACTCTCGTATAATCATCAATGAATGAAGCAAACCGATTCTTTCCTGAGGGCGTAGGAATTCGAGATGGACCCCGAACATCACTATGCATTAATGAGAATGGTTTCAATAGCTTGTAGGTTTGAGAGGGAAAATTGGTTTGATGATGTTTGGCTAATTCACAGATTTCACACTGAAATGAAGATGGACTTTGTTCAAAAACAACTCTGGGAACAAGAACTTCAAATATTGAAAATTCGGATGACCTAGCCTATAATGCCATAACATAATATCATCATCCTTACAAATGGTAACAGATTCGAAACAATTGTCTTGAACTTGTCTACTTGAGCTTGTTCCATCTCCAAAGAAATAGAGTCCTCCATTCTCTCTAGCACTGCCAATCGTCCTCCCTGAGGTCAAGTCCTGAAACTCACAATGAGATGAGAAAAAATTAGCTCGACACTTACGATCAGAGGTTATTTTTGTAATGGACAACAAGTTGCAAGATAGCTTTGGAATGAAGGACATTATGAATCGTGAGGGCAGGGGAGAGCTTGATGGATCCTAATCTAGCTATAGCCGAAAGAGAACCATCTGCAATTGTAATTTTTTTATTTCCTGCACACGGATTATAGGTAGAAAAGAGTTTTGAACATCCTGTTATATGATCGTTTGCTTCTGAATCAAGAATCCATGGAGTATTTAGTTGTGGATTTTCTATGAGGTAAGCAATAGAAAAATGATTATCCTGATGGGCAAAAGAACAAGAAGGATTTAAAGAAGGTTGTGGAGTTTGAAGGAGTTTGTACAGGTGCTCTAACTGTTCCTTTGTGAATGGAAGCGAATCTGACTTGATTTGCTCTTCCTCATTTGTTGCTTGGAACGCACGACCATCACTACTGCGCCTCCTCTTCCAGTCCTCTTTTTTCCAATCCTGTGATTTGCCATGAATTTTCCGGCAGGTTTCTTTGGTATGCCATGGTTTCTTGCAATGTTCACACCATGGTTTCTTCCTCATCTCTTCTTTAAAATCAAGTCCCTGAGCTACAAGTGCAGAATTCTCGGATATATAGTTCTCATTTGTTTCCGAATCACGTAGCATGATTCACGTCCGAGATTCCTCCCTCCTAACTTCAGAGAAAACCTCGCGGATGGATGGCAGAGGTTTCTGATGAAGGATTCTGCTTCTCACCTCATCCAAGCTTTGATTAAGGCCTGCTGGAAACATGTATACTCCATCATTCTCTTCTCTCTTTGTTTGTCTCTTGCAATCAGCCGGACTTTCCCATGCATCATCATAGCTTTGATCTAATTCCTGCCATAAGGTCACCGAGTCATTGAAGTAATCAGTGACCTCACGATCACCTTGCCTTGATTCCTATAGCTTTGTTTTCAATTCAAAGATCTGGGAAGAGTTCTTCAAATCAGAATATGTTTCTCTCACAACGTCCTACACATCTTTAGCATTCGAAAGGAATAGATGCGGTTTTCCAATTGCTAGTTCCATAGAATTGATTAGCCAGCCAATCACTAAGGAGTTCTCCGATCTCCAGGCCTTCCATCTCAGATCGCTTTTTGCTAGTTCTTTTTCCTCGTCTGTCAATTGGCCAAGCTTCCCTCTGTCATCAATTGCTAGTTTCACCAATTGAACCCATTCCAAATAATTTCGGCCATTCAATCGGTGAACTGTTAATAGTAGACTGGAGTTCTGGGAGAATTGCTCTCCATTATTGTTCTATTGTCGAGAGAGATCAGTTGAAATTCTCCTTGGCACGACACCTGAATCGATATCCTTACGAGCTGCGGTCATTGCCGTTTTCACCATAGTAGGAGCTGCATTCAAAGTCCGCTCTAATACCATGTTGATTTCAAAGAAGAAAAGTAGTTTCTTTTATTTCTTGTTCTCACAATGTTACAGGGAACACTACACATAAATGGAGTCTAGGCAACTGTGCTAAAGAAAGGAAATAAAGGCAGAAAAGGAAAAGATTGCCTACTTCCTAGTCTTGAGAATTCAGAAATAAATGGAAACAAAAGAAATCATATCCCAAGATTTTCTCCTGATTTTCCGAGATCTTCTCCCGATTCTTCGACAAGTATTTTATTTCTTGTCCAATGTCTATGTTAGTTCTTACTCAAAATGAGATTTTCACTTGCTAAGAGACTTATCTCTTGACATTTGTTGATGTTAGATTCAGGAAAATGACGCTGTGCCAAATATTGAGGACGCTCATGCATCCATAAAGCAGGAGAGACATGATGCTTCTGGGAGATTCACAGAGAAAATGTCGCCTGAGATGGTCAACCATTCAAACACTGTGTCTGGTCGGGAGGTATCACCTATTCTGCTGTGCAAACGTGTAATCATGATGTTTTGAACTCTCTACTGTAAAATGGTCTTCTTTTGAACATTATCAAGAGCTGTATTAACTATTTTTCTCCTGATAAATATTGTTGACCTTTTGTCCCAGGATGCTTTAAATGATCTTCATGACTTGAAGAGCTCACTTGCTTCATTTCCTATGAAACCACTTCAAGCGCTCAAGTATGACTGCTTCATCTTTGTTCTTTTTCACTGTCCTTCATGTTCATTTTCCTTCCCCTGTCAAACTTCATGCGACTCATGTTTTTTTGAGTATTCATATGCCTCTTCTATCCCGAGAAATTAAGTGCCATTGTTTCTCAGCCTGATGAAATTATCTTGCTTCATGCTTATTGTTTTCCGTGCATTCCTTTTGGTCATCAAGAACTATAGAAGATCCAATGAGAAATGATCCGCCTTTCTGTTTTCAGTCTTTTTCACCTTTTACTGGAGCCATAATTTTTTATGCAGAGATTGTTTCGATGTTGGTGAGGACGATGTAAATACGAGTCCTCGCTGGGATGACAATCGATCAGATTCTGATGAACAGCTTCCCACAAAATCCTCACCAAGACCTGTCCATCAGGATGCTGGTAGAAATGACGACAACGACAGCAATGATGATTTTGCACGAAGTAGATCTTTACCACGTCAGGAGATTCCAAATCATAAGAAATTCTTAAGCGGTCCATTAATACAGGATACTGTCGCCTCTGCTAAGAAGATTATGGACAACGGGGATAGGTAACTTTTGCTAAGTTGAACCTATTTCTTTTCCTTTTCTTTTCTAAAATCCTAATTTTTCAATATAGGGAGTAATTGCTTTAAATTTTATGTCAATTTATGGGTAATAATAGTAAGGAGCACATAGAGGCATTTGTAAGAGCTGTTCCTATTGCATATGTTGATTTTTTGGGAACAGCAGAAGGGAATGCATAGATGCCTGGTGCTTGTCTGCTGGGGCCTCTATGTGCAGTTGATTTCATTAGGGATTGGTGAGGTAGTTCTGATATTATTGAAGTAATGTACGTAAGGGAACTCCTTAGGGAAAACACAGTATGATGCTAATCGAGGATAAGACACTACGTGTGTTTTAAGGGGATCTAGACGATAAATGACGACCTTAGGACCATTCAGAAGATATCAGTGATTAAGAAAAGAGAGGTGTAAGTTAAGGAGGACACTTCCAGATCCTGTACAGGGTATGTGATATTTAGGTATTGAAACTAGCAAGTCTCTCGGTTTTGCTAGCCGTGATGCCTCATACTTCTCTTAGGATTTGAGTGTAAACCACACCCACACCTGATAATCTCCATCCCTTGCTCGTGGGTGAACTACTGAGAAAACATCTTCAGGGCTACAGCATGGCGTGAGAAAGATGATTTTCATAGTGTCTGCTTGTAGAGCGTGAAATTTATCAAGTTCAGTTCCTTAAATGCGATCTCAGGGATCATTTGCAACCCAAATATCAATCTGAGCGAAACTATAGTGGGCCTCTGTTGTATCACCAAAGGAAAGAGACTAATTGTTTGTCACCTGGTAAGTCATGGTGGCTTCAAGCTCTTCTTGTGATTAATGATAGTTTCCCGGTAGGTGATGATAATCAGTTTTATTGATTGTATTCTCTAATGTCGAGCAGAGGATACATCAGAAGGAGCAGTTATCCAACGTAAGGGACGTTTTAAGGTCACTTCAGCTGATGTTAGTCCTAAGGTAATTGGGTGTCATATCTGGTCCCAGCTGGGCCTTTTATTCTTTTAACTGTTTGAAAGAATAGGTTTTTCTTAATCCACTTAAAACATAAGTTGATCTTGTTACTTTATCTGTCTATTGTTTATCTGGTATAAGTCCCAGCTCTGAAGTATCTAAATTCTGCAGCTCAAATGTTTGCTCATCTCAAATTTAAGTTTCAGATTGAACACTCACGTCCTTCAAATTCCCGTTCCCATCTTGCAAAAGTTTATATTTTGTGAAAATCGTAACATGCAAATTTATGCAGTTCCATGATACTCAAAGCGGAAATCCTTAAGACTAAATCTTTATGGCTCAATAACAAATTTCTTGCTTGTCTCCCATTCAGGGTATGATGAACTGCTCCTCTGGCTTATCGTGTCGTGGTTCATCCGGTCCAATGACCCCAAACCTGGCAGCCACCCTTCTCCCTTCGTTGCAGTGGCTTTTGCAGCAGAACATCATGCAAAGGGTATTTGTCTACTTGTGCTATGCTCTGGTTTGTCTTCTATTATTTGATTAGTTGCTAAAAGAATGAAGTGCATGACAGGAAGAAATCACTAAGCTTATCAAATTCGCGGAGCAAATTTCTGGTATAGACCTCATTGGTGAATATTTTGTACTTTTATTCCATAAGATATCTGTTTCTCATTTAATGTGAAACAGGTAATCAAGGGGACTTGGCCGAGGTGGGCACCAACAATTCTCTCCAGGTACAGGTCATCTCCTTGTCTTAAGACATGCAATAATCAAAGTTCCCATGTAGCTTCTACACTGTAATTTAAGGGCAACTCAATTATAAGAACTTGGAAGCTACAATTTTTGGTGTTAAAGACTGCCACCAGCCTACAATGGACAAAGCAGGTCATCTGATATGCACTTGAAATACCGTTTGATACCCAATAGGGTTTTGCTTATCACCCGAAAAGGCACTGGAATTGCTAGAGAGAGGGAGTGTTACCTCTCATCAGAAGGTCAATGGGATTGCTCTGTAGTGAAATTTGGCACGACTTTGGCAGACCAAATGACTTGCGCTGAAAAAGCCTTGTGCCTTTCATTTTGTCAATTTCGAAGTTGGACTTCAAATTGACTAGGCCACCATCTGTGTCATCCACTACTTCGTATACCTTTTCCTTTTGCTTTCACACTTTGAATGTTGTATAACATACTCAAGCATATATAAGATGCCATTTAATTTGATACTTCAATAAATCTCTGACTCACAGGTATCTTGTGCTTCTACAAGAGAAAAAGAATTGCAGTCCCAGTTTACCCATCTGCATCAATGGTATGTTTGTATATCATTTATCTATGTCACAAATTTTCTTGTAGCTGCTTATAGAATGTCACTCTATTAAGATCGCTTTGTGGATAACAGTATTACAAGCCTTGTTGAGGAGTTGCAGAACCTGAAACTGAAAAATGCCCAGGTGAGAACCTTAGTTGCACGCGGTGGACCTCTATGACAAGCAAAACCTTCGCATTGTAACGTCTCTGTACCAAGAGTTTTTCCATTCCGAAATCAAAAGCGGCGCATTGCGCTTCATTCTTGTCGTCGTTTGTGATTATTGACTTAAGACTATTTGGATGTTCCAAAACGCCTGCTTGCTCAGATGCACTCTTCCTGTTTCACTATATAATGTATTGTTTTCACCGAGCTACGAGCTGGCTTTTGCAGTTGGAGAAACAGCTGAATGCTTTGACAAAGCGAGACAAGAGGATAAGAGTAATGACCAAAGAATGATGCTGTTCACATCTTCAACTTAGTCCTTTATGGCAACGGTTCCGGTTGATCAGCAAGTGACCGAGCATTATTCCCGGATTGGACGATGTACTCTTCCCACCCGCGTGAAGGTTTGAAGGGCTGACCCCGCAAAGTTTTGAGACGTCTTTCCTCGAGTTGCAGCTTGTACATGGAATCTGTTAAAAGATATGGCACATACACACCATCTCTCTCTCTCTCTCTCTCTCTCCATAACTTAGTGTGTTTTTGCTCCCTGCTCTCGTTATGGTATTCATGCTATTGTAGATAGTTCCTAGTCAGTCAATAATGCAATTGAATTATTTCCCTCATAATTTGTGTGCACGTCACCCTTTTAAGCTCGCTTTCTATCGGGGAAAATTACCAAAAACAGTCATAACCGATTGTAATTGTGCCCATTCAGTTCTAAAATAGGGGTGTAAAAAATAGTCGGGCCAAGTGGACTGGCTCGACTCGAAAGTTTGCTTGAATTTTCAGGCCTTTTCAGGCCGGGTCTGGTACTCGGGCCAAGCCGGGCCGACCCGGCGCGGCGCCGGACTTTTTTTAACACTATTTTTTTCATTTCAATTTAATATTTAATATTTTTATATTCTTTCATTTTATGGATTTGTTAATTGATTTTCATTATAAAAAATAAAAAATAAAAAATAAATCGGCTCAAGCTTGGTACTGCTGATTTTCGGGCCAGGCTCCCCGCCCGTTGACACCCCTATCCTAATTTTTTTTTTTTGCTGATTTAGGCCTAAACATTTTGTAATTGTGCTAATTCAGTCCATCCATCGAATTTTGGCCAGTCGGCACTGACGTTAATGTCAACCAGCCGGCAACATAATAATTTGTTATTTTGTCATTTTTTATATTTTTTTAATCTTTTTTATTTTCTTTTTCTTTTACTTCCCTTTCTCAACCCACCCAAATCTGTGCACTCTCTCCTCCTCTTCTTCTTTTTCGTGAGTTCCATGTACCGTCAACGACGCCTCCTCTGTGCATTGGAGCTACCGAGGCCTCGGCCTCACTGCTCCGATGGCTTCGATGACCCAATCCTCTCTCTTCCGGGGACACCTAGTCCTTATTGAAGTCACCTATCCCCACGGAACCTTGACTCTCGTCGACATCGGCTTCGCTGACCAGAGATGCTCCAAGGCCCACCACAACCACGATTGACTCCCTCTCGCTCGATTACAACTCCGCCGACATCAATCTTACCTTCTTCTTCAACTGCAATGCTCTTCTTGTCGTGCCTCGCTCGACAACGGCGAGGTCGAGCCTCGTTATAGGGGTGTCAATGGTTCAGCTTAGTTCGATTTTTTGAAAAATCGAACCGAATTGAACTATTAGAAAATGCACTTGAACTGAACTAAAACCGTCCTTAACTGAATTGAACTAAAATAAAAAAACTCAGTTCGGTTCGGTTTTCGATTTGATTCAGTTTTTTTTATATAGCAATCCAAGCGTAATGTCTTTGAATATGTAGCCTTATTAATTGATTGCCGAGTCTTATCAAATTTTTTTTTTTTATCTCATATGTGTAGACTTTCCAAAAAATCCAATGTAACGTCTTTGAATAACAAAAATTGAGCTGAGACAAATGTTTCAAGGTCTCAATAGATTAAAAAGTTACGCAGATCGAACACAAGTAGCGGATACCCGGACATGAAGATTTTTCTTACAACCCTCAAAACCGTTTTCTATGCCGTCGACTTAATTTGAAGATTAAGTCACAAAAGAAATATGAAAATAAATGAACTTTGGCAATATAACATGGACTGCTGAACCCAAAGATCTTAAAAGATCACAAGTAAGCATTACGATCCATAATAGACTAGAGCACAAGTAGAATCTATCGGCATGATCACGATCAAGAGCTGCTAGCTATATCGTTGATAGAGCGCCCGCAAATACTTGTTACAACATGCAATACTCCCCAAGGGCATTGATTGCCGACCAATCAGTCGACAAACAGAGCAATTGTCATCCACTTTAACCAGAAAAAAATTAGTTTACGTCCCTATTACTACAAAAAGATTGTCAAAATCAGGTTACTGAAGTGTCTTAGAATTGTGACAAAAAAAAAAGTGTCTTAGAAGGATAGAGATATTCAGCCAACTCCTGTACAGAAACGTAAACATAAGCTGTTGTTTGTGCTGGCTAGTCATTTCCAAATGCCAGTAGAGTTTCCATTGGCAAGCTGCGAAAATGCAATATGTTAAGTCAAAACACTGAAAATTCGAGGAACAAGTTCATACATATCAGGTGTATAAACTCAGTAGAATCCAAAATATAAAAGACAATGTAAGACTTCGCTTACAAATTCATGACTAATGCTTGAAGTTGTGAATAAGCTTGACAATAGAGTAGCAAATCAATGACTCTAAAGCTCATTTGATGAGTATTTAAAACAGACATGTCTCATGACTTTCCAAAGGGACACATCACAAACTTAAAAATAAACTGAAGATTATAAAAGGGAACAAAAAGTGCAGCAGATCATCAAATTTACTGAGGACTCCAATATCACATAAGCAATAAGCAAATGCAAATGCAAATGCAAAGCTGCTCTCCAAAGAAAAGCACCATAAAAGTAAGATGTATACTTTTACTAAGCTTATATAAACAACTTCCTTCTTCATAAAAGTTAAAGTTATGCAAGCTGCATAGTTATGTCCTAGCCCCAAACCAGAGGAGGCTATTACTGCTAGAGAGGCAAAGAGCAATATTGCACATTTAAAAATCTTACCATGAACTCTTTCGAAATTTTCAGAACTGCATATGGTGGTTCCCTGCGAAAAGCATCTAAGGCCATTGTTTGCTAAGATTGAATCAATAAGAAAATGGTAAAACATACCAACCTCCAAGTTTGGAGCAGTGGATATTTAGCAATAGTTCAAGAACTCCACTGAACAATTTAAAGCCCAAATACGACATCGTATATTGGGCCAAAGTATATGAATCGCTTGTACCATTGTTCCTTTAGTTTACAGTTTTTAAAGTCAGCATATAAAGTGGGTGAATTAATCATATTTCTAATTGGCAAATCAGTAGGTCGACCTTTCTGATTAGTAGCTTAGCTATTCAATCAATTGCAAAGTAGGATGTTTCAGTCGAACTCTTTGTGGAAATATCTACAGTCTGGAAAATTTTCGATCCTTCAAGTATCTAGAGTTCTGCAACCCGTGAAAAACTAACTCACAGGTTCTGGAAAGAAAATTGCACAAGCAGCTAAGTAAACCATTCTGATGAACAGCTAATGTCTTAAAGTCCAAAGAGGACAAATAGGTGCTGCAAACATTCAAATAGGAGACATATGACGGTGTGATTCATTTACTCGATCACATTAAGAGTCTATACAATCATTCCACAGAGAAAAACCCAGCGACGCTTTTTTTTCTAAAGCAGCTCACTACCGTGGAAAACAAATGATCACATGCACATTATCTATCAGCTTTCCTTCCCCATTGGAGGAACCCAAACTACCTAAGAGTCAATTTAAAACATTAATCATTTTGCACCAGTCAGGCATTTTGTCAAACAAGAGATGCTACCATCTTTGCAACTCAATTCCAAACCCCTCGAAAAAGAATCGGAATAAAAATCACCCACACAAGCTCTTTTCAAGAAGGGGGACAGACTTGGAGCTTGAGGAACTCAAGGGCTCTATGCTCGCCTTTGAAGAGATTGATACTAGTAGTCTCGAACTCGACGTACTTCTCAATCAAGCACACATCACTTCGGCGACGCCTAATCAGGCGCTGCTAAAAGGCCAAAACCCTCGAAAATTGTTGAGAACCAAGATGGTCGAAGCCGAAAATCCCTTGACATCAGAATTTGAGGCGACAACAGTAGCTTCGAAGACCCACAAAGACGGTAAGAAGCTCGAGGATCCCCATGGGATGGACGAAGCCGAGAGAGATGCAAGAATCTTGGACGAAATCAAGACCATCTTGCGAGAAGTTTGCCGAACGTGAGAGACGAAGAAAGGGAGTGGCTCTGCAATTTAGGTTCGCAACTTTTGAGTTCGAGAAGCAGACTCGAACGCGGTGAACCGTGAGTAAATATAAAAAAATAAACAGTTCAGTTCGGTTATTGAACTGAACCGAACCAATAAAAACAGAACCGGTAAAAAGTTATGATTTTTTTAACTGACCGAACTGAAATTAAAATATAAAAAATTTCAGTTCAATTTAATTCAGTTCGATTTTTGGTTCAGTTCGTGATTCGGTTCTGACACCCCTACTCGCTATGGTTGGGCGAGGCTGGATCTCGCCAAATCTGAGCTAGCGAAGCGAGCCTCGCCCGGCCATCGACACTCGGCCTTGCAGGCTTCTAGCGAGGCTGACTGTTCCTTTGACTGGTCGCCGGCTGAGGAAGAAGATGGAAGGGTAATAGGATGCCATGGAAGCTCACGAAGAAGAGGAGGGAGAAATGTGGAGAGAGAGTGCAGATCTAAATAGGATGGGTAGGGAAAATAATAAAAAAACAAATCAGTTCGTTTCAACGATGGAATCAAAATTGTTATGGTGCATATGTGGCGAATTTATTTTAAAAAATAAGTAAAAATTATTAAAATATTATCTCGACGGACGACCGACATTTACGTCAGCACTGGCTGACCCAAATTTGCTGGATGGACTAAACTAATACAATTAGAAAATTTTTAAGATTGAATATGTAAAAAAAAATAAATTTAGATTTGAATTGACATCAATACTATAGATTTAAATTTTTTTTTTTTTTTTTATAATTTTCTGCTTTCAATTTCAAATTGGGCCGCGGGCCGTCTGAGCAATATACATCGCATAGATGGGATCGGCTGCCCTTTGTGCTCGAAAGGTAATCGTACCTTGAATGAAGTGCCCAACCTCATATTAGGCAGTCAGAGTTGATGATGAGCACCAAATGTCCTGCGCAAATTCCAAAATTCGAACATCGGGGGCCGGATCTATCGCGAGCTGAAAACATGTTGATCTCGATTCTCAACCGAGAACACAGCATACCACGATGTGTTGCTACTTGCTATTGCTTCATAATTATATTTGCTGGACGCTAGTTCGAGCTCTTGCCTCAGGATGTCTGTCCTGCTTCAACAGAGTAGGCGTAGAGCTGCCATGAACTTTCTTGCTTAGTGTGAATCTTGATGATCAGTCTCCAGATAACTTGGTCAGACAATCTCTGGCAAAACTTGCCGTAGGCAAAACTCCAGATAGCTGTTTCTTCTGAACCAACTACTGCCTAAATGAGTTTATCACCCGCTACAAAATTGGTCAAGCGACCTTGGGCTCTGTGCACTGGTGCGCATTGAATCTATAACAGCTACCATCTTAAGACGCTTTTACGAAGATCAAGATTTGCTTGCGGAAAGCGTTTCTTTCCAGGGGGACGTACCAAAATGAAGACACACGAGAGAACGGAACATAAAAAAGAGGTGATCTTGAGGATTAATTCTCGACGCTGCTCATTACCCAGCTCTTCCAGAATCCAAACAGAGGAACTCATACATGCAACTCGAACTATAATGGTGCAGCTGAGGAAAGTCCAGAACCACACAGTCCTCTTCAAAGTCGTGGTCATGATCCAGCATATGCAAGAAAAATGCTTGCTGAGTGCTGCAAGTAAAACGGATTCTTGCCCGAGTTTAACTGCTGCAAGTGCCCACTGAGGAGGAAATGGGGATGCTCACTTCAAGTAAGCAATTACCATAGGCGATTCTCAATTACAGCAGAAACAACTCCTTTCAGCGTCTCCTGTAAAATTAACTAATTTAGAGGAGGCGAATATACTTTTGATCAAATTCAAATGTAAGCCATACACGAATGGACAGTACCGATGAATGATCCTTGAGACCTAGAGAAAGCAGCAATTGCCTAGACGTCCTGGAATTACTGAGCGCGCAAACATGGAAAAATGTCAGTTGGAAGAGTAATTCAGCAAAAAGAAAGTGAAGCTACCACTGTCACTGCCATGGGATCACCTACTATACTCTAAATGTGCACAGTGCTAGAACATTTGTATTAAGTCGTGCCCAGATACTTGCAGAAACAAAGACTGATATACCTAGTCGGCCTCTAACTGTGTGAGGCTATGTGGGCATAAACCAATTACCTTATATGTTCAATCAGCTGACGAGCACATGCCACCATCATTGGCTGCAAAACTTTCTTCACATCAGTGCCGAGCGAAAGCAAATTAAAAATGTGCTGCCATTATACTAACTCACCTCATCTCGCTTACCAAACACGACAGAGACGTTAAAAGTAGGATCAATTGAGACACCTTCCTCCTTCCTAAGATTGAAGAAATTGGTACAGTTAGTTGACATTCTCCTTTGGAAAAACAGCATTGGCAAGTTCTATTAATTGAATAATTTCCAGACAGATAATGCAATATCTGTTCTGTAGCATCAGTATTCTAGCTATATCTATCTCCTCCGAAGCCTGATTCTCATTCAAATCAAATATTTCAACGTTCCTAATGTTCTGCACCATTCCACGTATAAAGAACATGACCGTGAAAATGAGCTTTCAGGAAGTCCAGCAAGCACAAAGCTCGAGATACGACCAAGAGCCAAAACTTGAAACTTTCTGATTGATACAAAGGCATCCGTGTTGATAGAAAAGCATACTCGAATTTGCTTTGACTGTAGTTGATCACTCAAATGTGCTATCATCACTTCTTAATAGTTTCTTTGTGAACTATACCAGGATGCTAAACTGAAATTCCGGGAAAAGCACGCACCAAAGCTTAGCAAAATTCACCGAATTCGACACCCCCGCACGAAGAACAAGACTCAAAGATGCTAATCACGAAGTACAAATTACAACAAACAGACCTGGCGTGCAGTATTGTCCCCATCGCTCCAATTTGAGTGACAATTACCTAAAAGAATCACTCCCGTTAGAATCACCCGAGAAACAACGTCTCCGTCATCGAAACTGCAATCAGGACACATGGGAATTGGGGAGTCTCTAACTTACCATGAAATGGTCCTCGTAATTGCAAATTACGAAATCTGTCTTGTTCCCCTGCCACGAAACATGAACCAGCCAAATGAGCAACCCCAACCGTTGATAAATACCCATTTACGATTACAATCACCACGCTGACACAGCATCGAATGAGCAGAAGCGATCCAGGAATCAAACATCCCGTTCGTTCCCAAAACAACGAGCCAAATAAAAACCCATCTGGAGCTTTGGAAAGAAAAACAACTTCGCGACCAGACAGAATCCATCCAAGTCCCCAGAAGAAAAGGAAACGAGAACAACAGCCTCTTCCTCCCCGAAGAAACGTTAAAAATCGAAGGAAGTGGACTGACCTTGATATCAAGGGTGAGCGTCTTCCGGGGCACGGGAAATTCAGGCGCCGGACTACCCATACACTCTTTATTTGTGCGTCTATTATGCTTTCTCCGAAACGAAACAGGCGCAAAAAGAACAAGCGATTCAGCTTGGGAAGCACTTCGGATTCTTCCCACACGCAGCGAGAGGGGGATGGGGGAAGAAGACTACTGGGCTTCGATTCTTATGGGCCTATGAATTCATTCGTTGCGATTCGAATGGTCTAACGATGTACAAGTGAAAATGTTCGACGCTCCGCGTGGATCCGTACCACGGTCACTTAAATATCATAATTTCATTTTGATCACTTAAATATCGTGACTTCTAAAAATTCCCGCTTTGATGTCATGACTTTCAATCAGTCATTTGAGTATAATAACTTTTAAAAATCGATTGCTCGAGTGCCAGAAATTTGACGTGCCATGGCACTTGCAGTGAATGTTTTTAAAGAATAATGATTTTGCGGTGATCAATTGTTTTATATGGAATCGAAATGATTATGACGCTCAAATGCATCGGCTTACAAAAGTTATGACACTTGTGATATTCATTTCGCGCGCAAAATCAGCCATCAACTTCCATTGCCTCCTGATTCTTGCAACCTTCAATAAACCTCATGCATCCTTAGTTCAAGGCTAACTACGCACGAGAACATCATCTTGGAATTGAGTGACGAACCACAGCCAAATCGAGACGGACCATGAATCGAATGGACAACAAATGACCAATGTGCGACTTCATCCAAAGATGTCGAACCTCGAATAAGGAAATAATAGAGTGAGATTAGGTACTTCAATTCACAATACGCATCGGTATTTTTTTGTCCTATACCGTTGCCTAAACTCTACAATAATAAATATATACTTCAGAATATTGCAAATTTCAAACTCGTGTAGAACATTTGAAGCTAAACGTATTACGAATCGATGTCGATCCGGAGGAATTTGCTTTTATAATTAAGGCTAAAACCCACCCTGTTAAAGATGGTTTCCTTTGTTGTTTGGGCTACACTTGTGAGATGTTTTGATTTGGATGGAATACCATTCCCTCATGACCTAGCTTTGGTTGTCAAATTGGAGTGGAATTTGGATTTGCCCATTCCATTCCTTTTCTTTTCCAAACTTTAATATCAATAACTTCAAACTATATAAGGAGAAAAATATCAGCTATTATTAATTATTGCCTAGCAAAATTACAAGCCCCGTTCATTTATACTCTTTAAAAAAAAAAAAACGCAACCGCTTTCCTCCGGCTTTCGTTGCGAATTTTGGGATCTTTTTCGTAACTTTGCGAAATTATGAGAAAGTCCCACGTGAACTTACGCGTCATTCGACATTTGTGCGCGAATGAAAATATTTTGGATAAAGAAAAAGATTGGAAAGGAAAAAAAGAATATGCTTCCGCCAGATTATCCAGGGAAAAGCAAATGATTGAAAAACCATTCGAGTACGCCCTAAAATACTAAAATCGATAAACTATTTTGGATTAAGTTAGTTAAAATGGAAATGTCCGATTTTTCAGACACCTAAAATGTAGGTCATTTCCTCTTTCACCGACTGCTCAATTGGACTATTAACGAGATTCAAATGGTTGATGTACATGTGGGACTTTTGTCCATTGGATACATTCTATGTAAAATCACTTTATTTGGAAAATATACCGTGGACCTTATTCAAAATTAATTAGTGTGGGTCGATACATTATTAGCTATCGGGTCCATGTCTCGATGGACTAGACTAATTGGAACGCTCTATTTTTATTTTTTTTTTCGTATGCCGAAGTAAAAAAAAAAAAAACACCACATTAATTGCTCGAAAAAATGAACTTTTTCAACATCAAATTTATCGTCGCAAAACAACAAATGTCATTAAACGCTTTTGAAAACCAACAACTATGCAACAATTCCAATTGGTTTGGTTTAAGCTGAAAATCGCGTAATTGCGGTAAGTAATAAGGACGACTCACCTGATCGATTAGCACAACAAGTTGTACAGTGGAAAGCTGTTGCCAGTACGTAGTCAAAGCAATTCCATAATGCACACTATTCCATTTAGGTATTTAATCGGTCGGAGCAACCTTTCATTTTTTCTACTTTCGGCACTTAATCTCGCCTTTCGGGTTTTATCGAACGAGTCCGCGGACCAATTCCGGTAGACTGGAAAAGAGAAACGCATAGATAGGAGGGCGGGAGCGGCTATGACCCATCCGGCCGCCTCACGGAGGGCTAAATGCAAATTGCTCGGAGGCTTGTCTTTAACGATCCCTTATCCATCCAAACGCCTCTTGCGTCCGGGGGAAACACGTGAAGAAGAATCTCCCGCTCACGAAGTGGATCGAGAAGGCCCTTCCTTGGTGGCCACATGACGAGAGCGAACACGGTAAGGTAGGTTCATTGCTCGGCGTCGATTCAGTTGAGCCACGTCTCGCTCGTCAAGGTCCCGCACGGATTTGCAATTGACCCGCATCCATTGCCACCTATTTCTTGAGCAGAATGTTTTTGCTCAGAGACTCGTGGAGGGCCCCGGCCACGGACAAAGGGAAAAATCAGATGCGGCGGCGGAATTCGAAGATTTTAAGCAAGGTGAGCGGTTCTCGATCTGATCAGGCTCCCCTTAAGAACCGGATCGGTTCGGTGATGCTGGTTCCCAATTTTCGAAATCGGGAACCGAACCGCTGATTCGATCCGATTTTCGGGCGATCAAATGGAGTCAAGCAAATATTACCATGACCATTATTTTCGAAGAATTGATTTTAAAACAGTAGATTCTTAAAAAAAAAGTGAGATGACAGAATTTCGAGTACAATCTAGTAACACGTAGCATTCAACATTGTTGGGTGGAGTCATGGCAACATAAGCCACAAAATAAACTTGTGGTCCAAATCTCAACTGTATGACCCTGTGAATTCAAAAAATAAATAAATTAAAATCGATCGGTCTAGTCCGAGTGGTCTGGTCCTATACCTTTGGAATCAGAAACCGGACCGTCACCCTCTGAAATCGGGAATCGAACCACTGATCCAGTCTGGTCTGGATTGTTCTCGATCCAATCGATCCGAATTGTTTACCCCTACTTTTAAGTTAATCACAATGCCTTTCGGGAAAAATTGTCCTAAAAAAATTTTGAACTCGCTGCACTTTTACCAAATCCATCCTAAACTTTTTTAGTTTTATCTATCGAGTCATGAACCTTTTTATGTTTCTCCAATTGAGTTCTTTCGATAAATTTTAGTTAAAAATCGTTGACATGAACGATGGTCGTCTTATGTGGCACAACCGCCGCTCACGCAACTCTTTCTATCAGGAAGACTCGCTGATTCTTTTTTTTTTTGGGTTCTATCATACCTTGTATTACTTGAGTCACACTGTATGCGCTATGTGCAAGTTGTGAAACTCTACTCGCTCCTCACGTGTCCCCACCCCACTCCCCCCAAATCCCATCTTCCTCTTCTTGAATGGAAATCGGAAAGAATGGCCACAGGGGCAATCTCCTAGTGATTAAAGCGTCGCTTATTCAAAATGTTGATTATTTAGTACCCCTTTTTATTTTAAAGAAGTGAGCGTCCGTAGGAGCGGCAGGATGTTTTCCTCCACCAGTTATCTGACGATGGTTGATGGAGGGAATAAGGAAAAAAATTTAAAAAAAAAGCAAGAAAAGAAAAGAAAAAAGTATAAAAGAAAAATAATAAAATAAAATAAACAATAAAAAAATAATATTAAAATTATCCATTTTAGCACCTAACTGATGGTTGCTTACTAAGTGATTTATGATCAAAATTAGTCGGGTAGGCTCAAATGTCAAAACATAAAAATATTTAAAATTTAATTAATAAGATTAAAAGGCTTCGACAATTTTCCCGGGACGCGTGGATTCCGAGCCGGCGACGGACTAGCCGCTGCAATGAAAACCGAAATTCGTGAGAGGATCCGTGAAGGAATTTTATGGTTGTCCTAGAGAGAGAGAGAGACGGGTAGGTTTGCTCCGCGGCCTAAAAGGTGGCCAAGTATACTCCTTAACATCCACTACCACTAGTCGGTCAGACTTGACTTGTACCACCACTGTTCATCTTGGACCGTCCGATAACATGAGTCACGTCCTATGGCCCGACATTATATTCATTGTGTGATTGGGCAATTTGGCTAAGAAAAGACTCCTCGAATAAAAGGCGGAATAAAAGGCCATGAACAAACAGAAGACCCCCCTCGGCATACGTTAGTAATAATACACGATCGTGCGCGTGCCGCTTGTCACTGGGTCGGAGTGTTACCCAGTCGAAATTTTACTTTCACCTTGACGCGTCACTTGACTTGACCCTTTTACTCGTCCCTCCTTTTTGGTCCTGCGTGCCGTGTTCATTCCGATTGTGCGAAAGGCCGAAGCAAATTAGGCACGGTGCAATTAAAGGGGGCGGTCCTTGAGATCTGCTAAACCTTACTAGACAAGATATAGAATGTGTTTATCCGGGCGTGATTCGATGAAGAAGCTAAGACTGCGTATGGATCGTAATCAGAGAAATTATTTCTGTTTCAAAAGTGTTCCGGGAACAATTTTGGAATAGAAACGCTTATGGTTAAAAAATATTTCAAAAATATTTCGTAGAATACTTTTGTGCCAAGGAACATTTTTCAAAAAATAAAAAAAAATTTGCTTCTGAATTTTGAAACACTTTTGGAATCGCTATCCATCGCCACCCACCGTCACTGATTTAACTGTCAATCGTCGGTTGCCAGCCGCCGGCCGCCGGCCGCCGCAGCCAGTTGCGGGCTGCGAAAAAAGTATTTTTTTTAACTTATCAAACGCATTTTTGATTCAAAAAATTGTAGTCGGAAATAAAAATACAAAAAAATATTTCTATTCAAAAAATGCTTTCAGTAACAGAAAATGCTATCGTGCCCAATCTAAAAAATTGCTCCCCACAGGCGGGTTTCGTGCTGTAACGTCGTGACTTAAAATTAACTAAGACATCTAATCATCACTAGAAGGATTATTGAGCCATGCATGGCCCGTCATCGGATTTTTTTTCGGAGCCTTGCACGTTTTTATGGAATTCTCCCAAGTTCCGACCGAGGTTTATATTTATTTATTTTTTTCAGACGATTTCCGCAATAGAAATCGTTAGGAAGCATGATTTAAAAAAAAAGGGGGGACATTGGCGATAATTATTTTTTTTATGACAAAGAAATATATGTATTGAAGTAAAATAGTCATATTATCACATGGAAAAGAAGATTACTGATCACTACAGAGATCTTAGGGTGATCAACCTTAAAACTCGATCACATGGATGATGCTTGCGACTAAGTTTAGAAAATATATTGGAGTTTTCTTCTCTTTCTTTTTTTAAATTAAAGAAATATCGCCATTTATTAACTCTGGTCGAACAATGATTGTGATCTTTAAACCCCGATTCTTTCGTAAAAAAAAAAGAACAATAATTTGAGTAATATTTATTTGTATTGTTCGAATTTAATGATCAATGATTAACGTTTTCATTATTCATGAAAATATTCGATTCTTAAAATGATTGATTATATTGATTGAAATAAATAATTAATAAAAAAATATTTTCATCAGGACAATAATTTATGTCCAACAATTCACGAGAAAAATATAAATATTCATCGTTTGTTTTTTTTTTTCAATAAAAAAGTGCAAGCGATTATTTTTCTTTCGAGTCATGCGATATTCGTGACAGGACACTTCCGAGCACACGGCCACGTCACGTCAACGCAGCCTCTCGAGTCTCAACTAACCGGGGGACGCCGGGGGCGCGCGTGAGTAGCTCTCCCCCCTCGTGCGTACTGGCCCTTCAACACGTGGGACAGATAAGCCCCCAACACCACTTCAGTTCACCGCTACTTACCGGCTCCCTTCCACGAGAGGCGAGCCGAGCCGAGCCGAGCCGAGCAGGTGACTATGCAAGTGATTAAAATAGGACAATAAAAGGGAGCAACAGAACGGAGGAGCAAATGGAAGGGGGACGTCGTTTTTGCATGACAGCGACAGAAAGGCCAGTACATATCTCCAAGTTCGGGGCCCTTCCGTTTCGTTTCGTCGGATATTATCAACCGCCCCCCTCCCAAGGACGACGACGACGACGAAGAAGAAGAAGAGAGAAAACCGCACTGCTCGGTCTCTGGGTGTCACACGTTCCTTCGGTCGTTACCGCCACTGGTGTTCATATCCCTCGGGACCGATAGGGTCGAGGTTTTTTTCCTTTTCCCCCGGGTCGAGAAGCGGCATGGGGATCGTCCGGTCGGAGGAGAGGCAGAGATCGGAGATGGAGGAGCTCCGCCGCATGCTGCTGGCGTGCGCCGCCGTCCACCGGAGGAAGGACGACGACGGGCTCGGTGCTCCTCTCAGGGCCGCGGCTAGGGACGACGAGGACGGGGGCGAGAGGACGGTGTGCGTCACCAGCGGGGTGTCATTCTTGGGGCGGGCCATCGTGAACCGGCTCCTGCTCCGCGGGTACTCCGTTCGGATCCTGGTCGACAACGAAGGTACGCCGATCTGCACGCTGACGCAAGCACGGAACGTTCTTTTCCTCCGAAACTTGTCTCATTGATCCTCTCCCCTCTTATCTCGGCAATAGATTTTTTTTGCTTCCGTCCATTTTTTTGATCCTTCGGCTTTTGGATGAAGTCGCCGTAACGTAGCACTAGCAGGCTAGCAGCAGACAGAACGAAAACCCGAAACGTAGAAGATGAGTCCCACGGGGTAATTGATTGATAGTTAGTGGAACCAAAACGACCTCGTGTTGGAGGGATGCCACGTAGATATTTTTCGTTGTTTGGCTTCAAGCGCTTATGCGAGCGACGCAATGGTGGAAAACACTAAAGGGGATATTAAATGCAAAGCAAATTTTCCGGCCCATTTGCTTAGAAAAAGGTATCCGATGTTAAGAGATTTTGTAAGTGCTCAATTACAAAATCTGGCGTGACGACGTTATTTTTTCTAGTCCGTGTGATGATATTTGATCTACGATGGGGCCAAGATGGCTCAATCCTTTTGTTTTCCATTGTTTTTGGATGGCAAGTTGAAGATGGGTTTAAGCTAGGGAGGGTAGAAAATCACGTCAAGCACGGATTTTGTTTTGCACACTTCAGTTCAGTATGTAACCCTCAAAGATGGGCCCCCCCCAAAGAAAAACAAAAATTAAAGTTGTTTCTCCCTCGCAGGTCAATGCGCAATAATTCGTATTAAGTAGGGAATTAAGTAATCAAACGACGGAAGTCCACCGGCGGTCATGGTGGATCCGTCTGTGCTGCCGTGATACCCCACCCACTCAGAATTTTACTCGGATCGACGTCACCGTGCCACTTTTTCTTAAAATTAACTGATTGTGATTGGGCGTCGTGGCGTAGGTTTGACCCCTTTTTTCTTTTTGCCCTCAGAGGACATGGAGAAGCTGAGGGAGATGAAGATTTCGGGAGAGATGGGGAGCGCCGCCCGGAGCAATTTCAGCGCGGCGGTGGCGAAGCTGGGCGACGTGCAGAGCCTGTGTGAAGCGTTCGAAGGGTGTGCTGGGGTCTTCCACACCGCGGCATTCGCCGATCCGGCCGGGCTCTCTGGCTACACCGTGAGTGGTTCATGCTATACCCTTCCTTTCTCCTCGTTGCACCGGTATCTGCTGTTCTGGATGGTGCCGTTAGGAGAAGGTCTCGTACAATAATTCTGTATGATAAGTAGCTCATGGCATGTCGAATCGGTGCATGTCGATATAGTCCTAGAACGCGGAAGCTTCCCCTTGTGTTCGAATGGTTTCACACGGTTCGCTCCACATTTGTGGAAAAAACACACCCACCAGCCCAGCCTATCACGTAGGGTCGGTTAGAGCTAAACGAGAGTCTGGGGTCCTCTGTCATCCGACTACTCGCATCAATGTCTGCATAGAAGGCAAGTCTGCTACTTATGGCTATAGAGCCTCTGTCTCCGCCTATCCTTTGAAGTCGTGAAGGACATTCCGCAGCGTAGGCTCGGATCGATCATTTTCGGTTTAATCGGAGCGCTTGGTAGCTCCTGAAACGTCTTCCTGATTCGGTAGAATTAGGCGACCTTCTCAAACATCGGAAGAAGGGGTGGGTTAGGTAGATGGATCGATCTCCCGGTCCAGACATTAGAGGGTAGTGTTTCGCTAACCAGTCAATTTTCTCGAGTATTTGTTGTGCATGTAAATGCTGGCCGATAATTGTGGTTTTCATGGTGATCGACTGACTTAGATGTGGATTGACATGTCGTTGTTGCAGAAAGCGATGGCGCAGATCGAAGTGAAGGCAAGCGAGAGCGTGATGGAGGCGTGCACGAGGACTCCGTCGGTGAGGAAGTGCGTCCTCACGTCATCACTCCTGGCCTGCGTATGGCGAGACCACGACCGGGATCACCTCCCCCGCGTGATAGGCCACGATTGCTGGAGCGACGAAACCTTGTGCACCGGCAAGAAGGTAATGGCGAGACCAACATAACTTTTTTTCCTGGAAAACGTTCTAATTGAAGAAAAGTCTATGAAGTTTCTGATATGCTTCTTGATGCCACAGCTATGGTATGCTCTGGGCAAGCTCAAGGCTGAGAAAGTTGCTTGGGAAATAGCAGAAGATACAGGGTTGAAGCTGGCCACGATCTGCCCTGCTCTCATCACCGGCCCTCAGTTCATCAGCAGAAATCCAACCGCTACAATTGCATATATTAAGGGTACAGCAACATCACATGCCCTCCAATTTTTCACGGTCCATCATCATCTAGCGTTCAAATTGACGTCCATCTCAAGCTGAAGGCTTTTTTTTTTTTTTTTTTGCCTTGAGTTCAGGGGCCAAGGAAATGTACTGGGACGGGTTGCTAGCCACGGTGGACGTGACGAGGCTGGCGGATGCTCACGTGCTCGTGTTCGAGGCCATGGTCAAGACCGCATCGGGGAGGTACATCTGCTTCGACCGTGTGATCAGCGGCGAAGACGCCGCGGCAAGGCTGGCAGGAGAAATGGGGATGCCGGCGGATAAGATCTGCGGGGAAGGAGAAGGCGAATCCACCGTGTGGCGAGCGCGGCGGCCGAGGTTCGAATTGTCGAATCAGAAGCTTTCTTGCCTCATGTCGAGATCGCTGCGGCCGTGTTACGATGAGTCGAGGGCAATCTGATTTTGGTCCCTACTGCAATGTCGCTTGTTTACCACGTCATGTCCATGTAAAGGCTGAGAACGATGCAGATGAATATGAATTTTGCGGTCGGATGCTTAGAAACTTCAAGAGGCCTCGTCTCTTGGGAAAGCCGACAGAGATCAAATGACCAAACATTAACTGCATGAATAACCCGGAATGCCAAGAAAAAGACGACCCGCTGTACATTTCCACCGTCTTACGAGTTACGACGGTGAAAATCAAATGGGCACTTTTGAATGCGAGTCCTGAAAGTGTGTCGATTAAGAGAAGCACGTAAAACACTCGAAAATCAAATGGGCATATGACGCAGAGAGAAGCAAATTTGAAAAATAAATGATAATGTGCAGATTATAAAGATGAACGTACTATATGTAGAGGTAGAACTCCTTTAGCATCAGAATAACTATAGATAACATAATCTAAATCATATCTAACATATACTAATGCAATTTGAATCAAATATTAAAGATAATCAGAATATTGAAAATTTCATAAATTAGAAAACTGCCCAAAAAGTTATCTAAATGTCAAAATCCATCGTATCTCATGGCAAAACGGTGACTTTGAATCAGACAGCCATTTCACTTCAACCGACCAGTTTTGAGCGCGATACGAGATTGTTTGACCCAAGATCCGAAATTACCAACGAAATCGTGCTGGCTTTTGACGATCCATTTTGACGAGATAATCACATGCTAGTTGTTTTACATCATTCCCCTCCTCTTCAGAATAACTCGTCATCGAGTTGTCATCAGCATAAAGCGGAATGTCGGGAGGATCATACCCGAACAGGTCTATCACATTGAAGGTTGGAGATATGTTCAAATCTGCAGGGAGATCAACAACATAGGCATTGCCATTAATCTTTTTCAGAATGCGGCACGGACCAATATTCTTATGCTTCAACTTATTATAAGTGCCCACAGGAAATTGCTCCTTGAGTAGTAACACCATCACGTCATCACCTTCTGCAAAAATCTTGGAACGATGCCATTTATTAGCAGCATCCTTGTATTTCGAATTTGAAGCAGCAAGTTGTTGCACCACATCGGCTTGAACTTCTATAATTTTCGTCGCGAGATTTTCGGCCGCGACATTTTAACCGGGGATCTTTTGCAAGGAAACTAAATCAAAAGTATGCTGTGGAGTCTGCCCGTAGATAGCTTCAAAAGGAGACTTACTAGTCGAATGATTGACAGTGTTGTTGAAGGCAAACTTAGTAGGAGCAATATAACGATCCCACTGCTTGGGCATGTCGCTACAGAGATAGCAAATAATATCAGCCATGGTACGATTGACAACTTATGCCTGACCATTAGTCTGCGGATGGAAAGAACTGTTTTACTATAAATCAGTGCCAAATAAATGTTATAGAGTATGCCAAAAGTAGCTCATGAACTTGGTGTCACGATCAGATGTGATCGTCTTAGGCATACCATGTAATCGGACTACTTCACGAAAGAATAAGCTCGCCACATGGGAAGCATCCAAAGTCTTCTTACAGGGGATGAAATGTGTCATCTTTGAAAATCTGTTAACCACCACAAAAGCAGAGTCTAAACTGGTTGTGTTCGGGGAAGTCCCAACACAAAATCCATGGAAATATCTATCCAAGGGCCAGTAAGAATAGGCAGAGAAGTATATAACCCGGTATTCTAAGAATGACCCTTAGCAGTCTGACAAGTATAACATTTATTAACGAAAAGCCCTACATCCCTCTTCAATTGGGGGCAATAGTACCTATCCTGAACCAATGCTATAGTTTTGTCATGACCCAAGTGTTCACCCAAGGTACTACCATGAAGTTCGGAAATGAGCTGCTCATGCAATGATCCACGAGGAATACACAATCTGTTCCCAAAGAATAGGAATTGGTCTTGAAGAATCATATATCCATTAAAGCCTGTTTGTGAACACTTCTCCCATATATCACCAAAATCATCATCATCAGCATAGAGAGTACAAAGATGATCGAAACCAACAACATCATTGCGCATGGTAACTAATGTTTCAACACGACGACTAAGGGCATTTGCGACTTTATTCAAGTGTCCCGCCTTATGACGAAGCACAAAATTAAACTGCTCCAAAAAGGAAACCCACCTCGCATGCATCCTATTTAGATGTTTTTGGCTCTTTATATACTTAAGAGCTTGATAATCTGTATTCAGTATAAACTCTTGCTGATAGAGATACGGCTGCCAATGCTTAATAGATCGCACTACAGCATAATACTCTTGCTCATTCGTAGACCATCGCCTGCGAACATCATTGAAAATAGGCAATAGGCATACCTTCTTGGGAAAGAATAGCACCAATACCTATTCCAGAAGCATCGTAGTCCAACTCGAACACTTTCTCAAAGTCAGAGAGCATCAATACTGGAGCAGTGGAGAGCTTTTCTTTGATGAGCTTGAAATTGGCTTCAGCTTCAACACCACAACGAAAATTTCCTTTCTTCAAACAATCAGTGATTGTGGCCATAATAGTGCTGAAATTCTTGATAAATCGCCGATAGAATATAGAAAGGCCATGGAAACTACGAGCCTCACCAACATTGGGGTACTGGACAACTGCGGATTGCAGCCACCTTTTCTGCATCCACACGAAGTCCATTTGCTCCAACAACAAAGCCTAGGAAAAGAAGCCGTTCTATCATGAAACTACACTTCTTCAGATTTATAAATAACTTGTTCGATTGCAAGGCCAGCAGGACATCTTTCAAGTGCTTCATGTGCTGCCGATCATCTGGACTATATATGAGAATGTCATCAAAGAAAACTACCACAAACTTGCCAATGAAAGGTTTAAGAATCCGAGTCATCAAACGCATGAAAGTGCTACGTGCGTTAGTAAGGCCGAACGGCATAACAATCCATTCATACAACTCGCACTTATCTTGAAAGCCGTTTTCCACTCATCACTTGGACGGATGCGAACTTGGTGGTATCCGTTACGCAGATCGATCTTCGTAAAGACTCTTGATCTAGCAAGTCCATCTAGCATATCATCCAGTCGGGGAATTGGGAATCTGTACTTGATGGTAATCCGGTTGATGGCACGACTATCAACACACATTTGCATACTTCCATCTTTCTTTGACGTGAGAAGCGCAAGAACAACACAAGGGCTTTTGCTCTCGCGTAAGAATCCCTTTCTAAGGAGCTCTCCCACCTGATCTTGTAAAATTTGGTTCTCCTTCGGATTCATCCGATAATGTGGCAAGTTAGGGAGACTGGCACCTCGAAGAAAATCAAGCTCATGCTGGATATCCCTCAAATGAGGTAATCCGTCAGGTAATTTTTCTGGCATTACATCACTAAAAGTCTTCAGCAAGGGCTTAAGAACATCAGAAATACTAATCACAGCTTGCTGATCTCCCTTTTCCACAATTATATATATTCCCTCACATTTACGAACATTTAACATAACATCGGTGATTTGCTTCTTTAGAATCTAGGGAGGGCTACTCTTAGGTTTCAAAGTAATTTTAATCTTTTTCACACAAAAGAGTAAATATTCTCCCTAACTCGATGAGTGATATCTACATCATACTGTCAAGGTTGCCCTAATAACACATGGCATGCATCCATCTCCACGACATCATAGACGATAATATCCCGATATGATTTTTCAATTGAAATAGGTAGGCGACATAACTGAGTTACCTTAAGTTATGCTCCTTTACAAATCCACCCAATCGTATAGGGTGCGGGATGCGACTTTGTCTTCAAGTGCAAGTGATCCATCGAGCCTTTGATACTATATTTTCGTAACTTCCGCTATCAATGATGACATCGCATACTTTGCCGTTGACAGTACAACAAGCATGAAAGAGTTGATTTCGCTAGGTGTCTTCTATCTACGGAGCAAGTAATAAACGTCGGACAACATAATTGACTTGCTCACCCACTTCATCATCTACTTCTTCCTCATCCATCCACTCTTCCTCTTAAGCTTCATCATCATGCTCAACAATATTAGTCATCCTCCGTCGTGGACAATCGTTAGAACAATGGCCCAACTCATTGCACTTATAACATTTAATCGGTTGAGGTTTGTCATATGGATTTTGTGCACTCGGATTAGGCGTACGAGTGTTTGATGCCATCGGTTCTTTAGACACTCCTGCGGTACTCTCCAAATTTCGGTTCGTATATGTTGGCACCTAAATTTTAATCATATTTTATTTCATTTTTTATTTCCAAAATTAATTAAAAATAGCCAAAAAAATCATAAAATTGCAAAATCAATTTTGGAGGCCTTGACCTAGCCTTGAGATTCAACTTTTGAACAAAAAATATTTTTTGTAATTTTTATTATTTTTATGAATTTATTTAAATATAAAAAGACCCATAAAATCGGAAAAATACCATTCGTGGTCAGAAAAATACACAAAAATAGTCAATAATTTTATTTTAATTCCCTCTTCAAGTTGGTATTTTTAAATCTTGAAAATTTGACTCGGGCCGCTATGTTCCTTCATAAACATAAACCCGAATCGGGCATGAAAAATCCCTTTTGAGTCTTTTAATCTCCAATTTTTTCTTTCAATAAGCCATGACATTGACATCAAGAACCTTGAAGTGAAATTGTATCGATTTACCTTTCAATTTGATCAATTTTAACCAAAAGGGCTTAATTGCATAATTTTCTTTCAATTTAGTCTCAAGTTTTGCGAATCTCAAAATTAAATTCTCTCTAGGGACATTCATGAAAAAAAAACACCTCTACAATATAGTTTTCATCATCCTGAACTCGTTGGTGGCCTCAATTTGGGTTGATTCGATCATTTAGGCACTTTATTAAGCATAGATTATTTTCAGATCCTAAATGAAATTTGGGGTTTTCGTTAAATTCGAATTCATTTGTTTGTGAAAATACCCATTTTAGATGGAAAACATGTTGATGAGTCCGATTTTGGCGTCAATTTCATGAAAATTGGTCAATTTGTGACTCAATTAGGCGAAAATTTAGAGTCGGGTTGGTCGGGTCGAACTCGACCCAGCCCGTCCGAAACGTGTCTGCAACAACGTTGCAGACCAGGTACAGTAAGGCAGGGGAGGATGGCAAAAATGGCAGAGGAGGAGCAACGGTCGATTCTGACCAAAACTGAGCGGAGGCAGGCTCTTTTTCAAGCTGAAGGGAGTGCGTGATTGTTCTTGAACGATCCCCGACGCCTTCGGTTATAAGGTTCGGCCGGAGATAGAGAGAGGGGGGAGAAAAGCATTCCCGATTTTTTTAAAGAAAAAAACAGGGGGGGAGAGAGAGAGATCCGAGATTTTAGAGAGGTTCGGGCGAAGATAGAATGCGGTTTCGACGTCTACGGAGAGCCTCTAGGGTCCAAGACACTTGAAGCATCGCCGTCGAAGCCCCCAGCCGCCGGCGACCCTCATTCAAGATCGATTTTTCCTTCCCCTGTTTTATGCCCTGTTTTTGCTTACTGTGAGTTTCTTTCTCAGGTTAATTTCCGACAAAATCGGACCGAACCGACCGCAAACCGACGTTAGTTTAGGCCTCCATAATGATTCTTGGATGTTAGTTTACCTTGGTTTAGCCTGTGTTCCCCTCGTTTCTCGCTTGAATACCAATTTTTCGACGCACGCCAACTGTTTGACGAAAGGTCGCCGGAGTTGTTTATGCGTTTTAATATTCGGTTGTGCTCCGCCAGAGTCGTTTAGCCCATTTTCTATCCTGCATTATGTCCTAGGACCAAGGTTAAGCCTATGTATATCTTTGGTTTGCATCGAACCTTGCCGAAAATGCTTGGCTGGAGCTTCCCGGGGCAAACCCGAGTTGAGACTCGATCCGGCGCGAATGGAGGTCGCCGAGCTCTAAGAAGAGTTCAGGTAAGTCTCTAAACCTTGCTTGGATGCTATTTGAATGCTTAGAATCGAGTTTAGTCATAGAAAATTTTTCCCAAAAATCTTCGCCAGAATTGACATTGTTTGTGGCCGGCCGGGGTGTTTTGAATGCCGTTTATCACAGTTTTCATGTGGAATAGATTCCTGTGTCGATGAGGGATCATTTGGATGAATTTGGGCAAAAGTTTCGCAAATTTTGGGCTCGATCACGATTTTTCGGCAAAGATTCCGGTGAACTCGCCGGTCATCCTCTCCGGCGAAGGGTGTTGACCGGTCAAAGGTTGACCGATCAGTGCTGACGTGGCGCGCCACGTAGGCGGCCACGTCGGCGGGTGGGGTCGGCGGTTTTAAGAAAATAAAAATCTAGATCGGACGGTCAGGGTTTTGCCACGTGTCGCGATCTAGGATTCTCAAACAAATTTATATAATTTTTTTAGAATATTAAAGGATTTTCAAATTTTTTTTAAAAAAATAAAATAAAATCAATCGGACGGTCAGAATGGCGCCAAGTGACACTCGGAAATCCGTCGGATCTAGGATTTTAGTACCATCAATTAAACCTAGATTGGACGCACCGGGAGAAGCCACATGCTGCGTTCTAGAGTGTCCGATCGAGGATTTTCATAATTATACAAAAAAATGCGCCGGATCGGACGGTCATGAGTTTGCCACGTGTCACGATCCGATCTTTTCAAAATAAAGAAGAAGAAGTATATTTTCTATATTTAATTCGAAAAAAAACAAAAAAGATCCGGCGGTTGAGAAAAGGTCATATGGCACATTATGGGACGTCCGATTGAGGATTTTCGGATATTAATAAAAATGGTTAAAAAATAAAATAGAAAATTTTCAAAAATACAAAACGACGTCGTTTAGATCGGTTTCCGACCCGTGTGGTCGGGTTGGGCGCCTGAGGGGCGCGGGCCGGGTTTGACTCGATTCGGAAAATATTTTTAATAATAAATAAATAATAAAATAATAAAATTAAATTCAAAAATTAAATTAAAAAATGGAAAAATCATGAAAAATGAAAGAAAATTCAGAAAAATTGAACAAATTCAGAAAATAGGAAATGACCACAATCAACTGGCCATGGCCTATTTTGGGTCTTTCAAACCCCGACTTTTCGAAATGACCATTTTGCCCTTTTGGCAAATCGTTTTCCAAAAATTGAAGAAATTGAGAAAATTTCAAAAATTTTCAGAAAATAGGAAATGACCACAATCAACTGGTCATGACTTATTTTGGGTGTTTAGAAACTCAATCCTTTCGAAAATAACGATTTTGCCCTTTGGGTAAATCGTTTTCCTAAAATTCTAGAAAAATCCCAAAAAAAAAGAAAAAAGAAAAAAGAAAATGGCCACGGCTAACTAGCTATTGACTATTTTGGATAATTCGACAGCCGAACCTAACAAAAATGACGATTTCGTCATTCGGACGAATTGTCACCAAGTCTTCTCATTTTACCCCTAACCCTAAATCACACATTCTCTAAGCCTTTAGGGCTTTACTAAGAGACCCTTGACTTGAACTAATGTGCATTAACGTAGTTTATTTATGCACTTGATTGCGCTATCATCATATTGATTGTGGCTGATAGTACTAGTCTTTCAATCTGCATGAAACCCCTGAATCAGACTTACCTCATCCAAATTTGCGCATGTATGAAATCTTAGTTGGGAAAATCATTCACGTTAGGAACCGAAAGGGCGTTGGTAATGATAGTAACGTAATCAAGTCTCCGAACCCAAAATTTTTGGTTTCGAAGAACTAATCGATCTCTCCCAATCGATTAGTGATGTTTCTAATATGCCTTCCAAGAAGGATCGGTAGCGACTCCAAATGCATGTACACATAGCACATGCCACCGCGACCACACCAAGGTCGAATTTGATCAACTGTTATCATTGAAAAACCCCTTCAAATTCACTCCTGTTGCGATTTGGTATGGGTCTAGGAGGGCTCGCACCGATCAAGGCCCGCGATCTACGTTTCAGAGTGGGGGTCCAATCGGTAATCCATTAACCCATCGAAAAAAAAAGAGTCGCGACAGACTGGCGACTTCGCTGGGGATTTTAACCCTAGAATCTCAGGTTCTAGACCTCAAGTGGACTTAGGCCGTCATCAAAACGTTGAATGATTTTTCTGACATGTTTTCTATAGGCGCTCTGGAAGGTGAGGTAAGTTCGCTTACGATAGGTGTTAAATATTTTTGCAGATTGGAGTGATAAGGGGAGTCGTTTGTGATTAACATTGTCTTATGCAGGTTGGGTGTAGGAATGTATGTTATGTGGATGATTTGAAGCACTGACTTATATGTACACTGTTGTGCATGATTCAATTGCATATTTTAGGATCACGACACTTTGCACAAAGCACCCAAACCCAGGCCGCGAAATCACCTTTTTGGGTAACCATAGATAGGGAATCGATATGCGAGGCTCTAGCGTGGATTTGCGTTTGGGTTGACTATATTTGATCATGCTCACTATTCAATTGATTCTTTTATTTATTTGTTGTGGATTGCGCTTATGGACGATTTTATTGACTCGAATAGTGGGAAGCCGTTAGGTTCCACACTTGAGCCATTTTGATTTCTAGAGTCAAGCCTTACTTGTCTCATGCGCATGTGGGTGGATGGTTGGTATACCTAAAACCTAAATTCATTAGGTGCCACTTATGGTAAGGTCCTTCCATTTCTATTTGATTTACTTATAATCTTTCATTTTGCACAACATACTGCATTCATCAAGTCCGATGGTTGAGTCCAATTCTATTTTTAGGCTATGGGAAGGGTAGAGATGACATCTCCAGGTCGGTCCAAGATCCCAGAGGTGTTCGACTACAAGAGCGTGTCATCTGCCATCGAGCTACTGATACATTCAACGGATTCCACTCCTTCCGATTTGTCCAAGGAAGAGTACTCACTAGACAGAAGCTCATCCGAGGAACGTACTGTTTCTACACCAAGTCTGCCGAGTGACTCGAGCATAAGCACAAACATGAGCACAAAATGGAGAGAATGATGAACCTTTACCGAAAGCAGAAGAAGGCATTTCGCAGTGCGAAAACCAATCTAAGACCCACTTCTAGAAGTCATCGAGATTTCATCAGACGAAGAAGACTTTCCTAGGAATCAATCGTCCCCTACGACCCCCATCAAGATTTCGTTTAACGAGGATAAAGACCGGAATAGCCAGACCAAGGACGACAAGCACCATCTTCTGAAGACCCGACCTGGGGCATCTCCTTCGGTACTTTAGGGCCCCATTTCAATCGTCATTCTTTTGGGTCATGGAGTCTGTAAGGAGCATCCGTATGTGGGTCTCCCCTACCTTCTGCACTTTAATTTCTAAATCGTGTCTAGGCGTCATGACATTGGAACGCGACACTAGAATTTCTCTCAACCATTCAGGTTTTCCAGTTCAATTGCATGTCGCACCCAGATGAAATCTGCATTAGAACTTGCACTTGACGTGTCCAACACAAGTACAAGAATCTAATCCTCATTTCATGGTGCGTGAGACAAGAAATTGAACCAGTATACACCCATGCACAAGCATATCATCTGCATTGCATCGTTATTTCTGTCCAATTCATTATACACTTTAGTGGAACCCGGGTTGGAACCCTCATTCGATGTTCCCCTTAATCAAATGAGGGAACCTAACCCTCGTGACATTAAGAGTAAATAATGAGTTGAACGAACCTAATGACTGAATGATCCATGGTAATTAATTTGGGGCGACATTTTCATATTTTAGACTTGATGAGAAAAGACGACATCCAGATCATTCCGGTCCCGCATAGAGAGTTATTGATTTGGTGGGGACGCCTCAATGAGACCAATAAGACTTACGTCAAGCAGAGGCTGGGGCACCTTGTAGACCTTCTAAAGGTCAAATATCAACCCGCGCTTATACAAGTAATGGCGCAATTCTGGGATCCAACCACGCTGACCTTCAGTTTTAAGGGCCTGGAGACTACGCCCACATTGGAGGAGTACACGACCGTCATTGGAGTTAAGTTCAAGGGCCAGTTAATCCAACCTCCTTTGGGCCTCGACCCATCGAAGCTACTCTCCAAATTTCTTCACCTCAAGATTTCTGAAATTGAAAAAATCTTTAAAGCCCACTCTGGTAGGTTTCCATTCTCATTCCTATTTGACAACTACTCTAACCTATCTGTCGACACCGGTCATAGGGCTGAGAAGGTTTTAATCCAAGCTTTCTTTGGATTCATTCTATTTCCCATCTCCAGGGCCACATTCAATCCCCTCATCGTCCACATAGTTCAACAGGCATGTGATCAGCTGGATTATTCCTATATAATCCTCGAGGAGATCTTTCTATCCCTAAATAGCTACAAAATCGCCCTCCGCCAATTTAAGTACGCTCGAAAAATCATTTTCCAAGCCTCCAATAGTCTTCTCTTCAAGTGGATCACTTCTTATCTTAAAAGCCTCAATTTCCACACGAGCTGCTACGAAATCGACGAGGATGTCCACCCCATCAGATCATTCCTCAAGTGCCAGTCACTCATTACCGATCGTTCTTTCAACGATTGGCGCAAACTCTTGGAAAAGCTAAAGCCTGAACAGCTCCGATGGCATTTGACACTGCCGAAGATGTGCAAAGCTAGCATCACTACCAAGGATGGAGGGTCGATTCCACTCTAGGGATTTATCGGAGTCGTGTCATACTACCCGATCAGAGTCGTTAAACAGTTTGGCATGCTACAAGAAATTCCTCCTCAAAGCCCTCCAGACGAGTTAACTTTTGACGTTCCCCAAAGGTTGATCACTAAGAAGGCTAGGGTGCGCCTCCAGGCTATTGTTGATGACATAGAATAGGCACTGAAGGACTTTCCCCCTCAGGATGTGGAGTAGCCAGATCATATGAGCTCTGAGATGGATATCTATCGGGCCTCAGAAGAGTATATCCGAGCTTTCAAGAAGATTCGCCCAACCCCCGTAGAGCCGTATGTCCCAGAGTATGTAGTCCCGTATGTGCTAGGAGTGAAGCCGTACATACCGAAAGATGTAGGACCATCCGCCTATCGTGAAGACGAAGAGACCTACGATTGAAGACTGCACTTTCTTGATAATGGTGGAGGATGATGGAGAACGGACATCCAAATATGAAGAATGAGACTTCCCATCGAGTTTAGAATATCGGAGCATTTTCATATCGCACTTTAATCAAACTCTTTCGAGAGCTTTTTAGTTATAATGAACACTCTTAATTTATGCATTATCCATGCATCTTTTCAAAACCCTCATCGTAATTATCATGAATTACTCCTTGCTTAACAGCATGCTTGTCCGCATAGACAACATAAAAAGCATGGGGCAAGGAAACATACTCATGGCTAGACTATCGTCCATGTCGCACATGTTGCTAAAAAGGCTACGCACCATATGATCTCTCTTTCATCCTGACAAACCCGACTTAAATATTCTCAAACAGGTGATTCTCAATCACGAGAACTCGAGCCCAAGCTCGCTTGAAAGCCCGTATGGAGCAAGAATAAGTTGATGCTCGGTTTGGAACTCTAGAAACACGACTGGACCAAATGGCTGAGATGATGGCCGAAATGAAAGCCATGTTCGTTGCAGCCAATGCTAGGAATGCTCTACCGATTGACCTTAACCAAGCCGCAAATCCACACACACCTACCACTTCTAATGCGAGTAGGTCCGCTGGGACAAATCCTGTAGTTGCTCCCAATCAAGTTCTGAGTGTTGAGGTTCTGCCAAGGGCCCCACTTGTTATGATTGACCTGGAGGAGAAACTGAAAGAGAAGTTTGTTCCAAAGCTCGATGTAGGAGTAAAGAGGATTGCCAAGATTGAAGAATGCCTTACCAGCCAGGGGTTTGAGCTGTCAAAATATGATAAGATCACGCCTTTCGCTAAAATTGAGGTCCCTTCCGACTACAAGGAACCTGAGTTTGCAAGGAAGTACAATAGGACAGGTTGTCCCTAAGCGCATCTGAAATACTTGTATAAGATGGAAAAATACTCTAACTACATCCCCTTACTCATCAACACGTTCCAAGAAAGCCTGACAGATGCGGCCTTAACTTGGTACGTTGAGCTGGATATCCAAAAGTACGAAGACTAGGAGGAATTTGCTGCGGAGTTTCAGTGCCAGTACAAGTTCAACATGACCACTGCCCCTACTAGGGAGGATTTGCTCAGAACCGTGAAGGGGAGAAATGAGAGCGTCCGTCTATACGCCTAAAGATGGAGGGCACTAGCTATTCAGGTCAAATCGCCTATCCCAGAAGAGGAGTTGGTGGACATCTTCTTGAAGGCGCTACCGTATGACTACTTTGATAAATTGAACATCTCTGGATGTCAGACTTTCGCACACTTAATCAAGGTAGCGAAAAGACATGAATGTGCCATGAGAGAAAAGCGCATGCCTGAAAAAGCTCCTAAGCGGCCATACCCCGTAAAGAAAGAGCGGGAATCTAATGCAGAAGTAGCTATTGTCTCTAATCCCCCCATATCAAGAAAATTTGAGGATTCTATCCCCGCCCAAGGGAACACCTCCTGGACAGCCCTAAAAGTCTTCGAACCAAAAAGGAAGGGTCTTCCATCTTTCACGTCACTCCCGGTTCCAATGTCAAAGTTGCTCCCTAAAAACCGCCGAGATCAAAGTTATCGAGATTCCCAGGTTTCGACGAGAATCAAATGTGTGTATACCACATGGGCGAGAAAGGGCATAATGTGGACAATTGCCGAGCCTTACAATACGATGTGTAGGCTCTAGTCGATAACCATTTGCTGGAATTTGATGAATCAGATCCGAATATTTAGCAGAACCCTCTACTTGACCATACAGTGAATGCGGTGTTTGACGTAGATCTAGGAGGCGATCTGAAATTCTTGGTCGACAGATCTAGGATGGAATCGGTATTGGCCGTAGCCTCACAATATCCGGAGCAGGATGAGCTCACCAAATAACAAAAGCCAAAGTCCTTGAACAAGCTAATTGACATGGGGGTTTTCGCCAGATCTAATGACCGCTCCTTCAAGGGATATTATGCGAGAATCAATCTGAACTCATGGCAGTTTGTGATGAGGGCCACCAAAGGAGAGATTTGGAGTATCCCCACGGGATATTTACAGAACATCGAAGAAACTGAAAAACCTGGAAAACTAGATAAATATGAACAAAACCTGGAGAAAGCCCGCCATGGTAATAGAAAATTCATACGGGACGCTCTCCAGAGAGGAGAAATAATTGATAACCTGGGGCAAGACAGTGAAGGCTATAATTTCAAGGTGTCGTACTCTATTCCTTCGAGCTTCTTTGAAGGTCCCGAAGAAGTAGCTCCCGATGGTTATGAAGTTATGGATGATCCCCAAGAATCGAAAATGGCGGGAACATCCGAGGAGGCTACCCTCGCGCAAACTCCGAAAGCGGAAGACGACCAATGGACGCCTACGCAATTAGCCGGCTTGGAGGCCCGAATGACCAGTCTAGTAGAGATGCTGACTAGCTTAACCGGACGAATGATGGTAGACGAGCCTAAAAAGAACGACTCCATGCTAATGGAGCAGAGAAAAATGTTGGATATACAGAATCACAAGATCGCTGACTTAGAGAACTGGTGTCGAGACCTGACTAGCAGTTTTGCTGAAGTAAAAGTCCTGATGGACTCTTCTCCTCCACAGGTCAAAAATCTCTTGCCAAAGTAAGATGGTGATGTTATTTTTGGTCAAACATATAGCGGGAAGGGGTGCCTGAGAGAGCATGCCTTATTCTACCTTAGGACGATTTTCAATTTCTCCAAAGATGAAGAAGCTCTTATTCAGAACTTTGGGCTCAGCTTGGATGGGCCCACCCTGATCTGATTTCTGTCTCTCGATCATCGCTAATCAATCACCTGGGATGAGTTCATAGCTCAATTCCTGGAGAGGTATGACGTCGACCAGAAGTTCATCTTCAATCGCGAGAACCTAACTCCCATAAAAAAGGAAGAGGACGAGGACTTTAAGTCTTATGCACACACATGGAAGAGGTTTGTTGCGCAAGTATGCCCCCGATTAACAGAGGAGGAATTGGCGGAGTGCTTAATGAAGGCCATGCCCCATGAGACCGTCATGTCTATATGTGCCTATAAGTATCAATCCTTCGCTCAATTGGTAAGCGATTTGGAAAGGATGGAGTAGGCCTGGCAGTAGGATCAAATTCGATGCTGGAGGGGCGGAAGAACGGAAAATGCAGTTCAATTCTTAAAAAGAATGAATGAAGAGTTTCGACCCTCCAAGTCTGGATCCACCTCTATCGAGACTTGTCCACCCAGCCCGAGAGAGGGTATAATTCAGAAGAGCTATTTTTTTAACGGGTCTATTTACATGATGGAAGGAATGACCCAGCTTGTAATCAACCTCGCTGAATTTGACAGCACGCAAGAGATGGATGATGAGATCAGGACCGAGGCAGTAAAGGAATCGGGCAGATTTCACGAGAACGAAGTCACAAAAGGCAGACCTTTGGTGATAGCGCTCCCCATAGTAAAGGCTTACAACCCTAAAGCGGTACACTGGAATTACAACACCGACAATGTAGATGTCATCACCCGCTCCGGGAGATGCCAAGTCCAAAAGGAGGGAGAAACTGAATAGAAAGGAGTAACGGAAAAAGATGCTAGACACGTCCTAGCTATTGTGAGAACTAGAGAGTTCAAGATCGTTGAGCAGTTGAGGAAAATGCCTGCGCAAATCTCGCTTCTAGAACTCTTTAAGACATCAGAGAAACATTGAAGCGCCCTCTTGAAAGTGCTTAATGGGGCCCATGTGCCCAAAATGATCAATGATGCCCAATTAGAAGACTTTGTGAGCGCAGTCCTTTTGAAACACCAAATCTAATTTTCGGGCGAGGATTTCACTCCGGAAGGGCGAGGGCATAACAAGGTTCTTTACATATCTGCAATATGTCGTGGAAAGCGAGTTTCTCGAGTCCTCATGGACAACGGATCGACATTTGAAATATGCCCATTAAATACCCTTAGAAATCTGGGAGTGAAGGAAGATTCAATTAAGGCTTCGAAGTCCACCATTCGAGCATTTGACGGGGCAAAAGGTGAAGTGATTAGGAAGGTTGAAGTTCCTGTCACTATAGGCCCGACAGAGTTCCTGATCAACTTCCAGATCATGGATATCCTCGCATCATTTGAGCTATTATTGGGAAGGCCTTGGATTCATACGGCTGGAGCCGTACCGTCCAGTTTTCAACAAAAAGTCTGAATGGTCATTGACAACAAACTGATCACGGTACATTCAGAAATCGATCACTTAACGGGCCACATAGACGTTATTCCACTGGTGGAACCATCATCTAGGGAGGAGTCAAGCTTCCATGCCATGGAGAGGATGTACATTATCATGTGCCAGCCGGTGCAGCCATGAGGACTCTAAGTTACTCCAGGTCGTTGATCATGGCAGGGTAAATAATGAGACGACATGGTTTTGTCCCGGGCATGGGTTTAGGCAAACATTACCAAGGGATTCATGAACCGATTAGTCTGGCAACGACAAAGAGCCGTCATGGACTAGGCTATAGAGCAGAGCCGAGTCACCGCTACAAGTTAGAGAGCTACACGGGGAGTAAAAGTTGTAACGGCCGATTTCTAGGGTCAAGCACTTGGAAAGGCAAGGGGAAGATGTTCGAAACTCCCCTAAATCGATTCTTCAGTGAAGCGTCCAAATGGCTAGAGGACAAGAAGATGGATACTGTGACGGAAGAACCTGATTTGACCAACTTATGCCTGGAGGATTACGTCAATGTCATCATCGAAGCGATCGACAGCAACATTCCCGCTATTGAGTACAGAGATTTTTATCTCTCTCCGATGCATCTGAATCCACATTAGATGCCTCTAGCCTTCACCTATGTTTTACGTTTTAACACTATAAAAAAAAATCAAAAAATAGGGACGTGTGGGAGCCACAAATTGGAGAATGATGACCCAAAGAGAGAAAAGAAAAGAACAAAAAATCAGAGTTAAAAGAAGAAAAGAAGCCCTGAGACCTGATTTCCCACACGTCTCCTAGTTTTCAAAGTTTTTGGGAGGCAAGGATGTCCAATGATATAAGGGCTAGCCCTCATCTCGCATTTTCAGATTTAAATTTCTTCGAGATATCTTCCTAAGAGATTCATCATGTATAAACTCATACTATTATATGTCAACTAGCCATCTTCATGACATTTCAGGCATACCATTCCAAGCATGCATAGCAGGTTGTTAAATGACTCGAGTTCTTGAGAGGGAGCTACCCTCTAAATTGAAGGAGAAGATGAGGAACGGAATTTGGGAGAGATTGAGTATAGTTTGGGCCGCCATGAAGAATCCAAACCACCTACCGCGAAGGGTACAGTTTTAGTAAACCTAGGAACCTCAGAAAATGTCAGGGAGGTGAAGATCGGTGAAAGTCTATCATCGACGGAGGCATTTAAGATAATTGAACTCCTCAGAGAATACCAAGACGTTTTCGCCTGGTCATATACAGACATGTCGGGATTAGACCCCAGTATTGTGGAACATGCTCTACCGACCGATCCCAGTATTCCGCCTAAAAAGCGTAGACTTAGGGGGACGAAGCCCGAATTAGCAAAGAATATTGAAGATGAGGTGATGAAACTCCTCAAAGTAGGATTTATCGAAGTAATCGCATATCCAGAATGGATTGCTAATATTGTCTCCGTCATGAAGAAGGACGGGAAAGTTTGAGTCTGCGTGGATTATCGGGATATGAACAGGGCTCACCCCAAAGACGACTTTGCGTTACCGCATATCGATGTCTTGGTTGATAGTACGGCCGGATTTGAGCGGTTCTCTTTCATGGATGTGTTCTCTGGATACAACCAAATCCTCATGAGGGAGGAGGATAAAGCCAAGACGTCATTCATCATACCTTGGGGGCATCTTCTGCTACAAAGTCATGTCGTTTGGCTTAAAGAATGTCAGGGCAACTTATCAGAGGGCAACGATTACTCTTTTCCATAATATCATGCATAAAGAGATAGAGGTGTACGTGGATGACATGATAGCGAAGTCAAAACATGGTGAAGACCACACGGTAGTGTTGAGGAAATTATTTGAACGACTCAGAAAGTATAAGCTGAGGCTGAATCTCGCGAAGTGTGTATTTGGGACAAAGTCTGGCAAGTCGCTAGGATTCATAATTAGCAATCGCGGTATCGAGATAGACCCTACCAAGGTCCAGGCTATCCTCAGTCTTGGGGCCCCTTCAACGGTTAAAGAGGTTAGGAGCCTACTGGGCAGATTGAATTACATCTCCCGCTTTATACCCAGCTTTCGGAAACAGCCAAGCCATTCTTTAAGCTATTGAAGAAAAATGCCAAGATCAAGTGGGATCACAAGTGTCAGCAGGCTTTTGACAAGATCAAGGGATATCTGGTTAGTCCACCAATATTGGTGCCCCTAATTCCTGGTGTTCCTCTGACCCTCTACCTTATTATCCACCACGAGTCTCTAGGAACTTTACCCGCTCAGAAAAACCCCGAGAATGGCAAAGAGTGAGCTGTTTATTACCTAAACAAGAAGTTCACCGCGTCTGAGGCAAAATATCCGGAGGTAGAAAAAACGTGCGTCGCACTAATCTAGGTACTCCACAGACTAAGGCAATACACCATTCACCACACTATCCAGTTAGTCATGGAGAACGACCCGGTCAAATAGCTGCTAGAAAAATCGTCGTTGGAGGGGAAATTGGCTAAGTGGCAGGTACTCTTTTTTTAATTTGACATAAGGAGCTCGAATCAGAAGTCAATAAAAGGGCATGCCATCGCTGACATGCTTGTTGAAAGTTCACAAGGGCAAGACCCCTTTGAAGAAGAGAAGGCCGAGGGGCACATTTTGACACTTTCCGATGACAAGTGGACCATGTATTTTGATGGCACGGTCAATTTAGCAGGGGCAGGTACCGGGGCAGTTTTAATATCTTCAAATGGTTAACACTACCCTATGGCCGCAAAGTTGACCTTCCCATGCACCAATAACGTAGTGGAATATGAAGCTTGTATCCTTGGGTTGCAGTTGGCTCTTAGCATGAAAGTACGCAAGTTGCTGATTTTTGGGGATTCGATGATAATTGTCTTGCAAACCCAAGGCGAATGGAAAATAAGAGATTCTAACCTCATCCCGTACCATAAATTCCTAGAGGAAGTAACCATGGAATTTGAATTGATTGGTTTCGACTATCTGCCAAGGGCGTAGAATAACTTCGCCGATGCATTAGCTACCTTGTCCTCCCTGCTCCAAGTAACGAATTGCGTAGACATCGAGCCACTGAGAATTGGCATCACCCAAGAACCTGCACATTGCATGGTAATTGAAAAGAGGTTTGATGATCAACCTTGGTATCATGACATTAAGAACTACCTGGCAAAATGGGACTTGCCTCCAGGCGCTCAGGCAGGAGATAGGAAGTACATAGCAAAGATGGCTGACAGGTTTTTTCTTAGCGGCCAAACTCTATACAAGAGATCTTATGATTCAATGCTCCTCAGGCGCGTGCACGCCAACGAAGCCAGGTCACTTATGAGTGAAATTCATGAGGGAAAATGTGGCCCGCACATGAATGGCCATCTTCTCGCCAAAAAAATCATGCGACTAGGGTATTACTGGTTGACTTTGGAATCGGATTGCAATCAACACCCGAGGTCGTGTCATCAATGCCAGGTATATAGGGATAGAATCAACGCACCTCCGACCAAGCTGCACCAGATGTCTAAGGCTTGGCCATTCTCGATGTGGGGGATAGACATGATAGGGCTAATTAACCCTAAGGCCTCAAATGGACATCGATTCATACTGGTGGCAATCGATTACTTCACAAAATGGATAGAAGCTGTCTCCTACACCAATGTGACTGCAAAAAACATGGCTAAATTCATAAGGCGAGACATCATCTTGAGATATAGGACCCCTCAAGCCATCGTGACTGATAATGGCTAGAATTTAAACAACGAAACGGTGGATAATCTTCTGAGTAGCTTCAATGTCCGCCATCTCAATTCGTCGTCTTATCGACCCCAGATGAACGAGTAGAAGCAGCGAACAAGAACATCAAGAAGATCTTCGCTAAGACAGCGGAGAACTACTGCGACTTGCATGAAAGGCTACACTACGCGCTGATGGCGTATCGAACCTCGATTCGGAATTCTACTAGGGCTACGTCTTACTCTCTAGTGTACGAAATGGAGGCAATCCTACCTGTTGAAATAGATATCCCATCATTAAGAATCCTGTCCCAGGTCAAGCTTACTGAGACAAAATGGGTTCAACAGAGACACGAACAGTTGAACTTGATAGACGAGAGGCGTCTGAAGGCCATCTGCCATGGGCAAGCGTATCAAAAGAGAGTCGCTAAGTCATTCAATCGAAAAGTCCGACCAAGGACGTTCAAGGTTGAATGATCTTGTTGTAAGGAAGACGCTCCCCAACATGCCACACCCCAGGGGCAAATTCACTCCAAACTACGAAGGACCTTACGTGGTTAAAAAGGTACTACCTGGAGGAGCCTTGATCCTTGTAAATATGGATGGAATGAAACTGGAGCACCTTGTAAATTCCGATGCGGTTAAGAAGTACTTTCCCTAAATGAATCAAAAGCCTCGAGCGGCACTCTTTTCGAAGAACTCGAGTCATTCAGCGACCTTCGCATACATCTCATGCATATATGCATAATTAGACATGTGTATTCTCTTTATTTCTCTTTGCAGGAAATCATTGAGGAGAATGGTTAGACAAGACAGCAAAAATCCGATTTGTTTTCCCAAGCGAGAGGAAGCAAAAGCCAGATGATGAAATCCGAGGTAATCCGACCTCTTTGAACGTGCCGGAAAAGAAAAAGGAGAAAAGAGAAAGGAGAGCCAAGAATCGAAACTACCATGGCCATCTAGAATTCTGCAGCTCTGCGATCGCATCTAGAGTTGAAACACATGGTCAAGAGTAAAGTTGTATAGTTTCAATTCGCCCTTGATTTAAAGGCATGAACTGACATAGTTCCCCTTATTTCTATAGGAACCCTCTACTACAGCAGTCAAGTAAGTGTCATGTCCCTTGTCATTGACAGCCTAAAGTCTTTGAAATCACTCCGTTTGCATTCCAATTCAGGAAATTCTTGAAGCTTTAAAAAAAAACTTTTTGAAAGATTTTTGAAAATCACATTTTCATACAAACAAAAGCCACCTTGGTTATCGAAGCATCTTGGAATGCACCTTGGATATTCCAAAGCTTGTGGGAAGGATTTCTACTAAACTGAAACGATGTTATCAAAAAGCCTTTGTTTGAACAGGCCATGAAGAAACTCGGATGAAGGGAGGCAGCCTACCCTTAAACATGTCCCCTTACACTCGAGAGTTGAGTAAGCATTAGGATAGGAGCCGCGCTCCACAATGTAGGAATCATTCGCAGTGTTACACAGGTGGAGAAGACGAAAGACATTCCTTCTTCCATCCCAAACACGACTGGTGACCATCGTTAACCCCTTTGAGCAGAGATTTCATTTCTACAACCCTGTCAAGAACCACCCTGTATCGAGGCCAAATAGAAGAACTTCAAACAACGACAAGAGATAAATGGTTAGAAATTTTCTTGCTTGGACTAACATCAATCTACGGCTGTTTTTTTTTTTGCATTTAAACTCATGCTAAAACTCTGGTGCCTTAGAACGACGAAAAGCGATCGTTTTTCTATCATACACACCTTAATCCCTTGCACAACCCAATTGAGCTTGCGCATTCCTTTCAAAAACTCGGTCGGTGATCATTGCTCATTTCAAGAAGAAGGCTGCATCAAAAGGAAACTGAAGACTCTCAGAGGATCAAGGATACATAACATTTTCAAATTGATTCCCTTGAAGTGTAACAATTTCAAAAAGGGATTCAAAGAGAGAGAAAGAATCTCAAGCAAAAAGCAAAGAAGAGCAAAAAAAAAAAAGAGAAGAGAAAAGCAAAGGGCTTGGTAAAAGCAAGGCTAAGGCCAAAGTAAGTTTCAAAGCTCTAAAAACAAATGAGACAAAAAAAGAGAATATTGAAAATTAGTGACATTCACATGCTAATCCTCAGTGAATTAGAAGAAAGTCCCCAAGGGAGTCAGAACGTAAAAATCTCTCCAGCAGATCACACGCAAGAAACAATAGCAACCTTCAACCCCTGTTGCGATGATGATGCCTTTTGAAGATTAATTGGTTGAGATCGATGACAGATCTGCAATGATCTTCAACGTCAAACCCCTCTTATATATTCTAAGCCAAAAACAGGCCCATTTTCAATCCTCAATCCTCACTTGCGTTACAACCCTCGAAAAGTCTTTTCCGACTAGGGCACTTAAGTTAACGCAGAGTTAAAATGATCATAAGCATCGCTCGAAGATATAAGAGCAAGATTATTTCTCTCTCATTCTTTTAGGTTCTTGACTTGTAGACCTGGAGCATATGATGGAGACTTTCAGTTCATTGGCCTCAACTCTATTGCGAGTCTTCTTTGAAAACCATGGACCAAGCCTAACATTACGGCCCTTTAAATGCCCTTTCTGATCAACCAAGGGTATACACTGTGAATAGTTTCGAAGCCTTCCTGGAAGAATAGACTCTGGCTGGCTGGCATTTAGACAAATCTTTTGATGACCCGATATCGATTGAATAGAGAATCATTCCCATTGGAAATTTGGGATCATTGCAAGGCGAGATGTTTCGGATAACCTCCCTACTTCATTAACATATCAAAATGAAATTCTGTCAAGATGAAAATTTCAAAAACATCAAGGGGCCTTTTCAAAAAGTCCCTTCTGCTAGTCATGGGAACCCCTTTTAAAAATAAAAAAAATCCCCTTTATTTGTTTGGAGACCACTTTCAAAATCAAAGAAAAAATCTCCTCTACTTGTCATAGAGATCCCTTTCAAAATAAACAAAAAAAATCCCCTATGCTAGTCATGAGAATTCTTTTCAAAAAAAAAAATTCATATGACGTAGAGAGCCCTCGTCTTGGGAATCTTTTCCAAAAAACAAACAAGAAGAAACCCTTTCAAAGTCAGAGAAAATCCCCGCTGACGTCAAAAGTCATTGTCATGGGAAAATCCTTTCAGAGTCAAAGAAAATCCCCACTGACATCAAGAGTCATTGTCATGGGAAAACCCTTTTAAAATCAAAGAAAATTCCCGCTGACGTCATGAGTCATCGTCATAGGAAAAGCTTTTCAAAATCAAACAAAAAACCCCATCTGACGTTGAAAATCATCGTCGTGGGAGATCCTTTTTCAAAATAAGAAAAAAATTTCCTGACATGGAGAACCCTTGTCTGGGAAACCCCTTTCAAAACCAGAGAAAATTCTCCTGGCAGGGAGAATCCTCATCATGGAAATCCCTTTAAAACAAGAGAAAATCCCCTCTGACGTTAAGAGTTATCGTCATGGGAAAACCCTTTCAAAATTAGAGAAAATCTCCGCTGATGTCAAGAGTCGTCATCATGGGAAAACCCCTTCAAAATCAAACGAAAAACCCCATCTGACATTGAAAATCATCGTCGTGAGAGAGCCCTTTTCAAAACAGAGAAAATCATCCTAACGTGGAGAAAACTCGTCATGGAAATCCTTTTCAAAACAAGAGAAAATCCTCCTGACGAGGAAAACCCTCGTCATGGAAATCCCTTCAAAACAAGAGAAAATCCCCTCTGACGTGGAGAACCCTCATCATGGGAACCCTTTCCAAACAAGAAAAACTCCTCTGCTTATCATGAGAACCCCTTCAAAACAAGAGAAAAATCCCCTCTGACCCCGCTAGTCAATGTCATGGGACTTCCTTGAAACATATAGGTGTCTAGAAGCCGACCCAAGATTCGAGTTAAACCTCTCCTGCCGTTTCAAAAGCACGAACCCAAATGGCCATGTCTCAAACCATAAGAGCGAACCCCAAAGGTCATGTCTCGAACCATAAGAGCAAACCCCAATGGTCATGTCTCAAACCATAAGAGCGAAACCAAAAGGTCATGTCTCAAACCTTAAGAGGAAGTCAAAAGGTCATGCCTCAAACCATGAGAGCGAACCCCAAGGTCATGTCTCAAATCATAAGAGCGAAATCAAAAGGTCGTGTCTCAAACCATAAAAGCGAAACCAAACGGTCATGTCTCAAACCATAAGAGCGAACCCGAAAGGTCATGCCTCAACCCATAAGAGAGAATCCAAATGTTTAATCTCTAACCTATAGAGTCATCACAAACCTAGCATAACGGATGGGAAGCTATGGAAGAAAAAATCAAAGTCAAATACAGCGGGTGAGAAGCTACGAAGAAGAGAGTCTGGTGTAGTTGATAGGAGGCTACAAAAAAAAGGGATCCAAGCCCATGATTCCGACACTCTAGGAGCATAACGAGGGACCCTTAGATTCCACAAGCACAACAATAGACAGGTGAGTTTCAAGTAAACTCCTCTCTCTGGCCCATGTTCAAGCTGTCAAAGCAAACCGAGGGCTGATTCGAGCTTTCATCAAGAGGTTTAAGAATCTGATGTCATGGCTTTCCTCTTTTTCCAATCGAGTCGATTAAGACGCAGTTGTTATTTTATCTTTGAGAGCAACCTCTGACGAGCTCACTCTCAAATAGGGGCAGCTGTTGAAAACTGATTTTTCATCACTTTTTATTTCATTGTTTATTTCCAAAATTAATTAAAAATAGCAAAAAAAAAAGTCATAAAATTGAAAAATCAACTTTGGAAGCCTTGGCCTAGCCTTGAGATTCAATTTTTGAACAAAAAATCTTTTTCGTAATTTTTATTATTTTTTAAATTTATTTAAATATAAAATTACCCAAAAATCAGAAAAATACCATTCGTTGTTAAAAAAATACACAAAAATAGTCAATAATTTTATTTTAATTCCCTCTTCAAGTTGGTCTTTTTAAATGTTGAAAATTCGACTCGAGCTGCTATGTTCCTCCATAAATATAAACCCGAATCGGGCATAAAAAAATCCCTTTTGAGTCTTTTAATCTCCAATTTTTGCTTTCAAGAATCCATGGCATTGACATCAAGAACCTTAAAGTGAAATTGTGTCAATTTACCCTTCAATTTAATCAATTTTAACCAAAATGGTTTAATTGCACAAGCTTCTTTCAATTTAGTCCCCGATTTTACGAATCTCAAAATTAAATTCTCTCTAGGGACATTCATGAAAATCAAACACCTATACCATATAGTTTTCGTCGTCCCGAACTCATTGGTGGCCTCAATTTGGGCTGATTTGATCATTTAGGCCCTTAATTAAGCAGAAATCATTTTTGGATCCTAAATGAAATTTGGGGTTTTCGCTAAATTTGAATTCATTATTCGTGAAAATACCCAAATAGATGGAAAACATGTTGAGGAGTCCGATTTTGGCATCAATTTCATGAAAACTGGTCAATTTGGGGTTTAATTAGGCGAAAATTTAGAGACTAGTAGGTCGGGTCAAACCCGACCCTGCCCGATCGAACCGGGATTGCAACAACATTGCAGATCAGGTACAATAAGGCAAGGAAGGATGGAAAAATGGCAAAGGAGGAGCAGCAGTCGGTTCCGACCAAAACTGAGCGGAGCCAGGCTCTTTTTCAGGCCGAAGGGAGTGCGTGATCGTCCTTGAACGATCCCCGACGCCTTCGGTTATAAGGTTCGGCCAGAGAGAGGGGGGGAGAAAAGCATTCTCGATTTTTTATATAAAAAAAATAGGGGGGAGAGAGAGATCCGAGACTTTGGAGAGGTTTGTGCGAAGATCAAACGCGGTTCCGCCGTCGATGGAGAGCCTCTAAGGTCTAAGTCACCTGACGCATCGCCGTTAAAGCCCTAAGCGGCCGGCAACCCTCGGTCAAGGTCGGTTTTTTATTCCCCTATTTTATACCCTGTTTTTGGTTATTGTGAGTTTGTTGCCCGATTAAATTTCTGACAAAATAGGATCGAATCGACCGCATATCGATGTTAGTTTAGGCCTCTATAATGATTCTTAGAAGTTAGTTTACCTTGATTTAGCCTGTGTTCCCCTCGTTTCTTGCTTGAATATCAATTTTCCTACGCACGCCAACTGTTCAACGAAAGGTCACTGGAGTCGTTTATGCGTTTGAATGTTCGATTGTGCTTCGCCAGAGTTGTTTTGTCCATTTTCTATCCTGCATTCTATCCTAGGACCAAGGCTAAGCCTCTATATGTCTTTGCTTTGCATTGAACTTGCCGAAAATGCTTGGCCGGAGCTTTCCGAGTTATACCCGAGTCAAGACTTGGTCCGGCACAAACGGAGGTTGCTGGGCTCTAAGAAGACCTCAGGTAAGTCTCTAAACCTTGCTTGGATGCTATTTGAATGCTTAGAATCGAGTTTAGTCATAGAAAAATTTTCACAAAAAACTTTGCCGGAATTGACACTGTTTGTGGCCGGCCGGGGTGTTTTAGATGTCGTTTATCACGGTTTTCATGTTGAATGGGTTCTTGTGTTGATGAGGGATCATTTGGATGAATTTGGGAGAAAGTTACGCAAATTTTGCGCTAGATCACGATATTTTGGCGAAGATTCCAGCAAGCTCGTCGGAAATACCACTTTCCGGCGAGTAGCCGGTCATCTTCTTTGGCGAAGGGTGCTGACGTGGCACGCCACGTAGGCGGCCACGTCGGCGGGCGGGGTCAGCGGCTTTAAGAAAATAAAAACCTAGATCGGACGATCGTGATTTTGCCGCGTGTCGCGATCTAGGATTCTCAAAAAAAATTATATAATCTTTTCAGAATAGTAAAGGATTTTCGAATTTAAAAAAAAAAATCAAAAAATCAATTGGACGGTCAGAATGACGCCGAGTGGCACTCGAAAATCCGTCGGATCTAGGCTTTTTAGTACCATCAATTAAACCTAAATCAGACGCACCAAGAGAAGCCACGTGGAGCGTCCTGGAGTGCCCGATCGAGGATTTTCATAATTATATAAAAAAAATTCTGCTGGATCGGACGGTCGTGGGTTTACCACGTGTCACAATCCGGTCTTTTCAAAAAAGAAGAAGAAAAAGAAGTATATTTTCTACATTAAATTCAAAAAAAATCAAAAAATATCCGGTGGTTGCGAAAAGTCCACGTGGCACACTATGGGACATCCGATCGGGGATTTTCGGATATTAATAAAAATGGTTAAAAAATAAAATATAAAATTTTCAAAAATACAAAACGGCGTCGTTTAGACCGGTTTCCGACCCGTATGGTCGTGCCGGGGGCTCGAGAGGTGGGGGCCGGGCTTGACCCAGTCCTGAAAATATTTTTAATAAAAAAATTCAAATAAAACAAATTAAAAAATTAAATTAAATTCGAAAATCAAATTTAAAAAATGGAAAAATCATGAAAAAGGAAAGAAAATTCGAAAAAATTGAAAAAATTCAGAAATTTTCCAATTTTTTTTTTCAGAAAATAGTAAATGGCCACAATCAACTAGCAATGGCCTATTTTGAGTCTTTTGAACCTCGACTTTTCAAAATGACGATTTTGCCCTTTTGGCAAATTATCTTCCAAAAATTGAAGAAATTCAGAAAATTTTAAAAAAATTAAAAAAATATAAAATGACCACAATCAACTGGCCATGACTTATTTTGAATTTTTGGAACCCGATCCTTTTGAAAATGACGATTTTGCCCTTGACTATTTTGGGTGTTTTGGGTAAATCATCTTCCAAAAATTCCAGAAAAATCTCAAAAAAATATAAAATGGCCACGGCTAACTGGCCATTGACTATTTTGGGTAATTTGACACCCAAATCTATCAAAAATGACGATTTTGACCTTCGGGCGAGTTGTCACCAAGTCTTCACATTTTACCCCTAACCTAAATCACACATTCTCTAAGCCTTTAGGGCTTTACTAAGAGACTCTTGACTTGAATTGATGTGCATTGACATGGTTTATTTATGCACTTGATTGCGCTATCATCATATTGATTGTGGTTGATAGGACTAGTCTTCCAATTTGCATGAAACCCCTGAATTAAACTTACCTTACCCAAATTTGAGCCTTTGTAAAATCTTAGTTAGGGAAATCACTCACGTTAGGTACCGAAAGGGCGTTGGTAATGACATCAACGTAACCAAGTCCCCGAATCCAAAATCTCTGGTTTCGAAGAACTAATCGATCTCTCCCAATCGATTAGTGAGGTTTCCGATCCGCCTTCCAAGAAGGACTGGTGGCTACTCCAAATGCATGCACACATAGCACATGCCACCACGACCACACCAAGGTCGAATCCGATCAACTGTTATAGTTGAAAAACCCCTTCAAATTCACTCCCATTGCAATTTAGTATGGGGCTGGGAGGGCCCACGCCGACCAATGCCCGCGATCCACGTTTTAGAGTGGGGGTCCGATTAGTAATCCATTAACCCGTAAAAAAAAAACGAGTCACGACAGTATCATTGTGTTGCTGTGTCGAAGAACCCGAAATTTCAGTTTGCTTTTCTTTTCCGAATGTTCCCCGATCCTAGTAGCTGTTACCTCGAGTATTAGGGCTAGCGCCTGGGCATCATCGACAGTAAACAATCGATGCGGGGGCACTTGATCCTGGATATTGAGTCGCAACCCGTTGATGTACCGAGCAGTCTACTGAGCATCTGATTCTTCAAGGTTATTGCGAGCAGAGAGTCGAAGAAACTCTCCTGTATAAGCTTGGACAGACCGATTCAACTGCCTACAATTCTGGAATTGTTGAAATAGCAACTGCTCATAATTCGACGGAAGGAACCGCTTCTTCACCTTCTGTTTCATCCGATTTCATGTTCGGATTGGTGCATGTCCTTGTCGACGTTGGGTCAATTGAATCTGCTCCCACCAAGTCGAAGCGCCATCCTTCAGTTTATACGCGACAAGTTTCACTTGGCGATCCTCTTCAATCTCCATGGCATCAAAAAACTTTTCGACCTCCCAAAGCCAGTCCATAAAATCTTCAATATCTAGGTTACCGCTGAAAGTTGGGAGATCAACCTTCAATTGATACTGCTCATGATCTCGGCGATAACCTCCCTGTCGACGACCTCCACGAACGTATTCATCCTAGAATCCTTTATATTGACAACCTCCATGAATGGGCATGTCCTGAAAATCCTCTTCATCTTCGTCTTCAGTATCCTCGACATAGTTTTGATGTCTATGCCGGGGATTTCCTCCACACTCCATGGAAACTCCGGGATCACAAGCGATAGGAATTCGCTCGGCTGGAAGAACATCAGGGGCTTGGTTTGTGGACAAACGCTGGATGGCCTTAAGGATCTCTTGAAACCTCCGATTGGTTTGATCCACGAATTGGTTGAACTCCGTCCGTGTAAGAGACTCGTTTTCACGGCCCTCAGCTACGGGGAGATTGACATTCACGTTATTCACCATTGTTACAGGAGAATCCTACTCTGATACCAAATGACGCAGAGAGAAGCGAACTTGGAAAACAATTCCAAAAAATACTCGAATTTGATTGAATGATAATGTGCAAATAATAAAGATGGACATCTATATATAGAGGTAGGAATCCTTTAGGTATCAGAATAACTATAAATAACATAATCTAAATCGTATCTAACATATTCTAATAAAATTCCAATTAAATATTAAAGATAATAAGAATATTGAAAATTTCTTAAATTGGAAAATTGCCCGAAAAGTTATCTAAACGATTCCGGAATGCTAAAATCTATCGTATCTCACAGTAAAACAATGATTTTGAATCAGACAGTCGTTTCGCTTCAACCAACCAGTTTTGAGCATGATCCGAGATCGTTTGACCTAAGATTCGAAATTACCGACGAAATCGCGTTGGCTTTTAACGATCCAATTTGATGAGATAATTACATGTCAATTGTTTTACATCAGCATCCAACCAAGATTGAGTTCCAGATTTTATTATTAACGTTTCAATATAGGTTGAAGACTCATATTTTAATTTAGGGATAATGCCAAGAAAATTCTTACATTTGCAATAAATTTTGGTCAATCTATTTTTTTTATCATAAAAACTCCCAAACTGTATTTATCCAACATATTTATCCAAATTGATACACTTTTAACAAATTTAATTTCTTTTAGTTTTTGTTAAATTGAGTTACTGGCATGAAAATAAAAAATCTCAAATTAATACACATGATCAATTTTTTTGATTTATAAAAATTATTAATTTATTATAAGAAGGATGATGCTTTTTTTCCCTCTAATTTTGGCGAGCGGATCCCCTATCAAGGTGTGACAGGGGTGTCCGGGTCAATCGTGATCGCCCGTGATTGATCGGACGGTCACGATTTGATCCTGAAAAGCAAAAAAATGAACAGTACTAGCCGCAATTTAAAGTGATCGCGGTCGTTCGTAATTGATCGGACGGTTACGATGTGACATTGACACTCTTACTTAAATTTGATTCGACAAGGGGATATCAATACCTAATTTTGACTGAAACAATACTCAATAAAGTGATATGACCATTTCACCGTAATGGGCCCCGCGTTTAGCATCTTATTATTTTTTTTTTTTTTGGTCGAATAGCATCTTACTAGCTCCTTTGGTTTTTACTCAAGAAAGTGGGACCCATTTCACCATTGCGGGTCCCACCTTCTTTGGTATTCATCGTACTCTCTTTTTGGGCCGGGCGTTTTTTTTTTTTTACTTTCGCTTCCACGCTTTTTGGTAAAACGTGGCATGGAGTTGAGGAGGAAGTAGAACGCCAATGGGGTTGCCGCATCGGTGTCACCGACATGCGTTTAACACGCTCGGACACCCGTCCAACATGTGATCAACACGAATAGAATTTCCGGAACGGGTTAATCACGTCAAGTCGCTAACAACACGAGAGTCGATTCGGTCAACCATTACCCAATGCATTTCATCGACTTTTAGGTAGCTACTGTGAACGCGCGTGATAATATTTATTTATCATAAGTTAATTTTTCTACTTATTTTCAAAAGTAAAATTTAAATTTTTTTCTTCTACTCTAAATTGACTTTTGATCAGATAAGTTTATTTAGTGACAATTAAAATATTATTAATAAAATCTTCGGAGATGGCGATCGACGGGCAATGGGTAGCGGCGACGGCGATTGGTGGGTGACGACGGTGGCGACGGCGCGGGAGGGGTGGGGGTGGGGGAGACTCGTCCAGCTGCCTTTCTTTTGGTGATGTGGGGGATGGAGAAAGGGAGTCGAGGCTTGTTTGGAGATCCCAACTAAAGATTGAACTGAGCGAGAGAGAGAGTGCATTAAAACTCTTTTTTTCAAAATAATAATAATAATAATAATAATAATTTATCATATAGATAATATTTATTTAATATAAAAAGTGTCCTAACTAACGTGTTGTAATGCTCTAATTACGTGTTGGTGTATGTCGGTGCTACGTGACTTTGTGAGGTGGCATCCAATGGTGGCACTTGAGATTTGCCTCCAAGACGAGAGAGTTTCGTCCCATTGCAGGTGCAGGAATCCAATACGGTGAGTGAAAAGAAGTCTACTAATGATGTCTTTAACAAAATTAAGACAAAAGGATAATCTCCTCACTTTTGAATTAAGGTTAAATGCGCGTCTCTTGAGCGGTTCCACGTCAGGTGGTCTTGAACTGAACTGCCAGGAATGAATGACCTTTGCATAGGAGACAATAATAAAGTAGGCCGTTGGTAAAATTGAATGGAAAAAAACTGCCTGGTTCATCCTATCAAATCCATTCGGAGAAAATGCCACCATAAAAGCACAGAAATCGGTCCCGATCATGTTTTCTTCGTGAACTTGGTGGGGCTTGCAATATATGAAAGCCTTTATCTACCAAAACCAACCCAATATAGTAAGTACAGAAAGAGCCCAACCACACTTCGCCATGAACTATGCGAAAATGCATTTGGCGTGTCTACTGATTTTTCCACTCTATCAACAACTAAAATAAAATGGCAAATGTGCGCGCAGCTGGCTCGAACAACTTGGTTATAAAAAAAATGGTAAAATCCATCCATGGATAGCTTAGTTAGTTAAGACGTATTTGAGATGTGCACTGGTCATAGGTTCGATTCCTTATATGAGTACTTGTAATTTAACTGGGATTCTATGGCGGTGGGTTGTTATGCTAGTATCCCCCGATGAATAGTCGATGTGCGCACAAGCTGACTCGGACACCTTGCTTATAAAAATAAATGATAAAAGGTTTCAATTAACCAACTAGGGGTGTGCAAATTGGACCGGACCGGCCTCGGATTGTGATCGACCTAGACTAATCGATTTAGTCCGATCCTTGAGGTGGGCGGCCCAGTTCCTGATCCCAATAAGTGGGACCAATGACCAAGCGATCTGATTTTCGATTGTTGAGATCGAGCCGACCGGGCCCGGCCCAAACGAGATCGCTTATAATATATAATTATTTATATATATACAATTAGAAAATAAAAATGCTTGAAAACAAATGTCGGCCCGGCCCGAAATTTTAACACTCAACTTTATTTAATACTCATTTTTTATTTAATTTATGTTTATATTTTCTTTTTATATTTTTTCATTTTATGGGTTTATTAATTGATTTTAATTTCAAAAAAAAAATAAAAAAAAGGAAAGGGAAAAAAAATATTCGTCCCGAATTCGGACGGGCCGGCATCGACAACCCTAAATTGTGTCATTGGCTTGACCGTGAAAAATAAAGAATAAAAATACACACTTATAAGATATAAGCTTTCTTGAATTGAATTAAGCGAGTCTTTTAGCCATATGTAGCGAATGGATTGCGAGTTGGATTCCATCGGATGTATCAATACAGATGGTACCGATCATTTGACAGATCTATCTATTACGGTACAAATGCAAATCATTGAGTTCGCTCAAGTCATCTCCTTTATCTCAAAAAATCTGGCCAAGGTTTTGGTTTTCGTCCATTGAGTTTACAGTAAGTTCTTATTCGTCGCTCGTTCCTCAGTGAAATGAGACGGAACCGCAACAGAAAGCTATCTCCACTTCACAGGAAAAAAGAAGGGGAGCAGAACAATCAAACCTAGAAAAAAATCGAAATTGACAAACAAAAAAAAAGGAAAAGGAAGTAATCGAAATATGAAGCGATTTGGTCGGGCGGGGCTCAGAGAGTTGCTGTATGTGCTCAAGGAAGAGCTCCATCGTTGGAGCTCTTCTCATACAAGAGGTGTCAGAATATAGAAGCACTCATCATCTTCGCCCTCTCCCACGACACGACACGACCAAAAAGGCCAAAAAACCACCCACGACGGAGCAAAATCCGTGACGCATGGAACGACGACGATCTTCCAGAGCAAAGATAGAAAATAACGAATGAAGCGAGCAGCAGCACAAGAAGGAGGGAGAGAAGGAGACGGCGGGTCGGCGTTCTATGTCAAAGCTTAGGGTTTGTCGTTGCGACTCGTGAAAGTAGAAGACGACGGGAACCGACAATTTATAGACCAAACTTGGGCCTTTATTGGGTTGGAACGCAGGCTCTGAAATCTAACACAGGCCCACTGTTGCCTGCATGTGTGCAATGAATGGGCCGGCATGGAGTCGGGCTACAACTTTGGCTACAACCCCCAATACTATTTTAATTGGGATTTTTAGTCGAAATAAAGATTGGATGTGAGGTATTGTTACACCGGCCCACTGTTGAGTGAGTCGCGGTAATAGTGTCTGGTATTATCATATCCTAATGCTGTTGATTATTTGTGATGAATGACATATCATTCTAAATTAATCTAAAAATGCACAATTGGAAATGACATGAATCCCCCCCCCCCCCCACGATTCACTGCTAATGCACATATGGAGATAACCTTCATCGGTCATTAATCATGTCAAACAACAACTGAGCCCATCGCAACATTTCGGAGCCACGAGTTTAGCTGTGACAATAAATGTAAACAAGCTATAGGAATGTTGAAGTGAATCAGGTAGTGAGTGCCAATATCTAGTAAGAGAGAAACCGCGATTCACCTTTATGATGTCGAAAAGTACGGCGTTTTGACTCTCTGGCTAATATTACCATGCTTCAAGGTGAACCATAGAATCATGGAGGAGGATGATTTATTGTTTTTGTATACTTTTGATGTGAATTGGAGAACTACGAGAGAGGAGGAGTCTCGACTCTCTCGCCATTTTTGCGGAGCTTTGACGTGAACCAAAGAACTACGAAAGAGTTGTGAGACTTCAACATGAATCGGAGATATGGAGGAAAATGAGATTTAAGTCTCGTTGCCTCTTGATATTCAAGAAGCAAAGAGTTCCTCTTCAAGTTTAAATTTGTCCATTAAAAATCCAATTTCTTATTAGAGGTGAGCGACCATACAGAATTGGCCCGTTCGGCTCTGTTCTCTTGCGTCGGTTCGATTTTCAATCGGATTTCCAGTTCCAAAAGTGGAAATTCCCATTTGGATTGAATCGACTTTTTTTTTTTCAAATTTGTTTTTATTTTTTAAAACTACGTAAAAAAAATAATTTAAAATCTTAATTATTAATGGCACTTCTACACATTTTAAATATGAGCGAGTTTCAAGTACATGCAGATCATTCCACCTCACCACTAGAGGAGAAGACCAGACCGGCTGTCCCAAGTTTCAAAAATTGGAAATCGATCCTTCCAGTTTGGTTCCCGATCTCGAGGGGAGATCGGATCAAACCGAATCGAGAATTGTTCATCCTTAGTTCTTATACTCAATTTTTTTTCTACGCATTCCTCTTATATATATATATATATATATATATATATAGTATAGCATAGAAATAATCCTATCTACGTTTACTCTACGTAAAAGCTTTTTTATCCCAATTATATGGCTTTTCTATTCGGTCTGTATCTGATTTTATGTCTTTGATTGATCATCAAAGGTAGCCTTCTCCGACGGGGGGAAAAGAAAAAGAAAAAAGATCAAAGTCGGTGATTGCGAAAACGTACAGTTTACCAGTTCAACGAGGAGCTCTCAAATAGAAAACAAATTGCAGATGGAGTGCCGCTTACTGCCATGAACAGAGCAGAGCAGAGCAGAGGGGCTTTCGGCAGCCCCCACCTAAATGCCTCGTTTTCACGAACGAGGTGAGGAAACAGAGGCGGTGGCGCCTGCTTACAGCGTCCCACGTTAGAGGGCTGATGAGGTGGCGGGAGAAGGAGCCCCCCCACCCCATCGGAGGAGAAAAAAACATATTTCCTGTATTCGCTGTCATCGGGACTCACCAAGAGGAGCAAAAAAAAAAAAGAGGAAGAAAAAGAAAAGCTTTGACCATCCTCCGACTCTCATGATTTTCACCATGTTATTCAAACGGATATCATAGTTCCGAGGTGAAGATGCTTCCCTGACATCATGTGCGTGAGTTTTTTCCCCTCTTGGGTTTTTGAATCATAATTTATTCAGTGAGAGAGAGAGAGAAGGGGGAGATCCCGACTCGATCGACATCAGCATTGTCTTCGTTTTCTGCGAACAGATCTCTCTCTCTCTCTCTCCCTCCCTCCCTCCATCCTCCCACATCATATATACTTCAGCGCACTCTGTACAGTTGACTCTGGAAAAAAAAAAAAAAACAGAGATTTCCTCTCCAAGCATCGCCGACGCATTCAACGATCGCATCCAGTATCTCCGTCTCTCTCCGAGGTACGTCCGATTTCATTCCCTCCCTCGCAATCTCATTTATTTCTCCAAGCACCTGGTCGTCTCTTTCCTACTCGTAAACAAGTCGGCACCAGACGCATTTTCGATTAATCCCTCGTCCTTTTTCTTGTTCTTCGGCATGTGCCGTCAACGCATTGAGCTTGCTCGTGCTTTTGCCTTCGTATGATTCGCCATACGATCTCGTTCTCCCCCCCTTGCCTCGAAAACGTGGTTCGTTTCCAGGGGAGGCATTTCCGGCGTCCGACCAATCTTCGCCGTGCGGGGCACAGACGGTCGCACGGTCTGTCGTGAGGGACCGATCCGATATACGGCTAAAGAAAAATCTCTCAGCGGCCCCCGACAATGGCTTTTGACAGTGGGCCCCATCTCCATGCCCCTCTCTACTTGCAATGGGCCCTTCGGCCCACATAGAGAGAGAGTGTGTGTGTGCGCCTGTTCCTGAATAAATCTAAGCTCTTTGGTCCACGGAGCAAGCTTTGCAGAATAATTTAGGATATGGTTAGTTTAATAGATTGAAGGACGTGGGTCAGGGTCGTATCGCAATTTTAATTAGGGGACACAAGCCCCCGATCTTAGCTGGGCCATCAGCACTCCCTTACTTGTGCCATCTGATCCCCACGTGAAAACCACATCATCTTCTTCCTCCCCCCACCCCACCCCACCCCACCCCCCTTTTTGTCCGGCCGGCGAGGTCAAAGGGACAAGTCCTTTGGCAAATCCAGCCTACTTCCACCCGAACGGCACGAGGCGCGTGAGATCAAATTCGGGCGTCCGTCCCCGCGTTTTTGCATCTCGCAGCGGACGAGATCAATTCGGTACTCCCGAACTCGAGCTAAATCATTTTTATTTATTTTGTTTTTCGGGGGAAATCTGCGTGTCGTGCTCTGCGTGTTCCTTCCGCTTCAGCCCTGATTCCCTCTTTTATTCGTCGCGCAACGAACCAAAGAGAAGATGCACAATCCCATTTATTGCGTTTCGAAGAGAGAAAGAAAGAGGGAAGGGGGGTGGAGTGGGTCGAGCACATGATCCCACAAAAGTCGATTTGGATTTGATCTGCGTACGCAGCTTTTAATTGCATGGAGAATGACCAGAAAAGGACATCATGCACGGTCCCTGCAATAAATTACGATGAGTGAAAGATTGGATATTTCAGGTGAAAAAAAAAAAACATTAAAGTTAAGCGTGCGAACTCCGCTCCTGTTGTTTTTTAGGGTTGGGTAAAGAAAATTGACCTTCTTGGGTAAATGGGCTGGACGACAGTGGCTCGGTTGGGCAATTACTGGCGTTGAGAAAATCGGTGTGCCGCGACTCTCGGGACACGCGCGCTGGGCAACTTTCTACTCGAACGTGTGGGGCACGCGCTTGACACGGCGCGTGAGGCCCGGGGTTTCTCGCCATTTAATGCAAGGCCCTCTTTTCGGCCTTTTTTTAAAATTAATTATGACCAAGATAATAGTTAAAAAAAAAAGGAAAAAAGAACTCCATTTCCATGTCTACTACGTTGCTTCCCAGATACAGTTACACACACATACATGCGCTTCACGCTTCTTCCCCCCTCCCTCCCTCTCTCTCTCTCTCTCTCTCAGCCGATTCACGTCGCAGGCCTTTTCGTTGCGAAGTGAGATTAAGGTCGGGTCGGATCGCATTGGATCCGACGAGATGGAAGATCGGCAGCAGCGAGACAAGCCCCACGCCCATGTCGCCTCGTCGGCTGCCAGGAAGAGCGGCGGCGGCAGGAGGAACAGGTTCGCCGGCGCCGTCGACGAGGGCGGAGAGGAATCCGCGGGAGGGGACGCGATCGAGTGCTCCTGGGAGCGGTGCAGGTCGTGCACGGCCGGCGTGGTCGGGGACTGCGCGGCGGTATGCTGCTGCTGCCCCTGCGCGGTGGTGAACCTGCTGGCGCTCGCGCTCGTCCGGGTGCCGTACCTGGTGGGGCGGAGGTGCCTGGCGAGGAAGAAGGGCGCGAAGAAGATGAAGAAGAAGAGGAAGTGCGGGAGAGCGGGAGGGGGGACGAGCGAGCGGGAGAGGATAGTGGAGGAAGGGAGGAGGGAGTCGGTGTACGGGTTCGGGTTCGAGGAGGGCTTCGGCGAAGGGCTGGAGGCGGAAAGATCGGCGTGGTTGGACCTGGAGTTGTATGAGTTGGGTCATTTGAGCTTCGGTAGAGTTTCCTTCACCGGGGTTCAGTTCCGGAGCAAAGGCGGAGGCGGTTGCAGTTGAAAGAAATTCCATTCATCCATCCAATTTCTTTTTCTTTTTCCCCTTGTATTTCTTCGTTTCTCTTTTTTTGGGCCGGGCGACTGCAAATAGCGTGCCTCTGATTTTTCACGTCAAGCATCCCATGGCGTTTTTGGTGTCTGGGGATTTTCTGGTGCACTCATTAAAACTGCGGAAGGAGAAGAAGACGACGACGACGGCGCTGGCCACGACCGGAGAGAGGCGAAGATTGATGGGTTCGAAACGTTTCCGATCGACGCACCGTCTTTTCCGAAGAACTTGTACATGGACCCCTCGATGCGCTCGTCATTGGTTCGTGATCCCTTTGGATCATTTTGCTCATTGGGACACTCTCTTACGTTGTTGTCCGCTGAAATGATGAGACGTTCCAACACATTTCCGGCTGTCCCCTTTCTCCTTTGGTCATAGTTTTAGTCAGAGATTTCACAGTCGTTTGGCTTTTTGGGTTTTGTCCGCTCTTTGATCGTCTCTTTTGCTGCTCCCCTGCTCAAGAAGAGAACGCTGTGCGCGCGATGGGTGCTCAAGCAGTGGCATTGGATTTTCTTCCGTTTTATCTCGCGAGTAGTATCGTTCAAAGCCTTTCGACCCCCCCCCCCCCCCCCCCCCCCCCCGGGCAAAAAAAATAAAAAATAAAAAATCGAATTGATTGATTGATGGGGATAATGCTCGGCAGCTTTGGTTTCTAGGATTGAACTAACGAGTGCTATTAAAGCGCGGATCTCCTTCTTTAATAGATTGCCGCATAAGTTAGCAATCATAGTCGGTGATTGCGAAACTCACAATGTTCAGCGAAGATCCAATGTCCAGGCAGAGTTTCAACTTCCATGCGTCCGGAGCAGTACAAGGTTTTTACTGAAATAGAGACAAAGTAAAAAGGCTGTAAAGAGAGCCTCGAGGTTTTTGTCCTGTAGCGTGGCCCGTCGGATGGAATGATGTGTCGCGACAAAAGAGTTGCGTCACCAAAATTTCCCCCCCCCCAAAATGTCGCAGACCTTTGTTTGACCGGCGCTTTCCCATTTTCACTTAGCAAATGTTAATCTAACGGGTTTTGGGACTTCCGATTTCCCTAAACAATTCCATTCTCATCTTACGGACAATAAATAGCTTCAAAAATATTTTCTTAAAAATAATTACTTATGTCGCTTACAAAATTAGATGATCATCTCGTAAAAATAGTTATATATGAACTGCCGTCAATGATGAAAATTATGGGTATCGACGATGGGTCGGGTTTCGAGTTTGCTTTTTTAAAATCGACTATTTGCAAAAACCTCATCTCATGCCCAAACTAGATGGAAAACGGCATATGAATTTACTCGTTAGACAACATATGAAGGCAATTAAACTCACTGCTCGTCTAATAAACTGTAAAGTCAATTGAAACCTAACGTATTAAGTGCTGCAAGATTTTGAATATATGGAAATGGACATAAGGAATGTACCGAAATAGACCAAGCACCAATTTTCTTTTGATAACAAAAAGTAAGTGTGCTTTTAAACTTTTTATTTGACAAATCAAGCTTTTTTTTTTTCCTATAAATTTTGAGTATTACCCTGAATTCATTACGAAATCCTCGTTGGAGGGAACTTTTTAACTTGTCGAGCACTTGACTAAATAAACTCCAGATCCGGTTCTTTATTGGTGCACGAAACCGCCCTGACTTACATCTTGACTTGAAGTGTGGGATGAACGAGCTCGAATCAATCACGGTGCACCTCTCCTTATTTACAAAATATATGTTCCTTTTATTCTTCTCTTTTTTTTTTTATAACAACACCATAGATGCCAAAAGTAGCGAAGAAAATTAATATAATATACGACTCATTATTAGTGAAAAGCCGTGTTCAAATAAGTGAACGACATTCATATGAGAAAAATCTTGAATCGAAACACGATCCGATCCTAAATATTCATGTTACCTGAAATTTAAGTGATTACATGACGATATGCATCATAAATACTTTAAAGTTCGGATCGGATAAAATCGATACGTGTTTCGATGGAGACGTATTACTCGGATATAACATTCCTTGAAATGATTTTTTATCTATTAATTATCTCAAACGATATAAACGATCATTTTTAAAGTAATATATTTCAAATTGTTTATTTCCTATTAACGGAATTATTCACCGTTTACTCATTATTTAAAGCGATGCAATAAATCATTTTAAAAAAAATTATTTCTAAATTATTTATTTTCCCGCGCACTAAATAGAATCTAAGAACCGGAGCACGCAGCGACTTATATATTCAGCAACTTCAACAAAGCATCCAAACACAAAATCCAATCCAACCAGAAAGAATTTCCTCATGAAGCAACGAAAGAAAGATCAGAACACAAAAATTTCCTTTAAAGCGAAGAAGAAGAATCAGACAATGGCGACCTTGGCTCCAGCTTCCTCGAGCTGCTTCTTGGCCTCCTCGGCCTCGTCCTTGGACACCCCCTCCTTAAATTTCTTGATCACCCCGATCCTCGAGCTGCTCCCCACGGACCCCACCTCCTCGATCACCACGTCGAACTCCGTCTTCTCCTCTGCCGCCGCGGCCGCCTCGGCTCCTCCGCTTCCCGGGGCCGCGGCGGCGGGTGCGGAGGGGGAAGTGGAGGGAGCTCGTGGGATGAGAGTAGGAGTAGGAGGAGTGGATGGTGAGCGTGGAGAGAGTATTCGTCGCCATTTTTACTGTGAGTTGAAGCAGAAAGAGAGAGAGACGGTGAAGGAGGAGGAAAAGAAGAAGAAGATAGGATAAGGGGAGTGGAGTTTTCCGGTCGGGGCCTGACCGACGAGGGTAAAAAGGGGATTTCAAAAGAGGGAAAGGGGAAGGAAAATAGGTTTGGCTGTTGGGGGCATTCCGAGAATCGAACTCGGGACCTCTCGCACCCAAAGCGAGAATCATACCACTAGACCAAATGCCCTGTACGTTGCTCATTGGCTCATCATCATATCTTAAATCATAGAGAACTGGTGGGGGCCAATCCAACAAAACATCGGGCCCACTGGGGCTTGTGGGAACTATTTTCACACGGGCTGTCCTCCGAAAAGGTCGTCTTCGTTGAGGCCTACTAATCGTGGAACGACGTCGTACTCCAACCAAATGGAGGGCCATGTTCCGAGCATTGTTGGGCTTCGCACCCAACCTGGGAATGAAACTTTTCCGATACGCCAGCATTGAGATCTGACAACGAAATAGACATCCAAACCACACCCCCACCCCGTCTCATGTCGGGCACGTCCATCGGTACGAGGGTTGGAATTAAGCCGGTTCTGTCCCGACTCCGGATTATCTGTTTGTAGTAATATCTTGCCCTTTAGGTCTTTTCTCTTTTATAAAGAAAAAGATCTAATGACCTATAATATCATGATCTCCTGCCATACAAGCAGGAGATCCGTAGGCATTCTGCTAACCCTCAAACTGGGCCCTTAGCACATTAGATCGACTTGTTATCACGGGGTGTGCGGTCCTCACGTACTTAGAACCATATTCGTTGAAATCGATTTCTTATTATTATTATTTTTTGCAACGTTGAACTTATCTTGCATACCTTAGAATCTGGACTCTACTATCTTGTCACAGTTTTCGGGTTCTAATGTCGGTTTTAAGATTTACTAAAGTTTCACATGTATTCTTAATTAAATGATTACAACGAATTATCACTTTTGATAACTATTATTTGTTTATAATAGTTTAAATCTAGACATACGAGAAATATGAAATATTGACATAGTAAGAGCCTAAGTCATGGATATCGCCGGAAATGGAAACTTAGACTAGTGGTTGTTCTAGATTACACACTCATTATCGAATACTGAATTTGGGACCTACCCGGTTTTTAATTTTTGAACCTGAAAACCTACCATGATTTCCATCAGTTCGGTTCTTCGGTTCTTCTAGTACATCCCGAAAACATGCCCACCTCTACTTGTGATTTTGTCATTTCATCGTGTTATAGCCCGAAAGAAGAAGAAGAAGTGAGCCTTGTGTTTTTCATCGCGTCGCGCTGAAGTAGTTGCATGTTCGATCGAGATCCCATCTCACCGTTTTATAACACGGGCTTTATTAAGAGAACTTGGCACCCCATCTCACGACTTTCATAGTTCAAGGGTCCGTCACTTCTATTCTAATTATGTTCGTTTTGTGAAAATTAGTCCCAAAAACATATGCGTTCGGAGATCGGCATAGCTAAGAAAGTTAGAGTTATGGACTGAATTGGAGTAACCCCAAAGATATTGCAATGAAGATATACTGGAAAGGGAAAGCCTAACATTTCCTCAGAAGTCTATGTCCTAATCTTGAAATCCAAGCCGTACGTGTTATGAATGGACAACATAGATTATTACTAACAAAAATATATATATAATTTCAAAAAATTAGCCCATAAAAAATATGAGATCTGTGCCGTCCATTCAAAAATTAAAGGCCCGGATCTCAAGGGTAGGTGCCTAGACTTTTGAGTAAAGGTTAGACAATCCGGATCCAGATATGCTGATTACTAAAAGTTTTAAAGCTGATAGATTTGAGGATTGAATAACGAAATTCTATATTACAATTAGGCACAAGACCAATATAAATATACATATAAATAAGGGCAAGAAAGTAAATATACAAAAAACCTACTAATAGTATATACAATATATCTAATACAATATATATCTAACACCCCCCTCAAATGTGGATCAACCAACGAGAGTTTGGAAAGAAGAGCAGCAAAGCGTTGTGATGTAAGAGATTTAATGAATAAGTCGGCAAGCTGGGCTGCATAAGTCATAAAGGGAAGAAAAATGATATGCGCTTGGAGTTGATGACGCGTAATATGACAATCAATGTCAATGTGTTTGATACATTCATGAAACACCGGATTTATAGCAATATGAATAGCACTCTTGTTGTCACAATGAAGAGGAATGGGAGCAGAGGAGGCAACACCAAGATCAGCAAGAAGACGACGAAGCCAAATAATCTCAACAGTAGTGTCAGCCATAGCACGATACTCAAACTCGGTGAAAGAGCGTGACATAACAGGTTACTTCTTGGCACGCCAAGAAATCAGAGAATCACCTAGAAAGATACAAAATATTGTAATGGATTTGCGGTCAGTAACATCCGAAGCCCAATCAGCATCAAAGTAAGCACGAAAAGTAAGTGAGTAAGTCGATAGAAGAAAAACTGAGCGTGTCAGAATACCACGAAAATATCGCAAAATTTGGAGTACAACATCATAATGAGCTGTACGAGGAGCCGCGACAAACTGACTGACGAGATGAACAACATATGCGATATCAAGACGAGTGATCGTAAGATAGACAAGACTGCCAACAAGAGCCCAGTAACAAGTGACATCAGACAAAAGCTCACCATCATTCAGACGAAGCTGTAAATGAAGTTTAACAGGAGTAGCTGCAGAACAAGTATTAGATAACTCAGCACGAGTTAAAATGTCAGCAATGTACTTCTGCTGGGAGAGAAGAATACCACGTTGACCGCGAGCAACCTTAATATCGAGAAAATAACATAATAAACCCAGATCTTTCATAGCAAACTGACGGTGAAGATGTTGCTTAGTATAAGCAATATGAATAGAGTCATCCCCAGTAATAATCATATCATCTACATATAGTAGCATAGTACTACAACCAGTTGAAGAGGTATGAGTAAACATAGCATGATCATTCTCACTCCGAACAAAGCCAGCTGATCGAACAACATTTGCAAATCGTTCAAACCAAACTTGAGAAGTTTGTTTGAGACCATAAAGAGCCCGACGAAGACGACATACCTGGTCGGGCGAATGAGGCAGACCTGGAGATGGCTGCATATAGAGTTCCTCTTGAAGAACCCCGTGAAGAAAAGCATTCTTCACATCAAGCTAAAAAAGAGGTCAATGACGAATAGAGGCTATTGCAAGAAAAGTGCGAACAGAAGCCATTTTGGCAATAGGGGAAAGGTCTATTTATAATCTATCACATACTCTTGATCAAAACCTCATGCAACAAGACGCGCTTTATAGCACTTAATGCTTCCATTAGAGTGGGTCTTAATTTTATATATCAAACAACAATATATTAAGGATTTTCCTGATGGAAGAGGTACAATATCCCACGTACCAGTGCACTCCAGAGCAGATAATTCCTCAGACATAGCATCACGCTATTCAGCATGTTGTACGGCTATACGATCATTTGATGGTTCCTGCAAAGTGTGGACAACAGCTATAAAGGAACCAAACTCATCAGAATAACTTGTGGCCGCCACGTACCTAACTGGAGGATGACGATCTCGAGTAGGATTCCGCCAAGGGGATGGTGAACGAGAATCATCAAGAGGCATCGAAGTAGCAGGCAAAGTAGACAAAGGAGGAGGCATATTAGGAGAAGGTGGTGACATTGGATCTGACGAAGAAGATATAAGAGTAGGAAGAGGAGATGAATCAAGAGGAAAATCCATAAATACAAATGGAGAAGACTGTGAAGAAGTAGAGGCAGCGGAAAAGAAGTATAGGTGCTCAAAGAACTGAACACCACGATAGATACGAATACGTCGTGAAGAAGGATCATAGCACCTATAGCCTTTGTACTTAAAACTGTAACCAAAGAAGGCACATCAACTGACTTTGCAGAACGTTTGGTACGTTCATGGGGTGAAAGAGGCACATAACACGTACAGCCAAAAATACGAAGTTGATGATAAGTGGGTAGTTTTGAGAAAAGACGTTGGTGAGGGGTGGCTTTAGAGAGAACGAGAGAAGGAATTCGATTTATGAGATAGACAGCAGTAGATAGTGTTTCAGCCCAAAATTCAGTATGAACCGAATTGGATAACAGGAGAGTGCAAGTAGTATCCAAAATATGATGATGTTTTCGTTCAGCAAGACCATTTTGAGCAGGAACACCGGGACAAGACAACTGAGGTAAGGTTCTCTGAGAAGTAAAGAAAGAACGAAAAATTGCAGAAAGATACTCCCCACCAGAATCAGAACGAAAAAAATTAATAATTTTAGAGAATTGAGTAGATATCATGGCTATAAAGTTTTTATAGATAGAGAGAAATTCATCACGAAAGCGCATTAAATAAACACATATATAACGAGAATAATCATCAATGAAGGATACATAATACTTGAATCCACTTTTAGAAATTTGGGGAGTAGGACCCCAAACATCTGAATGTACTAAGTCAAAACAAAAAGTGGAAACAGAAAAACTAATAGGAAAAGGAGGTACAAATTGTTTAGTTAAAAAGCAACTAGTACAAGGACGCATAACAGCAGATGAAACATGTCCAAGTGCACCCTGTTGACGCATAAAAGACAAACGGGAAGCAGATATATGACCTAGGCTTTGGTGCCAACAGTCAAGATCGAAGATGGCAAGAAAAGGTTGAGGTGAAGGAAGCTGGAGATGTTGCATCAAATACAATCCTCCATGTCTATTACCCCTACCAATCGTTTGGCCACTCATACGATCCTGTACAACACAAGAATCAACAGTAAATATCACCATTTAACCCATATCGGCAAGTTGCCCAACAGATAAAAGATTTAGGGCTAAGTTCGATATATGCAACACATTAGGCACATTAAAACTGCCAGAGATAGTAGGTTGGCCTTGTATAGTAGCAATAATAGAGAATCCATCAGCCGTAAAGAACCCTTCTGGATTTTTTAGTGCGGTCTGTTGAGTGAGATGATGAGCAGAGGCAGTCATATGATGAACAGCCCCAAAGTTAAGAATCCATGAAGAACTATCACCTGAAGATTGTGCAGCAGCTGCTGTAGTACCAGTGGAGGATACGTCAGAAAAACCAAGATGAAGTTGAGCTAAACGAGAAAACTGAGCCTCAATATTAGCAAGATAATCATCTGAAGATGAGGATGGAGTGACACGATCTATGGATGAAGAAGAAACAGGTGTAACTGAATGCAAGGATGTATTAGGAAGATCACGTATTTTCTGAAAACATCGATCTTCAGTATGTCCATTTTGCTTACAGAAGTTACAATAAAAACGTGAACCTCGTTGAAAAGAAGCATGTTGGGAACCATGCACAAAACCACGCTGAGAACCACGTTGTGAATAACTAGACTGAAAAACACGTTGAGAAAAGCTAGATTGGAGACCATTTTGAGAGGAGCTTGGCTGGAAATCGGACTGTGGAGTGGCCATTACTGCAAATGAATCTAGAGATGGAGGAGTACTAAGAATTCCTTGTCTAGTTTCCTCAGCCTGAAGTTCCTTAACTACATCAGAAAGAGATTGTGCAGGATAACGATATAGAATCTGACTTCAAACTCCCTCAAATTCTGGTGAGAGTTGCATCAAGAATTCATATAGACGATTCTTGTTTTGATCTTTAAGTTTAGATGCAGCACAAGCAACACAACCAGCACACGTGAAACATGGTGTACGAGCCAACACTTCAAGCTGGTACCAAAAAGATGTCATATAATTATAAAATTCACAAATTGTTCATGTACCTTGAGTGGCACAACGAAGTTCTTGCATAAGTCGATAAACACGAACAGAAGATGTTTGTATAAACATCTCAGCAATTTGATCCCATAACTGCTTTGTACCAATAATTTGAGTAAATTGGGGGCGAATATCAAGACCTATAGAACCAAATAATATTGCCTAAGTTTTTCTATCAACAACATGCTAATCCCTAATTTCATATTGGCGTCGTGAAATCTGATCAGTATTAGGTTTAGGATCTGCAGTATCAGACAAGGGTGCCAGACAAGAACGAGTACCATTCACATGTTCCTACAAATCACGATAAACAAGAGCAACCATCACTGAGGGTTTCCAAAGAACATAATTAGAGCCATCCAACTTAACATCAATGCGATCAATTCGAACATTATTTGCCATAATTCTGATATCAATAAATCAAAAAATGAAAGCAGAGTTAAGAAAGCAAAACTCGAGGTCAATCGCGAGAATAAAATTGCACTCCAAGCTAGGATCGAATTGACCAATCCCACTGAGAAATCCTCCGCGAAGAGCACCGAAGAACGACGATATCTGCTTTATTTTTCTCAATTCGATATCAGCATTGAATTGAGAAATTTCACTGAGAAATCCTCCATCGAAGAGCACCAAAGAACACCCAAATTTATAAAGCACAAGCACCAAACAGAAGACGCCAAATTTGGGGCAGCTTCTCCAATAAAAATAATAAAAAACAAATTCACAAGCAACGGGCGACAATAGAAACTAATTCAATCCGAAGCGACTCAAGATCCGGGCATGTTCGGTGAATCCTTGACCCATCCGATTAAACTCGTCAACAAAAACGGGTGGCTGAGGATTTGAGAGAAGAGAAACTCGAGGATCAAAATAAGACTCGAAACCTGACAAAGAACATAGCAAGCCACCAAATCGTTCTACGATTTTGCGCCCTTGAGCACAAACAAAGCCTCAAGCACGATCCAACTTGCAAAACGAATGAGCACGAACGAAGCCTCGAGCACGATCGAACTTGCAAAACGAACAAGCACGAACGATGTCTATGGAAAAAGAGTGAGAAACCCTAGCTCTGATATCACGATAAATTTGAGAATTGAATAACGGAATTCTAAATTACAATTAGGCACAATATCAATATAAAAATACATATAAAGAATAGCAAGAAATTAAATATACAATATACAATATATCTAATACAATATATATCTAACAAAAGCGACTAAGGTGAGATGATGCCGGCAGGGAAATAGCTGAAGGGAGCAAACGTGACTTACAAGCACGGAATTCACGTTTTAAATGCCTTCCATGGCCGACCGCCGCCATGTGTTCTTTCCTCGCTTCTCTCCCACGTGCCTCGCGAAACTCAATTTCAGCACATTTAGAACATGTGACTGAAACGAAAAAGTGGAGGAAGACAGGACACACGAGCGGCCCAAATCGGTCGACATGTTCTTCTTCTCTTTTCTGTTTTTACTCCACGTGCTTCAATTCGAGAACAGCATCTTCGTATGTTCACGAACGAAAGAGGAAATGGTCGCAATCCGCGAGCAAGAGAGTTCGACAGATCCGAACTACAAGTCAATTCTAGCTTTCAATTAATGCAGTGGGGATTCATGGAGATGCCGAAAGCATCCAAACGGTGTCCAAAGAGGCCTAGGGCGACCTCTGGTCTTTTGGTACCTACTCGATATCACAAACTTGCCGCGATGGTTACGGGACGAATGCTATGTAGTTTCATAACTCGATATGATTAATGGTGATCGGTTTCTAGCCTCGAATTGAAAAACGGCTCCATGGTGACTGGTTCTAAAAGATTGGAATCGGGAATGGAACTGATTGGTTCTAGCATGAACCGGCCGATTTCGGTGCGGTATTTAAGATTTTGAATAGAGTACGAAATTCTAATGATAGGATATAAAAGTTGCACCATTTCACTGCAAAGGCATTTTTGTTGATTAAGTGTTTATATTGTTCTTTGTTAACGTTGAAGATTTTGAAGACTCCGGTTCAATTCTTGATAGGTGTAAAAGGATACATTCATTTTTTTTTTCTTTTAATAAAAGAGAATTCAAACTCGGTTTATAATCGGTTTAATCAAGAATAGAATTGACAATTTTAACTGTGAGGTTTTGTGGGACAACTACCAACGGTTCTCAAAAATTTTAAGCTCGAATTTAGCTTGAGGTTAAAGTGTGAAATAGGAGCCCCGAAAGATTTCAACTCGGGACTCTTCTATTATGATTCCTTGTACGTTCTAAAAAAACAACTTAACTTTAAATGAAAGGCGTTTGTTTAACCGGGTATAGTCACGGAACTAGGAATCTTTTCTCGAAACTAACCTTGAAATGGTCAATGGAGGCCGGGCTTGGGTCCGGCTTACTGATCGAACCGGACCCTGTGCTCACCCTTAGATCCGGGGGCGTGTAAAACCGGATCGCGCGTCGAGAGAATTGACAGAGTCCGATGTTCAGGTCTCCGAGTTACATAGATAATATCTCCAAGATCTTATTGCAATAGAGATTTGTTGCCCACCGCTACAAGCTATAAAATATTATACGGCACGTCACGTGCGACATCTGATATGTCGTGTGGCCTTTTTCTCTATTTAAGTACAAAAGACCTACTAAAGCCTACCACCTACACCACGAGAAGGCCCGCCATAACTGAATAAAAACCTAAACGGGATAATATTGGGCGTCATGACCAATACCGCTAATTAGCGACTGCATGGGCCACAGATCCAGATCCTCCACGCTCCAGCAAACGCTGTCGTCGTCCGGCACTTGGGCCGGCGGAGGGGCCAAGCACGTGAATTCTGCTCGGTGGCCTCGGTCGGACGGCAAGGGACAGGCGATCCCCGTCGCCCCCGTGGCCGAAACCCCGCAATGATCTGCGCTCGCGCTTGCGGATGATGATGATGGTGGAGGGTTGACGAGATCGCTCATCTCGGATTCCGATTGCTTGATCATGTGTTTCTGGATCTTGGTCCTCCAGTAATTCTTTATTTCGTTGTCGGTCCTCCCGGGCATTTGCTTTGCAATTTGGGACCACCTGAAAGATAGGGAAAATAATTACTCATTTCGAATCGATAATTTTTTTACCCTTTTCGACGGTAAAAAAAAAAAAAGACATGTATCTTGTCTAAAATAATGTTAACACAAACGGAACTCCCCCGCACGATGTTTTTTATATATATATATATAAAGCCGTACACGTGTCGACGCTTGGGAAAAGCCTAGTTGAAATTCCTTTTAGGCACACCAAAAATCTATGTGACCAATTGAAGTTCACCTATAAAACATTTACGTTATTCCCCGGGCTTCATCATGCATGGGATTTACGTAGAGAGAATCAAGAAAGTGGATGATGCCAAATGAATCCGCCTAAGCATAGAGAAGACATCTATTTTTAGCAATGATGTTGCATTAGGAATTTTGAAACTATAGACGGAGGGAGGGGGGGGGGGGGATGGAATTTTAAAGAGGAGGGGGACACTTTTTGAGTTATGTGCACGCCCGTTTATCTTGACGTGAAATTATCGTGCATCTTAACACTCCGTCTCGTGCAAAATCCAATTAGACGGTAGGGATGCTTAACGAAAAGATCGCCTAGATGGTTGTGAGCCGAATCGAAGTCGAGACATCCTGGTAATAACGTTAACAAGTGGGAGTATAGCGCATGTCTGTTTATTCGGAAAGTTCTTTGAGTGATTAGGGTATGGGATGAACACAAAAGTAGTGATGGCTATCGATAAAGCTTGAGACAGCTCCCCACGCGTTGCGATTGAACCACATGAGCCCCACCAAGCAATCCCTTTCTCCAAATGGGCATGTCTTTCAAGAGGTCTTTACGCCTATAATTCGAACGTGGGGGGTACCCAAAAGCATAGTAAGAAACAAGGAGAATAGGGATTTTGCTATATATCGCCAAGCATACAAGATAGGCAATACGTTTGAAATGGCCCGATGGCGAATTTGCTTTGTTGTCAACTTCACGTGATGATTTTTGGATTGTTCTTCCTATGCGCCGTGTGTTTGGGAGAATCAAGTAATCTGGTAACTAAAGAGACGCTTCTGCAGTCGGATTCGATGTTAAAAGAGTTACGAGGAATCGTCGGATTCCACGCGCCTTTTGAGTACCTCCGTGTTTTTCCGGTAGAGATGTAAGCGGGAAAAGAGGAGGACGCATTTGTTTGCGAAGATGTACGTGAGATCACCTGTTTCCCCACATCGACTGCAGGTGTATGATCAGGAGCTGTTCTTCGGGGGTGATATTACCTCTCCGGACGTCGGGTCGGAGGTAGTTCAACCATCGGAGCCGGCAGCTCTTTCCGGTGCGTTGTAGGCCTAGTGCAATTGATATATAAGATCAAACGAAAAAGGCTCCGAAGAAGAGAAATTGAAATAGTGAAAAGCCAAAGATAAAAATAAGCAAAAATTGAAGGCTATTACCAGCAGCTTTAGCAAGAGAGTTCCATACACCTTCACCGTGATGGTTTATGTAGTCTATCAGAATCAGATCCTCTTCAACAGTCCATGGTCCTTTTCTCACTTCAGGATCCTGTGAGCAGAAGGATGGATTCTTGTCCATCTTATGTATGTGAGAGAGAGAGAGAGAGAGAGAGAGAGAGAGAGAGAGCAGTCAAGGAAAACGAGCTAACGACGGTTTATATAGAGGACGTTGGGCTGTCGAAACAATTTGCGGTCATTTCATGATGTTTGATAATCTGCACGAGAGCACAGAGCTTTTTACCTACCTTGTTTTTTTTTCCCCGAAGACAAAGCAGTTTACCCTTGATCTCATTTGGTGTCAAGGATAAGTGGTCGTGCTGATTGATTCGACCCTGTGTATCCCAAATCAAGTTTCAAGGACAAGGCAGTTTTACCATTGATCTCATTTGGTGTCAAGGATAAGTGGTCGTGCTGATTAATTCGACCCCGTGTATCCCAAATCAAGTTTCAAGGACAAGGTAGTTGCTGCTCATCATCAAACTTTCGTAAATTCTAGCCCCAAGCATACTATTACGCTAGACGAGCAACGACGCGAGTCAACATGAATTTAAAGATGGAGCTTTTTAGAATAATTAACAAGAGCATCTTTCAAGGACACGACTCGATAAGATTACAAAACGCCTATTTGATCAAGTCGTTGGATGACCACACGGTGGATACTTCAAGAGGTCTGAGAATTTGACCGACGAAATTAAACATAATTTTGTGAAATTAAGAGCCAAAAAATATATTCACCTAAGTGAGACATTTGGTAGTCAATCAGTAATTGAGACGACTGTCCTCAGCACTGCAAGCCTCACTCTGCACTAATCGTATGACAATTAAGATTGGCTTCTAAATTATCGTCATTAGGCAACACCACCACGTTATCATTATGCTGGGCAAGCGGGTAATGAAGTACAATAAGCCTTTCATGAACAAGTCATCAAGTACCAATCAAGGATCTAACCACAAGATAAGAATCCAATTAGCAAACATGACAAAAAAAAAATTTGTGGATTTCTTCCACTGGCCGTATGGAACTTTAGTGCCATTCTGTCTGTTATGCTGATGAGTTGAGACGGCAGTACCAGCATCAAATTCATTATACTGAGCTTATACATGCCGCAGGCTTTGGATGATAAACAAGAAAATAGATCATCCAAGGTCACAAGAAAATGTTCCACTTGAACTTGTGCAAAACCATAATACAGCTCGGTTAACTCCATGTCAACCTTGCCAAGAAAACCCAAAGGTCTCGTGAGTCACATTTACCACTTAAAAGTGTCGCCCAAAACAGCAGTAATGCAATCCCATGTCACATTACATATAAAGTTGAAGCAACGAATTGAGCTTTTACAATAGTATACTGACGAAAAGACAAAAAACTAATCCCTTACAGACCGCGTGCTTCTGGTGCCATGCTAAGAAGCCCATCAAAATCTCCAAAAGTCTCAAGCCTGAAAAACGGAAGGACAGATTTTTTCCCCAATCAGAGAGTAGCCCAAATTGAAGTACGTGTCTATAGAAAGCAGAATAGGTAAAATGCAGTTTTGGGTTCGAGGCGGTTGCCTGACCAATTTACCCAGGGAAATCTTTGATTTCATTTAAGCAGCAAAACTGCTATGGGTATAAACAGAACAAAGAACTGTTCGCTAATGTGCTCTACACCGCGCTTAAGAACCATGGTCCCAAAGCTTGAGCACCAAGTGCCACCAAATCTGCACTAGAACCATCTTCATTTACAACAGCAGTGTACTAACTGAAAATAGTCATTATTACTAGAAGCTGCCATGCCAATGCAGCAGAGTGGTTAAGGTTCTCTACTCATTGCATCTTGTGACATTGAGATTTAAGCATGCAGGATGCAAGCTTCCTTTTATTGTGATCATGCCAGACTGAAGCTATTTCGACAGAATTTGACCTGTTCAATGTGATTTTGAACAGTTCATGGCTCGAAGGTGTCAACTTAATGGATTGACCCACTTCCAATTTCTTGATTGAATATATTGTACCAAGCCAGTTTTATTAAGAATGATTTGGACACCAACAGATTATCAGTGGGCCAGTGGCTACGAATCCACCCATTCTACTCCAGCCGATCATCGAATCATGGCAGATATAGGGAATGCATCAACGTTTGGGCCATCAATTACCTTGTTAGCAATATTGTTGGAAAGCCATTCCAGACCCTCGTAAAGGCCCTCTCCAGAGGTTGCACAGGTGCTTTGGATGTACCTGAGATAAATCATCACATCCGTATCAGACGGATAGCCCAAGACGCAAACTTTCTGGAAAACATATGCATAAAATGAAACCATTTCACCAGAACAACCATGATCCAGACGAACATAGTTCTAAATTCAATATCACTAACTATAAGAGAGCTATGCACTTCCATCCAGAGATAAGCTCTTACCAGTGGCGTTGCCGGAGAGAATGAAGACCAAGCTTGTCAGTTATTTCTGCTGCATTCATTGCATTAGGGAGATCTTGTTTGTTGGCAAACACAAGCAACACAGCATCTCTCAGTTCATCCTGAAAAGTTAAAAGTCAATAAACCAGCAGTTTGTAAGGTTTTTCTTCTTCCACAAACATCAAAGACACCAGCAGTCTAGCAATGTGCGCATGCATCTTGCAAAGACTTTCACAATCCATTTAAAAGATCAATAAACAAAGAGCTACAAAGTATGCACCATGTTCCCATTTGAATTTTCAAATGAAAGGTACAAAATCCAATGTAAATAAAGATTTTTTTACATTAATAAACAACTGGAAATGCAATAATTGACAAGGAAAGTACCGAAGGAAAGGTTGACAAAACCAAAGAATAACTATAGATCGTCGTTAACAACCACAAGCTCAGAAGGTAAGACAGAAAACTCTCTGCTTGTAAACATTCCTCAATGAAATATCAGGATCCAGAAGCACAAGACATTAGTGTTGAGCGAAACCAATAGAAGCAACTATAATATTTCAATGTCAAGTGTGTCATGAAAATGCCACTACTCATGTAAGAATAAACATCTTGCTTCTTGCCACAAGCAATGATATTCAGTAGATGAAAGGAATTATATATGCACTAAATTAGCCCAAAATGAAATGCAGTGCTACCTCATTCAGCATCCTATGCAACTCATCTCTTGCCTCAACAACTCGATCCCTATCATTGCTATCCACAACAAAAATTAAACCCTGCGTGTTTTGGAAGTAGTGCCTCCACAATGGACGGATCTGCATTTGGAGCAAAGTAGAAGCTGCATCAGTCCACACAATGAAAAGCTCATTTTGGAGGTGCTAAAAAAGAGAGGGACAGCACTTAAAAATTTCAGTGATCTCGCATAAAATGTGAGGTATAAGAATATACTTGATGATTTGGACTTGATGTAGGTAACTGACATCAATAGGGGCCATATAGGCCTAGGTTGGAGTGGTCAATGAAAGTCCAGCAGTACAAAAAAAGGAGAGAATGGGTAAGGAAGAAAAGGATCCCTAACTACATAACATTTACAGCATGTAAGGTGAATGTGGAGGTTAATCAGAAGAAGGATGAGCTGACGATCATGTCGCCATTAGGAGACAAGGTTTTAATATCTACATGTATTGTTGCTTCCATGCTTGTTTGCACTTACAAGTAAGTAAAAGCACATCAAAAGATGCAAAAATGAAAATCAAGATGGCAAATTGAGCAACCTTGTCCTGGCCACCGACATCCCAAACTGTGAAGCTGATGTTCTTGTATTCAACAGTCTCTACGTTAAAACCTACCATACAAAAGGCTCTGTTAATCACTAGGAACATGAAAAAGACAACATGGCAAGGCTCATAGAATGACAAGGCAGTCAACAGCAGATTAGACATATAGGCAAGAATAAAGAAGGATGACCCAAAAGCCATCCAATACAGCTAGAAAAATAAACAAAAATAGCCTCCAAATTGTTCCTATTAACCGCTATTAACCATAAGCATGTACTCCATTTCCAATATCCGCCTAATAATCTCATGTAGAAAAATAAGGATTACTGTTTGAAATAATAACAGTTCTAGAGCCTTTGTACTCAACTTGCTCATCTCATAAATTCCCATGCACAGGCAACTGTCCTGTTCGCCCTATTTTCCAAAAGATCTCTATTCTGCAGATAATATTCTCATTCCATCGTGACTGGGAAAAACAAGTTTACTTTGCATCAAAAGGAACAGTCTACAATGGCTTGACAGTTGAGACCACCCCACCCAACGATCAGTACAAGTACTAGTGAATGACGACATTCATAGGGTACAATGGTAGCAACCCAAAAGTCCTACCTACTCATCATTTTATTCAAGTCCATCGAATCTCACACTGTATCTTTATCTCATCTACCTGCCAGAGAATTTGAATTTATTGAAATAATTTGTCTCGTGCAGTGCTTCCCCAAATGTCGCTCATGCCCATTGTAGGACAACAATTGCAACCGCACCGATCGAATGAACAGAAATTCAAATTGAAAATTCAAAATTGACCGCTCGATATAAGCTAACAGCTCATTCTGATGCGATTGGCGTTCATATTCCTCTCGTGATTAAAAACTAGATACATGATAAATCACCGCCTAACAAACCAGTGATTCGATTATCATCTACAAGGCGACAATATCTTATACAACTAGACATTATGCATTCAAGAACTCACCAATAGTGGGGATGGTGGTGACGATTTCTCCGAGCTTAAGTTTGTACAAGATCGTGGTCTTACCAGCAGCGTCAAGACCTACCATCAAAATCCTCATCTCTTTCTTGGCAAAGAGCCGGCTAAACAGCTTTGTGAACGTAAGCCCCATGGTCCCAACGCTCTAGCTCAGCCCAGAAAACACTTCGCTGTTCGCAGTTCGCACCGCCACGCCAACAGAAGCAGCAACAATCACGGAATCAATATCGGGAAAAACATGACTCGTTCAACATTCGGTATCAGATCTAAACGAAACGCAACAACAAACGAGCTACAGGCTACACGCAGTTAGATGGCCCGACTACGGATCCGATGGATTGGTAAGCAATTCGATAGATCCCACAAGCGCATGCATATCATCGGCGAAAAAAAAAGGCATCTAGAAGCCCTAAAATGGCCCGCGAAGAAAGAAAAAGCATTCGAGGAAGCGGGACCGCGAGATCAGGTGCGCATGCGACGACGACGATGGCGAGCGGATCTGCGCAAGAAAATCAACGTGAGGCGAAGACGATGGCGTCACTAGCAATGGATCGAAAGGAGGAGGAGGAAAAAGGAGCTATACCTCAGAGCCTCTCTCTCTCTGTGGCCGCAGAAAGGTGGCGCAGCGTGAGAACGAAGGGGGTCTCGCTGTCGCGTTTGCTTAACAGTGACGTCTGGCGACGGTGGTGTGAAATTGGGGGAAAAGAAGAAACGACGTTTTCAATGGCGCCCGTCGTTTCCAAAAAACAAAAAGGGTGGGGGGCCGAGCCTCAACGACGTCGCTGCGGAAGAAGTTCTTCGACAAAGCCCCGAACTTTTTGACTATTTCTACTTCCACCCCAAAAATGATTTGCATCCACGTCCCTCTGAGGGAAAGACTACAGAGATGAATCCAATTGAGAGAAATAGAATAGGGATTGTTTGTTTGGCAATTAGTAAATTGGGATTCCAAAGAATTTTAAGGTCAAATCACTTTAATTACACGTCATATCTTTGCATAGATGAATTTATCTGATAGTCAATCCTCTCGTAATATCAAAAGGAGACTCGAAATTTTACAAATATACAAAGAATGGATCGCTTTTCAAATTGGGTGCTTCAATATCACCCCTAAAGAAGGATAGGCACACTACTCCGAACATGAAATGAATTTTATAGGTGCAGAAGTATTCCCTCTCTTTTTAGACGCGTGTCTCGTGGCCCGAGGCTTCTTCCTTCATCGTTAATCAATCTTGCCTTAACTTTTCCTCTGTATGGAAAGGTGCTTCAGTAAAAAGGCAATTCATGATTTGTAATTAATTAAATTATAAAATATTTGATTCTTATCATTAGTTAATGAAAATGATATTGCTAAAACATTTTTTTTTAAATTCTAAACTTTTTTTTTGTTTTTCTATACAACTAATTTTTTTATTATTACCCGCTCCGGCCCTCCTACCACCGACCGTTGGCCTCCAACCATTGCCACCACTGCACGTCGCTGTCACCTACTTTTAAGATAGGCACTGTCCAGATTCACTCCATTCTCGTAGCCATGCCTCGTCCAACATTAGCCTGATTTTCTGGGATTCCACACGATCCAAACTTCGCCTCCTACAAAAAAGCCCATGGCAAAAGGCAACACAGGCCGCCTGGCCAGTCCATGTGCATGGAAAGTATGCTCAAGACAGTTCATGCATTATCCATAACGATGCCTACATTACAGTCCGATGTAGAGGTATAACACGCACCCTTCAATCAGAATCCATGCATGTTAGAATCCTATGGCTTCGTTATAGGAAAGCCCTCTCCCAGAGTTGGCCTCGCCTCACAAATCACATGCTCGGGCGGTTGATTCAGAGATCTCGTCGAGCTGAAGAAGGAGAGCGAGAATGACACGAGACGCTGCCTCAACAACCGACAATGGAAGGTGGAGTTGGCAGCGGGTGGCGGGCACAGGTGGTGTAGGGCAATGGTGACGGGACGACTGTGGCAAGCGATTATGGCGAGCAACACTGACGGGACGTGACGAGGGACGGTGCTGGTAGAGGTTCAGGGGGTGGTGGGAGGCCAGTGGTGGGCGAGGGCGGCGTTCAAAACAGTTTTTACTTTTTTTAAAAAATTTCATTTTTCTTTATTTCTTTTACTTATAAAAAATAGAAATTAATATAATTGAGGCATATTTATAATTATAAGTAAGGATTGGAAAGCTACAAGTCATGGTCCAAAAATGGGTTAAAAATGTGTTGAGTTAAAACCCACATTTGAATAGGCCTTATAAATTTAAATCCATATTGGACCCAATTTTCAAATCTACTCAACCCATATATGACCCAAGTAAATAAAAGTGAGTTAAAAAGTGGATTAAAGATCTATATTGACACATCTAATCCAGCCATATGGAAATAGAATCACTATACTCCACTTTTCTTATCCTGAAATTTATCATACTCTATTGGAAACTACATACTTATAAGCAAAGATCAGATTCCCTGTGAATTCTGATTTTCCAAAATCACACAGATCTGGTGATAAAAGCTCTAAGGCGATTTTAGAGGGAAAAATTAAATTTTAAGTCTGTCGTTGTTTCACGAAAAATGAATGATTTGAATCATTTTTCCTTAAATAGTCACTTATATAACTTGAAGTAAGGTATAACTCCCTAAAAAACTCACAAGTCCTAAATTTACCCCAAACTTTTCTTTGTCTCGGAAAAAATCTTAAACTTTAAGTCAAATTCGAAATATGCCTCGAACTTCTTTTATCTAAAAAAAAATCCCAAACTTTAGGTTCAGTTTAAAATCTATCAAAACCTTTTTTTATATTTAATTAATTTATAAAATATTTGATTCTTATAATTAGTTAATGAAAATGATATTGCCAAAATATTTTTTTTAATTCCTTTTTTTTAATTTTCTATACAACTAATTTTTTATTATTACCAACTCCGACCCGCCTGTCACCGACCGCTGTTCGTCAACCACCGGCACCACTATGCGTCGCTATCTAGTTTTAAGAAAGGCATTGTCCAGATTCAATCCATTCTCGTAGCCATGCCTTGTCCAATATTAGCCTGATTTTCTGGGATTCCACACAATCCAAACTTCGCCTCCTACAGAAAAGCTCATGGCAAAAGGCAACACAGACCGCCTGGCCAGTCCATGCGCACGGAAAGTATGCTTGAAACAGTTCATGCATTATCCATAACGACGCCTACATTACAGTCCGATGTAGAGATATAACACGCACCCTTCAATCAGAACCCATGCATGTTAGAATCCTATGGCTTCGTTACAGGAAAGCCCTCTACCAGAGTTGGCCTCGCCTCACAAATCACATGCCCGAGCGGTTGACTCGGAGAGCTTGTCGAGCTGAAGAAGGAGAGCGAGAATGACACGAGACGCTGCCTCAACGATAGACCGTGGAAGGCGGAGGTGGCGGTTGGTGGCGAGCACAGGTGGTGTAGGGCGATGGCAACGGCAGCAAGCGACTGTGGCAAGCAGCGCTGACGGGATGTGACGATGGATGGTACTGGAGCAATTGGGTGGGGGGGGGTGGTGGTGGGTGGCCAGCGGTGGCCAAGGGCCGCGCGTTCAAAATAGTTTTTGCTTTTTTTTAGTTTCATTTTTCTTTCTTTCTTTTACTTATACAAAATAGAAATTTAAAATAGAAATTAATATAATTGAGACCCATTTATAATTATAAGTAAGGATTGGAAGTTACGGATCATGGTCCAAAAATGAGTTGAAAATGTGTTGAGTTAAAACCCACATTGGAATAGGCCTTGTAAACTTAAATCCATATTCATTTTTCAAATATACTCAACCCATATATGAGCCAATTAATAAAAGTGAGTTAAAAAGTGGATTAAAGATCTATATTGACACCTCTAATCCAGCCATATGGAAATAGAATCACCATACTCCACTTTTCTTATCTTGAAATTTATCATCCTCTATTGAAAACCACATACTTATAAGCAAAGACCAGATTCCTTGCGAATTCTGATTTTTCAAAATCACACAGATTTGGTGATAAAAGCTCTAATACGATTTTAGCGGAAAAAAATTAAAATTTTTAGTCTATCGTTGTTTCACGAAAAATGAATTATTTGAATCATTTTCTTTAAATAACCACTTATATAACTTGAAGTAAGGTATAACTCCCTAAAAAACTCCCAAGTCCTAAATTTAACCCAAACTTTTTTTTGTCTCGAAAAAAATCTTAAACTTTAAGTCAAATTTGAAATATGCCTGGAACTTCTTTTATCTAAAAAAAAAAACCCAAACTTTAGTTTCAGTTTAAAATCTACCCAAACCCTTTTTTGTGATCTAAGAAAAAAGTTATCAATCTTTACCCTAATGCCAAGCCTGCCCCTATTAGCTATGTGTCCAAAAAATAACCGTTTTTCCTTCCAGTTTTCATATCTTATGATGGCTTCATTTTAGAGGATTTAAACATTTTTACTGAGGTGTAGTAGTTATCCATGTGAAAATGCCACATCGGTCCATACTTATCACCCCAATACTTTAATGATATGGATTTTTTATCGACTTGGAAACGTGCGCCAAGTTGGGATTGGATCACAGGTTAGATTTGGGAATATATTCATAATTTCTGATTTTTCAGACAAAATAAAAATAGGAGTAGACTTTGGACTTAATTAAAATTAAGGGTTTTTCCCTAAAATAAGTTTGGGACTTGACCTAAAGTTGATAATTTTTTTTGAGAAAAAATAAAAATTCGAGTCAGATTTAGGGATGCACATAAAGTTAAAGATTTTTTTTTTAAAGAAATTAGGCCCTTGAAGTAATTAATCACTCCTGAAAAAAAAGTAATTAATCACTAAAAAATATTTTTACTATCAATAGCAATTTATGTATAAACATTTTCATAGATGATGTATATCATTTTTGTTTATGCATTTTTGTAAGCGATACAAATAAATATTTTTAGGAAAATTCTTTCAAGTAATTCACTTTTTGTGAAACAAACTAGACCTAAAGGATAATTGGTACATATGGATCTTGGGGAGGTAAAACAAATCAAAAAGAAATTCTAGGGAGAAATGTAAAAGAAATTCTGAGGAGATTGAGGAAGTATTTCTCTAATTTCATTTAGCAAATGAGGAACTAATTCTAACATTTCACCAACATATATAGAATACAAGTGTCTTCGCTCCAATAAAAAGAACACAATAAGGAGACAAGATAAGTACATTGCTATTCTAGGTTTTTTGCCAAGAGAAAGTAGGTGTTTCCTAACGTGCCAAAACAGAGTGGATGTTCGTTTTAACCGTGTACAACTAGAGAAAATATGTTACGATCTTGGGTTGTTTTTTTTAAAAACTAATTACAATAACGAGGTATGTTCAAATTTAAATTATGATTCTTACTTTTTACGTCTATATTGCAATTAAGCAAACATTTGATTTGGTGTTCCACCGTAAAAATATAGGACAGTACATAGGACAGTTCCATTAAACATGCCAATCCCTTGATCCATCATATACAATAACCTTTTATGCCATCGGTTCACCCGACATTGGGTCCCCTTCTTTCTCGGCAAACGAGGCTCAAAACCACAGATGACCTGATGGCAAATGCTCCAGCATGTCCAAGGGCAAAATAAATGTTAGCATTACATTTTGAGTCGAGAGATTCTGCTTGGACTATATGCAGCTTATCATAATGCAGCCGAAAACCTCCATGGCAGAAAAATTTAGAAATGTCCTTAAGAGCCATTTTTACCCATTAAAAGTATTTAGCCAAAGACAGAATTTAAGCAATCCCATGTAACATTACACAGATAAAGCTCTAGCAAACCATTTGAGCTTTTACAACAGTATATCGACAAAAAACAAAGACTAAAACCTTTCAGACCAAACATAATTTGGTGCCCCGCCGTGAAGCCACTCAAAATCCTCAGAAATCTCAAGCCTGAAATAACAGGAACAAGATGGTTTTCCAGTTAGAAAATGAGAAAGTGATCAAATGCCAAAATTAAGTAGATGTCTGTAACAGAGGACCAGAGTGAACATAGCAGCTAAGGGGGGCTCGGCCAACTTAAGCAGGAATATTAAAACTTAACGGAAGCAAATCTTGGCTATGATGGAATAAGTCGTGCTTACAAAACCATGGCACCGCATAACCCAGACATACAGCCATCTCCTTTTACAAAGAATTGCATCAAAACTAAAGCACAAGTTGTCACCATTATAGTGTTCTCTGTACAGATTACAGGTCACAATTCTGAACCGTTTGGCCTTGCAAGCTTTTCCTTTCAATATCAACATCAACAACACATTTATCCCAAACTAGTTGGGGTCGGCGGTCGATGAACCCCAAAGAATCATAAAATATAAAAGCAGAATCAAATAAGGAAAAAGAGAAAAATGTGTAAAAATAAATATCTATACTATCCCTCCACAACACTAATAGACTTTCTTCACTCCGTCCTAAGACAAACCGTACACCAATCTATTTCCCACTCCATTAAATCTTCTTCAATCGGTCTTGCTTCTATTTTATTTATTTTTGGGTTCATCGACTGCCGACCTCAACTAGTTTGGGATAAAGCTGATGCTGATGTCGACGAGTATCAGACCAAAACTATGTAGTGTTCTATATCAATCAAATGGACCTAAATAAAATTCCTTTTTGACTATTTGAAATGATCAATCCAGTCCAGTTTCTTAAAATAAGACTCGGGATCCACACTAACTTAGCAATGGCTCCAAATCCACCTGCCCCACCCCTACCAATGACCAAGTTTCAGCAATTATCAAAAGCTACATCAGAAAGACAATGCAAGGGCCATCGATTACCTTGCTGGCGATATTGTTGGAGAGCCAATCCAGACCCTCGTAAAGGCCTTCTCCAGATGTTGCACAGGTACTCTGGATGTACCTGAGATAAACCATCACGTCCAAAAAACTTTTAGAAGAAAAGATAGTAAATGCATCCATTTCACAGGAGAGGCCAAGATCTAAAAGGGAATCAGTTCATGCAGTTCTCATATTCAGCTTCACTAACTAAGATAGAGCTAGGCACACTTTCCATACTTATGAGCTTCCTCCAATTTGCACAACAAAATTGTTCATTTCACTTGATGAATCTCAGGCATCATAGGCTGGATGCGACATAAAAACTTTTAAAAGCAATATTGAAGAAAGTAAGAGTGAACAAGGGATAATCTCTTGCCAGTGGCGTTGACGGAGCGAATGAAGACCAAGCTTGTCAGTTATTTCAGCTGCATTCATTGCATTAGGAAGATCTTGTTTGTTCGCAAACACAAGCAAAACAGCATCTCTCAGCTCATCCTGACAAAACAAGATTCAAACGTTAATTGCATTGTTTTTCCTTATGCACAAGCATAAAGGAGAGCAGTAGTACAGCAAAACTCGTCCGCACCACATATAAAAAGACCTGAATGATCGTATCTATGGATCCACAAAAAAAAACAAGGTGGCCGGGTAAATTAGGGACCAGACCCAAACTTTATCGTGATAGAGGGACTTTCTTCCTTTTTTTTCTTTTTGCAAATAGCAAGTAGCAATGGGAAATGCAATATAAACAAGGAACTGAATGAAGGAAAGAAGAACAAAAACAAGAGAACAAGAAAAAGGTCATCTTCTACATATTCAAGCTAAAACAGTGCACAATAGACATCACTCTGTTGCTCAAATCCAAAAGAAGCAACAAGATCAATGTCATCACTCATGCAAGCCTTTGCCTCTTGCCACAAGCTACTCTACTTAATAGACATTATACGTATGATATACAGTAAATTTGTCCAAAACAGATTTTGCAGCAATACCTCATTCAGCATTCTATGCAACTCATCTCTCGCCTCAACAACTCGATCCCTATCATTGCTGTCCACGACAAAAATTAAACCTTGCGTGTTCTGGAAGTAGTGCCTCCACAATGGACGAATCTGCATTTGGAGTAAAGTAGAAGCTTAATCGGTTTGCATAACACTTAACAATGCTTTGAGATGCCACGAAAGAGAGGGCTGTGATTTATATTTCAGTGATCTTGTAACACAATGTAAGATGCAAGCATGTGCTTGATAAGTACCATATTATTGTATCAGGAATCAACTTAGGCAAGATATGCCTATGCTGCCAGTGAATTTTTTTTAAAAAAACCCCTGCAGTACAAAATTACAGGTAACGACCAACAAGGAACCCATAGCCATGAAAATTTTGCACCACGTGGGGTGGATGTGTCAGTGAAGCAGCAGAAGACTAAGCTGAAGTGCATGTGCCTTCAGAAGATGGGATATTAGTAATTATTACGTCATCCTGCCTCTATTTTCGTTTCTGATGATATGCAAGCAGCAAACAAAAGCATAGCATGAAGAGGTGCATATAGAAACCTTGTCCTGGCCCCCAACATCCCAAACTGTGAAGCTGATGTTCTTGTATTCAACTGTCTCTACATTAAATCCTACAGAAAAAGAAGGAAGCTATATCAATCACATGGAAAAAAAAAGCGTTATATGCTTACCTTGGGTTAATGTGAAGGATCCACAAAACAAGATTAAGAGTTGAGACCACAAGTCGAACACCCAAAGGACTGGCGGTTACCCAACTAACCCAAACATCCTATCCACTCATATAGCTAGATTTAGTTTCAAGCAAAACAAATTGCCTCTTTCCTACCCACCAGTTAGAAAATCTAGAAGCATTCAAATGATTGCTCTTCTACTGTGTCGCCCCTCAAATTTACTCATTGCAACCTATCAATTACAATACACCATATCGATGCCTACAAATTCTGATTGAATCAAAATCAATGTCAACAACACTTTTATCCCAAGCTATTTAGGGGACAAATTCTGATTGAATATCATAGTCAAATAATCACAGCACAAATAGGCTGGTAGCTCATTCTAATGCACCTATGAGATGCAAATTCTTTTCAGTACTTAATTCTAGATCATTGAAACAATGAACAATGACACCAGAATATCCTCCTGCATCACGACCTACTAGTAAATCAGACACGAGATCTCGTAGCAAATGGATAAAAGAAAGGAACTTTATACGATTGGAAACCACGACGGGCATTCAAGGACTCACCAATTGTGGGGATCGTGGTGACGATTTCTCCGAGCTTAAGCTTGTACAAAATGGTGGTCTTACCAGCAGCGTCCAGACCCACCATCAGAATCCTCATCTCCTTCTTGGCAAAGAGCCGGCTAAACAGCTTCGTGAACGTGAGCCCCATGGTCCCAAACTCTCTAGCTCAGCCCAGAAAAAATCACTTCGCAGCAGCGCGGCCACCAACAAAAACCGCAAGTATTAGACAGAAATCGATCTCACAAAACCATATGAACCGATCGCGACAGCAAACATTCAAACAGAAATGCAGATCTAAACCGAAAATAAACCCCGAAGATCCGCAATCCTATGATCAGCGCAACAGGCCACGCAAAGCTCAACGAAACAACCACGAATTCGAAACATAGCCGACTACTTCGACAGATCCGATGAGTTCCGGCAGATCATCGTCGAAAGGGGGTCAAGCAAGTTGCAATCGCGAGATCATGTGCATCGATCGATGGTGAGAGGGATCCGTGCAGGAAAATCAACACGAATCGAAGATTAATCTCGATGACAAATGGATCGACACGAGAAGGAGAAGAAAAACTACCTCTTTGTGTCTCTCTATCTCTCGCTGTGCAAAAGCAGCCGCAGCGTTTGAACGAAGGGGAATCTCTTCTCCTCTTGGGTTGCTTAATAATGACCTCTCAATGCGAAAATAATGGAATTTCAAAATCCCGAAAGGAAAAACAGGAAAAAAAATATATATAGAGAAATAGAAAAACCACCGCCCATAAAAAAAACACGCACACGATGGCATGTCCAGACGGCGCCGTTTAGCTTATTAATTTCATAAATTTTTTAAAGGAAAGAAAAAAATCATCAACTAAAAAAAAAATTAAGTAAACAAAATTTTCAGACACAAAACCTTCCGTCGCCGTCGCGCTTTAATCTACGCGCGGACTCTCCGCTCCTGCTTCTCGTCAGTCGCGGCCATGGCTTCTGCTGTTCGCCTCCAATTAGCTTCCCTTGCCATCTCCCACTCTCTCCTACCTCGTCTCAGCCTCCGTCTCCGCCCTCCTCCTCCGTCTACCTCCGGTCGGCTCCGTCGCTTCTCTTCGACACTTCCTTCCACGCCCTCCGCTGTCCTGCATGCGCCGCCGTCGATGCCGGTTCGCGCGCAGGCCAAGCGAGGCTTCTTATCCAAGGATGACGATTTCGCTTCGGGTAAAGTAGCTATTTCATTTAGTACATATGCTACGTTTCCAGGTACCTGGGATTCGGTGCTTCTGTTCTTTCCCGAGTTGAGAGTCGGAGGGGTTTCGAGTTTGTGAGATGCTTTTTTTTTTTGGTTCTCTTTCTTGGTTTACTTTTTAGCTGATGATATTCAATTCGAGGCTCCACTTAAGATAGTGGAGTATCCAGACCCTGCGCTGAGGGCGAAGAACAAGCGGATTGGGACGTTTGACGACAATTTGAAGAAGTTAGTGGACGAGATGTTCGATGTGATGTACAAGTAAGCTCTTCATTTGCTTTAATGCGGCTGGTGATGTTGGTTGCGATGTTTTAGCGGGGATACTCAGTAGTCAGTGTTGCGGACGTTTGTTTAATGATCACTTGGTCATTGTAACTCGAGTTTGTATCTGTTCTTGTCATGTCCCTCCTAGTCATTGTCGGATGCTTAAAGAAAATCCTTACGCAATTACAGGGGTTGAATGCTATGGCTTCCTTTTCTGCAGAACTGATGGTATTGGACTCTCGGCACCCCAAGTAGGGATTAATGTCCAACTCATGGTGTTCAATCCCGTTGGTGAAAGCGGGGAGGGAAAGGAGATTGTTCTTGTGAATCCAAGAATAATTAAATATTCCAAAAAGATGGTGCCCTTCAATGAAGGTTGCCTCTCATTCCCTGGTATTTATGCTGACGTGCAGGTATATTTCTTACTTCTAGCTGCAGCGTTGTTGTTGGACTTCCTTGAGTTTTTTTTTCGGTCGAAAGACTTCCTTGAGTTGAAATGCTACTTATAGGAGAGAATGGGTATTTTGGATGACATGGCTTGGCTCTTGAGAGTAATGGCTGAAATAGTCAGATTTTACCATTGTCAAGTCTTAAGGCAGAAGCCAGGAAGAAATTAGGAGAGGGAAGGAAATTTTTTACTCTTGTTTCATTGAAATGTACTTATTTTACTATTTTTCTCTTCAATATACTTGTTTTCCCTTTGTTTATGTATGTGATCTGGAGGAGCTAATCTGTGTGACACGTGAGCTGGTATAAAGGTTGTTGTCATTTCTATGTGGATGACATTATGTTTTGCAATGTCTTATAGAGGAAGCTTTTTTTCATTTTTGGGCCAAGATATAGTTGTGGACCTGTGGCAGCTTGACTCCTTCCAGTTCAGGGATTGCAGAGAGAAATTGGTTGTTTTTTGCAGTGATATTTTTTCTTAGTGAATCTATGAAGTTTTATTTGCTTGTCGAAGTAAATCTGTCTTTTTTCATATGCAGAGACCAGAAAGTGTGAAGATTGATGCTTTGGATATTAGTGGTACAAGGTTTACTGTTAGCTTGTCTGGTCTTCCTGCAAGAGTTTTCCAACATGAATTCGACCATTTGCAGGTATGGCTTTTTGTAACATCATGTTGTGTTCTTCTAAATATGGTTCATATTTACTTATAAAAATGCTTCAGGTGCTGCAGACATCTATGTACTTCATTAACATCAGCATCACTTTTATCCCAAGCTAGTTGGGGTCGGCGGTCGATGAACAAAAAAATAAAATAAAATAGAAGCAAGACCGATTGAGGAAAAAGAAATAATTATATAAAAATAAATAAATAAAAATAGATATATATGTATGGGAAAAATGACTAAAAAGGACAGTCATAAACATAGGAATGCTGCCCCTCCACAATGCTAATAGCTTTTCTCCACTTCGTCCTAAGATAAACCGTACGTCAATATATTTCCCACATCATTAAATATTGTTTTGCTACTTTCCCCTAAGGAAGTTTCGGCCAACCCCGTCCTTTCTTCCTGTCATGTTTTCGGTAACATATTTCTGTTATCGGATCATCTGGGGATTTTCGAAGAATATGTCCAAACCATCTCAATTTATATTCTCTCATCTTTTTTGCCATCGGTATTACCCCAACTTTTCGTCGAATATCTTCATTTTTCGTCGAATCCATCCTTAAGTGACTACACATCTACCTTAACATCCTCATCTCCGCTACTCCCATTTTATGCTTATGCCTCTGTGCTGGCCAACATTCAGCTTTGTATAGCATTGCAGGCCTTACTGCGGTTCTATAAAATTTTTCTTTTGGACTAAAAGGGATTTTGTGATCACACAAAAATCCTGATACATCGCGCCATTTCATCCAACTTGTCCTAACATCCTCATCGATCTCTTCCCCATTTTGCAATATTGATTCTAGATATCTAAAAGCATCTTTTTTTGGGTACCTCTCCTGTCCAAGCATATTCACAGATTTTTGATCTCCTTTTCTTGCTGTGTCGAACTCACACTTCATATATTCGATCTTATTTCGACTTAAAGTAAATCTTTTTGACTCTAACCTGCTTATCCATAATTCTAATTTAGTATCAATCCCAGCCTTGGTCTCATCAATAAGCACAATATTATCTGCAAAAAACAAACACTACGGCACCTCCTCTTGGATATCTTTTATTAGCTCATCCATAATTAGGGTAAAAAGATAAGGACTTAAAGTAGAATCTTGGTGTACACATATTATGATTGGAAAATAACTTGATGTGCCATTACAAGCCTTCACACATGTAGTAACACCATCATACATATCCTTGATCGCCTGTATATACTTGCAGTATGATATTTCTTAGAATATTATCACAAAACTTACTATGTTCTTGATAATTAATAAAGTACAAGGGAGCGAAAAATGTATTGGACAGTATGTAAAAGATATTTGGCTGTAGTCAAGTACTTCTTGGACTTTGATGCTACTATCTTCTGCATTATTTATTGAGCACAATTAATGAAATTGGTAGTTGACAACAAAGGTTCTAAAGCTGTATACTGCTGTGTGAACGGCCAGTTGCTTGTTTGTGAGAAGAAACTAGTTGCATTTTGGAGGAAGGACGATCACATAACTGTTACTTCTTGCGGTTGTTACTGGACATTTTTGGAAGAAATTATTAGAGCATTTGTTGAAGCAACATGGCTACAATGCATGATGAGGTTTGATTTGCATACACAAAACCAGTGGATCACTGGGGGTCTAAATTGGTTATGCATGAAAATACCTGCTCTTAGTTTGAGCAAAATCTTTTACACTAGTTTGGCCCTCCCGTTTGTTACGCTGGCAGGGACAAGCAATTGGTGAAGGAAAATGGTTTGGCCATTGATTCTCAGCATACATAATTTTCTAATTCTAACCATATCTTGGGTCGAAGGTGTCAAGAGACGATCCTCTGTTTCTTACCTTATAAGTGAGCGTCATTGTGCCCAAGTAGATCATTTCCTAGAGAAGGGCTTGCTTTTTCATGTCCAGGCATTCTACACAATCATGGCTATCGTGGATCTATTCTTATATATAAAATATTTTGTTGCAGGGGATTGTCTTCTCTGATAGAATGACTGAACAAGTTCTTGACAGCATACGTGCAGAGCTGGAGGTGAGTTGATCCATGCTTGTTGTGGGTCATTTCTGGTTGTTCAATTATCGAAATATCTGCCATGGTCAAACTTTGAAGTTATCCCCATGAAATGCTCTATGCATGTTAAGTATCAACTTGATTTTGTTTTTCCCTTGAGAAAAAATGTACCATTTTGGAAATTCGTCATTTGGAGACATCATCTTTCCTTGAATGAGACAACTTATAAGACTGATTATTGCTTTCAGGAAGACTGAAATGGTTTCTATTTTAGATGTTATCGATTTTCAGTTTATTAGCTTTCTAGTCTTCTCTATTTGCTATCTCTTTGAGAAATGCTTTTCAGATGATTTATCCGAGAGAGAAGTCTCCTGTATTTACTCAGAATAGGTATGTCTCTCGTTGAATTCAAAAAAAGATGATTAATTGCTTTTTGCTTATAGGCCCTTAGAGGGTCCAGTGTTTCTTAGACATGGATGTTTCAACAGGGTCAGTGCATTTGACATCTTGGATTAATAGAAGAATTTTTGGCGGTTATTTACTTGGTGCAGCTCTCATCTATTTTTATGCATCTTCATTTTCTTCTTATGTTTTCGTTATCAAAATTGTGATGCTTGTCCAGACCTTGGAGAAGAAATATGAGCAGAGGACAGGATTGCCCAGTCCTGAACGGATAGATACACGTAGAAGGAGGGTAGCTATTGGTTTTGGCAAAGCATGATTTTATCTGGGGCTTTGGTGCTCAGGTGAGTATAGCAAAGCTGGTAGCTTATATTTTTCGGTCAAAGGTCTATTAATGAATGTATCACGGAATTTTGAGGCTGAAGGGGATGGCTTTTATAAGCAGAAAAGCTTACCTGATATGCAAACCCAGTCAGAATAAGCCAGAAGCTGAAAATAGAAATTTTTGACTTTTGCTAGCGATTCCGTGCTATAAATGGCCTAATTATGATATACTTTTATTCTTGAGCGCGCATGTATTTTTGAGACGATCATAAGGTTTTGCACATTACATTGTTTTTGAGGCAAGACAACATATGCTTGAGAATCCTTTTCTCTTATGGTTTTTTAAGCTTCCAAAATCATCTAATTTGCTTATAGTTGTTTTATTTTAATTTCATTATTGCATGGGAAAGTTTAGAGGGTAAGGTGACAGCCATAACTTCATTCGGAAGGAAGAAATGCCCATTCTAAGAAAGTTTGGCTCTATTATGGTCAAATGCTTGATCTTGTGGTTTTATGAGCTTCCAATTGTCTAATTTACTTGTAATTGTGTTCAGTTCAATTCTATTAGTACTAGGGAAAGTTGAGGTCCTCTGTTACATTTATGTCTTATGTAACTTTGTTTGTGGAGTTGACAGACGAAAGCAAAGAAGCAGTTAAGTGCCTGTTTTGGCCACAAAAGAAGAAAAGAAATGAAAAGAGTATAGATGTTCACACCTGTGGGCTTAATTAGTGTGAGCTGTTCTTCACTAAAGCGCCGAGATAATTCCTGTTTTCCTCAGTTTTGTGGCACTAGTTTGCTTTTGTTGGAATACAACTGACTGTGAAACTTGCGACAATGTCTTTGGGGTTATTTTAGAATGAAAACTCAGAGGGATAACTCTCAGGAGTAATTTCCAGGAAGCGACTGATTCAGATATTCCTTTTCATTTGGAAGAGTGGGACGATGCATGGTGGAGGTAACGGAGGATCAGAAAGTCAACAAGTCAGCAGGCAACATGAATTGATGCCTTGGTTGTAGATTTTCTCATGATTGAGAGCAACATACATGAGTTGTAAAAGGATTGAGATTGTAAAGACTTGTGTCCCGACTGGGTCCGCGGTTCTCATTTTTTGAATGTGCTTGTATAATCTTGCGAGGAAAGTGCTGGGTTGTCTCTCCAATTGAATATTTGGCTGAAATATTCATCATGGTTGGGAATGAGACGCATGAATTGTAAAAGCTACACTTGGTTATCAGAGTACATTTATGCAATTAATTGTCTGTGCTTCCTCATATTTTCCACCAATCACCTTCTAACATGTAGCGGTGCACCTACAAACAGGCAATGTCAGACTGAACACATTAGTTTTAAACTACCGTTTGTTCTTTTGTTTGTCTGCCCTGGCCATGAGATAGGTCCATCTGGTTTTCTCGAAGGATACTATGTTTCATCTTGGTGTTTGTCTATCTATTATTATTCAAGGCTGATATTATATTAGTCCATGGTTATCTTCGAATGTGCTTGTGCGATACTGGGAGGAAAGTGCTTGGTGGTCTCCGACAACTCAAATATTTAGCTGGAATCCACTGTTAAAATGGAAAAAGTATTTTTGTATTACTGTATATTCTTGTGTAGAAATACAATTCTATCACAAGAAAATGATGATTCCCCTACACGTAAATATTTCCATATAGTTACTCCCTACATAGTTGGCCAAATATGGCTGAAGAGATCACTCAAAGCCTAAGGTACGTATATCTAGCAGAATTCTTTGCCTAAACACAGCGTGGAACAAGCTGAGACGGTACATTTGATGGCTTTCCTTTCTGTAAGCAGCTGATTGGAGGTTCTGTGGTGGTTTTCAACTCACCATATGTCTCCCAGCAAAAGGGATCAGACAAGTGGCTGCCTTGAACTGATTTCAACTCTATGCTTGTAAGAGACACACCGATGCAAGGCAAGCTGTCGCTGCAGGCAAAATGTACACTTTGCACCGTGTAAGTTCCTTTAATGTTCATGTAGTTTATGCCTGAAATTGCTACAGCCGCTGTTTCATTCTTGCATTTTCCTTGGTCACAGTAGAACTGGTCAATCATAATAGGAGTGTCAACCTCAGATACTTGGATGTTTGAGAACATGATATCTTGTACAGAACCTGAACCTCCCTGATTCCAAAAAAAAAAAAAAAAATCAATTTTGCCTTGCTGAAGTTTGAAGTTTGAGTTGTTACTGTTTTGTCAATGAAGTGGACAATCAAAAAAGGTTGTAGAGGTTATTATCGGATTAGGATCTTTTTACCTGCCATGTCTTTATCCTGACCCCAGTTACTGTTCCGGTAATTATTGTGTCTCGGACGGTGACATTTGAGACACAAGCTTTAGTATTGTCCTTTCCTAGTCCTCCTATACTGATGCCATGTCCTGGTCCACAATCTACGTTGTGTATGTATACATTGGAGCATCCAGTCTGTATTGATACACAGTCATCTCCTGCGAAAGAAAAACTGGTACTCAATTATCGTTTCTGGTTTAACGATCCTTTGGACAAATGAGGAGATGCTTCCTTCAAAGGTCTGTGTATTGTCGAGCGACTTTTGGGTGGACTAATTCCGAGAAAATTTTTGTTAATGAGTACCCAGAGGCATTTGTTAAGCATTCAATTAAGAAACTTGATAGTTTTCAAAGCATCACTATTATCTTGTTATGCAAAATCAATGTTTTAAAAATTGAATTACTCTAAATTAAGTATGCTGAACAAGTGACCCGTGGGCACTCGTTAACATCTGGTGATTGTGGTGCCCCTGTTGTTAGGAAAAAGGAGGATTACCGCACGCGATATCTGTGCTGTAAATCAGCATATTCTGGGAATTCTGTAGATGGATTCCATCAGTGTTGGGACTGTCTCCTGGGGAAGATATAGTAACACCAAAAACCTGGACATCTGTGCAAGAGTCGAACTTTAGGTGGGTCTGAGGGCTGTTCTGTATAGTTATCCCATCGACTGTTACATCAGAGCTTCCGTAGAACCTAAGTGCCTGCATGCCAAGATCACATTGTTTTAGGAGTTTATTTGTGGTCTATGGGATTTTGAGGTGGAAAGACTGGAAATTACCGTGGGCTTGGTGCTTGGCATTTTACTTAGATTAGTATTTATCTGCAGCCATGTTTGAAAATAGTCGATAAGTTTCAAGAACTGTGGTTAGGGTTTTAACTGGAACTACGCATGCTAGTGGGTAAAATATAACCAATAGGAAAAAGTGCATGTGTAATATGCACTGAGTTACCATATCAGTAGAGCTAATTGTTGAATTTTGGGCTGTGGAGGAGAGCAAATCCAACTCAGCTTTTGGATAAAGAGTGGGTGAATCATTCCACCACGCAGAGCCTTGTCCATCAATGATGCCCTTTCCCCTAATTTTGATCTTTGTGAGCTTTGTGAATTCAATCCATTGGAGGAGACCTGATCCCCAAGCCTGAGAGCTGGTTGGAGCAATTATCTTGCCATCTAACTGTATAGAAGACAAGTCAACAAAAGTATGGCTATCCCTTGGAATTCTATTGTAGATTTTCTTCTGACCAAATCTTCTACGAGGTTCTGAACCCGATTTCTGCCTCACCCAGAATTGGTCTGATGCCGAGTGTTGATATCTAATGAAGTTAACTGGAGGGAATGCGATATTAAAGTTACCTGAAACACAGTGCCTGGTTTGCAATTGGGCCCTGAGAAAGATATTGGTTTGACCATAAACACGGACCCAGATGGGACCACCAGTGTTGATGCTGCCACTTGGCATGCTGCTGCCCAAGCTGCTTCAAAAGCCTGTCCACTTGACTTAATTAGGTTATATTTTTTAAAACTGTAAAGACTCTTAAATCACATCCCTGCGTATTATGCTGCTGCACAATCTGCTTCAAATGCTTTTTCAAGGTTTTCGATAATTTACTGATTGTTGTTTTGAGGTTTACTTCCTGCATCAAATTATTTACTGATTGTTGTTTTGAGGTTTTTCTATCATGCTGCTGCCCAAGCTGCTTCAAGTGTCCGTCAGTTTGACTCAATTATTTTTTTATCCTAAAACCCATAAACTCTTAAATGACATCCCCACTTTGTCTTTAAGTTTCAAACAAAATAAAAATTGGTCCAACTAGTTTTCAATTATTTACTAATTGTTTTTGCGAGGTTCACTTCCTGTGCCCATGAAGCATCTCCTGGCCAAACTATTGGCCTCCTTTATTTCCCCTGGGGCTGCCTTGTTGGGTACCAGTACAAATTGTGCAGCACCCATTAAAAAGTACAGTGACGACTGATTTCTTTCTGGATAAACTGATTACTGACACCGCTTGGTTTGAGTTCTACAATTTAAATTTGTGGAGGGTTGCAGTTCTATGCATATGCACTGCCTGGGTGTTGCTTGGTGGGCTATGAAGATCATTTAGCACCAGCACACACTAACCATCCAGCAGGCGATGATGCTCTATACTACTGCTTCAAGTGTCCGTCAGTTTGACTCAATTATTTTTTTATCCTAAAACCCATAAACTCTTAAATGACATCCCCGCTTTGTCTTTAAATTTCAAACAAAATAAAAATTGGTCCAACTAGTTTTCAATTATTTACTGATTGTTTTTGCGAGGTTCACTTCCCGTGTCCATGAAGCATCTCCTGGCCAAACTATTGGCCTCCTTTATTTCCTCTGGGGCTGCCTTGTTGAGTACCAGTACAAATTGTGCAGCACCCATTAAAACTTACAGTGACGACTGATTTCTTTCTGGATAAACTGATTACTGACACCGCTTGGTTTGAGTTCTACAATTTAAATTTGTGGAGGCAGTTCTATGCATATGCACTGCCTGGGTGTTGCTTGGTGGGCTATGAAGATCATGTAGCACCAGCACACACTAACCATCCAGCAGGCAATGCTACTCTATACTACTGTTGTTTTCTTGCGATGTTCTCTAGTCAGATTTTCGAGTTGCAACTGCTCGAGAGCATGGCAGAAGAGCAGGTCTGATTTGCAAAGAAAGTATACGGTCGAAAGCTTTTAAGAATAATAATCACCTTCGTATCATCAGCATGTCCATCACCTTTAGCACCGTAGTCCAGCACATTAAAGGTGGTAGTACTTGCTGAACTTCCTGCTAAACTTGTCATAGTATCTTGAGAAACAGTGTACCCATCTCCCATCACCTTCGGCGAAAGGCGGTTGTGATGTTGACGGTGGTGTCGGTGTCCACCTCGATGACCTTGTCCCTTTTTCAGTTGGTGAGCCTCGCTGTACCTCCAATGCTTGCCTTCTCTGCCATAGCAAGCCCCCAAACTTGCACTCAAAATGAAAATGGCAACGAGGAGGAGGAAAGTGTCATCCTTCGGATTTATTTTAGTCATCCTCATGTGTGTGGTCAATGAAACAGAGGGAGGGAGGGAGGCAGATGTTTGGAGTATATTAAACTAAGGGTGGCTTATGAAGAGTATGTTGGTCACTTCATTTATAAGCAGGAAGCATTGCAGAACTCGGATTCATTGCGCTGTGCAACCATGTGCCCCACAGTTTAACAACAGTTTGAAGGAGTAAATTAAACTGAGGGTGGCTGATGAAGAGTATGTCGGTCACTTTATTTATGAGCAGGAAGCATTGCTGAGCATGAAGAACTCGGTTCGTTACGCTGTGCAACCACGTGCCCCTCAGTTTAGCAATAGTATGGAGCGAACCTTTCGCTTTCTGTGATTTTTCTGACTCTTTTGGCTTGTGACTTTTTGAATTGGTTAAACAAATGAAATGTACATTGTCACAACCGTTGAATAGGAAAGTATGGTGGGAATTCTAAACTGGGGTTAGAACAATGCCCTACTGTCTATTACGACGTAGTTCTCTTCTCTATTTGATTGTCACAACCTGAGTGGCTCTTGTCGAGATTGCCTGCATCTGAATCAGTTGTGATTCTGTCCATGTTTCTTCAGGTTGGCCTCAGCATGTGATGCCGGTAATTCTGCGCCCAACCTTCTTTCAGGACATTGACTTTTTATTTTATTTTATTTTTATTTTAATGATGTGTGTGTAGTGAATGCGATTTGTTCTTGATTAAGAATGTTTAATGTGGAGCTTTGAGGTACTTGTGGCCTTGTCTAGATTTAAGAGATGGAGCTTGGTGGAGAAGGAGTGGTGGGAATGGGATTGGATTTCCATGATGGTCCGTCTGTCGAATGCATTATGCAATTAGTCTCTTCTTTTCTTTCCCCAACCGATTTGTCTCTACCGTTGTTAGCAATGAACTCGTGACCGTCTGTTTTTGTCATACATAAAAATCACATGTTGTAGACCCACCATTCCTTTTCGCATGATGTCACTGAAGGAGACCGATGAATTAAGCATTCGGGGTTGAAGATTGAACTTATTACCTCTTCCGTAAGACCGGCCGCAGAGCAAGTCAACAGTTAAAAAAAAAGTGCTTCAATGGGGAATTCCATATAAATCTTACGAAAATGCATGGTTGGTGTAGTTCGTTCCTTACGTTTTACATCGTTTCGCCGCTTCTGACCGCGTAATTGGCCCACGAGCCATATTATTTTGTGTAACGATGTAAGAATAAGGGTCAACACGCACGATGATAGATCAGAAATAATTCAATATGGCTTTGCTGCTACGTTAGACGTTCTAAATCATTCGCATCGGAATTTGACGCTAGCTCAATAAAATGAATCATGGTGGATTCGGAAAATGGGCGACTCCGATTCCGAGGACCATGTAGAGCCATGGCTTCATCCAATTCAATAATGAAATGAGATGTACATCTAGGTTTTTCTTAACCATGAAACCAGGAGAACGAGACGAACCCGCGTGATCCATAGTTAACAATTAAGTATCCATCAATGAATGCAATTAGCCGTTAGTTTGCCAACGCTTGGCAAAGTCTCATCCAGCCTGACCTGGATTGCCACTTCAAACATATCATAGTATTCATGAACATACGCCTCGGTAAAATTCAATCGACGTGAAGATGGCCTCGACAAAGATCATCCTGACATGATACGAAAAGACGCCTCCAATCAAATGCGTGATACCGTGTCTGTCATCTCGGCGGAATCCAATCAACAAAAGCACGACACGGGACATCGAAATTTCCGAAAGGTTGTATCATCTAAATCTTATGAACATGATAGGTCCGAGTCAGCCTTCAACTCTCGTGCGTGTTGCGGAGATAGATGTATAAATTAGGTGACAACTCTAGTCACATGACACGAAAAAGATTGAATTATTGAAGAAGGCTGCGGGAATAAGGCCGCCAAAAGCGGCAAGGGACCAGGCAAAATCTTCGAGATTTGTGTGCTGAGGTAGACAACAGAGACGAAGAGATGCTTCATTTGGACTAAACGGGCTAAGCTAACTTGTCCGCCTTGCCAATGACGCTTCTGTTGGTGAATGTTCTCTGGCCACAGGGCTGAACAAAAGAGTGTCAAGCCGTTAAAACAGTTATAATAGAATAATACAATGATGACTCACTTTGATTGGCACCGAAAATTGAAGAAATCCTTTAGGCGCTCCTAGAAATCAAGTACCCTTTTATTCAACTAGTCACGAGAACTTCAAGTATTATGTACGTGTCCGTTTTTTCCGCCTCGGAAAAAGACTTTGAATGGGATTGAGATCTCCTCAGCCACGGGACGGAATGCTAGGTATAATGCGCCAACGAAGCAACAATTGTCCACCGGCGAGCCCGGTGCCGTAGCCCTAGCCCCACTGGACGCGAGTGGGGAATCCAGAACCGGCGATACAATCTGAGCTAGTCCCGCCCTTCATGCACCTCATCAAGGTTGCCTAAGGTCGATGGTAGACTAGGGAATCAAATCCGAAAACTCTTCGGCTTGTAAGCCAAGTCCTCTGGACTTTTTCGACCAGTTCGCCCCAGTGAAAGGAATCGTACGAAACCTAAATTTTCCCATGCTTCGACAAACTATTATCGAATCACGGGATTCGTCTTCTCAAACCACGTTATTGTAGACTCAAACGTTACAGTATTCGACACCAACGCTGTTGTAAGTTGCATTCCTGATTTTGCCAAGTCCAGATAACGACTCGAGCGCGAGACTTTTGCCTCAGTGCGAGTCTAGATACGCCGTATTTGGAGGATGATTAGGTCATGCACATGCAAGCTCCGCTCGGATCATTCTAGAATTGCCATTATATTTTCCTGTTAAGCCCGTGAAGCTTTGACATCCCCACGTCACATCACTACCGTCTTGGCTGAGTCCTCTTTCATTTTCTGACGTACTAAGCTCGTCTCCGATCAAATGGACGACATAATTTATCGGCTTGTTAGCCAGGCCATGAACGTCAACTTATACCAAGAAACAATTTTTGCCATCGTTAGAGTTTTCGTCAAAGCCAGCGCCGACTTGATCATTGCGCCGGGACAGTCCGACGGATGGCAGACCGTATGATCGTTATTGCAAGGGAGGGGACTTGAACCCCGGATCAGGCGCATACCACTTTTAGTGCAGGGGTCCTTGTGGTTTTGGATTCTTCCACCTTAATAACTCAACTTTTAGGAGGTGGCTCGCCCAAGATTCGGATCACAAGAACACGCGATCTGTTCGTGTAGATTACGTGATAACTCTGTCATTGACTCACAGAACTCACCTCGTCCAACCATCGAGAAAGAAGGGCTCGCAATGGATGTGGATGAATCAGCTTGCTGAATTGCTTGTCGTGCTTGGATTTATAAGCTAAGCAGGGCCTTTCTCACATCTTCTTCTCTCTTCCTCTATATCCCTGTATTTCATCTTAAAGATTCTTCAAGACTTTATTGGTGATTTTATGTACGTGGTTCAAGCGCTTGGCAAGTCTTTGAAACTCCTCTCAATGCCTTCTGTTAGATGCATGCGCTGTTAGAAAAGTCCAACGCTGAAAAATTTATGTGGTGTTGAGCAGTTAATATATCCTAATTGGCATATAACTCATTAGCTTAGCTAGTAAAGGTGGGTGGGTTTGACTGGATATGTTGATGGACATCTTCTTGATGATTTCTCGGGCGATCTAATCTCCTTAGGCGAAGTTATTAGAAGCTCTTCTATCTCGATTTAGAGTTATATCTAAATTTAGTAATTATTCTATCCCAATCTATATATATATATATATATATATTTAGGATTTACAAGTTGTTATTTGTGCCTTTTTAACTTATTGGTGTTCTATTTGTGCCTTTTCAATCTATTAGTATTGTTTTGACAAAAAAAAAATCTATTAGTATTGTTATTGCACATTGACCCAATATCCAAAAAAATCTCCAACTTTAGCATTTGTAATAATTATATCCAAATTTTTTTTTTGGTAAGGACCAAAACTTTTTTTTTGTATCATAAAAAACCTCAAACTTTTACTTTTATCTCAATTCTACCGGAAACTTTTACTTTTGTCTCAATTTTACCGGCCTAGTGTTAAAAAAATCCTCAACTTTTATTTTTTCCCAATTTCACCAACCCTCAACTTTTACTTTTGTCTCAATTCTACTCAAAATTTTTAATTTTGTCCCAATTTTATTGGCTTGGTACCAGAAAAATCATCAACTTTTACTTTTGTCCAAATTCTGCCCAAAACTTTTACTTTTGTCCCAATTTTACCTACCTAGTACAAAAAAAACCTCAATTTTTACTTTTGTCCTAATTTTACTACCGTTAACCTTCCGTTTATAATCATCATTAGTTAATCTTACATGACATTGTCACGTCATTAATGAACTATACCTCGACAAAGCTAACATGAAAAAATTTCGAAATTCTTTTATGTTTTTTGTTATCCCTGTATATTGCTAAGAGATATATAGTCACTAAAGACGACGCATTTCGTATTCTTTTTTACACCCAACAACCCAAAGAGCGATTAGATATGAAGATATTCTGGCAAACTTTTTTAAATCTCGTCGTCTCTGAAATCTATTATTTCTAAATTTAAAAAATTCATTGATAAATTCGGCAAGAAAATTCGAGTCATGTAGGATTAATTAATGGTGATTATGAATAAAATGTCGACGATGATAAAATTGGGATAAAAATAAAAGTTGGAGTTTTTTTTTTTGTACTAGGTCGGTAAAATAGACAAAAGTAAAAGTTTTGGATAGAATTAGGATAAAATTTAAAGTTGGGGATTTTTTTGGTACTAGGTCGGTAAAATTAGGACAAAAGTAAAAATTGATGGTTTTTTATAAGATAATTTTTTTTTGGATATAATTGACACAAATGTTAAAGTTATAGGGCTTTTTTGGGTATTAGGCATTGTACATTTATGATGCTGGAGACGTCGAACGTGTACCGCGTTTTGGCAAAGCCGTAGTCACTATAGAGGAATAATTCAGGATGTGCTCATCATCGGTGATGATGCGAGTTTTAATGATCAGTCGCCATTGTGCTATGATCATATGACAAATCCTTCTTGTGGAAAGAGAGAGTTGCCGAAGGTTATACCAAGTTGATTAACTTTTTAAATTTGCATTAGATTGAAATGCTTTGTGATTGATTTCGTGTTAAAATTATGTACATCTTTTTTTAAGCAAAAAAAAAAATTAAGTCTTAACTTGGACATACATCACATGGTTAAACGATGGAAATTGAAAATGGCCAATTATGTTGGACTCTGAAAAAAGTATAAAAAAGGTCATATATCTATTGTTGTCGCGACCCTCCGGACCTCGATTCGATGGGCTAATGGATTGCTGATGGGCTCGCCTCGGGAACGTGGCAAGCTTTCTCAGCGCGGACCCTCCCAAGCCATACCAAATCACAACGAGATTATTTTCAGAGGGAATTCGATGATAAGAGTCAATCAGGTTCAACCTCAGTGTGGTCGGGTGTTATGTGCAATGTGTGCATGTATTTGGAGTCGCCACCGGTCTTTTTTGAAAAGTAGACTGGAAACCTATTGAGCAATTGGGAGAGATCACAAGGACTTGGTTACGTCGATGTCATTATCGATGCCTTTGGTTCCTAACGTGATTAATTATCCTGACTAAGATTTCATGCAAACGTGAATTCGGGTGAGATAAGTTCGAATGGGGTTTTCATATAATTGGAAGACTAGTGAAAGTGTAATCAAGTGCATAAATAAATCACGTTAACGTACATCAATACAAATCAAGAGTCTTGTAGTATAGATCTAGGGGCTTAAAGAATGTGCAATTAAGGGACAATTGCAAATTAAGAAAATCTAGAGATAATTTATTAAAAGGGAAAAATCATCATTTTTTTGAAAGATTCGAGAGTCAAAACGCCCAAAATAGGTTTGCTAGCTGGACTTTTTTTAATTTTTTTTTTTTGAAATTTTCTATTTTTTTTTAGATGATTTGCCAAAAGAGCGAAATCATCATTTTTTAGAATGATGGGGGTCAAAACACCCAAAATGGATTTTGGCCAGTTGATTGTGGTAATTCTTATTTTTTTATTTTTAATGAAAATTTTGAAATTTTTATGAATTTTTATTTTTAAAATTTTATAAAAAAAATTAATTTTTTCGAAAATTATAAGGACTGGGCTGAAACGACCGGCACCTCAAGGGCACACGACCCAAACCGTAGGGGTTTCGGGTCGATCTAAACGTCAACATTTTAAGAAAAAAAATTTTTTTGACATTTTTTTTAAAATTTTGCTCATGTAACGAAGCATTTTGTTGGCCAGATATATTGGCCCTTGAAAACAATTAACGAAAATTAAGCACATCGTGGGAAACTAAGAAGAAAGCTGTGCTCAAAATGACTGACGATTTTGAAAAGATATGGCGGAGCGCTCCGTAATGACGTTGCGAGTACGTCCACTTGAATAGCCAACACTTAGAAAAATAAGCGACTCCAAACTTTTCAGTCTATTAGGGCATTTTTGGAAGCAAATAACTTAATCCACAAAGAGAAGCCAAACCCAAGGTACTGACGCGAAGTGCTACGCATAGAGAGCACAATCGATCGAAGAAACGCCTCAAAAAGCTTTGAGAATTCACCAAGAAAAACGACCTCAAAGTGGTGGGTTCGCACCGTCGAAGACTCCCAACACTACAAATTTTAGGGGTCAAAAAGCACAATTTGTGGAGGCAACTTTCAATGCACTTAACTTACAGCTCAGTTACAACCAACGGGCAAGCAATATATCAATGGAAAGAGCTATGAACAATACGTAATAGGAAATGAGAATCACTCCAATAGTATGCAATACCAGAGAGAAAATGACCTTGAAATTTAGAGGGTTGCACTGATCGAAAATAAATACTTTAAAATTTTCCATATCTGAAAGTCATGTTCATGAGAGCGACTTTCAAGGACCATATCTCACACCTTGGTTGCAATCAATGGACAAGAAATATATTAATGAAAAGAGCTACAACGAGGAGTAACATGAAACAAGCTTCATCCTAAAAGCATGTAAGACCTAAGAAATGGCCTCGAAAATCAGGGGGACGGACTGTTTCAGGCACAAAATGGAGCAAAAATCAGTTCGGCAATGCATGTGTGGGTTTCCATATCTCGACATATACACATCATCAATGAAAAAATTAAGTACCATAGAAAAGTAGTAAAAGAGCATAACACAAAGAGCTAAAGAACACCCAAAAATTGATACGGAAGGCGACGAAGCATAAGCTCAAAGTTGGGTACTCAAGTACATGCATTTCATCGAGCATGTTTGTGTGACGCAAAAACGTTTAATTCGGGGCATTTTAAGCGAAACCAAATCACATAATCACTCAAATGGGGTGTAATAAGCATGGAAACATGTATAGGAGGGTTCGGTTTGGTCCCGTTTGGCTCGAAAGTCGAGCAGAACCAAACCGGGCAGCAAACTCAAAATCAGTACCAGGTTGGTCGTAAAAGGGTCTTTAGGTTACCTTTTTGAGCGGGCGGTGCGTGATAGCTCATTACGAAACTGAGGTCGAAGGACAAGGTACACTGGGGTGGTTATCGCTCGAGGTCTCTCGGCACTCAGTGTTGCTCTCCGAAAACGCTTCCCGATCAGCTCGAGCAGTCTCACAAACTAGCCATGGCCGACTACCTCTCTCTCCAATTTGCTCGAATTCGCGAAACCCTTATCTTGGAGACGTCTCTTACCCCTTATAGACGACGTTCCGGCCTTGGACGCGCATGCTCGTCATCTTGATACCAGTGGACAGCTCGCCAATTTCCTCCAATGTCCTTTCGTGCTTTTTGGTCCCCTGACGCCAGCTGCCCCCTCGCATTTTGTACTGAATTCGTGCGAACGCCGCATCCACCAGACGTCAAAATGTGATGTGAATGTTCCGGAATATAGTTGGGGGGAGGGGGGGGGACGGTGTGGCTTGAGTGGGGCGAAATGGGGTTTTTTTTTCTGATTTAATTTTAAAAAAAATATTTACAAAATTAGGTTTAACAAAAATTAACGATTTGGGCCTAGTGCGCCACTTCAAGGGTGCGCGCCGGACTTGAGCGCTACCTTATGCAGCGAGGCTTGCGCGCTGATTAGAGCAATGTGCAAGGGTGGTCTGCAAGCAACCAAGCTTCACTTTTTTTTTTGCTTGATTTTTTTTTTAAGAAGGCACAGATATTTTTTTTGCTAGAAGCCACGCTTGCTTTTGTGCAGCTTGCTGCTGCACAAAACAAAAAAAAATTATATTTATTATTAATTTGCGATGAATTTTATTAGCGACGAATTCTATGACGAACATATTATTGGAAATGTACGTTATATATTTTTCGACGAAATTTGCAACAAATATGATGTTTCGTTGTAAATTAACGAGAATTTTTTTCTTTGCTAATTTTCGTAGCTAAAATTCTTTTTTTGTTTTTTAATTATTTTATATTTAAATAGAAAATTATTTTTTTTGTATTTGTTACCAATATGTGATGAATTTGTAAGCTATATATTTACAACAAACATGCCGCAAATTTCGTTGCGAAATATATACTTTAAGTCCCACTAAAGGCGCAAGCGCATTATGAGGCACTTTATCACGGGTCTTGTGCAACACTCAAAGTATATATTTTACGACAAATGTGTGGCACGTTTATCACGTGATATAAAGCATTCATTTCCAACGACATGTTAGACGTCACATGAAGCACACTAAGTATATATTTTGCGGTCGTTGAAAATGTACACTCTATATCATACGACAAACGTATCACATGAGTTTGTCGCAAAATATAAATGTGCTGCATGATGAAATTTGCTCAAAATATATAGCGTATAAATTCGTCGTAAATTGGCAACAAATATAAAAATATAATTTTTTTAGCGATGAATTTGCGATGAATTTTATTAACGACGAATTTTACGAAACATCATATTTGTTGCAAATTTCGTCGAAAAATATATAAAGTACATTTTCAACGACACGTTCGTCGTAGAATTCGTCGCTAATAAAATTCATCGTAATTAATAATAAATATAATTTTTTTATTTGTGTAGTAGCAAGCTGCACAAAAATAAGCGTGGCTTTTAGTAAAAAAATGTGCGTGGTTCTAAAAAAATCAAGAAAGTAAAAAAAAAAAAAAAAGCGAGCAAGAAAAAAAAAAGTGAAGCAATGCTTGCTTGCCTGCAGGCCACACTTGCGCGCTGTTTCAGCTCTCGCGTGTCACTTGAAATGGCGTGATACCCAAATCGATAATTATTATTTTTTAAAACCTAATTTTATAAATATTTTTAAAAAAAATTAAATCGGAAAAAACCCACTTAATAGCTATGGATTTGACCGAAAATCGCCTGGTTCGAGAGTTGGGTCGCGGGATTCGGGCACTGGCGAAAACGTGGCTAGGTCTCCCGTCTTTAGTGACGCCATGCCTCGAAAAGGGGTTCATTGGGATTTGCGATGAGTTAGCTCCAAAACCCAAGTGAAATCGTCATCGATGTTCCTCGATTGGGCGGTCAACTTGGCCGATTTCTACCAAGGATTAATTATGCGCGGGACTGAGCTTGAGGAAAGAGATGATGAATAGTAACCGAATCAGTCGGGTCGGACCTAGTTGACCCGGTTTCATATTTTCATAAAATTGACTGTTAAATTGACACTTTTTCACCAAGTTGAAGTTGAAATTAGGTTTTTCAACATGTTATCCATCTAAGAGAGGTATTCTCGGGACTAAATGGCTTGATTTAGTGCAACAATCCCAATTCCAAAGTTTGACTCAGGTAATGATTTTTCAATAATTCAAAGCCCAAATAGTCGAATGGAGTTAAAATCACACTCTCCAATGGATTCAGAATGATAAAATTATAGGGTAGTGGTGTTGGATTTTCATGGGTGTTCCTAGAAAAAATTTAATTTAATTTTTAGCTAAATCGGGGACTAAATTGAAATATAATTATATAATTAAGCCTTTTTGATCAAAACTAAGCAAATTGTAAGGAAAATGGATCAAATTGAACTTCAAGACTTTAGATACCAATGCCGTAACTTATGAAAAGTGAAAATTGAGAATTAAAAGACTCAAAAAAGGAATTTTTACGCTTGATTCGGGTTTACGTTTATGGAGGAACCCAGTGATCCATATCGAATTTGTAGACTTTAAAGTGACCAAAGTGAAGAGAGAATTAAAATTTATGTTCGAAATTGGGTCCTAAGATTAGGCCAAGGCTTCCAAATTTGATATTGTAATTTTTATTATTTTTACATATTTTTAAATAATTTTCTAAAAAAAAAAATCAAGTGTCAACAATTACATTGATACCAATTCAGTCCTTAGCCAATTTAGTCCTATTTTTTTTTTTGTATTGTTACCAATTGAATGCATTCGAATAATTTTTTATTGGAAATTGCTGAAGTGAATGTTGACACTAACTTAGACATTTTCTAATAATATTTTAATAAAATTTTAAATTTTAGTTTATTTTTATTTTTTTCTTCTCTTTTCTATTCTTAATGTCTTTTGGTTTAGGGCCAGAAAAAGGCCGTCGGCCATAGGCAAGGCTTAGACCCGGAGGGGCTGTGACACACTTGCCTAGCTTTAAGAGTGAGCAGTTTCAAGTTTCTTTCAAGTTCAACTTAGAACTTACTCGTCAAAATCAGTTTCTCATTTTTCAAAACCTGTAACATATACCGTGGAACCTAAAATCTAGATAAGTTAGATTTCAAAGTTTACCCAGGTTTCAAGTGTACTTTTTATTGAACGATTACAGTGAATTATCATTTCTAATAAAAACCACTTGCGGTTACAATCCACTGACAATAATTGATATTTAGATACATGAAGAATATTAAATCTTGACAAATCAAAATTCTCAATCAAGGATATCATAGGAAATGAAAGCTTAGACTAATAGTTTCAAATTACATCATCATCATCAGAGACGATAGAATATTCGAGGACCGCACAAACACTTGAAATATGAGAAACATAAAAACTTGTTCAAGGTTCTAGATTTCATGTCCTGAAACCTAAAACTTATCCATCGAAATTGATTCCTCAATTTTTAAAATTTGAAACATACCCTGCATATATTGTAACATGAAACCTAGAACATACCCTGTTTTCACTGATTCGATTCGACAGTTCTACCTAAAAACCATCAACCTTACGCGGCGGAGGCATAGTGACCCTTACCGGGTCTAGGCGATGGGTTGAATGAGGGATGCGATGCCCTTGTACTGGGCTGGGCAGCGATCCTTGCTGGCCCACAAAAGCAATAGAAAAACACATAAAAGAAAAGAAAAGAAAACCAAAAAATAAGTTTAAAAAATCAAAATATTGATGAATATCGCTAGAAAAATGTTCACATTAGCGCGATCGTGCCATACAGGACGATCGATTCTATTGTTAAAGATTTCGATTAAAATTGGCCGGATTGACTCATTTGGTATCAATGCAAAAACGTCTAGTACTAACATGATTCAATTAAAATGCTTAGGATTAAAATGGTACCAATTGCAACATGTACATGACTTTATTGGACGTTTCGAGTTTGGAGTTTCATTCTATGGCGTGGAGGATCGGGAATTCTATCTTGGACCTAGCCCCCCTCATACGCAGTCCCATTTATCTTTGAAATTGTCAATTCCATGGGCTGCTTGAATGCAATAGTCAGGCACAAATTTTCCCATTCACTATCAACATTACACCTCCACGATGACATTTGCATTAATCAGTGTTCACTGCATTTTCCTCTCTCTTTCTCGAACAACGTGACGTAAATGCGAGATTTCTGTTCCCTTCGAAATTGGAATCACATCTTTGAAAACCCTTCAAACTTTCCTACCGTTTCCTCGTTAGGTAGATGATTGAACACGACCCCGGTTTGCCTAGAAAGATCTCATTTGGTGACGAGCTAAATTTGCCTTCTTTGTAATTATTATGGTCCTCCACTGACTAATTGCTTCAACTGATTGAACTATGTAAAGGATCATTAGACCCTAAGTTCGTGCGGTTTAGGAAAAGTCGAACGTTTGTTGCTCATTGCCTGCGCAATTTATGTAGTGCACTTATGCTTGGGTTTGAATCCTATCTGCCGCTGCCAGCCGTGTTTCTATTTTTGGGTAGTTGGAGGATCCGCCAATTAATTTTAAGCCCGGTCCACAATTGAGTAGAGCACTTTCGTGTCAAATTGTGATGGGGCTCAACGGGAGCAAGTTTATCTTAAGCCCGTCTTTAGATTTCTTAGATTAAAGCCCAAAGTTATCATATCATTAAGGGTAAATTGCACGAAAAACCTCAAAATAGTACACATATTTTCACTTCAATTTAATTTAATTTAATTTTTTTCATTTTTCATTTTTATATTATTTCATTTGATGAGTTTATAATTGATTTTAAATCCAAAAAAAAAAAATTAAGACAAGAAAAAAATTGACTTGACCTGGCCCGACCTCGGTAATATTTAGTTTCGGGCTGGGCCAAGACCCGACCCATTGATACTCCTACCGCATATCACGTAGCCAGGCAAGGCTCTTATCACATCACCACATTGAGTAGCTATATTCACATTTTTTTCATCTTGCGTATGTTATTAAATAACCATATTGTACCCAAGAGTTGTTAAGAAGCTAAAGGCATGCATGATAACACTTTCAAAAGTTTATTTTTCTGCCAGAAGTCAATATGGCAAAGAAATTCGTTTGGTAAAAGTGCTTCCAAAGTAGGAATTCGTTTGGTAAAAAAATTGACTTATGTTATGAGTTTTTAATTTATGGTGGGATTTTTCATTTATGATAGGATTTTTTTTTGGTCAATTTTGAGAAGTAAAAAAGTTAAACTTTTTGGCTACAAAAAAGCACTTCTTGGACTATTCCCGTCTTCGCGGATCACCGCTGCCACCTACCACTGCCCGCCAACTTCCACCATCGCCACCAGCCATCCGCAACAATCACCCTCCACCCGCTACTACCGCCAACCACCGCCGTCACCCCGCCAACCGCCAACCGCGACCGCCTGCCAACCATTGCCACAGAATATTTTGTTAATATTATTTCAAAAGTAGAAATTTTTAACCATTACCAAACAAATGCACCTGATTAGAAGTCAATCCGAAGTATAAATGGAAAAATCAATTTATACTTTTAAGGAGAAATAAGGAAATCAATTTCTGGTCAGAAGTTAATTTCTGATAGAGAAGTGTTACCATGCGCCCTAAGCTGAACCTATCATACGTTGGCTTTGTATTGACTTCTCCCCTGCCATGGGACTTCATATGCATTGATTTCTCAATACTCAACTGTCACATTCCAAATCCATAAAAAAAAAATGGGGAAAATGACACGACCATCCTTCTCCTCACTTTAAGGACATTGCCTCAATCTCAAAACACCATATCATAGTTTCTATAATCCAACAACAAACATGAATGTATCCCAATGCAATTAAAAACTTACTATCGAAAGTTCCCATCGATAATGCTCTCATACTACTCGTCACTAGCTGAAGAACCTGAAAAGATTGGGAAGAAGAGATGGGTGAACAACTACAACTCAGTGAGTATTATATATCTTTTCTAAGCAGATTGAGCACCCACTATGCATATTTAATAAAGTACACCATAAATTCATGATCCAAACCCAAGATATAACATATATATCAAATCAAGTATACGTTGTTCAATTTCAACAAAGTTCATACTGCTCCAAAATACTCATTTAAACCACTATGACAATTCAAATATCATTGCTTGTGTCCATTGATTAATCTCCATCACGACACATGTCCATAGTCCATTTCATCCACTAAACTTGAATCACACGCCAATGGTACATTTCATTGACCAAACTCATGTCATATATCTAACCATGATCGTGTATAACGCTTCGTGACACGGTGACCAAGATTTTCTCTTTGGCAAGGTCTCCACTTATAATACCGGTGGCTCGGCCCACAAGGATATCCTAAACTAATATGCGCACACCTACAAACCCCTCTTTTGGGTTCATAGCGATGTTGAGCCCCCAATGAACATCCTCCAAAAACCACATATCACAAATCGATCGATTTACAAATATGATGATGTCACCTTTCACAATATTCATCAAACACAAAGCATTTCATAAGTCCTTTCACAAATGTGTAACCTTTCATAGACATAATCAAAATCAAGAGCTTTTTCGCAGTTCTCTCACAAAAAGGTTTCACAAATTTAAAATATATAACATTTCCCAATTTTCGTTCATCAAACAATATTTCGCAATTTCGTAATCTATTTCATGAATTTGTAACATTTCAAAACGCTTCTTATGAAACATCTCTCAAGCCATTCACGAATAATCGACAAGTAGTAAATGCTCGATCCAGATTTTACGCAACATACATGTTACTTCATAACTCATGACATATTTAGTAGATATCGCTTTTCAAATATGAGTTTACAAACTCAAAGAAGAGACAGCACCACTCACCAGAAAATGCCCAAAACCAATGATACGTAGCTAAACGAGTCATTAATCTCGTAATCCTAATAATTAAACGAGAATCGACATCAAAACTAAGCACAATGCTATTAATACATATGAATCGATTAAACTCTGCTTAAACGCTAACAAAATAACTTATACTCGCCAATAAATCGCACAGCCAAAGCGATTATTCAATCCGTCCGCAATGCAAGACCCTTAAATTCTCGTTCCGACCAAACCGTCGCCCCAAATCAACCCTCATCAAAACCATAATCCACCCTTTTTGTGAAATCCCACAACCCACGACTCAACAACTCAACAATTGGACTTCACTAAAATTCGAATTTGAGCCCTAACTCAGAAATATTATTCCGATTAGAGGAACCTAGGAAGCGAACACTCACTGGACTTGCGATTGGTGGATGAACCGACATGACGAAAAAAAAAAAAAAACCGCCGACTCATTTGTTTTGAAGGTGGACCCACCATCTCTTTGAGCTTGTCAAGGTTCAGTTCTAACATCAATTATATTCAGAGGAGACCACCGAGCATGTCCCTTGGCAATCACAATCTCCACTTTCTACGAATATAAGTAGTTCGTTTTATCTGATTTCTCAAAAGATCTTAAAATTCACACAAATGAATATATAACACATTATCGAATGACAAGTCTCGTTAATAATCATACTATTTTTTGTGATTGGATTTTTCACTATCTCAAATAAAAACCTGTCGAGCTATCCCCTTTCGATGGTCGTGCCGTCCCGATACTCTCACGTGGTCAACTTAAGATGCTCAGTTCATCAAGCTAGTTTCGCCGGCCGCCGTCGGAGTTCATGCCGCTGGTCCGAAAAGATGCCTGTGCGTTGTGACTTCCCCCCAACTTCACGGTTGAATTCTAGAAAGGTCTCTTTCCGGGGGCCCACTAAAACGAGGAGCAAACCCTCGTGCAACTTTACTTCATCGGCAATATTGCTAAAATGACACTCTTTTTCTTTGTACATTTAATTTTAGGTAATGCCACATGCATGGAAAGTTGAATTGTGAGCCAAAGAATCACTTCACCAAAAGTTAACTTTCTAAGGAAGGCCTAATTTTTTTTAAGTCTCTTTTTTTTTATAACTAAATATAACAGCTAGGCGGCATTTGGATAATTTTTGTTATCTCGACTGATATGCTTTTTCACAGGCGATTTTATAACTCACGAGAATGAACGGATGACTTTAAGTATGAGTCGCCACCCTCGATAATAATCATAATCAAATTTCGAAATTGAGTTTTCACTGTATTGAGCAAAAACTCATTGAGCTCCTACTTTCGATGGCCGGATCGATACTCATACACGGTCAACTTAAGATGCTCAATTCAAGCCAATTTCGCCGGAGGCAACTGAAACTCGCCCTCGGAGTCCATGTCGTCGGCCCCAAATGATGCCGCTGTGTCGAGATCCCCCAACATTCACGGTTCAGCTCGAGAAAGATCTCTTTCCCGGAGGGGGAGGGGGAAGGGGGGTAGGGATGAGGTTCGAACCATGGTTAACTTTACGCCTAACCACGGTTTGTCCACGGTCTTCATTCGCTCCGCGTCCGCCGTCCAGCTGGTATAAATATCGAACCTTTCCTCTTTCTCCGCCCTTCACTTTCCCCTATTTTTTATTCTCTCTCCACTTCTCTCTCGCTCTGCGCTTCTCGGCCGTAGGAAGCGTAGGGGGTCCGATTGGGCAGGGGGGGCCTCCGCAGAGAGAGGAGAGAGACGGTACAACTCGTGTATTACCACATCGCATCTCTCTCGCTCTCTCTCTCTCTCCATCTCTCTAGATCTCGAGCTCGACCTCCTCGAGTTCTTACGCCGTCATCAGGTGCTTTTCTTTCCCCTCTCTCGATTGTTTTCCTCTTTTGTTGGATTTTCTTCATGCATCATTGGGTTGTCTAGGAATTTCTCTGGTCAGTACTAGGTTTCGATTTTGCTGTTCTAGCTCTCGCGGGGAGCATCTGGGGTGATTGGCTTCTGGATCTACGGTTTTTCGGAGCAGTTGCCTTTTTTCCCCCCCTTTTTGCATCTGCAATTGTCGTTGTGGTGGGTTTTTCGTTTCGTCAGCGATGACCGATTCGGTGGCGTTAACACGTCTGTGGTTGATGCACAGCGATTGTGAAGCCAGAGCATTGCATCTGAGGCATTATGATTGTTTTTTGCCCACTGCAATCGATTGTTTGCACACTAATGGGTCTAATACTTGATGAGATACGGGCATGTTGAGTGCACCGCTTGTTTCTTTATATTTTCTGTTCTCTTCTTGCTTTTCTGCTGTTTGATCTGTTTTATTTTTCTGGGTATGCGTCCATATTTGTTGTACGGACATTTTGCTTATGCTGAAACGCATGCGATTTTAGCTGTGAAGTTCAAAGATCACTTACTTAGCCGTGTCCATGTAGAACAATCTGGTAGTCTGTATTGAGATGGCTGCAACTGCAGTGATGTCGTCTGGTCCTCGCTATGCTCCAGAAGATCCCACTCTTCCCAAGCCCTGGAGAGGGCTTGTTGATGGGAAAACGGGATATCTCTACTTTTGGAATCCGGAGACTAACGTTACTCAGTATGAGAGGCCCACTGGCACATCGTCTTCGGCTCATATCAGCTCTTCTGTTCAAGTTCGACAGCCATCGCCTGGTCAGCAGCGAGGTTATAATCCTGATAAGGAAGATGATAGATATGGCCGAGGAAACAATGGTGGGTCAAGGGGCATTCAGGTAAATATTTCTTTTCTGCTTGCTAATTTGTCTGCTGCTACTTGAAAGCCTAATGACCACTCATGCTTGAAACTATGCATACACCGTTTTCTTGGCATGCCAATCAGTAACTTGACTTGCCTTTTGATTCACTGATTATATTATCAGGATATAAGAATTTGAACTAGTTTGTCTTATTCTAGGGACAAATACTTTTATTCTGTCGCTGCTATATAGAATGGTTGCGAAAATCTGCACTTTATAAAGATACTGGTAACCATCATGGAAACTTTTGTAATTTGGCTATCATTTCGATTGGGCTTTCTTTTAACCATGGTCCTGCACTGCTCCCAACAAGTAAATTGTTTGGGAATCAGGTGCTGTAGGTTTTTCTCCGGTCATTTTATCGTCTGATTGCGGAGTCAAATTCAGTTTGAGATCTTTTTTGCATGATGATTTTGGCTGATACTTATTAAATGAAATGTTCATCAGAGTGCAGTTGGTGGGACAGTTGGTCTTGGGCATGTAGCACCTTCTGTAAAAGAACAGGGTCCTTTAAGCACCGGAAGTGGTTTATCTGCTGATGCTTATCGGCGTCATCATGAAATCACTGTTTCTGTAAGTACTTTGAACTGTGTCTGAACCATACTCATAATCTTTCTTCCCGCGTGCTTGGTAAATTTCTCATGTCTGGCGTCTGTGCCTTTAATTTTATTTGCTTGACCCTCTTTTGAGCCTGCTTTCCTAATATAGTTGCTCTTTATAGTCACGCTATTAATGGTTCTCTTACTAATTGGTTTTGTAACGTCATTAGGGAGCTGACGTGCCTCCACCGTTGACATCATTTGAAGCTACAGGATTCCCTTCAGAGATTCTCAGGGAAGTAAGTAGATCTCATTTATGCTCATTTTCCTTGTTCTTTTATTAGTGCGATAATTCTGCCGATTTTAGTGATTTTGCGTGGACATCTTGGATGTGTTGGGAACGTTCTAAAACTAGATTAGGGGCTGTCTAGCTGGTGGAGTCAAAAAGGTTAAGTGTCAGACTCACGTTAATTCTTCTGCCATCTCTACTCTTGTCTCAGGTGCGATATTTGCTCCTGGAAAGAGCTAATGTCGTACGCTATGCTGTCCTCTTTTGGGGGCTGGCATTTTTTTGGGGCACCTTTAGACGATGGACGAATTATTTGGAAGGGCTTTCCAAGTCACTCATGTTCGTGGCTGGGACTGCCGATGGTGATTATTCAATCTGCTCCTTGGTCCAAACAGAAGAAGTGGTCTCCTCCTGTTCCAGCTTGCATCAGCAAGCACTGGTGGCCACATGCAGGGGATGATGCTTCTTCTGGCTTTAGCCAAAATTCTGTTTGGTCCAGAAAGGAAATCACAAAGAAATACTGAAGGCAGTGCCTGTGCTTATGGCGCTGCTGGGTTTTGCCTTTTTCCAGGTACACAGTGCTGGGTTTTCTGCTCCAACCCCAATTCAGGCACAGTCATGGCCTATTGCACTTCAAAGTCGAGATATTGTGGCCATTGCTAAAACTGGTTCCGGGAAGACGTTGGGATATCTGTTACCAGGCTTCATCCATATCAAGCGATGCCGTAATAATTCTCGTATGGGTCCAACTGTGCTGGTACTGTCACCCACGAGGGAGTTGGCGACGCAGATACAAGACGAAGCTGTCAAGTTTGCTAAATCATCAAAAATTTCCTGTGTGGTGCGTAACATGTCCATCTATCTTTTTATTCTGCCTTTATCATCTCATCCAGTGTTTAATGACATCATCTTATTGGGACTACAAATCACTGTGTTACTGAAATCAGAGCTCGTTTGCTGATTTTCTTTGTAACCATGTCAGTGGCTTTCCTTATTCAATCCCATCTTTTGAGGCATTATTGCCATGGGAGAATCCGTGCGTCATGGTTTTCACGCATGAAGTTACTACTTTGAGGATGGAACTTTTAGTAGGCTCTGTTACCAGTGTCTTTGAGATGGTTCTTGTAACTGGATGTTTGTAGACTGCGTTCCTCGGTGTCCGTGCATAATCAGTGCCATATGTATCATAATTTGGGTGAAAATTTCACTGTTAGTTGCGGTAACTTCCTTTTCATGTTAGTTTATGTAGTGATTGAGTTCGAGATTAACTTAATTTTATCCGTCAAAATTAGTATATGTATTATACGCTCATATATTTGTAGATTGGAATGTAGTTGCTTATTGTGCATTTCCTTTGGCTGCTCCAGTGTCTCTATGGAGGAGCACCAAAAGGTGCCCAGTTGCGGGATTTAGACAGAGGAGCTGACATTGTGGTTGCCACTCCTGGACGTTTGAATGATATCCTTGAGATGAAGAGAATCAGCCTCAGTCAAGTTTCTTACCTTGTGCTGGACGAGGCAGATCGAATGCTGGACATGGGTTTTGAACCCCAGATAAGAAAGATTGTGAGGGAGGTGCCTGCTCGCCGCCAGACTCTCATGTATACTGCTACGTGGCCAAAGGAGGTTCGTAAAATTGCAGCAGATCTGATGGTTAATCCTGTGCAGGTTAATATCGGAAATGTGGATGAGCTTGTTGCAAACAAGTCTATCACACAGGTTAGTATTGTTCCCCTCCTGTAACTTGTACCTACATGTTTGAAATGATTCTTTCTTGATGGTAGCAGTCAGTGTATTTACCAAGACCATTTTTGTCAAGATGAAGTTTAAATACACGCTACTTATCATTTGTTATGCTTTTGACATACAGCATGTGGAACTCCTGGCTCCCATGGAGAAGCACAGGCGATTGGAGCAGATACTTCGCTCTCAAGAGCCAGGGTCAAAAATAATTGTCTTCTGTTCTACTAAGAAAATGTGTGATCAGCTTTCTCGTAATCTCACCCGCCAGTTTGGAGCTGCTGCAATACATGGAGACAAGTCTCAGAGTGAGAGGGATTTTGTGCTGAATCAGTTTCGGACTGGAAAATCTCCAGTTTTGGTAGCAACTGATGTAGCAGCCCGAGGATTGGATATCAAAGATATCAGGTGTTTGAAAGCTATTTTTACTCGCTTGATGTATGGCAGATTAACAATAAAGTTTTGTGATAATTGGCAAATTTGAAGCTGTCTGATTAGAGATGATTGGGAGAATCTGTGTATTTGGATGGTCTTTTCCCTTTGGGAATGTGCTTTGCTGTCTTTTTGTCATTTTTTAACATGCCTGTCTGGGTTTTCTATTTGTTTGACCAATGATACATTCTATCGCACGCTTCTGGACCTCTTATATTATGAACTTTTGTGGTTAGAATAACCAGTATCTTTTGCAGGGTGGTTATCAATTATGACTTCCCTACTGGCGTGGAGGATTATGTTCATCGAATTGGAAGAACCGGAAGGGCAGGAGCTAGTGGATTAGCGTATACGTTTTTTGGTGAACAGGATGCGAAATACGCAGCAGAACTCATCAAAGTTCTTGAGGGGGCAAACCAGCGAGTCCCACCAGAAATTCGTAATATGGCTTCTCGTGGTGGTGGAATGGGAAGGTTTAGACGCTGGGGCTCTGATTCTGGTGGTAGAGATGGAGGCCGAGGTGGACGTGGTGATTCTGGTTATGGCGGAAGAGATGGTGGAAGGGCAAGTTGGTCATTTTCTGCTTCTGCTTCCAGCAAGCCAGACAAGGGTGGCGGTCGTGGCTACGGTTCTGAGTCACGTGATAGGTAATGCTGGCAGCAACTTGGGTTTGGCTTTTTTTTTTTTTTTTAATTTTGATAAACAGCATTTGGAAGATCTTGATGCTTGAGAGATCTCCCTCCTATATTGAAACAGGTTTGGTAGTGGCCATGATGGATATGAGAGAGCTAGAAGTCGGAGTCCCAAGGGAGCGGGTGGCTGGGTTGATCGTGCTAGTAACTGGAGTCGTGACCGCAGCCGTAGCCCTGATAGGTCTGAGCATAACAGGGCTCGTTCCCCAGTTCGCAGCTTCCACCAAGCAATGATGGAGAGGAGCCAATCTCATCGCCCAGGTGCATCTCAGAGTCCGAGACGTGCAAGGTCTCCCTCGCCCCGTGGGAAGGATAACGAGAGAGGGAATTTTGGGGGGTCGCATGGTGATGCTCCATCAAAATGGGATGGAGGATATGGTGGTGGGTCCCGCTCTTCTCACCTCGGGGAAGAAGAGGAAGGCATGATTCCTGTCGATGGAGGCAGATAAGTGGGTGCAGGTGAAGATCCCCTCATTCTTTCTGAGGTCGGGCCAATCCTTTTTTGTTTGTTTGTTTGTTTGTTTGTTTAGTAAGTTATGAAACTGGAAATAGGGGAAGCTGTAAAGAGAAACTTGGTTTTCCCTTAGAATTACAGGATCTAAGATGCTCGACCCTTGATCTCCTGGAACTGGTTTTTCTTTGGGAAGCTTTGCAGTGGACGGGAACGAAATTTTGTGAATGCTGCATTGAAGTTACCTGAAGGGGGGGTGATTCTAATGTAGAATGGTCAACTGGATTAATGGCAAACGAAGCATTTCTCTAGAAATATTTACTAGGTGCGAAGTTCTTTTTAAGCGGTTTTGGAACTGATGTGTGGCTTTTGAGGTGAGGGAGGGGTGTCTTCCATTCGAGGATTCTTTTTGTATGAAACCGGAGACGCTGTAGTTCTCGTTGCTGGTGTTTGGGGTAAAGATGTGGATATGGAGGACCTGTTGTGACCGCTAGAGACTGTTTTTAGGCGGTCTTTCTATCTGGTGCTGCATTCATCCCAGCCATTGATCCATCCTTATTGAGATACGATGGAGGCAACGAGCGGGTTAAGGGTGTCTTGTCCTTCTCTGCTTTTCGATCTATGGCTTTTTTCCACAAAAGCAAGAATCAAGAGTCTTATTGCTTATGATAACTAAAGTCGTCTCAGGGGGAGTTAGGTTCCGTCAAAAAATAATTGTTTTTATCTCTTAAAAAAATGAATAAATAATTTTTTCCTTCTCGTTTACGAAAGCAGTTAGGCATAGATTGTCATCGAGGGTGAAAATATTTTTTGTTAATTAATTTTTTGAACGATATAAGTGGTTATTTTTTGATTTTTTCAAATTGCTAATTTTTCATGAAACAAATACAGTCTTAGTTTCTCTCTCGACCTTTTGATTTAGTGAATTTAGCGGACCTTGCCAATGTGAAAAATTAAATAAAAAGGCACTGGTGGTCCTTTCTTATCCTTTTTTCTTTTTTTTTTGTCCGTCGAAATTGATCTTTCTGGTTGTCCACATAATATCTGAACCAAAACGCTTGATCCGTAACGAAATATTTAGTTATTTTTTTGGGTCAACAATGTCCTGACACAAGGTTGTGCTCATTATATTCTTCGCAAATGAAGTGTAGAAAGGACGAAAATTTATGTTGAGTCGACGAGTTGATCCTGATTTTAGCCCTCGCTAAATATGCCACGGCACGTCGCGTGAGTTTCCTCGTCGAGGTGGGGAGAGTTTTTGATCTTAGAAACGTGGAAAGACCACGTAAACCTTCTTTGCAGTATTGAAAGACTTATTAATTTGCTTTTGGTCACATTGGGGTGCAAGCCCTTGTTTTTTTAAACCATGCTTTAGCGAATTTATTTCCAATATATATATATATATATATATATATATATATATATATATATATATATATATATATATATGGAGGGTCAAATAATAACTGACTCATTTCCAACCATAATAATAATAATAATAATAACTGACACATTAGCTTTTAAAGAGTTCCCTAATTTTGGAAAGAAATCCAGTATTCAATCTTCATCTCTAGTTCATTTCATATTGCAATACTTATGTACTTCCTCAATGCTAGTTAGTCCTAAACACTCTCCGTTCTGTTAAACCTATCTAGTAATCGTCAACTTTCTCATTTAGTTCCGATTTGTTCCACGAAAAAATTAATGATAATGAAAAATATTTTGCCAAAAAGTTGGTCATTTGCCGCTTACGAAAATGAATGCATACTTGTTATTTCAAAATCATCCATTGAAATATTTCAACACAAAAATGTTGTCGATAATTAAAATATTTTCATAGGCTAACTATTTCAAGCGATACAGGCGGCGGGAAAAAATATTTTTCGAATCATTCATTTTTTAACCAAACAAATGAGAGCCTTAAACAACACTCCCGCTTCTATTCTCTATGATCAAAACTTCTTGCGGAATAAACTTTCTTTTTAGAAATTAATGATTAGACGATGCAACTTAGATCGCGCCTTTTCGTCCCGATCTTTCAAATGAACTTGATCAATATATGCATTTGACTGCAGCCAAGAACATGAAAAAACAAAATTGTATGAGCTATAAAAAACCTTCCATGTCACTCTCATCTCATTAGCACTTTGTTTGGCGTTATGCATTGCTTCTATAAGGAATTTGGATTATATTCCAAAATGATATCTATTAATTTTTTTGAGCCGACTATTTGACATACTGATATTCCTTCGTGAATTGCAGCCACTTATGTAGAATGTAATGAACCTTTTTTTTTTGGGCAGTTTTTCTTAGTTGACAATCTTAGTGATCTTTCATCTAGTGATCTTTCATCTAGTGATCTTTCATCTCCCTCCCTAAAACTACCTTCTCTTCGCCGTTTCTTCTGTTAAGTCGTGACTCCTTTACGTTTCAAAAGTTATCTTTCATCTTTCACTTTAACATATATAAAAAAGTACATAAGACATTGACGACAGCATCATGTTTATCAATTAATTTTTTTAAGTTGCTCCGAATTCGTAATAGTAATTTCTCATCTTAACTTTTTAATGGCATTAGTATGTTAATACCAAGTTTGTCGGTATATTGAAATGTGTTATGCACCACCTCATCTGTGAATTTCTCGTTCCTCAGCTCCGTCTTCTCCACCTCTTGCTGCATCAGCAGCTCCCTCTGTTGTCGCTCGCCGTTGTCGCCTCCGACGAAACAATTGCCGGCCACATCGCTAAGAGACCACTGCCGCGGCCCCCACTTTCCTCTCCCCGGGCCCTGCTTGTGCCTCTCTCTCTCTCCCCCTCTCATTCTGGACGGGGAAGGTATCTTTCTATGAGAAATGACATGGTGCATAGATCCATTTGGTATAATCACATTCGAGGGTATAAGCCAATCAAGCAGCTCGTGAACTATTGGATCTTGCCTGGCACTTCACAATTCTTTTTCAAGTTTGAATTATGTCAAATATCGAATCGAGCCGAGCTCGAACTTTGAATGTGCAGCTAGAGTTGCTCTTCACGCTACCGAATCAAAGAGTTGATTTTCAATTGCAGTGATGCATTTTTGGACAATGAGTCCGAGTTTAGTTAAAATTTCATGCAAATCTTATTGACAAATCCACTTAGGCTCGGCGTTGTTGAAAAGTTATTTTAAGTCGAACTCGACTTCGGAAAATCCCACTCTCAATAGAGGTTAATGGTAGCGTCGGTTCTTGAATATTTAAATCAAGTAGAATCGAATCGAGTCGTGAGAATTAAAGTGAGTCGACTGAACTTTGTTTCAATTGCGCCCATGAATCAGAGCGGACAAACCGTACACGAACCCGTGCTTCTCTGGTGACACTTGATGCATATACATTAAAAAGATATGAACATTCAATGCCCGTTGTGATTTGCCATAGAGATTTATCATAAATTCATGCCATAATCACACCATCTATACACACCAATTGAGGACGTGTTTCCTTTGTTACCCGTCCTACACCCCCACCCCCCCCCCCCCCCAAAAAAAAAAAACATATTTCTTTATCGGCATATGTTATCTAGTGTGTGGAACTCGTGGCTCTATCTCTTTCTTTTGTCATAATGAAGTTTTTGATTAACTTCTTAAACTTCGTCACGCAATTTATCTTGCGTCGTTTCGTCCACATAGACAACTACCGCTTGCATGGCATCGAGTGCCCATGCGGACTGGATTTTTCAAAGACCATGGTTTTGAAGAGGACACTGATTTCAGAATGAAATTCTGCATTCAATCCTTCTCTATGGTTCTTTTCATATTGAGATTGTTATGTACTTTCTCAATTCTAATTAGTCCTAAACAATTACCTGTTCTATCAACCCCATGCATTAACCATCCACTTTCTCATTCGTTTCCTTTTTTGGGCGAAAAATGAATGATTTCAAAAATATATTTTTTAAAATTGATAATTTGTATCGTTTGTAGAAATGGATGAATGGATTTTTTTTCATCCTAATGTTTAGAGATAAATTGTTGCCAATAATGAAAGTATTTTCATTGGTAAATTATTTCAAACGAACTTGTCAGCGGTAGCTAATGTAGAAAAGAAGAACGTTGTGAGTCCTTCAATTTTTTTTTAGGTTGATACCATAGAAAATCCCAAACTGGTACACTTATGACAAATATATCATAAATTATTATTATTATTTTGGTAAAGATCATAAATAAATTATTTTTTTAACAATAAAAAATCTTAAATTAGTATTCTTGTGATAATTTTACTCCAAACTGGTACATCTGTGATAAATTTACTCTCCGTTAGCTTTCGTCAAATCTAACCATTAAAATGCTAAGTTTATGGCACATAGCAATTGACGGGTATACTAACTTGAGATTTTTACTATCTATTTGTCATATGTATATCAATTTAAAATTTTTTGAGGTATTAATCATAATTTAACGAAGGGTAAATTTGTTACGAGTATACTAATTTGGGATTTTTCATGGAAAAAAAAATTAATTTAGGATAAATTGATTATAGTTATACCAATTTAGAGTTTTTGGTGGTAAAAAAAAATAGTTTATGATAAATTTGTCACAATTGTATCAGTTTAAAATTTTCATGATCAAAAAAATAATTTAAGGTGAATTTGTCACAGGCGCACCATTTTAAGATTTTTCATGGTATTAATCTAATTTTTTTATTTTTTTATATGAATTGTTTTTGCTGAGTATCCACATTATTTTTGAATCGGGCCATTTGATCCAATACGAAATATTTAGTGCTCACGAGTTAGCTATGATGTCAAGGCGTCGGGCTGTGTTCTCCTTTTCTTCTTTTTCTTTTTTCAACATGGTGTGCAAATGGATGGAAACTCTACTAAGAAGTTCATCCTGATTTTAGCCCCCCTCTCTCTCTTGCCAAATATCCATTGTCACTTTGCATGAGTTTCCTTGTTGCGGTGCGGAAAGTTTTTGGCTGTTGAAACTTGGAAGATCGTGTCAAACTTCTTTTCAATATTGCAACCTAAGCAACACACTGAGACGCGATACGACACGACACGACACGATTCGATACCCGACACGACACAACCCGATACTCTGACACGACACGTCATTTATCAAAAAATAGATAATTTTGATACGTTGTATATTCAACGGATATTTTTATTTATACATGATTGTATAAAAATATCGGTGAATTTTTTATTATGTTGCGGATTCATGATTAGTTTTCTTTTTTGTTGTTGACTGGGTATAATAATTTTGGTGTGACTAGATATGTGATTTAAAATCATTAATTTTTAATAATCTATATTTTTGACCCCTAATTTATTGAAAATGCTTAAAATTAACCACATACTTGTCGAAATGGCATGTTAAGATATTGGACTTGTGTGTTTGGAGCGCTGATCACGTATAAATTGCATGTCGAAGAGCGTTGGAGAGTGTCTAAGATGACAAAAAGGTCCCTGGAGACTCTCCAAGGGAGAGTGTCTGAATATCGATTTCTTCACGCACGTCAACCGTGCGACAAAATGTATGCCGAGCGATTTCATGTATATTAGCCTCCGACCATATTTTTTTTAAGCGTGTTGTGCGTTTTTGTCTCTAATATACACTAGAATCGACTCTAAGTGCTCTATGATGTTTGTTTCGCATCGACTGGCGACGAAAATGCTTGACCGGAGCTCCCCGGCAGATAACCGAACCGAGGACTCGGACCGGTGCAAATGGAGGTCGTCGGGCCCTAAAGAGCCTAGGTAAGTCCCCAAACCTTCTTGGGATGTCGTATGAATGTTTGGAATCGAGTTTTATTGGAAAATTTTTTTCGCAAAAATCCTCACCGGAACCGATACTGTTCACAATCGGTCGGGGATGTTTTGGGCAACGTTTCTCATTTTTATGGTGTTAAATAGGCTACTGTGTTGATAGAGAACCATTTGGGTGAATTTGGGTGAAAATTTTGCAGGATTTGGGCTCGGAACCAATTTTCCGACGACATTTCGGGCGAACTCACTAGAATTTTTACTGTTCTGGTGAGTTGCTAGTCCTCTTCTCCGGCCAAGGGGGCTGAACAGTCAATGTTTGACCGATCAGCGCTGACGTGGCATGCCACCACGTAGGCGGCCGCATCAGCGACGGCGGCAATACTAAAAAAAAACCTAGATCGGATGGTTGTGACTTCTCCATGTGTCGCGATCTAGGAATTTTTTAAAAAATATATTTTTTAGAATTATAAATGAATTTCAAAAATAAAAAAAAAATTCAATCCGACGATTATCGTGATGCCAAGCGACACTTGTTGGATCATCGGATCTAGGGTTTTCATCCGATTATTTTAAAAATTAAATCAGACGCACCAGAGTAAGCCACGTGGCATGTCCTAGAGCATCCGATTAGGGAATTCCAGATAAACAAAAAATAAAAAAAATAAAAAAGAAAGGAAAAAAAAAGAACTTTTGAAAAATCCAAAATGGTGTCGTTTTAGATTGGTTTCCGACCCGTATGGTCGGGCTGGGCTCCCGAGAGACGTGGGCCGGTTTAACCTGATCCAGAAAATATTTTTAATAAAAAATTGAAATATTAATTAATTAGTTAAAAAAATTTCAAAAAAATAAAAATCGAATATTAAATTAAAAAATAGAAAAATCATTAATCAAAAAATTCAGAAAAAATAGAAAATATCCACAATTAACTGGCCATGACCTAATTTGGGTCTTTCGAACCCCAATAATTCCAAAATGACGATTTTGCCCTTTTGACAAATAGTCTTCCAAAAATTGAAGAAATTCAGAAAATTCTCAAAAAAATTTAGAAAAATAGGAAATTATCACAATCAATTGGCCATGACCTAGTTTGGGTCTTTCGAACTCCAATCCTTTCAAAATGATGATTTTACCCATTTGATAAATCGTCTTCCAAAAATTGAAGAAATTCAGAAAAATTCCAAAAAATTCAGGAAAATAGGAAATGACCACAATCAACTGATCATGACATGTTTTGGGTCTTTTGAACGCAAATACTTCCAAAATGACGATTTTGCCTTCTTGGCAAATCATCTTCCAAAATTGAAGAAATTTAGAAAATTTCAAAAAAATTCCAGAAAATAGGAAATGGACACAATCAACTGGCCATGACTTATTTTGGATCTTTTGAATCCTGACTTTTCAAAATGACGATTTTGTACTTTTGGCAAATTGTCTTCCAAAAATCAAAGAAATTTAGAAAATTGCCAAAATATTTCAGGAAATAGGAAATGACCACAATCAACTGGCCATGATCACAATCAACTGGCCATGACCTATTTTGGGTCTTTCGAACCCAAATCCTTCCGAAAATGACGGTTTTTCCCTTTAGTCAAATTGTCTTCCAAAAATTCCAGAAAAATCCCCCAAAAAATAGAAAACGACCACGTCCAACTGGCCATTGAATATTTTGAGTAATTCAACATCCGAACCTATCATAAATGACAATTTCGCCCTTCGAGTGAATTGTCACAAAGTCTTCCCATTTTACCCCTGACCCTAAATCACACATTCTCTAAGCCTTTAAGGCTATTTTAGAAGGCCCCTGATTTGAATTAATGTGCATTGATGTGATTCATTTATGCACTTGATTGCGCTTTCCTTATATTGATTGTGATTGATAGGACTAGTCTTCCAATTAATATGAAACCCAAAATCAGACTTACCCTACTCAAATCTGCGCCTGCATGAAATCTTAGTTAGGAAAATCAATCACGTTAGGTACCGAAAAGGCGTTGGTAATGACACCAACGTAACAAAGTTCCCGAACCCAAAATCTCTGGTTCCGAAGAATCAATCGATCTTTTCTAATCGATTAGTAAGGTTTCCAGTCCACCTTCTAAGAAGGACCGGTGGTAACTCCAAATGCATGCACACATAGCACATGCCACCACGACCACACTAAGGTCGAATCCGATCAACTCTTATCGTTGAAAAATCTTCAAATTTACTCCTGTCGCATTTGGTATGGGTCTAGAAGGGCCCGTGATCCAAATTTCAGAGTGGGGGCCCGATCGGCAATCCATTAGCTTGCGCTTTTTCCCTAAAATGAAAAAAAAACGGGTTGCGATAGAGAGGTCAGCCCAAGATTTCGGTGGACCTTTTTTAACCCCTTGTCTGTCTGTTCTGCTCTTGGCATATGTTTGATTCAATTGATCTTCATCCTGGCTTTATATGAAGGACAAAGAGAAATTGATCTGTTCCGGGTTCCTAAATTTGTCTCGCATTTAGGTTTGAATCGTTTTGCAATGTCACACATTGCCTTTAAATCGTGTGGCAACTGAAAGCTTTAGTCCGGACAATAAAGTTGGAGGGGGGGTTTTGGATCTGTTTAGTGTTTACAAGGTCATTGCTCATTTGAATTTGATCTTTTGATGAATAGGATGTTGATAGGGTTATGCTAATGGTGGAAAGGTGTCGATCATGTTTTCAAATTTGTTGGATGTGTGTTCCGTAAATAAAGGCTCTCTTGCCCTCTATGAAATGGGTTTTGGAGAGGAATCGGTGTTCTCTGGTTTGTACATTACATCTTATTTCTGATATGATGCTCTCTCTCTCTCTACTCATGTATTGGTCTGCCGATTTAAACCGATGCCGAAATCGAACAAAGAACTGTTGTGGGATTATCCGAGGAACTCAGTAATGACGATTTTCCATCTAATGTTGACATTGTAAAGCATTAAGTAGAAAGTTACCTAAAGAAGCAAGGAAGCACAGATCGTTTGTGGCCGTTGAAAAGTACCCTCTCTCTCTCTCTCTCGCACTCGTAAGTGATGTTTAATATGATGTGGTTTGGTGCAATGACATTGATGTACAAACTTTGGGAGTGACTATGAAAGGATACCAGAAAATGCAAGAGCACTGGGTAGACAGACTACAGAATCTCAATTTTCTGGGTTTTATGTTCATGAACACACACCCAACTAATTTATGTTTACAGGATCTGCATTTACAAGAGTTTTTCTATAATAAGATAACCACAATCCTTTTTGTTGTCTAGTTATTATGTGTTTCTTTGTGGAGCCACATGTAGATTTTGGCGTTAAACTTCTCGAAGCAGATGCTATGTCCATTCCAGGACTTCATAGGTTTGTCCAGGTAATGATGTTACCTTTATCGTAAGGCTCATTTGAACGGATATACCATTCTCCAACTTCATCAATTGTGGGCAATAATCATGTAAACTGCTAATGTAAAATAGGTTGGAAAATACTACCCTACCCGACCCGATATGTTCGGGTCATGTCCAGGTCTGTTCGGGTCTTCGTCGGGTAATCACACAAATATTATGTTTCGGGTCGGGTATCAATGATAACCAACACAACCCGACGCATTGACACCCCTACAGGTGATGACTAGGGCTTTGAGGATGATGAGCTTGTTGGCCTAGGACCTCGCGACGCTTGGCCGAGCTTCCTCACATCCGGAAATCTCCTCTACCACTCTCTCCCTCTCCTTTTAGAACCGAGCTCCCCCTCCTCTCTCTCTCTCCGGCCGAATCCTTATATCCCAACCCCTGGCGATCCGAGAGGACGATCACGTCCTCCACGTCGCCTGAAAAAGAGGACCGTGCTTTGAGATGTTGTCGTGCGATCGCTCCCCCTCTCTACTGATTCCCCTGTCAATCGTCCCTAATTTCTGTACGTGAGTTTTGGGGCGAACCCGTTTCGGTCAAACAGTCTGTTCGCCTAATTAAGATCATTTTTCATAAAATTGATGCCAAAATCAAACTACTCAACATGTTTTCCATCTATAATGGGTATTTTTGTGAACAATTGAATTGAAATTTAGTGAAAATCTCAAATTATACTTAGGATCGAAAAATGATTTCTTCTTAATTGAGGGCTTAAATGATCAAATCAGTTCAAATTGAGGCCACCAACGAGTTCGAAACAACGAAAACTATAGGGTATAGGTGTTTGATTTTCATGAATGTCCCTAAAGAGAATTTAATTTTGAGATTTGCGAAATTGTGGATTAAATCGAAATAAAATTGTGCAATGAAGCCCTTTTAGTTAAAATTGATTAAATTGAATGGTGAATCAACACAATTTCACTTTAAAGTTATTGATATCAATGTCATGGATTATTGAAATAAAAAATTAGAGATTAAAAGACTCAAAAGGAATTTTTTTTATGCTCGATTCGGATTTATGTTTATAAAAGAACATAGTAACCCGAGTCGAATTTTCAATATTTAAAAAGACCAACTTGAAGAGTGAATTAAATAAAGTTAATGACTATTTTGTTACATTTTTCTAAACATAAATAGCATTTTTCTGATTTTTGGGTATTTTTTATATTTAAATAAATTCAAAAAAATAATAAAAATTACGAAAAATATATATATATTTTAAAATGAATCCAGCGATCAAATTTGATTTTGCAATTTTATGATTTTTTTTTTCTATTTTTAACTAATTTTAAGAATAAAAATGAAATAAATCCGCTGTGAACGCTCGCACCGTCGCGAGCTCTCAAGAAGACAAATCGGAGATGTGTACTGTTCTAATGCGCTCGTTCTTGGGCAAAACCGACCAGTTTGGAGATTGCGCGGCCCTCAGCCACTTGAAATCGTCGACCTTGGACCAGTTCCCGGTTTCTTCACCGAGTGCGGGGTCCTCGAGATCCTGCTCGATTACCCAGTAGTTCAGACGATACGGAGCGAACCTCGCTTCCGAGCAATCCTCGATGATAGGTCTGCTCCTCACCCTCAAGTAGAAATCGCTCGCGTTGGCGTTGTGGATCCTTATCTGGTGCGACGCCAACAAGAACACGCAATCCTCCGCCTCCTCGATTAGAACCGACTCGGTCACGGGCCTTGCGTAGACCCTGCAATTCCTCAATCTGTGCACGAACAGCGCCCTTGTGCACCCTATTAGTCTCACTTCGCACGACTCTAGATCCGACAGCGTGAACTCTCCAACTTCCACTCCCCTCACGTCTTTTGCCAAAACCTCGCTTGCCCTGTTTCTAAAACCCAGTGAATCGGGCCTCGAATCGTGATCCTTCGCTTCAGCTTCCTTCGGCGAAGGCGCTGTCGGTTCCTTTCTCGCGTGTTTGTTCTTGAAAGAGAACTTCTTCTTGGGGATCATCTCGGAGCTCAGACTATCGAGGTCCTGTTTCAGATCGGAGATGGTTTACAGAGAGGATCGGACTTCGTAGGAGGGCAAGTAGTAGGAGCTCTCCGCGACGAGCTTCTTGAGGTCAGCGATGGAGGCAGAGATCTCGTCGAAATTGAGCTTGAGCAGGGATTGGTCGGCGAGCCGGCATTGAGCGAGCCGGGACTCGATGGACCTCCTGGACTCGCTGAAGAGGGAAAGGAAGGACGAGGTGGATTCGAAGGAGGCGACGGGGGGCTACGAATCGGGCTTGTCGGGGCGAGATTGGTGGCGGTTCGAGAGGCGCTCGAGCATTGCCAGATGCTTCTTGCGCAGTGCAGAGACAGCTTCTGCGGCGTCGGATCCATCTGCTTCTTCTTCCATTGTTTCTCTCTCCGAGAAGCAGAGGAAGCAAGAGATAAACGAAACTGATTCGAAGAGGAAGAAGGCGATCGACTGCTCCCATTCCTAACCTCACCCATCTATGGAAGAAGGAGAAGCTGCACAGCCTTCTTCGAGTGTTCTCTCCGTAGGGTTGTTATTCCCCAATTGGACCAGCCTCTTATCGGGGATGACAGCCGAAGGAGCCTCCTTTATAACAGGTACCTTTTCTCCTTTGTTGTTTGGGCTCGCGAACTGGGCTTGTTTTAGTCTCATCTTGTTTTTGTGTTTAGGCTTGGCTTTACCCGAACACAAACAATATTAAAACAATACCCGATTAATTTATTGGCAACCGAAACAATTTAAGGCCCGACCCGAGAAGTTAGGAATTACCGGGTCGGGTCGGATCCTGTTTAGGGTCGGGTATCTTGTTTTGTTTGGACACCCCTACTGGAGAGGATCAGTGCTTCCTAGATTGCAAATTGCATCTTGCGGCCAAGAAGACTTTTCTTTTGTTTTTTTGGCCACGTGGGCGTTGTTCTTGAGTCAAAGCAAGCCTTCGTTTCTTAACTGAATTTATCTCCAATAAGGAACATTTGGTTATATAAAATTATATAGACAGCCCATGAAATTTGGTCTTAATGTGTAATGTCATTTTCAGACTTTTTTACTTGTTCAATATATTTGAACTACTCATCGATGTTCATTGTATTTCTTTTGTTATATCAAACATAGGACGGGAAGATATCCCGTGTATCTATAAAGAGCTACACATTAATGACAAATTAGCTTTTGAAGATGTCCAATTTTGGAAAGAAATTCAATATTCGATCCTCCTCTATGGTTCTTTCCATATTGCAAATTTTATGGTACTTCCTCAATGCTAATCAGTCCTCGTCATTTTCCTGTTCTGTCAAGCCTATCCATAACCATCCATTTTCTCATTTATTTAGGCTCCGTTTTGTTTAGCTGAAAAAAAAATAATTTAAAAAATATTTTCCTAAAAGAGATCACTTATTTCGCTCATAGAAATGAATGAATGAATTTTTTTCAACATCCAAGAAAATATTTAGAAATAAAGTATCGTCAAGAATGAAAATATTTTTATTGGCCAATTATTTCTTTGGTCGAAATTATTGGCTAATTATTTGAAGTGATACATATGTTCATAAAAAATATTTTTCTTTCTTGAGTTGTCCATCTTTTACGAAACAAACAAGAGCCTAAAAAAAACTCTCGATCCTCCTCTTTGTTCTCTATGATAAAAATTTCTTGCAAATACCTCGGGGGATTAGCACAAATAGACGTTACTTTCAGAAATGGACGATTTGGCATTAGTCTGTCTTTGAAATGAACTTGATTAAGTCATAACTACTTTACGTTTCAAAAGCTATCGCGTGCACCACCTCGACTATTCCTCAAGGGCTCGACTATTCCTCAAGGGATTAGCACGACAAACACCAGTCGCGACACTCACTTAAGTGACGGAGCACGAATTGACGAGTTGGAAGATTTGAACCAGAGACCTGATAAGATATAGTCCATTTCTTAACCAACTCGGCCTTTCGTGAGTGGGTAGCTATCTTTTATCTTCACATTAACATATATAAAAGTTACGTAAAAATATTGGAGACGACATCACGTTTATCAATTAATTTGTTTAAGTTGCTCCAAATTCTTAATAACAAGTTCTGATCATAAATCTTTAATCAAAATAATATGTTAATGTCAAATTTCTCTGTAAATTGAAATGTGTTGTGCATCATATCATCTGCGCATTTCTCGATCCTCAGCTCCCAATTGGTCTAATCAAAGTCGAGGGTATAAACCAGCCAAATTTCTCTTAGCTATTGGATCTCGCTTCGCACAACAAGTTTCTTTCAAGTTCAAATTAAGTCAGGTATTTAATCGAGCCGAGCTTGAACTTTGAATGCGCAACTCGAGTTGTTCACGAGATCTAACAAATAGTTGATTTTCAACCGTGGTGCATTTTTGGATTATTTCATTCTAATCTTATTGATAAGACCAATTAGATTCGATTTAAGTCGAGGTCGAGATTTCAAAGCCCCTACTCTCAATAGAGCTTAATATTAGCGCCGGGTTTTGAATATTTATATCGATTAGAGTTGAGTCGAGTTGGTGAAAGGTGGATCGACTGAACTTTGTTTCAGTCGCGCCCATGAATCAGAGCGCGCAAACTATACAAGAACTTTTGGGCCATTTGTTGGTCCTATTGTTCTTTCACATAGAATTCAAGAATGGAGGAAATATAAGGTAATCCCCCCACCTAGTCAGCTTACTTTTGGGCCACTTGTTGGTCCACATGTGATGCCACGTCAACGGATGAGTCCAAGATTGGCCTATGCCCAAAATATTTTCTCCTAATCTATGGCTCAATCCTGACGGTCGATTCCTAGGTGCGTTATGGGAAATCAAAGTGGACACTATCGCACCCCCCCGTTTTCCCTTATAAAAGCCCCAGTTCACACGCAGAATTCAGTCACGCCGACCCCTCCTCCTCCTCCTTCTCCTTCGTCCGTGGCAACCTCGCCGGTCGTAGAGAGCTTCTTCCACTATGGTCCGGTCAATCACCATCACGATCTGGTGATGGTGGGCGGCCAGATCATGCCTTTGCTTGACTTGATTGACCTTGGATCGCTGAACGACAGGCTCGGTGAGGAGTTCACTTCGGGTGGCGGGAGCTCAGACCGCCAATGGGGTAATGAGCGGGATGGTGGTGGTGATGACTGGAGAAAGAGAGAGGTGGTGATAGGTCTGCCGCAACAGCTGCAGAAGCAGACAGTGGGGAAGAAGAAGAAGAGAGAGAGAGTGAGGATGGCAAGGTTGATAAGGAACCATTGGTCTTCAAAGGCCGGAGGACTCTTGAAGAAGATAGGTTTAAGACTTGAAAAAAAATTCTCTTTTTTCTTGGTTCTTCTTCCTATTGTTTTCCCCTTCTGGTTTTGATCGTTTTTCTTTTGATATTTGCGTTTTTAGCTTATTTTCCTCGTTAGGGTTTCTGAGCTTTTTTCCCCCCTCGAAACTTTGGTTTGATATTGACAAGCAAATTATTCATTGTTTGTACATCTTTTTCTTCTGATTTATGCACAGGGCACTTGAAGACGTTGGTTGAGATACATGAATCGAATAAGTGGCTTCAGATTGCTCATACGCTGGAGGACAGAGTTGGAAAACAGTCCAGGAAAAGAAGGCATAGCCATTTGAGGCTTCATATCAAGGTTCTTTTTTGCCCTTTTTTTCCTTTAAAAATATGTTTTCCTTGCCTGTAGTTTTCTCCTGCTCTAGACTCTGCCACCACTATACCTTTTATTATATGAATTTACACCATCAAACTCAGTTAGTTTGGTTCTCTTCATTTTCTTAGCAGAACATCTCGTGGAGCATCGAAGAAGACAAGATGCCGGCTCAGGCACACGAGCAGATTTGGAGCAAACGGGCCGAGATAGCCATGATATTGCCTGGAAGGACCGAGAATACCATAAAAAAACCATTGGAACGCCACCAAACGCAGCCACTTCTCTGAGCGCAAGTTGCTCCCGCAAAACAACTCCAACCTCTTGCAAAACTACATCAGGAGTGTAACCATTCCATCTCCGGCGAAACGTCGGCACTAGCGTGGCAACCACAGTGACCACCTCTGCCACAAGACAGAGAAGCGGGCATTGTATTTGTTGGCGGCAGCCATTTCCCGTGGCTCAGATGTGCAGCCTGTAGCAGTCCACCACACCTAACAGGCGCCGGATCACCACTGCCAGCTCAGAGGCCTGCCAACAGTTACTTCGGTTTTTCGATGGCTGATGGGCACGGGATTCTTGGGCTTTATCAGGTGAAGGACCAGTATTATCATCAGGTGCTGAGTGAAGGTGGTAGTAATGGGAGTAAAGGGAGATTTGATAATGAAGGTGAGCCGGACTTACAGATGAGCTTGGAGATGAATGGTGATTATCACCACCACCATCAACCTCATCTCCATAATTACTGTTACCGTAGGAAGATTAAGGAGCTGGACTTGCTCTAGATGATCCCTCGCCGGAGTGGCTAATTCCGAATTCATAAATACCCTGGCTTGTAGGTAAATAAGAACCCTTACATAGTAGTTGCTTCTCAAAATGTTGTCTTTGTATTAGTTTTTTGTTTTCCCGGTTTGTTAATCTGAGACTTAATGTGGTGGTTCTAGTAATCGTATGTGAGATAGAGACTTGTTTTTCTTTATCCCCATATAACCATGTGTAAGGGCATCTCTGACTCTATCATGATTTATGTGATAGACCTTGGAGAGGTCTACTAAGTGTATGTGTTAAGCCTAGTCATTCTCTGTTTGCCTTGACATCTTTGGACGCGGATTAAGGCAATTAGAAATTAAATCAAATGTACAATTGTTATTGATTCAATGAAGAAGTTGCCGATGCCGATGTACGTTCGACTCCCGAGACGGATGCACGAGCCAAGACTTGTCTTTATTACAGTGTTGTTTACTAGAATTATTATTAGGCGAGTCTTTTAAGAGTTTGTTCGTATTTCGATTTATAGTTAATGCTTTGTACATGTATTGAGATTAATCATGTTTCTAGAGATAGGTAAAGGGTCGTGTGTCAAGCCTATAAATAGGCATGTCTTGTAATCATTTTTGGCATGAGTGAATCAAGGTGGATACAGAAATAAAGAAAAGCTATCTTCGTCTCCTCTTTCCTTCGTGAGTGTTTGTTCTTCACATTTGATATATCCCATCAAAGGCTTCTATCACTATCTCTCGAAATAGGAAGAAGATGAAGGCATGATTCCTGCCCACGGAGGCAGATAAGCGGGTGCAGGTGAAGATCCCCTCAGTTCTTTCTGAGGTCGGACGAGTCCTCCTCCTCCTCTTCTTATACACACACACACACACACACAGGGCAAGAAATGGAATTGGAAATAGGGGAAGCTGTAAAGAGAACCTTGGTTTGCCTTAGAATTACAGGATCCAAGATGCTTGCCACCCATGATATCCTAGAGCACGTTTTCTTCAAAAAGCTTTCGTTACATCTTTGTCTGCGGTGGACCGAATGAATCTTTGTCTATGCTGTATCGAAAGTTAACTGCTGGGGGGGAATTCTAATGTAAAACCCTCACTTGGATTATGGCAAAGTGAAGTACTTCTCTATAAATTTTACTAGACGCGTCTTCCTTTCTCAAGCGGTTTTGAAACTGCTGTGGCCTTGAGCTGAGGAGGGTCTCCATTCGATGATATGTTGGTGATATTGCCATTTGCCACTTCTCGTATGAAACCGAGGACTCGGACTCTTAATTCTCATTGCTGTTAAAAACCGTATGTTCGGTTCAATGGCCGCCGATTGTGTAAGTGATGTGAATCGCCATCGCTTGTCACCCATTGATATCCTAGAGTCGAGTCGAGTCGTCACATGTATTGACTAAACTTTGTTTCAATTATCCAATATAAAAACCTCCGTTTTTTCGTGAATCCATTGTTCCTTGATTGTTTTTCTTTTGATATCTCTGTTTTTAGCTTATTTTCCTCGTTAAAGTTTGTGGAGTTCCTTTTTTTTTTTAATTAAATTTTGGGGGTGACATTTGATTGCACAAAATTTTTTCATTGATTGTGTATATTCTCATCTCATTTGTGTGCAGGCTCTTGACGATGTTGGTTGAGATGTATGGAACAAAAAATGGCCTCAGACTGCTCAGATATTGGAGGGCAGAGCCGGAAAGCTCAGGGAGAGATGGCAAAACCATTTGAGGCCTGATATCAAGGTCTTTTTCCCCCCCTTTTTTCTTTGGAAAAATATTTTTTTTTGGGCCCACAATGTGCTCTTTCTCTATAGATTCTACCACCGATATACCTTCCATTATATGAATTTACATTGACCATCATACTCATTAATTTAGTCATGCATTCATTAATGAATCATAGTCAAATTTGATAAATCAATCACGTACATTGGAAACATATCTAGAGATGGATATAAGATATGCATATAGTTTAAAAGATATGAGCGTTCAACACGCGGTTGCGATTTTCCATTGCGATTTATCACAATTTCATGCCATAATCACACCATCCATACAGGGAATGTGTTTCTTCCATCGCCTGCCCACAAGAAAAAATGGCTTTATTTCCTTATCTTTATGGACACGTGTCGTCCAGTGCGTGAAACTCGTGACTCCATCTCTTTCTTTTGTCCCTATTAAGTTTTTGGTTTGACTTACTTCTTAAAGTTTGCTGTTACGCTACTTTTCTTGTGTCGTTTGGTCCATATGCGACAATTCATGGGCATGCACATTGACGAGCGGCCATGCGAATCGGATTTTTCGGGAAACCTTGCCTTAAAAGCAGGGCTGCGAAACGCTCAAAAGATGCTTTCGTTCTTATTAAGAACAAAGTAAAACGTTAAGTCCATTTAATGAACTCCGAATTATTTCCCTTAACGCACAGCAAATATCTACTAAGTTGCCCAAAAAAACTAGGAATACACCACCATACACATGAATAAGTCCACATTTATATTAGAATAGAGTAAACATATTCCCTATAAATTTTACCCATTTTTTTTTTTCTCTCAAAGAGGCTTCACCATAACATACGTCAGGAAAACATTTTACACCTGCATGTAAGTACAAATACTTTGTAACCAGTCTGATCAATTGAAACTGAATATCAAAACGTGGTTGATCGTATTAATTAAGTGTAATCAAAGACACTACCAAAAATTAGGACTACGCGAAAAATTCGAACTCACAAAACCCTAGAGTAAGTTTTGCTCCTTCTCTTTTCCTTGTCCTTCTGCTTCTTCTTCTTCTTCTTCTTCATTTGGCTTACATAATTTTCTTTGCAGAAGGACACGTGCAGCATCGAAGAAGACGAGATCCTGATTGAGGCACACAAGCAGATTGGGAACAGATGGGCCAAGATGGCTAAGAGATTGCCTGGAAGAACCGAAAGTTCCATAAAAAAACCATTGGGATGCCACCAAGCGCAGGCAATTCTCTAGGCTAAAGTCGCTCCCGCGCAACGACAACTCCAACCTCTTGCAAAACTACATAAGGAGTGTCACCAATCCATCTCCTTTGAAACGGCCAGCATTAGATTGTGGCTGCGATCACAAGACCGAGAAGTCAGTCATTGTCTTTGTCGACTGCATCCATTTCCCGTGGCTCAGACATGTAGTCTGAAATAGTAATTACCTCTAGCAGGCGCCGAATCGCTACCACCAGCGCCAGCCGCCACTGCCAGGTCAGAGGCCAACCGACAGTTACTTCAGTTTTCCAACATTTGATGAGAATGCGGATCTTGGTCCTTATCAGGTGAAGGACCGGTCTAAAGGGTAAGCTACATGACATATATATTGATTTTCTTCTCCAACAATAGGCTCGATGTGGTAGCATCTTCCTTTATAACAATCAAAGCTGATAAGCCCATCAATCCACACAGTTGTCCCTGTACCAATAGAAGATTCAGCAACTATCGCAACCCCTACTTTCTCAGGAGGAACTCTAGGTTGAGGAGTTACTCAGAATGCTGCCAAGACATCAATATCTTTGGTTTTATAATCAAGAGTATAATAAGTTAGTTTATAATCTTTAACACCAGCTTCCACCATCACCCTCATTACCATAATGACAATCATTGTCGAGAGATTAAGGAGCTGGACTTGCTCGAGATGATGGCTCGCCCGACTTCATAAATTCCCTAGTAGGTAAATAAGAAACCCTTATATTATAGCTGCTTCTCTAAATGTTGTCTGTGTTAAACTTAATTGTTTTCTCAGTTTGCTTATATGAGACCTAATGTTGCTCGAGTAATTGTATGTGAGATAGAGACATCTTTTGTTTTATCCCTATGTAACCGTATGTAAGGGTGTCTATAAATGTCAGGACTTATGTGATAGACCTGGGAGAGGAGCGGTCTAATATTATTACCGAGGCATGTGTTTAGCTTAGCTTTTCTGTGTTTGTCTTGACATCGTCGGTCACGGTTAAGGCTTCTATCACTGTCTCTCGAGCCTACCAACTAATGTGCTAGATGAAAACAAGAGAAGAAAAGGTAAAGGGGATTGAGTATCTATCGGGCAAAAATCATAGATGTAATTTCTACAGTGAGATTGACTAAGAATTATTCACGATGTGACCAAAAACCTTTTGCAAAGTATTAGTGCAAGAGTTCATGTCCTTACATCAGTTTTTTCGGGTAAAGACCAAACCCTATCTACTTTGTAAAAAAAAGAAGAACCTAACTGCCGCAGCTGATGTAGGAAAGAAAAAACGCCTCAGGAGTCCTTCATTATTATTTTTTCTTTTCCTTTTGAATTGATCTTGCTGAGTGTTCACATGATTTCTGAACCCAGAACGTTTGATCCGTTACAATATATTTACTGCTTTAGGGTTAGCTATGATGTCATGGAGCCAGGCTGTGCTCCTTTTGTCTTTTTGAACATGAACTGCAAAAGGACAAAGGCTCTTGTTGAGAAATTCATCCTAATTTTAGCCCTCTCTCTTGGGCACCAAATATGCCATGGCACTTCACACGTACGAGTTTCATCGTTGCAAAGGTTTTTGGCCGTTTAAACTTGGTAGAATCATGTCGAACTTCTTTGTAGTATTGTAAGTCACGTGAAACTTTTCCTTTGTTTTTTCATCACGTTGGCTTCGTTCTTGATTCGGAGAAAGCCCTTGTTATTTGTTAGAAAGTTCAACCCAAAAGCTAAAACTAACAGATGAAAGGAGACCACGTGAATATAAAGATCAAATAGAATACATTTTTAAGCGATGGGACAACTCACAACTTCAACAATTTTAATCATTCTTAGCTAAATTGATCTCCGAAAAAGAACATTTGCTCATTTTTCAAATGACATTGTCAGCTCATAAATTTCCATCCAAATGTGCATTGTCATTCTCGAACTTTTAGCTTGTTCAACGTAATATTTGACTGTTCTTCGATTTTCAATGTATTTCTTTTGTTTGATCAAACTTAGGAGGGGGAAATCGTCCCATTGACAACACATTAGCTTTTGAAGAGGTCCCTAAATTTAGGAATGAAATCCAACATCCAATCCAATCCTCCTCGATGGTTCTTTTCATATTGCAATGTTTATATATTTCCTCAATGCTAATTAGTCCTTAACACTTACTCGTTTTGTCAAACTTATCCAATAATCATCCACATTCTCATTCAGCTCCATTTTATCTCACAGAAAATGAATTATCTCAAAATTATTTCCCTAAAAGTGATCATTTTTTATTGCTGACAAAAGTGAACGACAAAAAATTACATCATCCACGAGAATGTTTAGATATAAATAATTATCAATAATGAAGATGTTTTGAAGAGGTCTTCAATCTCAGCAAGAAACCCAGCATTCAATCCTCCGCTCATGTTCTTTTCACATTGCAATATCTATGTACTTCCTCAATGCTGATCAGTCCTGAAACCTTTCCCAATTTGTCAAATCTATCCAGTAATCATCCACTTTCTCATTTAGGCTCCGTTTTGTTTCGTGAAAAATGTATGATTTGGAAAATATTATTTTCCTAAAAATGATAACTTATATCTCTTACAAAAATAAATAGACAAAAACACATTTCATCATCCAAGAAAGTCTTTAGATGTATATTGGTGTCGATAATGAAAACATTTTCATAGGCTGATTATTTCAAGCAATACGAAATATCATTTTCAGAAAAATATTTTTCGAATCATTTATTTTTTGTGAAATGGACAAAGCCTTAAACAAAACTCTTAATCCTCTCCTCTGGTCTCTATGATCAAAACTTCTTGCAAAATAGACGTTCCTCTTAGAAATTAATGACCTGACAATGCAACTAAATCTGGTCTTGCTGTCCTAGTCCATCAATTTGCTTTGAAACGAACTTGATTAAATAGAAAAGTATATGCATAAAATTACGCAAAATATTGGCGACGACATCATGTTTGGTAATTAATATGTTTAAGTTGCTCCAAATTCTTAATAGTCAGTTCTAATCATAACTTTTTAATCAAAATAATATGTTAATATCAAGTTGTCACCTCTGACGAAACCGTCGCCCCCACCTCTCTCTCTCTCTCATTGACTCTCATTTTGGACGTGGTGCTATGTTTTTGTCGGAAAAGATGTGGTACATAGATCCAATTGGTCTAATCACATTTGAAGGTATAAACCAGTCAAAATGCTCGTGAGTGATTGGATCTTGTCTCACAAATGTCGATTTTTTTTTTCGCATTCAAATTAAGCAGAGTATTGAATCAAGCCGATCTCAAACTCTGAATGTGCAAATCGAGTTGCTCAAGAGACCGATCCAATAGATGATTTTCAATTGCTATGCATGTTTTAGACTATGAGTCTGAGTTTTGTTCAAATTTTATGCGAATTGTCAAATCCAGTCAGATTCGACCCTATTGAAAGTTATTTAAGCCGAGCTCGAGTTTGGAAAATCCTACTCTCAATAGAGCTTAATTGTAGTGTCAGAATTTGAATATTGAAATTGTGCATAGTCTGAGTTTACTTGCAAGTATTGAGGTGCATTGACTAAACCGTGTTTGCATTACGCCCTCTGAATCAGAGCGCACAAACCATACAAGAACATGTACCTTTTCCGTGAGACTCGACGGGAGTGCCACTATACGTTGACCTAAGACTCAGAATGGAAGAAATATTAGGTTGTTCCGCCCCGCCACGTCAGTGCAATATATGCTCACTCACTGATCGACATGTGACGCCACGTCAGCGGGTGGGTCCCACTAAATAGATCGAAATCCAAGCTGGTCCAGGCCCAAAATCAAATCTATGGCTCGATCCTGACCGTCGGTTCAACTAGGACACCATCGCACCTTCTTCTACCCTTTATTAAAAAGCCCCAGCTCAGAAACAGAATTCACTCACTCCCAAAAGCCAAAACCAGCATTCACCCACGCACTCCTTCCCCCTTCTTCCTCTGCATGGAGCTCAACCTTTCCTCCATCCCCTCCTTCTCTTTCCGAGATGATTTAACTTTCTATCCGGGCACATTCCTGGAAAATTCCCCCCCGAAACCCGGAGACGGCTTCTCGCTCAACCTGGAGACTCCTCCTCCGACAGTGAACGGCTACTTCTATAATCTCCTCCACAGTCGTAGCACCGACGTTCTCGACGATGACCACGGCTTCTCAAACGAAGGTTCCTCGTCAAACCCTTTCTCTCATGTGGTCTCGACCCCACAGGTTGTCCCACCATTTCATCAAACTTCTTTCGATCCTCACCCGATCGGGTTCGACCTCTGCGCTCCGCCACTGCCGCCCACCCCTTCTCCTCCTCTTCCGTCCTTGGAAACCTCGCCGGAGAGCGGCGATAGGAGCGACGGGGTAGAGGCACATGGCCAGGTCGAGTTCAAGAGCCACTTCGACAACGGTTCGGTCTATCACCGTCATCATCACGATCCAGTGACGGTGGACCACCGGATCATGCCTTTACTCGACTTGAATGATCCACTGGACGAGAGGCTCGTTGAGGAGTTCTCTTCGGGTGGCGTGAGCTCGGACCGCCAATGGGGTCATGAGCGGGATGGCCGTGGTGATGATCGGATCAAGAGCGAGGCGGTGATAGGTGTGCCGCAGCAGCTGCAGAAGCAGACAACGGAGAAGAAGAGACGGAGTGAGGTCGACAAGGAACCCTTGGTCGTCAAAGGCCAGTGGACGCTTGAAGAAGACAGGTTCAGACTTGAAAAACATTCCCTTTTATTTATTTTTGTTGCTCTTTTTCTTCATCTATTTTTTTTTTCCCTTCTGATTTTGATTGTTTTTCTTTTGATAATCTGTGTTTTTAGCTTATCTTCCTTGTTAGGCTTTCTGTTTTTATTTTATTATTATTATTATTATTTTGTAAAATTTGGGGGTGACATATGACCAAGATTTTTTTTTTCATTTTTGGTACACATTTTTCCTTTCAATTAATGTGCAGGCTCTTAACGAGGTTGGTTGAGATGCATGGTCCGAAAAAGTGGTCTCAGATTGCTCGGATGCTGGGGGGCAGAGTCGGAAAACAGTGCAGGGAGAGATGGCATAACCATTTGAGGCCTGATATCAAGGTTTATTTTCCTCTCTTTTTTTTTTCCTTTGAAATTATGTTTTTTTTTTCTTGCCCGCAATTTGCTCTTTCTCCAGACTCTTACCACCATTGTACCTTCGATTTTATGAATTTACATTGACCAGCATACTCATTTAGTCATGTATTCATAAAGGAATCACAGTCAGATTTGAGAAATGAATAGCATAGATAGAACTATATCTGGCGACAGATATAAGATATGTATATATAGATCAGAGGATACGAGCATTCAACACTCACTGAGATTTTGCCATTGTGATTTATCATAAATTCATGCCATAATCACACCATCCATACACACCATAAATGAGAATATGCATTTCTTTTATTGCCTGTCCGCAGAAAAAACGACTTTATTTCCTTATCTTTATCGACGCATGTCGTCCACTGTGCGGAACTCGTGACTTGGTCTCTTTCTTTTGCTGTTATTAAGTTCTTGGCTGACTTAATTTTTAAAGTTTGCCGATACGCTACTTATCTTGCGTCGTTTAGTCCATATGCGACAACTAACGGGCATGCATGGTGACAAGCGGCCATGCGAACCGGATTTTGCGGAAACCATGTATTATAGGCAGGGCTGCGAAAATCTCAAAAGATGCTTTTATTCTTATTAGTTGCTGAAAAAGAAAATTCTAACATCTAGTGATGACCAAATGGCATGAACCCTCCGTGCACTTACCATACCCTAGCTCAGCAGCCAGAAACTTCACCGCAATATATAACAAGAGAACATTTTACACCTGCACGTAAGTACCAACACTTTGTAACCTATTTGATCAATTAATACTGAATATCAAACAATGGTCGATTGTATCAATGAAGTGTAATCAAAGACACTACCAAAATTAAGGACTTCGCCAAAATCCTAAACTCACAATCCCCAGAGTAAGTTTTTCCATCTCTCCTCCTCCTCCTCGTCGTTTGGCTCTCATCGTTTTCTTAGCAGAAGGACTCGTGGAGCATGGAAGAAGATGAGATCCTGATTAAGGCACACATGCAGATTGGCAACAAATGGGCCGAGATAGCCAAGATATTGCCCGGAAGGACCGAAAATACGATTAAAAATCACTGGAATGCCACCAAGCGCAGGCAATTCTCTAGGCGAGAGTTGCTTCGGCACAACAACTCCGATCTCTTGCAAAACTACATAAGGAGTGTCACCACTCCATCTCCTCCAAAACGGTCGGCATCGGCTTGTGGTTGCGATCACAAGACTGAGAATCAATCGTTGTCTTTGTCGAAGGAAGCTCTTTCCCGTGGCTTGGACATGCAGCCTGAAGTGCCCAACTGCCCCCATCAGGTGCCGGATCACCACCACCTCCAGTCCTCGTCTCCAGCTCAGAGGCCAACCAGCAGATACTTCGATTTTTCAATGGTTGACGGGAACTGGAATCTTGGGCTTTATCAGGATAATGACCATCATCATCATCAAGTGATGAGCGAAGGCGATGGTAATGGGAGTAGAGGGAGATTTGATAATGTAAGTGAGCTGGACTTAGAGATGAGCTTGGAGATGGATAGTGACCGCCGCCAACACCATCTCCCTTATCACCATAATGACTGTCACTGTCGGGAGGTTAAGGAGCTGGAGCTAGAGCTAATGTCGAATTCATAAACGCAGTAGGTAATCTCTAAATGTTGTCTTAGTGTTAAACTTAATTTGTTTTCTGAGTTTGCTTATCTTAGACCTAATGTTGTTGTTCTAGTAATCGCATGTAAGATAGAGACATTTTTTGTTTTATTCGCATATAACCATATGGTTGTCTATGACTATGACAAAGTTTATGTTATAGACCTGGGAGAGGTCTAATATTACCGTAGTGCTGATCGAAAATCCAACCCAAAAGCTATTAGGTGGAGTAAGACCACATGAATATAAAGAGCATATAGGAGCACAACTTCAACACCCCCCTCACGTGCAAGCCAAATTACAAGTGGGGCACGTCGAATTTGAGTAATAGGGGATGGATGCACAATTGCGAATAACAATAGAAGAGGGGGGAGAGAGAGATTGTTCTGATACCATAATAGAAAGTCCAACCCAAAAACTTAAGTTATTAGATAGAAAGGGACCACATAAATATAAAGAGTATATAAGAGATATTCTTAAGCGATGTGAAACAACACGCAACTTCAACAGGTGCAATGATTTGCTTCCACCATAAGGGAAATGAAAATCAAGATTTGTTTTATCCGGTATCAAAATCACATGCTCCACCGCTTGTGCGGGCTCCCATAAATTCCTCTGAATTTCATGGTTATCTTGACATCATCGATCACGATTAAGGTTTCTATTAGTATCTCTCGCCTACTAGCTGATGGTGCTAGATGAAAACAAGAAAAGAAAAGGTAAGGGGATTGAAGATGTATTGAACAAAATTCATGCATGTAATTTCTACAATGAGACTGGCTAAGGATTATTCACGACGTCACCAAAAACCTTTCGCAAAGTATTGGTGGAAGAGTTCATATTGGTACTTCTCCTTTCAGGTAAAGATCAAACCCTATCTAGTTTGGTCATGTACAAAGCTAGTGAGTGAACATAAGACTTTGGAAGTTGCAATTGTCTTCAAAGGAACTTTTGTTTGACCATTTTAGCCCTCGCGGATGCACACATAAGTATAAGATTTTGTGACTGTAGCAAGATGATAGGATATTAACTGCAGTTTGGATTTTCAATTCTTTAGCTGCGGATGGTCAACTGATTTATTCATGTTTGGAGCTCGAAATGCGGTGACTACGGGGGGGGGGGGGGGGGGGTGAAATTGTCAAGGATAAGATAATTTGAATGGAAACAGGGTCACTTCCCTACTTTTAGGGCCTTTGAGGGCGTCATTAGACCTGAACCTTGTTCGGACAGGCTTAATTTGACTCTGTTTTTTGTAACTGGTCTGATTTCTCGTTACTTGACATTCATAAATGTGCTTTTTCAAGTCCCATCTCTTGACCGATCCATTCTTTAGAGGTCTGAGGAAACAATAGCATATCATTTGCAAATTCCTCATAAGATAAAACGCTAGCGCACCTTTGACCTGATGCACTCACTGCTCCAAAAATGACCTCTCTTCTGGTAGATCAATAAATACAATTGCCCAAAAGGTAAAGCGAAGGGTTGGGAAGTCGTCTTCCTCTCGAAGGAAGTATAGATTTATACCTATCATGATCTCGAGAAGAGTGTAGGAACAAAGCCTTCGGGATCATTATTACTCCATATCAGCTCCGACAAGATTAGCAGCAGCAAACTATCATCAGACAATCCATGTTTACCGCTTTCGCTTTGTGGCTCTTCATTATTTGTCTATGAGGTTGAAAAAGCATTGCCAGAAGGTATGGATCCTGGTACGGCAGGCGGCCCTAGAAAGTGTTCGGCCATATAAGATGAAAATGGCACCTTAAAGCGAAAGAGAAAGCATCTCCAATTCTTGTTGATGGCATGAAATAAGCAGGGACAATCCGTCATATGGTCTGCAACCTAAACGACCGGTGACTCAAGAATATTGTATTGAAGTGGTGTGCATCCCTCATTGCGCACTGAGTTAACCTTGAACCAACTGGCAGCATGAGCAGAAAGAGAATTATCTGCTTGCAAACGTTCTCCCCGGTAGGCCTCTAAGCAGACCTCAAGTACCTTCATCTGTCGTGAGCTGACTTATCGAAACACCACAAAGCCGCTTAAGCAGATTCAAGAGTCAATGCACAAACTACAAAAGATTGACAGAATAAACCGAAAATTCCGTGCGTATCTATTGCTACCCACCATGAAAGTCGCCTTCATTTTCTTCTTGATTCATTTGTCAATCTAACCTCTCGATTCTGTTCTTTCTTCTTTGGCCGTGCACATTATTTGGGGCCAAAAACAAAACGATCTATCTGCAAGTATGGATGAATTATGACCTTGACATAATGCTTGACTAGTATCAACGGGAAAACCCCAACAATGGAAATTAAAATTATACATCATGAATCTGGCGTATCCTGAGGAAAGTAAAGCAAAGACTACGGAAGTTGTCTTCCCTCTCGAAGGAAATGTGGACTTATATCGATCTTGGTCACGAGAAGGGAATAGGTATAAGTCGTCACAAAGCGCATGCCCTCGAGAGAAAATTCCATGTCAAACAAGTTATTGGCATTACATGTCCAGGTGTCAAGAATCGTCCTCTATCTTGACGAGTATAAACATTATATGAAGCAACAAATCGCTAGAACGGTTAACATTAGCGTATTAGGATTAGGAATGACGTGACCTTCAAAGAATTGCGGTTCATATCATCACTGTGAAAGTTCTTGCAGCACTTGTGAGCAATGGTCATTGGTCTCAACTTCAACTTGGTGAAACCTCAGGTATCGCACATGAGAACCAGAAATGAAAGCAGTCCACAGATGACGATTGGCAGAAAATAGAAAACTGTTCCGGGAAAAAGTTCACTGATCTGAGATGCAACTTCTGAGTTTCTTCATAGAGCACTTCGAAAATGTCAAGGCAAGAACCTGAATTTTTCGGAAACCCTGCCTAATAAGCGGGCTTGTTAAAATCTCAAAGGTGCTTTGATTCTTCTTAAAAGTACATGTTCTCTTCGTTAGAAGGTTAAATCAATTTAATCAGCTTTTTTATCCAGTGCTACATTTATTCCTTACGTCCTAAAGCAAATCAGAACAATCATACAGAGAATCAAAAAATAGATGGCACACGAGTTTATTCAAGTTCACCTTAGAATAGGGCTACGTACTGCAAAGGGATTTCACTATAATATTTAGGTTTACACACAGCCATTCATTGCAATAAATTCTCATACAAGCACAATATATAAGACTTAAAATGAGCCCAAAACCTAAGCCTATCCGGATACTAACCGGGAAACGAGACTCATCATTCTATGCATAGGGTTCACATGTTGTTGGTTCATACTTTAGTTTTCTTAAGCTCACGTGGGCGTGCCCTATATGAGAAATAAGGGTCCCCGAAATATTCGCCAACTGCAACAATTCCAACCATCAATCCTCGTTGAGATACAATGGAGGCACCGAGGGGGTCAGAGGAAATCTATGGCTTATGATGACTGACGTGGCCTTGTTCGCCACTTTTCAATTTAGCAAACCTCGTGGTCATTTAGAATCCTTCCTTGTCCGCATGAATTGATCATTATTGAGTATCCACATAATTTCTGACCCAGAACGTTTAATCCGTGATGAAACATTTAGTGCTGTGAGGTTTAGTTATGATGTTATGGAAACAGCTCATTTCTATTGGAGTTGGCGAATACTTCAGGGACCTTATTTCTCACATTGGGCACACCCACGTGAGCTTGGTGAAACTGAAGTATGATCCGACGATATGTGATCACTACACACGAAATGTGGGGATTCGGGGGCAGCGACCCCAACAAGGGTGTCTCGCTACTCGGTCAGCAAATTTAAACTTTTCTTTAAGTTAATCGTTTATTGTGGGATCAAAGAGTTTTCGGGTAGGGTTAGGTTTTGGGCCCATTTAGTGCATATATATTATGATCGTTTTTGACTGATAACTATAACGAGTTGTGCGGCTGTAAACAGAATCATAGTGAAATCTCTTTGCATGACGTAGCCTTATTCCGAGGAGAACCTGAGTAAACCTTGCATCGTCTATTTTTCCTTCTATTGTTTGTGTGTTCATTTTGAATCGATTTGTGATACATCTTTTCACTTTCATCGTTGCGGTGTAGAAAGTTTTTTGGCCTTTGATACTTAAAAGAATCAAGGCCGTTGATACTTGGAAGTATCAAGTGAAACTTCTTTGCCGTATCACAAGTCGCATTGGACGGCCAATAACACTTTTCTTTTGTTTTTGGGTCACATTAGTATTGTCCTTTGGATTCGGATCCCCTGACATAGAGTCAAGGGATCATGGGAATGGGGGCTGTCCGATCACCGAGGTAGGGGTGATCGGACAGCCCATGGGGCTATGATCCCCTGACTTTATGTCAGGGGATCCTAACCCCTTTTGGTCATGTATAAAAAGTTATCTGCAGCCCATAAACTTCAGTTCCACTATGCAATATCTTCTCGGACTTCTTTTTATTTGTTCAATGTATTCTTTTGTTTGACCAATCTTCAGAGCAGGAAGCAATCCCATATTCCTATAAAGAGTAAACATTAATGGCACATTAGCTTTTGAAGAGGTCCCTACTTTCGGAAAGAAATCCAACATTCAATCCTCCTCTCTAGTTATTTTCATATTGCAATATTTATGTATTTCCTCAATGCTAACCATCTCTAAACATTTTTCCTTTCTGTCAAACTTATGCAGTAACCATCCATTTCTCATTTAGGCTTCATTTTGTTTCACGAAAAATGAATAATTTGAGAAATATTTTCTTAAAAATGATCATTCATATTGTTTGCATAAATGAATGAATGAAAATACTTTTCATCTTCCATGAAAATGTTTAGACATAAATTATTGCCGATAATAAAAAAAAATTCACAGGCTAATTGTTTCAAGCCATACAAACGGTCACTTATAGAAAAATATTTTTCGAATCATTCATTTTTTGCGAACGAAAGAAGCCATCAAGGGAAAAAAAATCTCAATCCTCTTCTCTGGTCTCTATGATTAAAACTTCTTACAATACATGTTCCTCTTAGACATCAATGATTTGATAATGCAACTAAGATCGCATATTTTTTGTTAGATTTTATCGTGGCCCACGTGATTAATTGCCCATATGTGGTTTGGATTTAATAATTATTAAGTGCTAAATTCATGTTGGTCAATAGAGAGGTGTATTCTAATTAATGTACACCATGATGAGTGGTGTGACTATAAAAGACCTATCAGAATTTGGTCCTCTCTCAACCCTAGAAAGAGAGCGACAGTTTTCTCTCCATCAAAAATGTTAGAAAGCCGAAAGGGGTCAAGAGAGAAAAACATATTTCTTCATAAGAAATCATCATGAATCAATTGGTATGTCTCTCGTCGATTATGATATTGTGAAAATCGTCTTGTTCCAAGTTCCTTGGGTATGATGTTTATGCAAATATTATGGTTTGATTTGCATAGAATTGGTTAAATTTTTTACATTTTTCCCCTTCTTCTTGCTTTTTATTCTTCATCTTTTTCTTTTTTTTTTTTTGGCCTTTTGGTTTTGATTGTTTTTCTTTTGATATATGTGTTTTTATCCTAATTTCCTCGGTAGGCTAGTAGGATTTCTGGGCATGTTCTTTTTTCGAAATCTTGAGGGTGATATGTGACTGAAGTTATACATTGATAGTATATATTTTCTGTTCTCATGTATGTGCAGGTTCTTGACAATATTGGTTGAGATGCATGAAACGAAAAAATGGTATCATAGTGCTCAGATGCTGGAGGGTAGAGCCAAAAAATAGTGCATGGAGAGATGGCATAATTATTTGAGACCTGATATCAAGTTCTTTCTTCCCTTGTTTTCCTTTAAAAAATATGTTTTTTCTTGCCCATAATTTGCTATTGCACTAGGATCTACCACCATTATACCTTCCATTATATGAAATTATATTGACCATCATACTCATTTAGCCATGTATTCATAAAACAGTCCAATTTGATAAATGAATCGCATATATAGGCCGTATATCTAAAGATAGATATGTGATATGCATATAAATTAAAGGATATGAACATTCAACAATCATTGTGATTTTTCATTGTAATTTATCATAAATTCATGCCATAATCACACCTTCCATACGCACCACAATTGAGGATATGTGTTTCTTTTATTACCTGTCCACAAAAAAAAAAAAATTATTTTCTTATTTTTAACAAACGCATATCGTCTGTTTTTTACTAATCCATGTCGTCTTATGCGTGGACCTCATGAATACATCTCTTTCTTTTATCCTTGTTAAGTTTTTTGATTCACTTACTTCTTTAAGTTTGTCGATACGCTACTTATGGTGCGTCATTTAATCCATATGCGACTCACTGGCATGCATGGGGACAAGTGCCCATGCGAGCTAGACTTTTCGGAAACCATGCCTTATAAGCAGCACTGTGAAAATCTCAAAAGATGCCTTCATTCTCACATGGAACGTATTATTTTATGTTCCTAACTTTTAGTGATTACCAAATTGCATGAACCCTTTAGGCACTTCCATGCTCTAGCTCAGTAGCTATTTAAGAACAAAACAAAAGGTTGATTCCCATTGAGGAACTCCAAATTCTTCCATCTAACACACAACCCCCCCCCCCCCCCCCCCCCCCCAAAAAAAAAAAAAAAAAGGAATACACCACAATTATACTAGAAGGATGTAAATACATTCACTATGAATTTCCCTCTCTTTTCTCTTTTAAAGAAACTTCACCATAATATATGTCAAGAGAACATTTTACACCTACATGTAAATACAAATACTTTTTTACCATATTTGATCAATTAAGACTGAAAATCAAATAATGGTCGATTCTATTAATGAAGTGTAATCAAAGACACATTACCTAAATTAAGACTTCGCCAGCAACCCAAACTCGCATAACCCTAGAGTAAGTTCTTCTACCTCTCCTCTTTTTCTTCTTCTTCTTTTTCGTTTGGCTCCTATCACATTTTCGTAGCAGAAGGATTCGTGGAGCATCGAAGAAGACAAGATCCTGATTCAGGCACACAAGCAGATTGGGAACAGATGGGCCGAGATAGCCAACCCAGAACTAGAAGGACCAAGAGTATCATAGAAAACCACTAGAATGCCACCAAGTGCAGGCAATTCTCTAAGCGCAAGTTGCTCCCGCGCAACCATTCAAACCTCTTGCAAAACTACATCAAAGTGTCACCATTCGATCTCGTCCGAAACGGTTAGCACTGGCTTGTGGTCGCAATCACGGCAACCGCCACTGCCACGAGATCAAGAGCCGGTCTTGGTCCTTGTCGGCAGCAGACATTTCCCATGGCGCAAATGTATAGCCTGAAGTGGCCAACCACCCCTAGCAGCTGCTGGAGCGCCATCACTACCACCAGCCGCTGCTGCCAATCCAGAGGCCAGCCAGCGATTACTTCGAGTTTCTAATAATTGATCGGAATGGGAGTCTTAGTCTTTATCAGGTGGAGGGTGACAATCATCAGGTGCTGAGTGAGGGTGTCGGTAATGTGAGGGAAGAGAGATGTGATGATGAACGTGATCGGACTTGGAGATGAGCTCGGAGATGGATGGTGATCACCTCCGCCGGCCTGCTACCGTCGCCATCATCACCATAATGTCCATCACCGTCGGGAGATCAAGGAGCTGAACTTGATCGAGATGATTGCTTGCCAAAGTGGCCGATGCCAAACTCGTGAATAACCTAGTAGGTAATAAAGGAACCTTACGTTAGAGCTGCTTCTCAACTGTTGTATTCGGGTTACATGTTTTGTGCTTTCTAGTTTGCTTATCTGAGACTTAATACTGCTGTTCTAGTAATTCTTTCTGAGATAGAGACTCTTTGGACGAGCCTTGCTCGACTCCATTTTGTACGAGTCGAGGATCCTTGTCCACTGCTTTCACCTTGTGGTCCTTTGTTGTTCATCTTCGACGTTGAAGAAGCGCTGCCAGAAGGTATGGATCCAGGTGAAGCAGGCAGTCCTAGCAAGTGTGCAACCGTATAAGATGGAAAATGGTACCCGAAAGCGAAAGCAGCTAGAGAAAAATTTAAACAACAACTAGTAAACCTTAAACCGACAGTATGATCAGACAGAGAAAAATCTACTTGCAAAAGTTCCTTTCAGTTGGCCTCCAGGCAGTTGTACCATCATCATCAATCGTTAGCTGGCTTATTGAAATATCAGAAAGCACCTTACATAGACATGCACGTTATTGAGGGCCAAACATAAGAATGATCAATCTGCGGGTATGGATGGCCCATCGCCTTGATTATATAATGCCTGACCAGCATTGAGGTAAAAGCCACAACATTGAAAATAAGAATTAACCCATCATAAACGTAGTGCATCCTAGAAGGTAAAGCAAAGACTTGGGAAGTTGCCTTCCCTCTCGAGGGATATCTGGAATTATATCAATCTCGGTCACGTGAAAGGTGTATGCCTTCACAACACGCACTCCCCTGAGACAAAATTTCATGTCAAACTAGTTATCAGCAATTCAGCATCGAATGTCCAGCTGTAGACAGACATCTTCCATCTCCGAGTATTACAAAAATTATGTCGTGCAACAGACCGCTAGACCAGTTAACATTAGCACATCAGAACTAACACCAAAGAGACCTTCGAAGAATCTCCATTTCTTTTCATCAACTGTGAAGTTCTCCCAACTTCAACTTTGTGAACCTCAGACATATTGCACGTCAGAACACGAAATGAAAGTAGTCCAGGGATGAGCAGTGGCATAAAGGAGAAAATTCTTCGGGCAAAAGTTCACTGATTTGAGATGCAATTCCTGAGCTTCTTCATGGAGCACCTTCGAACAAGCTTCTATAACCAAATACCGCGACTCCTATCATTCAGACAACGGCAATTCTAGGTTGCCTGACTCAAGAACAGACAATGCCACTAACCAACTGCAACTGTTCCGATGATGGAACTCACGTGTAGAATTGATAACATTTCACAGTATCACTGGACTTGCCACAGCTTTTACTTGGAGCATTTGAGTCTTGCAAATGTCAAATAGCCGGTATGGCCTCTGGCTTCAGCAGAAGGTCTTGCCATGATAGTTGAACTGATGCTCTCCTGCATGTTGCTTCCTTCACTAGTCTGTCTTCTTTTGCATGGAGGCTGCTGAATAGGGCTGCCTCCATGACCTCGCATACTATTGTTCTTAACCTCCCGGACTTCATATGTGCGAAGAAGCACCTCAAAGGTCCGTATGTCTAGACACATGAAACAGACGCATGGCCATTAATGTCAGAGTGAAAAAACAATTACAGCAAGAACATATCTACCAAAATGAAACACCAATAGACAAGGGAAATCCTGTACAGTCATCTCAATCCACAAAAAATATCTAAACATGGAAGAGTTGGTAGAAATGAGAGCATTTACCTGTAAAGTTCATCCTGAGTGCTTCACATGAGCGCTGCACTTGTTCAATGCAAGGTGAGAAAGAGCATAAAGTGGCGTCTGGTTTCAGCATTTTCGCGGCCGACACTATGACCAACCAAGGTTGCGGTAGGTCCAAGAACACAGCATCGGCCATGCCACAAAGTTCATCAGGAAATCCCTTTCCCTGGACATCCCTAACTCCAACAGTGACCACACCGCTCACTCCTGTTCTCTCAAAGTCCTCCCTATCGGAAAGGAAAAAGTCAAGCCAGCATGTTTAGAGATTATAAAGGGCAATAGAGTTTCGAGCTTTCAAGCAATTAACCAGAAACTCCTCTAGCAAATTTTGAACGTTTGAAATCAGAAAAACACTCAAATTCAGGTCCGATTACACAGCTATGACTTCACCCACGGCGATTAACCAGAAGCATATCTATGTCATAGCGCAATTTTTTTCCTTTTACTCCCTATCAGTCATTAGCATTCAAACAACATTGTGACTCAGACACTTACAAACCCTTTTTCTTCTTTTCTCCAGCAATTGTATAAATCCTTTCTTGTCCTGTCTAATGACTGTAGAAGCTTCTACGAAGGCAAATGGAAGACATTAAGAAATCAGTGAACAATTGCATATGCATAACTTTGGTTTAGCTTAGAGGATCTCAAGGAATAACTTAAGAAAGCCAAGATACTGAATTTCATAACAAGGAATCATCAAACCTGTTTGACAAAAGTAGCCACAGCATTTAAGAACCAAAAGATCAAGCCAGCAAAAAAACAGCAAGGCACACCCATTTCCAAAATGTAAGGTACACCACTATAATGAGGATTCCCGAATATTACCTAGCAGATGCAGCTCTTTGTTCATGAAAATCAAATGTATACACATGGCCGGTAGGAGCCACAGCTCTCGCGATCGAGGTCGTTAATGACCCACTTCCAGTTCCCGATTCAAGAACCAGACAACCAGGAACTATTTCCAAGTACATGATCACGAAGCTGATGTCAGCGATGTAAAGGATTTGAGTCCTGTGGCTCAATACCAGAGTCCACAACTCGGGAGATGGAGCCAGCAAGTAGACATAACCGCTCTTGTTGCTATACACCTTGGATCCGAAGGGCTTCCCGATCCAATCGGAATGCTTGAACACGCCGAAACGGTTCTGGAAAACCGACCCCTCGCTCACGTTAACTGCCTTCATGGTATCGTGCCTCTCGTACACAATCACCAAATCTCGATCTGCAATGACCTTATTGAAGGATAGTTTCTTCGAGGTGTCAAGATCGAACATTTTGAAGATCTCGATACGCTGATCGCAAATCAACACGGAGAATTACCTGAAAGAGCACGAAGTACGAGGATTAGCTTAACTCGCATAATGTTGCGGATGGCGCGTGTGAGAAAACCACTTGTTCTTGTGATCGTGAAGGTGAAGAGCTCTTCCAGCGTCGAGCTCCGTCGACGGCAGGGAGCTCGACGCCGTTGAGCTCCATCGCGCGGGTGAAAGCCACTGAGTTCTCCGCCGTGGATGAGACACGGCTCATCGAGGGAAACTGCACGGAACTCGCGCGTCATCGAGCTCCGTCCAGCAACAGTTCAGTCGCGAGACAGAGGGAGGTAGAGACATAAAGGGACGTGAAGAGCGAGAAAAAGACACAGAGACGCACCCAGAGGAGGCGGATACGGAGGCCGGCGACAGCAGTGGTCGTTGTGGCGGGGGCGGGGGCGGCAGCGGCAGCGGCAGCGGCGACGGCGGTGTTGGCCGAATTAGGTTCGGATTGAGAGGAGGGAAGATTGGGGTTTTAGATGGGTTTTTGTGTTTTTTTCCTTTTTTTATTCTTAATTTTTCGTGGTAATGTTTTGGGTTTAATCGCGGGCTAAACTTAAGTTAGGAGAGTTAAATATTGGGAAATCGGGAATAACCCATCAATTATTGTTTGTTAAAAAAAAAACCTTCACAGCAATTAAAAAAAATATTTTGAATTTACGTCAAGATATCTCCGATCTTAAAAATAATTATGATATTTTATATATTTTCTTTTGGGATTAAATCGATATAGCAAATTTTATTTTATCGTGTGATCAAGCGCCGACATTATTTCAATTAATCTGTAATTTATTATAATTTATCTATTATCACGATAATTATATAATTCGAATGATATATACATCACGATTCTAACGGATAAAAGGCGCGTTAGAATGTAAGGTCATATCCATCAAATTGACTACTCATCAACCTTCGCGTCGGAAGAGAGATTTCAGGTCTAAATGGTAACACGGACAGAAATTAGAGTCTATCGATCGTTGGGACGAATTAGGTGGACGGACTGAACCCGGATGAGCCGGTCATCATCGACTGATGAAGAGGACAACTTGCCGGGAGATGGAAAGGTGATTTAGTCAAATTTAATGAACCGATGACGAATGTCAAGACGCCAGCAAGAGCAAACTTCTCCCGGTTGGCCCAACGCCGAGGGTTTGAAAAGAGATATGAGGGGGGGGGGGGTGAGAAAAAATTGGGGGGTGGTGAGATTGCTGGTGCTCTTTCGGCCCTTCACTTGGATCTCCATTGGATAGAATTCACCATCCCATCTCTCCTTCCCTCATCTTCCCTTCAGGAAGACATATATATACAGTTGTGTCTACAAAATATCCTCCATCAAAATATCTCCAGACCCTTGCACTTTCTCTCTCTCACTCTCTCTCTCTCTCTCTCATCTGGCTTCTTCTTGTAGAGGGAAAGACATGGTGCACCTGGAGCAGCGCCGCCGCTGCCGCCAACCCTGCTTGCACTGCCACCCGCAAAGCTACATAAGAATGGTATGTGGGGTGCATTCGGATACGTTAAGCTAAAACTCAGCTTGTCCAAGAGATTTTGATGGGTTTTTGTCCCCCAGTCCTCTGCTTTTCCCTTGTTTCAAGTTTGTCTTTGCAATGATGTTGGATATATTTGTAGGTGCAGCATTTGATTGAGAGATGCCTAGTCTTCCACATGACCAGGGATGACTGCATCCAAGCTCTATCCAAACACGCCAGCGTTCAGCCCATCGTCACCCTCACCGGTTCTCTCTCTCTCTCTCTCTCTCTCTCTCTTTTCCCCGCCCCCCCCCCCCCCCACCCTGCCCGCCCATAGCAAGTACTCGACCGTTTGCATGCTTTTGGCAGTGTGGAAAGAGCTGCTGAAGGAGAATAAAAGCTTCTTTCAAGCGTATTACCGAGTTGTTCCCCAGAGCCATCCGGAATGTAAGCCATCCAGATACGGACTGCACAAGTTCTCCAAGGATCATGTTGAAGGGCTTTCTTCTTTTTCATTTTTTTTTTGTCTTGAAAGATATGTTCATTTGACCTCGTACATATGGTTGCTGATTTGTCAGACAAGCCATCGGAGAGGATCTCGGAAGGGACAAAGCAGAAAGCAAAGGAGGTGAAGAATTAAGAGTGTGACGCGTTGAGGAGATAGTACAGAAATGTAGTTGTGCCCAGATAGTATTTTTAGGCTTACTCATTTTATGGATTACACGTGGGGTTTTGCCCATCCGCCGGGTTCGTATTGATTTACACAGAAACTAATCGATCGGGGATGACGTATTTCGTTCGGTTTATTATACAGTAATTTTCAGGGCTGTAAGTCTTCTCTTATCCATTCAGTAGCAACCTTCACGCAATGAAGCTCCACCTTCTGTGAGTAGTAGGAGTTCCACCCTATTTTTGACCTACATTAAAGCCATATGAATGTTCCTTGAGTGTAACACTTAGCTTGTGTTTCTTAGCTTGCGTTTCCTGATCGTAACACTTCGCTTATAAAAAATTTTGTGAACCGTGGCATGAGATTGGAAAGTGAAGAGGTAGGTCAGCATTAGTTGACCGCAACACATTATTAACAGTTCGATTCCAATAGAAGAAACCCAAAGTCCAAATTCATCTTTAAAACTTATTCAATGGAAAATATCGCTATGTCCCAACATTGATGATCGAGAGGTAAACTATATTTTTGGGCCCTTAAGATCGTGGGGTGCTTAGAATCCACGTATTTTCGCGTACATCAGTCAGGGAGTACTATGCTGCAGAGGAATTGGTGTACCGGCCTACAAATCTCGACAGTTGATTGATGAAAGTTCCGAATCTGATCAAGAATGGATAGCAGATTACCAAAATATTCGTTGCCTAACAGCCTCAAGGCTTCCCATGGTAGAGACATACCAAATGAGAAGTGTATCATCGGTTCGAAGGATAAGAAAGACACTGTTAAGAACGAAATGCGGAAATAATAAATCGTCCCAATCCATGAACACGGACTCCAATGAACGATTTATCCTTCAGCATGCAGAGCAACACGAGCTAATACATATATATCTAATCTCTCCAACACACGATTTGAGTTCCAAAAGACAACACTTGACCACCATATGGAAATAGTTTATAATTATTTACTACTAGACAGATCGACCAAGTAGCTAAAAGTTTTCTTTACAAGCTTTAGCAAGAGCTCCTGCCTCAGTCAGCAGAGGCACGAGCTTTCCCTGATCATGCATTGCAGTTGTAGCTGCGAGAAAATAGAAACCCACGTCAAAATGAACAATAACAAAGAGTGGTTTCTTTTTTAGTGAAAAATTAAAACCCGGCATCTGCAATTTCGCCTAGGAATAAGAGACCTACCATCACAGCCACCAATATGGTTCCCTCCGATGAACACATTTGGCACAGTCTTTTGTTTGGTCCACTCAGCCAATGCAGATTGAACCTCTTTCCCATCAGCTATTGAACACCGAATTAGATGCTTTGAGCAGTTTTATCGCATAAGAATGAGGAACTAGAGACATATATTGATAAATCATTGCTGTCAACCAGTTTAGGGGGAAAATAGCATAAGCCATACGTAACAGGACAAAGATCACTAGCATGTTCATGTCCAGCAGAATCAGATGGTCAGGTCTTGGTCCTTCACTATTCCTGTATATACCCAATCCGCAGAGAATGTTTCATGGATTACCAGTGGTAAACATTCAGCAAATCTTCAGTTAATCAATCTTTTGCAGCCTTAGTGCTCGCAATAGAGATCTAAGAGTCCAACAGACACTTCCCTGAATTCAATATCCAGAATAGCAAGATCCAAATCATCACAAGGAAAATGAAATTCTTTTTTTTTCTCCCTGGAATCTTCACTGTGTTTTTACAGCCTGTACATCGCAAATCGACCTCTAGGCTAATGACAAGATATAACAACTCTGGCTTAAGAGCATAAGTTGCAGAAAAACAGTGTGAACAAGATCATCACGACACTAATGCCATGATACAAATTTCAAGCAAAACCGATTACTCAGCTAATCAAAACAAGTCAGAATTCCCAGCGTGACACCCTGGACGCAGGAAGTCCCAACACACGAATTAAACCGACAATATGATCCTCAAGGGCCACAATAATTCAATACTTGTAATTCGCATAAGTAAACAAACAGACCAAGGCCAAAAGCAGTTTCCTGGGTCCAACTCGGCAAGCAACTCTACTAGACTATATTCCGAAAAACATTTGCTTTTGCATCAAACATACAAGCACAACTAGACATCATTTCCAACGCAAGTGAATGCGAACACGGTAACAACTTCAGAAGAAACCAAATCCTTCAGAAGAAACCAAATCCAGCTACAATCTTCCAGGCAGACCAGAAACTGTAGGGAGCATCTAGAGAGAGACAAGAACTCACCCTCCTGATCCAGTTCGATGGCTTTAAAATTGACTCCCAATTGAGAGAGCAGCTTCTTCACGCTGACGCAGTACGGACAGGACGTTTTGCTGCACCAACAGAAGCACTCTCGCTTCAAAAACACGGACACGACAATCGACAGCCGCGCGATTCGGCCGCCGTGCCGCGCGAAAGTAGAGAAGAAACCGGGCGAAGAGACGGTTGATACCTGAAGACGACGACGGGGTTGGAGGACACGAGCTCCTTCGCCTTCGACATCGCCATTTCCCGATCTCTCGTCTACACCGAAAGAAAATCTCCGAGCCCTAAATTGAACAATTTTCGCAAATGCGATCCGCGGAACCACACGCAGAGGCGCGAATTTTACATTGGAGGCGACGGGGCGAGTGTTGCTGTGTGTGACGCGACGTTTTTTATTTATGTAATTATTTTTGGGTTAGGCGACGTGACGTGTTGGATAACTCGTTTTTGTAATTATCTGCAAATATGACGCGGAAAAGGCCTACAAAAGCTAAGGGTGCGCAACTTTAATTTTTTTTATTTTCGAAACAAAAATCGAACGCAAATTTTCAAGCAAAAATTCATCACACAACTTCAATTTTTTAATTTTAGAGTAATTTTTTACTTCAAAAGTTATTTTCAACTCAATTTCACAAGTTAAAAAAAATTAATTCTCTTTCAAAAATAAAAATATCTCTCGTTTCAATATATTTTCATTCTTAACGCCTATCTATGTCTCTTTATGCACTCTCAATCACATCTCTGTTGTCGCAGCCACCATTGCCTATTATCATCGTCCTCCATCGCCACGACCACCGTTGAACATCGCCACCTTGGCACACCACCATCGCAACCACCGCCACCCGCCGTCACCCACCGTAGAAATTTTCAAACTTTATAAATAAAAAATTATATTGTATAGGTAGGAAATTTTTTCTACCATCAAACATCTTTTTATGATAAAGTTAAACTGAAGCAAAATTAAAAATTAATTTTTGAAGGAGGAGTTTCGTCATCCGCGCCCGGCCGGTGCCGAGCTAGATTCGTCGTTTATGTGGGGGTTATCTGTTGGGCCTCTCGGGAGGCTTTGGGACGTGACGTGGTGGATAACGTGCCGCTGGATTTGTCTTCATATGGGGAATCTGGTGGACCCCGGGAGACTTCGGGTTCGGCCCACTAATCAAGTGCGAGTCAAAGTCTTCCACGTTGACTTATTATTTTCATTTTCTTATCCCAACAAAAAAAATTATTTTTATTTTTTTTTCCCTTTTTTCCACGGCTGAACAGGTCTTGTCTCTCGGGTCAAAAAATGGATTAACTTGGCAAGAGGCCGTTTCACGCCAAAAGAGCAACGAAGGGACGAGGAAAAGAAAATTGCAAAGTCTGTGTTACAGGAGCTGCTCATTATCTGGTGGTCCCCGGGAGACTTGGAGACATTGTATGATAGCGAAAAACAAGAAACATGGATTCTGGTTGTAAAGGCAAAGTCTGTGTTGCAGGAGCTGCTCATTATCTTGCCTCTTGGTCGATCAAAAGGCTTCTTTTTATCTGGTTATTACGTCGTTGGAACAGTCAGAGACCCCTGTCTGTGTAATTGCAGAGCATATCATCATTAGATGGCCGTCGTGCAGTATCATTTGCTTCTATTTCTCTTGAAGAATCGTCCAATTTGACTAACATGACGTCATGACTTCATTGCTTCACTGGCAGGGAATGAGAAGCAAGTGGGCCACTTGTGGAAGCTGGAGGGAGCAAAAGAGAGACTCCGGCTGGTGAAGGCGGATTTGATGAAAGAGGGAAGCTTCAACGATGCGATCATGGGATGCGAGGGCATGTTCCACACCGCCTCTCCAGTACCGAAACCTTCTATAGATCCAAAGGCAAGTTGTTACAACAGCCCACTTTGAGCCTGTCAACTTTTCTAGCTTCAGATCCTAGCATGCCCGAGTCATTTTCCGTCGCTCAGGGAAAAGGCCGAATCTTTGAATTACGGGGTAGGAGAAGCTGGCCAGACAGATTGATAGATTTTGGTGCTAGACATAGTCTGAAACTGTCCTATGAGTTGCTGTTAAGCGCAGAAAGCAGTAGGCTCGATCAATTCATTTCTTCTCAAACTGCCCAATTTGCGTTACAGGCAGAGATCCTGGAACCGACCATCGAGGGTACTTTGAACGTGCTACGCTCGTGCAAGAAAAACCCGAACCTAAGGCGTGTTGTTCTCACCTCGTCTTCTTCGACAGTGCGGGCTAGAGATGATTTTGACCCAACGTGCCATTGGACGAGTCGACTTGGAGCTCCATAGAACTATGCAAAAGAGTGCAGGTAATGCACTATAAAACCACCGCGGCTTTTCGGGACATTCGGCTCTCAGAGAGGTCCTGAAGACTCTTTTTCACTTGTTATGTCGCTCGACAATATCCATTATGACATGTTATCTGGATAATATAAATGCGGTGCGCTTCATGCTTTCGGGAAGATATGGTACGTTCTATTGAAAACCTTAGCCGAGAAGGCAGCTTGGGAATTCTGCGATGAGAACAAGAATCGACCTCGTCACGGTGCTTCCGGCATTTCTCATCGGACCCAGTTTGCCGCCTGATTTGTGCTCCACTGCGTCTGATGCCCTCAGATTACTTAAAAGATTCCGTTTTCTGCTCTCCAATTGACTAGTCACTCAACCAATTCATCAACTCCAGGTTGTGATTTCGGCTGTTCTGTGTTTAAAATGAATTTGTTCTGCTATGCAAAACAGGAGAGACGAAAAAGTTCCAATGGCATGGGAAGAGGGGTACGTCCACATGGACGACGTTGCGCTCTGCCACATTCTCGTTTATGAAGAAAGAAGCGCTCACGGGCGCTACATTTGTAGTGCAGTCATCATGGACAACAACGAACTGGTATCGTACTTATCGTCGTGCTATCCATATCTGCTTGTGCCAAGAAGGTTTGTAAACTGACAACCCGAAAAAGATTACCAGCTCAATCAATCGGTAGTTTGAATGCTATGCTCTTGATATTGGACATAGTGAAAAACATTCATGAATGTCGGCTAACAGTTGCTGTCAAATGCAAGAGACATTTCAAAGTGCTCAAGGATCGTTTCATTGCCTCTCCCACCTGATCAATCATGGAATAACACGTGCTGTAAATTTCAATTGTGGGCATTCAAAAACAAATGTTTTATTGAGATTTCGTGCTATCCGCGTCCAAAACAAACATAGGTACAAGAACCTCAGCAAAGCGGGAGGCACGACACATGCAAGGGTCAAGAATGCATCACTCTGTCATCATTCTCGTTGGCTCGTTGCCCTCCTTTTACTTCCTTTTCTTGTAATTTAGCCCTATCAGCTGCCAAAACTCGTATTACATGATAATGCATGAGGATTGCCGACGTGATTTTTATCGCAGCAATCAGTTTACACATATGGTTTGGTTGCTACGTTTTTAGCAGCTCATTTATAACAGGTTCAAGCCCCTGAATAGGCCGTATTATGAATACAACACATCGAACTTGAGCTTAGGGTTCGAGTTCAAGTCGGTCGGAGAGATGTTCGACGACTGTCTTGCTTCACTTTTGGAGCAAGACCATCTCAAACCAGTCCAGGCCAGCTCTAGTTGAGATCGGTGTCTGCCCCCGAAGTTGGCTAAGTTCAATGTGCCTCCATACCTCCATTGTCTTTCACGAGTTGATAATGTTGTGACACATTCGATCACACCAATCGTTTCTGCATGAGGAAGAATTCTATCTGTTTCGCTCATTATGCCAACGGAAATGTCAAGTACAAACTGTCTCTCAGTCTATGGCCACGTCCAAATTCGATAGTTCCGAATATCTCGCCGCTTAGAATTACTTGAATGATCCAAGACTTTCGAACGGCCGTCGCTTGTCTCTAGAGCGAGCAAAAGATGGTTCTAACCATTAATAAAAAATTGGTGTTTTAGCATCTTAATTTGATGCCAGAGGATTCCTTTTCTGCTAGGAAAGCAGCTCACATGTTCTGTAGCTTTTTCGGATTCGTACGTAATCTAGAGAACTGTTGGGCTCGATTTAGGAAGCCACAAACTGCAAAAACGATTCAGTTCAGTCTACTTCCAAACTACATCTTCAAACTGAATTGCCGCGAGGTTCAGTACTCGGTTGGAACCAAACCAAGCCGCGCCGTGCTCACATTCCCCTTTGCTTTAAAACCGCTTTTGCCCCCGAAGTAGCATCTCTTAATCTTAGGTATAGTTTAAAGTTAATCGGCAGAAAACCAAAAAACTGCCTATGACAAGATATATGAGAAGTTACATACCTTTTAGATCAATTTTTCTCCGATGAAAGGGCAGAATTTAACTGAGTGAGAGTAAATTGTTGAACAGTATCTGTGCACCAAAATATGCAAGTTCAGCTGCCTCGTCAAAGGTCGAGTATGGTACAGGCTCTGCTCGTGGATATACGTTGGGATCGCATAAGAGATTTTTCCCATTGTTTATAGTTTAACCTAGTGATCCATGGCCACCTGCACATCTATATGCCTTATAATTTCCTACTTGTGAAAAGATGGAACTTCCAAAGGCATAGCTAGGGAGAGGAGCTAAGAAATTTGGATTCCATTTTGTATTTCATGGTCTTTATAGCCGAGAAACCAAAACATCAAGAAATCTTCGACGATCTGAAGCGGAATCTCCAAGCAATCTTCTGCTCTTCATGCGCAGAGCACGATCCTAGAAGTTTGTGGATGCTCATCAGACAGGGTGGTGCCCGAGCCACCCAATCATGAGTGACTCAATGGATCTCAAGGAATCACTTAAGAAAGCCAAGATTCGAGAACCAGACAACCAGGAACTATTTCCACGTACATGATCACGAAGCTGATGTCAGCGACGTAAAGTATTTGAGTCCTTGTGGCTCGATACCAGAGTCCACAACCCGGGAGACGGAGCCAGCAAGTAGACATATCCGCTCTTGTTGCTACTTGCTATACACCTTGGATCCGAAGGGCTTCCCGATCCAATCGGAATGCTTGAACACGCCGAAACGGTTCTGGAAAACCGACACCTCGTCTACGTTAACTGCCTTCATGGTATCGTGTCTCTTGTGCGCAATCACCAAATCTCCATCTGCAATCGTCTTATTGAAGGACAGTTTCTTCGAGGCGTCAAGAGCCAAATGAGGTTCGGATTGAGAGGAGGGAAGATTGGGGTTTTAGATGGGTCTTGTGTTTTTTGTTTTTTTTAATTCTTAATTTTTCGTGGTAATGTTTTGGGTTAAGTGCGGGCTAAACTTAAGTTAGGTGAGTTAAATAACGGAAAATCGGGAATAACCCATCAATTATTGTTTGTAAAAAAAAAACACTTCACGACAATTAAAAAAAAAAGTTCATCTTGAATCTACGTGAAGATACCTCCAATCTTAAAAATAATCATTGTACTTTATATATTTTCTTTATGTGATCGGACGAAAATCGATATGTCAAATTTTATTTTACCATGTGATCAAGCGCCATAAATTATTCTAATTAATTTATAATTTATTATAATTTATCTATTATCACGATGATTATGTAATCCAAATGATATATACATTACGATTATATAAGCATGATCCTGACGGATGAAAGGCGCGCTGGAATCTTTTTCTCTTCTGCACCGGTTGCGATCATATTCACCAAATCTCCTCCTTATCAATTATCGTGTCGTAAGATAGATTTCAGATCTAGATGGTAACTCAGGAAAAAAATTAGATTGCATCGATCTTTGGGATGAGTCAGGTGGACATAAGGGGGCAGGTTGAACCCGGATGAGCCGATCATCATGGATTGATGAAGAGGACAACTTGCCGGGAGATGGAAAGGTGATTTAGCCAAATTTAATGAACCGATAGACCGAATGTCAAGACGCCAGGAAGAGCAAACTCCTCCTGGTTGGCCCAACGCCGAGGGTTTGAAAAGAGATTGGGGGGGTTGAGAAAAAATTGGGGTGGTGAGATTGCTGGTGCTCTTTCGGCCCTTCACTTGGATCTCCATTGGATAGAATTCACCATCTCCTCTATTCTACCCTCCTTCCCTCATCTTCCCTTCTGGACAACATATATATATATATAGTTGTGTCTACAAAATATCCTCCATCAAAATATCTCCAAACCCTTTGCACTTTCTCTCACTCTCATCTGGCTTCTCCTTGTAGAGGGAAAGACATGGTGCACCGGAAGCAGCGCCGCTGCCGCCGCCAACCCTGCTTGCACTGCCACCCGCAAAGCTACATAAGAATGGTATGCGGGGTTCATTCGCATACGTTAAGCTAAAGCTCAGCTTGTCCAAGAGATTTTGATGGGTTTTTGTCCCACGTAGTCCACTGTTTTTTTCTCTCTCTGTTTTTCCCTTGTTTCAAGCTTGTCTTTGGAATGATGTTGGATATATTTGCAGGTGCAACATTTGATGGAGAGATGCCTTGTCTTCCACATGACCAGGGATGAATGACTGCATCCAAGCTCTAGCCAAACACGCCAGCGTTCAGCCCGTCGTCACCCTCACCGGTTCTCTCTCCCTCCCTCTCTCTCTCTCTCCCTCCCCCCCCTCCTCGCCCCCCCCCGAGTACTTGATTGTTTTGCATGCTTCTGGCAGTGTGGAAAGAGCTGCTGAAGGAGAATAAAAGCTTCTTTCAAGCGTATAACCGAGTTGTTCTCCTGAGCCCTCCGCAACGTAAGCCATCCAGATGCGGACTGCGCAAGTTCTTCGAGGACCATATTGAAGGGCTTTCTTCATTTTCATTTTTTTTGTCTTGAAAGATATGCTCATTTGACCTCGTACATACGGTTGCTGATTTCTCAGATAAGCCATCGGAGAGGATCTCGGAATGGACAAAGCAGAAAGCAATGGAGGTGAAGAATTAAAAGAGTGACCGTTAAGGAGATAGTACGAGACGTTGGTGTGCCCAGATAGGTTTGTTAGGCTTACTCGTGTTATGGATTCGGCATCGGTTTTACCCATGTGCCAGGTTCTTATTGGTTTAGACAGAAACTAATCGATTCGGGGATGTCGCATTTTGTTCGGTTTATTATACAGTAATTTTCAGGGCTGTTAAGTCTTCTGTTACCCCATTCAGTAGCAACCTTCAAGCAATGAAGCTCCACCTTCTGTGGGTAGTAGGAGTTCCACCATATTTTTTACCTACATTAAAGCCTTGAGCATGTTTCTTGATTGCAACACAGAGCTTGTGTTTCTTGATTGTAACACTCTGCTCATAAAAAATTTTGTGAACCGTGGCACGAGATTGGAAAGAAAAGAGGCAGGTCAGTATTAGTTGACCGCAACATAATATTGACAGTTCGATTCCAATGGAAGAAACCCGAAGTCCAAATTCATCTTTAAAACTTTTTCAACGGAAAATATTGCTATGTCCAAGTATTTTTGCGTACATCAGTCAGGGAGTCCTATGCTGCAGAGGAAATGGTATACCGGCCTACAAATCTCGACAGTTAGATTGATGAAAGTTCTGAATTTTGATCAAGAATGGATCGCACTTTACCAAAATATTCGTTGCCTAACGGCCTTAAGGCTTTCCATGGAATAGACATACCAAATGAGAAGCATATTGTCGGTTCAAAGGATAAGAAAGATACTGTCAGGGACAAAATGCGGAAATAACAAGTCGTCCCAATCCATGAACACGAAGTCGTAAGCTCCAACAAACGATTTCTCCTTCAGCATGCAGAGCAACACGAGCTGATCCATATATTTCAAGACGGACACTGAAAAGAACCTTTAACAGCAGGTGTCTAATCTCTCCAACAAGCGCGATTTGAATTCCAAAAGACAAAACTTGACCACCATATGGAAATAGTTTATAATTATTTACTACTAGACAGATGGACCAAGTAGCTAAAAGTTTTCTTAACTAGCAAGAGCTCCTGCCTGGGTCAGCAGGGGCACGAGCTTTCCCTGACCGTGCATTGCAGTTGTAGCTGCGAGAAAATAGAAACCCACCTCAAAATGAACCATAACAAAGAGTGGTTTCCTTTTACGTGAAAAGTTAAAACCTGGCATCTGCAATTTCGACTAGGAATAAGAGACTTACCATCGCAGCCACCAATATGGTTCCCTCCGATGAACACATTTGGCACAGTCTTTTGTTTGGTCCACTCAGCCAGTGCAGCTTGAACCTCTTTCCCATCAGCTATTGAACACCAAATTAGATGCGTTGAGAAGATTTATCGCATAAGAATGAAGAATTAATGACATATATCGATAGATCATTGCTGCTGACCAGTTTAGCAGGAAAATATGCGTAAGCCATACGTAACAAAACGAAATCACTAGCATTTTCATGTCCAGCAGAATCAGACGGTCAGGTCTTGGTCCTTCACTATACCTATATATACCCAATCCACAGAGAATGTTTCATGGATTACTAGTCGTGAACATTCAGCAAATCTTCAGCTAACCAATCTTTTGCAGCCCAAGTGCTCACAATAGATCTAAGAGTCCAACAGACACTTCCCTGAATTCAATATTCAAAATAACAAGATCCAAATCATCACAAGGAAAATGAAATTCTTTTTTTTTCTCCCTGGAATCTTCACTGTGTTTTTACAGCCTGTACATCGCAAATCGACCTCTAGGCTAATGACAAGATATAACAACTCTGGCTTAAGAGCATAAGTTGCAGAAAAACAGTGTGAACAAGATCATCACGACACTAATGCCATGATACAAATTTCAAGCAAAACCGATTTTTCAGCTAATCAAAACAAGTCAGAATTCCCAGCGTCCACACCCTGGATGCAGGAAGTCCCAACACACGAATTCAACCGACAATATGATCCTCAAGGGCCACAACAATTCAATACTTCAAATTCGCGTAAGTAAACAAACAGACCAAGGCCAAAAGCAGTTTACCGGGTCCAACTCGGCAAGCAACTCTACTCGACTTTATTCTGAAAAAAAAAAAAAACGTACAAACACAGCAAGACATCATTTCCAACGCAAGTGATTGCGGACACGGTAACAACTTCAGAAGAAACCGAACCCAGCTACAATTTTCCAGGCAGACCAGAAACTATAGGGAGCATCTAGAGAGAGAGACAGGAACTCACCCTCCTGATCCAGTTCGATGGCTTTAAAATTGACTCCCAATTGAGAGAGCAGCTTCTTCACGCTGACGCAGTACGGACAGGTCGTTTTGCTGCACCACCACAAGCACTCTCGCTTCAAAAACACGGACACGACAATCGACAGCCGCGCGATTCGGCCGCCGTGCCGCACGAAAGTAGAGAAGAAACCGGGCGAAGAGACGGTTGATACCTGAAGACGACGACGGGGTTGGAGGACACGAGCTCCTTCGCCTTCGACATCGCCATTTCCCGATCTCTCGCCTCCACAGAAAGAAAATCTCCGAGCCCTAAATTAAACAAGTTTTTTATTTTGTTTTATTTTTAGGGCGACGTGACGTGTTGGATAACTTATCTGGAAGTATGACGCGGAAAGGGTCTAGAAAGGCATGGGAGGGGGACCCAGATCCCTGTAATTTTCTCGGAAGGGCCAGTGGCTGTATTTAAAATTCGGACCGTTTTTTTTTTTTTCGTACGCCTCAAATTTTTTATTTTTAGAGGATAAATTTTTAAATTTTTATTTTATTTTTTATTTTTTTAGTAATGATTCAGGCAATCAATTCATAAAACTAACGGTTCGAATCCCAATGGCAAATGCATGACTACTGAGGAAAAGGCAAGGAATCCTTTTTCGAGGGGGTAGGGGTCATAGTACTTCGAAAGCCGAATTTTCGCTTCACAAATATTTTTAAAAGTAAAAATTCATTTGATAATGTAATTTCTAAAATAAAATTTTTTTTGGATACGCAACTTCATTTTTTTTAATTTTTGAAGTAATTTTTTACTTCAAAAGTTGTTTTCAATCCATTTTTTCAGAAGTAAAAAAGGTTAAATATCTCTCTCAATTCGCCCTAACTCTCTCTCACTTCGGCGCCCTTTCATTTTCAGCGTCTCTCTCTGTCTCTCTATACTCACTCCCTAGCACACCTTCGCCATCGCCAATAGCCGAGCACCGCTCCACCATCTCCTACCGATGCCTATCGTCGGCTATCACCGCAACCACCACTAAACACCACTGCCACAGCCCACCACCATTGCGACCATCGCCACCTGCCATATAAAATTTTAACTATTACTAAACAAATTTTTATTGCATAAGACTTACAAAAAAAAATTATTGCATAAGCAAAAATTTTGTCTTATTATGAAACATTTTTCTCTGATTAAAAATGGACTTTTGAGTAAAAGTAAAAAATTAATTTCTGATTAGAAGTTAATTTCTAAAGCAGAAGTGTTGTTACGGGTTAACAAAAAAACGTAAGTATTGCCATGCACTCATTAAGTTACAAACCAAACTTTTTTTTTTCTTGGGGTCAATTTAGGTATTGCATGACATCATTTCTGACAAACTTTTCAACTTCTAACTATATATTGATTTTTTTACTTATCCTCAAAAGTAGAAGTTGATTTTTCTACTTCTGCTCCAGATTTATTTCTGATCAAAGAAATTCGTTTGGTAACAGTTAAAAAAAATTTATTTTAAAAAAATTATTAAAAATTTCTTTTCGTCGGTCGGTGGCGGCGGCCAACCACTGGTGGCAAAGGTGATTAGCCGAGGCTCGTATAATCGAAGAAGTGTTTCTGGAGTCGAGAATTAAAAAATTTTAACTTCTCATAATTGATTAAAAATCCAATCAAAAGTAGCAAATCCAACCATAAATAGAAAATTCTATCATAGATCAACTTTTTTTACCAAATATATTAATACTTCAAAATTAATTTTACCAAACGAATTTTTCTAGCGGATTGACTTCTGGCATTAAAATTGTTGGCTATAAGTATTGTCATGGATTACCTTACTGACCAAACTAGATTTGTCTTTTATGAGAGGGAATTTGCTGGGCCCCACGGGAAGCTTGGTGGGACGTGACGTGGTGAATTACTTAATTCTGGATCTGGGGTATCTGGTGGGCCCCAGGAGACTTCAGGCCGCTAATCAAGTGCGAATCAAAGTAGTCCACGTTAACTTATTTGTTTTATTTTTTGTTCCGCAAAAAATTATTAATAACACAATAAACCTCAAATTAGTACATTTATAATAAATTTATTCTAAATTATTTTTTTGACCACGAAAAATTATAAATTGATATACTTGTGATAAGTTTATCCCAAAATATTTTTTTGACCATCAAAAATCCTGAACTGATATATTTATGAGTGGGCAAATTGGATCGCCCAAACAAAGACCGGATCTGATCGGCCCAGATCAATGGGCCAGTTCCTTGTTCCAGAGGTGTCCGATCCGAGTCCCGATTCTTAAAATTGGAATCGGTGATCGAGTGGTCCGGTTCTCGATTCTAGGGCTATAAAATCAGACCGGATCGCTAGACTAGACCGGTCGAATTTCTTTTTTTAAATAATATAACATTCATTGAATCTTTTGTTGTCAATTTGCTCATAATGGAGTATAGGATTGTGCTTATGCTTGTGATTGTGAAGGTGCGAAGTACAGGATTGTGTTTGTGCATTAGCCTAAAGATTAGGTCAATAATTGAGAATGAGATGTTTCTTTTTAGCTGAGATGTTTTTTTTTAGCCTCCAGTGTATGGATCACATAATTGCAAGGAAAAACACTAGTGGTATTCAAAATAGTCTAGGTGAGGTGGAGATCAAAGACATGTCTCTGAACTTTTAGTCATCTGGATGGAATTTGTTTGTGTTTTTTGGTTACTTGGAACTGGGCTAGACCGATGGTCTAGCCCGATTCCCAGTTCTCAGGGTAGCTGGTTCGGTTCCCGATTCCGATAAATGGGAATCGGGATCATTGATTCGGTTCTTGATTCTTAAGGAGAACCGGACCGGATCGGGAATCGCTCACGCCTAGGTATATTTATGATAAATTTACTTTAAATTAAATTTTTTACCATGAAAAATCTTAAACTCGTACACTTATAACAAATTTATCATTTGTTAAATTGGGTTAATATCACGAAAAATCTCAATTTGATACATTTATAATAAACATAAGGTAAAAATCCTTAACTGGAACATCCATGAACTGTCACGTGCTATCTAATTCGGTAATTTGACGGTTAAATTTAACGAAAACTAACGAATGATAAATTTATCACAGGTATACATGTTTGGGATAAATTTATCATAAATGTGTCATTTTAGAAATTTTTTATGGACAGAAAAATAATTTAATGTAAATTTGTCATATGCGTATTAATTGAGAGTTTTTCGTGGTATTATAAAAAAAATTATTTATTTTTTTTCCTTTTTCATTTTTCGGGCGTCACTATTCCCACGGCTCAGATGACGTCGCAGGGCACAACCTCTGGCTAACATGCCCTTTTGCTTAACGGAATAACGGGTTTTTTTTTTTTTTTTTGTTGGGGGGGGGGGGGGGGGGCATTTTTTTGTGCGTTCAGAACACGGATTAAACTTGGTAAGAGGCTGTTTCAGGGCAAAAGAGCAACGTGGGGACAAGGAAAGGAAGATTGCGTAAAGTCCCACGTTTGTTTCGAAGAGAACAAATATTTCGAAATGTCGTTTGCATTACTTGTAAAAACATATAAAACAAAAAATATTTGCTTCACATATTCTAATAGTATTGATAATGAAAATATTATTCATTAGCTAATTATTTCAAAAAGACATAAACAATCATTTTTAGAAAATTATTCTCTAAATGACTTATTTTTCAGTTTTCGTGGGAAGGTCGGGAGTGATCTAGAAATCTCTAAAAAACAAAAAACAAAAAAATCTAGATAGTTCTAGAAAAGTGGAACACAAAACTCTGGAAAAGCTCTCTCAATCTTATGAATCATTGAGCAATCTCGATTGTTTTATTCAATTTCATTCTAATCCTATGCAAAATCCTTACCTCGAGAAAAGATTTCTCCATATTGTGCTCATGATGCTCCGTATGAATAGAGAGAGAAGTGGGAACTGGAAGGGGAAGGTGTTCAAACATGGTGGGTCCCCAAAGCAAGGTTAATTTGGTCACTGCATCTGAAAGGTAGTGGCTAGAACAATTTTGGTCGTGGCAATAGCATCGGCAATTTTTTTTTTGGGTTTTTTTTGTATTTTTTTTTTCATTTGGAGGATGGGTGTTAAATGTTAATGGGGGACTGAGATGGACCAATACATACAAATTATTGTCAAATAAGAGACTTAGCAATTGGAGATTAAAAAAGAGACTTGTTAGGTTTAGCAAAACAATTATATATAAAAAAAAAGGGGGACGAAAACCCTTTAATCAATCCATGTAAGAGAATGACAACAACCTAGTTTGAAATAATGATAGAAAAACATCAATGAGATGAATCGGGCAATTTAGATCGCCAGTTAGCATTAAGTTGGTTGACTAGTTATAATCAAGTCCAAGTCTTATCTCATATTTATGCAAATTAGGGGTGAGCAAGCCATACCGACCGAATCGGTAGTCCAATTCTAGAAAATGACGGTCTGGTTTTTAAAAATGGAACCGGTGGCTGGGGATCCGGTTTCCAGTTCCAGGGGCATAAGATCGGATTGGACCGTCTAGATCAAACCGATCGAATTTTTTTGCTTGTTTTGGAGAGTATGGGATTCTTGATTTATCTTCCATGCAGTCACAGAAAAGGAATGTTTGGATGAGAAAAGATTTGGTGACATAAATTTAGAGGTGACATTGAATCTGGGTCGTCCAATTCAAAATGTACGGCTCAAATTAAACAACAGTTTTTTAGTGGAAAATGATGTGTACTGATCTGAATCGTTCTTTTGAATTGAACAGCCCAGATCGATCATGATAGAAAATGATAGAAAATTTTTAAAGGTAAAAAATCCATATCATGATTGGATTCTGCTGGTGCTTTAGGAGGGAACTTGTGGGGATCCCAACCCCTTTGGTAGCGTTTGGGATTGTTGACTTATCTTCCATGCAGTATAATTGATCTTGTTTAGCAGAAACGGCATGCTTGGATTCTGCCGGTGCTTTAGTAGGGAAGTGGACATGCTGCCGGAGAGATCAAGCGAGCAAAAACGTGAAATTTTTATCCTTTCTCATTTTTTGTCGTTGAAATTTAGGGCGTGCATAGCAACACTTATCTACCAAAAATCAAATTCTAACCAGAAGTTGATTTCTTGACCAAAAGTTAATTTTTCTACTTCTCCTTAAAAGTAGAAGTTGATTTTTTTTTTTTTTATTCTATAGATTGACTTTTGATTAGATAATTCATTTTGTAACAGTCGAAAATTTCTACTTTTGAAATATTATTAACAAAATCTTCTCCGGCGGTGGTCATCGGAAGTTGGCAGGCGACGGTTGGTGGCGACGATCGGCAAGCGACAGCCACGACGGCGGTAGGTGAGAGGTAATCAGCGGATGCGGGTATAATCCAAGAATTGATTATGAAGTCGAGAATTTAAATTTTTTTACTTGTCAAAATTGACAAAAAAAAAACGTACCATAAGTGAAAAATCATAACATAAGCTAATTTTTTTACCAAACGAATTTCTACCTCAGAATTAATTTTACCAAATAGATTTATCTGCCATATTGATTTATGGCAGAGAAATTAACTTCTGAAAGTATTATTATGCAAGCCTTAGCTGCGAAAATTTTGGATGAAACAACAACACCGTATATACAAACTTGCACCAAATCGTGTCATGTCATTGCTTTAGGGTTGACAAGCCGTTCCATGCTCAAATTTCAGAAGGATCAAGTTCTAAACTTTATTTTATTCTTTGCCCTTTAAGTTTCATCGCAGCTGTATTCTCATGCCATGCCAAAATATAACAAATTCTACTAAAAAGAAGTGCAAGCGACACGGAAATTTTTGCGGGGTTTCACTTCATGTTCATGCCATGTCGCTTTCCTTCTATTTTTGTGAAAGATTGTTGTAACTTATGTTGAGCCAGCATACTTCACTTTGTAAGAATATAGTTTCCTGAATGAATACATAGCCAAGGACGAGCTATGATCCTTCCGCCACCACAAACCATCTTGAAATTATACAAATCCATGGCCTGAAATCACGGTTTGGCTATAGATGATTCTTCAATCGCATTTCATCGCTGCATTAATAAATCTCAAAACGCGTTAATAAATTCAGGATTTGTAGAACCATCTCTGACAGTCACTGGAAGTTGAAAGCCATGGAACGATTAACCAGGAAAATGTCTCGATTATGTTCGAGTGCCCGACTGCCCGCAATTTAGCTTGCTGAGTACCAGGTGCTATAGAACTATGCAGCGTTTATCCTGGCGGAGCTCGCCTACACGAAAGCAATCCTCGAGTATGCCCACATCACTTGAAGGCATTTCTATAGGTAACGCTAGAGAGGAAATATTCTGCTCCCCCTCTGCAAAAGTAGTCAACAGAATCGGCCTATTAATTCAAAATAATATAGAAGACAATGTCTGCTAGATGAACTCCAACACCTTTGGAAGAAATTCATCACTAGAAACTCCGAATGGAATGCGCATTTAAGAATACTGATGTTATTACCGTATCTCTATGTTTAATCAGCCATTCTTCTGGTCTCTATTTCTCACGGTTAACGAAGCTCCCTCCCGTAGAAACGATTGCAAAGGCCACCAACCACCAAGAATTCCAACCAGAATGTATTTCTGACCAGTTGATTCAATCTTTGCGAGGCAGAAGAACTTATAGTCATGAACTTCAACCTTCTTGGCACGTAAGGACTACAAAGTAGGTGACCGGCAGATATATAAGTTAAGAAGTGACAATGATTCTTCACTTCATTGGTAGAGAACATGCTCTAGGTAACTTCATAAACAATCTCGCTGTGAATGTAGTTAAGAAAAATGCATGTGAATGCCCAAGAAGCTGTCAATCATGCTCATCACCGGGGAAAAAAAAGGGAAAAAAAATTGCAGGATTCCTCTCTATGAAAACAAACATCAATCTACATAAGAACAATTTAACCTATAAAAATATAAATCTTTACTTTGTTCACCAATGCTTGTTTTTCTTTTTTGTCCCGAGTCTTGAATATGCGATACGGGATTTAAACCAGAACCACCTTTTGCCTCTACAAACGGAGCTGATTAGAAAAAGAGAGAAAAAAGAAATAGCTACTGCACTGGACGCACAAGGATACCTCACTACATTTCCTAATAAAAAAGAATTTGTAGATCACATCCAGTAAAGGGCCAAAATGAGAGCTTTTGCTGAAACATCAATCCACGGTTTTCACTTATAACAAGTGTAATGATATGCAGATTAGTATGCAGATCATGATCAACAAATCAAGGATCAATAATACATGTGTGGCTGCAGGATAGTCATGAAATTGTTCTCAGATTCATGGAGAATGATATGCAGATGAAGATCCCAGAAGAATATTTGCAAGAGAGCTTTCAATGAAGATTTCAAACAGATATCTATTGGCACATTCAAAACAACTTCCGTTATCCACCTCCTCACTCATGGCTCAAAGTGGAAGATAAGAAAAGCTTATGGCAACAGTGAACTTACCTTTAGTCTGTATAGATCAGAATCTTGATGCAAAGATTGACTACACATCTAGAACATAAAAGATTTCATGTCAACCGGTTGCCAAACAACAGCAATAGATTATAATAAATCCACAACCATAAAAGTCTATTTCCTTTCAAATATCTGAAAAAAAAACAAGACATAGCCATATGAAAGTTAAAGCATTTGATGTTTCCGCATCTCCAATTTAATGATTATTGGGAATGGAACTTCCAAGGATCATTAATCAAGCCAAATTTCCTTTTGAAGTTATACTTTGTGAGAGAGAGCTCTAACTAACGCAGATTGATCACATATTAGATCAATTCAGTAACTATCAACAATTAATGAAACAGATCAACACATCTCTCTGAATACTGGACTTATGTCAAAAGAACAATTATATCATCCTCACAATCTGGTTAACTAAGCACAGATGCACTCACATGATAACTGAGGAGAAGGATGAAAAAGAAGAAGAAGAAGAAGCTTTGTTACTAAATAAAATTTGGAAATTTGAATTCTTGATGCTTAGAGGAGCCCATGTAAAGTTGCCTGTCAACTCGATGTATTACAGACAAAACAACTAACTTAGAACTGTCCATTTCCACAGATTCTGTCTATTTTCTCCTTTTAATAGATATGAGAGCAGAAGACGGGAATCGACCCGAGACCTCATGGATCTTGATAAGCTCCTAGCCTGGACCACCACTAGCCATGACCTTGTCCATATTGTGTTCTTGAGTCCTAGATTAGCTCTCCAATCAAATACTAGTATAGAGAACAATAAGGTACAAATGAGTAAACCACCCACCTTTTCTATAGGAAGATAAACTGACAAAGGACTGGGCTTTGTGCTGAGAAGGAATAGAAGACTTCTCATTGCAAGTTCAATAGGATGGTCCCAGTTCAACAAGACAGTAATAAGGAAAAAGATGGGGAGCCAGAGTTTCCTAGCAAGGTTCCAAAAGGCCTTGGGACTATCTTCCAGATTGGACTCATCGCTCATCTTCGCTTGGTCATCGCTTTTCACAGTGTCTTCACCTACATGTTCAAGTAGATTTCAGATTCAATGGCGAACTGAGCAACTCATAGCACAATTCAATGACTCGTTGCTCCACTCACCACCCAGGGAAAATGCAAAGTGCGGCCAAGGATGAACTGACGCAATTATAACTGAAGTGCTTATAAATGTTCCCACTTTACTTCCTGAAAGAGGTCAATTCTAACATGAGAAGCAGACAACCCAACATAGTTCATATGTTAGTTGCAGTGTGAAGAGGAACAGCAATGGCATTGGGCGTCAAATGCATAGTCAACCAAAGGCATTAAACATCACTACCGCCCATATATCTTGGACTCAATCAAGATGACAACCAACAGCATGTTGCAATTAGAACTGCTATAGAAGGTGTTTAGCAGCGATTCACCAACACCAGCCAGCTCATAGAAGTGTAACTATCCCAGGGACTGAACCAAGAAAAACTCCACCCGAAGCAACGACACAGAACAAAAGCCCTTTTTTGAGCCAAAGAACAATGCTCTTCACTTGCCTGCTCTACAAAAGCTCCTCGCACACAGCGTATGAATACCGAATTTACAGCTGAATTGGGGAGCCTGATGATCGCGTATTGCGGGCTGAATCCCCTCAAACCACGCCTTCGCAATCCCGAACTTGGCACGACGAACTAGAAAACGAAGTTCAGAAACAGAATTCACTTCCAGACTGAGGATCGCTGCGTACTTTAATGGAAACGAAACGCGGAAATTTGCTTGCCTGGGGCATCAGAGTGAGAAAGGGCCGTGGAAGAAGGGCTCGAAGCAGCTAGAGATGCCCTAATCGGGCGAAGAAACCTCGCCGCGAACGCCATGCTGTCGACACAGTCATCTCCGACGGCTATTGAATGCCCGTTGGAGATTCGAGACAAGTCGAAGCTCGTCGGAATCTACTTATCCCGACCGGCTCCGGCGATTTTCCTTCGGCCGAAACGACGTGCTTTGGGAACGTAGGCAGTTCGGTTCCTTTTGTCTTGTTTTGCGTTTTGCCAAGAAACGACCCGTCGTCCCACACTTTACAGGTTTTAGATTCTCTACGGTACCGCTTCAGCAAACCACAGCTTTTTGACTGATTTTTTTTTTTTTTTTAACATCTTGTAGTAACACCGGGACAATTTTTGAAGCAGAATGTTTACTCCACTACGATGTCGCTTCAGCGAACTAGAACTCTTTGAAACCCCACCCCCCAACAAATATATATATACACACACACCCATCATGTGAGAACGTCACCGTAATACTTTTGAAGTAGAATTTTTGGTCCAAAAACTTTTGAATCACTAATTCGTTTGATTACGCCTAAAGCATTTTTTTTTTCAGAAGTAATGTTGGAACCACTTTAAAAATTAAAATAATTACTTCTCTCCATAAATAGATTTCTATAGCAAAAATGTTGGTATGTGCGCCCTAAAGTCACCTTGATTCCAAAAGAATTTTCCTTAATTGTGCATATTCTAATTTATCTTAATTAATATTAGATAGTCATCGTATGAAGTCCTCTTGCACAAACTCTTCTCTTTGCGCGAGAGTTCGTTCAACTTGAAATGCAAAATCAGTGGGTGAAACCCCTTGTCCTGCCCACAAAATGTCTCCCCATCATCGCGTACTATTTTCATTGGCAATACTCATTCGATTTACAACACCAACACATACAATGACTATCGTACGGCATGATTTAATGATTTAGATAGCCTTTTTATTAGCATCCAAGAGTCTGAAAGTCCGGTCCAACCTTCGATGACCGATCGAGGGCGATACTCAAAAAGCTTTTAAGCGCCCGTCGGATCGTGGGTTAAGCGAGGACCGAGTTTGCATTGAATTCACGACATGAAACCACTGGCCCCCTAAAATTCACTAGCGAAGCCATACACATGGCCCATGATTTGGCGAGATCAACGCTAATGTCTTGAGTCCGAACATAAGAAGAAGTAGAAATAAAACGTCGCAAAAGTCAACGCGAGCGCGAGTAGCACCGTTCCAGCAAAACATCGTCGAGCGGAGCGAACGGACCAGCTCCGATGTTGACGCACCATCGGCTCATGATTCACAATCGATGATTAGGGAAGCCAACCGCTTTTTTATTAGGTGCGTTGCTTTGACTTGAAACCTCCCATTTAAACCCCCGCCAAAAAAATATAAAATTGCCCACTAAAATAAAAAAATTTCCTACCAAGACTTCATTATCACATCCTAACGACTTGTACAGTTAGTTAGTCCCAATCCACTTTTGATTTCCAAAATAATTTCTCGGATGCTTTTACTCGATATTCCATTTAGTTTTTTGAACCTTTTTTTTTTTTTTGTAATTCGCGTCGTCTTAAGAATTCCTTACGCTTTCTTCACTTTAGCTCGCATCCGACTAGCTTGCTTGCTCGAATACGAAGGGCATGGTACCCTCTTGGCGGCGATAGATATATTTTTCAAAGTATGGGGTCTTCGTACGGGCCCTTATGGATTGCATCGTGGGAAAAGAAGGCACTTCTCTTGCTCCTTAAACAACATTACAGTATGAAATGTTGTTTATCTTCTTTTCGACGGATGTTGTGTGATCTGAAACTTAAATCAAGAGGGCTAGTGCTGCTGAGCGAGTCCCTCTTTCTTGTATTCTCTACGGATAAGTGAATCATTGAGTTGATCCAAGTTTCTTTTTTATGTGTGACTTTTACTGCAATGTGCAGCGTCTTTCTTGAACTCTTAATCTGTTCAGTATGATCCATGAATTTTGATATAATGTCTAATACGTCCGTTGGAATTCAAAACATCCATCAATAGCCGAAGAATCAGGCTGAAGAGAATTAAAAGTTTAGGCGCGGCATTCCACTCGAAGTCCAGGTGCCACGATGCACAAGTTGAAAGTTCAAGAATGTATATCGGACCGAACTTCATTATGAATTATAAAATTCAGTTTATTTATTCATTTGTTTATATATCTATTTATTGCGAGTCTGGAAGCGCAGCGAACTCGTGGACAACTTACTTGGCAAGATGCAAAATGATAAAGGTAAAGGGGGGAGGGGGAGAGGTGGTGGGACCTGATCTCCTGCGCCGCACGCAACCCATAAAAGCTCTCGGCTTTACGAATCCGTCGCCATCACTCCCGTAATGGTCTCACTTCCTTCTTTCCGGAGTCTCTTCTCAGTCCAATCCTGAGGAACGCCTGTTTTTACATGCGGCGGTTGCTTCGCATGCTCTTCGCTTCCCGAATCGGCGCGCCATCGACAGGAGTTCGCGCTTCTCCTCGTGATTCCTTCGGATTCCATCGGCTTCCCAAGCCTCTGGACATGGAGTCTTAGTCGATTCTCGCGTTCCGTGGGATCTGGTTGTTTCCCTTTCTCTCGCGGCGTGATTTGAGCGCCGAGGCGGGGTTTTTCCAAGAGAGAAGCGGAGTTTCAGCTTGGAGAGGGAGAGAGGGAGGGAGGGAGAAGCAGAGACGGCTCGCCGTAGCGATGTCGATGAAGAGAGAGCGAACTCGAAGGGCCTCGTGCTGCTTCGCGTAATGTGTATGAGTATGTTTCTCTGTGGCTGTGAATTTGTCTTTGCCGATAACAAGCGGATGCGGTGAGGACGAGCAGTGGAGACGATGGAGAAAGGATCCGAGTAAGGAGGCGGTCTAAATGAAGCGCAAGGCGAATCAACACAAATCTCAGGACAAATGGAGGAGGAAGCTGTTTGCGGCGGTTTTGCTGGGGTTTTGCTTCGCGAGCTTGATGTTGATGCAGACTCAGTACAGTCGCGTTGTGAAGTTGGCTTCGCTGCATTATGGCTCTGCTCCCAAGCCCAAGATCGCCTTCCTGTTTATAGCGCGAAATCGACTTCCGTTGGACATAGTTTGGCACGCCTTTCTCCAGGTACGTTCATCAGTGGTGTTGTTCGCGTTGAATTTGATAGCTTCGCATTCTGCTCCAATGTCTCCTTTTGCCAATCTATGGCGATCATGGGTAAATTCTGAACTTTTTCGTTAGGACATGATAGGAGGCATCTAGTCAGCCAATACACACATCCGTGTCTGGATATTTGTATCCCTGTAAGAAAGTTCATGGCTATATCCTCAATAGTTTCTCACATTGTGGATTGGGATATCATGTGTGGAGACACGACTAGCATGTTTCAGTATCTAGAGTTTCACTTCAGTTTAGTACTGTTCGATGTCTTTTTGTTTTCATCTTACATCCCCCCAGAGAGAGAGAGAGAGAGAGAAATTCTTCAAGGAGTAAAAGCCGACTAGTTTGTGAATCCTCTGGTAATCAGTGAAGCATTGATGAAAGAAACCAGTCTTCTGTCGAGTGAGTATTCTATATGTCGAGACAAATACTGCACAGTATGCCCTTCCTGTTGGAATCTGATGTCAATTATTTTGACTAGGATTCGAAATCAGGTTCTAGTTATGGGGCCTCAGTTTGGCTCTGCAGGCAGGTTGACTTTGAACTACTTAAGTTTGCATGGCTTTGCAGACATGGCATATCTTTGATGTCACTTATAACTTATAGCTGCTCATTTAATTAATTTTTAAGGTGCTTTTTGAAATGCAGTACATTTTTTTCGGGATGTTTTGCAGGGTGAGGAGGACAGATTTTCAATTTTTGTCCATTCAAGGCCTGGGTTTGTGTTGAACAAGGCAACTACAAGATCGGTCTACTTTTTAAATAGGCAAGTTAATGACAGTGTACAGGTACTATTACTCACCTCACCAGGTCATTCTCCTTTTATGTTTTGCTCTCTTTTTTATTTTTATTGCAAATATAGGTGAATGTTCCTGTTTTATGCCGGACTGTCTAACTGCGCATACACTTTCTGTGGCTTGTCCAAAAAATGAATAAAAAAGCCTATAGTCTTATTAGAATTTTGTGGACACAAGCAGTTTTATGCACATACAAGGACATTTACCTCCATTACTTCCTTCACCAATGCTTTATGTGCCAATTGAGTGGATAGACAACCAGTTTGAAAAGGAATCTAGCTCCCTGTTAAAGCTGAGAGTCAAAACTAGTTGGCAACTACATGGTGGTTTGCAAGTACGATAATTGTCTCTGATATCTTAGTTACTTAATGAGATGCATTTCGGATTCAAAAGTACCAATGGGTCGTGCAAACTGAAACCTACGTGCATGTTAGCTTGTTTAGATGCTTTGATGTAGTCAAAGGTTTAGATTTCTTTCATTTGCACAAGTGTTCTCAGTTCAGATGATTTCACCAGGTGGATTGGGGAGAAGCAAGCATGATAGAAGCAGAGCGTATTCTTCTTAAACATGCACTGGAAGATCCTTTTAATGAAAAATTTGTTTTTCTATCAGACAGGTAAGGAATCATCCTAACAATGATTGCTTCAGCAACAATCAGTTCATGCCTGAATTTTGTTTGAGTATCTTCATTTCAAATTTCTTACAGGAAATCCTCTGGTTATTTTCATTATCACTTTTGAAAATGCTTGTTCTCAATGCAAGAGGCCCTTATTCAAACAGAACTCTAACAATGATTTTACGTTCCTTCATTTTTCAGCTGCCTACCTCTATATAACTTCAGCTACACATACGACTATATATTGTCAACAGCAACTAGTTTTGTGGACAGGTGAGTGGAGCTGGCAGAATCTGTTTGTGAGCTTATATTGAATGGTGTTTTGGTTTTCTACTGATAGAAATCCTCTTCAAACTTGCCTCCTTAATTTAAAGTTCAGTTTATTAAGTATATGTTAGGTTTGGAGGTGGTCACTGTTTTCAAAGGGGATAAAATTACGATATTGGCTCAGACATTATCTGAATCACTTTGATCATTCTGCTGGCATGTGACATATGTGATCTTCTCTGTGCATATTCTGTTGTCATGCAGATGATCTGGTTATTACTTGAAGTTGTAGCTTAAATTCATCCATTTTTTTCTCACACTATATTTTGTTGGTTTTTTTGGCTGGCCAAAGCCATGTTAGCTATGGTTCATCGTGCTAAAGAAAAGTCATGTGATTTTAAAGGTAGGATTAACACATACAGAACTTGTACGCATAAATGAACACAGAGTGCCCATGGGTAGAAAGTGCGAAGAAGCGTGCTTTTAGAGTTTTAAACAAAGGGTTCTTCTTTATGTAGCTTTTGTTGCCTCATATTAGTTGATCGGAAGATATATTTGCACTGCTGAGTACAAGATAAGGTAGATAAGGTAACTTCTGGTGGTTTACAGAGAAGAAGGAACCAGATTGAGTGCACATGGCTTAGAAGGAGCTGTGTGCTACTGAACATATTGGGAAGGCCTAATTGTGTCTCTATAAATTGTTCAAATCATGTCTTTACCTGAATGCGTTTATTACTCTGTTATTATGACTATTGGCTTCATAGACGGATCTATTATTGCTAAAGTATTTGACCGAACCAGCTTTGCAGATACAAAACAGGGCCGTTATAATCCAAAAATGGGTCCAATTATACCTGTTCATAACTGGAGGAAAGGATCTCAGGTGACAGATTAGTATCTTAATTCCTTTCTACTATAAAAGAAATACGATATCTGCTAACCCTTTATCTGTTGATTTTTCTGACTAAGGATGGACTAACATGTTGCTTTTCTCTCTCGGCTTTTTAAATATGTTGCTCTTGTTTTCAGTGGGTTGTTCTGTCCAGAAAACATGCTGAAGTGGTGGTGAAGGATAATACAGTCTTTCCAACCTTTCAGTTGCACTGCAAGGTTTCTTGAAATGGCCTTCTCTCGCTATTTTTAGTAGAAAGTTCGGAAATTTATGTTCTGACGTACAATATTTCTCTGTTTAAGCATGACCAAAATGTTTGACTCTGGATTATGATCATTGTGCAGAGGAGATCACTACCTGAGTTTTGGAGGGATCGTCCCCTCGTAAGTTCCCCACTTGATTTCCCTCGTGATCGCCAACTTTGAGGACCAAAATGTCCATTTCTTTATGTAGTGGGTGGACCTTATACTTTGAAGACCAAAATGTCCATTTCTTAACGTGGTGGATGGATCTTATACTGTTTTGATGCTCTCTAGATTCAATGCGTATATCTGGATGGTCTAATTGAGAACCATAAAAGTCTCTTTGCTCTTTCACCTATCAAGCTGTTTTTAATGATCTTGTATGCAGCCAGTTGATGCATCAAAGGAGCACAATTGTATACCTGATGAACACTACGTGCAGACCCTACTTGCTGTAAGATTTCAACTTTTGAGTTCCCCTTTATACGTCAACTGCGAGGAGTACGAGCGATGTCTGAACGGGTCACTAGTCTGATAGAAACATTTTTCTTTGATTTGGAGAGAGCATAATGCACTAGGAGTTTTCTTTCTCCGCCTTCCTACTATTAAAAAGAGATTTCTTTGGATTGCCGGTCATTTTGTTAATTTTTTTCTATTAATTTCTTTATTTTTTGGTACTTTTCTTTGATAAATTTGCGCTTCTGGTGGTTATTTTGGATGGACACTGCTGCAGCCCAGGCACGCTGCTGTCTGCTTACTTCCAAAATTTGCTGCGCTACTTATGTTATATTTGGTGGTTCAAGGATCAGTTTGGGATATGGCTGAGACCCTTTTTTGGAAATTAGATGTGTGCTATCAAGTAGCTAATAAATCAGCCAGTTACGTACAAGAGCTAGTAACAAAATGCTAGTAACTTAACTGTGACTTTGTGCTGTGTGTAGAGCTTTAGTTAAAGCTCAAACACACCCCTCCATGTATGTGGATTTTCTGAAATAAACATGTGTGCTGTACCCATATGTAGTTTATGGGAGAGGCTTGTACTAACCACTGGTTTCGTATGGCATTTTTTGATCCTGGATTTTTTTTATGAAATGTGCATTTCGATGGAATACCCATTCCAACTAGTAGGGATGTGCATTCCTTCACCCCTGTATGTCTTAAAACACCAATGGCAAAATGTTGAAGTTCCTATTAGTATAACGGGGAGTTTTTGCTTTGTTTAAATGAATTTTTTTAAATTATTATTTTTTTGGTTTCGTGAAGTTTGAAGTTAAAAAGATTATCTAATCATCTCATGTCAAGTTAGAATAATTAATTGGATGTAAACCTTTTTCAAAGTTTGCCCAAACTTCCTCAAAGCAAGCCAAGGAAACTCTTTTATCCAGAAAAGGAAGAACAAATAAGAGTTGGCAACTTTCAAAGTCCTTTTGCTGAAAGTTTTGGTGAACGGTAAATTATTCAGAAGCTGTTTTAGCTTGAGTTTGCCTTGTCAAAGCCCAAAGTCCATAGTAAGTGCTCACCTGTTTTCACTCAAAGGACTTTTTAGAAGTTCAAACTATTTTCAAAGTTTTTCCCAAACTTTCTTTGTCCCTCCTTCTAAAGATGGATGACAAATGGAGATATATTTGCTGTGAAGCACAAAGGTTGAACTCCATGTGTGTAGAACATATAGAATAGGACGTATGAGCCTTTTGTTCATTTGACTGTTAATAGCAAATAACCCTACTGTGGTTGAATGACTATGCCTTCAAGGGATATTTTCTTTTGTTTATGATGCCGATAGATTGTTTCTAAATTTTGTAATGTGTCAAGTGGAAGTTCCACTTTTACATTAGCAGAATTTATTGTGAACTTCCACTTTTTTTTTTTACCAAAAAAAAAAAAAAACTGGAAGTTCACAATAAATTCTGTTCATATAAAATGTTACTTCGACCTTCTGAAGTCTGTTTCCCAAAATTTAGCAGGAAGGCCTTGAAGAAGAAATAACACGAAGATCACTGACGCATTCTTCATGGGATCTTTCATCCTCTAAAGACCGTGAACGCCGTGGATGGCATCCTGTTACTTACAAGTTTTCTGATGCTACTCCAATGCTAATTCAATCCATAAAGGTATGAGCATTTCATTTCTTATGTGGATGTAATTTCTCTGGTTGGTATCAGAGATTGCAATGTCCTTCTGCAGATGGTATTGCAGAGACAATGAAGCATTTATTAGAAACTCTCTTCCCCTTTTCAGGGCTTTTTCTGCTAGGCAGATAACTAAATGCCTAGTTTAAGCATTACATCCTTCCGAAAGTTAACTCAGAAATTTGATGCAGACCTAGAATACTTATATGTAGAAAACTTCTAAATATGCATGAATGTTGGTGGTTTGTTTTGGTTAATGAACTTTAATTATTAATGTCCTCGTCATAGAAAGGGATGCTAATACCACAGGTAGATGCTACTGCCACGGTATTGCGCAAGTCCTTTGGATGAAGGAAGTTAAAAAAGATCATACCGCTTGGCTTCAAGATTGGTCTTAAACTTGCAGCTTTCACCAACAGTTTCTGTTGCTTCCATGGATGATCACACTACGCCAAATCCCTTTCCATGTTTCTTAGGCGTTGCCGCCTTTACTTTCCTCTGCAGCCTAACCTCTGAATTCCCTTTAAGTTATGCGTGATTATGTTTCTGGAGTTCTGGATAACTTTGATGTCATTGCACGATACAGTGTGATGTTTTTGTAGTGAGGGATTGATTCTCACAACCGTTAGGTGTAGGCCTCAGCTAGTCACCCAACATGTGGATACTGATAGCCCACACGCTCTCAAGGTTTTCTCCATCCGTGAATTTGTGAAGGTTTTAGTTTTCTCCTAGTTAGGGGGAAAAATGAATGATGGAGGTCATGAGTTGATGCTCTGTAGGCACTAGTTCACGGTGAAACAAGACAAAAAAGATCTTGTATACGATCGATAATTCATTTCAATTGCGGGTTCTTGCATATAGTGCGTATAATATGTACTTGGTTTTAAGTTTGTTCAACTTACTGCAGGACATCGATAACATCCACTATGAGACAGAAAACCGTAGAGAATGGTGCAGCAGCAAAGGGAAGCCCTCCCGATGCTTCCTGTTTGCAAGAAAATTCACCCGGCCCGCCGCACTCCGGCTTCTAAATCACGTAAGTGTCTTACAATCATATTAAATAATAATTTCAGGGAGAAACCATATCTGTTCTTTTCCTAATTATTTGTCGCGTCTTTTCGACAGTCTGCACTGGGAGCTTCCAGAGATAATCTGTAAATCCTGACCTCAATGAAGTATACACATAGTCGATTAGATCCAACTCACGCAAAAGAATATCGTGTAATTTGTGTGTAGAATAAAATAAAGGTAAAGGTTGTATGCTTGTAGCCTAAGGAGAAGAAAATATAGGGAAGTACGTACATTATGCAGTGTACGAGCTGTTGTGATTGATTTGGCACTTGAAGCAATAAAAGGAGAAGATGATTTTTCCCTCCATTGAAGTATTCAGCTTTACTCTGTTGTGGCACCACGTGATGCTTAAATCGGAAAGGTAATGCTACTGTTTTCATTTTACTTTATTTTAACCTTAAAAAAACCGCCGAGTCTTGGGCTGGTTCGGGGTTGAATTGGGCTCGTTTAATGAGACTGAAATATAAGTTTTGTTTTTCCCCCTTACTAATGAAATTGAGAAATTTGGAAAACATAAGCCAGGAGAGCTTGCTCGCTCTATCGCATTCTTCTTGGATATTCGAACACTTGAGTCAGATCTGATGGCCCTTAATGCCCGATGCGGTATGTATCAATTTAGTCTTCGTTTGTTTCGCGAAAGATAAATGACTCGAAAATTATTATTGTCTAAAACTGATTGTTCATATCGGTGAATAGATTTGAAGGGGAAAAAAATTATTTTTCATGAAAATAGCGAACAAATAATGAAATGTGCTGCCACAGATTGTGAGCCCTAATGGGGGGCGGGGCCCCCAAAAGAAATTCCAAACCCCAGGACGAGTTTTTTTTTTTTTTTTTGGGCCGGGGGGGGGGGGGGGGGGGGTTGTTCGTGCGAAGAGGAAGGGGACGAAAGGCCAAGGTATACCTCCTTAGTCCGACCCGAATGTCACGGCACGTGGCCCTTCGGGTCTTCTGGCCGCCCCACCTTGCACGAGAAACCCACCGAAGCGGCGTCGCACGGGGAGCGGCGCCACCGTCCATTTATCCAAAACTTCCCTAGGGACAGACAATCACTTGAAATGGGTCTAGTCCCTAATGGTCGGTCGGGTCGTAATAACAAATTGCGCCCCTTTGCGGTGCTCCACTTGACCAACCACCCTTGGGGCCCACGCGCTTTGGAATCCGAATATCTTTTTTAATTTTCCTTTCCAGGTTTCGTGGTGCTTTTGCTTTAGGCCACGGAGCAAAAATCAATCTTCTCTCTCTCTTTCTTTAATTTTTTTTTTCCCTGTTGAAAGACCAATTTTAAAAGGAGTAGGTTAATTAACAAATTCCGAAATTAATTAAGCACCATTTCCACGGGATCCGCATTTCCCGGAATTGCTTAACGTGAAAATCAATTCTCACGATGATAAATATATCGTGATTCTATTCATACACGCGACAAAACTATTATTACCCACTTTTTCATTTTGAATGATTAAATCATGGCTGGCTGATGCCGAGTAGCACCATAGTTGCCAAATCTTGAGTCATGAGATTTGGCGGAGTGTCTGAATTAATTTTTTCGAGTCATGATTACACTCATAAGCTAATAAATAGACATTACGAGCTATGCGATCTTGAGATGTTTTGATTCAACCACATATTTGAAGAATTCTCTAATTTGGTAGATATTGCCCTTTTGTTATTTTTATTAATTACAGCATTACCTTCAAATTTATCGACAAATCATAGTTTGTAACGTGCAAAGTCTCGTCTTATATCATTTTGGTATATCGGAATACAACATACATTATAAAATATGAAAAAAAGAATCGCTCGTATTTTTTTGGAATTAATATTACGAAAAACTGTAAACTGGTATGATTGTGATAAATTTAATCCAAACTAATTTTCTGATAAAAAAAATTTCAAAGTGGTACACATATAACAAAATTTATTCTATCTAAATAATTTATTTACCACAAAAAAATCTCAAATTAATACACTTTTGATAATTTAACTTTTCATTAGTTTTTTAAAATGGGGCTAATACCAAAAAAATTCCAAACTTATAATCTTGTGACATACGAAGGGTAAAAGTTACTATATCACGTGTTATCAAACTTAGGGGTGATCGGTTCCCTGTTCGGTCCGATTCTCCTCAAAAATCGAGAACTGGATCACCGGTCCAGTTCGGTTCCTAGGCGGTTCTATTGGACCGGACACAGATGACATTTTGCTTCTGTCGTCGCATCTTTTTAATCTTGTGAAGATTGGTCAATGGTAAGAGCGCATGAACCTGACCATCTTGCTTCTACCATCGCTCTCGTTGACATTTAGCTTCGTCTGGGACTCTGTTCCTGATGATCTACCGTCTTCTCCTTTGTTCCTTTCGTTCAGATGGACTGCAAAGAAAATGGGTCGTTCAAGGAGATTGGAGATCAATTGCCCTTTTTGCTGCGTGATGATTGATGAACTCGTGATGAGTTTTCGAGCCTTTACGTGGTGTCCTGGTGGAGCAAGTCTGATTCTTGGATTGAAACAGGTGGTCTCCTGCTCCAATCCCCCAAGTTGGTCTATTCTCACATGCTCGCATGTACTGTAACAAATGAGACTCTCCATCCGACTTGCCAAATTAAGAATTCCCGGAATTCTCTCCAAATGGACAGAAGAGGCCTCGGCTTCTCCGCCTGCTATCACTGACATAGCTTCTCCGTTTCGACCACTAAACCCATTATATTTTGATCGAGTCTCTCGTTTTTGCATATAGAGGAGAAACAGATCACTGAACTTAAAATAAAATTAAAAAAAAAAAAGCAAAAAAAATTCCGTCGGTCCGGTCCGGGCAGTCCGATCCTAAAGGATCCTCGAATCGGGAATCGGATCGCTCCCTCTAGAACCGAGAACTAGACCACCAGTCCCGATCCGGATGTTTTGATTTGTTCACCCCTAATCAAACTAAGTAATTTGAAGGTAAAATTTGAAAGTAATGAAGGATAAATTAATCAAATATATATCAGTTTGAAGTTTTTTGTGATAAAACAAATGAACTTGGGTGTGCCAATTTGAAGTTTTTTGTGCCATTTTTTTTTCATACGTGACGGTAGAGTTAGTTACAAATGGATAGGAGTTGAATGAGAATCCATTGAGGAAATAATAGCTTTGCTTGTGGATTCATTTAATAGACGTGTAACTTCTGGATCCTAGGTCAAATTGAATCGCAAAGCGGCAAAAATTGAGAATCGATCCATCTTGATCACCATTACCTTACATCAAAGTTAGTGTTTTTCTTTTTGCCGTCTAACATCGGGTAAGTTAGAAACATTGGCATGACAAATATAATTTCGAACACAACTTATTCTCTATGAAAATGGCTCAATCGCTATTAGACTCGTCAATTGAGGGGCTTTTTTTTATCCAAATAAATATTTTTTTAAAAAAAATATTTACCAAATTAATATTAAAAAATATATATTTACCATATTAGGTGCCGCTCGGCAATTGGGCATACGAGCGACACCCAATTTGCGAGTTGGGCCCCACTCGACGGCCCAATTGCCGAGCGGGTGGCTCCCCTTCTCCCCAAACGGCAATTGGGTCGCCGATTGAAGCTCAAAATAAGGATTTAGGCCTCGCTCGTCAATTAGGCCGCCGAGCAGGGCCCAAATCCTTGTTTTGGGCTCCAACGGCAATTGGACCTCCAAGCGGAGTCCACCTCGGGAATTATGTGCCGCTCGACGGCTTAATTGCCGAGCGGCACCTAATTGGGTATATATATATATATTTTTAAATATTAATTTGATAAATATATTTTTTTTAAAATACTAATTTGAAAAATTACCCTCAATCGGGTTAGTCGAACAAAAAAAGTGAAATTCGAATTAATTCGTCTTGATATATTTTCATTCAATATAAATCTAGCGCATAAACACGCTTACTCATGATGATTTGGATTTTAATAGGTTGAATAAGTGCAGCGATGTAGGCATTGAGGCGAGATTGTCTTATCATTGACGTGTCGAATAAGGAGACCCACACGTGTCTCCCAAGTCGTCATTGGTGGCGATCCCCCATTGGAGCTCGCTGTAGTTTCCGACACTAACCCCCTGTTCGCTAGGGAGCCCCGGCAGTTTCTAGATCTCCCAGTCCCAGTACAATATTCGTTGCGCCAAACATTGAATCCTCGACGTCCACCTACGACACGTGGCGCGCTGGTGGGGAAGCCATGTTCCACGTGGAATCGCGCTGCAATATTTCCCTTTTACTCGGGAAAAAGAAAATTACGCCGCGGTAGGCACCGGGGCGGATTGGGTGGGGCCCGCTAGGGGCCTCACACGTGATTGTCGGCACGCCATCACCGACAATTCGGAAATTAACCTAAAAAAGAAACCATAAACTTGGTTAAATTTTTTTTATAAAAAATCCTTTAAAATTTTAAATAAAGAGTCTTGGCGTGGTGCTATAGGCTAACGGATTTAACCGAGGGCCCACATATTTTAGCTTTGACCCGCGATTGGGCCTACGGCCACGCGCTTTCAACTCGAATATCTTTTTTTTTTTTTTACCTTCCCTTTTTCCAGGATTCGTGGTGCTTTGCAAATAGGCGACATTCGACAAAGCATGTATTCCGACCAAAAAAGGGGAAAAAAAAAGCTTAATTTGTAAATTTTGATTTTAATTAAGGTACCATTGCTGTAGGATTTGCCCAGCGTGCCTTAAAACGGTGGGAATTCTCTTTTCTTTTACTAAAACACGAAAGTAGAAGTCCATAAAATAGAGTAATGATTCTTCTTTTTTTGTTCTTTCAATGGTTTCAATTTAAAAAGGTTGCGTTTTTCTTTGTGAATTCAGTTTTTGGTATTCGAATTCGAAGTAAATTCTTTCAAAAAACGCAAACCATGATTATCTATTTTTGCGTGGCATTGCTTAACTCATTTTTAGGAAAATTTACCAAAAAAAGTCACAAGCTTATTACAATCATGCAAATTCAGTCTTAAATCATTTTTTTTTACCAATTAGGTCATAAACCTTTTGTACTTGTGTGAATTGAGTCTATATGGCTAACTTTGGATAGGTGACGCTGACGTGGATAATTTTTAATAACATTTTAATATTCTTCAATTTTTTTTTCCTTCTCTTCTTTCTTATTCCTTCGGCCAGGCATCAAACCTTGTCGTCACTCGGCGAGATCATGCCTCGCCCAACCATTGTGAGACCTGACCTTACTAGGCCAACCTTGCTTACTCTCGCCTCTAGCAATTGCTGATCCAGCGATCGACTGTAGGAAGACGGAGAAGGAAAAAAATAATTTTTTAATAATAATATCAGCATATTATTAAAATCGCCACGTCAATGTCGGCCGGTGCCCACATCGACACTAGCTAGTCGAAATTAGCCAGATAGATCGAGTTGACACAAATGCCATAGGTTTAAAACTCAGTTGACCCAGAAAAAAAAATTCATAACCAAATTGATGCAACTACAATTGATTTATAACTTTCTTGATGATTCTCCCCCCTTGTTCTTCTATAGAATACAAAAGATTTTCAAGTGTCATTCTCAAGATCCGTGAAGAAGTGATGGAGCCATTTGAGAAAAAAGATTCTGAAAAAAAAAAGGCTGCTTTTATTTCCAAATTATCTAAAAGAATAAAGAATACATAGCATCTTTTTTCCCTTTTTTTTTTTTTGGCTCTTTTGTCGGCGAATGTTGCAGAAGGGCAAGCCATATGACCGCCCAAAGAAGAAGCTCCAAAATATTCCCGAGTGCACTATAGCGGCCGCTCGATGCCCCGTCGCGGTCAATTGCAACTCCATGTGATTCTATGCAAATAACCTCGATCTCACTAATTTAAAAAAATAAATTGTAAAAGAAACTTGAGCAAACTCGAAAAAGAGAAAAAAAAAAACTTCACGGCGAAGCAAAATGAGCAGTCAGGTCAATTTGTTTTTATGCTCTTGGCATTCTAGATTCGATTCCTAGCAATCAGATACCGCATCGGCGAATCAAACAACACATGATCGATCAAATGGAACATGGACCTCGGACCTTTGTTTGATATCTCCCCGCTGACTTTATCTTTAATACTTAGTAGATTATGAAAAGGGAAATTCAGGAAAAAATTGTATAGAGAGTCCTAGATTTATGACTTTTTGAAAAATTTCTCCGGAAAATTCACGATTTAATAGTGACATAGATATAAAGAAAAGAAAAGTATCGGGGTACACGACAACCATTCTACTTATTTGTTTCTGTTCTAAACCTATTTCCAGAATAGATTTGGAATAGAAACCCATTTGGTAATGTAATTTTATTTTTCTATTTTTTGATAAAAAAAATTTCAGAAATAGATTTGGAAGGAAAATTAGAAACGAAAAATTTTAGCTTCTCATAGGAATAAAAATTAGAAATAATAACCCCTTACTTTTTTTCAATTATCTGATGTCGCCAATCACCACTCGCCGCTGCTTGCCATCGTCTCCCCTTCTTAGAGCTGGCAATGGCTGACCTTCGCCGCTGCCAACCACTGCCCTCGATTGCCCACCGCCGATCGCTGCCAACCCTGTCGATTGCCCCCTACCTCACCGCTAGCCGCCACCACCTATTGTTCGTCGTTGCCAACCTCCGCCGTCCACCGCCACTCACCACCATGACCATCGCCGGCCGCCGATGCCCACCGCCAACCCTAGCCACCATCGATCGCGGGCCGTCGCCACTGGCCGCCATCGCCACCCACCACCCAGCGCCCACTGCCCACCACCACCCTCCGTTGGTCGTCACAACCTTCGTCAAACACCATCGCCGCCGTCGCTGGTGTAAAAAATAAATAATAATTTCTAGAAATAGAAATTTTTGGCAGTTGTCAAATAAACTTTTGTTTCAGGATCAAAAATTTTAAGTTGTTATCAAACACATTTATTTTTCTCAAAAATTCATCAAGAAATAGAAATAAAAAAAAATATTTTTAGCTAGAAATATATTTCTGAAATAGAATGATTGTCGTTCACCTCAACAGTAACCCCCGAATAGTACAAAAAAAAAGGCGCAAAAGATTGGAAAAAGGGCACACAAAAAAAGTCCCGAAATGGTTTCAAATTCCATGTAATTTTATAGGAAGTTATCCGTTCAGACTGCTTTTACCTACAGGTCTCATATAAATAAAGGTCAATGCCACGTGGAAGTGGAAGGGGCTTCGAGATCTACATTTGTCCGAAAACCCCCGAAGCGTCCGAGGTCTCTGTTTGCGCGGGCTATGAAAGTGAAATGAAATCCCAGCTTTATTAATGATAATTGACCAAGCCAAGCCCTCTTCACTGGATAATCTTAGCGGAGAGATGGTGCTCCCTTCAGATCTCACTATAATGACCCACCAAATTAAATAAATAAATAATGATAATGGAAAAGAAATAATTTTTTTATTGTTTTTTTTTTGGTATTATCTAAGTGCGAAAAGGAAGAAAATTCAAATCAACTTCCACAAACTGTGGTGACTCACTGTGCCGTCACCAACCAACTACCTCACCTTCCGAGATCCCCCTCCATCATGGCTTCCCTATAAATACGGGCGGCTCCTCCTGCTTCTCGGCATCGCAGAACATCAAACTCAAATCCAGTTCCCCCCATCCAAAAACGTATTCGTTTTTGTACTTCCGACGTTCCGTTTTCTGTGTAAGACGAGCTCGTTGTTGCTCTAGATTCTTTGGCTGCTGCCCCGAAAAATTCTCCCACTTCTATTCTGTCCTCTTCTTTCGTTTTTCGTTCGTTTCGAGGATCAAATGGCTCCTAGTTTGAGCAAAGCCGGCTCCGATGTGACCGCCCTTGTCAACGGTTGGGCTGACTCCGTGATCACTCTGGAGGACTCCAACTTCTTGGCGAATGGCCACGCCATTCTCTCCGAGGTCCCCCCGGACGTCACGGCCAGCCCCTCGGCTTACCATGCCTCGGGGGAGAAGGCGGTGGCCGCTGCTGCCTCGGGCTGCTTCGTCGGGTTCGACGCCCCCGAGCCCCGGAGCCGGCATGTCGCCTCCATTGGGAAGCTCCGGGGCATCCGGTTCATGAGCATATTCCGGTTCAAGGTGTGGTGGACCACCCACTGGGTCGGCACCAACGGCCGCGACCTGGAGCACGAGACCCAGATGGTTATCCTTGACAGGTCCGACGTGGGGTCCGAGCCCGGACAGTCTCGCCCGTACGTCCTCCTGCTGCCCCTCCTGGAGGGGCCCTTCCGGGCCTCCATCCAGCCAGGCCCGGACGACTTCGTGGACCTATGCATGGAGAGCGGGTCCACGAAGGTCACGGAAGCCGGTTTCCGGGCCGCGCTCTACATGCATGCGGGGGATGACCCTTTTGCCCTCGTCAAGGACGCAATCAAGGTGGCGAGGGACCACCTGGGGACGTTCAAGCTCCTCGAAGAGAAGACGCCGCCCGGGATAGTGGACAAGTTCGGGTGGTGCACGTGGGATGCGTTTTACCTCACGGTGCACCCGGAGGGGATATGGGACGGGGTCAAGGGCCTGGTGGAGGGTGGGTGCCCGCCCGGGCTCGTCCTGATCGACGACGGGTGGCAGTCCATCAGCCACGACGAGGACCCAGCCACCAAGGAGGGCATGAACCATGCGGTGGCGGGGGAGCAAATGCCGTGCCGGCTCCTGAAGTTCCAGGAGAATCACAAGTTCAGGGACTACGTGAGCCCTAATGGCAAGGCGGGCGGGGCCGGGGGTAATGGCATGGGGGCCTTCGTCAGGGACCTGAAGGAGGAGTTCGGGAGCGTGGACTACGTGTACGTGTGGCACGCGCTGTGCGGGTACTGGGGCGGGCTCAGGCCCGGGGCGCCGGGCCTGCCCGAGTCGAGCGTGGTGAAGCCCAAACTCTCACCGGGACTCGAGACGACGATGGAAGATCTGGCCGTGGATAAGATCGTGAACAACGGGGTGGGGTTGGTCCCGCCGGAGTTGGTCGAGCAGATGTACGAGGGCCTTCACTCGCACCTGGAGTCCATTGGGATTGACGGCGTGAAGGTGGACGTTATTCACGTAAGTGGGCCCTTCCCCTTTTTCTTCTTTAACTATCATTAATTAGATAACGTGTGAATGCTAAATTGCTAATACATACCCCAAGGGAAGAACGTAGAAACAAATCGGAGATGGTGGGTCATTTTCACGTCTAGGCATTTATCTGTGAACTAGGACAAGCTCCACCGTTTAGGTGGTTGTTTCGGTTACTTTGACCGTTGGCTCTCAACTAATTTTAATTTGGTCGGCACGTTATCTCCTCCTCATCCTTTGAAACTTTCCAGGATGTTTCTCGCACACGCAGAATTCTTCAAACACAATCAGGGGTCACCTTCATCCCGCTCTTATCTGATATTTACTCCGATCTACGATGTTTGAAAAAAATAAAAGAAGAACTTTCGCGGATGACACGTGTCCCTCTTTTCTTTTCTTTTCTTTTTTTCCGTTTTTTTTGGGTTGGGTCTGATCATTCGTGTTTGAACAGTTGTTGGAGATGCTGTGCGAGAACTACGGTGGAAGAGTGGAACTTGCCAAGGCGTACTACAAGGCCTTGACGGCTTCGGTGAGGAAGCATTTCAAAGGCAACGGCGTGATCGCCAGCATGGAGCACTGCAACGACTTCATGTTCCTCGGGACGGAGGCTATTTCGCTCGGCCGCGTCGGGGACGATTTCTGGTGCACCGACCCGTCTGGCGACCCGAACGGCACGTTCTGGCTCCAAGGGTGCCACATGGTGCACTGCGCCTACAACAGCCTGTGGATGGGCAACTTCATCCACCCGGACTGGGACATGTTCCAGTCCACGCACCCGTGCGCTCTGTTCCACGCCGCTTCCCGCGCCATCTCGGGCGGCCCGATCTACATAAGCGACAAGGTCGGGCAGCACGACTTCGAGCTGCTCAGGCGGCTGGTGTTGCCGGACGGCTCGATCCTGCGGTGCGAGCATTACGCCCTCCCGACCCGAGACTGCCTCTTCGTAGACCCTCTCCACGATGGCAAGACCATGCTCAAGATTTGGAACTTGAACAAAGTGAGTATAAATTGGCTCTGCGCCATGAATTTTGTCGAGCATGTACAGTGCATTTCGTGTTTATTTACTTTTGCTCAAAAAATTGAACCTTTTGCGACAGTTCACGGGAGTGATCGGAGCCTTCAACTGCCAAGGCGGCGGCTGGTGCCGCGAGTCCCGCCGCAACAAGTGCGCCTCCCAATTCTCCCACGCCGTCGCCTGCACCACAAAACCGACCGACATCGAGTGGGGCGCCGGCGCGTCCCCGATCTCGGTCGACGGCGTCCGCGTCTTCGCCCTCTACCTGTCCCAGTCCAAGAGGCTCGTCCTCTCGAAGCCCTCCGAGAGCCTCGAGATATCGCTGGAGCCGTTCCAGTTCGAGCTCGTCACCGTCTCTCCGGTCAGGGAGCTCAGGTCGGCGGCGGGCGCGAGGCACGTGCAGTTCGCGCCGGTCGGGCTGGTGAACATGCTGAACGCCGGCGGCGCGATCCACGGCGTGGAGCACGGTGAGGGATGGGCAGAGGTCGCGGTGAGAGGGGGCGGGGAGCTCAGGGCGTTCGCGTCGGAGAGGCCGAGGGAGTGCAGGGTGGACGGGAGGCGCGTGGGGTTCGAGTACGAAGGACAGATGGTGGTGATCCAAGTGGCGCGGCCGGGTTCTTCTTCGGGCTTTTCTAGTGTGGTGGAGTACATGTTTTAGAGAAAATCGACCACATCAGATTTCTTTTTTTTTAACCTTAATTTTTCGCGGGATCTGTCTCTTGTAATTTTTTTTTAACAGTTAAAGGGGCATTTTATTGCAAGGACCATGTACATTAGGAAGAAGTAAAGTAAGTTTAAATTGAGTAATGAAGTATTTCAAGTTACTAATACAATATCTCTCTGAAGTGCAATCTTCGGTTCCATTTTCTTTCTTTGTGAGCTTGATTTCGACATTCATAAAAGAAAGAAAAGAGAAGAACGGTCCCTGCAGAGTTCATACACAAACTGCTAAAACTTTTCGCTACCATCTTCAATTTACTTTCGATTAGCAAGACGTGTGTTTTAATAAGACGATACAACACAAATTAAAAGATGACATTTTTAACTGTTAATTTTTCTTAAGGTTGACCAAAGCGAGACTAGTATAATAGGAAGAATTACAATTTGCCCTCAAGCTTTTGGGATTGTGGCAATTGAAGAATCTAATATTCGTTGATAGTGCGAGGAGGAATTTGAGGAATTACACCCCCGCAGAATGCTACTTGGCTTCGCTATGTACAGTGGGGTACGTCTTAGAAGTTCCTTGGAGCGCCGGCGGGTGAAGTCTTTCCCCAATATATTATCGGACTCTCTCTTTCCGTCGGCGTCTACTGATGAATCGAACTCTCCGATCAGCAAAGTTCTCAGAGCCTCAACCCACTTCACATCTCACAGCCATCTCAGAACGCCCCTTTTGACGCCATCGTTTTGCACGTCCTTTTCCGCGTCGTCGTCGTCGTCGTCGTCGTCTTCTTCTTCTTCCCTACAAGCTCTGCAGAGTTCTCCCAGGAAACCAGTCTTGAGTCCGCTCCATAACTTGCTTTCCGAGACCCAAAACCCCAGCAAACTGGTCGACCTCATCTGCTCGTCTCTCAAGAACCCAAATCCCCATCTTGCGCTCCTACGTAACGACCTGAAGTCGCTCCTTTCTCATCTGGGTGATGACGAAATCTCGCGGGTTTTGTTGAGATGCCAATCTGATCACGCCTCGGCTCTCACTTTTTTCCATTGGGTCAAGGATGATTTGGGTCTCAGACTCAGCGCTCGCAACTATTGCCTCGCAATTCACGTTGTGGCTTGGTCCAGACAATTTCCTCAAGCAATGAGGTTGTTGACCGAGTTAGTTGAGTTGGCTGAGGATGTTTTGGCTCCCAACGGAGATGTTTTCGGGGCTTTGCTCTTGTCTAGCGAGTGCTGTAATTGGGACCCAGTTGTTTTCGACATGCTCATCAAGGCTTACTTGAAAATGGGAATGGTCAAGGGAGGTCTCAGGGCATTTAGGAAGGCGATTAAGGTAGGTTTTGTCCCTAGTGTGATTTCTTGCAATTTCCTTCTGCATAAATTGTTGAGGTTGAATTGCTTTAAGGAGTGTTGGCAAGTTTATGGAGTAATGGGGAGAGTCGGGATACACCCAAATTTGCATACCTTCAATATTTTGACCAATGTCTTGTGCGAGGAAGGAGATATCACTATGGTGTATGAGTTCTTAGAGAAGATGGAAGAAGAAGGATTCGAGCCCGATATTGTGACCTATAATACCTTGATCTATAGTTATTGCAAACAAGAGAGGTTAGAGGACGCATTTTACTTATATAGGATTATGTTCCGAAGAGGGTTTGAGCCAGATTTGATCACTCACACAGCCCTAATCAATGGGCTTTGTAGGATAGGGAAGGTCAGGGAGGCTCATAAGCTCTTTCATCAGATGGTGAATAGGGGGCTGACTCCGGATATTAAAACATACAACACTCTCATACTTGGTTACTGCAAGGAATCGAAGATGCAGGAATCGAGGTTGTTGTTGCATGAAATGATTGGAAGAGGGATTCGCCCTGACGATTTTACTTGCCGCGTTCTTGTTGAAGGATATGGGAGCAAGGGAAGCTTGGTTTCTGCTCTGAATTTGGTCGTGGAGCTTTGGAGATTTGAGTGTTCCGTTTCCCATGAAATCTACAATTGTCTAATAGATTCCCTTTGCCGAGAGAATCGACCCTTTGCAGCTAAGAATTTTCTTGATGGTATATTGAAGTATGGTTATATCCCTACTTTGCATACGTATAAAAAGCTTATAGAGTCTTTCTGCGTGTGTGATGGTGCCGATGAGGCACTACTTCTGAAAGGTGAAATGGTATGCAAGAACATGAAACCTGATCTTGAAGTATACAGAACTCTTATCTGTTGCTTATGCAGAACAGGAAGAAGCGAGGAGACTGAAGCACTGATGGAAGAAATGGATAAAGACGGAGTTCCACCTGATCTAGATATATGCAGGGCATTAATCTGTGGGTATTGTAAGGAAAAAAATGTCGATAGAGCTGAATATTTGTTAGGTCTCTTTGCTGCGAAATTTCATATTCAAGACTCTGAGAGTTACAATGCCCTAATCAGTACTGTTGGTGAGGAAGGGGATGCGGCTAAGCTGATGGCTCTACAGGACAGAATTCTGAAGATGGGCTTTGTGCCAAACAGCCAATCATGCAAGCATATAATTGATGGAATAAGAAATGCTGCAGTGGCTTATAAGCAACCTTCCTGAGAATTGTGCGAGGAGTTGGTGTGGATGAAGCAGCCAAACAGCCTTCTAGTCTCTTGAAATTTCAGATTCAAGACTCTGACTTACAATGCTCTAACCGGTACTGTTGGTGATGAAAGGGATGCGGCTAAGCTGATGGCTCTACAGGACAGAATTCTAAAGTGGGGCTTTGTGCCGAATTGCCAATCATGCAAGCATATGATCATGCTATGCACAAGGCTGCTGTGGCTCATTAAGCAGCCTTCCTGGGGACCCGACTTTGTGAGATGGTGGTGTGGGTGAACCATTTAAACAGGTGGATCACTGCTTAGTGGGATCACATTGGTGATTAGTGAAGCTGCAAATTTCTCGATTGCAGTTAATAGCCCTGAGAGTTTTCGTGATAACTGAATGAAGCAGAACGTCCTCTGGAGAAATGACAGTTTGTTCCTGAGGTGATGCATGAGGCAGTACTTCAAAGTTGCCAAAATGGGTACTTTTTCTTCCAGTTTCGGTCTTTGGCTGCATATCTGGGAACTGTAGCACATGAATTGCCTTTTGAAGATATTCAAATAGGCAGTACATTGGTGACAGCAATGCATTAACTAAACTGATGCCTCGAATAGACTTCTTAAGGAAATAGAACATCAGTGGTCAAGATAAATTACATGTTACCCATTAAGCCTGCCGGGGGCTGCATGTGGAATTTGGGCTCATACAAATCAGTGTTCTTTCTACAATTTCCCTTCCTCCTGTTTGCAGAGAATGGTTCTTTATGATCAAAAGGCTCTGGCAGTAGTTTGGAGAGTTGGTAATTTGGCATGAGTATTTAGCTGAGGATTTCGGTGCTTGTTATGTCAGGGTGGTGGTGACATATCCGGTTTCATTTGTGTCAACCTGAAGATGGGTTCGATTTGTATAGGGTGGATTAAGGGCGTGTCTCGTTTAGATCACCTGATCATACATGGCGTGTTTGGTTTGATGCTTTTTGGTCCTCGTATTATGGCCATTGATTCTATTCTCTCTCCCTGCAAATGATGTTTCCTACGAGGTTCGAACACAGCAACATCATATGAAAGAAAAATTCTAGTCCTACACACACAAGACTTTTTACTGTTCACTTTCGATATTGTGAGCTATGTGGCATCAAGAGTCGGTCAACACGCAAATCGTAAAAATACAATCTGGAAGCGGATTGCTCAAGCTGGTTTCTCCAGCTTCTGGCTTGCGATGTTAATTTGCTTTCCAAGATGGAGAGAAAATGATGTAGCACTCGAGTATATTGGTACTGTCCGTCAGGAAATTGAGGGTGATGTAAAAACGTCAGTGCGCACGGCTATATGGATTGGTTCGAACTCAGTGAGGGATGAAGGGAAAGGAAATAATCGAATTTCATGACAAACCGAAGCGAGCGCCTTTCATGACAACCAAAACCACCCGTGCCATCAATACTAAAGCGACTATCGATCATTAAGCTTCACCGCACCGATATTTAATTTTGCGTGTTTCAATGACATATCGGAATGAGACTTGGCGCAAAACGGAGTCGGGTGGGTCGTCCACAATTTTTCCTGCAGAGGTTTTGGATCTTCTAAGCTGTAGCTTTACGGTGAAAGGATGAAGTACTAATATATACTCAGGGAAAAGAAGAAACACCCTCCCAGAAGAGCCACTTCAGTTCTGACATTAGATCTTAACTTTAGCCCAAACAATCTAAATCTTAACGACAAACGGTTTTCTTAGGCAAAGATAAACAGAAATGCCTGCGGGCATGTATAGATGGTTGTTGAAAAGAATGGTAGATCATCATTGTCTGGAGTTCCTGAGAAGATAAAAAATTCCTGAGCCTTTTTCGACGGAATTTACCGTCGCTCCTATAGACCTAGAGTTTATCCATGAAAACAAGAAAGAGCTTTTACTTGCGGTAACCCAAAAAGAATTTCTTGGCAAGCTGAAAATGGAACGAAACACGTCATTCGAAGATCACAGGCATCGAGGGCATCTCGAAAGAGCTATCAACTTTTGACCAAAAAAAACAACAGAGAGCTATCAACTTCGCCACCTTCAGTGATCAGGGCAATCATACGACGATCTTTCAGCCGAGCAATTGCAGTTTAACACTAACAAGTGCAGCATGACAGAGAACCCAAATATGAAGCGAGGACATGATAATTGAACAGATTCCAAAACTAATTTTTTTTCCCCACTTTGTATTGCTAATTTCAAAAGAGATTTCTCTCTCCGTTCCTTGATTTTTTAAGTCCAAAGATAGAACAACATTTGTTAAACAACTAAGGAGGCATCCAAAATTTCCTTGTTACAATCCAATGGATGAAATGAGAAACTACTGGAAAATCCCATTTTAGCCATTCGCCTAAGCAGCATGTCCAATATTTCGCTCAATATCTTAAAATTTTAGTTTACTGTACATGGAAACAAGAGAACCCAACTCACTTTTAATCATCTCTCAGGTGATTCTTGTGACCCTTCTTTGACAGATCCCAATAGTGGATTAGGCCGAGAAACTTCGGCTGCTTCGATATTGTCCTCATCTCTCCGTCTCTCTGAATATTCAGCATCCCCATTTCCGGGTTCCTGCAATGAAATGCGCAACTCTTTACCTGCAGAATGAATAGTTGATGGCTCAGCACGAACAGATGATTTTTGATCATGCGTATCATTGCTGGACACGGTTGACAACCACTCGAACTGCAAATTTTGGCCTTGCCAGCACTTTCCATTTGCAAATGCCTTCTCTGCTGAATGGCGAGTTACAAAACCAATATGAGCAGTGACAGTTTTTAATGTCTCTGATCCATTAATATCACCGTGCCCTTCCACATCTTCTAGCTCCAAAATAGCAAGATCACCAAAAGATGAAAAGTGTTCCTTCAACGCAGAGACCTGATGTTTGTAGAACCAAATATAGGTCACTTAGAAATAACTCTCGCACACGAAATTACCTAATTAAAAGCAAACAGAACAAACAGAATATCCCAAAGGACTGTCCTGGAACTCCCAACTTAAACAAAGCACTACCTGTGCTACCATCCCATTATTTTCTCCCCCGAAAGAATAAAAGGGAATTTTTTTTTAATGGAGTGGGAAATAAATTGGCGTACGGTTTGTCTTAGGACGGAGTGGAGGAAGGCTATTAGTGTTGTGGAGGGGTAGTGTATAGATAGATATATATATATATATATATATATATATATATATATATATATATACACTTATTTATTTTTACACATTTATCTCTTTTCCCTCCCCTGATTATGCTTTTATTTTTATGATTCTTTGAGGTTCATCGACCACCGATCCTAACTAATTTGGGATAAATGTGTTGTTGATGTTGATGTTGAAATAAAAAGTGAAATTGTTAAGGAAGCAGACAAATTTCCTCCTCTTTACAAGACCCTCTGCAAGTAAAATCATGGCCACAATTCTACCATTGTATGCCGCTTAATTATTTAAAGGACGCTTACTCAAGTCAGACTAATAATTAATAACTCTCTATTGCTAACTGATCAACGTGAACTTGCCCGACTGCGGGGGAGCCCGGGGGGGGGGGGGATTGTTGTTTTGTTGTGCGTGTGCGTGAGAGTGAGAGAGAGAGAGAGAGAGAGACTCACACTTGCAAAATCAGTCGGTAGTGGTGGTAGTATTTTAAATGTTGTCGGACGGTTGTCGAGTTTGTATCTATGAATATAAGGAAAGCCAGCAGGGGTCAAGGACGGATTCTGCTGTTTCATGCCACTAGAACCTTCTGTTGATGTTAACGAGGTTGTATCACGACTACCCTGTGTAGCACCCTCCATTAACTTGTCCTCATCGTCCATGACTTCATCCTTTGTTGATGCCATTGCATCAGCCGTTGCAGAGGACTCCTCAGTCATAGCAGCAACATCAGAAGATCTGGGGGTCACAGCTTTTGCAGCATCAGCCCCTAATCCCAACTTCGGTCGCTTAGCAGCTTGCTCAATAATTACCTCACCCTTGACTCCGGAAGCCTGCAAAGCATACACAAGAGAGGATGAAGGAACCAATGTACTTCAGAATCCCAGGTTTCCGAATCTGACTGACAAGTGACATGCACTCAACAGAGGAATAAGCCAACACGAGTTATCTAGTAAGTTCAACTGAGACTATTCAATTTCTTAAGAGCAATGAAATTTCGCGTAAGATAATCCGCATATCTTCAACACAAAAGCAGTTTCGTCTATTTCTTTAAACACAGTCAGTGTGAGCAAAGACCGCAAGAGCATTCGGTTTACTGAAGTTAGCAGAAGATTGCACATGCACCTTACTCATCGTGCTTCGTATGTGTAGAAATGTACATTATGAATGCCAAACACACTTTGGTATAATTACTCACAACCTTGTAAAAGAATTCTGGGAAAAAATAAAACAGCAGAAAAGAAACTTGTTAGGTAAACAGGTTTTATTACAAAGTTTGAACCTGTCTACCGAGTTTTCAGTGACATGGCAGGCTCATTTACTCTACCATTGCTCCTTTTAGCTCTCAACTGCTTCAGGCTCACACAAGCTGCTCTATTCTAACTGAAAAAATGTTGCCTTAGCTGTTATCTTTTGGGTGCCTTTTTCATGTCATAGTTTCATGAATTCCACAACTGCTCAAGGAAGTCATACTCCTATTCTCGATTTGCCATCTCGGTAAGCCACTTCCTAGAAACCCCAATGGTGGACAAGAGCTGAAGGTGGCCCTCATCGTAGAAGGTCTTAACCTGTGCTATTTCTACTTTTATTTCCATTATAAGGAGGCCGTGAGGTCTACATAGCAGGAGATATCAATGAAATGTAAATCATTGGATACAAACAAAGAATACAGAAAGTCTGTTCAATACAACCTCTTGGCTGATACAACCGCACCCCTTACTCTTATATAAGCTAATCCACATATGATTAAACTAGGCATGCAGTTAGCGACTAGGATCCAGAAACCAAATTCAGAATCACCAAACAGAAAACAAATTACCCACAAAAAGGCAATACCTAAAAGTAAATATTAGACACAAAAGCATAAAAAATTATGTCATCTTGACTGCAGGATGAAAGACAATATAAAGTCAAGCAGAAAGTAGCGCACTTGTTTCTCAAGTTTGTCCAGCTGACGTTTGAAGTCGTTGCGTTTCCGGTCCAGCATTTCTTGCTTCTTGCGAAGTTCTTCCTTCAACTGTTCTAAACTCTCCAATTTCTTTTGCGAAGGAGGTGTAACCTTGGAGCCATTTGGGGTAAGAGGCTTATATTGATCAGAGGATGGAAGGGCGGATTCTGCTACAGGAATATCAATAGCTTTTGGAGGAGTTGATTGTATGTTATCTTTTGTTCTACTGGCAATGGACAGACCGGTGGGAACTGAACCGGCTGTCCCACCATGGGAAGTCAAAGATGCACTACTTACACTACTTATGCTATCATCAGGAATGCTATCGCGATTAGCCCACCACAGCTTAATGAAGCGATTGCCCATTACAGCATCAGGCGCCCTTAGAGCAGCCTCTGCCTCTTCCCTTTTCGAAAATTGAACAAAAGCCCTCTCACTATTTATCGGTATGTAAATATCAATGATCTCCCCAAACTTTTGAAAATGAGAAACAAGAGCCTCCCTTTTGTTGCTTTTCTGAGGAATGCCATTAACAAATAGAGTACGTGTTGCCTTCTGAGTTGGTTTCCGCACAAAACGCAGTGGATCAAACTGGGTTTTTTGAGATGAATCTATAGCTTTAGAGCTCTTATCCTCACCAGCAATCTGCTTTCCACGATGGGAGCTAGCTAAAACACTGGCTGATGCCTCCTGCTTTTCCTTGATTTCATCTCCCACCAAATCAGAAGTACCAGATTTAGCATCAATTTCACCTTTCAAATTCATGTTAACCTTTGAGTTTCTAATTCTACCCCAAACAGACGAAGTTGGATTCTGTGAAGCAACAGAAAGCCCAGCTCCCCTATCCTGGGGGTCAATATCAGCAGCTTTCTTGACATGACGATCAGAGATATCATGATTAAAAGAGGATTCAGTTTCATCAGCCTGGGATGAATGTAGAGCTAAGAGTGAAGATCCTTCAGGACCATTATTACTCCAAAGTGGCTGATCAGGATCGTACAAATCGGCTCCGACAACGTTAGCAGCAGCAGAGTATGCAGAATTTAATACCAAACTATCATCAGACATTCCATGTTTGCCACTTTTGGCTTGTGGTCCTTTGCTATTCATCAACGAGCTTGAAGAAGCACTGCCAGAAGTTATGGGTCCAGGTAAAACAGGTGGTCCAAGCAAGTGTGCACTTGGAAGTGAAACAGGGAGGTTAAACTGGGACAGACTCTGAAAAATGGAAAGAAAATACTTCAGCAACTTCCATATAAGATGAAAATGATACCTGCGAAACATCAAACCTAACTCTAGCACCTTCGAGAATTAGTAAAAGCATCTAACGACAATCCATTGTAGTGTGTGCAACATAGACAACTAGTAACCCAGCCTTAAACTAACAGCATGATTAGAAAGAGAAACATCTACATGCAAAAAGTCCTTTTCAGTTGGCCTCCGGGCAGACCTCAAGTACCATCATCAGTTGTTAACTGACTTATTGAAATCAGAAAGCAGCTTAATCATCACGAATGCCCCTTGAAATCAGATTCAAGAGTCGATGCACAAACTGGAAAAGGTCGATAGAATATAAACTGAATATGCCAGTCACCTTTCCTTTTTTCTTAATTCTTTTGTGAACCTATGAGAATAAATCTTGTTTGAGCACCTCTTCGATTCTGTTCTTTTTTCTTTGGCAGTGGCATGTTACATATTTACATAGCTTGAGGCATAAACACAACAAAGGCATGCACATTATTTAGGCCAAAAAAAGAATGATTAACTAGCATGTATGGATGACCCATGACGTTGATATGATGCCCATCTAGCATAGAGGCACAAGCCACAATATTGAAAATAAAATTATCCATCATAGCAGACAAAGATGGACCAGATTTCAGATTTAGTCCATAAGTTTTCAGATTTTAGCCTTGTCCATGGTGCAATTATATTGAAATGCTTTACCAGACCGCTATGCAGGTCTTGATAAGAGGAGATACCTGTACATCTTCCACAACAATACGGTTGACACCATGCTCCATAGGGCACATGTCTCCTCTCAGACAAAATCCACGTTCCTCAAAGTCTCTACATCTCTGCCGAGGAATACCCATACCCAATGAAGCACTTATAGGAGGCCTAAACGCACCCTGCAGGCCAACAGAACTGAGTGCATCTAGACCACCACTTGGTACACCAGGGATCAATCCGTACGCACCCCAGGATGCACTTTGCGCATTTGAAGCACCTGGCAAACCCCTTCCAGGAAATAGGCTCGGTCGAATAGAGCCCCTCTGCATCACCTGACTAGCAATATCCATGGAGTTAAACCTAGCATCCCGATGGTTCCATACACCAGAGTCCCTTCCTCTTCCTCTACCAGGACCAGAAATAACAGAGAATGCTTGGTTTGCCCTAGCTCTCGGATTCAAATCCAAAGGACCTCGGGCTAGTGAAACAGAACCGGGGTGACGTTTTTCAAACTTAGTAGAAAAATCTCTCTCCGAAGAAACTGCATTATAGTTTTTCCAGGACTGACTATCTTGTGTCTCGTTTTCTCTAAACATATGTCCATTATTGAAAGGTTTGTTGTGCTTTCTGTACGACCTTGCTAGATTGTGCTCCAGAGCATCTTTGTCAGAAGACTGAGAACGTGTTTCCCGTCGTCGATGCTTATGGTTACGATCATCGTCATCATCATCACTAAATTCCTTGTCTTCAGGATCACTTGCATAATCAGAAGGTGAAAGATCCCCAGACATTTGAGAAGCAACTTTTAGCACCATTGGATTTCTAGCAATAGATGAAATAATAAACCTTTCGAATCTTTAGGCATCCAGCAATGTAGTGAAACCTAAAATCATGAACAGCACGTCAGAATGAGCAGTGTGCGCAGTTAGGAAGTAAAACTGTAAAACAATTAAGGGTCATACAACTGTCTATCTCTTGAAACAAGATTCCAACAAATTTTTAGACTATACTAAGTTGATGCAATTGCAAAACAAATCAACCTACTGGGTTGATGGAAAAATTTAAATATCGGCACAGCTCAATCAAACAAAAATTAACAAATGATAACAGAAATAAAATAATTATCAATAAATCTGACGGCACAGTTTATTGATTTATCTTCTTAAATATCCTGGAATCAGTGTAAAAGATGCTAAATTCTAGTAATTGAATCAACATCCTCCACGATTCTGCCTTCTTTCACTACCACTGAGAAAATTCTTTGGCAAATGCTACGATCACAAAGAGGAACCTAGACAAACTACTCAGTGAGTTCACGTTACTTACGAATACTCTAAACACTCCTAAGAAGAAATGGGAGTGCAGCAATTAAAAAAGCAATAATTGCTTCAACATAGAAGATCCCACAAGTGATTACATCATTCTGGTCAAGGTGAATTTCCACATATAGCAAGACGGCAGCACCTGCAATCGTATAGTGAGCTTCCCTATTCTTATTATTTGTGACACTGAACTGCTTCTACAACCTTTAAAGAATAACAGCTTTACCTAGCAAATTTGAGTTACACCCACTAAAGTGGTTTCAAGTTGCTTCTACGTATGGATGCATCTTTTTTTACTGAAAAATTCCTCATATAAATTCAAGCAGTAACTTCTCCATTTTGAAGATCTTTCTTATTTCCCACCAAAGAACTTGTATTTGTTTTCACATTTCCCCGGGGTTCTAAATGATCTCTGCTCCCTTCCCTTTCCATAAACTCATACTCTTCTCCACCTCATCAGTGTCGTTCTATTCTTTACCTTCACAATGGAATTTTGACATTGCCAGGCTAAGAAGTTCTCTCGAAGCAGATTGCACTTTGTTATTTGAGAAGTTTAAATTATCAATGGCTACTTAGGGATGACAAATTTAGTGCCATTGCCAAACCAAAAGTTCAATGCACAGTTACCTTGATCATCGTGGTCCAATACTTTCCAAAATTTGAAACTGGATTTTTTTATCAGTAAGGTCTGATCTGCGAAGAAGTTAATAGCTAAACATTGACCTCCAATTTTCTATTCTAGGATATTTCACTGGCTAATGCACTAAAGCATAAAACCCGTGAGTCCACCTCCGGAACCCTTTTGATTGGTGGCCTCCTCTAAGTGTTGGGGTCCATTTGTTTCTCTCTCCATTCTCATTCTCGCAAATGCTCTATAGGGGGGGATACTAGTTATAAGGAAAATGTTCTACTTATCACATGTGAGAGAGAAGAGAGAGATAAACATTACGAGAAAAGATAAAAACAAGGATATATATATATTTTATCGGACTGTTAATTTTTTTCCTTTGCAACAAATTCATTTCGTTTTCCTGTTCAAGCCTAACAGTTTTTAAAATATGGAAAAGCCAACAATAAAAGCTAATTCGCGTTCTAGTTATAAAATGGGTAAATAACCAAACGGCAGCTCTCAATATGACATGGACAATTTAGGCATGGATTTGTTAGCTTGCTTCACATTAATGCCTCTGGAAAACAGTTCTCTCACTTATGCCTCATAAAACAGATACGAGAAAGGGGGTTCTTTCCTTACTGTTACCACACAAACTGATGATAAGTAATTGCTTTACCCACATAACCAACGAAGTAAATGCATTAGCCTAAAGGGGCGATTCTCTATAATGTTTGCGATACTCTTTCAGTCCCTATTTGCAATGATATTTGTACTGGAAATTACATCTACTAAAAGTTGGATTGAAAATTGAATATTTTTATTAGGAATACCACTAATTGCTCATGTAGTATTAACATTCCAAAAGCTAGCATTTTAGAGTCGAATTCGCATAGTCGCAGAGACCAACCTATCCTAGATGCTGAACCTGGGATCGAGCCTCATTACAGCGTATCCACCTTACATAGAGTCGTAAGAAAGTCGACAACTTTAGGGACAAGCAAATAACCAGCGAGTTGGAGAATGCTCCAACCTAATCCACAATCTATGGTTAAAATATAATGGCATTAGCATCCAAGTAGCCTAGCAGATTTTAGAGAATTCTCCTGTTGAAAATTTTAGACTAGGTCCTTACCCAAAATTTTTTTCTAGAATAGGCGACACAATTTACGAGGACATTTAAGTAGCTGTGGCTATACGGTTCTAATCCGTAAGCATGTCTTGGCTCCTTCCACTATCATCCGTAATGGCAAAAGCTGCCAAGAGACACAAGCAACTAGTGAAATCTCAGTTCCCATAACCGTTTCTTTTTGGCGGATGCTTTCCAATCACATGCCTTGGCAAAGCTAATGAGAATGATAAGTTTTGGACTACAAGTCAATGCATGCCAGAACCCATAGGGACCTCGTATAGCTCACATATTAAATGCATATTCACCAGTTGTCACTCATGATGCCCTTGCAGCCCCAGTTTCAGGATTGAGGACGCTCCAAATAGCAAAATAGGGCAACCGTTACCGTATAGTATATATCAGTCATACTTCGAATGATTTCATTACTTTCCGCATTAAGTATGACTAACTTATTACCGCAGGACTGATACAATATTGTAAAATCTATCCCCACCGAACATGCCACACCAACAAGGAAATAACTTCCAAATGCGGATCAGACAGTGACAGTTAACAAGACACATCCAACAGCGAAAGCAGCATATCTTAGACAGGCATCAATACGAAAGACTAGTATCATGCATATGGGCAGGGCTCTTCCACAACATAAAGTAAGAAAACAGACACTGTCTAAAGCAAGATATGCACATAAATCACTTAACAGAGTGGATTAGACACGCACGCGTCCGTAAAATCTAATTGAGCCGCTAAAACCTACAACGAAACGAAAAGGAATGACCGAACTCCGTCTCTAACCAAAAACGGGTACAATGGCGAATAAGAATTGATAACCTAGGTTAAACAACGGCGAGAAAGCACGATACGAGAGCGACATACGCAAAGAAATCTCACAGAAACTTCTAGAAGAGAGGAACCAGCATCGCCGAACGGCGGCTCGCTTCAATCAAGCCCTCGATTCTCAATCGTCCGGCGATTCGCAATGGAGCAACGACGATAGACGGGGCGGGCATTACCGGCGGAGGAACCAAGCCCGGCCGGGTCGGGGCGTGGGGGCGGCAATCAACTGGAGGAATCAGAGCAAAGAACCGTTCGGCAAGTGTGCACGGAGGAGAGAAGGATCCTGCAGGCGCGGGAGAGAGAGAGAGAGAGAGAGAGGTTTTGCGGGCGAGTTGAGCACTCGTAGTTGGTGGGTTTGAAGCTGCGGAGAGGAAATCAGAATTTTAGAGAGAGAGAGAGAGAGATTATATACGAACCAAAAATAGAAGAGAATAAGGCTAGAGGATGGGGAGACGACGAAGGCTTTTATTACCTTGCGAGGAGCGAGCTCTCGCTACGCCCCCCACTCCCATTTTTCTGAATTCGGAATTTCACCGACCAATGGCAATCATGTCAATTGTCATTGGGCAAGCCCTTCAATTTTTTTTTTTTTTACCCTCGCTTTGTTATCTCTAATTTAATTTACGTGCTCGCGACCATTGGCAACCTTCCCACGCCCCCACCCCCCGATCGGAAGAGACGAGCGTCCGAGCGAAACGCGGTTAGAAGACGCAATTAGAAAAGTGCGATCGCCCTCTGTTCAATCTGAATCGTTTACATAGTATGTTCCAAGTTTGGATTATTCAAACGTGCCGTGACCGTTCGCCGTGACGTGCCTCATCTTCTTCCGCGCCGCATCAAGGAGAGACGCAAGCAAATGGTGGCTAAAAGAGGAAAGTGCGCGCAAGAAAAAGAGTGGAATGTCGACGATAAAAATAGAAGGAGGCTTCTCAGAAAGGGATGCCCGATCGAGACAATGAAGTAAATGTCTGCTCGAAAAACAGCACATTCATATCCCTTTCTAAGTTTCTGTAGTCTTCAAGCGGTGATGTCCGCGTGCGTAAGCAGTTCAATGCACACGGTCCTTCGAGCATTGACGTTGACATTGACATGAGTGAGCAGTTTAATGCACTCGATCCTTTTGAAGATTATTTTCGAGAATACAGATTCTAAGATTGCTTCCCCTTGCCTTTAAAATTGATGCTCCGATGGAAACGACGACGTGTTTACGTGGATGACAGGGTTTGATCTGCCTTGGCGTGAGGTTGATCGATCGAATTCTTTTGTAGACCGAATACATATCGAGGATTGAGCTCTTGGATGGGACTCTTTTTACTTAGGCTATTGACTACGGACATTCCGAAGAAAGCTCTTTGCGGTGAAATTCATTTTTCGCATTATGGGATTCCATATAATTACTTTGCCGTAATTATTTTTTTTTTACACCGGCTGCTGATTGAGCTCTATTTGTGATTTATAAAGAATATGCTTTTAAGGAGAACTTCAGAATATCTGTACATTTTCCAGGACTTCCCACAAGGAATTTGGCAAAAGACTAGGGCTCCCTCCATTTATGCTTCTCCAGACTTTACAGGAAAGCTGCTTTTTAAAAAAGGTAAAAAGGTGGGACGAGGGCACGAGCTCCTGCGCGGCAGCAGCTCAAGCACCACATTTGCCATATTGAACTCTTTTAAGTTTTGCTTTAGATTTAGATATGAATGCAGACTATTTTGCTGTTGGCAGCTTCAGATAAATTATGTTCTACCGGGAAGTTTACCCACCTCGTCTTATGATTCGACTCGGATTAACTCTTAGGCCACAATGAGATGGTCATGTAATATGTCGGGGACGGACACCAAAAAGAGAACGTAGAGACCCAAAATTTTGTAAATGTGAAAGCCAATTTATGAATGAAGATTCAGGAGAAACTTTGTCATGTGATATCCTGCAAATGAATTCACATCTCACCTGAAACCCTTGCGTTGACTTTTGAAACAACTCTATGTGTACATCAATATGATAAACAAACACTAATTTACACAAAATCTACGTACCAAGAGAATTCATAATGAAGTGACTTCGGAGCACACCACAGCTGATCTCAATGGATTGCCATGTTGGCAAGCGCGATCTGCTTCTCTAGAGGCAAATAGTTTCTCAATGATGTACACGCATCATGCATCACTTGTAGTAGGGAAGGAGCTAAGCTGTTCTCGCTTTTATCAATATTTTGCAAGGTAACCGTACCCTCACCACGCGATGGCTGTGTAATCCAATGGTAAATGCGTTCAGTTGATGCCAAAAGAGTCGCAGTGAAATGTTCCGCGATGACTGTCCAAGAGGGGTCGGTCAAAAGAGAAGATAGAGTAACTGGGAGATCACTCAAAACACTGAACCGATCCAGGATCAACAAAGGCATGTATTTGCAGCAACTGCCTGAGAGCAGGCCAATAAATTGCAATGGCTGCAAGAGATTACGAATGTTACATAGAAGCATGATGAACAAGAAAAAGTAATCTTACGGCAGCAACACACATAAACAGACGAGAGAACCCCATTTGCTCCATCTTCCCGCATTGGGCAGAAAGCCATGTTATCACAAGGCAATAGAGCCAGAGTAATAAAAGGGAAACTAAACATCTTATAATAGAGGGAAACCAGTCCTGTGAAGTGAAAAACGAAGAACTAGTGGTGTGTTAACTAAACACTTTAGCATCACCAATGAGCCTGATGCATTGCAACACCCCGATTACAGATGAGAATCTCTTTCAGTTCCCATTACTTGAGTGCCTTGAGTTGATAATTAGAATGGGATTAAGAGAGTTAAGGGGGAACAAGAGGGCAGGACCGAATTCTTTTGCTCATTGTTTCTAACTTGGAAGTAAACACATAAATACTTTTGAGATCATTTCTAATTCATCATTGTATATTGCAGTCAATATAACATGCTGGGCATTGATAAGCCTGACGTAAGAGAAATGAGTTCAAGCAAAGTGCGACAGGTACAACTTATGAACAAAAGCAATAGTTAATTCCCTATCTTCATTTAGTAATGCTTCAAAAAGCATGGGAATAGTTTTTTACCGTAGAGGGATAAGTAGAGACACAGCTAATCTCCACCGCATCAACAAGCCACTGTCTTTTAATGCTCCCTTCAGCATGTTGTAAAGTTGCTACAACTTGAACGAGCACATTCCATGTGTCTGCGCGTCAAATGATAAAAAAAAATCCATCAAAATAAAATAGTAACTTCTATTTTCTTGCAGTTTTAAAATTGATGGTTGACATTCAAAATGACTTCACCAACCATTTGAGTTGCAGTTAAATAGAAAGGCCTTCAGACTTCCCAGCTCAGCCAATGGGATGGAACTGCTCCTGACTAACCTCACTTTCACCTCAATTTCCTTTAGGATGTCAATGAACCGCCTATTTTCTTTATCCAAGTCCACCTGACAAAGAAATGGAGACACACAAAAGCTTAGAGATGTCAATACTGAACAAGAAAGAAACACGATATCAAGTTACATGCAAACTTCATTCCAAACCAGTGACCTTATCAGAAGGTCCGGACAAAAGGACGTATAGAAGATGCGTAATATGGGTATCCTAAAAAGTTCTCCAATTACCCGAAGGTTTTGAGCAGGAAAAGCAATATGGAAGCAAGAGGCAACTTCTGCAAGAGATACGGTTCTGGTAGTTTTTGCATCGGGCAGATGAATGAAAGTTGAGAAGAGTATTTTTTTTTTCCACAATTGTGCCTCGCTGGCACAGCAGGAGGATCCTAACAGCAGGAGGATCCTATCTGTAGGAAAGGGATACATGTAGCTTATTTAATCTGTGTTTTTACTACAAAACTCTTAAGAAGCCAAACAACGACAGCAAGCGAAAAGAGAAGCCCAAGGGTGGACATCTTCTACTGGAAATGCAGTCTAGTAGCCTGCTTTTACGACGGAAAACCTCCAAAGAGGGAAATGGCACTAATCCAGTGTGTTTGCAATGAGGATAGTCATTGTACAAAACCAAGATGTTAGCCAGAGGCAAACCATGAGCATGTTTAGGTAGTCAGGGATGATTGCATACTAAGGTGAACATGCCTAGACTATTATTCTCGTCTATTTCCTGCCAATACGGGGTCAAGGGAATACACGAGTTTGGATGGGTAAATTTACTACAGCAGTCTATCAAGATAGATTGTGTAGAGCCTTTCACTTATGACAGAGAATCTTTATACAGGGTACATATATCAGAAGGTATGGTATGGATCTTTACACTTCGATTCAGCTCTTTCTTCATATTCATAAATTCTTGCACGGACACATGGCGACCCTCTTGATAAGAACTGACCTAACAGATTGACTAAGAAAGTTCACTTACCTGTAGAAAATTCAAAAGCCAATCCCTTGGTGCCTTCTCAAAGCATCTAACTGCCTCGGACCATTCTTCAATGAAATTCATGTGCTCTGCCTCAGCGATCCTTGTAGGATGATATGAAGGCAACAAAGAGAAGAGCACCACCATGCACCTCTCGATTCCTAAAAGATACTCTTCAGAATCAAGTAAAGCTTCGTCTAAACACTGACGAAGGCCCTTCCAGCAAGAAATGCGTAACAAAATTTTCTGATCATGGTTGTAAACTTGGTTTGAGGTAAGCGAAATAAAGAAATCAGCTATGTCAGAGAGTAATTTCTCACGCCTGGATGAAGAGAAAACTTTTACAAGATCGGCCAGATGAAAGAGCAAGCAACACTGTAGATTTGATTCGAGTGTCTTGAACCTCGAGAGTTCGGAGAGCTCATCAAGAAATTCCAGCAGTTGATCAAAATGGGATGCGTGAGCTAACGAGAAGTTTAAGCATTCCAGCCTCAAAATTCCTTTCTGAGGAGCCAAATCAGATGGCAAGGCGTTGCCAGTTTCTACCTCGTATCTCATGGAGCGCCTAACAATTGCTTTCCAGTTGAAATTCGGCAATCTTGGAGCTCGTGAAAGGCACTTCAGCACAGTTCCAATTGTTCTCACGTCTGGTGTGTTCCCTGTCTGAAGTAAAGAAAGTGAAATACTAAAATTTGAGAACATATGGATCCATACAAAAGACACATAAATGACGAAACAATTCATCCCAAGTAATGAAATGAAGATTCAATTGGAAGAGAAATAAAGACCGGGTACTTAAAATGATCACCTCATGAAATTCTCATTAAATTTGACCTACCATGCAAAAGAAAATCCTGGAAACCCTGTAATCAAATGATAATCCTGGAAGCTCACAAACAAAGAACATGACCTACCATGCAAACGTGCCACAGCAAATCATCTACTCCAAAGAACAAGACAGAGAACACACAAACAGCCCGCGCATCAAGTGACATGCAGCCTCTTTCTTATCAGGTTATCTCTGGCCTTGCTCTTCAATGAATACCACAATGCAGGCAACTATAAATTTCACAGAATTGTGATAAGGAGCAAATTGATTATAATTACGGCTCCGTTTGTTTTGCAGAAAAATGAATGATTTGGAAAACATTTTCCCAAAAATGATGCTTGTATCGCCTGAAAAAATGAGTCGATGAAAAATGTTATCATTATCAACAGAAATTTTATATCTAAGCATTTTCCATCAAGCAGGCGACGCAAGCGACACAAGCGATCATTTCTAGGAAGATATTTTCCAAATCATTCATTTTCGATGAAACAAAACCATTCATTTTCGATGAAACAAACGCACCCAACAAGAAATGTCCTAACCCTTGGTGCAATTTTTAGCTGCTCACCACTGCATTCACAAGGGATTGGTCATCTCGAACCATATGATGGACATGCCTTCATTTATTTCTATTCAAGAATTTAGAGTCTCGACAACAGTAGTACACCAACATCAACGTCAACAACACCTTTATCCCAAACTAGTTGACAACAGTAGTACACCAAAAAGGGAAAATCAAGCACTTCAGAAAGCAAAATCTAAGTTGCGGTCATGAATCCACGACAATCACTTCTGACTAAAGTTCTAGAATGAGTCCTTCATCGGATATACTGTGAAAAAAAACATTCCACACGAAGAATATGAGAAAAGAACAATATATGGAGCTCATCACCTCAGTAGTTGGCCTATTCATCTTTGAAGAGTTCACATTCGTTAACCACAAGCAGAGTTTCATGACTACACTGTCATTGGAGAAACTTTGAGAAACGACTTCCGAGACAGTGGTATCAGTCTGAACATTATCATCCACCTTTACTTCCTTGGACCATAGACTATGTCGAAGAAAAGAAAGCGCCCAGGCAGAGTAATGTTGCAGCTGATTATCATCAGAACGTTGAGCAGCAAGAAACATTTCTTGCATTGATGATGTTAACAAAGGCCCACAGACAGGATTTGAAAGAAGCGCATGGATTACATGAGAAGATTCCTGCCAAAAGAACATTCAACCGTAAGAAACGAAGACCAAGAAGAATGCTTAAAAGGCTAGTTGAGGGAAAATCCTCAATCACCTTCAGCCTGTCTCGACTGTAATTGGAGGATGAAGGATGAATGAGAACCAAACCGGCTTCCGCACCCAAAGAATTAACAATTCCAAGCATCCCTCCCAGACAAGTGGAGGGAGGCTGAGGATCAGAATAACATCTCCTCAACAAATCCAGCAACTCTTTCAGACATCCAACGTCAATAGAGTCTATGCCTTCTTTCAGAACACAGGCAAGGAGACTCCCTGCTCCAGCACATGATGCCATCAACAAGCTCTGTGGGAATGCACCAGACTTTTTAACAGACAATAGTTCAGATATAAGCTCTCTATAGGCATTTATCAGATGGTCCAGTTCACCAACATCCATCAGTTCTACTCTCTGGCAGAAAGCCACAACCAGAGGAAGTGCAAGACAAGATCCAACTGATAAAAGCATCTCATATCCTTCATCACAGAAGTCAGAGCTCCAAACATATGGTTTCGTGTGTGGAATCCATGAAATTATCAAGTCCTTTATTTTCAGTGTTGCTTCAATTTCCCCAGTTCGGTAAACTGCGGTAATAGAGCTGCCCAACCCAAGAACAAGTCCAGCAAGACCCCAGGTGTCTTCCTCCACAAGATCATTGTCCTCATTCAAGAAATCAGGACTCGTATATCTACTATTCTCACGCATGTCATTGGAGAAACATTCACAGAGACTTTGAAGAATCTGGGATGATGATTTTGTAAGTTCCAATATCGTGAGAGATAAAGACCTGATAATGTTTCCTATTAATTCAACTTCACCCATCTTGTAGGAACCTCTGTCAGGATTATCAGCAGCTTCAGTCCTAGTTAAAAGATCCTGGCATGAAAAACCCAAGCCAACTCCACAGGCTCCTTTCACAAAGGTGCTTTTGCTGTTAGACAAAACCTATAGGAATGCATGATCAGTAAGAAAACACAATTATGAGCGAGAAAACCTGCACTTGTCCAGTTACTATTCTTTAATCGGCAACACTAGGAAAACATGAATAGTATAGACAAACATGGGGACAGACCTCAAATTTCCAGAAAGCACCCACCATGCAAAGTGGATACTCAAGTACAAACCAAAGAAACTATACCACCAACTATACCACCAACAATAGCAGGAACATTACAAAATATTTCCAACTCCAGGATTTGAAAGTTTTGAACCATTGACATTTTTGAAAAACAAAAATGAAGTTTTATCCCCATCAAAAGTATTAGTCCTCTCTGACCATGTCGCCCACCAAAAAGAGTCGCTTTGTGCTGTTGAAAAATTCATACATATGAATGACAGGTTGGCTATGCTAGAGATCCATTTAACAGCTGATGAGCTAAATGATGATTGTGCGAGACCATAAACTAGTAACTAGCCAACCAGTTGAACCGGCCACTGCAATTAGGTTTTTAACACCAGTCTATACATAAATTTACATGCCTAAATAAATTATCTTCCTCTCTGATTAATTTATGAAAAGAACAAGAGACCAAACAGGAAGTCCGTGAACCTCAATAAGTCTTGAGATGTTCTGGAATTTTAGTTTATGATCCGTAACATGTAGACAGCTTGAGATCACTCCAAGAGAAATTGCAGCAGACCACTGCCGATGTTCATGCTCAAACTGGAACAGCCAATTGAAAAGAAACTTCGACGCAGCTGATACAACCGTATGAGCAGACTGAGGCAACACCTAACCATTTCCAGAACAGAAAATAGTGAGAACAGTTGAGAGTTCAATAGCAGTAATAAACTGTGCCGTGTCTAAGCAACATGAAATCTTAGACATTAATTAACAGTAGGTTACTTTAAGTAGACTTATTTGTTTAAGTAGAGACTTATCTTGCCCTCAAATTATATGGTTCCGGAATTATCTGGCTTCATCGTGATTGTCAAATGGGACTTCTATGCATTCAACACTTCTTTGTTTTCAATGACGGATTTGTCCAAGTATGAATCATTTGGATTTGCAAAAACCATGAACTTCATGAAGTTGTAGTTTTTCAGAGACGAATTATGTGAAAACTAAGGTGGCCATATGGAAATTGGGTCCCAATAAACAGCTCCAATCATCTAACATCTTTTGATTATTGGCACTAAGAGAATACCCATCCTCGCTAATCAACAAAATAAAGACCCACTCTTAACAGTCAACACTATCTTGGACACAACCCCACCCCACCCCCTCAACCCAAAATAAAGATCCTGGGTCAGCATATCCAAGAAAATTATAAATAAATAAATAAATAAATAATTCTTACTGCACAGAGTGCACCAAGGGCCAGCACAATATTCTCGGCAGATCTAGGAATGGACTCCTCAGCAATTCTCATCATGCTCTGCATGTCAACAGCAATGGAATATGATGGTTACCAAAGTCATACAAGTCTATGGTTAATTGCAAAAGAATAATCACCATGGAGAGGATAAACAAAAAAGAGCACCTTCAAAATATCATGAGCAGCTTTAGATGGTTTATCTAGAGCTACAGACGACACTTTAGCATCGAGAGACAACATATTAGCCCTAATCCACCGTCGCATGAAGGATTTCCACGATTGCAACGAAAGAAGGGCAAGGAAAGTATTTCTTGAGAGCTGAAGAGACGCAGCAATCTCCACCAACATGTTCTCATAGAGAGCATGTGCATCCTAAGTTCCATCAAAGTTAATTAAGTATATGAGAAGAACTGTCTATGCTAGATATTAGAATCTTAACAATGGTCCTTATCTTACAGCGTAAGCTCCTTTCTTTATTGAATCATTTGGAGTAAATGAAAGGCATAGCAATGCAGCACCAGGACATTCTCTAGCATTTCTTTCTCCTGAAAGTGAAATTCTCATACAAGTATCAGTTACGTGCGGATTAGACAGACACCTATTGAGAGAGTTAAATCAAATCGACCAACAATAAAAGTAACAGCACCAGAGGACTGATAACTAATATTGTTGGTTTAAACTAAAAAATTATGGCAATCTGATATAGAAAAAGACCTAGAACTAATTTTCAGGGAATCAAATGCTCCCGACCAATGGTACCTGACGAGAATATAATCTGAGGAAGTACATCGAGCAGCTTTTCAATCTTATTTGTGACAGCCTTTCTCTCCTTTACGAATCTCCGACGATTCCTATATTATGTAAATAAGGATTAATAAACGAGGTGACATTGCCACTTACCAACAAATATATAAGGAAACATAATGTAAATAATGTGTCACACATGTGTTCATATGTGATTATCTTGACTTGAAACCGTTCCATAGAACCAAGTATTTCGTCATTTGATTCTGAAAAGAGCAGAGATGTGCTTCTTTCCCTTAACTCTGGAATGATCTTTTCAATATGTGGTATCTGGAGAACAATAAAGAGTTTCAGAAGAGATGTAACCAGAAATAGCATCTAGACTTACCAATGATATGATATAGTAAAATTAAAAAGATCCTCCGCTGTTCAACAGTTAAAGGAAAAACAAACCTCATACTCGCTTAAGGCATCAAATGCGGAGGCCCTAGCCTTTGACCATTTAAATCCATTGCCATGTGTTGAGGCGGCTATGTCCCACAACATTTTCAAGACATGCCCTGACGCTTCAGGGTAAGCTTGTGCGTCCATTGCACCGCATCTTAGGAGAAGGCACATGCTACAAATTCATCACACATTGCGGTATAGATAAGACATGATTGTCCATAGAACTGTTTTATGAAACTCAATCACACAAATCATTGTTTGATTAAGCCACTAATAGAATTTTGAAAATCTAATATGATGTGTAAGCAACTATCTCATCCAATAAAAAGATAACAGAAGCGCAATGAAGAACATTGTTATATATTACACGGTTACAAATGTCTTCTTTCAGGGGGATAAAGTCCATGCAATCCTTTCCAAACTGAGGGGAGAAACCAGCAATTATGTTAATCTTACATAATTTACCTCATAAAGAAGAATAATGCAGATTATGCGCAATTAAAAGTATATACCTACATCGAGAGCTCAAGGCACTTTTACCTGTGTGCTAGATTTGGGTCTTTGGAGTAATCTAGCATGTGCTCTCCAATGACATCCCATGCCGTGTAGAAATCTGTAAAGATTGGGCATAAGGAACTGGATGTACTTCAGATAGTCTTGCCAAGAAACGTAAACTTTCCAGTTGCAGTTCGAAGTATTATCCCATATGAAGGTACTGATAAAACAAAAAAAACCTTGACTTCCGATCTGGTTGCCTTAAAGACATTCAACCTATTTTTATTTTCTATAACATTGAACCTAGTTTTCGGTAGATATAATCTTCTGTCCTATCCCATGTCTGCCATCTCCATTACTAAGTAAATTCAGTGTAGCAACCCAATAAAGCAAGGCATACAAGTAAGATTGAGCAAATATCTGCATTTTTGCAAAACCTATTTGCCTACAAAAGGCATATCTTAAACATATCTGAGTTCACATCACCACATTTAGCAGATGTGCTAAAGGATATTACTCCATACATGCACATTTCGTTGCTAAGCTCATTTAGAATAATCTGGAGGCATGGTACCCGACAAAAATAATTTGATACAGAAAATTGATTATACCAACTACATCAGCTTCACAAAGGTGGGCAAGACTTTGAAAACCAATCGCCTGAATGAGAGGATCTTGCATTTCGATGCACGACTGTTGATCAGTCAACACATAATAAGTAGAGAAAAGAATTAAGATTAGGAAGAAAGAAACGGGCAAAAAGCAACAAATAATAGCTCTATATAACCATACCGAAACAGACAGGATAAGGTCCACGCCCCTATCAGGATTTTTTCTGCAAACATCTCGAATGGAAGTGGCCATACTTAAACAGACAACTTTTTCATGTCCGAACTCGGTAAAGTTTTTCGGAAGAAGTATCCCCTAAGTCAGTGAAAAGAACAAAGAAAATTTATCAAAAGATAACAACAGATTAAAAGAGTCCTGGTCCTGTGCAAATAACATTATATACAAGAGGCTGACATCCTGATAAATGCAACTACTCTCGAAAGAGGATTAATTTATCCCTCAGACGACTTCCAGCCAAATTACGAGAATTTGACAGGGGAGATTAAATTACAAATAGTAAGTTTAGGGACCTCACTGCCAAATTATTACAAGTTGCGGGATGGACCAAATCCACATGCATATCTTTTAAAATGAATGCACAGATTACATGGCAAGATGTTCCACTCCATGAAAATTGTCCTGCTCATTATTTGGTTTCCTTTGCTTACATTGTAACAGGAAATATGCCGCAATTGAACAGAGCAATTCAATGAAATCGAAAGAATAACCGAAAAAGGGAGGAAATACTCTTACTTGCAGACTTCCAAAAGCACGGTCATTACTTGCCCAGGTCTGGCAAAGCAAACGGGTTGCTGCCGAATACAAAACCCTGAATGTAGTTAAAAGGGGAAGGGCTTACCATGTATGCAGGATGAAACACATGTTAATATATAAACCTTGCAAATTGGAGACGATACTCTTGCATATGACGAGCACCAATCAAATTCACGAACATGCATAGAAAGGTCCCACGTGAATACTGGAAAAGGATCAGGACAAACTACTCATTCAAGTTTAAAGCAACTGGAGCCAGTTTGTACTGGGGGAGGTTGGAGAGAGAGATTTTTATGAACCAAAAGAATATGATGAGGCAGCAGTATCAAGGAGTCAAGTATTATAGTGTCTCAATCAGGCAAGCTAACACCTACAGTTTCCTGACCAAAGTCACTGAATCCATTGTAAAGCATGAACTTGCACAAGTCTCCTATTAAAACTGACTAAAAAGACTGCAGTATTCACTGTATTTCATTATGTACTAGGAATTGAGATTATAACCTTTCTTGCATGGTCACATATTTTACGTAATGGAGATTTTACATGGAAACGTGACTACAAAGGTGGAGTGCTGCATGCAGTTCACTTAATCATGCGCCTTAGCACAATGATGAATGTACGGGAGCAGTTAATCTCCGACAGTGTACCCAACATGGAAACACTACCTTTTCCATTTTGATATGCCCCAAAGGAAAATGATTATACAAATAGAGAATCAGGAAGAGATGTTTGCTACATACAGATTCGTGTTATTGTGAAGCAAGGGCAAGATCGTCTGAACAACGAGAGGAATCATCGAGGAATTTGAAGCAAGTGATGGAAGCATCCCCAAAACTTTCAACTGCAAAAAAGATAGAAACAGGAGCACAAATGATGGCTAACTTGTGCGCGTTACAGTGGCCGCTGTAGTTAATCAAAAGTAGAGGATTAATGTCAGATCCTCAAGGACAAATGATTGATTTACCCATTCAAAGCAATTTACCACCAAACTCACCAGCATATCACTGCATCCAACATCTTTTCTGGCAAACATATTAGTGAAGAAAAGAACGCCTAGCAACAAAGGAACTCCCAGTTTAGGGTCCACAAGACCCATAGCAGTCAAAACATCTACTGCAGCAGGCCCTAGCAATTGATGTGCCACCAAAACACTGGCCACAGTGCAGATTCTCATTGGCATTTCTATAGAAAAGTTCAAAATTGCATGAGTGAGAAAATATATAACAAACTTCTTTTAATTATGCAAAACAAACACGATGGATATGAAAACTTTACGAATTATGAAAAACTATTAAGAAATAACCAATTACCAGTTATGAATACTTCTTGACCTGGTGTCACAGGTAGAGAGCGTTTTTTCCTGTCAGCGATCATTAAAAATAGTTCTATCAATTTGGATGCCCAAGGCCTTCTTACATGAGGTACTCCTTCAGATTCAATTATCCCGGAGAAAGCAAAAGTCTCAATAAAGAATTTCGATGATGAGGATAGATCCTGAAATGAGAAAGGAGAACCATATACGGCACTTGTCAACTGTAAGAATGAAAATTGTGTTCCCATGTGCTAACAAACTATGAACCTATTCCTTATTATGCATTAGAGGTTACAATCATAGAAAAAGATGCATTAACCCAACGAAACAAAATTTTCAGGGAGTGATGAACCTTCACTCTGACAAGAACTGTTAATCTAATTAGCCTCGTGACTCTTTCCAAGTCATCACCCAAATACCAGCATCTCAAATTCTTTCTTTAAGCTTTCCATCGTTTAACATAGTACAGTTGAAAAGCTATGTTATGAATTTAAATATACACAAACAATAGGTTCGAGAAGGAAAGAGGAAACCTGTGACCATAGTTGCTGCAAGAGCCTAAACATTATTTTTCCGGGTACGCTGACAGATTGAAATTGCTCTTTAATGGGAATGTCATTCTTCACTACTATCAATGGTTTCTCTATCATTTTTTGCAATATGACAATCAATTCGCCTGCTGCTTCTTTGACGGATTTAGAAGGTGATGACATGAGACTGATAGCAGGAAATATGAATAAGAGTTCTTCATGGAAAGCGCATCCAGAGTTGCCATCCACGCATCCTTTAACACATATGGACATCAAAGCAAGAAAGACACAACGAAGCGAGGAAAACAATGATTACATACGTGATTAAGTTATTTGTTCGAATGTAACAACCAAAGTTGGCCAACAACAAGAGAGGAGAAATTTAAGGTCTCTATCACAAAAACTAGCATCGTAAAATGGCAAATAATATCAAGAAAGACAGTAATTTCCATTTCTTTCACTTAAGTATAAGGACAGTAAATAACATCCACCTTCTACCGTTTACCACCTCCCATGTATTCCTCTTCCGAAGCATAGAATGAGTTAGCAAACCCATAAGATATATTCAACAGAGTGAAAATTGATATCCAGTGCACATTGTCAATATATCAAGCACAATAGAACACGGAATTCTGAAAACTGTCAGCTGTTCAGTCTCAGTTCTTAACTCAACATTTCAAATGATTATTGCTTGCTATCCTAGCTCCTTTTTCTGACAATTCCAACCCCAAAATGACATCTAATTGAAAGAGGATTTTTCTCAAACCAATATAAGTAACAAAAATGCCAGCGTAGAGAATTGACAGCCGTGGTCCTAAATTTAACTTCAAGTCATTCGAGGTAAACGGCACAGTCTCATAAATACAGCAATTAACCTGACATTTTTCAGTAGTCAAAGCTCATGTATGGACCACCCAAGCACAATTCTGAAAACCTTCTATGAAGGATAAAAGCGATCATAGACATGATAAAGCTTGCTACCTGAATCAGTTTTCCACTTCAAAAGATGGAGGATGACTTTCAGTACTGAAATTTGTTCGTGTTCAAGTTCTAGTTGAACTAGAACAGTGAACAAGGACAAACTGATTGACGTTAGTTCATGTGTGTATCTCAGACCAAGATCTTTCTGAACAAGCAATAAGCGCTTTGTCAATTCAACAACGGGCTCACTCCATCTAGAGTGCCTGAGAGGATGGGTACTTAACTGGAGAACAGTCTCCAATAGCTCCACTCCACAAAGTTGAATATTGCTAACCAGCTGTTGAGCAAAAAAAAAAAAAAGGAGGACGGAATTAGCAATGAGAAGGCGAGTTTCACGGAGACAAGCCAATTAAGTTTTTACTGAACAGTATCCTCTGTTTCAAATATCAACTTTGTCTAAGAATCAGGAGAAGATCTAAAAAAATCAGGAATCTCGAAAAATTAGGAGAACATCCTGGGATATGATTCCGCTTATTTCCATTTATTTTATTTCCTTTATTCTGGATCCTCGAGTTTAGGAAGTATAAATTTTCTTCCCTTTTTTGTTTTTATTTCCTTTCTTTAGCATTGTTGTCTTAGCTAATTATGTGTAATGTTCTCTGTAACTTTAATTAATTCGAAGAAATAGAAGAAACTATTGTTCTTATTCGAAATCAACACTACTTCTTTGAAAAACAACATGGTATCGGAGCTGATTTTTTTAATCCAGCTCCTACTATGGTGAAAACGGCGATAACCGGCGCTCGTAAGGACACCGATTTAGGTGTCGAGCCAAAGAAAATTTCAACTGATCTCTCTGGCCAATCGAGCAACAGTGGAGAGCAATTCTCCCACAATTCCAGCCTGCTATTAACACTTCACCGATTGAATGGCCGAAATTATTTGGAGTGGGCTCAATCGGTAAAGCTAGCAATCGATGGAAGAGGCAAGCTCGGCCACTTGACAGGCGGGGAAAAAGAACCAGCAAAAAACGATCCGCGATGGAAGGCTTGGAGATCGGAGAACTCCTTAGTGATTGTTTGGCTGATCAACTCTATGGAGCCAACAATTGGAAAGCCGCATCTATTTCTTCCGACCGCTAAAGATGTGTGGGATGTTGTGAGAGAAATATATTCTGATTTGGAGAACTCTTCTCAGATCTTTGAATTGAAGACAAAGCTATGGCAGTCAAGGCAAGAAGACCGTGAGGTAACTATTTACTTCGATGAAATGGTGACTTTATGGCAGGAATTAGACCAATGCCATGATGATACATGGGAGAGTCCAACTGATTGCAAGAGACAAATGAAGAGAGAAGAGAATGATAGAGTGTATATGTTTCTAGCGGGCCTTAACCGAAACTTGGATGAAGTGAGAGGTAGAATTCTCGGTCAGAAACCTCTGTCATCCATCCGCGAGGTTTTCTCTGAAGTTAGAAGGGAGGAATCTCGAAACCGAATCATGCTATGTGATTCGGAAACAAATGAGAACCCTCTTTCCGAGAAGTCTGCACTTGTATCTCGGGGGTTTGATTCTGAAGAAGAGAGGAGGAAGAAACCATGGTGTGAACATTGCAAGAAACCATGGCATACCAAAGAAACTTGCTGGAAAATTCATGGGAAACCGCAAAATTGGAAGAAGGCCGGAAGAGAAGGAGCAGTAATGATGGTCGCGCATTCCAAGCGATAAATGAGGAAGAGCAAATAAAATCAGATTTGGTTCCATTCACAAAGGAACAATTAAAGCATCTGTACAAACTTCTTCAACCTCCACAACCTTCTTTAAATCCATCTTGTTCTTTAGCCCAACAAGGTAATCATTTTTCTACTGCTTTCCTCATAGAAAATCCACACCAAAAAACTCCATAGATTCTTGATTCAGGAGCAACCGATCAAATGACAGGTTGTCCAAAGCTCTTTTCCACCTATAATCTGTGTGCAGGGAATAAAAAAATCACTATTGCAGATGGTTCCCTTTCGGCTATAGCTAGATTAGGATCCATCAAGCTGTCCTCTGCCCTCACACTTCATAATGTCCCTCATGTTCCAAAGCTATCTTGTAACTTGCTATCCATTAGTAAAATAACCTCCGATCAAAAGTGTCGAGCTAATTTTTTGTCATCTCATTGTGAGTTTCAGGACTTGACCTCGGGGAGGACGATTGGCAGTGCTAGAGAGAGTGGAGGACTCTATTTCTTTGAAGATGGAACAAGCTCGGCTAGACAAGTTCAGGGTAGTTGTTTCGAATTTGTTGCTGTTTGTAAGGATGATGATATTATGTTATGGCACTATAGGCTTGGTCATCCGAATTTTCAATATTTGAAGTTCTTGTTCCCAAAGTTGTTTTTGAATAAAAGTCCATCTTCATTTCAGTGTGAATTTTGTGAATTAGCCAAACATCATCGAACAAACTTTCCCTCTCAAACCTACAAGTCGTCTAAACCATTCTCTTTAATTCATAGTGATGTTTGGGGACCATCTCGGATTCCTACACCCTCGAGAAAGAAATGGTTTGTTACATTTATTGATAATCATACGGGAGCAAGTTGGGTGTACTTGTTAAAAGAGAAATCTGACGTAGAGTCTATTTTCAAAAACTTACTCCATGATACAAACACAATTTCAAGTGCAAATCCAGATTTTCAGGAGCGACAATGAGAGAGAATACTTCAATAAAATTCTGGGACATTTTTTCCTGGAAAATGGAATTATACATCAAAGTTCTTGTCCTGACACCCCTCAGCAAAATGGGGTGGCAGAGAGGAAGAATAAACATCTTTTAGAAGTAACTAGAGCTCTACTCTTCACCACTAAAGTTCCCACATACCTATGGGGTGAAGCTCTTCTTACATCCACATACTTTATCAATAGAATGCCTTCCGGAGTGCTAAAGTTTCAAACACCCGTGAAAGTCCTTCAAAGGACCTATCCGACCTCTAGACTTACTACAGCCTTGCCTTTAAAACTATTTGGTTGTACCTCTTTTGTACACATCCATGATAGAAATCGGGGCAAACTTGATCCTAGAGCAAAAAGATGTATGTTTGTTGGTTATGCACCAAACCAAAAAGGGTATAAATGCTTTGATCCAATTTCCAAAAAAAAGTTTGTCACCATGGATGTCACCTTTTTCAAATTAACATCTTTTTTTGGAGCTCATTTCAGGGGAGGAAAGAAAGTGTAGATTCGCAAAACTCCATTATCGAGTCTTTTCGTCTTGCAGAATTTGAAATCCTCTTCCAACAACTCTTATACCTAATTTTGAACCAAATAATGAAAGTTCGGGTTTACCTATTTTGCCATCTCATCCTACTTGTGAGCGTAACAGGTGTGAAACTAGTACCAAGAATGTTGAACTTCCATCTTATGCTCAAGTCTACACGAGAAGAAACAAAACTCAAAGAAATGAGTCTTTTGCTCCTTTAGGGTGCCATGAGTCCGAACCAGGACATGTCCAGAACTCCATACAATCGTCAGATAATGCTCCAACTCAATCTGTCCAACCTGATAGTCAACAAAATGATGAGACTACTGATGAACTCAACATACCTATTGCTATTCGGAAAGGAGTTAGGTCTTGTACCAAACATCCTATGTCTCATTATGTGTCTTACGAAAATCTCTCACCCAATTTTCGTGCCTTTACCTCAACAATGTCTTGTGTGGAGATTCCCAAAACTGTGCAGGATGCTCTACAAGTTTCTGAGTGGAAGGAAGCAATTCTTGAAGAGATGAAAGCTCTTGAAAAAAATGGAACATGGGATATGGTGGATCTACCCAAAGGAAAGTCCACGGTTGGATGCAAATGGGTATTCACAACCAAGCATAGGCCTGATGGGTCTCTTGAAAGGTATAAAGCTCAATTGGTTGCGAAAGGATTCACGCAGACTTATGGCATCGATTACTTTGAGACTTTTGCTCCAGTTGTTAAGCTAAACACTATCAAAGTGCTCCTATCACTTGCAGCCAATCTTGATTGGACTCTGCAACAACTAGATGTGAAGAATGCATTTTTGAACGGAGATTTGGAGGAAGAAGTATATATGGACTTCCCCCCAGGCTTTGACAAAAAGCTTGGATTAAAGGTTTGTAAATTGAAGAAGTCACTATATGGACTGAAATAGTCACCAACGGTCTGGTTTGAGAAGTTCACTCAGTCTGTGAAGAAATAAGGGTATGATCAAGGACAAGCTGATCGTACCATGTTTGTGAAACATGCTTGTGATGGGAAGGTTGCAATTCTGATAGTATATGTTGATGACATTATTCTCACTAGGAATGATATTGCCGAGATGAACAGGTTGAAAGAATGTCTTGCTTCTGAATTGAGATCAAGGACTTGGGAACTCTAAGGTATTTCCTTGGAATGGAGATGGCTCAATCAAAGAAGGGAATTGTAGTTTCACAAAGGAAATATGTCTTGGATCTTCTAAAGGAGACTGGAATGAGTGGTTGTAGACCAGCAGATACTTCAATAGATCCAAATCAGAAATTTGGAGATGACAAAGATGAAGTTCTTGTTGATACATCGAGATACCATAAGCTTGTAGGGAAACTAATCTATTTATCGCACACTCGGCCAGATATTGCCTTTGCTGTGAGTATGGTAAGCCAATTTATGCATTCTCCCTATGAAAGACATCTTGAGGCTGTGTATAGGATCTTGAGATACTTAAAGAGCACACCTGGATAAGGTTTGCTATTCAAAAAGTCTACTCAACAAGAAATTGAAGCGTACACAGATGCAGACTGGGCAGGGTCAATTACTGATAGAAGGTCGACTTCAGGATATTGTACATATGTCTGGGGGAACTTAGTTACTTGGCAAAGTAAAAAGCAGAATGTGGTGGCACGAAGTAGTGCAGAAGCCGAGTACCGAGCAATGGCCCATGGAGTTTGTGAGATGTTGTGCATAACACGAGTACTAGAAGAACTTCAAGTACCAGTGAATCTGCCCATGAAGCTGTACTGTGACAACAAGGCTGCAATCAATATTGCACATAATCCAATACAACATGACAGAACTAAGCATGTTGAAATTGATAGACACTTCATCAAGGAGAAGATTGATGCAGGAGCTATTTGTATGCCATTTGTGCCAACAACGCAACAAATAGCTGATATTCTTACGAAGGGACTGTTCAGACCTAACTTCAAGCATCTCATCGGCAAGTTGGGCATGATAGATATTTACGCACCAACTTGAGGGGGGTGTCAAAGAATCAGGAGAAGATCTAAAAAAATCAGGGATATCGAAAAATCAGGAGAAAATCTTGGGATATGATTCTGTTTATTTCCATTTATTTTATTTCCTTTATTCTGGATCCTCGAGTTTAGGAAGTAGAAATTTTCTTCCCTTTTCTGTTTTGATTTCCTTTCTTTAGCATTGTTGTCCTAGCTATTTATGTGTAATGTTCTCTGTAACTTTAATTAATTCGAAGAAATAGAAGAAACTATTGTTCTTCTTCGAAATCAACACTTTTTCGAAAAACAACAAACTTAAGCCCTAAAAAGCTTTGAAATCATCCACAATCGTGCTTGCACAGCAACTAAACAATCCAAATTTTCTTGACACAAGACAGGGTACAGGAGTATTTTTGTGTTTGTCCTGATCATGGAAGAGAAGGAATGATTAGCAAGTGAACAATTCGGAATGGCTAGTCTATATATTCGACACAAGGAGGTCTTAATGGTAAAATGAAAGTTGCCATCATACTGTTGCCAAAAATATATGACAATGCAAAATCAAAAGAGAAGAGGTATATCAACCTGGGATTTGCCTCATAATTGCATTTACTGATTAAGGAACTATACAGCTCAATGATAGAGGATTGGAAATTCAAGGAACACTGAGGCACTGACATACCATTTGCGCTGCAACTAAATGTCTCAAAACCACTATACATGCCTCCACCATGTGCCCAGCGAAATCCATTAAGCTCCCGAAATCCTGAGGATATTCTGCTAGTTAATAAACTAATTGTATGCATTCAGCCAAGTGTGTGTGTGCGTGTGAGAGAGAGAGAGAGAGTGTAATGGATGCAAATGAATCAAAATAAGTCCACTTTCTCTCGAATGTAAACACTCACGTCGGCACTCTTGTGTGGGAAGTACTTCATACATCGAATCAAAAGCTTGAGAATAGGAATTGCATCATCAAGCATTGAGCAACAGAGCGACGCCACTGAGGTCAACAAATGCCTCGCGAACAAGGCAGATGAGGAGTCCGAAAATGGTACTCTCAAAATTGAATAGGACAAAAGCGGCCTCAAGAATTCACATACTTCCTCCATGCCAATTTGCTTGTTATGCACCATAAACAACACCACCTGTCGCACGAGTTCATCTCGGGCCTCAGCTCGATACAAAAGAACCTGTCATCACGATTCACGTTGCATCAACACGCAAAATCTTAGTAAAATGAGAATTCGAACTAAAGTTAATGTCACTCTCAGACCATAACTTCAGTCCAAAACAAAGCGACTTGTGTCTCGCACCTTAATGAAAGGATGAGCCTCCGTCGAAGCGAACCGCCAAGAACCGTCGCTCCTCTGAAATCCCAATCGAACCAGGAGCCCAATTCCTTTAACGAAGAGACCGACGAACCTCGGCTCCGATCCTTCGAGGGCGGACTGGAGCTCCAGCAGCCCACGAGAGAGGTCCATTTTCGAGTCGACGACGAGTTGGCACAGCTCGCGCACAGATTGGTCGACGACCGCGGAGGAAGAAGAGAGGAGGCATTGAGTGATGGCCTCGCGCCCGGGTTCGGAGTCGGAGTCCAGGTGGCTCGGAGCGTATCGGAGCTTCGAGAAGATGGAGATAACGGCGAGCCTTTGGAGAGAAGGCTGTGGAAGACGGAGTTTCTCCAGAAGCGGAGCATACGACTCCATCGCTGCAAGCGCAGTGTAGAGAGGTGGCGATGCTCGAGCGTTATGAACAGAAGGCCATCGGCGCGATGGTGCTTGGTGGTCGCCGCTTGCCGGACGACGAAGCGCGGCGAAAACGACTGAACGCGGGTTAGTTTGAGTTGATAAATCGGTCCGATAGCCGGTTCGACCGTGCCCTGTGCCACTCTTAAACGGACCGCGCCTCCTGAGCTGGGCCCGTCCAGAACATAGCGGGCCTGGGTCCGGATCCAGTAGAGATCGGCCCGGACAGAATTGAATCGGTTCGGTCTGGGCCTAGCTTTTCTCCCCCGGATGAAATAGAATAAAACTTGATTATTGCATTTGTTTTGTAGAGAAATCGCATTCCTAATTCGGTCGAAACAAAGCATATTAAGAGTTAATTAGGCTCAATAACGAATATTATTAACTATGTTATGATCTAATCTTAAACAACAACAAGCAAAGTAGAGTCTGCCGAAGCTGAAAGGAATAGGAAATACTTACTGTAAGAGAATAGGAGAGAGAAAGGAGTTTGTGTTGCGTCCATTTAACGAAGTCGATTTCACGATGTAATCACGATAAGAACGAAAATAAACGCCATAACAACTCGGCCCTGATTGATTCCATTCGTTCTCTCTTGCGCAAGCCATGCAACCTCCTCAATTCAATAACCAATTCATCCTCTGAAGTCCAGATTCCTTCGAGCTATTCGAGTCATATCATTTCTGAAAAAACAACGAAAAGCCATCGCTTTAACGTATTGAGTTCTCGAAATAGGATTTGCTTCGACTTGTTATTGTAGCTTGAAAATCAAGTCAAATTTGAACTATTGACAATCGACTTGATCACATTTTACAAGACAGTCGTCAATCTGCGTTGTAATTTCCACATTCCTTCCTCGAAAATAAAATCTAGAGACGAGAATTGGTCTTACATTGGTTACGAGGTTGTAAAAAAGCTGGCTTTAATTTAGAGGCATCGCTACATCTAGCTAAGCGATGCCCGTTCCTTGGAAAAATAGTTGGTGCGCAAATCTATTGACCGCAATTATAATGCACTGCTGATGCCTTGATAGCCTGACATGACACAAGGCACGCGCCTCCCCAATCCTTTAAAATTACCACCCAAATTCATCTTTGGTCAACACCTGTCCTATAGCATGATTGCCACCTTGGGTGGCATGCTAGTGTCAATGGTTCGTGTCCGACCATTTGAAGCATTCGAACCCTCGTCGGCGTCGGAGCGCGCTGCACGTCAATGCCTTGCTCACCCCGATCACGTTCACGTAAGTCTGGCACGAGCCGCCTCTTGTTTGAGTCCTCCCCAAGTCAGGCGTTTCCCAATTCTCTGTTGCCCGTTGATCACACGGCCATCGGAGCGTGGACTACTTTTTCATGTGTCGTTTTGACGACCAAACCCGTTTCAAAGTGCCCAAACCCGCAAAGGAAAGTACCGGAGTAGCAATTATAGAGACTGGTTTTGACTTTTTGAGTGGTAACGTTGTTCCGCGACCCCTTTCCATCCAACTCGCCGACTGAGGCGTTACACATGCCATATCAGCCAGATGTGCTGATGCGAAAGGGTACGTAGCACAAACAGCCTAACCATGCCAGGCTCGTGGTTCAGAGGGAGACAGACAGACGGGCTAACATGGGCTCGTAAGCATGTTAGTAGTAACAAGGAGTCAACTAATATATACAAACAGCGCGCGATTCACCGACCGAAGCCAATTAAACAAATGGGAACTGCTTAAATTAGGATTCGGACTCAGTCTCGATCATCTCCCCGGGACGAGAAATCGGTCCTCCGAACGATTATTTAATCTACGAGTGTAAGACTAAGCACGAGCTCCGGGATTTGTCGCGCTTAACCAAGAAACATGTAAAGGAAGATCGCCCCCATGTTACTCGCGTCGATCCCACGGAAGACTTCGGGCAGAGAATAGTCAATACTTGTCCTTTTGCCCGTAAAGGCGAGCGCCCCGCAAGTTCCCGCATTCTCTGTATCCGATGCATGGGTGGGAATCACGGGATGGATGGTGGAAAGGAGAAAAGTCCACAGAGAATAGTCGCCCCGTTGCTTTCTTGACAATGCATGTCGACCACAAGCCAGAGCCCTCTCGATCTCTTTTTCGGTTTCGCTTTTCCTACCACATTTTAACTAATAACTAACGCGACAAATTCCGAGGCTCCGTTTACACGGCGCACCGCTTCTCATCACGTGAACCTGTCAAAATGGATCATAAACACATTTCTTTAACTCATGTATGATTGGGTGAATTAGGGAATGTGTGATAACAATCCATGAATTGTTTCAAGAACAAAAACTTATTTCTGGAATAACGCAATTCTAATAAGCTATTTCTGGAACAAAAAGTTATTCCAAAAATATATTTGAAACAGAAATGAGAAATAAAAAAAAAAGTTACTTCTTCGAGAAATAGAAATAAAAATAAAAATAAAAATATTCGTTAACGACCAACCTCGTTGGTTGCACCCCCACGACGAGTCGAAGGCCGCCGCTCGCCGCCGTCGATAGCCAATCTCCTGCCACGCAGTCGTCCCGGTCAAACAAATTTGTATTTTAGAATCACAAATTTTATGGCAGTATCAAATGCATTTTTTGCTCAAAAACTTATCCATAAACAAAAATAGAAAAAACTATTTACATTCTGCAAATTCATTATAAAATAGAAATGTTGTCATGTACGCCCTTATTGTATGGGTCTATTATATCCAATTAATGCGTCTAGACACGATATGAGTGTTAAATAGGTCATAAATATGTTGTAAATGAGTGTCAACGTGTTTACAACCTATTTAAACGCAACCCACCTTTATGGCTCTTTCGCGCTCGCTCACTCCGCACCCTCACCTCAGATTAGGTATGAGTTCTCCTATAACTATTAAAATATGCAGTTATTTTAGAAATATTCAACAGATCTGTTATGAGTCACTAACACATATGTTTTTTTTTTGTCAGAATGAGTCACTATATTTACATTGCATGTAAATTGATTAAAACGGATTAAATAGGCCTATTCGGGTATGACCGAATCCAACTTGACCCACTCATTAGACCGATCTAGCATTGGGGTACTAGGGATGAGCAGTTCAAGGGTCTAGAAACGTGAAATCAGTCTGTCGGAATCAGTTTTATAATTTTTGAACTTGAAACCTACCCTACATATCTTAGAGCCTCGAACTTATCCTGAGTGTTACCCATATTTCGCCTGTATTCTTAATTAAATGATAGAAGTGAATCATTACTTTTAATGACCATCATAAACACAACTCATGGTTAAATACATGAAGAATACGAAATATTAACAAAGTAAAGTTTTCAGTCATGGATATTATAGGAAATGAAAGTTTAAACTAGCCATTCCATATTACGCTCATCATATGACATCATTGAATACTGCATCATCGCATAAAGACATAAAACAAGAAAGCACAAAGATCCACATTAGAGGTTTTAGGTTCGGAATTTGTCCGTAGAAACCGACTCTTTAATTTTTGAAACCCAAAACTAAATCATTCCCCGATTCTACCCCGAAATTATGCTTACCCTCTACGCATGACACGGCGGCGACGCATGAAGAAGCAAGTTAGCGACAACAGGCAAGAGCTTTTGGAATTCGAATGCCGAATCGCCAGAGATGGGAATCGCGCGGACGGCGTGATCGGTCGGGGTCGGGGGGTTGCGTCGCGTCGGCCGCCCAACCGCGGAAACCGAATAACTTTCTCCCGTTTCTCCCGCTGGCGTCGACTGGGCCTGATCAAACGTCCACTCAGTCGGTCATATCCCCGGAGATTGAAAAGGGAAGCGCTTTTAGACCGAAGCTGTATCGGCTCTAACGGGCCCCGCCCGATCCCTTGGGCGGTTTGTGGTGGCCCGCGAAGTGGATAACGGTGTAGACCGGGGCCTGGGCAACGACTCGTGGGGAGGGGGAGTTACTTTTGCTTTTTACTATATTTGGATCGCGACGCTTCGCACACCTGTTCACGCCCTTCGGTGATCCGTTCTTGGGGTTGGGCTTCGCAGTTCGCGCACGACAAAAAAGAGAGGGACAAATAGAATCTGGTGACGTCACGAGAATTGAAATCTCCCTAACTTCGCTTCGCTCTCTCGTTTCAGAAAGGAGAGGGGGGGCCCCGGAAGAAAGGGTAAAAGTGCCGACGCCTTTTGGGCCCCCCTTCCCCTTGCATTTTGGTGATTTTTGTTCTTTATTTTTAGTTTCGGCCCGTGCTTGCGCGATCGGATTGTCATTCGGCCCTCTCGCTGACGGTCCATTTGCATTCGACAAGCCAAGCCACGATGAGGTCGAAACATCGACCCGTCTAGTTCGCGTGCATCGGCCGGATCCTCCATTCGAACCGTAATATCTGATGGATAGTATCGATAATCGAATCAGATGATTATACAAAGAATCAATAAAAATTGAACGACGCAGGATATTGCGCAGATCCACCCAAGAATAGGGCTGCGTGCTGCAAAAAGATTTCACTGCATTTTGGTTTATAGCCACACACAACTAGTTATAATGATTAGTAAAAACGAACAAAATATATATGCCTCAAACGGGCCCAAAACTTAACCATATTTGAAGCCTCTTTAATCTTATAACATACGGAACACCCGTTGACCGAGCAGCAGGACACCCATGTCTAGAGCATTGTCCCCTGAACCTCCATATTCCATGCGCATAGGTCACATGTCGTCGGATCATACTTCAATTTCCCTAAGCTCACGAGAGCGTGCTCCGTGTGAGAAACAAGGGTCCCCGAAGTATTCACCAACTCCAACAATATCTCCCGCTCGAATTAGTTTTACGGGATGTACGTGGAAGGGATGATTTGGCAACGTTTGCGAAGATTAGTGCAGCCGAAAGTTGGACGCCACGTCTTATTTAGAGAAATTAGTGGAGAATTTGGAAATTGAAATGTGGAGTAATGTAAGTTTGTCCAAAGTATAGAGAGACTAGAACCGAACTCATTGTTTCCCGAAAAAGGGAACTTTCTTTTTTCCCAAACAATATTTGGGGCATATATGTACGTCGTCATCAGCGAGGGAAAGAAAAGGCCAATAGACAATATGTATGCCCGCTTCGGTCGCATTATAATCGAGTTCAAACATACCCGAAAAGTAGTTCAGCTCAGGTTGCAAGTGATCCGTTGATTTTGTATCTGTTCGGTTCGGTCCAACGGTTCTAAACTTTTTCCGCTTGCCCTTGAAGGTGAGACGACGGCGAAAACCCTGATCATTTCGCAAATTCATTATGTTTAGTAATCGGAATAAAATTCAGGATTTGATCGACCTCATCGTGTCATGTGTGTTTGGTGCCTGCTCAAGAGTGAGATACAAAAAGGGTATAGCCCAGATAAAATTATCCTGCGGGGGTGTAGATAAATGTGGATGAAATTTGTAAAATATATATATCTGTATATAATGTAAAAGTCATTTTTTTGAATAACATGGTTCTTAAATTAGTAAAATCAAAACATTATTAGAATATAAACAATATTTGTATTCTAACATAAAAATAAAGAATAACAAAACAAAAACAACAATTTCATTACTATTTATTCCTATTTTTATTTATATATACAATTTTCTTTCTATCTCATATAAATTCATGTTATATAGTATTAATATCATATTGTATAAAGGAAAAGGAATAAAAAAAAGAAGAAGGGAAAATAATAAAGAATAAGTAATAAAAATGAAGTAGACAAGACCATCATAAGAGATTCTTATCATTTCGGTTTGTGCAAATTTTAGGTCCATTTACATTGATATGCCATGCCGCTCTACCAAATCGTGAACAAAATAAGATGCGAAAGATATCCGACTTTATTACTGTCATTCACCAAACAGTTGATATTATACAACAAAATTCATGGATTTCATATCTTATCCTATCCTTTCTAGAAATCCAGACGACCAGACGTAGTCCTCGAGCATCAATAGACGGCTCGACTGTGTGCGCTTTTGAGACGTAGTCCTCGAGCATCAATAGACGGCTCAACTGTGTGCGATTTTGAGGAGAGATACGACGGAAATCGCCGTGCATGCTGCAAATCTGCATTTCATGGCACCGAAATAAAGCTGCCCTAAATCAACAAATGCCAACCGACAAAGGAGTCAAGTTTTGACATCCAGAATCAACTTTTCCTTCTCTCTTTTAACCCCCCCCGCGGAGCGCTTTGCATGCCTCGAAACAGAAGACAAAAGGAGGAGAGGCTCCAACAAGACAACGAGGAAAGAAAGTTTCGCTCGTTTCACACCGCAGCGGAAGCTGTTTCCACGACACAGCGGAAAAAAGCGCGCGAGAGGACCTGCGGGAAAAGAGAGGACCCGATTGGACATTTGAGATTTTTAACCCGGATTTAGTGACCGTTGATTGGAGTTAACCACCAAGGATTCCAGTCTACCACGGAGTGATTAGGCTTTTGACAATTCGGAGATCTGTTCGAAGGACAGTGCTCGATGGTTTGAATTGAAAACGGAAGCCCTTTTGACGACCAAAAAGAGAGGGAGGGCAAAAAAAATTGTTCGTAAGGTGATTCTCTAGCTCGACTTGACTTGTTGCATAGGCCCCGGTCTACCCTTTAATAGTCGCTCAAAGCCTACTAGGAACCGAGAAAGTATGGAGTTTGTAATGGATCTTGCGTAATTTCAAAAGGACAATCTCACGATTGAGATCGAGTCGCTCGAAGCACTCGTCTTGTTAACAGGGTTTGCACATTTTCTTCATCCATCGGGGGCTTTATGTTTACAAACTTTGAGTGCATTTAGACGATTTCGCGAATCACGTATATTAACTACCATGTTTAAAAAAGTTACTGGCGCGGTACCGAAAGTTAACAATACCAAAATCAATGCATTTGAAATTTTACTACCACATATTGAAGATTACTGCAAATGGATACATTTAACTATGATTTGAGTGATCATTATTCGCGATTTGTGTGACCGTCTTCTATTGCTAAAAGTTAAATTGGAAGTAATTAAGATGTGTGTTCATAAGATCTTGTTAATTTACCACCCATTTTCACCTATGTTCAACCTCCACACAAATCACACTTTAGAATGGATTTTTTTTTTGGTCAAAATAACATTTTATTCACTTCTTCAAAATACAAGAGACAACTTCAAAAAAAAAAAAATTGACCTCTGTATAACAAGAGAAATCATCAGAACAAGATTACGAGTTACACACTTAAAGAACACACCTATAACTTCTTCATACCAAAACTAACGGCTGATCACCGAATCCTCCTTCAGTAACGAGCGTACGCAGAATTAAAGTGTCGGCATTTCGGTTTGGGTCTAGTGTTTAAATTTCGAACTTTAGATTCTTTTTCATTCCATGAATGTTTGACTAGAAGCGTAGCAATTAATTTTAGTCAAACCCCCATCAAAAAAGACGTGCACCTCCTTTCTCTTTTGTGAGCCAAAAATGGTAGGGGAAAGAACATCTTTGGAATCATGAAATCCCTGGTTCTGGTTAATTCCCTTCCTCCTAAATATTTCTTTTTGCTGTCGGCATATGATGTTTTTTTTAAGGAAAAAAAAATTGCATGATTGGCTTACAATCTCATCCAAGAAAGCAGCCTATGTAAATTTTAGAAAAGGCAACTTTATGTGTTATTGATTGCACATTTTGTTCATGTAGCTTCGGAGATAATCGTGCTTTGATTGATCTCATTCCAAGGATGGTGCATGCTTTTAATTAAAAATATGGCCATCAAACCTACAATTTTGAAAAAGTTCACGCAGTTTGGTGGACGAGGCAACCAATCTACAAAGACCCACTTAATTAATTTGACTGAAAATGGACTAAAGTTCTATTATAGAAATATGGTCGTTCGGGTAATCATGCATTACGCGAGCTCTATGTTGTGTGATGCGCCGACTCTTGCTATGTTCCCGGAATTTCTTTTCTTTTTCTTTTTTGGTTTTAATTTTTTTTAAAAATTTCCCTCAACCGATCGCCGGGCCTTGACGACAGCCAATGATTGGCCACAAGCGCGGCCGGTGAGGCTCGGCATCGACAGTAATGAGTGTGGCTAGGCGAGGCGAGGCTGAGCCTTCACTTGTTCTGGAGAGCTCGAGGCCGAGCATCACCGTGGCCCAACGACCGGTGAGGTAGAAGAAAAGAAGGAAAAAAAATGTAAAATAAATAAATAAAAATTGATTATTTTAACTTAGATGAAGTCATGAGATTCAAATACCAGAAAATATTTTCGATCGCAAACCGCGAAACAAAGGAAAACGAACAATTTTTCAACGAAAAATGATTTTCCAGAGAGCATTTTTTCTTTAGCATGGAGTTTTCCGTGAAACGAACGCGCCCTGAGAGTATCCGCAAATGTCCGTTGCTATTGGAAACAAATCGTCGTTTAAGCTCTCTTGAAAAAGGGGGAAAAATTGCTGAGTAACTGTTGAATTAATCTTGAAACTGCAAATATCAGTTAAAATCATCCAAACTTTTTCAGACAGCTGCAAAAAATCCATCGTCGCATAGCAAATGACTTTTACTAAGAACCAAAGAGTAAAAAACCCATTCTCTTTGAACTTTCTTTCTTTCTTCTTTTTTTTTTGACGCCCCCAGAAGCGATTTCGGGCAACCAATCGCTAAATTTTACCATGAACTGCCCAGTGCCCACCTTTTATGGATCGTGCAATGTAGCAAGAGATGTCAAAAAAGTAATGAAATGGGGAAAGTCATGTGAAGCTGTGGAATGTAGGCCACAGAGCCTCTCGGAGTATTCCGCGATGGTATTTGTGTCTCCACATGCTAAGTGATTTCGGTTTGCGTAGTAGTACTGGTACAGTAGTGTGAACACTTATCGTCGTCGGGACAGTACCGTTCCAAACTCATACGGAAAAATCGGCCAAAAATTCTCGAAAATAATTGCACAATATCAAAAAGTTCAGTCATAAAACTTTTGATTTCGTTAATTTTGCCGGAATATATAAATATTAAACCACACATTCTTATAACAGTTTAAGCTTTTAGAGCAGTCGGTTGTGGTATTATCAAATCTCAAAGCAGGAGGTCCTGAGTTCAAATTTTAAAACAGTCTTGATGCACTGTTAAAACCCATTCAACTGAGTCGGATAAAGCAAGCTACCTCCAAACCCCTCATTGGAACCTATTCAAGCGAGATGGACGAAAGCAAGCTCTCTCCAAGGTAGTCAAGAAATGGCAAACCGTCGCCGAAACTTTGATCTGTATTTACCTATCGCTTTAATCATCGGGTCGATGCGCGGACTTCCGGTCAAAACGAAAGCGTGGTTGGCATTACATGAACCCTAATATATCTAAACGAAGTGGGATGATCAAGATGCCTAACGATTAGAAGGATCAGATGGACAAGAAGCAACTTGACCTAACCACATGGGAATATGTATGTAAACTCAGACGTGACATGAAACTCAACCAACACAGAGCTGCCCACAATGCCAATTCTATAGCCACAACTATTTAGCAATCAGTCATCCATCACACTATCCCACAGCAGAAGAACAGTCGCGAACAGATCGACTTTTACCCACCAGGAGTATCATATCCCACTATATACACTCCACATATCCATGATCATATCTACCCAGCAGTACTTATACTCAGAAACCCTAGAACCACACACATAACCTGCACACACAATAATCTTAGGCAGAGCTTCCTCCTCCCTGATCATGATCTCCACTGGGGCCACCGGACCACGGATTATAGTTAGAAGGGTAATAGAACCCGGGATTGTTCTCGTTGAATCTAGACGTCCCTCTCGGCGATCCGGAATAGTTGTGGCCGGGGTTAGCCCCCGGGAGCGCGCTGTTGTTTGCCATCTCGTTGCACGCGTGACGCATCAGGTCGGCGTTGGTCGCATCCAGCTCCTTCTGGAGCCTGATGACCTGCCGCTGGAGCACCGAGATCGCCCCCACGCAGCCGTACACAGGATCCTTCATACGGGCCTCGGCCTCGTAGGCGAGAGAGTTGACGGCGTCCTCCCTCTGGTGGGGAAGGACCTCGTTGAGGAGCTTGCTCACATTGCTCGCGCCAAAGATCTTGTGGACGTTGGCAAACTTCTGGGGCTCCTCGGGGGGGAAGTAGGGGGCGAACACGCAGTCGGGCAGGCATTTCCGCCTCAAGAACTTGCAGGCCGCGCACGGTGGATTGGAATAACTCGAAGAAGCCATCTAAACTGCGTGCAAACAAACTAGAGTCAAAGGATACGGTCAATGTTATTAATTGAACCAATAATCTGCAAAACATACAAGAATTAGAAGGTAGAAAATGTCACAACATGCGATTTTCTTTTGCAACTTTCCCCGGGAAAACAACAGTCCGAGAACTATAAATTTAGCTGGTTCAGTCAGTGCGGTAAGCACTAATCTATCGTCAAACTAATCATAGCGATCTGATTGACAAATATTCTAGGGCTTTCGCTGCAGCATGAAGTATAATTAATCTTTTTTGCTGCCAAAGAGCACATATATCCTCCCCCAATTCAGACTTGTGTCTCAACATATCCTTCTCCAAAGATCGGTTTCTTGAACTCAATCCTGGCTAGGGTTTGACCCTTTTAGTCTTCCAGATCAAGAGCTCTCTTTAATCAAGGTTTACAGAGAAGCCATACTACTTGAAACACGTGCATAAACTTGAACACAAAGCTCACTCTCTAGATGACGAGACTACATTCCCTATGGCAAAACCCTGCATCGGACCCTACGGCCATGCACTGTTATGAAAGGAAAAAGAAGAAGCCAAAGATCCACCACGAAATTTGGGATATCAGAGATGTTTTTTTTCCCCCTTTCCAAACATCCTACGCAGACACTCACCTTCATTCTCGTGAACACACGTGAACAAACAGTTTCATATTTACCTTTTCCTTCTTTTTTCTTCTTCCCACGCAACTCCCCACTCTGAGAAACTCTCTCTCTTTTAACTCTTTCAAGACATGACTGTCTGTTTGTAGCCCGAGGTCGAATGATCAGTCACACCCACATGGCCATATCCATAACCATGGAAAAAAAAACAATTCCCCCTTGGTTCTGTCAGTTGCGGGCGGGGGGCGGGCGGGGGGGGGGGGGGGGTGTGTGTGTGTGTGGGATGTGAGAGTTCAACGAGGAATATATCTCTCCAGAAACCCTAGCTATATAGTAGAGTGCCTGTCAGAAAGAGAGAGAGAGAGAGACCCTGCAGAACAGTGACATAAAGGTGAGTGAGAAAATGATGAGAGAGGGGGAGAAAGACAAAGGGTATTCGCCTGTTTTGTTTTTCTGGGTGAAAGAACGGGGGTAAAAAGGGGGAAAAGAGACACAACACGTCCGGCAATAAATGGAGGAGGGTTCGATCCATGAGAGTGATGACCATGACCCTGCCCTTATGACAACAAGAATAACGATAACAACAGTAATAAAACTTGTTATCGAGCACACTCGGAACACTTATCAGACATGTCTGGATCTGTCAATTTTTCCCAATTCGAATCAAGCGTTTCCCTGTACAATTCACTCATCGAAAGCTCTAATCTTTCTTGAATTTGACCACTTGACAAGCTGACTCATAACTCACAAGTACTCCTCCCTAATAATGTCAGTGCACTGTTCGCGCCCATGGGCGAATCAACCAAGAGAGAATTTTTCTTTCCCTCGCCAGTTTTCCTTGTCTTTGTCTCTGCAGAAACCGGTTATAGCTGCTACTGTTTGGAATGTGATGCTTCAACGCACCATCTACGTATTGGAGTGCATGATTTAAAATGAAAACTGGTCTCAACCTCTTTTTAATTGCTGTGGGCATAGAGTTCCTTTGTGATTTCCCTTTGAAATCTTATGCGAAAAACCGGTTATTGCCCCGATTCGACCGACACGAATGTTAGTGTTAAATAAAAACAAGATCGCATATTTCTTCATATGCACACTCGCTGCATATTCATTTTCGCTTGATCAGTTCGTTTCTTTCAATGCACAATCTCTCTTAAGTACCCTCTAAGAATGCTCAGGAACAGCTAATGGTGGTGGAGGCGCTTAACTATCCCACGCTGGACGGTAATTTCATTAACCTAACCATGTATACGGCGCGACGTCTTGATTAACATATCTCTCTGACCTCGGTGCCTCAGCATGAACCCTAATCATTCTAGTTTAGTTTATTTAAAAGTCCAGTATTTGCACACAAAGAAAAGAAAGCAATATAGGCGGAAGCAGGAACAATGGCTTCCCTGAATGTCGTGATTGAGAATAGTTCAAAAGGAATATCTGGAAGCAGCATCGTTTTGAGCGGAGATCGTCTCACAGAGACTTTGAGGGAAACAGCAACTTACAGTACACCATAGGAACAGCAGTGGGCCTTCCATCCGTCGGCCCTGCAGTGCACTGCTCCTTTTCCCTTTCCCTTTCGCCCGTTTAATCGTTTTGCCAAAAATGATTTGTAGGACCAACCAAAACCCACAGCATCTAGTCTGACCGTAATCCGCACTAAAACTGCGTCCGAATCCGACCCGATTCTGAACTTCCAGGTCGATTCCAAACTGCCGATCACGGCGTTTGGTTTGCTTGAATGCATACTGCCGATCACGGCGTTTGATTACAAGTGCATGCAATATAATGCGACGCTATGGAAAAATTTCAGGAAAAGAAATTCTGGGAGACCCACCCGCCGTCGTCGGTACTTGAAGTTTGTCCGAAACATGCGAGATAGGAGCGAACCTGTAAGCACGGCCCGGTAACAGCCCAAACTGCATCAGCCAGCCCACTTAGGACTTAGGCCTGGAGGTTTATGCTCCTCCCCAGAATATCCGCCCAAGAATCGCGGAAACCCGAACCAAGTCAAATAGACTCTTCTCTTTCGTCTTCTCACCGTTTTGTTTTTTTGGTTTTCTTCCCGGTTCAGGTCCCTGTCCGATCCGAATCGTTAGTTCGGCAAAGACGGCGGTCCGGCCTCAAGCGCTCCGGTCTGGCCGGTTCAAAGATATTTTTTTTTGGGTCAAAGGTTCAAAGATTCATTCCTTGCCTCTTTAGGCGTGAGAGATGCGGACGGAGGGTTGGGGGACGGTCAAATGCAAAGAGATCCCGACTCTGTCCGTCGAGATCATCCGTGGGGGACAAGCTAAAAGTGCACCGCCGTAAATCGAAACGCCAATTGCGCGGGAATTGGAGAAAGGGGCCGGCTCGAACCGGTGGAGACTTCCCTTTCCACGCCCTCGCTTCTTCTCCCTCCTCTACTTTTTGCGTTTCTCCCGACTGGCACGAGTTGGCCGGCGGGTGATTTGTTCGAGGTATAGTTTGTGCTTCTTTGTTCTCTCTCTCTCTCTCTCTCACACACATCTCTTCTGCTCTCCTTTTCATGTGAGAAGTTAGTTTATGCATTCTGTCGTGTAAGGATTTTGTTGTCCGATTTCTTGTGCTGCGAAGAACTTTGAATGTGCAGAATCACTGGGCAGAGTCATTGTTTTGGACTTCGTTTGCTTTTAAGGCAGCTTTTTTAGATTTAAATTCTGAGATGAACGCCCTTTTTTTTTTGTTGGTTGTTCTTCTTTCCGTTTGCTGATTATGAATGTGCCGAATATTTCTAAATTGGTATGGCATGGGTTAATGACGTTCGTGCTTTCCTAGTTAGACTGCAGCCCAACCAACCGTAGTTCTGTTCATACCGCAAGATTACGAAGTGCGACGTTGTTTGCCGGCAGATTTTGTGGGATGATCGCCCAATAAATAGACTTATTGTACGGATAAGCAATCGAGTTCTAAACCTTAGTCCTATGGTCGAGTTTCCTCGCCTTATTTGTCTGACGTGGGAGTCCAATCATTGCCGGACATCCTCCCTGTCACGGCTGGACTAATGCCCTAATCTGCCCCAAACCCCGAAAGCAAATTCTCCCTATCGTACCTTGATTCCCCTGAGAAACCCCAATTCCATTAATGGGGACTCCACATTCAACAGGAGTGACGGGCCACTAATGACCAATTTCGCCATCTGCGCTTTACTGAATCTGCAGGAGTGCAGAAACCTAAGCACGGAATTGGCTCTTCCAATGTCTTTTCGGTGGGCACCGACTTTCTGAGATAGAAACAGCGAATTCAGAAAAAAGATTGAGTGATTTCACCAGACAATCAATCAACGGATGGTGAGCATGATGACGAAGATGATTTTGGGCGAACAAGAAGAGATTTTTAGCTGAAACTTTGAGCATTTCGGCAGCAGAAATTGGTACAAGAAAAATGGCTTAGGGGTTAAAGTGAATGGAAGTCAAATTACCTCGGTCTGGGACTGTGAGAATTGATTGTTCCTCTGTTGTTCGATTCAGACTTATGATGTTTCATGGTCTCCGAGTCTTCAATTTTGCGGAAGAGGTGCGATCCGGTTCTCGGAGGAATTAGGATTCACATCGGAGGGATTAATTTGGGGATTTAGTTGCTTGACCAAGAGACGATGCCATTTACCTAAGCAGAAGCACATTGTTTCATTGGAAATAATGCGTTGCCACGCCCGACGATAACTGAATTATCACATCAAATAAATCAGGCGAGACTTGGCCGAGTGTACGTGATTGCACTTCCCCTCAAAGGTTTAGGACTACATTGGTTCAATCAAAAGGTTTAGAACTTGATTGGTTTCCGTACAATAGTTTTAGGATTGATTTTCAATTATCTAATTATGCGGATTGATTTTGAATGAATATGGCTAATGGCGACCATGTGCCTTTTTTTTTTCTTTTACCTTTTTTCGTGAGAGATGAGCAGATAAAGTGAGGAAGGGCTTAAGTTAGGCAGCAATAATTATGGCCGAGTTGGAGAAGTTAAAGAAAAAGCTCACACCATTGTTTGATGCGGAGAAGGGATTCTCTACTGCGTCAAGCTTGGACTCTTCTGATTCTTACATGGTACCCTCTTAGTATTATTTTTTCTTTAATATTGGGGAATATTGTCCTGCATCGCCTTTATGCGCTTCATATGTTCATGAAGCTGTCAGATGGCGGAGCTGTCAATTTACTAAGCAGATCATATGGCGTCTACAACATCAACGAGCTTGGATTGCAGAAGTGCACATCGTGGTCCGTAGATGAGACTGATCGCAGTGAGAGAACCTATCAATGTGCTTCCCATGAGATGATGATTTTTGGTTCAATAGGCAGTGGGGCAAGCAGTGTAGTCCAGAGAGCTATCCACATACCCACTCACAGAATTATTGCTTTGAAAAAGATTAATATATTTGAAAAGGTATGTAAGTCCGAGCTTGTTTCCAGCAGTTAGCTTCATATGCTATTTATTGATTGATGGACAAAACAACCAAACTTCTTCTTACCTCTTTCTCTTTGTCTTGTAATCCTGTCCTTTTGCTCTCTCCATCTTTGTTAATTCGGGGGAGCTTAACTGTGTTTCATCTTTGGTACTAGGAGAAAAGACAGCAGCTCCTCACTGAAATACGGACATTGTGCGAGGCACCTTGTGATCAAGGTCTTGTGGAATTTCACGGGGCTTATTATATACCGGACTCTGGGCAAATAAGCATAGCTCTTGAGTATATGGATGGTGGATCATTAGCAGATATCTTACGAGTGCAGAAATGTATTCCAGAGCCTGTCCTTTCAGTTATGTTTCAAAAGCTCCTCCATGTAAGGATAATTCTGCAGTTTTAGCATTTTTTTTATTTGACATGGTGCCTTGTTTTTGGCCAAGCTTACATATCTGGGTTTCATTTCCTTTATCACCTTTCACTGCAGGGTCTAAGCTACTTGCATGGAGTTAGGCACTTAGTTCATAGGGACATTAAGCCTGCAAATTTACTTGTAAATCTCAAAGGGGAGGCAAAAATCACAGATTTTGGTGTAAGTGCTGGCTTAGAGAATTCCATGGCAATGGTAAGCAATAGAGGTTGAAGTTAACTAATGATCTGTTTATTTTCTTGCAATATGCTCGTTCGGAAGTCAAAACAGATGTCCACTGTTTTCTACAAGTTTAACTTTCCATACCTCTAAGGATATGCCATATTTGTTGACCCAAAAAAAGGGGTATGCCATAGCCTGCTGATATGTCTCTGGTTTGTGATTAACCAGTGCGCTACTTTTGTTGGGACCGTGACATACATGTCACCTGAGCGTATTCGCAATGAGAGCTATTCTTATCCAGCCGATATATGGAGCCTCGGTCTTGCTCTGTTTGAGTGTGGTACTGGAGAGTTCCCATATACAGCTACTGATGGACCAGTCAATCTGATGTTGCAGGTGACATGTAAATTCAAAGAAGTGGATTCGTACTTTATGCTGCTTGCATTTGATGTATGATTGCATTGAAGAGACATGAGATCATTCTAGCATTGGCAGAGTTCTTCTGAAGGATTGGAGTCTTCGAATGTGAAATGGAATCCTAGAAATTCCCGCCAATAAAAAAAATTGGGCCAAAGAAAAAAATGTTGGTAACATCTAATTGGATGGACAGTAGATATGATTTGTGCAGCATCAAAAAGAGGAGCGGAATTCTAAAATCTTACTGTAGAAGTCAAAATTCATGAGTTCTACATTTATATAGTCCAAAATGTCCTGTATTTATACTTGTAGATGTATATTGAGTTTAAGTTTACATGGGTTTCTTTCAATGGGCAATGTAAATAGAATCCTGCTAATTTGAGATTTAATTGATAAGTGTATCCCTGCCAATTACAATCCATTTTAACATTTTATTTGTATTTTAACAACCATGGATGAGTATTCTTTCACAAAACACTCTTTGTGGCACAATACAATTGATGAATGATGATCATGCACGATTGTGTTAATGTTCGAGAGTTGTTAAGGTTTGCATGTGCCCTTCAATTTACGTTGTGGGAGCTCCATACAATGCCATACATGATTTTTTTTTTTTTGTGATTATGGCAGATTTTCTCCAACTAGTTTGGAATAAAGGTGTTGTTGATGTTGATGTTGATGTGATTGTGGCAGATTTTGGATGACCCATCACCTTCGCCTTTGGACTGTAATTTTTCACCAGAGTTCTGCTCTTTCATAGATGCATGTCTGCAGAAGGATGCGGATGCTCGGCCAACTGCTGAACAAGTGAGATTGCAGTAAATTTGGCATCAAAGTTACTATTTTGGAAAACAGCTTGAGCTTTGTGAGGCATTTACACCTTTCATGGGACTTCTTCAGTCTTTAAGTAGGTTTTGTGATGAGTATATATTCCTGAGGTCCTTGTGTGAATATGTAGCGATTTCATACTTCTCCATATACCGTTAGTATCATGCTGCATTGTATAAGTTTCGCCTCATGGTAATGTCTTGCATCTTGTAGGACAGATGCATTTACTGATGACACTTCTTTCTTTTCCTTTGATCTGAGTTGTTTGATCATTTTCTGCAGCTGCTTATGCACCCATTCATCACAAAATATGAGCATACCAATGTTGATTTAGCAACATTTGTTAGAAGCATCTTTGATCCAACAGAAAGGATGAAAGATCTAGCAGATGTAAGTTCTCTTCTACATATATGTGCACAATCTCAGTGAACTTGTAAATGCATGAAAGAATGGTTTAGACTTAATAAATAATTTGTCTTGTCGGACACAGGAATATTCAAGAGCTCTAGATACATTTGCAATGATGAACACAGTGTCTACATTGTATCTTATGTTGTGCCTGCTGGTGCTGACGTATATATAGCTGGTCATACAAAAACTATTCTTGTAAAAGGTTCAGTGACCCTGTCAATGAAGTTTTGACGTGGCACCTTTTCACGCGGTGATTTTAATGGAGGGGAAGTTGGTATTACAATTTTCCCAAAATTCTTGTGGACTCTACAACTGGTTCACCAGACTGCCTGAGATATAGGAAAAAAGTGCATTTCATTTCTCTGTTTGTATGCATCGTCTTACTGGGACTTGCATTTTAGATAATAAAGTTGTTCACAAGGATCTGAAGTTTAGGTCTAGTTGGTTATTTCTTCTCTGTTGCGTCAAATCCTTCTCCTATTGGTTTTTGCATATATTTCAGCCACTGACAGAGTTAAAGCCATGCTTGAAGTAATATGTTTGGTTATTTGTCGAGTAACTCCTAAGTTGAACAAGGACTGGATCATCTGTCTGTACATTCTGAATTGTGTCAGTCAGTGTGTAAGAATGGATTTTAACATAAATTCAATCTTCTAACCAGATGTTGTCTATACACTATTACCTACTATTCGATGGACCTGATGAACTGTGGCATCATACGAAGACCTTCTACGGTGAAGGATCAACTTTTAGGTAAGAGATGTCATTTTCTGAATTTTGTTGCTAGAATTTTTTTCTTTGCATATTAGGATTTAACTGTTTTAATAGAGATGTTATTTTGAAGTTGCATTAGAGTTTGAGTCCATACCCAGAGAATTTGCTGATATTATATAATTTTCCTCTTGTAGTTTCTCAGGCAAGCAATTTGTTGGTTCCGATGATATTTTTGGAAGCTTGTCGAATATCCGGAAAACATTAGCCGGTGACTGGCCTCCCGAAAGACTTGCCCATGTCGTCGAAAAACTGCAGTGCCGTAATTATGGTCAAGATGGGATTGCAATCCGCGTATCAGGCTCCTTTATTATAGGCAATCAATTCCTCATCTGTGGCGATGGAGTCCAAGTTGAAGGCATGCCACATTTCAAAGATTTATCCATTGATCTTTCTGCTAAGCGAATGGGTAGATTCCAGGAGCAATTTATGATTGAACCAGGCAATCAAATTGGATGCTATGTTATAGTGAAGCAAGAGCTTTACATAACAAGATAGAGAAATGAGAGCAGATGGTCATCCCCAAGGTTAGCGATCTTATACATATTGGTTATTGTAGCTTTTACTTTAAATTGTTATTACCAAATCCTAGAAGTTTTGGTGATGACACCTTTGCCACACAGACTGACATCGCCATAAGAGATGAGATTTGGCAAATTCTATGGGCATTCATTCGAGAAGGTTTCTGTTTTGAGCTTTGAGAGGAGCAGGATTGATCTTTCTACTAGGAACTTCAGTATCAAACCTTTGGGAGATTCAGAAGTGACGATCAATACTCCGAATTTGTTGTGTGGTGTCGGTGGGACTGTCATATACCACCGTTTGACGGTTAATGGAGTTCATGATGTCCTGCTTTGTGTTCTCAGCATACTTATGATGCAGTTGCAGTAAACGTGGTTTGTTCTCTCTCTCCTTCTCGAGGCACGACTGGTTATAACGGGAAACCATTACTTTGCTGCTAAGTAATGCCCGGGTTATCGCTATGGACTTCGGCCTATTAGGCAGATCCAGGCTTCAAGAGCAGCTGGTCAGGTCCTCCTCACAAGCAGAGGAGTTGCACGGATGCTATCGGATAGTCCAAAATATACTCAATTGAAATGTATTGTTACTGTAATATACGTATTTGAGAGAGCGCGGTGATCATTTTCTAAAGCTGCTTGTCCTCTCCTTTATATTGATTATTGCCCGAGTTCGTCAGGAATTGCTTTCTTTGTACTTGTTGCGAGGCATTAATCGACTTCTATCAATAGGGTTTGTGTTGATGATGGTACAGGACACAATCATAAATTATTTCTTATGTTGTGCTTGCTTACTTATGATTCTTATTATTATTTTTCGCCTGAATGATCTGCTTGTTAGATTTTGTGGTGAACACTGAACAAAGTTCTCTCCTACCATCTTTACCAGAAATCTCATAAAGATAGGTCGAATTTCTATGATAGTCTAGCCCGGGTTCAGTTTATGCTGTCCACTTATCTTTAGACTTAATCATTATCTCTAAAATTTATCACAAAAGTATAATTGAATCCTTATAAGTCTTAAACATACAAATTAGTGTAACCGATAACTTCCATTAATTTCGTTCATTCGGAATTGACAAAAATTCCAACGTGATTTTTTTTTAATAGTTTCTCTCGTCTACGCGATAATGAAGTGATTAAAACATAAAATATAAAATTAAAATAATGTTGCATTAGCCTAATAAATATAGGTTTTAAAGATTGTTCCTTATTTATCCATATTTCCTTCGGCCTCATCTCAGGGGCAATTTTTTTTCAAAATTTCAAATAAAGGCTTTAAATGCTTTCGTTTTCTCAAATAAGAATTCGAAGTGAACATTATTTCAAAGAAAATCTTAAAGTGTCATATCATGTTTTAAATAAGGGCATAAATTAACTATTAAATCTCGAAAAAATTCCAATTAAGGGCCTAAGGTGTCTTGATTTTCTCAAATAAGGGCTCGAAGTGACTTATTTGTTTTGTCATTTTCTTTTTTTACAATTTTCTCCTTTTTTCTACTTTCCTTTTCAATTTTTTTCCATTCCATTTTTCTTTTGTTTTTTCCCCTCCCCTAGCCTCGGTCCACCGTTGATGCTGCTCTCTCTCTCTCTCCCCTTCTCTATAGAGGTCCATCTCCAGACACACTCCAGTCTGATCTGTTGCATAACCGGCAAGGCGCGGACAACGCGGGCGTCGGCGTCGTCGAGCTTGAGGCAGGTGGCTCCAACGGATTTGACGAGGGGGTGACGTCCTCCGGCGAGGGGAGCTTGTTGGCGATTTGGCCGCTGGGAGGCCAAGCAGTTCCTCAAGTCCGTCAGGGACCTGCAGGAGGACTCCGCCTCCGACGAGCTCGTCCGCGCTCAGTTCCTCATGCAGACCGCCATGAAGCACCTCAAGAAGGAGTTCTACCTCATCCTCTCCACCAACCGCCAGTACCCGGACTCCGAGTCGGTCTCGTTCTTGCTTTCCACCAGGTCTTCCAGTGTCTCGGAGGGCTACAGGGATGAATCGGAAGACGACCTGAAGTTCGACGGCGATGGGTCGGAGACGCTGGGTATGCCAGAGAGGACATCGTCGTCGTCAGCGACCGTGATGGTGAACTTGAAGGCCATCGCCGATTGCATGATCTCTTCGGGCTTCGGCAAAGAGTGCGTCAAGGTGTACAAGTCCTGTTTCATCCCTTTTTTATCCACCTCGATTATGGTAGTCGCCCATCGCGCTCTCGCTTCTCCTATGATCTGCTCATGATCAAACCAAATGAACTGTCGCCGCGGCGCTTCCTCTCTCTTTCTGATTAATCCTCGCCTGGGCAGAGCGAGGGCTTGCCTCAAGCGATCTAGCCGGCGGTCGCGAGGCGGGCCCTCGCCTGGGCAGAACGAGGGCGAACCTCGCCCGATCTGCCGGCGGCTCCCCTTGCCGGGGCCGCAAGGCATGCCGTCGCGTGTGGCCAGCGAGGCCTCGCAGCCCACTGCTGTCGGCCGGTGCGAGGAAAAAACAAAAAAAAAAGGAAAAAAATCACAGAATATACAAAGACAAAATTATCCCTCAGGCCCTTAATTGAATAAAAATGGCATTTGGGGCTTTTTTTTGAAACAAGTACCGCTCTCTAGGCCCTTAATTGATAAGATAAGTATAATTGTGTCCCTTTTTTAGCATTTTCCCTTAAATCTGAAAAGAGGGTTTTGCCCAAAGGTGTATTTTCGTCATTTTTTTCCTTTTATCTTTTTAAATTTTTTTGAAAAAACCAAAACACATCGACACAATCCTAATGAGCTGCCCACCGTTCCATTGCCGGTGGATGGTCAACGGAGAATGGACAAGCAGCGCCTCGACGAGGGCGTGCTAGTGCTCTCTAAAATCAAGAGAGGGTCGGGCCCAGATCTAGGCGCGAGGATTGCTAGTGACATAGACCTTCATCGACTCCCCACTGGAGGTGGGGGCAAAAAAAGAAAAGATAAATAAAAAAGAAAATATTAAATAAGGTGAAATAACAAAAATGCCCTTGAGATCAATTCTTTAAAATTTTTTATAATCACTTTAAATTTTTATTTGAAACATAATATATTTCGAATATTTTTTTAAAAAATCAAGGCTTATTAAGCTCTTATTTAAAATAAAATTTACTTTGTATCTTATTTAAAAAAACGATAATGTTTCGAGCTCATTTTTTCCTTTTTGTTCCTCAATAAGAGCTAAAATGAAAAATGATTTTCACGAAAATAAAGAGAAAGGAAAAGTAGCCGGAGCCCTTTTTTAACGGTCGTCCCTAGCCTACATAAACCCTAGCAACCGCTTCGCTCTGAGCAGCCGCTTCCGCCCTCTTCGCTCGCTTCTCTCCTGCGCCGACGTCTCCGTGATCATGCCGAAGCACTACAGACCTCCGGTGAGTCGATCTCTCCTTCTCCTCTCTATCTCTGCCCAGCTTCTGAAACCCTTTCGTATGGCGATTCGTGTCGTCGAGTTGACAAGCTCATGTGACTTCGCCTTGGGAATTTCCTCCGCGTTCAGGGAAAGAAAAAGGAAGGCAACGTCGCAAAGTACGTCACCAGGTCCCAAGCTGTCAAGCTCCTCCAAGTCAATCTCTGCACTTTCAGGTCCTCTCTCTGTCTCTCTCTCTTGGTGCTTAGTTTTTTTTTTACCTAGACAGGGGAAAAGAAATGACAGTAGCTTGTTTCTCTTTGTGCTACAATAGTTTTAGTACAAAAACTTTGAACTTTATTTAATTTATGTCCTTTGCTTTAAAGCATCCGTCTTACAGGTATGAATCGATCTTACATGCTCGCAATCTCAATGTTTAGGTTGTTTTTTGCCGATAGCGAGTTGCTTTAACGGTGTTCTTTATATTTTTCTGCGGACTTCTCCTCTAGTATGTATTGAAGCTTATTGGTAGATGTGGTCTGCGGTAATTGGAACATTTACTACATGGCTATGTTGCTGCTAAGTTTGATGTTTCTGGATGTTCTCATGGGTATGAATCTATGGCTGTCTTACAATGTGGTGGAGTCGAAACCATAATTCTTAATACCAACAACCTTGCATAGGCTCTGCTTGTACTGTGAAATCTTGCATGCGAACGTTGAACTCATAATGCTGATTCAGAAAACAGGAGAGACTCTCGAGATGTTACACTGTATTATCTTGCACTTTTCTGTTGATTTGAAAAAACAATTCTCTTTGATACACGTCAGTTTATGTATCGTACATTTATTCTATGTTCTTTTTATTGAAAATTATAGGAGACTATGCATCCTGAAAGGTGTGTTTCCCCGGGAACCTAAGAAGAAAGTGAAAGGGAACCACCACACTTACTATCACTTGAAGGATGTCATGTTCGTTAAACATGATCCATTGCTCGAAAAGTTTAGGGAGATGCGAACTTACGATAAGAAAATTAAGAAATCCTTGGCAAAGAAAAATAAGGATCTTTATGAGCGTCTCCGCACTCGAAAGCCTACCTACACACTTGACAGACTCATATTGGAGAGGTTTGTTGAATTTGTGTTCTGTTATCTACCACTGCAGCTTTCATATTTCATCTGACATTTACAGGCTGCTTACACTTTTAATGTAGGTATCCTAAGTTTATTGATGCTCTTAGAGACTTAGATGACTGCCTGTCCATGGTGCACCTTTTTGCGGCTCTACCAGCGTTAGAGCGGGAAAACATCGAAGTGAAGCGCATCCACAATTGTCGAAAGTTAGTTTCCTACTTTCTTCAGGGAAAACAATGACTCTGTTACTAGCCCTCTTGTACACACTTTCCAAGTGCATGATAGTGTTTTTAAATTTGGAAAAAGAGAAGGAACCACTTCGCACCTCGTAGGGTGCATAAATTAATAAATTGCCCAATGCCAAAATCTCCAATGTGGTTGGTCAGGGAAGCCTCATCACTTATATAAGAATCTGGGACTGATAATACCGATAGCATTACGTTATCCTAAAAGTTTTGATTTCTTACAAGAAAAGGGAAGAATGGGAATTTGAAGAAACATCTAGGGCTCAAAGGAAAATTTCTAGCTGCATAGGTTAATTAAAGGATGATTTCAAATGGAATTTGAGGGCAAGTTTGTGAGTTATTGCATGTTTACTTTGTAGAACAATGATGATTTGGCAATTGGGTGGTTTTAATCATTGATGAAATGAAAAGTGTGGAAGGACAGAATAATAGGGTGGCGCAGCTTTTCTCAGTTTAAGCTTCCTCAGACTATGGAATGTCGCCAAATTACTTTTGTCAGAGACTACTCGAGTTAAGTAAACATCTAAATAATCATAAATCCGTGGTCTTCCTGTTCAATCCCTATAAATATCTAGGCAAGGATTGTCATAGGAGTATTAGTCAGCTGAAATCTCACTTTTCCTGTTATAAAAGTAGAGGTTCACATATCCGGATGAATTATCAGTCTAGGTTAATGTCTTTCTTTAAATGATTAATTTTCACGTCTGGTTTGATCAAACCTGCTTTCATTCTTCACTGTTAGGTTGAGTCATGAATGGCAAGCTTATATTGCTCGAACTCATAAGCTCAGAAAAGTCTTCATATCTGTGAAAGGCATATATTATCAGGTACTACAGGTTACTCATTGATCAACCGTGTTGCTTCTTATGTTGCATGAAATTCTTGCTGAGCAGGGCTACTTCCGCGGTAATTCATTTTTGCAGGCTGAAGTTGAGGGTCAGAAGATCACATGGTTAACACCTCACGCCTTGCAACAAGTTCTGCCCGATGATGTGGACTATAATGTCATGCTAACTTTTTTGGAATTTTATGAGGTCATATCTTGAGCTTCTGTTTTCACCTCCTATTCTAGTTTAGGTGACGGCATGAAGTGGTGTTATTCTCTTTTGATTTCTGATAATTCGACCTGAGAAGCTTCATCAATTAGGAGTCTTGTATGAATCTCTTAGATTGGATTTAGGTGTGTTGTGACAAACTGATTCAATTAGAGTGGATCTGGATGTACATAGATCGAATTGCTTCTTTCTAGGTTGAGGAAATGTCAGTACCTCTTTGCTGAGTGGAACATAAATAGAAGATATGAGGCTACTTTAAACGAGGGGGTCATGATGGTCAAGTGGTTACTGCCTTAAATTGTTTGTTTCATATTTCTTGTCGTAATAATAATCTGCGATCTTGTTAAGTCTGCATTGTCTCTTTTTTTGACCTTGTCATTCATTACTGCAGACTCTTCTTGCTTTTGTGAATTTCAAGCTTTACCATTCAATCAGTGTGAAGTATCCACCAATCCTGGATCCCCAACTGGAGGCTTTAGCTGAAGGTATTCTTTCTAAAGGTTATCTAAATAGAACTATTGGCTATCTGTGGGGAACAGTGAAACTTCTATCCATGATAATCTTTTGTGTACTTCAGCCGTAGTTTTCTGAGTCATCCGTTGTTATGGCCCTTTTGACTGTTGAGGTAATAACTAGCTCGAAAATTTGTGCAGAACTTTATGCGTTGTCAAGATATCTTGATGCTAATACTAGATCCTCCCGGGCCTCTGGATCTAATGAAGTGGAAGGTCAAGAAAATGAAAAGCAGCATGACGAATCTGATTTAAGGCTCGCACAACTTCAGCATCAGCTTCCTCATAATGAGCCTGGGGCTCTAATGCACCTTGTCGAAGATGCTGCTGGTGAGGACGAGGAGGATGAAGATACGAAGGAGTGTGAGAATCTATTTAAGGATATGAAGTTCTTCTTGGGTCGTGAGGTGAGATCAATTTTGCATTGGCATATAGATATTTGTTGTTGGTAGTCCATACATTTATCCTACCAATAAACCTTCTTGTCTCCTCACATTTGATATTTTGCAGAAGTGTAGATTTGCTTGCTAGGAATTGAAAGTTCTCTCTTTCCTCTTCCCTTTGTTAATTGATAGGGGGAGGGATAAGTATTGACTTGATGATTTCATCTTTGAATGGGCAAAAGGAAGTTGGTCATGTGGCCTTTAGAAAAGAAATGAACATAGTGTGTGCTTCCAATTGATGAGTGTTTTACATTTGGATTCTTCTTTTGCATGGTTCATTTGTGCTATTTGAAACTGAATAATGAGGTTCGAGTGGCGACTGCAATTTGCACCAATTGTGTTAGCACGCCCAGTTGAATGTGACGCAGAAAATATTACCAAATTGTCTTACGTTACCTTTTATATCCCATCCTTTTGACTAAGATAAGAAGCATGCTTCCCTCACTTATGTGGGTATCTTTTTATTATGGTGTATTAGCCTGTTTCATTTAAATTTCCTGTTTGTACTGGTTTCACATGCTGATAGTGCAGTATTTTGGGATATTGTGGATGCTGAAACAGTTTCCAGCGGACGTGAGAGCAAATATTCAGTAAAAATTTTATGTAAACCAACATTCGTGGTAGATATTAGATCTCAATTGTTTTAGAGTGGGCAGTTGTCACAGTGATGAAGGAAAGTATATATTGTTGACATGCATCTACATTGCTACACACGAATTGATCAGTGTTCACCTTAGGTGCATCTTTCATGCTGACCTTATATTATTCTGTACCTGCTTCTATTAATTATTCATATGATATCCAGGTTCCCAGAGAGTCGTTGCTTTTCGTTATTCCTGCTTTTGGAGGTATTGTTTCTTGGGAGAGAGATGGTGCTCCATTTAGGGAAGCTGATCAGAGCATTACCCATCAGGTGTCCTATTAATTCTCCCAAATGTTCTGTTCTCTCCTTATGTTATTATCATTTCCTTTTGTATCCCAATGCTTGATGATTGCATTTTGCTGTGCAGATTGTTGATAGACCAACTCAAGGTCATATATTTCTTTCTAGAGAGTATGTCCAGCCTCAATGGATTTACGACTGTGTGAATGCAAGAATTATCTTGCCAACTGAGGGTTACTTGGTGGGAAGGTAAAGTGGACATGCTCTCCAAAATTTATCTAAGCATTGTTTTTATTTCCCGAGTCATGACGTTCTAACAAACTTGTTTGTTCCTCTTTCTTCCCGTGGACATACTCTCCTAAATTTATCCAAGCATTGTTTTTGTTTCCCGAGTCATGACGTTCTAACAAACTTGTTTGTTCCTCGTTCTTCCCTTTCTAAATTGGTGCTCAAATAATGTCCCGCTCTTTTTCCAACATTATTGTGCTCAAATGAAATGTCCCTCATCTTTCTCCCATATTATCCATCAAGTATTTTGTACTCACCATGATTGCAAAAAAAACTGCATGACGTGCCAATGCAGTGCTGCAAATATTCGCATACTTGGTCGGAGTTACACTTCACAGTATATCCAGAGTCTGGGCCATATATTTAAATGGATAAGATGGGAATGCTCTGGAAAACTTGCCGCTTGTGAAATATCGTGAGGTCTAGCCTGCAATGAACCAGCCACGAGCTTAAATTGATTTGATCAACATCAGTGCTAGATTTACTCCAACCAATAGTATAGATGCACTTGACTTAAGGCTAGCCTGTAAGGGTTATTGTCATATCATGGTGTATGCAAAGAAAGAAATGGGAAGCTTCTCCGAAAGAGCAACAATAATAAGCGGGCTTGTTGCTATACTAGAATATAGATCCAATCGTTGACAATAAGAAGGATTACATCTGACCAATAACTCCATCCATTGTTGGGAGTAGCTATAGGATTTTGTGATAGGTCTGCTCCAGACTCAGAAGGGCACTCACAGTCTAATATTGAATGTATGAAAACAACGTTATCTATTTTTGTTTAATCACCTCTTAGGCAAATTCTTGTTAAAATATAATTTTGTTGTCTTTCATTGTCTTCGTTGCACAGTCCAGCCTAGTGCTCTAGATTAGTTGGATGGACATCACAGAGTTGATGAATTTCAGCTTTTTTTTCCGTGGCCTCTTTGTATCTTTATTCCATTATTCTCTAGCATTTGACGTCATTTTTTGTGAGCAGGGTTCCTCCACCACACTTGTCTCCTTTTGTCGATAATGAAGCTGAGGGTTATGTCCCAGACTATGCAGAGACCATTAAGCGCTTGCAGGCTGCTGCCAGCAATGAGGTTCTTCCAATGCCAGGCACTGTAAAAGAAGACTTGGAAGATCCTCAGCGTCTGTTGGTTGAAGGTATCATTGACCGTGCTGAGGCAAATGAAGCTGCTGAGAAGAAGCGGAAGGTATTCAATCTCTTGATGGCTGCTCGAGATTTTCTCGTGTAGCATAATTACTGTTTGTTTTGACAAATTTGCACCGTAGATTTTGTCACAAATTGTCAAAACTCATACATTCTTGTCAATCCAGATGGCAACTCTTGAAAAACAGTATCATGATGAGTTAAAATTGGAACTAGAGGGAGCCCAGCATTCTTCATCCATGATTGATCAAAACATAGAGAGCAATGCAGCGAATGGAGAAGCTAGTGAGGAACCTGTTCCTGATCTGCAACAAATTGCCGACGATAGCGCAAATATGTCGAAGATTGTGATGTCACGGAAGAAGAGGAGGCTTTTAGAAGCCATGGAGGTAACTTGAATGTTTACTGTGTTTCCTTGTTAAATTTGTTGGCTTGTCTGCAGTTCTTGCCGTGCAATGACACTTGGCCCTTGCTCATGCAGATAGGAAAGAAACGTAAGCAAGCTAATGTCGATCTTCTTAAAGAACGGAAGAAGAAAAATGCAGGTCAGACGTCAAAGGAGAAATAATTTGGCCCTGAATGTTGAGGTTTTTCCGGAGTATTTGATGTTTATGTATCGTGCTTTATTCTGTTGGAAGAACAGTGTACTGCCAATCAAAGGTATTGGCTAAAATTTTGCAGAAATATGGATGAAAGAAATGTGTAAATCATTGTCTTCATAAAGCTTATTGAGAGCGAGGTTCAATTTGCCACTGGGAATGGACTCTTCTAGTTGAAATGGATCCCCTACCTTTAAGGTAGGAGTGACTTAATCGATCTGTACCGTCCAATTTATTTTCGTTAGGGATAGAATCGTTCATTATGAGGGTAATATTTTTCAATTAATTCATTTTTCGCACAAAAAAAGACGGGCTAAAATATGTTTGCCCTCTTGATGCGTTATTTTCTGCATATGTTTCTGACCACATGTAGTTGCGAGCTGTTCTTGGTAAATTTTTTTCAAAACGTACAAGAGTGAGTACCACTTTTGAAATCATTAAGTTTCAATTATCAAACTCAGTTCGATCGATATGTCTGCCTTTAATTGATTTTTTAATGTTTTCGATTGTTTCAATAATTTGCCAACATTTGTTTACCTCGGTTGAAGACATGTTTTTACTTAATAAAAGTGAGTCAATGAAAATCGATGATTAAATTCAGGAATATGATTTCCTCTCCTGGATCAGAAACTCTGCACATATGAACCAAGAATACGAAGCATCTTCGAAATCCTCAAATCCTTGCTCGATCGCGTGGCTCGATTCTGTCGTTCTTTTCAGAGTCGAATCTGCATGGATGTTAGCTTCAGCTGAGAGCACTAGTTCACCTGCTCATGAACACAACTAGATTACTGCAAGCGAAAAACAGAGAAAACGGCTGTACAAGGTAACCCCACGACCTGCAAATCTCATAGCTGGTTGCGTGATCGCTCGCTCACTCTGACTGCAAACACACTCGGGCCTGCGTAGAAGCAGACCATGCTTGCGTAAACACACGTTGGCTATACACGCTAATAACATAACCCGCAATCTCATAATCACTCACTAATCCTGGTTGGAAACACACACTCGGGCCTGCGAAGAAGCAGACCATGTTTTTGCTCCAGACTTGACCTGAGAGACAGGAATATGCAATGGCCATTTGCTCACAGAGTGGAATATGCAACGCCATTTTGCTCACTTTGGTGAGTGTGCCTTCGAATGGGAAGATTTGCCAGTTATGGCTTTCTTCACTTTCGATATCGAGTGCTTGACCTTTGAGCTGACCCCTGATAGTATGTTGTGGGATTTCTTATGCGGCTCCTTGACGTTGATGTCCTTGCAATGTTCCACCATGACAGGAGCATCGTGCCCCGGTTCCGTCCTTTCGTGCTCGTCTTCTTCATGCTCATCTCTCTTCTCATCTATTTTCGCTTCTTCAGGCGGTACGGTGTCCGGTTCATCTGTTGGTCTTCTCTCTTTAGATGAAGGCTCGGCGGTTGGCAAATTGCCTTCTGGGATCTTGTCTAAGAGGTCAGACAATGAGACAACCGATGGGTCTTTCGGCATATCCTCCTCACTTGTCTTTTCATCAGAACTGCACGATCTCTCTCCTCCATATCCAATTGCTTTCAGTTCAAGATCAGCTTTCGAAGGATCCCCAAGTTCTGCATTTTTTCCATCGGAATTTTGAATGGTTCCGGCAATACTTTCCTTCACTGTAAGGGATCTGTCTTCATTGCCTTCTGTTACCATAACATCTGGAGCCGTACTCAGACATGCTTCCCCTGAAAGTGGCATTTCAGCCATGGCAACTGAGGCGTACTCTATCTGTTCAAGAACAGGATGAGTTTCCTTTGCTTGTTCAAGACCCAAGTCATCTCCTTTTCGAGACTTTTCCACACATGATTCCTAGATATAAGACGCAACAGAATGTCAGTTATCCCTTTTTATATTTTCCACACTTAAATAGATTTCACTATCTTATTACAGTGCCTTCTTGAGATTTGACGGTTAAGTCGTTTTTCTTTCCCGTCAAGGAGTAAATTCTGCTTCTAAGGAACAAGATGATCTCAGCAGCAAGGTCTCATCCATTGTTGGTTGGGACAGCGTAGTATGTTATGCAATGGGAGTGGATTGAGGTTTCATTAGTTCTTACTTTGTTACATATCGTGGCATCTGTCATGCCGCTTCCAGAGTTTGTTTTACTGTTCTGGTCCTCTGATTCAGTCGCTCCTTCCAATGTCACATTTCCCTCAGCTTCATCGATAGAGTTTTTATCTGCTGTCTCCCTCTCAACATGCACCTTGTCAAATTCTTCCAGAGCAGCATCCTCGTCAACGGCACTGTGTTTGCTTTCGTCCTGCCATACAGATTAAGGCTGAAGCTTTATGGACACAGAATTTTGCAAAGTATCGATGAATTAAGTTTGGTTCAGTTGCTGACCTCCTGGTGTTGTAGCTTATTAGCCTTGCCATGGAATGTGTGTTGTGTTTTCCCTTCTACAAACTTTTCACGATGCAGTTCATCTTCTTCACAGCTCCCTTTAGTTATTTCTTGATTAATAGGGCGGCTGTCAATATCTTTTTGCTGTTCGACAATCTGATATATTTTCATCCTTGGTTAATAATTAGCATAAAAACGTATAGCTTCACAGATTTACTAATCAGCATAGGCATAATAGTATTTGTCGGTTCAATTGTCTATCATACCTGGCCTTCGGCGTTTTCACCCTGTGAGGATTCATTTGCTTTTGATGTTTCCTCTCCTTTCTCTCCAGCTGTTAAATCCTGTGCCAATGCTCGGACCTGGGTTTCCTCAGCTCCGGTGTCCTCTAGTTCATTAAAGTCTTCCTGTATTTTAACCTGTGATGCAGATTTGACCAAGTGATCACAAACTCCTTGCTCATGACTCTCAGTTGCACTTGTTAGATTCACGAGTTTTTCACTGTCTGATGGGAAATCAGTGCATTTGGTTTCATTTTGAGTCTCTGGTTCCAAACCTTCATCCTGTGTACTGCAACATTCATTATACTTTTCAGTTAGGTCATCCTGTACGATTTCACTGCCTCTAGGATGGACTTTTGGAGGTTCAAACTGTCCATTTTTCTTCTGGCAGATTTCTTCCTTTGCTTCAGCTGCTGAGGAAAATAGCACAGTTTCAGTTTCTTGCACGTTCTGTATGTCTCGTTTCCTCTCATCTCTATGTTCCTCTTGAAGCAATGCAGAGACTGGCGTCTGAATTTGCACCTCCAGTGCTTTTGCTGATGTATTGTGGTCAGATTTTGCATCTGCTTCGTGAACTAATTCGAGGAAATGAGATCTGCTTTCACTCTCATCCAGCTTTTCCGCAGTTGTTTCCTCCATTGCGTCAATAACATCCGTACCCGGATCTTTGGAACCTAGTGCTGCTTCACAAGCTATTGTTATTTTCCCCAGTCCATCTGCCTTCAGACTTTCGGCAGTCACATTCTCTCTCCCCACAGTCTCATCTTCTGTAGCTAAATGCTTATCTTCAAGCTGTGTCTCAAATTTTTCTTTGAGTAGACTAGTCTCAATCTCTACTTCTTTGGGCAATTCCTTGTCAAAGCCAGTACCAGAGTCATCTACAGGCTTTTCTTCTTCAGGAGCCATGCAGGAGCTAGGAGTTGATGTCAATGAGGTCATTCGTGCAGTGTCAACCTTATCATACGAGTTATCTGGTTCCTTTAGTTTCTCGCTATCTCTGTTTGCATGCTCAGTTGGTGCAACAGACCCCCGATTTTCTTCTTCCTGTGTCTTTCCCTGATGCAATACTTCCTGGATTTGTGCATCACATTTACTGTTTGACATTTCCTCAGCGTCCAAACTTCCTTCTTTGGTCTTTTCGGTTGAATATGATGCTTCTAAATGTTCCTTGGATACTGCATTAGAGTCCGCCTCCTGTGTACAGATTATTCCTTAACGTCATAACAGCAAAGAAGGGAGAAGAAGGGGGAGGGGGGGGGGGTTGGGTTATAGCAGGCTTAGGATTTTCTTTTTCCTTGTAAAAATAACATATCTAAAGATATTATCAATTATGCCAAACCTAACCTCACATATTGCACGGTTCCCAGGTGACACGGCAACAGTTTCATTTGGGTTACAATTCCCCTCAACCTGATGCTCTTTCATCAAGTTTTCATGTTCATCTGCTTCACCTGGACCAATGAACACCTGTTTGACAGACAAGAGAATCAAATGGAAACGCAGCTATAAGAAAACATGGACAATTGGATATGGGAAAATGCACCCTGAAATTTCTGCCAGGTTTCCTTTTGTACCTCTTCCTGAAGAATTTCGTCTTTGAGAGTATCAGCTGCTTCAGTTGCAATGTCGCAATGTTTTTCAGGCTCCAAATCATCAGCTGCAGCCTTTGCCAAAGTACCCAAGTTTCCCTGGTCAGCTGATGCAGAACTCTCGGATCTTCTCTCTCTTTCTTCTTCGGGAAGCTCTAGTTTCACATTTTCAACTAGATTGCTTCCATCCTTGTCCTCTTCACGTGATGTGTCCTTGGTGACTTGATTGGCTTGGATCTCGAATTTAGTATCTGCATGCGTGATGGAGTCTGCCTTTTTGCAGCATACTTCTGTCACATCTGTCAATATTATGTTCTCATTAATCTGTGCCTTCTCTCCATCTAAGCTCTTTTCTCTAATATTCTCATCCGCGTTCGCTGCTTCACCCCGTTTCTCCACCAGGAACAACGAGGAGTCATTTTCACCCGCCACATTGGTTCTGGACTCAGTTTCATGTGGATTCTGAGCGGTTGCATTCTCTTTCTCTCTATCAGATAGTTGACAAACAGAGGTTGAAGAGGTCTCATCAAGATTTTCCTTGCCAAAATTTTTGCTGCTGAGAATTAGACCAGGCTCTGTTGCTTCTGGTGGTGGTCCCTCTAAGTCAGCAGGGGATGCCTCCAAAGGCTTGTCATCTTGCAGGATTGCCAGCGTGCTGGTCTCTGTTCTCAGAGAGGTCATTGCTGCAGTATCAGTCTTGTCATTACAACTGCCTGCTTCCTCTTTGATCTCTTTTGTGACTTCAAAATCCTCTAGTGCATCTTTGGTTTGTGCAATGTAGGTACCACCTCCATTCAGAATGTTATCTTCTTCCAATGCTACTGTGGCATATGATTCACTTGTGCTTGCTAGCTTTTCTGCATTTGTTTGGTCATCGCAGTGCGTTATTTCTCCTCCTGATTCGGAGCCCGTGTGCATGTCCTGTACAACAGAACATTTTACCATGTAGTTCCAGCAGAAACAGCATGAGTTTGAAGAAAAGGGTTCATTTATGCTAAATCATACCTGATTGATTATGCTGTTTCCAGGCGTTGTTCCATGAGTTTCCATTGAATCGACATCTTTCATAGTCTCTTGCTCGTTTATCTCTTCACTCCCATCAGCCTTCTCTTGTTCATTTTGCATCTATTCCCGCAATATCAAACATTATCAGAATGAGCTCTGAAATGAAAACGTGATTCAAATATGAACAAGAAATTCATTATCACAATGTATTTCGGTACCTCTTGTTCGACATTTTCTGCTGTAATTGCATCGTCGTCCCGTTCTGCAGGTTTTGAAATTGCCACTGCTTCCAAATTCACATCCTGAATTTCACCACCCTCTGATTCTTCAGAGGTCTCCACTGTCTGAACTTCTGACATGTCTACTGGTGCAGTTTTGCTTGTTTCGAACATTACATCAGATGCTTTCTCATATGGTCCGCTAAGTTCTCTGTCTTTAATACTACACAATGAAGAATCAGCAAATTCTGTCTCCTTTTCTTTTTCTTCGGGGACTGATTTTAGAGCTTCACCATGAGTGTTCTGTTCTTTTTCGTCTTCATTTGTATCCTGTGTACTTTCATCTGCTGAAATATCTAATTCAGTGACTCCGGGATTTCTTGGCTCTGCCCTCTCCAAGCATTCTGTGTCCGTCCTCTCTTCAGGGACAGACAGTTCTAGATTCTCTTTTAGTCCCATCTCTCCTGCCACTTTGTCATGTCCTTCTATATTGTCAACCTTCTCTATGTTCTCCTCCCCTCCTCCTGGAAGCGATGCAAACACGGGTGTCTGTACTAGCGACTCCAGTTTCTTTGCTGAGAGAGTCTGATCAGCAATTGTTTCTTCACTAAAAACTGTCTTTCCTTGATCAGTTTTGGATACAGTTACTTGGTGGGCTGTCCCGTCTGGTTCTGCTTCATTTTCAACCGACCCGAGCTTTTCATTCAATGAGGTTATCTCTGCTCCATCAATTGTTTCATCATGTGCAGAATTACTATCATGAGATATTTCAGAAACCATTCCGATTCTCTCAAAATCATCTGCATTTGGATTTCGAACTGTCAAACTATCTGTCGGCACTGTGGATGTCCCATCGGGAGTTTCCTCTGCCTGAGGCTCCTGCATAGTGATCCCTGTGTCCACTGCAGCTATAGTTGTGGCATTAAACTCATTAGGGGTATCTACTTCCTGTATGACATTCTTGCCGACGTCTTTGGTTGCATCCGCAGTTTTGCAAACAAGGACACTGTCTTCTGGCTTGTCATCTGTCTTGCTTTTGCTGGTTTGAATTTCCTCATTATCTGCATTTTCTGATTCTGCCTCTTTAACTTGATCTGTTGCTTCAGTATCTTCAGCTACTACTGCGCCAAAATCTTTCTTCTGTTCAACAGATGAAGCTATATTGTCATGTTTATTGATAGAACGATGAAAGCAACATGTAAGCATTCTAAACAAAAGCTCGTTTGTGCTCATACTAACCTCGTTAATTTTGCAGCTCCCAAGTAATGATGCATTGTCACCATCCCCGGTCTCGTTTTCTTCCCCTCCTTCCTTCGTTTGACCGTCAAGTACCTGGACAACATTTTAATGTACAGATTGGATAAGAGGTTATTAGATGGGAAGTTCATGACAAACTAAATGTTCATCTAACTTTTTTTCATACCCCTTCACTAGTGATTGCATTCTGAGACATATCGTTTGCTTCACTTGCATCTTTACAATTCTCTTCAGGCTTGACATTAGCCATGACTTCCTCAACTTGCGTACCCTTCATTTCAGCATCCTCTAATTCCCTGGAACTTTCATTTGCTTGAACATCTAAAACAACCTCATGTGTATTTTCACTTTCGCTTAAAACAAAGCCAGATACTTCTTCTGTGGGAATTTCGATTTCCGAGATTTGTGGCACTGCAATGAGAGTTGTGGCATTAGACTCATCAGCGGTACCTGCTCCAGTAATGTTCTCCTTCTCAACGTCTTCGGTTGCATCTTCAATTTTTGAAACGGAGAAGCAGTCTTTTATCCTCTCATGGATCATGCTTTCACTGGTTTGAATTTCCCGATTATCTGCATGTCCTGCTTTTTCCAGTTCAAATTGATCTGTTGCTTCAGTAACTTCAGCTAGTGCTTTGCCGAAGTCTTTCTTCTGTATGACAAATAAAGCCTCATGTTCATCGTGGAAAGATAAGAGGAACCTGTAAGCATTCTCAAGGAAAGACATAATTTTTTGTGCACACTGACCTCACTGATGGTGCAGCTATTAAGCAGTGGTGCCTTCATACGTCCATCAGTCATCTGTACGACAAGTGGTGAATATAACTAACAATACATTGAATAATTGATGGAGAATTTAATGGAAAATCCAACAAAGATCAACTAAATTATTTTCAACTTTTATTCATACCCCTTCATTAGTTATCGCATTCTGCGACATATCAATTTCTTCAATTCCATCTTCACACTTCTCTGCAGGCTTGAGATCTGAAGTGACTGCCTCAACTTTCAAAGCATTCATTTCAGCATCTTCTGGTCCTATGGAACTTTCATTTGTTTGGATGTCAGACATCACTTCATGCATATGCACACCTTTTCGGAACATATCGCCCGATGCTTCCTCCCTTGGGATGCTAATTTCGGCAGCTGTTTCCACAGCGGCTATGGTAGTGGCATTAAGCTCATGAAGGGTATCTGTTTTCTTTATGATCTCGTCGAAGTCTTTCAATGAATCTTCAGTTTTTGAAAAAGAAATACCGTATTTTAGCTTGTCATAAATCCGCTCTTTATCTGCATTTCCTGCTTGTGCTTGTTCATCTTGATCTACTTCTCCGGTAACTTCAGCTGGTATGGGGCAAATATAGTCTTTCTTCTGTTGAATAGAAAAAATCTACATAACCATGTTTGTGGATAGAAAAGTACATATGTAAGCATTCTAAAGGGAAGCTGTAGTTTATGTGCTCATACTAACCTCACTGATTTTGATATCACCTTCTCCATTCTCACGTTGTTCCCCACCTTGAGTTTCTTCTAACCTTTTATTTTCACCTGGCAACTGTACAACACATTTCTTTGTATGACCAAGAGAACATTGGATAAATCATAAGTGATGAAGAGTCTATGGGAAAATCATACCCCTTCATTGGTTATTCCATTCCGTGACATATCATTTGCTCCAATTGCATCCTCACACTTTTCTTCAGGCTTGACGTCAGCAGTGACTGCCTCAACTTTCATGTCTTTCATTTCGTCATGCTCCAATCCTATGGAACTTACATATTCTTGCACATATGACATGACTTCATGCACATTTTTGTTGAACACGCCACTAGATGCTTCCTTTGGGGGAATGCCAATTTCTGCAGTTTCAGCTGCAACTGTAGTCGGGGCATTGAAATCATCAAGGGTTGATGTTTCCTTTACAACCTCCTTCATGATGTCTTTGGTAGCATCTGCAGTTTTCGAAGTAGAGATACTTTCGTCATCAGTCTCTATTTTGCTGATTTGAATTTCCTCATTATCTGCATTTCCCGCTTGTGCTTGTTCAGCTTGATCTATTGCTTGAGTATCTTCTAGCACTGGGACAAAGTCCTTCATCTGTTTAACACATAAATCTACATCTCATTTTTGTGGATAGGAAGATAATAGCAACATGTGACAGCATTCTCTGGCAGAGCTATTGTTTGTGCTCATAGACTAACCTCACCAATTTTGCAGCTCTCTAGTAATAATTTCTTATCACCTTTCCCCGTCTCAAGTTCTTCACCATTTTGAGTCTCTTCCGTCTTTAGTTGTCGTTGAAACACCTGTACGACACATTTCATGAATGGCTAACAGACATTTAATGAGAGATTAAAAATGTGAAATTCATGGCCCAGCTCATCAAATTTTCTGCATACCACTTCATCAGTAATCGCATTCTGCGACGTATCATTTGTTTCAATTGCATCCTCACACTTCTGTTCAGGCTCGACATCAGCAATGGTTGCCTCGACTTTCATGTCTTTCAAATCAACATCCTCTAATCTTGTGAAACTTTCATTTGTCTGAACGTCTGGCGCGACTTCATGCACATTTTCACTTTTGCTTGATATAATGCTAGATGCTTCCTCCCTGGTAATACTAACTTCGGCCGTTGTATTTCCAACCTCTGGAGAATCAGGATTTGCAGTCTTGCTTTCTTTTTCTTGAGTCTCTACTTTCAGAACTTCTTCTCCATGAATGCAGCCATCTTTCTGTCCATTTGGAGTGTCTTTTTTACTCTCAGAATCATTACTGTCTATTTTGGAGACTCCATCCTTATTAGGTTCTTTCTTATAAAAGCATGCTTCATCTGTCTGCACTGTACCAGAAGATAATTGTAGATTCTCATTCAGTTGCATTTCAACCTCCTCTTCATTGTCATCTGTAATCTTCTCATCCGCAGTTTTAGGTCCATTTTCTTTTTCTTCCAGAAGAGAGACTGAAGCTGGTGTCAGGAGCTCAAGTGTTGATTCTCGAGGGATAGACTGATTAGGAGCGCTTCCATCTTCGGCTGCTTCTCCATTTTGGGTAGCGCATGTAGCTAGCCTTTCAGAAATTTCTTCATGCTTTTCTGTTTCTTCTGCATCTGTGTTTTCAATAGATGAGCAGTTCTTCGTTTCCATACTTTCTTTAACATCTGAAGCTCTTGTTTCATCCTTTTTATCTGAAGGTAGCTCAATTTCTTCTTCTGTTATAGTTGAATTTTCAACAATAGTAATCTCTCCTTCTGTGCTCTTAGAGTCGCTTCCTGAAGAATTAGGCTGCAAGTTGATGGAGACTTCACAGCACGTCGTTCCGTCAACCTCTTCACCATGTTTACTGTGGTCATTTTCTGTTCTTTTTGGAGGCCCCATGTCCGAGCAAGTACCAGATGCCATATTGGGTCTTTCATCTAGCTGTTCTTTTTGTGGTCCCACCTCTTCCTGTCCGATTTCCACAGCAGCAATATCCCTATTGATACCACTGTCCGTTTCCTTGATTGTATCCTCCTTAATGGTTTCCATTGGTGTGATAACGAGACCAATTGGATCTTCTTTATCTTGGTCCTGTACCTCTTCTTGCACATGTCCTGCAATACATGTCTCCCTTCCCAATCTTGAATGTTCTTCAATCTCCATGTTCCTTGTTTCTGTCTGTTCAGTCAACTCCATTGTTTTGAGATTTTGAGTGGATATCGTGTCAGCAGCTTCCATCAGTTAATTATGATAGCTTAAGTTACTTTCTGACAATAAGTAATCACTAGTACAATTTTGATACTATGTGAATGCATACTAGGCTTTGACTTCAACAAGTTTAACTTCATCTGGAGTTTATAAAATTCATCTATGTTAGTTACTTACTCTATAAGCCATTATTTTACCTTTCATTAGCATTTTCAGTGACGCTATTAAGTTGTCTGATAAGATATAGACAAAAGGAAGTGGAAATAGAATTGGAGATTCAATTGGATAATTTTTTTTTACCTCTTTTTCTTGCAAACTATTATAACTTTGCCTATGTAGTCTACATAGCCTGTCCCAAGCCAGGTAAAGGAGGAGGGTTACGTCAGGCGTAGCGAGCCGGTTATAAAAAGAGAGTTACCTTTATGAGATGAACCCTATTGATATTTCGTTGGAGCGTACCCTTCTTAGCGACGCGTTGCATCTGCGCCCGGGTGTAACGAAAAATGAGCAAGGGTCCTTGCACCAAGATAGGTGGGTGCAAGGGGTAAAAAAGCTAGCCTTGGGCCATCATTGCCAGAGTAATGCGCCACATCGTTGCCCGGATGTGGTGATAAATGAGCAAGGGTCCTCACACTTCCGTGGGCAAGAAAAGCCCAGGGGGTAGGGATTAGATTGGAGAGTTGGAAAGTAGGAACCTTAATGGATAAATAGCGGGAATTGACAGATACTTTTGCTAAAAGAAAAGTGAATATTGCTTGCCTACAAGAGACTAAATGGAAAGGAGAGAAGGCTAAGGAAGTGGATGGCACCGGATTCAAGCTATGGTATACAAGCACAACAAAGAGCATAAATGGAGTTGGGATTCTGATCGATAAAAATTTCAAGGATAGAGTTGTTGATGTTAAAAGAATAGGAGATAGGATTATTTTTGTTAAGTTAGTAGTGGGGGATTTGATTCTGAATATCCTTAGTGTGTATGCCCCTCAAGTTATACTACAAGCGTCCGAGAAGAGTAGATTTTAGGAAGAGCTGGAAGAGATTTTAAGGCGGATACCACACGAGGAGAAGTATTCATAGGAGAGGATCTAAATGGACATGTCGGTCAGAGTAGTGGAGGTTTTGACAGAGTTCATGAAGGTTTTGGATATGGGACTAGAAATGAGGCTGGCGAAAACATCTTGAGTGTGGCATTAGCTTATGATTTGATGTTGGCAAACACCTTTTTTAGGAAAAGAGAATCACATCTGATCACTTTTCACAGCGGTCAAAATTGTAGCCAGATTGATTTCTTTCTTGCTTGAAGAGAGGATAGAGCTTCGTATGTAGATTGTAAGGTATACCCTAGTGAATGTGTAGTTACGCAACATAAGTCGGTGGTCTTAGAAGTTCGGTATAACAAAATACAGAAGATGAAGAGAAGTGCGCAGCACCCCAGAGTAAGATGGTGGAAGTTACATGAGGAGAAACAAACAGAATTTAAGGAAAGAATGCTACAGGAAGTACCGTGACGACTGGAGGGCGAAGTAAATATGATGTGGAAGGAGATGTCTAACTACATCCAGACAGTGGCAAAAGGGGTGTTAGGGGAAAATAGAGGGAATGGACATCAAACAAAGGAAACCTGGTGGTGGAATGAGGAGGTGCAGGAGGCAATTAAGCAGAAGAAGAAGTGTTTCAGATGCTTACATAAATGTCCTAATGAAGAGAATTTGCAAAAGTTTAGATTGGCGAGAAAAAATACCAAGAAAGCTATACGAGAGGCCAGAGGCAAGGTTTTCACCGATATGTACAACAAACTTGGCAGCAAAGAAGGAGAAAAAGGCATCTATAGACTTGCAAAGTCAAGAGATAAGAAAAGTAAAGACTTGACGCAGGTTAGATGTATCAAGGATGAAAATCAAACACTCTTAATAAGAGATGAAGACGTCAAGGGCAGATGGATGAGTTATTTTAACAAACTTTTTAATGGGGAGAGTATAGAGATGAGGTGGATCTGGAAGATACTTTTGATGATTCAAATAGAAGGTTTGTGCGTAGAGTTAAAGCATGGAAAGTTAGGGAGACATTAAAAAAGATGAAGACTAGTAAAGCCTTGGGACCCGATGGTATTTCTATTGAAGTGTGGAGATGCTTAGGGGATGTAGCAATAAGTTGGTTGACTAGTCTTTTTAACAAGATCCTCCATACTAATAAGATGCATGATGAATGGAGGAAGAGTATACTTGTGCCTATATACAAGAACAAGGGGGATATCCAGAATTGTTCTAACTATAGAGGCATCAAGCTTATAAGCCATACAATGAAGCTGTGGGAGAGAGTTATTGAGCGTCGTTTGAGAATAGAGACCAAAGTTTCTGTCAATTAATTTGGATTTATGCTAGGAAGATCTACCATAGAGTCTATTTTCTTAATACGACAATTGATGGAGAGATATCGAGAAAAAAAGAAGAACCTCCATATGGTGTTTATTGATCTTGAAAAGGCGTATGATAAGGTTCCAAGAAAGGTTTTGTGGTGGATTCTTGAGAAGAAAAAAGTACCTTCAAAGTATGTCGAGGCAATCAAGGACATGTATGACAGTGCTACTACATGTGTGAAGGCTTGTAATGGCACATCAAGTTATTTTCCAATCACAGTAGGCTTACACCAAGGTTCTGTTTTGAGCCTTTACCTTTTTGCCCTGGTTATGGATGAGCTAACAAAAGATATTCAAGATGAGGTGCCGTGGTGTATGCTATTTGCAGACGATATCGTGCTTATTGATGAGATCAGGGCTGGAGTTAACGCTAAGTTAGAAATATGGAGAAGCACGTTAGAGGCTAAAAGATTTACGCTAAGTCGAAGTACGACGAAATACTTGAAGTGTGAGTTTGACACGGCAGGAAAAGAGAATCAAGAAGCCGTAAATATGCTCGGACAGGAGGTACCCAAGAAAGATACATTTAGATATCTGGGATCAATATTGCAAAAGGAGGGAGAGATTGATGAAGATGTAAGCCATAAAATCAGAGCAGGTTGGATGAAATGGCGCAGTGCATCGGGATTTTTGTGTGATCGCAAAATTCCTCTTAGGTTAAAAGGAAAATTTTATAAAACAGCAATCAGACCTGCCATGTTATACGAAGCTGAATATTGGCCAGCACAAAATAAACATGAGCATAAAATGGGAGTAGCGGAAATGAGGATGTTAAGGTGAATGTGTGGTCATACAAGGATGGATAAGATAAGGAACGAAGAGATTCAACGAAAAGTTGGAGTAGAACCAATGGCGGAAAAGATGAGAGAGCATAGATTGAGATGGTTTGGGCATATCCTCCGAAGTCCCTTAGACGCACAGGTACGAACAGATGTTTGCTATCAAGAGCATAACGCGAAGAAAGCAAGAGGTCGGCCGAAACTTACTTGGGGGAAAGCAGTAAAACAAGATTTAATGGAGTGGGAAATAGATTGGCGTACGGTTTGTCTTAGGACAGAGTGAAGGAAGGTTATTAGTGTTGTGGAGGGGTAGTGTATAGATAGATAGATATATATATATACTTATTTATTTTTACACATTTATCTCTTCTCCCTCCCTTGATTCTGCTTTTATTTTTACGATTTTTTGGGGTTCATGGACCGCCGACCCCAACTACTTTGGGAGAAAGGTGTTATTGATGTTGATGTTGATGTTTCTTGCAAACTATTATGGTTATTTGAATAAATTTATTTACACAATGTGATGAATTTATGACCATCCTCTATCCATATGAAGAACAAATCTCTAGTCTTGAGTTCATGTTCTCCTTGTTTTTTCCTTATCTAGTCCTATTCTTGTCCCGCCACTTGGACATAAAATTGTGATGTTAATGTCGCTGGGATGTGTGAAATCATGCTTCTCAACTTTTTGATTGCTTTCTTAGTAGTTTCTGTAATTTTTTTTTTCATTTTTCGTACATTTTCTTATTAAGTGCCGTATCAATCCCCATAATTGCTTGAAATTGTGCTCTAATCTCTTAGTAGCAGAGAATAAAAATTTCACCTCTACTAGTTTATGTCGGTATCTTCACATTTGTTGCGTGCATATGGGCACTCAAGTAGTCATGTTAAATAAATTTCTGGCTTTGTAATTTAGCTGTCTTATCTTGACCAAAAAATAAAAGATAAATTAGCTGTCTTATGAAGTGTGGGGTCATCCATCTTAAGCATATTACTATGGAATGATTTCAGAGATGAGAAATGTTCAGTTACTGCTGAAGAACCTTTAAACAGAATTAGAGTTGCAATTGAAGCTGCATATTCCACCTAGTGTACGATGGCAATAAAGAAAATGACGCTCTTTACCTCTTCTCCAATGGTAGTACTGACTTCAGCGTGGAATGCTGCTTTATCTGGCACATAATCTTCCTTTAAGTTGTCCTCCTCATTCTCCGTGGAAACCTTTTCTTCAGGGGTTCTGCTCTTAATATCTGTCTCAGGTGCAAATGATTCCTGGTGCTTCAAGTCTTCATCGCGGATCCCGCCTTCAATTTCCTTCGTTTCTAAATGTGTATTTTCAGATCTCTCATCTGATATAGTTCCGTGGTGGTCCACCTGAATCTGGTTTTCTGTTTCTCCTGTTGCATTGGTGGCCGAGATATATGTGCCTTCTGCTATATTGAGTACGGTCAAAGGCATCTCGGCGGGAACGTGTAGATCTTCACTCACTTCCTTTTGAGCACTCCCCTTAGCAGTTTCAACCTCCTCAGACCCAGAGACTATCTTTGCAGATTCATCCTCTTTTGGCATCAAGACACCTTCGGTTGAATGAGTTCCATATGGATGGTCTTCATTCTTGTCTGGGCCTTCATATTCTGCAGAAGCCTCACGTTCTTCCTCACAAGCTTCAGTCTTCAGGATTGAACAGAGGCTTCCTTGTAAAGTGTCCACAGCAGGTTTTTCAGTAGTGCCTAAATCTTTCGAATCTTTAGGTTCTTTATCCAATATTTTACACTCTGTTGATTCTTTTATAGCATCAACTGTTGCTGGAATCTCCCCCTTTTCCTGACCTGATGCGGTCAAGTCATCTTCCTTCACATTGCTGTCTGTATTTTCCAACCTTCCTTCCTGCTTTGCTGATGTTGGAAGCTCATCTACTCCATACGCAGAATCATTACTTCCTGCATGGTTTTTTTCTTCTGATTCGTTATCATTGGCGGGAAAGCCATCTTCTATGGCAGAAGCTCGTGTAGCTTGGGACCCATTAGCAGAAGGCACTTTGAACCTCTCAGCTGCTCCAATGACCTCAGGATTGGTTTCAGGGGGTGCACAAGGGGGTCCTGATTGGCAATATTCATCACGCTCCATTGGCGGCATTTCTTTTTCTGAGCATTCATCACTGCTGGTAGACTGGATCGTGCTACATGCCTTCATATTTTCCTCTTCGGTGTTGGCAATATTATCAACCGAGTGCGCTTCTTCTACCTGTTCCGTGAAGACCGTCGTGTCTTCATCCTGTTAAGTATATTTCGTCAGCAAGCCTTGTGGACATCAAACGACAGGGAATGGTTTCAAAAACATTTAATGTGCTCTCACCTCTTCTTTTAAGGGTATTGAATCACTCAGAGACTTTGACTTCTGGTTTTCAATCTCTTGTTCATCCACTGCAGGAGAGAACTTGGATTTTGCATCTTCCTCTCGTTCATGATCATCCGTTTTCTTGCATGAAGTGAATGTAACTAATTGCGTATGTACCTGGACAAGATTAATCAATAGTATCTTTTAACGGGATGGAATACTTATTCAAGAAAAGAATGCCAATTTTAGTTTGATTGTCTGAACTCGAATACAAAAGCTTTAGTGTCTTGTTGCTAAAATTGTTCTTCACAATTTGAGTCGTCACATAAGTTGATACTAGACCTTGTGGTAGTTTAAGCATTTATTACACGGATGTAGATAAAATTAATCTGAGAAGAATTGCTTAAGATGGCATTTTGTTATCGAGAGAGTTACATGTGTTGTGTAGGTAGGTTAGCATGAAAATGCACCCAATGCATGTACAAGCAAGAGATGATAGAAGAAATTTGTCTTTAGTTCCGTCAACCTCATCGAACTTTAAGCTATTAGCTCTTATTATATGTTACTAATTATTCTCTGCGGAATGTCATGAGAACCTAGAAACTTCTTTAGGAGACTGGATGTTGATTGACCCTGTGGAAGAAGGAAATCTTGTAACGTTCAAAAAAGGATGTGAAGAATCAAGTTTTGATGTTGCAAACCTCCTCGATATTGTCTTCTTCTCGATCATCTTTTGAAGTTCTTCCTTCACTAATCCCCTCTGCAAGTACCTCAAATTCTCTTGCTGCATTTGTTTCCTCTTTGATATTTTTGGTGTAGTCCACAGCTTCTTCAGTTGATGGATTGATCTGGCATACCTGTTGAGGTTAATAGTCTATGATAGGTCAAAGGTAATAGAAGAAAGGCACACATATTGAGAGTGCAGAGACACAATTGAGTGTCCATGTTTTCTGCGCATGCAAGGGGGTTCAAGTCATTATTCAATATACTGGAGGCAGTTCAAGAATCAGGTGCTTGTGATCATACCATCACATTGTCCTCTCTACGGGCTGTTGTTTCGATAGTCCTCTCTTGAATAGGATCATCTTCGATCAAGTCTGGTCCTGTAGATTCTCCAGTCTCGTTGTTGTCATCAAGCAAAATTAGATCTTCTGGACTCTCAGTTGTGCTAGATCTCTCCGTTTGTTCATAGATCTGCACACAGGGGAAGTTTGTTCGTGGATATGAATCAGAGAGACAAGACAAAGATTCTTAAAATTGAGGAATTGACAATATAGATGTTAAGAGTTTTTTCCTACATATGCATGCTAAGAGTTAATCAAGGGCACAGGTATGATCTCATTTGACAGAGGTATCACAGGTCTCTGTCTTGACAAAGAAAAAGTGCAACAAAATTCACTAACTTAACCTTGTTTATCTCATTTTGTTCATACTTGACGTTGTCCTCATCATTTCCTTTTGCTAACAATTCTTCATGGCAAAGAATGGTTCTGCCCATTTGTGGACTACCTGCCTTAGTTGGTTCAGGTATCTCATCTAACGATCTTTTGAAGTCATCTGCCCCTACATTCTTGTTTGCTGTTTCTTCAGAATTTTTTTCAGGTGTCAATGCTTCCTCCATAACCTTATCCAGCCCAGTGATGCTGCTGTTATCAGCTAAACTGACAACAGTTGTTCCTTTTTCTTTTCCTTCCACTTCGTGTGTCATTTCCCCATGCATCGGCTGTGAAATTTGTAGAGAAATTTTAGAGCTTTCATTGCCTTGAGGTGTACCGTCTTCCAAATTCCTCTCTGTTCCAGCTGGTTCAGACTCCTCCAATGACTGCTTCATGAAGTTTTCAGGTTACTTTTATCACACAAAAAATAACACATTTGATCCACACATGTTGCTGTGAAGCTCACCTTGATTTCACATTCGTTTTCCTTCTGTGCAGTATCAGAGTTCTCAGCCGGAATCGTTCTGATGTTTTCATCTGTGAGGTCTGTGGCATTGCAGGACTTTGCTTTGAGTTCTTCATGTTCGTCCGCTTCTGTAGCTTTTTCCTTCTCTCCACAACAGCTGTCTTGTTCAGCTCTGGATGTTGAAGCTGTTTCCAGAACAATTTCTGGTTCAGAAGTCGGTTGATGTATCTCATCAGCGACGCTTCCTGTGCAGTGGATATCTTCTGAGGCAGCTATATCAGTTGCTACATCTTCAGGATCATGTCCTGCACATGTTTGTCAAGCCATCAGTACCCAGTCATGAATACCGACCATTAAAAAGGTCTTATTCTTATTTCAAAGTATCTGCAAACATGGCATTTTGGAGTGAATCACTATTCAGTTTTTCCTTTTCTTTTTATTTCCGATGTCCTCTTCTCTGTCTCATTCCCAATAATCAAAAGGGTAATATCTGAAAACTTGACAATAAAGTGATGACATTAAACGTTGCATTCAGTATATACACAGCAACCTATTCTCTTCTATCAAATCTCTATGCACCATACAAGCCACTTGCTCAGGAACTAACCTTCTCTAGATGGATGCCCTGCATCCTGAAATTCTGTGCTTTTGCATGCTTCAGATCCATCTTCAGTTTTTGTTTCCTTTGGGTTGCATGCTTCCCCCTCTCCAGTAAATTTTTCAGATTCAATTTCCAGTTCAGCCGCGTCGCTTCCTTGTTGGTCTCCTTCCGGATTTAGTGGAAAGTTCTGCAAATAAAATATACACTGTTAAGCTTTGGAATATGTATTGTGCCAATCTAAGGTTCTGAAATTTATATTTTACATGTATGAAAGTAAAACCTCTTGTATTACAATTTAGCTGTCTTATCTTGACCAAGAAATAAAAATAAACTGGCTGTCTTATGAAGCGCGGCGTCATCTATTTTAAGCATCTTACTATGGAATAATTTCAGAGATGGGAAATGTTTAATTACTGCTGGAGAACCTTTGAACAGAATAGAGTGGCAATTGAAGCTGCATATTCCACCTAGTGTACGATGGCAAAAAAAAATGACACTCTTTACCTCTTCTCCAATGGTAGAACTGACTTCAGCGTGGAATGCTGCTATATCTGGCACATAATCTTCCTTTAAGTTGTCCTCCTCATTCTCTGTGGAAACCTTTTCTTCAGGGGTTCTGCTCTTAATATCTGTCTCAGGTGCAAATGATTCCTGGTGCTTCAAGTCTTCATCGCAGATCCCGCCTTCAATTTCCTTCATTTCTAAATGCGTATTTTCAGATCTCTCATCTGATATAGTTCTGTGGTGGTCCACCTGAATCTGGTTTTCTGTTTCTCCCGTTGCATTGGTGGCCGAGATATATGTGCCTTCTGCTATATTGAGTACAGCAAAGGGCATCTCGGCAGGAACGTGTAGATCTTCACTCACTTCCTTTTGAGCACTCCCCTTTGCAGTTTCAACCTCCTCAGACCCAGAGACTATCTTTGCAGATTCATCCTCTTTTGGCATCAAGACACCTTCGGTTGAATGAGTTCCATATAGATGGTCTTCGTTATTGTCTGGGCCTTCATATTCTGCAGAAGCCTCACGTTCTTCCTCACAAGCTTCAGTCTTCAGGATTGAACAGCGGCTTCCTTGTAAAGTATCCACAGCAGGTTTTTCAGTAGTGCCTAAATCTTTCGAATCTTTAGGTTCTTTATCCAAAATTTTACACTCTGTTGACTCTTTTATAGCATCAACTGTTGCTGGAATCTCCCCCTTTTCCTGACCCGATGCAGTCAAGTCATCTTCCTTCACATCGCTGTCTGCATTTTCCAACCTATCTTCCTGCTTTGCCGATGTTGGAAGCTCATCTACTCCGGAAGCAGTATCATTACTTCCTGCATGGTTTTTTGCTTCTGATTCAATATCATTGGCGGGAACGCCATCTTCTATGGCAGAAGATCGTGCAGCTTGGGAGCCGGTAGCAGAAGGCACTTCAAACCTCTCAGCTGCTCCAATGACCTCAGGATTGGTTTCAGGGGGTGCACAAGGGGGTCCTGATTGGCAATATTCATCACGCTCCTTTTGCGACGTTTCTTTTTCTGAGCATTCATCAATGCTGGTAGACTGGATCGTGCTACGAGCCTTCATATTTTCCTCTTCGGTGTTGGCAGTATTATCAACCGATTGCGCTTCTTCTACCTGTTCTGTGAAGACCTTCGCGTCTTCGCCCTGTTAATTATATTTCGTGAGCAAGCCTTGTGGACATCAAACGACAGGGAATGGTTTCAAAAACATTTAACATGCTCTCACCTCTTCTTTTAAGGGTATTGCATCACTCAGAGACTTTGACTTCTGGTTTTCAATCTCTTGTTCATCCACTGCAGGAGAGAACTTGGATTTTGCATCTTCGTCTCGCTCATGACCATCCGTTTTCTTGCATGAAGTGAATGTAACTAATTGCGTATGTACCTGGACAAGATTAATCAATAACATCTTGTCAATGGGATGGAAGATTTATTTGAGAAAAGACACAAATTTTATTTTTATTTTTTATACTGGTTGTTGCTAAAATTTTTCTTCACAATTCGAGTTACATGTGGTGTCTTTAGTTCCTTCAACCACATAGTAGAACTTGAAGTTATTAGCTCCTATTATATGTTACTAATTATTCCCTGTGGAATGTCATAAGAACCTAGAAACTTCTTTAGGAGACTGGAAGTTGATTGACACTGTGGAAGATGGAAATCTTGTAACGTTCAAAAAGGATGTGAAGAATCAAGTTTTGATGTAGCCAACCTTCTCGTTATTTTCTTCTTCTCGATCATCTTTTGAAGGTCTTCCTTCGCTAATCCCCTCTGCAAGCACCTCAAAGTCTCTTGCTGCATTTGTTTCCCCCGTGATATTTTTGGTGTAGTCCACAGCTTCTTCAGTTGATGGATTGATCTGGCATCCCTGTTGCAGTTAATGGTCCATGAAAGGTCAAAGGTAATAGAGGAAAAGCACACATGATGAGATTGCATAGACACCAGGGAGTGTCCATGTCTTCTGGGCATAGGGGGGGGGGGGGGGGGGGGGGGGTGTTCAAGTCATTATTCAATATACTGGAGGCAGTTCAAGAATCAGGTGCTTGTGGTCGTACCATCACATTGTCCTCTTTATGGGCTGTTGCTTTGGTAGTCCTCTCTTGAATAGGATCCTCTTCGATCAAGTCTGGTCCTGTGGATTCTCCAGTCTCCTTGTTGTCATTAAGCAAAATTGGCTCTTCTGGACCCTCGGTTGTGCTAGATGTCCCCGTTTGTTCATAGATCTGCACACAGGTGCAGTTTGTTCATGGACATGAATCAGAGAGATCAGACAAAGATGCTCAAAATGGAGGAATGGACAATATAGATGTTAGAGTTATTCCCTGCATATGTACGCTAAGAGTTAATCAAGGGCACAATTATGATCTCATGTGACAGAGATATCGTTGGTCTCCATCTTGAAAAAGGAAAAGTGCCATAGAAATACACTGATTTTACCTTGTTTATCTCATTTTGTTCATACTTGATGTTGTCCTTGTCATTTCCTTTTGCTGACAATTCTTCATGGCAAAGAATGTTTCCGCCCATTTGTGGACTGTCTGCCTCAGTTGGTTCATGTATCTCACCTAACGATCTTTCAAACTCGCCTGCCCCTTCATTCTTGATCACTGTTTCTTCAGAATCTTTCTCGGGCGTTGATGCTGCCTTTATGACCATATCCAGCCCAGTGATGCTGCCGTTATCAGCTAAATTGACAACGGTTGTCTCTTTTTCTTTTCCTTCCACTTCCTGTGTCATTTCCCCATGCACCAATGGTGAAATTTGAAGAGACATTTTAGAGCTTTCATTGCCTTGAGGAGTATCGTCTTCCAAACTCCTATCTACTCCAGTGGGTTCAGGCTCCTCCGATGTCTGTGTTTTATTGAGTTTTCAGGTTACTTTTATCACACAAAAGATAACACATTTTGATCGGCACATATTGCCAGGAAGCTAACCTTGATTTCACATTCATTTTCCTTCTGTGTAGTATCAGAGTTCTCAGACGGACTAGTTCTGATGGTTTCATCTGTGAGGTCTGTGGCATTGCAGGACTTTGCTTTAAGTTCTTCATGTTCGTCCGCTTCTGTAGCTTTTTCCTTCTCTCCACAACAGCTGTCATGTTCAGCTCTTGATGTTGGAGCTGTTTCCAGAACAATTTCTGGTTCAGAAGTCGGTTGATGTATCTCATCAGCGACGCTTCCTGTACAGTGGATTTCACCTGAGGCAGCTATATCAGTTGCTATATCTTCAGGATCATGTCCTGCACATGTTTCTCAAGCCATCAGTACCCAATCATGAATACTAACCATTAAAAAGGTCTTATTCTATAATGACATTAAACGTTGCATTCGTTATATGCACAACAACCTATTCTCTTCTATCAAATCTTTAGCTTAGTTGGTTGTCTGAGACGCTTGAATTTATTGTAGTTCAGGAACTAACCTTCCCTAGATGGATGCCCTGCATCCTGAAATTCTGTGCTTTTGCATGCTTCAGATCCATCTTCATTTTCTGTTTCCTTGGGGGTGCATGCTTCCCACTCTCCAGCAACTCTTTCACATCCAATTTCCAGATCAGACGCTTCGCTTCTTTGTTGGTCTCCTTTTGCATTTAGTGGAGAGTTCTGCAAATAAAATATACAGTGTTAAGCTTTGGAATTTGTATTGTGCCAATCTAAGGTTCTGAACTTATCTAGATATTACAATTATGAAAGTAAACCTCTTGTATTTCTTCATCATTTGGCCAGTTATCCTCGGATTCGTCTTCAGCTACTTTTTGGGTAGAGCCGCCTTCACAGCTCTTGCTATGTGCCTCCTCTTTGATACATGAAACTGCTTCGGGAGACACCTCAGTATTAATTGCAGGCTGCTCATTGCCCTGTAGACTTTGCTGTAAGAAACTTCCCTCTGATTCTGCATCGACTGGTGATATTTCCTTTGCAATGTGATCTTCAGCATCAGTAAGTCCTTGACCACTGACGTCCGTGACTATCTCACCTGTCAAATATCCACTACCATTTCTCTCCCCTTCCGAAGCTTCTGTACTAAACAGATTGCTATAATCTCTCTGCATGGATTCTACATGTCTTGCTGATGGACCGTCGAGGTCTTCTTTTCGGTCCATGCCATCCTCTTCTTGTGCCAAGGTATTCTGAACAGCTTGGATAATTATCTCCCGAGTCAAATCATTTGCTTCCTCCACATCCATATGGCGTGCACCCTCTTCGTCAATCTGATGTCGGCTATGAGCTACTGGTTCTGTGATGACAGCAGATTCTGTTGAGTTTCTTTTGTATTCTTCATTTTCTCCTGCTGGCATAACATGTTTCATTTCTGCACTTAATCGAGTCATATCTTGGCTTTCAGTGCTGGTGGTTTCTTTGAGCTCGACTGTATCCACTTCATGTTCGTGCCTCATTGACATGTCTGCAGTCACTATGGTGGATGACTCATCAGGCTTTTTGTCTCCCTTATCACTGGTTATGGAAAATTCTGTGTCTTCATTTGGAGTATCTGAACATGCTGCTACTGCTGCGATGGAGGCATCTCTGGCTCCATTCTGTATGATCTTGTCGATCTCCACCTCTTCATCTTCTGTTTGTCTGCATATATCCAGTGATTGTGGGGCCTTTTGTTCAGCTGGTAAATCCAACGGTTTCTCCGATACATTACTGTCTACATCAAAGATGTTTTCTCCTACGTTTTGGGATACAAACGTAGGATCCATGTCCGCAACATTGTCTGTGCGGTCAACTTTAGGACCACAGCCTGTGTCAACATTTCTGTCCAGGATCTCCTCTGTTCTTTGCTCTTCAATTATATTGAAATTTGTTTCCACCGTCATTGCGACGCAGGAAACGGCACTTGTGACATCGTCAGTACCATAATCCTGGTCACTCTTCTCTTGTTGGAAATGCTTCTCCTCATCTGTGGTTCTTTCATCAGTTTCTAATGTTTCAGCCCTCTCTAGTTGGTTGTTATCCTCTGCCTTAACAATCGCTGCTTCAGAAGACGATTCTAAAAACTTACCCCCCTCTGAGGCTCTGTTGATGTCTTTTCTGTCTGCATGCGCGCTTTCCGCAAAATCACAACTTGATTGCGCGTCTTCTGCATTTATCAAGAGCTCTGTGATTTCAGCAGGACGGTCCTGCAAGCCCGGGGATTTCACTGGCTCCTCCGAGGAAAATTTGTTGGGGATTGGATCAAGGAGCTCACATGTGATGCCTCTCTTTGCCCATTCACTTTCCTACAAACAGAGTCTTCAATCATTTACTGAGATATTACCTCCATTGTAAAATTAACAGGACACCTTTCTAAGCTATTATAGTGAGAGAGAGCAGTTTTGTCTTAAGCCCATGTAAAACATTTTGAAGACAAATAAAAAGGTTAAGTCATTTTGTCCTGAACTTGAGATGATTAAAGGTTTACCCAAGATAGATTACGATTCTTATCGGTCCAATAGTTAACTAGAATTTCTCTGGATGTCTCATGATGCTCTTTTAGCAGAAGTAGAAGCGAGCACATCTTTGGAGATTACATACAGTCTGTAGAGGATCATATATGCTGGTTTGTCCGTAAAATCTCTTTTAAATCCAGTAATATGGTTTAACATGCGAACTGATGTTTTCCCACTGAAATACCCACGACCTTTTAGATACGATATTACCACGAAAGAAATCACAGGATCATCACTACTAATTTGAAATTTAGCAGAAAAGTCTCATGCAGCATACACATATTGCATGTGAACACAGCTATAGGAACACTTAAAACTCGCGACTGTAAGAAGGTAAGTAACGAAATCGGTGATGTACCCCTTGCAGAGATCGTGCTGCATTTCCGTTTTATTTTAGCCGAGCATAGCCACTCTACAAGTAAAATACGTGATAACTGATATTTCATTGTAATCGCGTGATAATCTGTCATTTAGGCAGTCTCCTCTTTTGCTTTTCCGTAAGTTTTTGCCGGTCGGAAAAATTAGTATAGCTAGCCTAAATCATCGAACGGAGTTTTTGTGCAGGCTGAATGGATCTAGTAGCTCACTTCCTAGTAAAAAGGTGCTGCCTGGCATCTGTGTCGTCTTTGTTTTTCTTCCTTTATCTTGAGATTTTAGATTAGCTTGTTCATGTCTGGCATTCTGGTCACTAAGATTTAACTACCTTAAGAATTTTTCCGGTATGTAGAAACCGAGAATGAGGATATTGCAGGGTCTCCCACTATGTTTGATGTTCCGAGAGATGTTATGAGCGAAGACATGAGCTAGGAAACCTTAGATCAGTATCAGTCACAAATCAGATCAATTAATTCGCTCGATCGTTGTTCATCTGGGTTGTGAACTGAAGTGCATGTACTCCTTTTCTGTGTGACTGTTGTCTCCAAACAGCTTTGAGATTACTCCGCTGAGCTAAATATCCCATTATCCTTAAAAAGTTTCCGTCTTCTCGTGAAATTCTGCTTCGTATTCCGAATCCTGATCGAGATTCCTAGAGTCCCAACGTCTTTGATTAATCCGAGTGATGGTATTGCCAACTCGTCGACCTGTCTTGTGCATGCTAACTAGGAAAGCTTGCTCGCAGAAGCATCCAGAAGTTTAATACAGCAAGACACATTCAAAATGCAAAAATGATGCGTTCAAGCAGACATGTCATATGCGGGGAAAAGATCCTCCTTACCACCGTCACCGCTTCTGCGATCTTGTTTTCCGTCGCCATCGCTTCACGTGCCGGTGCTCCGGGCGGCGGATTATCATGAACTCTGCATGTGCTGAGCCTCTTCAAGTGAGCTAACAGTTCTCCTTTCCTGTGTCTCCCTTTCTATGACAAATTCTTGAAGCTGAGCTGAAAGAATTTAAAGATCATTAAGGTATCGCCTGTGATCATTGCATGATAGATATAGCAAAAGCAGGCGAGAGAGCTGACAAAATGCCACTTGGTATCTGGTATTACTTTGGTGAGTTGGCCAGGCATGTGATGGCCCTACAAATTGATTTTGTGCACATGCCTTGAGAGAGATTAATTCAACTTTACGATAAAAAGTGTCGGGGTTCAGTTAAATCATCAACTGCATTATTACACTTGCAAATTTTTCTGTTACTTTCGCTTGATCTGTCTCTTATGAAATGTTCTTTCTAACCTCCACCTTAACCATCCACTTTAGCTTCGTGAGTTACAAGTAACGGAAGGGGCTTTCTTTCATTCCACGGTTCTCCCCAGAGCAGCCTATGGAACAGTGTGCGGTGGAAAATAAACACGACCTTATTCAGTAAATGCGCCGACTGATCGTGGAACTGCATTTTCTTGTCGGAGTCGCATGAGCATTTTGCTGCTACTGAGCTTATTTAAACGTATTTGTCGAAGTGTTGTCCCACGTTGCTTCGCTACGGATCCTAAATGCCCTTTTATATTCATACCTCACTTTTCACCCATCAGTTTTAAGTTTTCGAGTTGAACTTTCTAATATGCCGTCGAATTTCACAGATATCCTATCAGTTGATCACAAATTGTCACACTGTTAGTTGCTCGCTTGCGTGTGGGCATTTGTCACCGCCGCCGGTACACATCAGCGAGACCATTTCAAAAATCAACAATTCCTTTCATTTTTCCAAATGCAAACGAGCGAGGATGACACAAAAGAACTCGGAAAAATTCCAGGTGGGTTTCTCAAGTGGCCAACCTTTTTCGACCATGGAGGATTTGGGTTCTTAACGGGGGGGTTTAACGATAAGATAGATGATGATGATGATGATGCTGCTTGGACTTTTCGAGCAAACCATACTCGGAAATTCTAGTGGTTGTGACGGACCGAAAACATAAAATACAAGAAAAGGTGGGTATGCCACCTAAATCATCTATTCAGAATCTTAATACATCACAAGCATGATGTGCACTGTTGTACAACACCTTATGATAATAATCCATGAGGTCAGGGTCGGCTTACCGGGGCGGTTCGTGGGGAGGGTCCAATCAATTTCGACGTCTCGAGAATCGGACGTGCCATACCGAGTACGAACTGCCTAGGCGATTTGCCTGGAATTCGACCATTATCGATTCTCTTTCTCGATACCAATTCATCGAATTGTGATCGTGATCCCGGCATAGATGTTTATGTGATGCGCATGTTGGGATGGAGATCAATCATGCCAAAGACTGAAACCGCTCACGTGGGACTTGGGTCCACCAGATTCCGATCCATTTTACTAAATAATTCTTGGGTTCTTCTTAATGCTTTCTTTTTCCCGTGTATCCAACGTAATAACGCCGTTCGATTTTCCGGCAAAACAATAATTTTTTTGCGACATCATGTGCGCTTCGGAGGAAAAGGAGATAATGCCTTTCCTACGTGGAAACGCACAAGATAACAAAGAAACAATCTCAATCGAACCGCCCAAAAGCTCTGCGCATTATTGATGCTCTTTCGCCGCCCATTGACATGGATATAGATGGACGGATGGGTTGGGAGGTCGCGACCTCAGCTTGGCCCATCATTGAAAAAAAAAAAAATTCTTCTACTATTCGATGACGGAAATGAATTTTGGGAAAATTGGACGGGAAAACGAGGTTTTTCGGTCAGCGATTTCTCGGGAGCAATTGGAATTCTAATTCTCGGTGGGGTGGGGGGGGGGGGGGGGTCGAGAAGCGAAAGCCATCGGCCAGCTGACCGGATTAAATTTAGGACGGCGGGACCAGTTGCAGGGAAACAACCTTCGAGTCTTGTAATTTTCGGATCGCTGCTCTGCGTTTCCCGCGGCCGAATTTTCGAAGATGTAAGGGTGAAACGAGAGAGGGGTCTCCTCACGAGTAGTTTAGGGAAGAGAAGAAAAGGGTTTTGCTTCCAAGAAGATTTGCCTTCGAAGGATCTTTCGAAATTGCACATCACCGATCGCGCGATTCACACTAAACAGGAACGATCCAAGTTAGGCAGACGCCCACCAAGATAGATTGCTCTGTCGCTAAACCCTTTTCTCGCCGGAAGGAAACGGACCAATCGAAATCTAGTGGTGCTCGATACGTGTCGGGCTCGAATTGCTTCAAGTCTCTCTCATCTGCATGGCCAGCACGGAAGTGTCTTGATCTCTCGGGCTTTCTTGCTCACGCAACATCGAACTGAGCTCGCACCTTTGACCGGTAGATGCGTGCATTTTTTTTTCTTCTGTCGTTGTTTTTGGCTGGCTGAAACTGTGTTATGGATTGGTAGTTGACAGGCCCTAATAACTAGAGTGGCCGAAGCTCTTTCGTATGCACCCTCGGCTTTTCATTTGGGGCTTGTTTTGGTTTGCTCTATCTTTTGGTTTGGTGGACATTGGAGTTGGCTGATCTGGAGATGGACTGACAGCCTATCGACGCGACAGAGAGATCGTGAGAGCGAAGGGACAAAAGCGGAGCGACAGGACAAAATTTCAGTTGCAGAATGCATCTGCAGTCCAGCGATGGTGCCTATTCGTGCCCTTTGGCAGAACCCCCTCCTCGCAATTACCTACCCCCACCCCAACCCCACCCCCCCAAAAAAATAATCATCTTAAGTATATTACAATTATATCAATTTAACCTTACTTTTTTTAAAATTTTAGTTTTAAATTATTCATTTTATCCGCACAACTTTGGCGTGATGCTGACCGGCCCCATGATATTTTTTATCATTTTTCAAAAAAAATTAAATTTTGCTTTCTTTTTTCCTTCTCTTTTCTTTCTCCAACCAGTCGTTGAACCTCATTGATCAGCCAAAGTCGACTTCCAACAAGTCCGGCCTCGTCCAGCGACGGCAAGATTGACCTCACCATGGCTAGGCTAGGTGAGCCTCACCAACCGTCCCCTCTAGTTGATCGAGAGAAAGTCGTACGTGTCGTCGGTTGTCCCTTCTATTCTTATAAAAGAGGAAAGATGCTTCTTTTGTTTTGTACGTAGTTTTCCATTCATGTTTCTCTACTTTCGGACTTCTCATCGGACGAGCCTATCCAATGGACCCACGAGCGCCAGGACAAAAGACTGCCATGGATCCGCCTAAAAACATAAAAATAAAAAATATGGAGAGAGAAAAATCATGAAAAATGAGATGGTCTGAATTATCTACGTGGCAATATGTAAGCGCTTTATTTCACGCTTCTACTTTTCATTGGACGGTCGTGGTCGGCGAAGAATGCCGCCATCCAAAGCAAAGAAAGACAGGCAAGAGCGGCCACGTAATGCCTTCGGCATTTGTCAAAGCGTGACGTTGCACGGTCGTCGTCTTGAGAATATTCTTTTCCTTTTTTTCCTTTTTCTCGTTTTTCCCCCCCCCCCCCCCTTTTTTTATTGCGCTGAGCATACCATCTCCGTACGTACATATCTTCTTTTGGCTCCAAAAAGAATCAAATAGCAATAGCATTATCATATTAAATCATTTGGTCCAACCCTAAATGAACAACGTGCGACGGGACTGTTACCTTCAACCTCGAGGGCTAAGTCGGAAAGGAACCAGATCCTCGCATTTCTCGACGTGCGAAGACACGTTCCGGTTAGTTTCTCGGCATCGGCTTCCGTCTATTCAATTCGATTATGCCAAATTTTCTTCTTTTTGTTTAGAGCCACGAACTCTTGTGGCTCTAAGACGGTGTTCCATTTCCCATGAAAAGATGGAAAAGGGTTGCATTTCCAGCTTGGACCAGTTCACGGAGTTTGGAACATTGAATGATGCTGTTCAGACTTCAATGTGGCCTCGTGCGGATCAATGATTGAGCCGGTGGGAGTATCCACGACGCACGATTGCCAACCGATCGTGTTTTTTCGCTCAGCTTAGAGTCTGCTGTCTAAACTAAGCATAATAGCATGAGATTTAGACCCGAAAATTGTACAAATTTTTTTAAATCCATTACACTTTTCTAAATTGGATCCCTATTTTATTTAATTTTTCTATCTAAATCAAAACATTTTCATATTTTATAAACTGAGTATATCATATTAATTTTGCCTCAAAATCGCTGACATAGAAGTAGTCGCTAGCCCAGCCGCCTTACGTGATACGGTCGATGCTGAAATAAATAGTTTTTAATAATTTTTTTGAATTTTATTTTCTTTCATGTTTCTTTTCTTTTCATTCTTTATTTTAATTCTCCATTTCTTTCCTTTTTTTTATTTTAAATTTTCCCTTTTCCCATTGCCAGGCCTTGTCGATGGCCGACATAGGTTGACGGCGATGCCTCAAAGGCTCAAACAAGCTACTTCCATGGGCCATCGACGAGGTTGGATGATGACCGGCAAAGGGGAAAAGGAACAAGGTAAAAAAAAAGTAAAGAAGAAAATAGAAGGAAAGAAAGAATAGTAAATAAACAATACATAAAAATATTAAAAATTAGCCTAGCCAATGTCGACCGTGCCACGTAGGACAGTCGACGTCTATGTCAACGATTTTTTTGTCAAAATTGGCTTGGCGAATTCAATTGGCAAGACACAAAATGTTTACTACTCAATTAACAAAATTAAAATGTTTAAAATTGAATTTATAAAAGTGCAATAGGTTTAAAATTTTTTGGATAATTTTGTTGGATTTCAATCCAAATAATCTTATCTTAGAATGTCTGTATAGAAATATACATTGTTTTTCTTTTCGTATTGTTAATAGTAAATAAACAATACATAAAAATATTAAAAATTATCCTAGCTAATGTCGACCGTGCCACGTAGGACAGTCGACGTCTATGTCGACGATTTTTTTGTCAAAATTGGCTTGGCGAATTCAATTGGCAAGACACGAAATGTTTACTACTCAATTAACAAAATTAAAATGTTTAAAATTGAATTTATAAAAGTGCAATAGGTTTAAAATTTTTTGGATAATTTTGTTGGATTTCAATCCAAATAATCTTATCTTAGAATGTCTCTATATAAATATGCATTGTTTTTCTTTTCGTATTGTTTTCAGATGTTATGTGTAAAATGACCTGCGCCAGTCAGACAAGGTCGTGGTTCACATACTGCCTTCAGGTCCATTTGCTGCTATGGATTTGACATAACAAGACGTGTGGACTGTGGATGATGATAAATTCACCACCTCATTTCAAGTCAGATCAAGAGATGACTGAAAATGAATTGCAGAATCACCAGGCAAGTGTTTTTTTTTTTTTTAAGGAGAAGAAAATTTGCATTCCTAGCTGGATAAAACATACATATGGCAAAGATTTTAAGGACACAGTATGCTAAAATAAATTATTTTTGGAAGAATGCTGGAACTTATAATATGAAAAGCAGAACGAGTATAAAATGTCAATGTAGTACTGTCCACACGTATAACTTAGCTAATTGTACAACAATCGCCGGCATTCTCGCAGGTTTGTCAGAAAAGAACTGCAATAAAGATTAAAGAAATTTTGGACGATGCGGTACATTCGTCTCTCCCAAAAGAATGAAAGAAGAATATGTTCGCACACGGTTGTTAAATAACCAAAGAGATAAGCGCACCACATTTTTAAAATTTATCGCTAAAGTGCAATTGAGTCGAGAAATTTTCAAAAAAAAAAAGTGTAATCAAGTCATAATTTTAGACAAAATCTCAAATTCTAACCTAAAATTTCGTAAAATGTGATTAAAAATAAAAAGCTAAAAGTTTTTTAGAAAAATACAGGCGGAGGATTGCCTAGCCCTTCCTCCGTCGATGTTTTTTTTTTTTAGTTTGTCTTTTCTATAAAACGAAACTATTAAAATTTTTATAACTAAACTTTGGTATACAAATGAGGATTCAGAACAAGTTAACTTTAACAAACGCCACAAGGAGAGATAATATAATAAGAAAAATCAAGGGAGTATTTTTCATTAGTTAAATTGGACGGAGTTAATTAAAGAACTTGATTGTACAAATTTGACACACTTTTTGAAATTTTTACAACTCAATCCCACTCTCGCAAACTTCTATTGTGCTTATCCCATGAACATTTACCCAATGTGTAATGTAATATTTAAACTTTTAATTTGATCAATATTATTCCTGAACTTTAGCTCAGTGTAAAATGTGATTCCAAACTTTCAATATGCTTAATACGGTTCCCGAACTTGTAAAATATGTTCAACTTAGCCTTTGAACTATCATAAAACGTTCAAAGTTGTACCTGAACTTGAATTAATGAAAAGACTACGTTAAACGTCTTTATATACTTCATGGACTAAGTTAAAAATGTTTCAAAAGTTGGGGGATCATGTTAGTCAAATTAAAAGTTTAGGAATCACGTTGGGTTAAAGTTCAGGGACAATATTGATCAAATTAAAAATTTAGGAATCACGTTACATATTGGATTAATGTTCACGGACTATATTGATCAAATTAAAAGTTTATAAATAACATTGCACATCAGATTAAAGTTCAAATCATTCATGTCATTATCCATTTCGAAAATCTAACTATGTATCATTTAACATGCATAGTAAGTGTGACGGGCACTTGCACCATGTTCCAATTAAATTAAGCACGAGAAAATAATTAAAAAAAAAAAGAAAGATAGAAAGAAGTGATATGATTTTCTTTTTCCTTGGAAGGTAAAATTGGTGGGAAAATGACAAATGGGTTTTTTCTTTATCGGGTATGTGCCCGGGCGATTGGGCCCGGACTGGCATCACCCCCACTTCCCCAAAATGGATAAAAGCAGAGCCCGAGGGGAAATAATGTCAGAGGGGGTAATCAGAAAGGGAACAGATGGGGCAAAATGGGTAATTGAACGAAAGGTTTCGTCAAAGCGCGGGAAAAAGAGCCGTTGCCGGCCCGAACCAATGCCCCTTTCGCGCCAAAAAAACCCTCCCCTTCACTCGGTTTCTCGCTTCTCCTGCCCGAGAAATCCCCGGGCAGCTTCCCCTCCCCCCAACCCCACTCATTTTCCTTTTGTTTTTCTCTGATATAAATTCCTCCTTTTTTTTTTGCCATAAAATTAAGAATTGTATCTTATTCTCCCTCTCTTTTTTGGCCAGAATTTATTTTACTTTCTCGCTTATTGGCCAGGACGAGAATTTCTCGTTAACGAGAGCAATAAAAATTAGTGACTTTTGTGTTGAATTTTCTCATTTTAACATTTAATTTTAACCTAAAATATCTAATCCTCTTACTCAAATAAACCTAGAAGCGCAATTTATCATAAATTCCTTCCCGTTTGGTCATAAAATTTTGATCTTATTTCTCTCTCGTGGCTAGAATGAGAATTTCTCCTTAACGGGAGCAATAAAAATCATTGAATATTTCCACTTTAATTTTTCATTTTCATTTAACCTAAAATATCTACTCCTCTTACGTAAATAAATATTGACGTGCATTTTCTTAAATAATCTTTTGCAGTTTTTTAGAATTTAAAGTAATGGGTATGTTAAAAATATCAAAATACAAGAGAAAGTAAATTTTTTTTTTTGGCTCAGGTGTTTTGAAATGACATTAGAAAAATAATCAAATGCACTCGTCACCCAATCCCTCCCCTTACCTTAAGGGGCGCGGGCGCTCTCTTTTCTTCACAGTTTTCACTTCACACCGTCAAAACCTCACATGATATAATCTCTCTCTTCCTCTCTTTGGCAATCTCTTTCTCGTTTTCGCACACAATCTTCTCTCTGCCTCTCTTTTTCTCTGTCGCTCGCTCGCCAGCCAAGACCCTTTTTTTCTTATCCCTCCTCCTCTCCGAGCCCTCCAGCTTCTCCGTTTTGCTCTGATTCCCCAATTACCAAAAAAATCCATCTTTTGCTTCACTTTGTGCTTGCTCTGTTCTTCCGCTGCTCTACACTCGAAAGAAAAGAGAGAAAGAGAGAGAGCCTTTTTCTCGGGCTTTCTTCTATTCCTATATTTCCCGCTGAAGATCATGGGTTTCTCGGAGAAGCCGCAAGTGGGCGCATGCGTAGAATCCGAAGGAAGCAGAAAGTGGGTGATCGCCGGAATCTCCATGCGAGCCTCGCTCAGGCCCGTGAGCACCGAGCCGATGCCCAGGACGAACAGAGACAACGCCGACGAGGAAGAGAGAGAGACGGCCTCGACGACCCCGACGTCGAAAGAATCCAGGATACCCGAGAAACTGCAGTGCCCGCCCGCCCCGAGAAAGAGGCGGCCTTCGTCGTCGAGGTGTCATTTTAATGGCGTCAGAGAGTTCTTCAATCCTCCCGATTTGGAATCAGTGTTCAAGCGCCATGTTGAGAAGACAAACTGAAGAAGAAGAAGAAGAAGACGAAAGCAGTTTTGGTTAAATTTTAGGAGGAAGCAGATCTCTGTTTTTTTCTTTGTTGTCATGAGTTTCTATTGATTGTTTCTTTGTTTTCGTAGTCTCCTCTCTTGAGAGAAGCTGACGGTGTACTATAGATTTATTACGTCATGATGACTTCGTGAGATGATTATGGTTAGTCTGTCTTAGTTTTTTCGGGGTGCTTACTTAATTTTCGTGGGTCTTTCCTCCATTTTTTTTTTTTCTCATTTGGATTGTGGATACCTTTACCCCTCACATACACATAAAAAAAAATGGTCTGAACATTTAGGGATGCTTGAAAACACTCCAGGAATTTTTTTTGAAACGAAAATTTATTTCTGAAATAAGTTTGAAACAGAACGCAATTTTAACAAACTATTTCAGGAAAGTTATTTCATAAATAGATTTAAATCATTAATGAAAAACAAAAAAAATACTTTTTTGAGAAATAAAAATAGAAATCTTCATCTACAATCAACCCCTCTGGTCACGCCTCGACCCCCAGTTGCTACCGTCGATCACCAAACAAATTTTTATTCTAGAATCATAAATTTTATGCCGTTATTAAACCTCATTTTTTTGCTCAAAAACTCGTCCAGAAACAGAAATATAAAAATTTATTTATGTTTCAAAAATTAATTCTGGAATAAAAATATTGTCATGCGCGCCCTTAATACCTGGGGATGTTTATGTTTCGCATATTCTTTCTCGACTACTCTGGAATTTTATTATCGTCTCAAAATGGTTGAGTAAATAGATATCAGAAAATTAGGCTGATGATTCACTTGTCAAAAGTAGTTAATTGGATAGAAGAAATTTACCATGAAGCATGCACATATATTAATTCATTTCTAACAAGAATCAAAGAGTGCTAATAAATGAATTATGTTCGACATTATACTCTAATTGTTTAAGTTTGTGAAGTACCCGCGTGCCCAATATCAAACTGACATTACAGTCAAAGGTCTCAATCTTGATATTTCATAATCAAATTGGCTTGACACACACACACATATATCGTACAATTGTTTTTTAGTGCCCCTCAGCACTCCCTTCTTCAGAAGAAGAAGCCAGGTTGCCCTCCTCCTTATCCTCAGCCTTCTTCTTATGTCGGTGGTGTTAGGATTCAAATGGCTTTGGCCATTATTACTATGGTAAAGACCAAATCAACCAGTCAATACACATTGACAATTACCAAATTGAAGGAAAATAGCCTATAAAAAAAAAAAGAGTCCTTCCATAAAACTAGTGAAGAACCATGAACTATTTTTGGTTTTTTTTATCAACAGAGAGCGCATGAATAAGCCACTTTTTGTTCTCATTTCGAGTTTGACAAAGGGATGATTCTAAATTTATTAGCCCAGCTTTACATTTTGAAGTCAAAATCAGTTGCCAAACGGCACAATTTTAATGCAGTTCCTTCAAACCTCCACTTTACTATTTCTTATAAATAGATCGATATCGATAATCCCATTTCAAGTGAACCGAGGGACTAGCCAATCATTTATATGATCGGTAGGGTTTGATTGAACCAATCGAAAGGAATCCCAGTGACTCTAGTGATGAAATTATCTAAATGTATTTTCACAGGAGGCATAGTACATAATAAGATAAAATAGACACTGCTTGAGTGCTCGAGGGCTCCTAAAAATTTCTGTCCTTGTGCCGGGTCAATTTCTCGATACATTGCCTGTGGCATCGTCCAATTTCTCTCTTCTCTCTCGACAAAACATGGAGAAGAGGAACGAGAGCCTAGTTTCTTGAATCCTTTGAAGCCTCCAAATTTCGTATCAGTTGCCGACTTCGCCGATTGATTACTATCGCCCCTCAGTCAATCTGCTACGAATGGTACGTACCTCACCCTAGTTCTGGTTCGGAAATCACGTGAATTGAGATGAAGAACGCATGGTTATAAGGTGAAGCTGCAAATTCATCTGTCACGAATTTTGGCCTCTCCAAACTTTTCCGGCAAAGGTGGGGGCAAACAATGGCCGACAAGTTTCCGTAGCGAAATAGTATGGCGGGCGATGGGAAATCGTTGTCATGGCCGAGAGATGCTGCACGGACGCATCATTGTTAATTTGACCGTTTTGAGATAAAATCCCTCACTATCTTTATCACTTCAAACGCACAAAGTACCACATTTCATGTTCATCCCACTAATTTTTCGTTTTCTTTTTCACCTCCCCAGTGTCCCCACATGCTCGTGATGGGACCCCCGCCTCGCATGGAGTTATACATATGTACACAAAGCCCCAAGTTCCTCCTGAATCCTCATATCTTATGTCATATATATTACAAATGATTCCAGCCCCAAACAGTACCAATCTTTGAGAATCCTATGTGGGGTTGGGGGAGATGTTCTAAAATACACTCTTGAATCAAAGTGTCTTCTTCCGACAAAAAAATCAATGTGTCTTCAAGCAGACCTCTCCTTTGATGTGTGGTTTTTTTTTTTTTTGCAGTATTACTGTGGACTTGATGATATGGAAAACATGTTGAATAAATGAAGCGTTCTTTAAAGCTCAAAAAAAAAAAAATGAAGCGTCCTTTGTCGTCTAGTCTTGTGCAAGTTTGAGGTGCTTGTGTGTGTGTGTGTGTGTTTTTTTTTTTTTTTGGGGGGGGGGGGGGGGGGGGGGGGGGGTGGGTGATGGGGGTGTTGTACATGAGGCATGTTGTTGATCACATTGAAAAGCACCACCGACTAGTCCACTGGAGGGGGAATATAGAGGGAAAATTTGTGTGCGTGAAGGAAGAATTTTGTTGAAAAAGTGGGCGAAGAAAAACTTGTGGTTGACCTAATCTAGGGTTTCGATTTGAGCGTCGGAACCAAATATGGTTTGCTCTAGGGATTGGAACCTTTTTTGTCAAAGCATGTAAGCCAAAGATTAAGATTAAGCTTTGCTTTGTCTTGATTATATATGATCACGGGTCTTTTGTGTTGGATGAATACGCATGTGTCATTTCTGCTAACATCTTTGGAATATGCTTATGTTACAGTTTTTTTTTTAATCTATTGTGAGGCTGACAGTATGTTGTGAGCAGTTATTCTCACAATAACCAAAAAAAAAAAATATTATGTTAACTAAGTCCAACATCTTTTGAGGCTAGTTTGCAGTTTGCATGGAAACTTTACGAGATAGTTACATGCATATATGTGTCAGAGTGCAAAACAAATGTGTTGGGATCGGATATTACTCAATACGAAGTTTGTTGTGTTAGTGAGGATTGCGAATGTTTTCAATTAAGATGGATATTTACCACTTGAATTCAGCTCATTCAAACGGAGAGTGCATCTCGATGTATCAAGTGATTACTTCTCTTTTATGCATCGTCATCTTCATTGCTCGTAGTCTTGCCACCTGTCCGGTCATGGGCACCACCCCGTCGCAGCCGCCATTCAGCCCTCCCTTTCCCTCCCCCCTTCTCTTTCTATCTGTCTCCCACCATTCTTTTCTATAGCGAGTTAATATGAAGATGGAAGAGACAAAGGAAAGAGAGAGTGAATGAAAGTTTTACGTGGTTTGGTCATTTAAGAAAAAGTTTCTCGAAAGCCTACCCCAACGTTAGAAATCGACATTTGACTTAGTTTTTTGGGGGAGATTCACTCGTCTTTAAACAAATAATAGTCAGGCATAGTTGCTGATCATAGTCCATGGTCTTTTATGGTAAATATAGTTGTTACACATTGAACCTTGATTCTCAATCTTATCGTGACTTGGCAACCGAATTTCGCGAATAAGTTCTAACCCGGTCTTCCAAATTTCTTAAAAAACGGGCACATGAAAAGGGTTTTTCTAGATAGAATAATCATTTTGACCTTGACGTGAGTACGAGTGTGGAAGCGCCCCATGTCATTTATAGAATGAATTGGGCAGATTGACTTATCATGGCAAGTCTCACGATCAATCTACGCCACTAATCATGGCATCAATCTTAACCCTTGAACCCAAAACCGGACGAGCTATCATTTCCAATTCCAAATGTTTCTTTTTCTTGATTTGGTCTTTTTCCGACTAGGTCAAACATAAATTATACGACCTGTGCAATTTTGCGAACGTTCCCCGCCCACACGCATACACAATCTGTCGGAACTTTTTCCGGATTGATTCTACAGCAATCATTTCCAAAGACGTGTTTCTTTTCTCAATAACAAGACTAGGAGGCAAATGCCGCGTTAGAAGCATCTTCCGAGCCCGTGGCACTAGTCCATTTAACTTTATGATTTTGTTAATTTAAACCGGAATTGCCAGTTAAATGTCAATCCTCTACAGGCTTTAGCGATCTTTTGGACTCTTTAACGATATATTTATCACACTCATGACTTGACCTATAATTTTATCTTGGGCGCACATGGCAACACTTCTGAAGCAGAAATCCATTTGGTTACGCAACTTAATTTTTCTACTTTTGAAGTATTTTTTTTTCTCTAAAAGTAATTTCGAAGTCATTTTTTTTGTCAAGCATAGTGATTCATTCATTTAAAAGTACAAGGAATTACAACTACTAGAGTTCTTAGAGTCGCAACATAAAATGTCCCATAAAAGCTAGAGGGGATTGACCATCCAATCGGGGCGGGGGCGGGGGCGGGGGCGGGGGGTTTGAAGTCATCTGAAGAAGTAAAAAAAAAATAGTTCTATTCATAAGTTGATTTTTAAAGAAGCTACGAAAAGAAGGAAGGTAATTGAAATTGGATTATCCATCTGTTAATAATGCACACGATATTTTATGCAAATAAAGTTGGCGATCTCCGTAATATTACGTAATATTACATAATTTTAAGATTTTAAGTAATTTTGTTATTTTAATGATATTTTCATAATATTGTATTTCCTAGGTTATTTAGGATCGACACCTTATATAAGGGTGTTTAAGGTTCATGGAAGTCAAATTATTACAGACTTATAATATTTTATTGATTTTGATAAATCACAACTCAGTGAACGATCGTTCCTCGTATTTATTTAAATTTTTCTATTTAGCCTATTTTGTATCGTGATTTGGTATCAACATTGTCTGGTCATACCATTAATTGGCAAAAGGGCCAAGGCCAATGATGAGAAAGGTCCTCCCAAGTCTCAGCCTAACGTCAGATTAAAAATGCGATTTTTATATTTTACCTCGACCTTGGCTTGACCCCCGAGTTCAGAGAGCAAGGGAGCATCATCGTTACCCTCGAACCATGTGACGAAAAATAATTGCAGGGTGTCTTCGGTAAGCTTTTCATCTGGCAATTTTCCTTTGCTTCGAACCATCCAAGAGAGATGGCGGGCACTGACAGATAAATGCCACAAAAAAAAAAAAATTGCAACTTTAATGGCGTTAATCGTTCCATCGCGAGCGCGCGACACGCTGGTACATACGACACGTGCTCCCTGCTCGGCAAGAAACCCTAAAAATAGAAACAACCCCAGCCGGGTAAAAATCCAATAATGCATGGGGCTTCGGGTGTACGTGCAGGAGTAGCCATTGGAGTCTGTGTACGGCCTACAGGCAATGACTGAAGAGAGAGAGAGAGCATGGAATCCAATGTATGGAAGGAAGGAAGGAAGGCGAGAGGAGAGTCGTCCTCATCACGCACACGGGGGGGTTGGGGACTCTGCATGGAATCCTATGAGCAACGAAAGCGGAAACGAGGATAGATTCTAAGGTAGAGCTAGGGTTTTTGATAATAATAAGGTTGAAAAGTAAGTCTCTCCTTAAAGACGATCGAAAACCCCCACGACCTTCAAAAGTCCTCCGCTTTTGTCTTCGGGCCTTTTGAAGAAGACGACCGGAATCGATTATAATCCCCCACTTTCATTTTTCTTTTTTTTCTCTTTATTATTATTGTTTTTGGGGGGGGGGGGGGGGGGGGGGGGTGGAGGGGGTTGGGAGCTATTATTCCACGCGGTTTCAGACTGCCCCAAAAAAGCCAAAGGGCACCGCCCACCGCTCCCAACTTCGGTGCCTGCCCGAGCTGCCCGGATGTTTTTATGGCGGGAAACTCACAAAGCGCGAGCGAAATGACCACCGTACCCCGTTCTGAGTTGGCGCCAAAAGATGAAAGGGAGAGAGAGGGGAGGAGCGAGACTGTACTGTAGCCCGGGAAAAGCGCGGTTCTGAGAGTGTGACCGAAACGACAGATGACATGTTCAGTGTTCGCGTCCGCGTCCGTGGCGAGGCCAATCTTTCCCGGACCGGGGCTCGCAGGGATCGGGTTCGGGTTCGCCTCCACCGTGTCGCCACGAGTGGGGCCCGCTAAGTCGAGTCCGCAATAATGCTGTGTGTTTCGGTTAATCCGTACGTGTTAGTGATTTCCTTGATGACTCTTGTTGTCGGGCGAGTGACGTTCTGACCAGATAAAGCGATTGATTCGCAGAATTACCCTCCTCTTTCGAGCGGCGTGTTCTAGTTCTACAAAGCATTGTAGCTTAGAAAAGTGGGAATGATCCGTGGACCTCTCCCTGCTGCGCGATCCTTTGGGATAACTTGAATATTTTTTAAATAAAGGAAAAATTTAAATAAAGATTTGGAATGATCTCATTTCCTAAAATAAATGATTGAAGTGGACTTTATTTTAAATAATTGTCTGAAACGCTTTAGTTTTTTTAAATAAAAGTTTGAACAGACCATATCATTTAAAAGAAGAGTCTAAACTTCCAGCTACTCAAAGACATTTTTGTCTTTTAGTTTTTAATTTTTTTCATGTTTTTCTTTTTTCCTATTTCTATATGCTTCTTTTCTTAGCCAGTTTTTTTGACACTGATAATATCTAGAGATGTTTGGGCAAGGGTCAGCCTCGCCAGCAACAGGAGAGACATAGGTGGGGTCGCCCTTAAATTCACAAGCAAAGGCCAACCTCAAAAGCCACACTCAATGGATTGAAAGCTCTCACCTTGTCGCCGGCAAGGGTCTCCAGGCCCTCGTCGACCGCAACAAATAAAAAAATAGAAATGAGAAAAATTAAATATTTAGAATTATATTTGTCTTTGGACGAAAATATCCTTGATTGATCGGAATATTTAGCCAGTCGACGAGGTCAGCCTTTATTTGAAACTGTCATGACTACTTTAGACCTTTTATTGGGTTTAACACGACTATTTCATGTCTTTATTTGAAAAATGATAACAATTCAGGCCCACATCTGAAAATTTCCCTTGAAATAATGAAGCTTACACAACCCCGCATACTGTTGAAGTTTGTTTGCAAAACAAACAAAAATGTTGCCTTTTTAATCCCACATAGGATAGAAATAATGATGCAAGTCTCTTTATTAGTTAGAAGTCTACTATAGTCTTTCAGAATAAAGAAATGGGCAAGTGGGCTAGAACCCACTATACCCGCGCGTTGCGTCAGAACGGCGATTGTCACTTATGAACGGTTGCTTCCGAACATGAATTGGTGCAACGTTTAGTTATATTTAAAAATAAATTATTTTATAACTATATTCTATATATTTATTTTAATTGTGACTGTTCGAACATGAACAGTTGCGTCCGAATAGCGGTTATCACTTACGAACATTTGTGTTCGAATGACTATTAACACCACGAACTATCATGTCCGAATTGTAATTTTTCGGACATGAATTGATGCGATGTTTAAGACATGAATTGGTGCAATGTTTCGAATATGAATATGTGCATTTATACACAGGCAGTTTATATAACAAACAATTCTGTTCAGTTTTGAATCGTGAACTTTCATTTTATGTTTTTCTTCAAAAAGAGAGACAATCATCCTTCATTGTTTCACCATCACTTTATTGTATCCTGAATGGAATTTGCTAAAAATTAATAGTAACTTCGTGAGGCAAATCGATCATAAAAAAAGAAAAAGTGATTACACGCCTCAAAGTCCGACTACATTATTACTTTATTTCGTTATATTTTCCCACACATACTAGTAGGTCAATTTGGACAGTTCCATTAGCAATATACCAAATTGCATATTGTGCGTACAAATTACAGATATCCAATGGGTAACGCATTCAACGTTATATTTTAACACGAGAAGTCACTAATCGAGTGAAAAGTTTCTCCTTGTTACCAGTAGATTAAGTTTTACTTATTCTCGAGTAAAGTCATTTCTAGACTTGTGAAAGTTATTTTTCTCGCAAGTTCCTAGCGCGATGGGTAATTTATTTATAAATTTTGTTGGAATATATAAATATAAAATCACACATTCTTCTAACGATTTAAACTTTTAAAGCAATTGACTGTAATCTCACAAAATCATTCTAATATGGTATCGGAGTAAGTGTTATTTCTTTCTGCGTATATGAGACTACCCCATAGTCAATTTTCACGTGTTGCTCGTAATTTGGCTTGCATGTGAGAAGGGGTATTAAAGTAGTTATTGTTGTCCCCCATCAATTGTGAAATGGGCTAGTGGTCGATTTATAAGTGTGAGGAAAAATCTCAACTTTTAAGCTAGCTTTTAAGATGAGAGTCTCAAGATCACCCAATACTAAGCTTTTAGAATAGTTGTGATGGTCCCACCAAAATATTTCATGGTATTGAGTTCAAAGTATTAAAATATATAAATATCAAATCACGCATTCTTTGTGGCTTTGGTCCTATAAAATCTTGCCCATAACTTATTCCTTTTCGCGTATGTGAGCTCAATTTCTTTAGTCAATTTTCATTTGATGCGCGGGTGTTAAAGTAGTTGTTGTTATTCCACATCGATAGTGAATGAGTTTTGTATGCTTTTTATATTTATATGGTCTCCCTCCATCTACTAACTTAAGCTTTTGAGTTTGAATTTCTAACAAACTTAAATGCATTGATATATTACATATGACTATTGAGTAGTGTGTAAAATACCAGTAAATAGTACCTTCTTCGTACGCTCGGTGATCGTAACAAATTTCCTCGGTAACTTCTATATTCGATTAGTAACTTTCAGAAAAAGAAAACAAATTAATCAGAACATCTAATCTATAAAAGACCAATATCGGGCCCGCTTTGTAATCCAAATTTGGCCCAACAAAGAAGCCCGTGGGCTTTTTACATTTAAGATTGATCGTGAACTAAACTCTGCGCTTTCTTCGTTCAAGTAAAACTTATGCAAAAATTTTGATTAATCTTCAAAGTTGCATTTATTTCTCAAAAAAATCTAAGATATGATTTTTTTTAAAAAAGCGAGCCAATAAAAATTATTTTTATCGATAAAAAAACCCTCTAGCAAAATTTTTTTTATTGGCAATTAAACAATTTCAGTTATATTCTCGTGGAATAAGCAAAAATCTATACTATTCTTCAAATTTGTCGCAAAAATTCTTAAGATTTGATTTTTTATTAAGAAAACGAACCTATAAAAGTTACTTTTGTCGATGACAAAAACCTCTAGCAAAATTTGTTTATTGGCGATTAAACATTTTCCGTAATATTCTCGTGGAATAGTTGTGAGTCTTGTGGCATTTAATAAGTCCAAAATTGAAAAAAAAAATAAAGTAAATGGAAATAAATCAAACCGAAAGGTCCGTTAATTACTACACTGTAGCTCGCTCGGGACTCGGGAGTGACTGGCTATGCCCAAGGCGTTCCTCTTTCCTCGGGGAGGGAGATCAACATGGAGTCCAAGCGTTCATCTGATGATCAACGATGTCCTTCTCATCCCAATGCTTAAGCGCGGCCTCGGGGTCAAGAGAAAGCTTCGAATCGTCCTTCAACGCTAACCATGTCCTTCGTCTCTCGCTCGGGCAGTCTCTCCCTCCACAACCGCCGCTTCTCGCATCACCATCGCTCCGCCTCGAGAGCCAGGCCGCATCGCCTCCCATTCCCGGCCAAGCGCCAGAAGTCTGTACTCCACCGCCTCGGGAGCGTCGACTCATCGTCCTCGGTCCATTTCTCGCTGCGCGGCCATGGAAGCGGAGCTGAACGCGGTGGCGGTTTCGAGAGCGCTCGGAGTTGGTTGCGGTCGGCCGCTTCGTTCTTGCCTGGAGGCGGTTGGTGGAGCTTGCGCGGTGATTGGGAGGACGCGGGAGCTGCGGATGCCAAGGCGGTCTCGGTGATGACCGCTCTGCGCTGGGTTTGGGGCTTGATTGCTGAAGATAGATTGGTGATTTATGTTGCGTTTGGCTCTCTCGCAGTCGCTGCGGTACGCGATTCATCTTCCTTGGAGGTTGCATCGCTTGTCTCGATGAATATTGTACATGAATGGAAGAACTAGCGCATTGGACGTTTCCGGAATAGAGAATAAATCTGATTCAGTTGATGAATGCTGGCGAAAGCTTAGAACATTGAAAGTCATTCCGCTTTTGTGATGCTTGTGTCTTTAATTCGTTTGTCATTAAGATGCTTATATATGGATTGTTCCAGCGCGTGTTTTGTTGACATTGAGAATGCAGGATCTACACATCATACTATCACAGTAATGGTTGGTTTGAGTAGGGAGAAGTACCTATGTATGTTGCTTTTGTAGGTACAACGTGGAATTAACTTTGATCATTTTCTTTCATGCTTGCCGGATGTATGCGACGTGAGTTTTACAGAGAACCAGTCTTAGTCCTGTCAATTTGCTTGCTTTGGAAATGATGGCAGTTGGTGAATATTGTTTCAGCGGCTCTTTCTTACTTTCTTTCTAAATTATGCTCAAATTTCAGTTGTGAAGTTTTCTTTCTGTGCAGCTTTCAGAAATCACAATGCCAAGCCTACTGGCAGCTTCCCTATTCACTGCACAGAGTGGTTGCAGAGACCTGTTTTATAGACAGGTTCGGCTTTTGGGTATATTGTGTTGCACTTCGGGAATATGCAGGTCAGTTTAGCTTCATGCTTATGTTTCTATAATTGCCAATAATTTAACCATCGTCACTTGTAAGGCGAGCTTTTTTTTTTCCCTTGAATTTATTTCCTATAGAAAATAAATGGCTTTTCATCTAGGTGCACTTTTGAATTCTCGATGTCTCAATCCACTGTCAGTAATAATGATGGAGATTTCATGCTTCCTTTTTTGTGATATGATCTGCTAGGAAAAATCTTCCTTGTATTTGGATGTACAGTCAGTTTGGTGCCTCTCCTATAACATTGTCTTTTGAAACTACAGTGGCTTGCGCAGTGGATGCTTTGCTGCTGCAAATACAATCTTGGTGGGTCAATTGCTTTAAGTGCTCACTCTTCCATTGTGAATTTCTTGTTCTCTTAAATGCAAATTCAAGTCAAATGAAGAGTGCGAACCGATGTTTTCTTCCTGCTAAAAGGGTGTTTATGGGGTTTGAATTCTAGATATGGGTTATTTAGGATAGATGGGGGCCATTGCCTTATGAAGGACTAAGATTCCAAACAATGTGGCGCCATTCAACCTTCCATGCATATGTTATTTCCACGTTGCAATTTGTGATCTGTGGATTTTGAATGCTTCCTGCTGGGATAGATGACTGACTTAATAGTGTTCTTTTTGTATTAGAGAGAGCTTGAGCCAGCCATTTGGTTTAGTTTGGTGCCTTTTACTTGCCTACTGGTTCAGAAGCATAACTAATTGGAAGGGAAACTCTCGAGCTATGATACCAAGTTTAATTATCAATGACTAGTTCTTTGCTATTGGGAGAATTCTTTTGAACAGGAGAATTTCATCCATCAGATGCCATTGCTGTCTTAATTTGAAGTTGATGTGATGACAAAGCTAATAAGATGATTGGTCAAAGGATTATTGAAGTTGTTTACTCCTTAGGGGAAAAAGTTGTTGGGTTGCTTTGTTAGGATTTGGCGCTCAACCACAACAAAGTAAGAGAAATCGAGCTGCAAAGTTTTTATCCTGGTTCACCCTTAAGCTAGAGTTACGTCCAGCAGAGGATTTCATTATAATTAATACATCACACTTATCTGTTATATCACTCAATTACGAGAAAAAAAAAAGTATATATATCAGTAGCTATTCATGAGCCAATTCCCAAACTACTAATGAAAAATATGGGCTCAAACTATAAAAACCCTATGGTGGCTCTGGGGCTGTTGTCCCAACGATCCTACCGGGGCGGCCCTCAGACCCCGCCTGCTCATTGGGGAGCGGGACTCCATGCTTTCCTGTCAATGGGAGTATACACCACACCCCAACACACTTGCGATAATTCCTTATAGGAGTATATGGAAGACCTTTCCTACTTCTTTGAGAACAGCTGTTGCCTTTCCTCTCCGTTAGCTATCCTGTTCACAAAGTCCTTTGACTGCTGTTTATTTTGTCTTCATCAGTTGAAGAGAAATCTCCCTCTGTGCCGTACTACAGTGTTCTTTCTCTTTATTCTATTTTTTCTTTTCTTTTCTTTTCTTTTTCGGCAACTTGATCTTAAAATATTGAGTTATCTACACTTACATAAAAAGGTTAGTCATGTCTTTTGTTTCTTATTTGCTGCAATAAGTGTGCCCTTCTTTATTACATGATAAAATTGGAGCATGGATCTTTCAATTTGTGTTCTTGGTTCCCTGACCGAGTACATGCGGTGCTTGCTATGTCCTTGCAGGTCAAGCGTCTCCGTGAAACTATATTTTCATCGCTTGTGTTTCAGGTTCATGTTTCTTTTAATAGTTGTAATAATTGTAGAGCTTTGCACCTCGGTGACAAGCTCCACAGTGGAGAAGTTACATCTTCTAATTTTCAGTTGTTTGTTACTTCTTTTGGAGACCAATATGATTTTTCTAATTTCTTTGGCCCAGGATATAGGTTTCTTCGACAGAAAATCTGTTGGTGATCTGACGAGTAGGCTCGGATCAGATTGTCAACGACTGTCCCATGTTATTGGAAATGATATGAACCTAATTATACGCAATATCATTCAGGTTGGATACAGATTGTTATTTAACTTTTGCGTGAAAGCTTAAACATTAGTGTGTCACCTTTTTTATGTTTAGGGGACAGGAGCATTGGTTAATTTACTCAGTTTGTCATGGCCCCTTACATTGTCAACGATGGTTATATGCTCAGTTCTATCTGCAATTTTTTTGGTTTATGGCCGGTAAGCTTTTTCTCCGACCTAAATTTAATTTTCATAAGAATGATAATTTTTCTTTTCCTAATTGCATGACTTATTACCTCGTCATACTGTTCTGTACTCCGGCAGACCAGGTATGTTTATGCTTTCATGATAAATCCAGAAAAAAAGAAGTATTTATTGCCAATGGTTTTATATTTTGGACTGCCTCCTTTCCTGTTTTATCTCAAGCGAAGCTGCAAACAGTAGTTCTATTAACCATCAGTTGTGAGCATGATGCAGAATTATTATGTGATTATGCGCCTATGCATGAGTTTTGGGAACATATATTGCATTTTTTATTGCTTGTATTTGGCATGCTTTCTTTACTTGTTTCAATTCTTGGTGTTTTGTAGGTACCAAAGGAATGCTGCGAAGTTAAGCCAAGAATTTACTGCCAAAGCCAATGAAGTATAGGCGGAAAAGTTATCTTAGTTTTGAGTACTTTGCCGCCTTTGCAATTTCTTGATGCAGTGCTTTTGCATTCTATTTAAAGGTTGCTGAAGACACTCTTAACTTGATGAAGACTGTCCGAGTTTATGGAACTGAAGGAATGGAAATTGGAAGGCAATGATTCCCACTAGTAATTGTCTAACAAGTGTTTTTGTTTTAAATGATTTATTTAATTATGTGGTGACCTTATGCTACTTACCCCGATTCTGTGGCTAAACTATTGCAAGCTTTTCATGTGTTGTGCTAGGTATAAGCTATTGCTTGAGAGGTTAAGTTCTGTCGGCATTCGCGAAGCTGCGGCTTATGGATTATGGAATCTAAGTTTCAACACCCTTTATCGTTCAACACAGGTTTGAATTTTTCCTTTTGGTTGGAACCTGAACTTTCCCAAAAATTTCATTGTTCCCATGTTCATGCTGCTAATTGGCTTTATAACCATACCCTGTGGATATCTCTGTCTCCAAGTAATCCATAATTCTTATATTGCTCGTTGGCGATACTGTGGTAGAAAAATTTTCATGCGTCATCCAGATCAGAAGCATAGTGCAAAGACAGTTCTCATCAATGATCTACATAGCCAAGAATTCCAAATCTTCACATCTTGGTTTGGTTGTAATGTACTGCAGATAAATGTTGAATATGATGCTGTATGGACGGGCACATATCTGAATGCTGCATGATTACTATCTTCATGAAAGTCAATGATCTCACTGTGATTTTTGTTGCAAAATCTAATTCTAGGTTTTGGCACTGCTGTTAGGAGGTTTGTCAATTCTGACAGGTTACGTGTCCCCAGAGCAGCTTACTAAGTATATCCTGTACTGCGAGTGGATGATTTATGCAACTCGGAGGTTGGTGGATAGCCTAACATCATTGTTTCAGTCCATTGGAGCTAGTGAAGAGGTTTTCCATCTAATGAGTCTCTCGCCAAGTCATCAGTACCTGTCAAAAGGCAAGCACACTGAAGAGAATGTAACCGCTCATGAAAATGCTGAGGAAGGAATTGATGCTCCTGTCCATCCTTTCTTGCTACAGATATATGACATTGCAGATTAGAATTCAAATCAAATTAAGCATCTGAGACCATGTTTAAACTCCTCATACTACTGGGGGTTTTGTTAAAATTGTTAACATGTGTTCATGAGTTTTTGAGTCTCTTAATGTGCATCTGAGCATGCATAATCTCTTCGCATGTTTGGCATATTCAACGTTCTTACTTCAGCCCTTAACTGAAAATTTTTGTATACAAGACATACAGACAAACGGCTTTTCTATAGTTTTCCATGTCCTTAGAACATCTTACCCCATGCCTTATCTTTTGGGTAAAACATTTAGTGGCCAGCTGGTCTACAGTTATCCTTAAACTTCCGCGACGTTTTGTTGCCTGAGCCCTTTGCATCAGCTGTACGAGCTTCTAATCTTGCATTTTCTTGTGCAGGAGCTACTGTTAATCAATTGCTGCCTTCCATATTAACCCAATACTTTCTCTGCCATGTCAATTGTACACAGGGTTGAAAATGCAAAAGCTAAGGGGACACATTCAGTTCATTAATGTATCTTTTCAGTATCCCTCAAGGATTACGGTATATATTACGTCAGTCAACCTTCTAATTCACTGGTCAATCTGTTCTCCTCTGTTAAGGGCATAATTGAATATGTTTACCTCTCTGCCGGTCATCTATGTTTAGTGACAACATTTCAATTAAATTGAGAAAATCAGGCCCTACACAATGGGATCTGTATGTCGCTATATAGTTGAAGCAGGGGCTATTTACCAATTCTAGAGGTTGTGGAGTTGGCATCGATTTGATTGATGAAGACTTACACACATACTATTACAGTGCTGGACTTTTAAATTGTTGAGATGATTTCAGTGTACGATGTCGTATGTTTTTCTTCTTTGAAGCAGGCAATTAATTTTAAATAGTATCCTGATTGTTTTGCTAAATTAACAGGTACCAGTTCTAGCAAACGTTAACTTCTCTATACAGCCTAATGAAGTGGTTGCAATAGTAAGAAACTGTGCCATCAGAGTAATTTCTTCCTTTTCTGTGGGTTGATTGTGATTGATGTGCTGCGTTCTATTTAACTAGGTCGGTGCAAGTGGTTGTGGGAAAAGCTCATTAGTTAGTCTTTTGCTTCGTTTATATGATCCAGTTGATGGTCAGGTAAGCTGCACTAATCTTGTGCATATGTTGAATCCGGAAATCTCAATAAACTTGGCAGTAACGAACTTTTCTCTGCATTGTAGATTTATATTAGCTCCATGATTATTAAAATTCCCTAAATTTGCAGATTTACATCGACGGTTTCCCCATAAAGGAATTGGATATTAGGTGTCTCAGAGAAAAGTTTGGATTGGTGGGACAGGTTAGGTATACAATTATATGTCAATGATATGAAACTTATATCAGGCTCTGCTCCCGTCTGTAATTACCCCTTATGTGTCATTGACAGGAACCTCATCTCTTTCACATGGATATATCATCAAACATTAGCTATGGATGCTCTAGAGAGATCAATCAGGCAGATGTAGAATTGGCTGCAAAACAAACTGGGGCCCACGATTTTATTTCTACTCTTCCCGATGGATATCAGACCGTCATTCATGATGGCTTGCTCAGCGGCGGACAGAAACAGAGAATTGCTATCGCTAGAGCCATCCTGAGGGATCCTGCTATTCTGATCCTGGATGAAGCGACCAGTGCCCTGGATGCCGAAAGCGAACGACAAATCAAGGTCTTTACATTAAAACATTTGTCCCTCTTGTACAAGCAAAATAACATCTGGGCACTAAAGCCGAGTGATTCTGGCTAACGCGTGATTTGCCTCGTCATTAGGGCCTAATCTTCAATAAAACAGCGAGAACCGTCATCGTCATAGCACACAGGTTAGTCGCTCACCATAGCTGTCGTCCTGTCTGTCTTCCCTTGTGGCTTACGAGATGAAAGTACCTATCTGGGTTGCTGGCTGTTTGCAGGCTCAGTACTGTTGAAAATGCCGATAAAGTCATCGTAATGCATGGCGGTCGAGTTGTGGAGGTAAGGGCTCTTATCTAGTTTCAAAATGGAAATTCTCGTTCATCCACCAAAACAAGAGTAGAACAAGTAGGTTCTCTCTTTTGCATCATATCTCAAGAGGCGCTAGAGAACGGAAAGTAATAAGTATGTATAGGCAGAACAACAGAACCGGTCCATAAATTATCACTCTGCCGTGCTGCGCTGCGCGGCATAGATTAGGCATGCCTCCATAAGCAGTCGCCGTAGAACATCCTGTGTAACCTTTGGCATGGTGAGCCTGTTCCATTGGCCAATGCGTGACAGTTATACGGAACTAATCGCACGCACTCCGCAGGTGGGAACACACAAGGAACTCCTCTTCAGGGATGGCTTCTACGCTCGTCTGATCAAACAACGGGAAGATTCAATTGAGTTCTGACTTGGGGATGACTTTAGAAGAACGAGTACATCGGACCTTTTAACCACAGTTGCGCGGCTTTAAACGGCCTTTTGACAGGCTCCCTCCCTAATCCCCTGTTCTTTATTATTATTATTATTATTATTAATGTTTTTTTTTTTTAAGTTTCTTTCTTCTTTGTATCATCATTAGCGGCAAGTGGGACATGGGAAAAGGTGGGTTGCTTACAAGAAAAGGCACTCCATACACAATTGGATTGCTACACCCATGTAAGTCCATCTCTTCTCATTTGTAGTTGGAAGATGTCCTGTTCACGTAATATGAAGTTTTTTTTTCCCCTGTACGGGTATCTATTGCCCTTGCCCCTTACTTTGCAACAGTAGAAGAATTCCTCCAATTGTAATTTTTGCAACGTCAGCCTCCCAAAGAATGAAATCGACGGGATGGGGCGATAGACACCAAAGTAACAAGTCTTATTTGCACCGTGCTAGGTCTGGATAAACTATCATTCTATTTTAACAGACTGCAGAGTACATCACTGTGAGAGTGAGAGAGAGAGATCAGAGTCTCTCGAGGGCTTCGGAGGAAAAATCTCCAGGTTGAGGGACTTGCTGGTGAGGAAGACCCTTCACCCGTGTGGCTACATCGTCTGTCTTGTCTATCCCTCGCGGGTTACGAGTCTTTGGCGGCAATGGAGGCGGGTCGTCCACTTCTCCTTTAATTTCCTTCAATGTTTTCTTGCCACCCTCTTGTTGTCGTCGGTCTCTCTTTCTCTGGTCGTCCATGGCCAATTCCTCCTGCTCCTCATTTTCATCCGTGGACATGATGATGGCCACACCGTTTGCCAACTGAAAACAGAGCTATTCTTCTGCCGGTGGCTGTGCATGCAGACGTTGCGCCACGTCGTGGCTTGGCAGGACACGTGTGGCTTTCTTTTTCTGACTCATCTCATTTCACCGCACTAAGCAAATCACACGTCAGTAAAAACGGAATTTCAGGCGGTGACACAGCTACTTTACGAGAACTGAGGCACGTAGCCACTCTTTACACGAGCGCGATTTTTTTTCTTTTAAAATACTACTATACACGAGCAGTGTCGGCTTGAGTTTTACTCGACCTCGGTAGACTCTCCGGTCAAAATTTGACACGCGTTTCTGTTTAACCATCTGATTGTGACAAAAACTCTCGTCCTAAAATCTCATTATTACAGTTCGGCCAAAAAGAAAAAAAAATCTCATTATTACCGATGTGGACACGAGTAGGACTCTAAAATAACAGATTCTGCGGAAGATGATGAACCTGATGCTTTCCATCTCTGAATTGGGTGGATTTCACGCGTAAAGCCGATTTGGATACACTTCGTTTGAATAGATGACACAATTGCCGACCTTGTAGAGGAAGTTAACCAAAAAAAGGAATGGCATTTCCGAGCGTACTCGCATGTCATACTCATCGTCGTTTGGCTATTGGACTATTCGTGGAGCCACACTGTACGTTAAGTGTCATGGTGCAGGTTGCAAACCTGGCTCCCTCCTCACGTGTTCCCACCCCTCCCCCTCCCCTCCGAAAGTGGGAATTCAAACCCCCACCTCCACTCTTCCAAAATGGGAGAGTAACCACTGGGCAATTCCCCAATAGTTCACTTCTGTTTCAAATCAATAGTCATTGTAATTATTTTTTCCTAGTTGTCGAATTACTTTGACATGGTTCTGCTTTGTGCATTTACCTCAAAATGTTTCTACAACTTTGTTATAGTTATCGAAGCATGGTTATATAATGCACATTTTTTCAATTCACTTTTGCCATTTAGAGATGTACCATATAAAAATGCGAGTTCAAAATTTTTTTCATTGTTGAAAATATTGTCAATTTCTATCTTTTCTTACTATTCTTTGTTCAACGTTTTGCCAGGGGTTGTTTGCCCTTGTTTATACTGAAGCTTTTTTTTGTTTGTTTGTTTGACGTTTTATTTATACTGGAATTCAAGTATCTTTATTATGTTCCTGTTGTTGAAGAGGTTTATCTATTTCTGATGTTTTTACTAGATGATGAAAGATTGGTTATTCCATTTATATTTCATGTTTTCATTTTCCTTAATTCTATACTTCTTTATGTATCTATTTTTCTTTCGTAACCCTTGCTAATTAAATTCCTATCCTCAATCTTATGTCTTAGACACAAACCTGTGTCTATTTTATTTTCCACCAATTATCACTCACGAGACCGTGACAAAGGAAAGAAGAAATTAATAATTTAAAAAAAACAAAGGACACGCAATGGCTCCAATAAGGATATTTGGGCTCTGGTTGTTCCGAAGAAAATGAGTGATTCAGATTGTATTTTTTTTTAAATGATCGTTTGTATTATTTGAAATAATTAGTCTAACAAAAGATATATTTATTACCGAACCAATTTATGTGTCAATATTTTTGCGAACGATAAAAATATATTTTTTATTCGTTCATTTTACAAGCAATAGAAACGACAGTTCTTATCAAATAAATCGCTTTTAAATCGGGCAATTTTCTAAATTAATATTTTTTTAAAAAAATAATTTGAAAAAAAGCCCTTTTAAATCGTTACTTTTCACGAAATGAAAAGTTAGAAATTAGTTTTTAAATTTCTAAGCTTACGACCTTCCCGTTAGCGACGGGACGTCGAGAACGACAATCTCTGAACTCGGCAACTCTTCATCCTTTCCAATGGACAAAAGCCCCACCCCCCGGGAAAAAACAGACATTATTTTGCAGCTTGCTTTGCGATTGTTTCTCTCTCTTGCGGTTGCAGATGCATCGTCTCTCGCCACCTCGCATAAGAGTTGACGAAACAAGGACAGAACTTCAACAAGAAGAGCACGTCTCTCTCTGTCTCCCCGTGCGCATGTGCGTGTGCGATTTGTACCGAGGATATACCATCGAAAAAGACGCCAGCTTCATTGCGGATTTTTTTTTTTTGGATTCGGCGAGAGCTCGATCGCTTGGCATTCTCCCGATTTTCCATTTCCTGCAACGCGACAGAAAATTGGCTGTCAGCTCAGCCGTTCTTCGTGAGGAGGGATAATTCGTGAGGGTATTTTTTGTTTTGGTCGTATCAGCTTTGATGAGAAGACGCTTCATTCTCTTTGTTTCGATCTAAACTAGGAGACCCTTCACGTCGGACCTCCTGAAGATCTTCGTTTTAACGCTTCCCTTGTTCGCCCATGGGGTCTCTGCCCGCATTTCTCTTCCTTTTGTGCGATTCGCGAGCCTCTGCTTTCTCTGAGTTTGCACTCTTCTCTGATCAGGTACTCTCTCTCTCTCTCTCTCTCTCTCTCTCTCTCTGTATGCTGGGTTTCCTCCTGTTGTGTTCTTCTTGGATACACAGCAGCAGCCGAATCTGAACTCTGGCTAGGGTGAAATTGGTATTCGGTTCGCGGGGGCTTTGGGGCTTCACAGTCCTAGTGTTCCTAGGCTGTGACGCAATCTTAAAGGAAAATCCTGAACTTGTGTTGCTTTTGCTTCCATTCTTCAGCAAATGTTTACTAGATGAACTCGTCTGGGGCGGCTTTGACTTGTCATGCAGTGGTTTATGTGTCTTGAGTTTCGTCCACGGAATTGGGCAATTGGCCTGGATGTCGACACGACGTTGACCTTCTGTGGAGTATGAATCAGGTCTTTCACGATTGTGGGATTTTAGTCAGGGTGGTTATGGGACAATGGTATCTATTTGGGTCACCTCTCTCTGCTCAAGATAAAACGTATCAGTTTCTGCAACTCCCCATTAGGCGTGTGCTCTTTGAATAAATCTCATTGGTTCTGGAAGTTTTTGTATGCAGCGAGACGGTTAAGTCGATTGGTCTTCATCACGGGAGATCGCTAATTGTTGATTGCTACATTATTGAATATTGCTACATCATTGGATGGATTTAATTTGGTTTCTCAAAGAACTCAATTTCGCCTGCAGGAAAAAGTACTTCGACATCGGAAGCTCCTTGGATTTATCCTCCTACACCTAGAGACAGAGAATCCAGGAACCTGTCTTCTTCCTCATCCTCTGCTGGGGCAACTCTTGTCGGGTGTGAAATGAAGCCCATTTACCACCAAAATATTTTCACAGAGGATGACCAGCCGCTCTTGGAAATGGCATATGATAACCCGCAGAGTGACGGATTGCCCAGCTTGGCACAGGAATTTTATGTCTCAAAAGAAGGACCGGAGAACCTGAATGGTTTTTTTGATGAGAAAGTGGTGATCTCTCCTGGAAAAGGCCCGACGGTGATAGAAGCTGACTTGCATACTGAGCATCCTCCAGATGATTCCAGGAATCCCAGTTCAGGTGATGTCTTGGATGGAAGCCGTATTTTAAGTGATTGCAAAGAAGTTTCCCAAAAGTCTTTGAGTCAGTCCCCGTCTCAGTCTGGTGCAGCAATGGTCTTCTGTCCAAGTCCTGAAGGCAGCTCATGCTCTCCTGCTCTTTGTGTGGAAGCCAAAGAAAATTTTGTCTGCACTGAATTCAGCGAGTGCCCAGATAGCAACAAGAAGTCCAGTGAGAGCGAAGTTGCCAACTCATGCATCATGACTGATAGCAGGAACACCAGCATTGTTAGTATTGTTGGTGACGAGAGCAGCTCCAGTAACTTAGGCAGCATTATGAGCAAGCCGCATAAGGCGAGAGATAGAGGATGGAAGGCAATCCAGGCCGCCAAATCTCGTAATGGGCAATTGGGGTTAGAGCACTTCAGGCTGCTGAAGAAGTTGGGTTGTGGCGATATCGGTAGTGTATACCTAGCGGAGATGAAAGACGAAAGGAGCTACTTTGCCATGAAGGTTATGGATAAACCGGCTCTGACAAATAGGAAGAAACTTGCAAGGGCACTGATGGAGAGGGACATATTGCAGTCTTTGGATCATCCTTTCTTACCCACTCTGTACGTGCACTTTGAGACGGAGAAATTTTCTTGCTTGGTATTGGAGCTTTGCCCAGGAGGAGACTTGCATACGCTTAGACAAAGGCAACCTGGGAAATATTTTCTAGAGCGTGCGGCCAGGTCGATTGTTGTTGTACTTTTCTCATTCTTTGTGTTTCCATTTCCATATTGCTAGCCGTCTAGTAGATCGAGTCTGCAAGGAGAAATCTAGCTGAACGCGTCCGTCCTGTGCATCTGCAGTCTCTATTCGTTTCGGCTGATACCAATCATATGTTGCAGGTTCTATGCAGCTGAAGTCCTCCTAGCTCTGGAGTACTTGCACATGCTTGGGATCATATACAGGGACCTCAAGCCAGAAAACGTTTTGCTCCAAGAAGACGGGCATATAATGCTCGTGGATTTCGACCTCTCTCTAAGATGCTCTGTCAGCCCGACTCTGGTCAAGCCCTCCAACTCGATCTCTGAGACGGGGAGCTCGACTTCCTGTGTACAGCCTTCCTGTTTTACCCCGCGCTTCTTTTCGCGTAAGCCCAAAAAGGAGAAGAAGTCCAAGCAAGAGAAGGAATCATCTCATCGAGAAAACATTCTGCCCGAGCTCGTGGCTGAACCCACGGAGGCTCGGTCGATGTCCTTCGTCGGGACCCACGAGTACTTGGCACCCGAAATCATCAAAGGCAAGGGCCACGGAAGTGCCGTTGATTGGTGGACATTCGGCATATTTTTGCACGAGCTCATGTATGGTAGGACTCCCTTTAAGGGTGCGGGGAACAGAAGCACCCTACTGAATATCATCGGGCAGCAATTCAAATTCCCGGAGTCGCCCGCCGTGAGCTTCGCCGCGAGAGACCTGATCCGGAGATTGCTTGTGAAAGATCCGAAACACCGCCTCGCTTACAGCCGTGGAGCCGCCGAAGTTAAGCAGCATCCGTTCTTCAGGAGCATCAACTGGGCGCTGATTCGATGCGCCCATCCGCCGCTGGTGCCTAAGCAAGCGAAGGACGGGCTCACGAGGGAGGACGCGACAAAGCAGACGCGCGGCGTCGGCGTGGTTGCGGAACCCGTGGGTAATTGTTCAGATTTTGATGTTTTCTAGTTCTTCTGATCCTCGTTTCTTTTGCCGGCTCGACATCAGCTTAATACTATGTCATTCTTCTTGGCTCCTCTCTCTACGTAGAACAGCAAATGCACTCCAAAGAGTATGCATTGTATTGAAAAAAGAAGAATTGATTCATTCAATCCTCCTAAAGTCTCGTTGGTTTTTTTTTTCAGTTTTTTTTACTTGCTGAATTTTTTGGTTCATTAGATAAGTGTACCGAAAATCTTAAAACTTGTCGGGTAGTCTAAGGATTTCAAAAAAGTACAATCAAATCATCACGTTTTTTTTATTAAATTGGTACAATCATGTGGTTTTTTTTTTCATTTAGTCCAAAATGATGACGTAGCTTTTTTTAATGTATTTTTTCTATGCTATGGTGGCTAACGTGGTTAACATATGAAGGATAAGTATAAATATGAATTTTTAGTGTAAATATTATTTAAAATAAATTAAAAAACAAGTTAAATTTTCAAAGGGAGAAAAAAAAAAAAGGAAGGAGGGAGGAAGTGCAAAAGGATGACCCTCGCCACTGTTGCCCCCACTATCACTAGAAAGGGTTGGCGTCTCTTGTTGACCGCAGGCGAGGGTTCGGCACCACTCGCCACTGGACGGCGATCCCATCGGACTTTACCTAATGTTTATTTCTTCTTCTTTTATTATAAAAGTTAGCTTATTTTTTAATGTGATTTAACAAAAAAAAAGATTAAAAAATAAATTGTGACCAAAATGATTCATTCTAGTCACATCAAGTCACATATGAGATAAATAATAATAATAATAATAATAATTGCGTCCGTATTTTCTTTTGACTAAATTGGACGAAACTGACGGAAGGATTTGATTACAATGATTTCATAAATTTTACGGTTTAATTGAGCCTATTAAAAAATTTAGAACTCGGTAATGCATTTTCGTGATAATTTTTGAAAACTCGAGTCCACCTATCTCTTTATCAATCCTTTTCAGTCTCTCTAGCACTCTTTTTTCCATTTCCTGCATCTTTCGTCTTAACTGGACTAGTGAGTGAGGCATTCGATCTCGGCTTTCGACTTGCGTAATTTCACGCCGTCGTTCTCGACGCCGACGTGTTCCATCATCAGTCTCGCATCGTGCTGCGTAAATCTTTTAAAGAGATGGGATTGTAGAAACATGAACGAGTCTTGGGCCAGAAGGCGGAGCCCACGCCACTCCTCCCGATCGTAAGAGGTGGCGTCATCCACAGGCACGGGCCGGGCCGGTGTCTGGCCCAACCTGCGCGGATTCGTTTAAGGAAGGAGGAACGTTTCGATCCAGACGTCAACTGATTATCTATTGTTTCGATTTAATCAAAACGAAAATTGGTGTTGAGTCCGTAGTTTCAATAAATAAATAAATAAAAACAGTGGATTTCTCTTTCCTCCTTCTTTTTTTTTTTTCATTTTGTGGTTATAGAACATGCTTCGTTTGTTTTGCAGAAAATAAAATGATTCGTTTCCCTTAAGATGTTTTTTGTATCGCTTTGAAATAATTAGTTAATGTAAATATTTTGATTATCGACAACAATTTACATCTAAACGTTGAAAAAATCATCCAAAAAGTCTTAAATTTATTGCACGACGATCGATTCAATTGTAAACTTTTCAATTATGCCAATTTAGTTCCAAACTTTTATGATAATTTGCCAACTCAATCTTAAACCTTTCAATTGTGCATATTTAGTCCAAACCATTTAATGGACTACCAATGTAATCCCTTCCAGCAAATTTTGATTGAAAATTACTTATGGGAATATTTTTTTATTTTTTAAAATTTTCCTTGTTTTTTGCAAGGCATGCGGGTTACCTGCCACTGCGTAAGGACCAGCAATCCCCGCTAGCCCTAGAGTGAGGGTTGCGAAGCCCTCGTCAGCCACAACAAGGGCGCCACTGTGGCTAATGACGGCCTGGGTGAGCGTAATCCAGTGGCCTCGAGAAGGAAAAAAATAAAAGAAAAAATATCATAGAAAATTTGGAATAATTTTTTTAAAAAATTGAATTATCTACAGTAGCCATAGACATGACAATTAGCATTGCTTGAACTACCATTTTAGCAATTCCTATCGGAAAATTTTTTTCGATAATTCATTAAAAAGCTTAGGGCTAAATTGATAACTCTTTAAAAGGTTTAGGACTAAATCGATATAATTGAAAATTTAGGACTGAATTAGCCGCCATATAAAAGATAGGTTTAAGACTTTTTGGATAATTTTTTCCTTCAAATAATTTGGGGGGTGATCAATTTTTTTTTTCGTTCTTTTATTTTTGTGAGCAACACAGTTGCTCATCTTTAGGAAAATGTTTTTTTAAAAAGGTTATTTTTCACGAAGCAATCTCCCCAGCCTTTCTTAGCACTATTTTTTTATTTGTTAATAACATCTGTATTTCTAATTCGATTCAAGCAATTTTCTCTAGCGTACGATCAAAATCAGCTCATTACTCAATTTACATTCATAAAAATGTTGGGGGAACTGAATTATTATAAATTTTTTGAATCCGTTATGAGTTCGAAAATGACAGAAAAAATATCTCCATATTATATAAAAAAAATTATGATCTAAAAAAGGTGCCCCAAAGGTTTCCATAATGTTCATGCCGGAGACACCGAAAAATGTTACTATGTAATCTTCAACAAGAAAATGGTGCTACATCATAATAATTACCTAATATTATCACAAAAAATAAATTTATTTTGTTTCCATTGGTTAAAGTATTTGCTCGTATATATGCCTGCTTTTTTGTACTGAATAAAAAATTCACCTAAAACAAATATACGGTTATTGTTATTTTTCATTTTATATTTTGAGAGGCAACGGGTCTTACCTGAAATCTTCAACTTCTTTGCGCAGCCGACATCGCAAGTTGCTTTCTTCGGTCCTTGTCGTGCACGCAAAATACGAACCGATTCGTGAAAGTGGAAAGTTTTGTGCCATGTCAATTACGATTTTGGCGCAAAAAATAAATACACTATGATTCCAAAATTTCAGACACCCCCCCCCCCCCCCCCCCCAAAAAAAAGTGTGGAAAAAAAGTCAAAAAATTGAAATTGTGTCCACTATGACACCTTCATCGTAATTTTTTGTTGTTGTTTTCGTTGATATCAGAACTCCCAAACTCAAACTAGTGTTGTGCATTTACTCTCCTTCGAAAATTCGACAATGAGCACCCTTAATGATCCGCCTACATAGAGAGCGGAAGGCAAACTGAGTTAAACAAGTTACCCATGTGAATTGAGTGAAATGAAAAAAAAATGATGCCGTCATCTGATGGAATTTTGACGGAGGGTTGCACGAGTATAAATTTGATTTTTTTTTTACGTCGTGCGAAAAAAATTATAGTAAATATGTCACAATTGACATAGTTTTATTTTTTATGTCGATTTTTCTTTTTAATGTCGCGGTGAGCATGGTTTGGAGTTTTTGATGAATTTTTTTTTTCCCCTCCAAAATTTGTACAATTAAAAAAATGTCATTCTTGCGGTCAGAACTGAATGATTTTTCCTGAAGATGCACGGTTTTCCTTGACTCGTATTTTTATAAGATGCAGACTTTTGATCCGTAAAAATGCCATCGCGTTCGTGCCGATTGTTGACGGCATCTTACGTCATTCGCAACGGGTCATTTGGGATGCCAATTGCCCAACTACATCTTTGCTTCCAGAAGCTCCATCATACCGGAATGATCTGGATTATTATTCAAATCCTAAACATTTAACAACATCAATTTTGATCCTAAACATTTTGATTATTGCAATCAAATCCTTCCGGCAACTCCTCGGCCGACCTTGCCGAAGTGGTATATTTTCAATATATCATGTTGATACGGTCCCGTTGTCGTGTCAAAACTGGACATCTTCTTTAAAAACATAAGTAAAAAATCAGTTATTAACCTGTCCACGAGAGAGAATGACTGGAAAAGGGTTTCGACAAATTGGGGGCTAAAGTAGCGCCACGTTATCAGTCATCACAATATATGCTTAAAAATGTTGAAACGCCGCTTCCGATTATCACATTAGCAACTTTGCTCAAATGGTCATGTGAAAAAGGCTAAAATGAGTAGAAATTAAAACCTTTAGGATTTGATTATGTGTGTACAAAATATTTTAGGATCGCCGGTGCAGTTCGAGACATATCGAAAACAAATTTTCATTTACAAAATCCTCTTTATTTAGATAAAGAAATTTACACGATCTTCTTTTGAGGTATTCCAATAATTAAAGCTAAAACGATGGCAAAATGCAATGTCCTTAAATTGAGGAGTTTTTTTTTTCCTAAATAATAAAAATTTACAAAATTATTTTAAAAAAATTATTAACCATTTTAGGTTTCCCTCTGTGGTTAAATTCCCGAGGGAAACTGGGGGCCCACCCGTGGACCCCCCTCCTGAGCAAAGAAAGGAGTGTTGTGGCTGCAGTCACGACACTCCCTCTCCCTCGGCAAATTAATTGTCGAGGAAGGGGTTTTTTTTCTTTTATAATTTTAAAATAAAAAATTATAATATTAGATTAAAAAATAAATTATTTAAATTTTTGTGTTTTGCATTTTTAAATTGCTGAGTAAAGTATTTTAATATTTTTAGTTTATATAAATATTTTTTTGATGCCGTCTTGTCGATTTGCAGTCCCGCCGTCAAAAAAATATTTATGCGCCTCGACTTTAAGAAAAATGAGCGAGATGACGACATTTGCTTACAGAGTCGCGGAGCAATCATATTTATGTAAAAAAATATTTACGCGCCTCGCTTTTTCTCGAAGTGAGGTATGATCGCTCTGTGGCCCCATGAGCAAAAGTTAATGCAGCAAAAGCCAATGCAATCACCTTGCTCATTCAATCACTTTTCTCAGAGTCGAAGCGCGTAAAATATGTAATTAATGATCGCTCGGTATCCCAAGCGAATGCCGTCGCCTTGCTCGTTTACTAGGCAACAATATTTACGTAAAAAAATATTTGCGTGCCTTGACTCCGAAAAAAGCTAGCAAACGAGCTAGGCGACTGCATTGGCTTGAGGGGTCGAGGAGCGATCATATTTACGTAAAAAAAAAACTACGCGCCTCGACTCTGAGAAAAGCGAGTGAACGAGTGAGGCGGCGGCATTGGCTTTTGCTTGCGGGGCCATGGAGCGATCATACCTCGCTTTGAGAAAAGTGAGGCGTGTAAATATTTTTTCTACCTAAATATTATCACCCCGCGACCCCCCAAGCAAATGTCGTTGTCTCGCTCATTTTTTTTAAAGTCAAGGCGCATAAATATTTTTTTGACGAAGTGACCACGAACCAACGAGACGACGTCAAAAAAATATTAATGTAAACTAAAAAAATTAAAATACTTTACTCGGCAGTTTAAAAATACAAGACCCAAAATTTTAAATAACTTATTTTTAATCTAATATTATATATTTTTATTTTCAAATTATAAAAAAAGAAAAAAAAAAACCCTTCATAGGCAAATTAATTGCTGAGGGAGTGTGAGTAGCCGCAATACTCCTTTCTTTGCTAAGGAGGGGGGCCCATGGGGGCCCCTCCCTCTCGCTTGGCAAATTTATTTAATTCTGTAATTTAATTGCCGAGTGAGACCTAAAATAATTAATATTTTTTAAAATTAATTTTGTAATTTTTTTTATTTTGGAAGAAAACTCTAAATTGAGGGAATGTAAGACGGGCGCCATCCGACCAAAAAAAAGGGCGCGTATTCGCGACAAGTTGGCACGTGCCCAACGACCCTCCGAGGCGGACCTTCCTTCAGAGACCCGACCCATCTCAATCCCATTTTTAAAAAATATATATATATAAAAATAAAGAGAAACAAATCAAATCAAATGCATTTGCGCTTTCCCCTCAGTCGCTCTCTCATTTTCGCAACCAAAGGTCATCATCTTCTCCATTTCCATCGCGTCTCTCTCTCCTCCGTCAGGCCTTCCCTCTTCCCCGTGACCACACGCCATTGCCGCCTCCTCCGGACACTCGCTCCGTTCGCAGTTCGATCCATGGCCGCCGCCGACAGCCGCTCGCCGATCTCCGCCGACGACGAAGCGAAGTTCGGCTTCCAGCGGGCGGAGATGTACAAGGTCACCCTCGCCAACACCATCGACCCCCCCTACGACCGCCACGTCTTCCTTTGCTACAAGGGACCGGAGTCTTGGACCCCGAAGGTCGAGGACGCCGACACGGAGATGCTTCCCAAGCTGCTTGGGGCTGCTCTCAAGGCCCGCAAGAATGACATCCCCATCAAGGTTAGTTCGGGTTTGGGTCGAGGTTTTGTGCTTGCGCGTGTGTTGGTATTTTCGTTGCGGGGAAATCGTGGTCGTGGAGGTAGTTGAGCTTGGTTTGGAGTCTGGATCTGGCGAGGAAGGTCTGTTGACCATTTGGATTTTTTTTTGCATTTTGACTTGTGGTTTTTTTGTAGACGAGGCTGACTATATGTGGAGGATGCAGTGGGATCGAGTGCTCGGATGGGGATGTGTTGATTTTCCCTGAAATGATCAAATACAAGTGAGTGTTTCCTTTGATATATGATTTGGCTTTTCTTGTGAAACTTTTACCCGATAATAAGCACAGCTCTCGCACTGAAAGTTCTTCGCTTCAAGTTCAATCTCGTGCTGAGATGCGGGAAGATGATGCTACGCAATTTAATTTTTGGTTGTTGGGCTATGAGAATTCATCCTGATTATGTCCACAATAGTTCACTCTTCTGAATAATCCCTTATTTTCTTTTGCACTTGCAAAGTAGTTCCTGTTAAGAATAAGCGATTTATATCGGGGACAACCCCCGCCATCCCCACCCAAAAGGAGAAAATGCCCTAACACCGATTATAAAGACTGAAGCAGTGAATTATCACCTGATGCAATCTTTCCTTTTCTTGATCAATCTGAAGGTATTTTTGCTTTCATGACAGGGGTCTGACTGAATCAGGTGTGGACAGCTTTGTTGCGGATGTGCTGGTGAATGGAAAGCCATGGGCTTCTGGTGTGCCCGAGGCATTGACTGGTTCCCATATATTTGTCTGTGCTCATGGCAGTCGGGATCGGAGATGTGGTGTTTGTGGACCCGCTCTTATAGAGAAACTGAGTGAGGAGATTGAGTTGCGTGGACTGAAGGATCAGGTATTTGTTAGCCCGTGCTCTCACATAGGTGGCCACAAATATGCTGGGAATTTGATAGTCTTCTCTCCAGATTCAGCAGGAACAATCACGGGTCATTGGTCAGTCCTGGTTTAAACTTTCTTTAAGTTCTTTCTCAAGCTGTAGAAACGACGAAATATTCATTTAAATAGCATAATGTGAGTTTACTTTACGATCTGATTGCAGGTATGGCTATGTAACCCCTGATGATGTGCCTGAAGTTCTTGAGCAGCATATTGGACAAGGAAAAGTGATAGAGAGGCTTTGGAGGTTTGCTCTTTTGCTCTCTGTGCATAGAACTTCTAGAGAGTTAATTTTCTTCTTTATGCTCACCAATGCTGAAAAATATTAGTAGGAATTATCAAATGCTGTAGCTAGTGATGTTAACTATGAGGACTCATTGGTTGTCTTTAGCAATCAATCACTTAAAGCAGCTATTTTTGCTTGAAACTGTCTTGTATTGGGTCTTATCTTGATTAGTGGTCCTCTTTACAAAAGGTAGTTGCTACTGCTGGTTTTTGATGCTGTCATATGGTCGGTTCAGCTGATTGTCGTTTGTAAACTGTATTTTCTTTTTCGAAAGAATGATTGAGTGTGCAATAATGACAGTTCTTTGCAGAAAATTACTGTAATTTACCCGATAATGATGCTTGCCGTCATTCACTCACCAAAAAAAAGGAAAAAAAAAACACTCTTCTTCACTTTCCAATTGGAATTGATTGATGCATAGAATCTTCCCACAATTACAGGAAGTGGAAATTACCATGTCATGTTCATAGATGCGTAGAAGTATCTCATTTGACCTATCGATTAAGGTACCTAAGCAGCCACATTCAGAAAGCATCTGTCTGTGTCGTCCACTTCATTTCTTCAGTTTTTAATGTTTTTGCATAAAGGATTATCACTTGTGTGGAGTAGAATTTGAGTTTTATCTCTTATTCTTGTAGATAAACTACTTGAAATGCTTCTCAATACTCTTCTTCTAGTCAGTCTTGCAACTTTGTGAGCTGGAGGGTTTTGCTTTTCCTGATAGTTGTGAAAAATCTATTGTCTGTAACTATAAGAGTTTGAGCATCACAGCGAATATGGCATGGTATGGGTCATGAGTGCTGTAGGAAGTTCATTTCCTTGCGTCTGTGTCTCTTGCTGTGTCAAATATGGGCCACTGTGTATGGGTTGTAGTGGCAGGCTGTAGATTCTATTTCTTCCTTGCGTCTATGTCTCTTGCTGTGTCAAACATGGGCCACTTTGTTTGTTTCACGTAACTGATAATTGCAAGCTTAGGATTAAGCTGCTTCTTAAGAACTTTTTGTCCCCTACTCGTGTAGTCTTTTCACAATCACTCTTTGTACTCTATTAAGAGGTGCACCATAAATTTTCCACTCACATTTGTCACCGAGAGGGTATTATGTGTGCTAATGTATACGACTGTACAAGATATTGATGGCGAGTGGATGCAGGGGCCAGATGGGAGCATCTGCTGGTGAAGGTCAAAAGGCTGATGAACAGAAACTTCCAAATGGAACAGATCACAAGAAAAGCAAGAAAAGCAGAAAGCATGAAGAAAGCGTTGTGCAGGAGAAAAAGGAAGCTGACTCAGGATGTTGCCAGGGAGTCAACGGGTTTTCTTGTTGCAGAGATGGAAGCTTGGATCAGAGTATCACAAGCGAGGAAAAGAAGCAGAAGGGGAGTTTTCCCGGCTGGGTGGGAAAGTGGGAACAAAGTGAGGTTCTCACCGCTGCAGCTATTGTAGGAGCTGTGGCGACTGTCGCTGTGGCCTACAGCTTTTATAGGAGGTCTAGCTAAGTATAATAGATTCAAGTAAGTCATTAGTAATCATCGATGGTTTGGTTCCCTGCTTTCTCTCATGTTGATAGCATGATCAAATAAGTTCTTGGAACCATGTGGTTTGGGAGGAAATATATGTGTACGCCCCCCCAATTCCTGCGGGTTCTGCTTCTTTACGCAGAATCATGCTGCAGATGCATATTTTTGGTTCCTGGTATGGAAGCACAGGTTAATACTGTTCTTTATCTCACTTTTGTGTTTTTCTGACGTTGAATCGAGCTGCTTAGTGGTGCACATCTTATTATGGAATGCTTCTGGTTTTTTGCGATGTGTTGGAGTAAACATGTGCTTGTGAAGCGTGTGCTCCGACTAGAATCTTGCTTTTCCGACTTATTTGCTATGCTAATATGACATCTTTCTGGCTGCGAACCCCTTTTATCCTTTGCCTGCACTACTCTCTGACAAGAAAAGCTGAAGACTGCGTGTGTTTGATCAGCATCTCTTGGTGCTAAGTAAATGATGAGTGAATGATATTGGATGGAGACTTACTTGATCAATTTCAAAACGGGAAATGAAGCAAGTGAACAAGATTGGACGGTGGATGATAACTTTTTAGAAACATAATTTCTGAAATAAAAACTCGTTTGGTAATGCAATTTTATTTTTTTATTTTTAAAATAAAAATTTGTTTCAAAAATAAATTTGAAATAGAAATGAAAAACAAAAGAAAAAATTACTTTTTTGAGAAATAAAAATAGAAATTTTCGTTGCAATCCATCACCCTGCCGCCGCCGGTCGCCGCAACGAGTGAATGAACGATGGGTGGCGATTTCGGTAAGGTGAAGAGCAGATGACTGGAAATAATTCCCTCATGATTATTATTGACTTTAGGCAAACGGGTGATTGCCATTGAGATTCAAATAAAGTTGATAGCAAAAATCAGATGCCATGCTCGCTACTTTTGCGATACCACATTGTGAATTTGATGGCAACCCCATTTCAATCCTACCTGGGCATGTAATATTCAACGAGAAAAAACAAATGAGAGAAAGAAAGCACATAGAAATCGCTGTCTTGGGCATATTTCTATTGAGAGATTTCGGATTTAATGATGAAAATATTATTCTTATAATCAATTTTTTTTTTCAAAACTGTTGAAACCTTAAATTATAAGACGAAAAGGATCCACCTAGAAAGTCGTACAATAATAGACTTTATTGTTTTCAATGCATTGGATTATATTTCTTCAACTATAAGTGACGCTATGGAGACGCGCACGGAAAAGAGATAACTTTATAAATTGGGGGAAAATTTTTCAAATAAAGATTCGAAGTGGATCTTATTTCATACAAAAACTCGAAGTGCTCTCTTTGAAGACTTGAAGTGTCCAAGTGCGGCGAGCCCTCGTAACCGTAGGCGAGGCTGGCCCTCAATGTGGGCTGGACGAGGTGAGGCCGTCTAGCCCACGGCCACCGGCAAGGAGGAGGAGAAAATAATAAAAAAAAATAGAAAGAGAAAGAAAGAAAAAAGGAAAAAAAATAAGAAAATATAAAATGAAAAAAATATCTTTGTTAGGCCAAGGGCAATTTGAATCATTGTATAAAATAAAGTATATTTTATGTACTTATTTTAAAAAATGATAGTATTTTCGGGCCCTCAATTGAAAATTTTTCCTAAATCCAGTGCCATAATAGAATTCTAAAAAATAAAGAAGAAGGAAATAACGAAAAAAGAGGGGTGGGGGGGAGAACATATATATATATATATATATATATATATATAAAGAAAATGATGATGTCAGGAACAGGAACTAACTGGGGAAGGTTCGGGGGTCGTTGGCGGCCACGTCAAAACAAAACTCATTTCGTCTAAAAAGGATGCAACTCTTCTCTATTTAAATATTAAAAAAAAAACAAAAAACAAAATCCAAAGCGAAAAATAGGCACGATGGCAACAGCCAATAAGCGCTCGACATTTGTCATCAACGGGTATTCACTCTCTCTCCAAATGTTTCAGAATTTGTGCTTTTTCCTCGAACGGGATTATAATTTTTATAAATATGTGTGAAGGGAATTTCGCTCCATCCAGACGAATTTTAGTCCCAACCAATTCCCCATGCCGGGGTGGGACCCGAAGGTAAATTCAACGGCTTAGATTAATTTGCAGTTGATTTTCCGGAAATCGGATCTGATGGTGATGTTTCGTAAAATCTAATGTCCCAATTAGATTTTGGACCGAGTTGTTGATTTCTTTTTTGAATTTCTTTTTATTATTATTATTATTATTATTATTTTCCTGAATAAGGACGCGAAGAGTTCAACCCCCCCCCCTTCCGGGGGCGAAAAAAAGCATTGAATCTAGCGACGACATCATTAAATGTTGGACGAGATTGAGAAGAAGTGGAGAAGAATTTGGGGCTTCTCTGCAAATAAATAAAAATTAAATTCGTCCTCTTCGTTGCCATTCATTTTTGCAAAGAGGTGCGGCATGTTCCTCTTCCCTCTCCCTCTCTTTCCAAATGCATTAATGCCCCCGAAATTAGAAAAAGGTCGGCCGAAAGTTCCAGAGTCATTTCGCACTGGAGTTTCGTGGCCACACCAGTCCTGCGTCCAGCTAAAGCAACTTCATTCTTGCTTTCGACCGTCCGTCCGTCCGTCCGTTTTTTGCTTTTCTTTTTTTAGGGGTGAGAATATGCTTTGATTCTTCTAAAATGGTTGTCCAATTTGAAGCCCTCATTTACCGAGTCGAGGTTTAGTAGTTGGTGCGGAATGAGACTCGACTCGACTCGTTTCGATTGGCAAATGCCACTGACAGGGGGAGTGAACCGCCTTGAAACGAAATCGGATGTTGTTCTTTTTCTTCTTTTTTTTTCCACTCTTTTTGCATAAATGAGAAGAGATTGGACGGAAACTTTAGCGTTCAACTTTGCACGGGCAGAGGGAGTTGCTGAAATAGAGGTGACAGGGGGATTACGATGGGAGTGCGCGATATATGTCCAATATATTCATCGGAGAGGTCTTCGAGAGGGAGTCTAAATCCGAGTTCATAGACACGAGTTCACTTAAAAAGCTTAAGCCAATGAACTGTGGGTCGATTAAGATACATTAAAGCACATCAATTTTCCAGGGTAATATCTCATTCTTAATAATCTTTTCCTTACGCGTGAGCTCTTCCATCTTAATTCCTAGTCTATTTCTTTGGACCGAACCATCATCGGGCCTTGCGTTGCTGGACCACAAAGCCCACCGCCCCAAAACCACGATGGTCACCAAATTTCTTTCTCGAGACAAACCAATTAACCATCGATTATTTAATCATTTATTGGAAGCGCCCAACAGAAGTAATTTTCCTTCACCATATCGTTAAAAATGAGCTCAAGTTCGAGAACGTCAACATATTTTAATTGGATTTACCTTCATTTAAATGCTTAAGCCAATAAATAATAGCCTCACTAAAATATATTAACTCTACATTATAATAAAGTTTTAACGTGTAATTTGTTTTAAACACAGTTCATACGTATATGTTAACAAATTTCGGAGTCAATCATACGCGCAAGAAGCCAATCAACGTGTGGATGAACCAGCCAAGATGGGGCTCGAAGGACCTCAGCAAGTTGCTTTTCTTCGTGTACCTGTTAAGACTCTGTTTTCGGCCGATAAGAACAGGGCCACTAACCATGTAGGCCCAGTGTAAAATTGTCGTGTTGCTGTAAGTCGGTACTTTTGATTAGTCTCTGATTGGAATGGCTTGGAATCCTCTGCTTACGGGGAAAAAGGAAAGGTAACCACACCATCTGCATCCTCCTCTCTAAGGCCTGAAAGAGACGCAACGAACCAGAGCATCCGATGGCAAAAGAGGAGTTGCCTTTTGTTTGCCCTTTTCTGCTTTTAAGTATTAGCCTCTATCCATCTCTCCACCCCCACCCCACCTCCCCCCCCCCCCCCCCCCCCCCCCCCCCCCCCCCCCCCCCCCTTCTCGCTCGCTGAGACGTGTATGATGGCTCCTGTTCGTATATGTATTGTTAATACAGAAAGATCAATCAAATGTTGCGATATCATCGGCCTTTGACGAGCTTGGAGTTGGCGGGTGGTCGGGTCTCCGAAAATCGAAGCCGATAACAACAAACTATATAATATAAACATTTGGCAACGAAAATGTGAGCTCACTCCTCTCTGTTTCATCTCATCTCATGTTAATCAAACCACTGTCTGTTCTGTTCATTTCTGGGTCTCTCTTTTCCTTTTCTTTTCGCTTTGCCCTTTCATTTCGTTCCGTCTCGAGGCTTGAACTGTCGTCAACTTGCAAAAAGGAGAGTTTTTGTGAGTTGGGTTCTTTGTTTTTTTGTGTTTTTGTTGGTGGGGTTTGGTGAATGAGGAGTTGGGTATTTGTTTGGTTGGCTTCTGTTAAGTTTTGATGTACAGCTGAAGTGGAACAAAGGGAAAGTGAGCCCATTCGTGAGCAAAATCAGAGCGAGGCTGGGGCAAAGACGACCCTCGACGATGCCCCCGAATTTGGTTCACGCTTCCGATGGATTGCCCCGCGTTCTCTTGACTGAGCCATCTGGTTCATCTGCTGAGGTTAGTCCATTAGTTCCTGAATACTCTTCTTTTTTCGTTCTCTCTTTTTCGATTTTTGTTATGAGCTTGACTGGAGGGGTTGAAATGATATGTAGGCAGTCTCACGTGGGAAGTTTTTGTAGTAAATCCCTTCCTGTTTTTGTTGTTTGAGGTTTTAAATCTTAGGAAAGTTGGGGGGGGGGGGGGGGGTGGAATTTCCGTATGAATAAAGAATTTGCTTGGGATGATTCGGGTATGCTTGGTTCACTGTAATTAATGCCTAAGTGGATGTATGAAACGAACTGTCCAAATACATGGTTAGTTCTGTGTGATGTTCCCAGAAACATCTGTATGAATCGTTTATGTGATGTTTATAGAAGCTTTCTGTCGGATCTGGAAAGTTGTCTAAGTTTATAGCGATGGATCTAAAGTGCTTATGTAATGTTTGAGCATTGATTGAAGCATCTGGCTCTCAGATAATGAGTTTCTGATGTTGGATCTTTGTCTCCACTTCCAGAAGACTTGGACCTTTTTGACTAGAAGAATGAGCTTGCTAATTTTGCAAACTGTGACATGATTTTCCCCTTTGAGTCTTCTGGAATCTGTTGTTAGTTGTTACCTGTCACCTACTGATTGAAATTAATGACTTCAGGTGCTTCTCTATGGAGGGCAGGTTGTTTCTTGGAAGAATGACCGAAGAGAGGAGCTCCTCTTTATGAGCAGTAAGGTGACCCCATCGTCACATATTTGCTCCTATGTTCGATACAAGAGTAGTATATGTGCATATATGTCAATGCATGGATTTATGAACTTATGATTTTGATGTGGAAGCACGTGAAACGTTGAATTGGTGGCTAACTTCTTTCTAGCCAAAAGGGGATCTTCTTCATTGTAGTGGAGATAGATAGCCAACTTTCTAAAGTCATTGAATAGCTTTTTATGGATTTGTCATATGTATATCAGAGTGATAACTTTTGAGGACATGAATGCTTGATAAAACAATAGTGTCGGCCATCAAAGGGAGAATATGTATAGAGAGAATTTGCATGCCCATAGTTCTTTTCTCACCCATCAATAGTACTTTCAGCACACCTTTTATAAGTTTTCCATATGTCTTTGAAGACTTACTACTTTGGTTCCCCCCCCCCCCCCCCCCCGCACATATGCGTTCCTCAATATTTCTCGAGTAGAAATCTGTATCTGGTGTTAGTATGCATGAATGGGGGGCTTTTCACCTCAAATTTGCACTTCAGTCAGTTCATTTGATCTCTTTTGAAGCATCAGTTCTCTAAATGACTTCTCTAATATTTTTTAGGCCATCTTGAAGCCACCTAAAGCAATTAGGGGAGGTATACCTGTTTGCTTCCCTCAGGTGAACAGTCCGGAAAATAAGCATTCCTAGCGAACAAATTGTTACCTTTTGGGAATTGTTATATACTAACTGTTGCTTCCTTGTTCAGTTTGGAGATCTTGGTTCTCTGGAGCAACATGGATTTGCAAGGAATAGAGCGTGGTCTCTGGATAGCGATTCTTCACCTCTACCTTCAGCTGACAACCAGTCCTCAGTAGATCTGATACTTAAATCAGAAGAGGACCTCAAAACATGGTCCCATGGGTATGCTTGCAAACCTTGATATACCTGTCAGATGTGTCGCTTTGAAGCCTTCCTAGAGGTCTGTGGTTCTAAGCTTTTGGATTGTTATCTGGTTGTACGCCAACAGCTTTGAGCTCCGACTTCGCATTTCTCTGAGTGCTGGGAAGCTCACTTTGATCCCCCGTGTGAGAAATACTGACAGCAAGGCCTTCTCGTTTACGTTTGCGCTCACAAACTACCTTTCTGTGTCGGACATCAGGTTTGCTTGCCTTCTCATGTAAAAGCTATACCTTTGCCTGTTACTTCTAATGCCGTTCCCAATAAACCACGTCGTACTTTTCTCAATCCTTTGATGCCAAAATACAAATGTCTAGAGCTATTGTGTCTCTTCATCAAGCTTCTAGAACTTAAATTACATTTCATATCATAACATCAAAACCTTAAAGCCTGTCATTGGTTCATTTTTGTTAGAACTCAAAGAGAAAATCATTTTTATGGATTGGATTATGCTATTCAATTTGCAGTGAAGTACGTGTTGAAGGCTTAGAGACCCTGGATTACTTTGATTATTTGATGCAAAAAGAAAGGTTCACAGAGCAGGCTGATGCAATCACCTTCGACGGGGAGGTTATGCTCTTTTCGTGCTATTCCGACTAGAACGCCTACAGGATTTAAGTTCATTCTTGAGCTGTGCTTCCCATGTTACATATGTTTCATTACTATGTGTTTTGTTTCTCGCACATGATTGATCTTTCTCATTCAACATTTGTGTTTATTATCGAAACCTTTTTGTGTTTGGAAGATTTACTGGTTTATATATTCTTAGATGGACAGAGTTTATTTGAGCACCCCAACGAAGATTGCTATTATAGACCATGAGAAGAAGAGAACCTTTGTGCTGCGGAAGGACGGCATGCCTGATGCAGGTAAATGATGTCCAAGAGCCCGTGTTCACTTATGGGGCCCCCTTGCTATATGTGGCTATTCATTCTTCACCTTAATAATCTGGGCATCGGTCATATGCTTACAGTCGTATGGAATCCTTGGGACAAAAAGGCAAAAGCACTTTCTGATATGGGTGATGAGGAGTACAAAACTATGCTCTGTGTGGATTCTGCTGCTGTTGAAAAACCGATAGTTTTGAAACCCTTTGAAGAGTGGAGAGGGCGTCAAGAACTTTCTACAGTTTCATCAAGTTATTATAGTGGGCAGCTAGACCCTCGAAAGGTTCTTCGTGGCTTTCATTGAATCTCGGCATGTGTTTTTGATAGTTTATATAAGCTGCGAGCCTTGTAAATGTGCCTATTTCTTTTCTTTGTTGAGAAACCAAAACAGCCACTTGTGATAGCTGACCACATTTTCCTAGGTCACGCTATCAGAGGGATTAGAAACCTAAACATGTTCTATGTTCTATGTCGACTGGAATGTGAGGAGTGCATCTTGTTAGTTATATTTTCATACCTTACCCTGCCGTGCGTCGTAATGTTTGTCAGAGTAATTTTGCGCATCTAGAGGAGGATTCAGCAATCGACTCATTGCTCTTTTGATTAATTGAGCCATCCCTCCCCTACGTTTCCTGCACATGCTTTCTTTGTTTTTCTCTTGGTTATACATGCCTCAGATGTTAACGAAGTTGTCAGCTTTATATATATGAATTACCTGAACGGATGTAAACTCTAGAGATTGCTTGGAACGTGTGTGGAAGCCGATATTATTGTATAGCCATGAAATTATATCTGCTGCTGGGGCAATACTGTGATACATTTCAGACATTGGAGTAATAAGTTCGTTAGCACAATCTTACTGCTTCGTTGGGTAGAGGAGGAAAACTGGTGCACTTCCCTTATTTCCGTAAGTTCTTTCATCACGCCTCTAGAAAAGCTTGCGCATGGACCTCCCAAACTTTTCTCTGGCATCCATGTCAAATGCATCGTCTCCGAGATACATATAGATGTAGGCCCTGCATAGAACTTCGCGCCCTGTACCCTGCTCACCACCTTATCCGTCACTGCATTTCAGAAATTCGTTTCTTAAGTTACTACTTCAGGATTAGGAACATGCACATCTTTTCCATTCACTGTGTTCTTAGATCTTACCTTTAATTTGGAGAGTGCATCTTGGAAGGCGAATGTTCTCCAGTACAGAACCAAATGTTAGCTTGATATCATTGGTTGCTTCACCCTTGATCCTGCTGCAATCGCAAGAGACGTCACAACAGGGGACGGGATATCTGAAAGCCGCGAGATGCACGCATGTTCTTAGCTGAATATATGTGTCATGAATAAGGGGCTGTAGTGAATTTACTTGTTTGTGAGATCCTCGTGCTTCTTCCCGCCGGTGAACTTCTTAACGGCTGCTCCAAGGCCTTCGCTGAGGTTTCTTCTTACCAATCTCGTGGTGAGGCTGGAAAATACTACTGCCAATCTCACCATCACTCCCACATCACTGTCCATTACCTTCTGTTACATTTCCTTTGTCGGCCTTGCCGGGGATGCCCTGCCCTGATCCTTGGACTTCAGCAAATCTCTCTCAGCTTCTCATTATCTTCATATATACCTGCAAATTTGGGGGACGTCAATGGGTGCATTTTGCTTCGAGTAAACAGGTATTGGCCTCCATTATGTGAGAACATGACTTAGAGTCTCAGAGCTGAGATGCCGCAGGTTTCAAGAATCCGGAATTCGATTCATTTTGGATGAGTAGTCGGCGCGAGCGCAGAAAACGCTCTTCTTTTGCTGTTTCCTACACATTTGTCATTGCATCAGTGTACAATTGAATAGTCATGCCTTTTAGTTCTTGTTGAGCCAGATGATCAGATCAGTAGAGGATTTATCTTTTTTGTTCTCCTGCTAGACAACCAAGACATCACTTGGTCATCTCGCGCGATGATGGTGGTTCATGCAGTCGCTGGTCGGCCGCAAGTTCAGTAGCAGGGACTAGAGCTGATCCATGTTGTGACCGTCACCGATTTATGCTGCTCTGAAAGTGAAGAAGATGGAAGGCAATCTGAATTCCGAGAAATCGTGCAGAGGGTGACATGAAGACACTGTTTGTGCATGTTCAGGTGTGTTACGCACTCACCGAAGCCATAGATCTTGAGTCCCACGCCGAGCATGGACTTCTTCCTCAAACCCGCGGACTTCAATTGCTTCCCATTCTCCTGTCTAACTGGGCATGAGACCCCCGTCCTCGGCTCCACTTCACCACCCTCCTCCTCCTCTCTCTTTTTGCCCCGTGAACCTTCGCTCCGTACCTTTCGCTTACTTCCTCGGTCGACCTTTCTCGCGCGCCAATCGTCTACTGAAATCGCCTCTTCGACGATCATGGCATCGTTGGCCTTCCCCTCTGGCCCATTTCTCCGCTCCGGAAGCTTGACATTGTTCTTTGATTCGGCCGCGGTTGCCATTGCTCGAGCTTGCACGATTTCGTTGCTCTAGCTCAAAGTAGGAAAATGGGTGTGCTTGCACCGTGATGAGAATGCAGTTGGGTTTCCGTGACATTGCACTCCCATGCGAACGTGGGACGCGGACACAACTTGTATTGTCTTAAACTGACGTCCGTGTCAGCAGTTTGGCGCAGACCAGATCAGTGAGATGCTTTAGCTTGCTATTGAGGCGGATCCCCGGTTTCAATGCATGCCAATTAATATGGAACTCGCTCGTTCCCGTTGTGATAGATTTGATTTGACGCGTATTTAACAAAGTCCGTCTATTAAGATTAGACACATAAATACAAGGAAATAGAAAGTGAAAATGAGAAAGATTAATTAAGATACTAGATTTATCCTAGTTCGACCTTAAACTCGAGCTATACCTAGGAGATGTTTCTATCAATAACATCTCTCACTTTTTCTGTTAAACTATCAATGACAAATGAAACAGATTATATATAATGATATCTATTCATGAGCTCAAGCCCAAACTATTGATAACAAATAATCTTAAATTGTAAAATTCCCGTGATTTTGGGGATGTTGCGCATGAGATCCCGTTGGAGCGGGGTCCTGTGTTTTTCTATTAATGATTATCAAACAAGGCCGTAACATCACCGGATGGATCGGTTCCCCCGAACATGCTTCAGTTTACCACCGGAAGAGTTTTACCGTCAACTCAATCACTCAACCTCCCTCTCCCTCTACTTTCTTGTCTCAGGGGAGTAGTGTTCTGATGAAAGCTGGGGGATCTCTTTGATCTCCAATCGGGCTTCAAGCTACAAAAGCAACCCATCCGTATCAAAAGCCCTAGGCCCATTAAGAGCGGCTCAAAAGCGCTCTCTCTCTCTAAACGATGATTACTCGAGTTGCAGAGTTCGTAATGGAGGGACGACGGAGCAGAAACCGCAAGAGCGCGAAGCGTCGCAGAGCTCAAAGCAGCGAGCGAAACCGCGACGCTAAGAAGGGCAAATCGGAGCCTTCTAGCTCTAGCTTCCTCGAAAAGGTCCCCCCTTTTTTTTTCCTTGTCGGGTTTGGCTACCTTTCCGATTTCTTAAATTTGGTTTGCGCGCTGGCGGTAGTAGTAATCAGCTTGATTATTTGGGTGGAAGACTCCGGTTTCTTTTGAGTTTTTTGGATGCATTTTGATTGGCTTGCGGGTTAATCTGATTGGGGGGGGTCTGCAGATGAAAGCGAGGCTATCCGGTGGGCATTTTAGGATGATCAACGAGAAGCTATACACCTGCACGTACGTGATTCTCTCTATTTCTGATTCGTATTGTGATCCTTGTCGTTTCGTTTCATGTGCATTGTCGTGGCGCCTATGGCAGATGAACATGGTTGATTGAGCCAAATAGCTTGCTTAGGGTGTCCTTTGTGGCTCGATGGTTTGTTTGATGAGCCGGGCCGAGGTCTTTTATCTGACACAAGTGAATTTGTACTATCTTTTCAGCGGAGAAGAAGCACTTAACTATTTTAAGGAGGACCCATCACTTTTTAATATGGTAAGATGTGTTTTTTTTTTCCACGAGAAGTCATTCAGTGGATAAACGATTCTTCACTTTTACCACTCTTTCACACTTTGATGGCTACATTGTGAATGTGGACTTCTTGGATAAAAAGCTTGCATTGCTTAGGTGATGAAAGGGAACGGCTATTAAGCATCAAGCATCACCTTCATCTCACTTATTTGAGTGTGGAGAAAAATCAGTCTCGATGGAGTAAATCAATTGCAAATGAAAGGATTGTTTAAACTTACTTATCTGGCAGTCGTCCTCTATGACAGAGTAACTATGTGTAAGTTTGTTCGAGTCAGAAATAGTGTCAAGTTGAACGTGCAGCCACATTTCAGACTTTCAGAATCTGTGTTCCATTAGGACCGAATGATCCAGGTGTTCCTGTTGTTGGCCTGATTGGGGAATCAAGATGTTGAGCGAGCCACTGATACCGCTGCACACTGGCTAATAGATAGTGGTATTGATTCGGTTCTCAGGGAAAGACCAAGGATACTACTGCAAATTTTAACTTTAGTCGAGGAACTTGTTTTTGTTTTTGTTGACCATGGTGGAATGAGCTCATTTTGCTCAAGTAACTTCCTGGAAGAGCAACTTGCTTAGTACTGATAAAAAGAAGGAAAAGTAAGCTACTTAGCAACACTCTCATTGGTGACTAATAAGATCGCTTCATATCAGCAGTTTCTTGATCATCCTGGTGCGATTTGATTCTGCGAAATGTACATATCAGGGTCTAGATCTTCATATCAACGTTCTAGGAAGATGACGTGTAAAGATTGGTCATCTGAATATGCTTTTTTTTTTTTATGTTAAAGCTGAAATGTTTCTCACAGCTTTTTAGGAAATTGCTTTAGATAACAGAGTAAAAATAGGTTTCTTGTTCTCAACAAGAATTGCATGAAATTAGTTTCTCCTAGGAAGGATAGTTGTCCACATAGTTATCAAGGCGTCTCCTAGGCGACAAGGCGGCCTCGTATGCCCAAGGTGTCCTATCGCCTTGCTGGTTCTTCTCAAGGCGGGTGCCTTGGTTGTCTAGGCGTCGCCTTGTGGACGCCTTGGGCGCCTTGGACGCCTAGGCGACACCTTGGACGCGTAGGGCTGAGCAGACTCGGGTCAGCCAGCTACGAGGCTGGACAGCAGCCAGATCTGGGTCGGATGGTGTTTGACGGTCGCGCGGCTGTTGGTCAAGGCTCCGGGGTAGCGTCGGGGTTGTGGGTCAACGACGGAGGAAGCGCGAAGCTGGTGTTAGGTCTCTGAGCTCACAGATCTGGGGTCACGACCGCGGGACAGAGGATCGGGTGGTGGCTGGGTTTGTCTTTGGGTCTGAACACGGCGGCGCGAGCGAGCTAGGACCTCGGTGGGGGCTGTCGCGGCGGCTCAGGATCACGGAACTCAACTGAGTAGTGGTGGTGTAGATCTCTGTGGCTGAGACATGGCATAGATGGAAGGGGTTCTCGGGTTAGGGTCTTAGCCGGCGTCGAATTTGAGGTGCACAAAGACGGAGGGGCTCGGATTGGCGAGAAGAAGTCGATGAAGAAGATGATGACTGGAGAGGAAAAAGAGAGAGGAGAAAGTGGGGAGCACGTGAGAAATTGAACAGGAGAGAGAGAGGGGAGAGGAAAAAAAAGCGAACAGGAGAGAGGGAGGGAGAGAGAGAGAGAGGAGAAAGTGGGGAGCACGTGTTGTGGGGGTGGTTTTTTTTTTCCTTTCCAAAACTGACAATGTGGAGGGAACAATGAATTACTATTTTTATATGTTTGAGATGTTTTTTTATATATAAAACTTATTTAGTAGAGCATATTAAACTATTTTGAAATTATTGAACTTATAGTTATTTAATCTCGATTACCTACTCCATTTTATGATTATTATATATCTTAAAATATATTTGATGGTTGTTTATTTTTAATAATTTTTTATGCATATATTTACTCTATTGAATCGTGAATGTAAGTTTTGAAGTACAAATGTAAAATATACAATTATACATATATACTTAAAATTTTAGCTATGTTGTCGCCTTATCGCCTTGCGGACGACTAGGCAGGCACCTAATCGCCTAGGCGTTTTAGAGGCCTTTGCTCGCCCTGTCGTCTTGTCGCCTTAACAACTATGGTTGTCCATCATATTTTTCTGCTCTGAAATAATAGTTGCCATCTCATATGAGTTATTCTTGCATGAAATTTGTCTGCACATCACTTTTTCGATATGAATGCTATATCCGAAGTTAGTTTCACTTACGAAATGATTTTGCTTGTCCAAAAGTTGCTTTAACTCTTTTTGACTTAATTTTTCCAGTATCATGCAGGATATCAGGCTCAAATGTCTCAATGGCCTGAACAGCCAGTTCATAAGATAATAGAATGGCTTCAAGTTCACAGTCCTTCATTGATCGTGGCTGATTTTGGCTGTGGTGAGAATTAACTGGATAGGTTCTGCAATGATTACATTTTGTTTTGGAACATCAGATGCACTGGCCATTATCGAAATGTTTGGACTTATATGAACTGCTGATTACACTTCGTTACTATTTCCAGGAGATGCAAGGGTAGCTAAAAGTGTGAAGAACAAAGTCTTCTCATTCGATCTTGTCTCAAATGATCCTGATGTAATAGCTGGTGATATGTCAAACGTATGGATTTTTCTCCTATTGAACTGTGCAAGTTGGAGTTAAAATTGATTGCGGTTACTTCCATGTCAATAATGTATGCCATCGCTTGTTTCTGATTCATGGTTAGAGATGTGTTCTGTGGATCCGTTTTGGGCATCATTTTCCATTATACACCAATATCTCGTTGCTTAGGACTATTCAAACTGTAAGTAGCATGTTGATCCTTTCATTGTATGAACTTATGCTTTCCAGTAGAGTACTATAAATGTGATCTGAAGTCAACCACGACTTTTGTATTTCATATAATAATATCTTGTGGATGTACTTGTGAATTTATTAGTTGATGGTCTTTGCGTGGTTCAGAGTTAGTCTAATATGATGATTCCATTTATTTTCTTCCTGCAGACATACCTTGATTCTTCATCTGTTGATGTTGCTATCTTCTGCCTTTCCCTCATGGGGATTAATTACCCAAACTACGTCAGGGAAGCACACAGAGTTCTCAAACCAAGGTGTAGCACACTTTTCGTGGGTTCTTTTGGATTGATAATGTTGATAAATTCTGTGCTCATCGTTGGGCTCATCAAATTTTTTTACAGTGGATGGCTTCTTATAGCAGAAGTAAAGAGCAGATTGGATCCAAAAACTGGGGGAGCAGATCCTAATAAATTTATAAAAGCTGTTTGCGAGCTAGGATTCACCCCATTGTCAAAGGTCCACTCTTGCTCCTTTCATTTCCGCTGATTATTTGCCTTGCAGTTCTTGATTTCTTGGTGAACACGTGCAGGACTTCACGAACAAAATGTTCGTTCTATTTCACTTCACGAAGCAGGTATGCTGTCTCTTGGCAACAAGGGTGCTTTTTGGAGACCCGGAGCTGTGTAAAGCCCAAAAAACTTATTCTTCTTCGTTTTTTCCCATAGGAGAAGCCAAGTTCAAAGAGGGAGGAAATCACTTGGCCTGAGTTGAAGCCTTGTATATACAAGCGCCGCTGATGTCAAAGATTTTGATCTCTAAATGTCGTCCAGAGTCATGGGTCAGGGTTTATGCGATTGTCGACCCGTGGTACATAAATTATGGGAATCGTAGGCAAATCAGATATGCAGTAGGATTCTTTTTATCTCTGGTTCCGTCCTCGCACGCTATAGATTACAAGTGAAGAGTTGGCTGCTCAGTTTGATTTCACATTTTTCCTCTTTCTGTAACAGAAGAAAACAAGAACTATCATGCTCTGATTAGATGTGAATTGGCGGCTAATGTTTGGTACGACATTTGTGACGGCGGGACGAGAAATTGTAATGTCGTTTGACAACTTAGTTGCTACATTAAATCACTTCAGTTTCTCAATTTTCCTATCAGAAATTAATCTGGCAGTTAAATTCGTTTGGCAAAATCATTTTTGAAGTTAGTTTGGTAAAATCATTTTTGAAGCAGAAATGTGTTTGATAAAAAAATTAACATGTGATAGGATTTTTTGATTCTGTTTGGATTTTTTGTCAAATTTGATAAGGTAAAAATCTTTAATTCTTGGATTAGAATCACTTCTTCGATTGTACCAACTTCGGCCGACCATTGTTGTTACTCGCGGTTGGATGTCGGTTGTCACCAAAGATTTTGTTAATAATATTTTGAAATTAAATTTTTTTATTGTTACCAAATGAATTTATTTGATCGGAATTCAATTTAGTGTAAAAATAAAAAAATTAATTTTTATTTTTTAGAAGAATTAGAGAAATTAATTGTTGATCAAAATTTGAGAATTGTTACCATCATAGATGGGCTTCGAGCCTTTCTTGAAATCTTTGTGAATCCAAAAGCCTTTGTGCCATGTGATTGTACGGCTTGCCATCTAAATACTTATGCTTGCTCTGAACTCTTCTGTCAGAGATTACAAACATGGCGTCGGGAAAATGAGGACTTTCTCCTGTTGTTGCCCAAAAACAAACATAAAAAGTAGAAGAAAATGCATATCGAGTTTGTTTGTTTCATTGAAAAACAAGTGATTGAGGTACAAGTTTTTTAAAAAATAATTGTATTTTTTTGCTGGTAATAATTAATATTTTTATATATGATAAAAGCATATATATATTTTTATTGATATAATGATATATTTAAGAGATATTTTAAAAATTATTTATTTTTTACAAAATAATTGCTTATATATACATATATCCGGAGAAATAGAGGAGAAGTTACTAAATAAGACTAAAAACGACGTATTTTCTTAAGTTTGTTTGTCCAATAGTTACGATATGATTCAGGCAATCTTAAATAAACACTTAAAAAATGATATAATAATTCAAAAGCAATATATAAAACGGCGACAACAATTAGGAGTGCAATTATCATTATTTTTGACTAAATTATGTATGAAACAATTGTTGAACAAAAATATCTAAATACCAATCATAGAAATCAATAAATTCAGTTACAAGCAATAAACAACTATGAATATAAAAGATAACTGAAAATATAAACTTAATGCGAAGACAAGTAGTGTAAATGAAAGGATATATCATAAACCACCAGCTAGGAGGCATGTCCTTCACACTCTGGGGTATGATTAAAATTAAGTACTTGAAACTTAAATATGCATAGTAAAGTGTGTACGGCTAATCCAGGAGAGGAGACCACTTGAAGGATCGACCTTTACTGGGAGCTATATGCAAATGTATGCAGTTCAGAACTTTAAATGACAGAAATTTAGGTTGCATAAATTTAAAGAACACAATACCTTTGACACCAATAAGAGGCAGAGCCTACCGATTCTGGGTCTTGAATAGGCAAAAGATGAAGAAATGTACACTTTTATTGCAAGAATAAAAGAGGCTATACAACAGAAACTTAAGATCTTCAGATCTGTGATTACAAGTGCAAAACCTTAGACAATCAGGGAAGAACTTAGAAGGTTTTGGGTAGGAATAGTAGACTTGGAGGGTTTTGACTTACGGATCTGGGTTCGATGAGAGATAATGGGTTACTTTTAACTTTGAAGGATCAGGGACTTTGGTTCTCCGGCGTAGGTTTTCTCTAGACAGGAGAGAGTACTTCGGAGGAGAAGGTGAGCTGAGAGAGAGAGAGAGAGAGAGAGAGAGAGAGAGAGAGAGAGAGAGAGAGAATTTGAGGGTTTCTCCGAGGTCGAGAGCTACCTTCACCGTTGAGGACACTTTGGTTTTAAAGACTGAAAATTCACTGTTTCTACAGTGAACAGTGATTCACTTAAAAGACCGCTACAGTGTATAGTGAAGTGTACAGTGTACAGTGTCAAACGGTGTACAATACAGATACTATTACATACACAATTGTATTTGTTACAATTGACCATTGAATGATACAATGAAAACATTACTCGGAGTCATGACCGAAGATATTGGGGCTGTATTCTTCTTCTTCTTCTTCTGATTTACTGTGTTGAGAAGATGATCCCTGCAATGATTTCTCATGCTCCAGGATTGCTTGCTTCATCATATCATAAAATTCTTTTTCATTTTTGACATTAACTAATTTTACAATTGCCATTGACTTGTCGTGGAGAAAGGATGTCTTTGATGCCGCATCTGATGCCACGTCAGAAATTTTGTTCAAATCTTTGACTTTATGTTACTGGATCCAATTATGGACGGTTTCAACTGAGCATTTATCCCAGTATGAAAATTCATCCCACCATTTTGTTTTAAATCTTCGCACCAAAATGAGTATTTTGGGATTTTGACTATTTTTTGTGTATTCAAGTTCCCAAGCAGATATCCATGCCATCCAAAAATTTGCATAAAACATTAGGAGATGAGGGAAATGAATCTCCTCAGAACTTGGAAGTAAGGTCTTTTGGAACATTGTGAACGATTCAATTACTTGTGGGGGGAGAATGTTTGGGACATGACTAAAATTATCCCATCATCGGATGAACTAGAAAAATAATTTTGAAATGTCAAAAGTACTTTGGAAGAAGAAAAGCCAAGTATGGCTACGATTTGAATTTTGACGATAGAAAACATTATACCAGGTTTGTTGGTAGTCAAAATAGGTAAAATTATACCTATAAGAATGACTTTCAGTGACTCGCGAATCGAGTTTCACGGGGGAACTTAAAGAATTATTCCACTCTGTAGGGTATATGACCTTCAATATTTTTGCAGTGGAATAGTTTGCAACAGAAGGTTGCACTTTATCACAAAAGTGTTTGAACTTTACAGATCCAGTCTGGACCAAAATTTTCTCATAAAATTCCACGGGTTTTGCAATATCATGTGGAGTATAAAAACGATTTTCTCCAAATATGTTTTTTACAAAAACATAAGGATCCTCATGATAGAACTCTCTTTCCACTGTGACGATTTTCTCAAAATTTTTCATAAAAAATTTTGACTTTGATTTTTGAGGGACTGACGGAGTCACAAGGACCACCTCTTTAGAAACATTTAAAGGTGATGGAGATTTTACCTTATCTTGTGCATACAATTTGGAACTTAAAGATTTCTACAAATCCTTCATCACATAACTTGGCAATATGGAGGCTAACTTTGAAAGGGCAATTGATTGGGTAGGCTGGCTTGGAGAAACTTCGTTGGGTAGACTATGGGATGACAATGAACTTTGAGCAGTTTCTAGCCAACTACGAATGGGAGTTAACTTTGTGGGTTTGGCCGGGACAATGATGGTTTCTTTGGCTTTGCCTTTGTCTTGATCTTTTTTGGGAGGCATTTTGGAGAAGGTTTCCTTGTAAAAATTCTCGTGTGAGAAAATCTGGAAGAGAATTTACTTCTCCATGAATAAATTCAATGTCAAAATCAAAAACAAATAATATTGCTTGCCAACGTGCAAAAATCTATTTTGATGCAATGTTCAATACATCTTTCTGCAAGATATCTTTTGCAGACTTACAATTAATTCGTAATAAAAACTTTTGTTTTGACAAATCACTTTGAAACTTGGTTATTGAGAGTACAATTGCTAAAATTTCTTTCTTAACAGTGGAATAATTTTGTTGAGTTTCATTCCAGTGTTTAGAAATGAATTGAACAATTTGTTCTTTGTTGTCTATCTTCTGTTTTAAGACACCACCATATCCTAATTCAGAAGCATTTGTTTCAATAATTTTAAATGCAATTGGATTAGCAATATGCAAACAAGATATTTCTTTTAGGAGTGATTTTATTCTCTTGATAGTATCAATATGCAGCTGAGACCAATGTTTTGGGTTCTTTTTTAACCTTTGGTGCAGAGGCTTGCATATGATGTTCATATCAGGGATAAAATCAATTACGTAATTTAGACTTCCAAGAAATCTTTGTAATTGAGTTTTATCTTTCAATTCATCAGGAAATTTATCTGCAAATTGAATAGACCTCTCAATTGGTATAATGGTTCCTTAATGGATAATATGTCCTAGAAATCTAATTTTTGTTTGAAACAAGAATACTTTCTTTTCAGAAAGTATGAGACCATTACGTTTAGCAATATTAAATAAATGATTCATATGTTTGAAATGTGAGTCAACATTAGGGGAGTATATCAAAATATCATCGATATACACAATTATAAATTCAGAATATGGATTGAAGATGCCATTCATAATTCTTTAGAATTCTGAAGGAGCATTCTTTAAACTAAAAGGCATCACATTCTATTCATATTGACTAAAAGGAACTGTGAATGCAGTTTTGTATTCGTCTTGCTCAACAATTTGTATTTGCTAAAAGCCAGATTTCATATCAAACTTTGAAAAAACTTTGAAAGAATGGAGACGATTCAAAAGATATTTCTTGTTAGGAATTGAATAACGAATCCACTTTAAATTTTTGTTTAATGATTTATAATTAACTACTAGACGAGGGACTCCACGTTCAATTTATGCATTTTTGTTTACATAAAAAGCAGAACAGTTCCATGGAGATTTACTTTTTCGTATCAAAGTCTATAAGTTGGAGTGATGCCGTTCTTCCTGATCAATGGGAAATTGAAAATCCCATTCCTCAGATTTCAATTAAGAATGACACCCCATCAAATGTCATCCAACATCTTGAGGGAAAAGTTACCATACGATTTCCTAGGAGAAGTTTCGAAACAAATTCATTATGTTCTGCAATACCTTCTTTTCATGAGGCTTCTCCCCGAAAGTATGTTGACTATCGTCCAAATCTACCTCATGTCATCACAATCTCTATGAGCAGTCAATGTAGTATCAAAGTTCCTAATGCCATTTCTGCACAAGGACAAGCAACTCCGAGTGCGCCCCCTTTGAATCTTTCTAGTCTAGATATTAGTTCAGGAATTTCAAAGCCTGTTTATCATCAACAAGAACCTGACTTTCCTGAATCAACCCAATCGCAAATGGAAGACAATGATCCAGAATGTAACATGTTAGAAGTAGAATTTGTCCCCGATAGAAATTTTTTGAATAAATAATTTAATTCTGAAAAAATTTATTAAATAAGAAAATGATTTTTTGACAATTTTAAAAATTGTGCTAAACAAATCAAAGGACAATTCTATGAATTTCTGAATGAAATTGGAGAGCACATGTTTTTCTTTGACTGGTTTGAAAATTATTTTTTGGAAGAAAGAGAAATTTATAATATAGAAAAGGTTTTTAAGTGGAAATTAGATGATTACCAAATAATTGAGTCATCTCACCCTCCTTTAAAAAAAATTAAAATAACACATTGTGAAAAAGAAATTTCAGCCGCTCCTTTTAAAACTACTTCTGAAAATAAGAATAATGAATTTAAGAAAATAATTGAACAAAATAATTTTTTAAATCAACATCTCCATTCCATAGGTGTCCAATTGGATAGGATTGAATCTGCCATTGGGAAATCTTCAATTGTTCATTCCATGACTTCAAAGACTACTCCTTCTAAGTCTTTGCAAATACCATTGTTTAAAAATTTTGAGATGCCAAAGTCTTTTAGTAAAGAATTTCAAGATGCCCTTCAGGCAAAAAATCAAAAGCTTCTAAAAGAAAAATTCCTTAAGCAACCAATTCTGAATACTCCTAAAGTCAATAAACCTCTAGTTATCAATACTCCCAAGCTTGATAATCAAATATCAGTTCTTGAGAAAATTGATATTCCCGAAGTCAATCGCCTATCGTGGAAAGAACTTCAGAAACTCTATTATTTTAGAGCCACCCCTCCTGATATTCTTTCCGAAGAATCGTTCAATAAAGTCCAAAATAAGTATTCTGCAGATGTCATTTATGAATGGAACATAGATGGTATTTCCGAGCAGAACCTCTTATAAATTTTAAGTCAAATGGTAATGTGTGTAACAACTTATAAGACTCTTCCTGATACAACAGATCAACAAGTAGCTTATATGATCGTTGCAGGTTTTTCTGTTACTTTGAAAGGTTGGTGGGATAATTATCTCAATTAAGACCAGAGAGACCAGATCCTTAATGCTGTTAAAACAGATGATAATGGTCAAACTGTTTTTGATGATTATGGTCAAATTATTCAAGATGCAGTATCTACCATATTGTATTCCATATCTCAACACTTCATTGGAGATCCATCTATGATTCATGATCACAACCAAAATCTTCTTTTCAACCTCAAATGTCGTTCTCTTGGAGAGTTCCGAGAGTACAAAGATGTATTTCTAAAAATGGTATTATTTCGCCCAGATTGTAATCAATCCTTTTGGAAAGAGAAGTTTCTCGCTGATCTTCCTATAATTATAGGAAACCAGGTTCGCGATAAGATTCATGAACAATTTGGTGAAAGTATTCTTTTCAATTCATTATCTTACGGTGAATTGATATCCAATGTCTCTAAAGTTGGAACCCAAATGTGTAATAACATTAAATTACAAAAACAGCTTAAAAAAGAGAAAAATCTTACTCGTAAAGGATTAGGAGATTTCTGTCGACAATACGACCTTTCCTGCTCATTCCCAACATCTAAGAAATGTTCTGGCTCTTGTTCAAAAGAAAAACCTTAAAAAAAAAAGAAAATTTTTTATAAATCCCAAGCCTTAAAACCCGAAAGAAAGTCCTTTAACAAAAAAAGTTTTAAAAAACCTGAAGAGACAAAAAATAAAAAATACTTTAACAAAATTGTTTGTTACAACTGTGGAAGAAAAAGACACACAAGGCGTTTTTGCAAATTAAACAAAAAATTCAATGAACTCGTTTCAGACGAAGATATACTTAATCAATTAAACTAATTAATAGTTGAAAGTGATTCAGAAAGTCTCATTTGCTCTTCAACAGATGAAGAGTTAATAGAACGCGGTCTTCAAATTAATGAAATAGAATCGTCATTTGATTTTTCTTCTGAGACAAATTCTGAGTCTGAACACGAAGTAAATGTCTTAACTAAAGAAGAACATGAATTGTTAGATTCTATAGAAAATATTTCTGATTCTGATAAAATACTAAAACAAATTCAAAATCCTAGTTCCTCTTTTGGTAAAAGTTCTCAAGTTCATGTTTATAATCTCATTGAAATTCTAAATAGGGGAAAGAAGTCAATAAGACCAACAACCTCTAATGATCTTCAGAATGAAATTAAGGAAATTAAAAAAGAAATTTGCTTGTTGAAAATTAATCAAATAGACCAACAAAAAGAATTTATAGTTTTCAAAAAATAATTGTTAAAAGGGAAAAATGTTTCTAAAGAAACAATATACAAAGAAATACCTCCAATTGTCAATGATTCAGACTCCTCAAATTTTCTTGAATTACTAACAGAAGTAACAAGTAAAAAATGGATAATTAATATTATTATCAAAATAAATAATGATTTTGTTTTGGAAAAAATTACCCTTTTTGATACAGGTGCTGATCTAAATTGCATTAGAGAAGGCCTGATCGCCACAAAGTTTTTTAATAAAATCATTGAATCGTTAAAATCTGCTTCTGGTGATTATTTAAAAATCAAATATAAACTCCCTGAAGCTTTTGTGGTAAAAGATAACATTGAATTAAAAATATCTTTTCTTCTGGTAAAAGATTTAAAAAGAAATGTAATTTTAGGAACCCTTTTTATAAATCTAATTCAACCCTTTTTGGTGACAAATGAAGGAATTGAAACAAAAATTTATGGTAAAAAATTAATGTTCACTTTTGTCATAAAAAATCGAACAAGAAACTTAAACACTCTACATGAAAATGCAATCAGAGAAATCAATTGTTTAATTAAAAACAAAGAAATTCATCTTTTATTTTTAAAAGAAGAACTAAGTTTCCAAAAGATAGGACAATAACTACAAAATCGTGATCTTCAAAAGAAAATTTCTGTTTTAGAACAAAAAATTAAAAATGAACTTTGTTCTATTCCAAACAATGGTTTTTGGGAAAAAAGTAATCACAAACATATTGTTGAATTACCCTATGAATCTGGTTTCTCAGAAAAGAATATTCCCACAAAAGCTCGTCCTTCTCAAATGAATAGTGAACTTTTGAAATTGTGTGAAAGCGAAATAAATGATTTAATCAAGAAAAAATTGATACGAAAAAGTAAATCTCCATAGAGCTGTTCTGCTTTTTATGTAAATAAAAATGCAGAAATTGAACGTGGAGTCCCTTGTTTAGTAGTTAATTATAAACCATTAAACAAAGTTTTAAAGTTGATTCGTTATTCAATTCCTAACAAGAAAGATCTTTTGAATCGTCTCCATTCTTTCAAAGTTTTTTCAAAGTTTGATATGAAATCTGACTTTTGGCAAATACAAATTGCTGAACAAGACAGATACAAAACTGCATTCACAGTTCCTTTTGGTCAATATGAATAGAATGTGATGCTTTTTGGTTTAAAGAGTGCTCCTTCAAAATTCCAAAGAATTATGAATGACATCTTCAATCCATATTCTGAATTTATAATTGTGTATATCGATGATGTTTTGATATACTCCCCTAATGTTGACTCACATTTCAAACATGTGAATCATTTCTTTAATATTGCTAAACGTAGTGGTCTCATACTTTCTGAAAAGAAAGTATTCTTGTTTCAAATAAAAATTAGATTTCTAGGACATATTATCCATCAAGGAACCATTATACCAATTGAGAGGTCTATTCAATTTGCAGATAAATTTCCTGATGAATTGAAAGATAAAACTCAATTACAAAGATTTCTTGGAAGTCTAAATTACGTAATTGATTTTATCCCTGATATGAACATCATATGCATGCCTCTGCACCAAAGGTTAAAAAAGGACCCAAAGCCTTGTTCTCAGCTGCATACTGATACTATTAAGAGAATAAAATCACTCGTAAAAAAAATCCTTGTTTGCATATTGCTAATTCAATTGCATTTAAAATTATTGAAACAGATGCTTCTAAATTAGGATATGGTGGTGTCTTAAAACAGAAGATAAACAACAAAGAACAAATTGTTCAATTCATTTCTAAACATTGGAATGAAACTCAACAAAATTATTCCACTGTTAAGAAAGAAATTTTAGCAATTGTACTCTCAATACCTAAGTTCCAAAGTGATTTGTTAAATCAAAAGTTTTTATTACGAATTGATTGTAAGTCTGCAAAAGATATCTTGCAGAAGGATGTATTGAACATTACATCAAAGCAGATTTTTGCACGTTGGCAAGCAATATTATCTGTTTTTGATTTTGACATTGAATTTATTCATGGAGAAGTAAATTCTCTTCCAGATTTTCTCACACGAGAATTTTTACAGGGAAAACCTTCTCCAAAACGCCTCCCAAAAAAGACCGAGACAAAGGCAAAGCCAAAGAAACCATCATTGTCCCGGCCAAATCCACAAAGTTAACCCCCATCCGTAGTTGGCTAGAAGCTGCTCAAAGTCCATTGTCATCCCATAGTCTACCCAACGAAGCTTCTCCAAGCCAGCCTACCCAATCAATTGCCCTTTCAAAGTTAGCCTCCATATTGCCAAGTTATGTGATGAAGGATTTGTAGAAATCCTTAAGTTCTGAATTGTTTGCACAAGATGAGGTAAAATCTCCCTCACGTTTAAATGTTTCTAAAGAGGTGGTCCTTGTGACTCCGTCAGTCCCTCGAAAATCAAAGTCAAAGTTTTTTATGAAAAATTTTGAGAAAATCATCACGGTGGAAAGAGGGTTCTATCATGAGGATCCTTATATTTTTGTAAAAAACATGTTTGGAGAAAATTATTTTTATATTCCATATGATATTGCAAAACCCGTGGAATTTTATGAGAAAATTTTGGTCCAGAGTGGATCTGTAAAGTTCAAACACTTTTATGATAAAGTGCAACCTTCTGTTGCAAACTATTCCACTGCAAAAATATTGAATGTCATACACCCTGCAGAGTGGAATAATTCTCCAAATTTCCTAGTGAAACTCGATTCGCAAGTCACTGAAAGTCCTTCTTATAGGTATAATTTTACCTATTTTGACTACTAACAAGCCTGGCACAATGTTTTTTTTCGTCAAAATCCAAATCGTAGCCATACCTGGCTTTTTTTCTTCCAAAGTTCTTTTGACATTTCAAAATTGACTTTCTGGTTCACCCGATGGTGGGATAATTTTGGTCCTCTCCTGGACATTCTCCCCCCATAAGTAATTGAATTGTTCATAATGTTCCAAAAGACATTCATTCCAAGTTCTGAGGAGATTCATTTCCCTCCTCTCTTAATGTTTTGTGTAAATTTTTGGATGGCATGGGAATCTGCCTGGGAACTTAAATACATAAAAAATAGTCAAGATCCCAAAATACTCATATTGGTGCGAGGATTTAAAACATGGTGGGATGAATTTTCATACTGGAATAAATGCTCAATTGAAACCGTCCACAATTGGATCCAGCAATGTAAAGTTAAAGATTTGAAGAAAATTTATGACGTGGCATCGGATGCGGCATCAAAGACATCCTTTCTCCACGACAAGTCAATGGCAATTGCAAAATTGGTTAATGTCAAAAATGAAAAAAAAAATTATGATATGATGAAACAAGCAATCTTGGAGCATGAGGAATCATTGCAGGAATCATCTTCTCAACACAGTGACTCAGAAGAAGAAGAAGAATACAACCCCAATGATGAATACAGCCCCAATATCTTCGGTCTTGACTCCGAGTAATGTTTTCATTGTATCATTCAATGGTCAATTGTAACAAATACAATTGTGTATGTAATAGTATCTGTATTATACACCGTATGACACTGTACACTTCACTGTACACTGTAGCGATTTTTTAAGTGAATCACTGTTCACTGTAGAAACATTGAATTTTCAGTCTTTAAAACCAGAGTGTCCTCAACGGTGAAGGTAGCTCTTGACCTCGAAGAAACCCTCAAATCCCTCTCTCTCTCTCTCTCTCTCTCTCTCTCTCTCTCGAAGCTCACCTTATCCTTCGAAGTACTCTCTCCTGTCCAGAGAAAATCTACGCCGGAGAACCAAAGTCCCTGATCCTTCAAAGTTAAAAGTAATCCATTATCTCTCATCGAACCCAGATCCGTAAGTCAAAACCCTCCAAGTCTACTATTCCTACCCAGAACCTTCTAAGTTCTTCCCTAATTGTCTAAAGTTTGGCACTTGTAATCACAGATCTGAAGATTTTTTAAGTTTCTGTTGTATAACCTCTCTTATTCTTGCAATAAAAGTGTACATTTCTTCATCTTTTGCCTATTCAAGATCCAGAATCGGTAGGCTCTGCCTCCTGTTGGTGTCAAAGGCTTGTGTTCTTTAAGTTTATGCAACCTAAATTTCTGTCATTTAAAGTTCTAAACTGCAAACATTTGCATACAGCTCCCGGTGAAGATCAATCCTTCAGGTGGTCTCATCTCCTGGATTAGCCGCACACACTTCAGTGCATATTTAAGTTTCAAGTACTTAATTTTAATCATACCCTAGAGTGTGAAGGCCCTGCCTTCTAGCTGGTGATTTATGATATATCATTTCATTTACACTACTTGTTTTCGCATTAAGTTTATATTTTCAGTTATCTTTTATATTCAGAGTTGTTTATTGTTTGTAACTGAATTTATTGATTTATGTGATTGGTATTTAGATTTTTCTGTTTAACAATTGTTTCATACATATTTTAGTCAAAAATAATTATAATTGCACTCCTAATTGCTGTCGCCATTTTATATAATGCTCTTGAATTATTATATCATCTTTTAAGTGTTTATTTAAGATTGCCTGAATCATATCGTAACTATTGAACAAACAAACTTAAGAAAAGACGTCGTTTTTAGTCTTATTTAGTAACTTCTCCTCTATTTCTCCGGTCAAACGATCAAGGAAAAATTTGGTATATATATATATAGGGAAGAAGATGGTGATGTTGAAGAAACTTTATTTATTGCCATGATAGTTTTCCTATTAATATTGGATAGCATGTTCCAGGTAAAAAATCGTCCCTGTTTTTTTTTTTAAAGAAATTTGTCGGGAGGAAAAAAAAAATTTAATCTATGTTTATCTCTTGAAAGATTAGAGACATTTAGAAAAAGCATTTTCTAAAAAGTTTGGTTGTCATATCCAGTAGATAAAATTTTTATGCCGTCAACGAAGATGTTTAAAAATTTGTTTTTAAATGGAAGTAAGTAAAATTTTTAATACTAATTTTTTTAAGGAATATAAACAAGAGAAAGTATTCTTTCAAGTTATTTAATTTTAGCAAAACAAACGGATTAAAAGAGAGGATTTTCGGGTCGAAGAAGTAATGAAAAGGAAAAAAAGGGGGAATAAAACCAGGGAAAAGAAAAAGAAAAACCCTCGAGGGCCAGTGATCTGTGCTGGAAGATGACCTGCTTAAACCCTAAAACCTGGTGAGGAAGAACCTCCAAGAACAGCTCTCTCTTGGATCCCGACCGAAGCTGCAATTCAATGGAAGAGTAGGGGCAACAGGACTTTGCCGGGACGAGGGAAATGTTCGCTGCCACTTCCCGGAACCTCCAAAGGCACTCCTTGAAGTCTCTCTCCTCCATTTTCCTCACTAATCACTCCAAGTACTCTCTCTCTCTCTCTCTCTCTCTCTCTCTCTCTCTCTCTCTCTCTATTGCCAAAATTCTCTTTTCAGGTGGCCGAAGATGGCATATTCGCAGCACATAGATGTTTCATGTCCTAGATTGGACATGGGTTCTGGGTTTTATTCCCGGTCGAGTTTGGCCTGAATTGTGGTCTTCGTGTTTGTGGTTGGTTGCTCATTTCCTGGGCCATTTCATGGGAATCGTCGAGAATCGGATTGCATTGTTAGTTTCATTTCATTTCCAGTTCAGGGCGCTAATCTGGGTCTCTTCATTTTCAGTTCGTGTTATGGTTTCTTCTAGGAGGGAGCAATTTAGGGGAAAACAAACTGAAAGTGCTCATTGATCCGTGCGGAGATGTTACTGTTTTAGCTGCTTCCTTTTTTTCTGCTTACATTTCGTCGCGTGCTGTTTACTGTTTTCCTCGTCCGGGAATGCCTTTCTTGTTGATAGTGATCCTGCGAAGCTAACTTTGAGAAGCGTGGTTCAACTGACTGTAAATGACAAAGTCCATCCACATTCCTCGTTCATGGCGCTCAATCCCTTGAGTGGTTGGTACCGTTCAATGTCAACCAAAGGAAGGAGTATGCGGAGCAAGGTAGAGAGGAGAATGCGCAATGAGTCCGGTAAAACCTTGAGGGAGATTCGAAGGGCTAAAAAAATCAGAAAGAAGCTGATGACAGATGAGGAGAGGCTTATCTATAATCTGAAAAGGGTATTGTTTTTTCTTTCCCCATGAAAGCATCTGAATAAGAGCGTACGATCATATCCTTTACAAGTTACATTTGCTCGTAAGCCGTGGGATGGTTTAAGTTTCTCTTGTTGCTGCAGCGCCTTAATTTTTGTAATTTTGGATTGACTTCAATTTTCAAACTGGTTGAATGTTAATGGTCATGATAAAGCGTGTCTTGGTGTTCCTACAATTGGTAAGTAAACTGAATAGATTTAAATGGTCTCAATATCAAGAAGTCTTAAAAGGCCTATGGGGTTGAAGCACAACAAGGGCATACATCCCTTCCTGTTTAAATCTTTGCTCAGACCTGTCAAAAGCAAAAGTTTCTGGAGCAAGTGTGGGCTGATTAAGTCTAGCTAATGCGTTCCATCTAAACTATCATAGGAGGGTAATTGTATACAAATATATTCATCTTCCCATACACCATATTGTCCTAGTGACATCCTTCTTCATCTAAAAGTTTCCTTCATCTTCTGAAAGTTCGAGAGAATTAAAATTTTCCTGTCTTTTAGGCAATTCAATTAGGATGCTTTGGCAAAAAAGAGTAGTTTTTTGCTGTTGTACTGTTTGCTCTCTGTCATAAATGCTAGAACCTGTAAATTTCTTATTTTACTCACGGGTGGATTAGCAACAATTACACGAAGATCATGTGCATGGATGATCTTAGAACTTGCTAGTTATTGGAGTGTAGAGAACACCTGTAAAGAAACTAAAATTTTTTATGGACAAGATTTCCTAGAAGCCTGGTTTTTTGTTTATTACTTAGTGGCATTTGTAGTATGTTTATTCCTAAAAGCCCGATGTTTTTTTTTTTTTGGCGTTTGTATTATGTTCAATAGTACAATTTTTGCTCCTTTTGCTTTTAGTCTCTCTCTATGGTGTAGTTGATGAATGTTTGAATTTGAATGGTTGTGCTGAGTAAATAACTTTATAATGTCCCGAACTTTAAGAAATTGGATTCTTCCTCGTTTTCTTAGCTGCTTAGACATTTTTTTTTTGTTGGTTTCTAGCAATTCTCAAACTACTATTCTTGTCTCTATTCTGACTTGTCCAGGCCAAGAAGAAAGTGGCACTGCTCCTACAGAAGCTTAAGAAATATGAGTTACCTGAGCTGCCACCCCCTCGGCATGATCCTGAACTGTTGACCCCTGAGCAGCTTCAGGCATTTAAAAAGATTGGCTTCAGAAATAGAAACTATGTTCCTGTTGGCGTCAGAGGAGTCTTTGGAGGAGTAGTACAAAATATGCATCTGCACTGGAAGTTTCATGAGACTGTGCAAGTTTGCTGTGATAATTTTCCCAAGGAGAAAATCAAAGAAATGGCAACTATGATTGCGAGGCTGAGTGGTGGCATTGTCATTAACATACATAATGTGAAGACGATTATCATGTTCCGTGGAAGAAACTATCGCCAGCCAAAAAATTTGATTCCCATCAACACACTCACAAAACGAAAGGTGAGTAAACATAAAGTTTTGTTTCATTCAAGTCACAATAAGCTCAAGTTCTAGGAACATGTGACCCTGCAATAACCTTGCAAACCAAAACACCACACCGCCACACCCCCCCCCCCCCCCCCCCCCCCCCCCCCCCGGGCGGCCCCCTTCTCCTCTCACACACACAAAAAGGGAAAACACCCAAAGGAGAGAGAGTCCCCTCGTGTGAAGGTTCCTTTCTCACTATGGCTCTGGCCTTGAGTCAAGAGTCTTGCACTTTCTCCAGCTAGGCCCTAACCTTGGTAGTGCAAAGAAAAAGATGAAAATGTCCTTGAAGTCAATTTTTAATTCATGATTTCTCTTCTGACAGAACCTTGGTCTTTGACTTGTCAATCAAAAGTGGGTGGTTGTGAAACTGAATTCTGTACCGATTTTCGATATAAAGCTTTATATTTTGTGTTTCATCCCCTGATATGTGGTACTATATTTGTACTATTTGTGTCATGTTTACAAAAACTTGTCTATGCAGGCACTGTTCAAGGCCCGATTTGAACAAGCTCTAGAATCTCAAAAGTTGAACATAAAGAAGATCGAACAGCAGCTGCGCCGAATGGGTGTTAACCCTGAGGATCCAGTTGCCATGGCCAGCATCCAGAGAGTTGCTTCCACATTCTTTAATGCAATTGACAGAAAAGAAGGAAGCCCATATGTTTTTCAGGATGATAGACAATCAGTAGCGGAGTCAACGCATGACATTCAGCTTTCTGCACCTGCTGCTGATAGTGACCAGGAGGAGTTGGACAGATTCATAGCTGAGATAGAGGATGCAGCAGACAAGGAATGGGCTGCAGAAGAAGCTGCAGAAAAAGAAGAGGCAGGAAAAATTAGGTATTGGAACAGAGAAGAATTTGGAGGACGGTTCAAGAGACCAGAATATCGCGGAGGCAACGACTCTGATAGTGAGGTTAGAGGGGCAAGGAATTGGAAGGATCGTCATGGCGAGCAAGCTATTGGTAGCGATGAAGGCGAAGATGATGGATGTGATTCTGATGATGCAGAAGAAGTGAGTGATGTTGAAAATGTTAATTATGATTCTGATGAGGAGCTTGCGAGATCTAGAGTAGAAAGGAAAAAGCATGAGAGGACAGGGAAGCCTAAGAATTATCAAACTCCCCCTAGAAATGCTAGGCCTAGTGTTAGAAATAATATGGTTGTAAAAGAATCTGAGTCTGACAATATGCTTAGCGATCTTGAAAATGTTATGTGGGACTCGGATGAAGGGGAAGGACGGGATTCAAGACAATCAGAAACTGGCCCCAGCCATAATTACCATAGTGGCAGTGATGAAGATGAGAATCTTCATCAACCAGTGCAGAGTCACCAAAATAGATTCCGCAGCTCGCATGGTGAGGATGACGAGTCCAATGACCGGAGAAATGCCAAGGGCAGCAGAAGGACGATCAAGGATGATTCTGCATGGGATGAGTCGGTCGGTGATTCAGATGTCCCAATGTGGGGATCAGACACGGATGAGTACTCATTGTCAAGGGCAGGGGATCGCAAGTGCAGAGGAGACAACGGAGGGGAGCAAAAGGGGAGAGAGGTTAGAAAAGCTAAGACACAGAAGCAGGCGGATGAATCCTGGGATAGTGATTAGCTCTTCTTCTGGAGCACTTATTCTTTTGCAAATTCCTTCGTATGTTAAGCTTGGCAACTCGCAAAATCCATCCTGTGAAATTGATTGGACCTGCATGTTTAGTTTAAAATGCAAGGTTGAGTTTTGTTGAACGGTACAAGAAGCGGCAGTATTGATGTTCCCGTAATGAGAAAATATTAGACTCTGCATTCATAAACAAATTTATGCTGATCTCCTAGTCCTAGCCATTCTTGTGGATATTTTTCACTCTTTTTCATTCACAATCAAATGAAAAAACTTTCATGAGTTGAAAAAATTATAGTAATTTTTTGAAAAATTCATTGAAACAATCTCAAGTTGGGACGACACGTCATAGTAATTTTTTGAAAAAAAAATTTATCAATTTTTTTAAAACTATTGAGACAGTGTCAATTCAGTTCTAAATTTTTTACACTAGTATCAATTTAGGTCGGTATTGACGTGACAATGTTTTGCCCAGTACTGGCGTGGATCAGCTGCTAGCACTAAGCTAGAAAAAAGAAAAAAATAAAGAAAAGAAAAATAAAAAAAGAGAAAATATTACAAAAAATCAAAACATTAAAAAAAGAAATTGTCGCGCGCGAGCACCAGCGGCCAAAGTGGAAGAATTGAATTGATGCAAATGCAAAATATTTCAGGCTGAATTGATAGAAAAATTATTTAAGACTTAATTGACACAATTACAACAAGTTTATTTATGATTTGTCATAATAATTTTCGGAGTGATTTCTAGTATCAAATTGGTAGAGCAAGAATAGATAGGCTTGTGACGCAGGGCAAGTGATAGCATGAAAATAATTCTTCAGAAGTTTAGAATTGAATTGATGATAATCTGAATATCACAAAGAGAGTACGTCCATATATATAGATAAGACTCCAAAATGAATGCGGATAACCAAAGAAAACATTAATTGACTCAAATCAAATCTAATCTAAAAGTAATTAAATCAAAATCTTGAAAATTACGTGAAAATTCAAAACTGCCAAAATAGAAAAACTGCCGAAAAATGATTTAAACGACTCTGAAACGCTAAAATTCATCGTATCTCATAGCAAAACAATGACTTTGAATCAAACGGCCGTTTCGCTTCAACCGACTAATCTTGAGCGCAATCAGAGTTTGTTTGATCCAAAATCAGAATTATTGGTAAAATCGCGTAGACTTCTAGCGATCCAATTTGTCAAGATAATCGCATGCCAGCTGTTCTACATCATTCTCCCATTCTTCAGAAGAAATCGCCCTCTAGTTATCATCAGGATAAAGCGGAATGTCTGGAAAATGATACTCGGATAAATTCGCCACGTTGAATGTTGGAGAAATGTTAAAATCGCCAGAAAATCAACAATGTAGGCATTGTCATTGATCTTCTTGAGGATTCTGCAAGGACCAAGTTTTCTGTTCTTTAGCTTATTATACGTACCAATGGGAAATCGTTCCTTGCATAGAAAGACCATGACCTCATCGCCAACTTCAAAAGTTTTTGAACGACGTTGCTTGTCACCATGCTCCTTATAATTGGCATTGGACTCAGCAAGGTGGCATGCAATATCAGCTTGAATCACCATAATTTTTGTTGCCAAATTTTCTGCCGCCATACTAAAACTTGAAATCTTGGGTAGAGGGACCAGATCAAGTGTATGTTGAGGCCCTCGACCATAAATAACTTGGAGACTTGCCTGTGGAATGATTAATTGTGTTGTTGAAAGCAAATTCTGCTAGAGCCAGATATCGATCTCGCTGTTTTTGTGTGTCGCTACGAAGACAATGAATGATGTTCGCCATTGTCCGATTAACCACTTTGATCTGCCCATTAGTCTGAGGATGGAAAGAACTACTATATTGCAAATTAGTACCAAACAATTTCCGCAAAGTCCTCTAGAAGTGACTAAGGAACTTAGTATCTCGATCATAAGTAATCGTCTTTGGAACACCATGTAACCGAACTACTTTGTGAAAGAAAAGACCGACAACATGAGAAGCATCAGATGTTTTCTTACAAGGTATAAAGTACGACATTTTTGTAAATTTATCCACAACCACAAAGACTGAATCCATACCTCGCTGGGTTCGCTGTAATCCTAGGACGAAATCCATGGATATATCCACCCAATGTCCGGTTGGGATTGGCAATGACATATAAGCAATTTGACAGACAGGACACTTCTGCACAAATCGCCCAATATCCCACTTCAATTATGGCGAAAAATAGCTCTTCTCCACCAAGTCGATCGATTTATCACGCCCTAGATGTCTTCCAAGGCTTCCTCCATGTAGTTCTCAAATCAGCTTCTCTCGAAAAGAACTTCGCGAAATACACAACATGTTACCATAAAACACAAATACACAACATATTGCTATAAAACAAGAATTTATCGCATATAATCATATCACCATTAGAACCGTCAGCTTCACACTTTGCCCAAGTATCCCGAAAGTACTCATCGTCAGGATATAGGTCGCATAAGGATTCAAAGCCCACTACTTCATTCTTCATAGTCACAAGTGATGTAGCTTGGCGGCTTAGAGCATCCACCACTTTATTCAGATGATCTACCTTATGTCGAAACACAAAATTAAATTGATCCAAGGAAAAAACCCAGCGCTCATGCATCTTATTCAAATGTTTTTGGCCATTGATATATTTGAGCGATTGGTGATCAATATTGAGTATAAACTCACGCCGGTAGAAATAGGGCTGTCAATTCTTAATAGCTCAAACTACAACATAAAATTCATACTCATAAGTAGACCATCAACGTCTAGCTTCATTTAATTTCTTACTGAAATAGGCAACCGATTTAACTTCTTGCGAAAGCATTGCGCCAACTCCTACTTCAGAAGCATCACAATCTAGCTCGAACAACTTATCAAAATTCGACAGAATAAAACAGGAACAGTAGATAATTTCTCTTTTATTAAGGCAAAACTTGCCTCAACTGCATCATCCCATCGAAACTGTCATTTCTTTAAGCATTCTGTGATATTTGCTAAAATAGTACTGAAATTACGAATGAACCTGCGATAGACTAATCGTCAATCCATGAAAACTTCGCACTTCCTCGACAGTCTTGGGTGTAGGCCACTCTCGCATCGCAGCAACTTTTGCCTCATCAACTCGAATGCCATCTACACTAACAATGTATTCCAAAAAAAGCAATTCACTTGTCATAAAACTGCACTTAGGCAAGTTGATATAGAGTTGATTTTCTTCCAAAACCTGCAAAACATCTCGAAGGTGGTCAACATGTTGCTGTTCATCTGGGCTATAAACATGCATATCATCAAAATAAACCATCACGAATTTTTCCAGAAAGCCTTAAGAATTTGCGTCATCAAGCGCGTAAAAGTGCTCATAGCATTGGTAAGTCCGAAGGGTAAAACTAATCACGCATAAAGTACTTCGCTGATTTTGAATGTCATCTTACATTCATCCCCAGGTCTCATGCGAATCTGATGGTGTCCATCCGCAATTCGATCTCAAATCTGTCAAGCGTATTATCCAAACAAGGAATAGGGAAGTGATACCTTACAGTAATTTTGTTGATTGCTTAATTATCCACGCACATCCGCATGCTCCCATCTTTCTTCAGTGTAAAAAAAGCAGGAACTGCACAAGGGCTCATGCTCTCTCGTATAAATCCCTTCCGAAGAAGTTCTTACACCTTTTCCCGTAAACTGATTCTACTTTGGGGTCATGCGATGGTGAGGCAAATTTGGAAGACTAGCTCCCGATAGGAAATCAATTTGATGCTGAATATCTCGTGGTAATCCATCCAGTAGATCCTTAGGAATAAGACTAGAAAAACCTTTGGTAGTGGTTGAAGTGCTTATGGAGTTTCGATGGTTTACTACTTAGATCCACTATCCACAATTGAACACATACTATTTTTCTTGCGGACATTAAGCAAAACTCCAGCCTTATCATTGATATGCTTTTGAGTAGTTCGCGGAACACGCACAGCTTCATCTAAGGGACGAAGGGTGATTTTCGTCCTATCCCACAAAAACAAATAAACATTCTCACGCGCTCGTTGATTAACGTCGACAACATACTGTCATGGTCGTCTCAGCAATACATGGCATGCATCCATCTCAACAACATCACAGATTATCATACATTTGTACGTTTTTCCAATTGAAATAGGTAAACGACAAATTTGAGGTACATTTAATTATGGTCCCTTACGAATCCAACCAATCGTATAGGGTGAAAGATGAGCTTCAATCTTTAATTGGAGATGTTCGACAAGTGCTTCCGATACTATATTCTCGCAGCTTCCACTATCAATGATGACGTTGCAGACCTTTCCACTGACAGTGCAACGAGTGCGGAAAAGATTATTCCGCTACGAATCTTACTTCCGTGGGGCTAACAGTAGTCGTCTAACCACGCAATTAACATGTTCGCCCTCCTTGTCAACTATCTCTTCTTTGTCCCTCCAATCCTCTTCATAAAACCCATCGTTAGGTTCGACCAAATTTGCCATCTTCCGTCGCAGACAGTCACTTGAATGGTGCTCAGGCTCATTACATTTAAAGTAATTCCCTAGATAAGGTTTGGCATAGGGATTCGAAACAACATCACGGGCCTTTGTTGCAGGGACCTTAGTGGGCTTGGGCGCGCCAATATTACTCCCTGAATTTCGGTTTGCATTATTGAATTGCCGATTAGAGGACAAAAAGTAAAAAGAAAAAACACCCAAAGGAGAGAGAGTCCCCTCGTGTGAAGGTTCCCTGCTCACTATGGCTCTGGCCTTGAGTCGAAAGTCTTGCACTTTCTCCAGCTAGGCCCTAACCTTGGTAATGCGAAGAAAAAGATGTAAATGTCCTTGAAGTCAATCTCTAGTTCATGATTTCTCTTCTGACAGAACCTTTGGTCCTTGACTTGTCAATAAAAAATGGGTGGTTGTGAAACTGAATTCTGTATTGATTTTCCATATAAAGCTTTATAATTTGAGTTTCATCGCCTGAATGTGGTATTATATTTGTACTATTTGTGTCACGTTTACAAAAACTTGTCTATGCAGGCACTGTTCAAGGCCCGATTTGAACAAGCTCTAGAATCTCAAAAGTTGAACATAAAGAAGATCGAACAGCGGCTGCGCCGAATGGGTGTTAATCCTGAGGATCCAGTTGCCATGGCCAGCATCCAGAGAGTTGCTTCCACATTCTTTAATGCAATTGACCGAAAAGAAGGAAGCCCATATGTTTTTCAGGATGATAGACAATCAGTGGCGGAGGCAATGCATGACATTCAGGTTTCTGCACCTGCTGCTGATAGTGACCTGGAGGAGTTGGACAGATTCATAGCCGAGATTGAGGATGTAGCAGACAGGGAATGGGCTGCAGAAGAAGCTGAAGAAAAAGAAGAGGCAGGAAAAATTAGGTATTGGAACAGAGAAGAATTTGGAGGACGGTTCAAAAGACCGGAATCGCGGAGGCAACGACTCTGATAGTGAGGTTAGAGGGGCAAGGAATTGGAAGGATCATCGTGGCGAGCAAGCTATTGATAGCAATGAAGGCGAAGATGATGGATGTGATACTGATGATGCAGAAGAAGTGAGTGATGTTGAAAATGTTAATTATGATTCTGATGAGGAGCTTGCGAGATCTAGAGTAGAAAGGAAAAAGCCTGAGAGGACAGGGAAGCCTAAGAATTATCAACCTCCCCCTAGAAATGCTAGGCCTAGTGTTAGAAATAGTATGGTTGTAAACGAATCTGAGTCTGACAACATGCTTAGCGATCTTGAAAATGTTATGTGGGACTCAGATGTAAGGGGAAGGACGGGATTCAAGACAATCAGAAACTGGCCCCGGCCATAATTACCATAGTGGCAGTGATGAAGATGAGAATCTTCATCAACCAGTGCAGAGTCACCAAAATAGATTCCGCAGTTCGCATGGTGAAGATGACGAGTCCAATGATGATATGGATGAATCTGATACATTCCAAATGACAAAGGGTAAGCAGGGCAAGTACACTCAGAACCAGTATTCACGAAAATAACCAGAGAAATGCCAAGGGCAGCAGAAGGACGATCAAAGATGATTCTGCACGGGATGAGTCAATCGGTGATTCAGATGTCCCAATGTGGGGATTAGACATGGATGACTACTCGTTGTCAAGGGCAGGGGATCGCGAGTGCAGAGGAGACAACGGAGGGGAGCAAAAGGGGGAGAGGGGTTAGAAAAGCTAAGACACAGAAGCAGGCGGATGAGTCCTGGGATAGTGATTAGTTCTTCTTCTGGAGCACTTATTCTTTTGCAAGTTCCTTTGTATGTTAAGCTTTGGCAACTCGCAAAATCTATCCTGTGAAATTGATTGGACTTGCATGTTAAGTTTGAAATGCAAGGTTGAGTTTTGTTGAACGGAACAAGAACAGCGGCGGTATTGATATTTCCCGTAATGACAAAATATTGGACTCCAAGTCCTAGCCATACTTGTGGATATTTTTTCACTCTTTTTCATTCACAATCAAATGAAGAAACTTTCATGAGTTGAAAAAATTATAGCGATGATTTTTGAAAAAATTCGTTGAAACTATCTTGAGGTAGGAAGACGTGTCATAGTAATTTTTTTTAAAAAAATCTGACAAAAGTTCTAAATTTATTACGACTATGCCAATTCAATTTTAAATTTTTTACATTCGTATCAATTCAGGTCGGTGTTGACGTGGCAATGTTTTGCCCAGTATTGGCAAGGGTCACCCCGCTAGCACTAAGCCAAAAAAAGAAAAGAAAAAGTAAAGTCAAAAAAGCAAAAAAAAAAATATTATGAAAAAATCAAAACATAAAAAAAAAAGAAATTGTCACACTCGAGCGCCGATTGGCCAAAGTGGAAGAACCGAATTGATATAAATGTAAAAGATTTTAGGCTAAGTTGATAAAAAAAATTATTTAAAATTGAATTGACACAATTACAATAAATTTAGGAATTATCATCAAAAGTTCCGGGGTGTTTTCTAGCGACAAATTGATTGAGAATGAATAGATAGGCTTTGACAGTTAGGAGGCACGACCACGTGGTAAGGGATCCATCGCCCGAGATGAAACCGATGTGAGATCCAACCGCTGGAGAGATCGATCCACGCGTCTGGTTTCCCCGACATCTTCGCCTCCATGGTAAAAGTCTGAAGGGGTGTCATGTGGCTGCGGTTGGGGTGGGCCATTCCACGAGAAACAGCAACGAAAAAATCTTGAGGAATGACTTCGTAGGAACGGTGATCCGGTACAGTGGATGGGCAGGGGCTCCATCGCATCGAGCCCGTAACCAAGAAGGGAATAGGACGAAGCATCGATTGACCGGCCGACTCGGGCGTCTGCTCGGATGGCCAAAAGGGGAATAGGATGGATTGCGAAAAGGAGGTCCCGTGAATGCTTACTACGGACGTCGAAGAGACATCAACAATCAAAGGCATGCACGCGCGACTAGGCGCACCCACTTCCTTTTTCTTGACCCAAAAAAGCCGCAATGAATTAGGTGGACGATATGTGATCCTGGAGCGATAGGACGAAAAGGAATATGACGGTTTGGTTCAACGTGCAATGTTGTCCCTGATTGTTTCATTTATTCAATGTGGCCCATGAACGCACATGTTAAATTTAGTTCCCAAGCTAACATGAGTATACTCAGTGCCGTCCTTGAATTTGAATCAATGGGCGGATAACATTGGATTTGATGTTTTCATATGCCATAGAAACTGGATCAAACATTCATCAAAAGTTCAAGGACCACATCGAGCAAAATAAAAATTCAGGGACGGCTTATTCCTCGAGCCAAAGTCCAGGGATCACGTCGAAAGAATTAAGAGTTCAGGAGGCGAGATTGCACATCAGCTAAAAAGTTAGAAATCTTTGGTTTGGCTAAAGAGATCCCAGACTAGTTTGGGAGGAGAGACAAAAGACTCAAAAGGGAACACGAGTTCAACAACCCAATCATGTCCAAGAGGATAATGTTAAATCTGTAGGTTTGATAATTGAGCTTGGTGACTATATTTAACAAGCAAGCTCCGGGGTTGAACTGGAAAAAGAGTGGTCAGCTTTGCGGTGTAGGTTGTATTGGCGTGAGGTATATCCCTGTGAGGGTCGTTTTCGAAACTGAGCTGAGTAACAAGTCAATGGCGGGGGTTGGTGTGAATGCATTCGACACACGTTCGAGGAAAGATCATCGTCCCTGATCGTTCTTTTTTAACAGGTGTGATGCATCGCCCGGGCGGGTTGTGTTCGTCAAGAATGGGAATAGGTTTCTTATTAACGTGGATTTTGCAAAAAGGAAGCGGCATTTTGTGCTTGGATTTTTACCTGATTGGCAGGAAAAGTGCCAGCGGAGAAGACAATGGCTGGTTGCCTGGTTGGTCAACCAACGTTTGCCTCTTCAAGGACATAGATAAAGACCGACCTATTTTCCCTAGTCGCTTGGAAATCTTTGATCTCTTTTATGCATATGGCGACTCGCCTTGTCCCGACGTAGGATGTGTTCTTGTTCTTCTTCTTGACTGTTGCACCAAGCCGTCCATCTCTTTTTACTTGATTGACTGTTTGTCGGAATGCCGAGAGTCGGGTTACCCTAAAGAGAGTCTTCCCATGACCATAAGGATTATGGTTTCACCGGACATTGAGTTGATTAATCCATGCCGTTCGATTGGCCTCATCAACTTTTTACACTTGGGACCAAGTTCTCCATTGATTATGTCAGAAAACAACTTAGCTAAGCCCATTTTTTTTTTTTTGTTCTTGATAATGAGCTATTTATGACTTATGATATCTACCAAACGAATGGGTCGGGTTATAAATAGTCCACCCATTGACCCATTCATGCATAGTGCAAGTTTTTGACTCACACCCGATTTGACTCATGCCGAGGCCGATTCATATTACTACAAAAATTTCTATATTTGATTCAATCTAAGAAAATTTGTTTTTTACGATATTTTTTTAGAAAATAATTTTACTAAGTCGTTATGGACCCATTTTGGTTCTTCTGTACTGCATAATTATTACTACTTCCATGAAACGGACTGCCGCTGAGGCTGAAACGTTGCCCAGTGGCTTGCACATGGGAAGTTGACTCTGTTTTTGAGTCCCCAGTCAAAAGCAAAGAGGAGGCGACTGATTCCATCCCACTTGACGCGGTGAGATGAAATGAATTGATTGGCTCTCACGATGAATCCCCAGTAGTCTCTTCTTTGATTCTTTAATGGCGAGTGAGTGGTGGGAGGGAGACACCATGGGCATGATCAGCTGCACATCACGATGGAGACCGCTCCACACACAGACAGACACAAAAGAAAAAGAACATTGTAATAGAAAGACCCAATTACAGAGAGCTTCATCACAGCTTGACGAATGCTCTGTTTCGTCATTTGTCAAATCCCATGTTGCAGATATATTTTTTCTTTTTTGACAGAACGTGTTGACTGGTTTTTCGGTTTTGTACTCTCACAGCAACTTCTATGCTTCCAGGGTGGCGTTCAAGAGGTACGCTTCCCCCAGAAGACATCTCCTCCATGCAAAACCTTGAGGAGCTTAGCTACGAGAGTTGACGAATCGATTAGGCGAGCCAATGCGTGGCGGCCTGTTTGCGGGATTGGACGTCATACAAGACGACCCCATTTGGTTTTGTCAGGAAATTGGTAGAGAATAGAGGAAGAACGCTTCGAGGGATTAAACTAACAGAGCGGAAAGTTGATGAGATTATGACACGTGTAGGGCAATTCGAATGGAAAAGAAATAGAATGAGCAAAGATGAAAGGGAGTGGAGTCTGGCAGAAAAACCAGAATATACAAATGATCATCAATGACATGCTACTCGAGCAAAATTCCCAGAGCACGAAAAGCTGGGAAATAACGTGCATTCCCAAGCTAGTCTAGAACGATCGGCGGTATGCACAAGATCAGAGCTAGCTATTCTCTCTGTAAAGCAGGTTCTTCACATATAAAATTGATAAGAACCGCTGCTCAAGAACCTCAAGCTGGGAGAGTGTATAGACATGCACAAGAGATTCTCCTCGATACACACCTATTTGCCTGGATCTTCATAAAGACGGGCCCTGAATGATGTACCAAATCCGAAGCATCCTTTGCGAAACAAATCATCTTCAATGATGTAGAGAAAGCGCCTCATAATCGAAAGAAATTCATCAGTCACCCCCTTCTCTTTTGCAGTTTCCAGGCAACAGAAATTTGTACTCTTCTGCATGATTAAGCAAATAAGCAGGGAGATGAATGGCAGAATTAGAATGAGGAATCGGCCCCATCTTCCCAATTATCTCCTTGAATGTGTATTCCTCAGGGAGCATGTCGAACAAATTGGCGCCTCTGCAAATAACATCCTGAACCCTCTTCGGATTCAAATAATGGGAAAACCTAACCCGATCGTTATGGCTGTAAGCTTTCATCTTGAATATGAACTGGCTAATGTGGCGGAAACAGAAGCTACAGTGCCAACCAGCATCAGCAAGTAGGTAGTCGGTCTGCCGATAATGTGCATATCTGGTCCTGCCAGTCTTATAGCGATGAACCGAAGCCCTCCAACTCTTGTTATCCCGATGAAACTCAAAGGAGTACATGTAGTTTCTCAGTTGCAAATGAAGTATAGGTGGGATATCATCGCACCATCTCAAAAGATTGATAGTGTGGGCACTAGGGATTTCATCAACATCCGACATTATCAACAAGTCATCATCTTTGATGCCGGCTTTTCTAAGGAGGAGGTCTAGGGCTACTCTTTGATATGCCTCTTCGACAAATGGGTTCTCTCCCTTCTTGAATCGTCCTCCAATCCTTCCATAGGTCAACCGAGGTACAACAAACTTGAACCTGTCCCTATTGCTTGCGAAATGCAACGTCTTAGGCAAGCCGGTGAACGTAGAGTTCGATTCGAGGAGAACAAACTGTGTCACATAGGGAAACAGCTCATTCCATCGAATAGTGAGGATGTCAAGTTCATTGCTGAACAGAACTGCATCAAAAACCCGCCTTGGGGATTCGCGGATTCCCCAACCATGAAGTTTGCACTGTGTCTCCATAGATACGTTCTCGTTGTAGTAATGTGGGATCTCATGAAATGGCTTAGGCGGAGATTCCCACAAAGGTCTGAGAAAATACGAGACCTTCTGTCCATGCAAATACAGCGTGAAGATGCCGAGAGGGATCACAAATAATAAAAGAATATACGTTCTGAGATCAAGACCTCGCAACATACAACGCAATCTGGACATGCTCAATGCTGCACGAGCCTGCGCAGAACAATCAAAAGAAAAGGAATCACACGATGTCTGAGCAGGAGATGAGGGTAGAAAGCAAATCATCTCATCCATCATCCGGAATATCATAATTCAAACAACTCAACATATTGTCCAGCACAGTCAATGAGCAGATGACTCAACTTAATTCATACACCTCTGTAATAAAATCGAACGTGTATACGTTCATTCATCCAACACATTCAAGGCATCAAATCTACATCCCTTACATTCATGCCCCCCAGAACAGAAAGCTGATATTCCCTCCTCTTCTTATTGAATCAATAGAGTTTACTTAACACCAGCAGAATGAAAATAAGGTGAAGAAAAGAAGACCCACATCAATTGAAACCCAGAAAGTTGGAAAAATGAAGTTTTACTAGGGTTCAGAAACATCACCACCCAAAGGCATGGGTGTCAATGCTTCAACTAAAAAGAGTTTTTCCACGGATTCTCTACAAGCATTGACGATTATCTACCCGTAAAAACGCACAGCATTCATCCAAAAAGGGCGAACTTTAAACAGGAAAGAGCTCGGAGCCTCAGGGCACAGATGAATTACCTGGCCACAAACGTCTTCGCATACATCATCAGTCTTCTTCGAACTGTAATACCCCTCGGACATCGTGAAAGAACACGGCCACCTGGGGATTGGTGGATTGGAACAAACTAGCAAAATCTCGCCTCAATCCTCTTCCAATGCCACTCAAATTTTTTCCCTTCCGCTTCAATTTATAACCATCCTCTCGCGCAACCCCGACTTGTTAACCCCCCCCTCCAAAAAAAAATAAAAACACAAAAAAAAACCTCTAATTTCGACAACCAACCCAATTCGCTGTCGAAATTGGCAAACAAAGATCAGCCTCTCTCTCTCTCTCTCTCTCTCTCTCTCTCCTCTGTGTGCTGAGTTGTGATGGGAAAGAGAAGAACCTGCGACGTTAATTATAGCCGTTTGTGTTGGTTTTGCGCTCTTTCACCGGATAACACTGTTCCAAACAAGAGAGAGTTCGACCCAAAAAAAAAATTTTGAGAGAGAGAGAGAGAGAGAGAGAGAGGGCGCTTCATTAAATTAACCCCTTGAAATTCACAATTTCTTCCTTTTCCCAACAAAAGTTCGGAAATTCCGAGAAGAAGACGAAGAAGAAAGGGAGGAAGGGGGGCGGGGGTGAAAAGCGAACTTCTCCGTTAACAAAACAGACAGAAACATAGAGGCCGTTGATTGGAAGGTGATCCGACGGCGGAGAGAGGGGGACCGGGGGGTGCTGCCGTGGGTGCGATTGAATTTGGCTATGCACCTTTTCTTTTCTTTCTTTTTTTGTCAAAAGTTATCACTTATTTCAAAAAACCGGCGGACATGAGATTTGCTTATCTGCAGAATATAGAGTGGTTGTTTTTTTTTTTTTGGTCGGAATATAGAGTGGTTGTTGGTTGCACCAACATTGTTCTTTTTTTTTTTTTTGGTTAAAAAAAAGGGAGAGTTTGTGGGTTTTATTACAGGAAAGTTTGCAAAATGCTAAAACGTGGAGTTAGGAAAAAAAAAAAAGTACATTCATGTAGCGGTGTAACAAAAAAGAAGAAGGGAAAATCCGAACCGAAACAACAACTTACCCCGAACCGAGAATCTCATTTCTCTTTGGAATTTGTGTTTTTCGGTTCGGGTAGTTGATAAAACAACAGGATTGTAATGGCTCGGTTCGATCTTGGGTAATTAACTCAAACCGACCCACTGACTTGAAATGCATTAAAAAAAATGATTCGAAACCCCGAACAATTAGAGAGAAGACTAAATTGAATCGGTAAGAGATTAAATCGACGAGTTTTGACCAATTGCCTCGTAGAGAAAACATCCTCCGACGCATCCATCGTCTCCAAAGTATCCTCATGATAGCCTCGCACTTCATGCTTCTTACCAAAATTCTCGCCTCCCGTCAACCCATTCCCAACGCCGTCGCCTCGGGACATAAACACGCATCTAGCTTACTATATTTCCCCCCTATTTGTCACTGGCGAGGAGTCATCTGGGCTAATGAAGCATCGCAGCCGTCAACTCATGAGGGGGCGAAATCGTAAAAACTCTTCTAGCCATGCCTCGGCCAATTCAACACGATGTCCTCTAAATCAACGTGGATAGATGCGCCACTGTAAACCCTCGTAATGATGAACATCTCATCGTGGGTTACTCAATCCATATCGAGCTGCACAATCCATGTAATCTCGTATATGAATCAATTTCATGTCCCCCAACCTTTAAGAAAATCATTTCCAATGGTAGAATATGTCCTTTCTTAGAGTCTTGTATATTGGGGGCGATCATGGGCCAGTTCCTATCTTGAAATCGATGACTACCCTATCTGATCCCGAACCCACTCGAGAATATTGCCCATATCTTAGTTTTTTTCCCCCCCTATTCCTGACGACGCAACATGTATAGTTACTACAATTGAACTTTAGCATCACTCCATTCCCATCCTCACTATAATTGCTACAGAGTTTCTAGTTATATCTCCACGTGTATTAACACTTGAAATTGGGCAAAATGACACTAAGAGTGTTAATATTTATGAACGATGCTAACTTTAATGTCGGTATTTTTTTGAATCACTTAATTGCGAAATTAGAGGAAAAAATGATTACTTAAGTGCCATTTCAACTAAAAACAATCACTGTCAATTCCAATCAAACAGAACACATGACATTTTTTAATTAATTTTTAATATTATGTGAATTTAAAAAAAAAATATTAAGTCAACATGGAATTCATGTGGCAATTTTCTTTTTAAAATCAATCCACATAGACGCCACGTGCAATATTTTTCTACAAAATAAGCTAAAATATTTTTAAAATTTTAATTTAATTTAAAAATGGAAATTGATCTTGAGGAGGGCTAGGAAGCCATTGTCGCTGCAAAAAGATTTTTTAAATATATTTTTTAGCTAATTTTTTTTTGTTTGTATAAATTTTGTAACTTTCGATTTTTTATTTCAATTACTGCCTTGGAAACTCCTGCAAGCCACGTAGATTTTCGCTCGAAACTCACAAGAGTTGGCATTGAAATAATCTGTTTTCAAAAAGTGGCACTTAAGTAATTGAAAAAAATATTGATATTAAAATGTGTGTCGCACATACGCTCCTATTATTTTTTCGCCCTTGAAATTGCATGGTAAGTGGGCCAAAAGATCAACCGGCTATCAAGGCCCATGGGCCCAACCCGGGCTCAATCCAATACTGCGACGAGTAATCCCACCTGAGCATTGTGTTCAGGTCATCCTCTTGTAGTTTTTTTTTTTTTTTTTTTTTTTAGTTTTTCGTTTTTCAATGTTTGCGGGCTCGTGCTCGATCATTTCTTCAGCGACTGAAACGTCGAATTTGGGACTCAGCTCAAGCGCTAAGCTCAAACACAATCCGGGGTAAAAAAAAAAAAAAAACCATCCATTGTATCAGCAAATCGAACCCCCGCGAAAAGCTCGACATCGACTCTGATCGGTACATCGTGGTCTAACTCGATCGCTTCTTCGTGCGTCGATCCGTGCTCGCTTCGGTTTTGTTCTCCAGGTGCGTGGTTTCCCTTTCGCTGTCGTCTTTGCATCTGGGGAAGTTGCGTGACACAGCCGCGATTGGACTGTTCGAAGCCCGAGTTTCGTTTTGATTCGACTGCCGTTGAACCAGAGGAAGTCGACTTTGTTGATTTTTTCTTTTTTGGTTTTGCCCCCCGGGGGGTGGGGTGGTGGTGCTGCTCCTGTTTCTGTGGAGTCGGCATTGGTTGATTCGCGATTCCGATTGTTTTAGGATCGCCTGAGCTTGGAAAGTGACGTAGAAGAGAGGATGGATTTGGCATCTCGGTACAAGGTATTTCTAATGCTGTGGGAGTTTCTTTGTGTCAACATAGTAGTTGCATGCGACACTTGTGGGCATTTGCACTGGGCTTCTGGCGTGGCGTCGCGAAATGGTGTCAAATTGTTAGTTATCTGCGGATATCTATCTTCAATGAAAGAGTTTTTGTGCAGGGTGTTGTTGGGCTTGTTTTCGGCAATGACAATTCTTCTTCAACTGAAGACAGGTAGGTTTCTCTTCAGTTGCGATGATGGTATCGGCTCTGGAAGTTAGATATGTATGACTTTTAGAAGTTCATAAAGGCAAGTTATCGGGAGAAGGACTTCTGTTTTTTGAGATTCCAAGTTGTTTAGGATATGAGTGCATGCTGGGTGTAATTTGCAAGATTTATATTCCTTGATTAGCGTATAGAACCTGATGATCATGAATGTGTCAGTGCGAACTAATGTCTGCATGCCCACTTTTTCCTAGGACCATAAAGCACTACCTGATTACTTTCAGCTATTTTTGGGAGACTATATAAGTTACTAATTGTTGTGTTCGACTTGCATCAATTGCCTTCATAGTTCTGGTTTAAGAATAGTTACTGGAATCAGTGAGCAAGGGGGAAGCGCTCTCTCTCTTTCTCTCTCTCTATAAGTTTGCATAATAATAAGAACAGACAAGCATTGGAGAAAAAGAAATTCCTTTCAGATTAATTTGCTCAACTGATTGTTAACTCGAAAATTCCTTGTCAGAGGAAGATGGCATCTTCATCAAATGGTCATAGTTTTGTTTTCTTCAGACTCCTTTAATTCCATAGGGTGAAAATGTAAATAAAATTTTTCTCTAATATGTTAGAACTCATCTAACTCTCTTGAGTTGTCACTTTTCTAATGCCTTTACTGAATTACTAGTTATGTGGAACGATTGCTGGACCGCATTAGCAATGGTGTCTTGGCTGAGGATCGCCGCACGGCTGTTTCAGACCTCCAGTCAATCGTGGCAGAAAGTCGTGCTGCTCAGCTAGCCTTCGGTGCGATGGGTAAGATCTTGTTTCATTTCTTATTTGGGGGCTGAGTACTAGTATAGAATTAGTTATGTATGAGATTTATTATCTACTTTTTACAGGTTTTCCTGTACTAATGGGGGTCCTGAAGGAAGAGCGGGAGGATGTGGAAATGGTTTGATTCACTTCCTGCCTTTCGATATTGCTTTTTTTTGGATTTTTAGTTTTTAAGTTTTGGCCTATTCATGATGCTGACAAAATGTTGAGTGCTTTGTTGGTTTCTATATTTGTCACGTCACTTGTCAGGTTGCTTTTTTCAGTTGCTGATGTGTAAATCTGTTTTTCTTTTTACTCATCGGAATTTCATAGAGATCAAATTTCGGAATAATGATAGTTTCTTTGGGAAATTAAGATATGCGGCATGTTATGGTAGTTTGTACTGGATAATTTTAGAACACTCACTTCAAACTATCATGACCATAGCAAGCTGGATATTTGCTCAACCTTTTCATATGGACTTATTGTTGTGTATTCACTGGTTTACAAGCTGTTTGCAGATTTTGTACAGACATCAAATTACTATTATATGTTTCACCATTGTCCTTAGAGACTCATCAAGGAGAAAAAATCTGTTGTCTGTGGACACCATTACTGATTTATGGGTAGTGTTTATAAAATGTCATATAAATTTGCACTTTGCTTGTAGATTGTTATCAGATGGTCCTTGTTATGTCGTCCCTTACTTGTATGAGACTGATGCAGTAGAATTTTTTACTAGTGGAAATACTCAATGCCTTTGTTCAGTTCTTAATTAAATTGTTATCAAGTCCATGCTTCTCAATTTGGGAGATGTTGCTGATGTCATGTGCATTACATCACTGGTGCAGGTTCGAGGTGCCCTTGAGACTCTTGTAGGTGCCTTAACTCCTATTGATCATGTGAAAGGGCCTACAAATGAGGTTCAACCGGCTTTAATGAATGCTGATTTGCTGTCTAGAGAACCTGAGAGCATTTCCCTTATTCTCAGTTTGTTGGTGAGGAATTTCGGTTGTACTCTCGGATAGATATCTTATCTATAGAAAATTCTTCATATTCATGCTGCTCAGTAAATTCTCTATTTTTCTTTGTTTGCAGTCAGAGGAGGATTTTTATGTGCGATACTACACTCTTCAACTTCTAACAGCCCTTCTCACAAGTTCTCCAAATAGGTATCTTTTTGTGACCATGCACCATGTTCCATGTCTGAACTATGCTGCTTGATAGAACACTTATCAACTTCTCTTTTCAGGTTACAGGAAGCTATTCTAACCATTCCTCGTGGTATAACGCGGCTTATGGATATGCTTATGGATCGTGAGGTAAAGAACTGATGTCCCTTACGAAATTTATGACTTGAGTTTGACCTTATGTGAGTGCTATTCTTACTCGATAGAATCATCATCATGTATTATGCTTAGATTTCTTTTTACCGGTCGTTCTTGCTCGGCCTATTGGAAGCTTTGAAGCTTTCAAATTCTCAGAGAGGGTGATAATGGCGGTCAGCGTTTGATCAGTTGGCACTTTTTCTCATTCTATTGATACTCTGCAGCTTGTTATTGCTCTCATTCTAGGTTATACGTAATGAGGCCTTACTACTTCTTACATATCTGACTCGTGAAGCTGAAGTGAGTATCCTGATACTTTACTTGTTTTTCTTTTGGTTGGATGAATGTGAACTAAATGTTTTCTGATTCTAGGAAATTCAAAAAATCGTTGTATTTGAAGGCGCATTTGAGAAAATCTTTAGCATCATTAAAGAGGAAGGCGGATCAGAAGGTGGTGTGGTTGTGCAGGTTATTATCGCCTACCTTGTTCAAGCTTATTGATGAGCCATTCTACTTCTCTAGCTATTTCAACTTTTGTGTACCTTGGCCTTGCTGTGACCGTGTTCTACCGTTCTTGGAAGAACTTGTTTGGCCTTTTTGTAATGTTTTCTAACTCAACTTAATAATTCAAAAGATTTGTTCTTCTTTGTGATGACAGAATTGTCTGTTTGCAGGACTGTCTTGAATTGTTGAATAATATTATCCGCCATAATGCGTCTAATCAGGTATGCTGCTTTACTTTGACTTTTTTAATTTTCTCACCGGGTTTGTCCATCCAGTGAGGCAGAACTATTTTGTATAGATACTTCTAAGGGAGACTATAGGCTTCGATCCATTGATATCAATTTTGAAGCTACGGGCAAATACATATAGTTTTACGCAGCAGAAGGTAAGATATTCGCATTTTGACTTGTCATACAATTATGTGGTGCCTTTTGTGAATATGCTATGCTCTTAATCTCATTGTCGTCTTTGTTTCTACTTGCAACATATACCATGTAGTAGACGATTAATCTTCTGAGCGTGTTGGAAACCATTAGTCTGTTGATATCTGGAGGTGCAGATACTGACCACTCAAAGGATTCCAACGTGACAACAAATAAAGCAGTCTTAGTCCAGGTTAAGGCTCAAACTCCTGACGTGTTATACATCCTTGAAAATCACTGGTTCACTTCTCTTATAATGTCATTCCATTATGTCCTCAGAAAAAGGTATTGGATCATCTTCTTATGCTGGGAGTTGAAAGCCAATGGGCTCCTGTCTCTGTCCGTTGTGCGGTAAGATGTCTTCATTTTTCAAGTAATACTTCAATGTGTTTTCTCATGCATAAGCATGCATGACACATACTCCTCTGCATGGTGATGAAACATAATAGGATGGTCGCTTTCCTAACCCACCCATGAAACATAATCTACTGCCTCAGGCTTTTGGCTATCAAGATAAAGTCTATGGGTATATGTTCTTGGGCTCAAAGATTTATTGGAAGAATGCGCAATGAATGCAAATTATATTTGTGTTTTTTGGATTGATTAGTATGAACTTATGTCTTCATTGATTATCCATTGGATGGATAGAATTCTACCATTAGAAGTGCAATCTGCCAAATTTAGAATCTAATAATGAGTTTCTGGTAGTGGTTAAAATATATCAAAGTGCTTGATCTTTCACTTTTTGTAACTGCTTTTTCCTTTGCTATGTAAAATGAAGGTCATATGTCCAAGGCACTTTCTTTCCTATTTCCTGCCACCTGAGCTCAAGAAACCAATTCTACAATAGTCTGTTAACCACTTTCAGTAACCCTGAGACAAGAATGTCATCTGAGCTGCTAAATTAATTGACTCTTTGGAGAGAGAAAATATTCTCGACTAAAGACTAGTAGCTTTGAAAATACGTTACCATTCCCTAGTTATTATTCACTATCTGTATGATCTCACCCTGAGAAGATCCCTTTGCTATCAAATTTAAATTGATTCTGGGTCTGAATGTCTGATCTGTTGCATCCGTTAACTGTATTTTGTCCATAGTTCTTGTTGTGGACCACTTGTTCCTGCAAATTTCACTATAAATGTAATGCTTCTCCTTTTTTTTCCTGATTGTTTGTAGGCGTTAAGGTGCATTGGCAATCTGATCGCTGGCCACTCTAAGAATCTTGATGCCTTAGCAAGCAAAGTTCTTGGAGAGGAGCCTCAAGTAGAACCTGCTTTGAATTCTATTCTCAGAATCATTTTGAGGACATCCAGTATGCAAGAGTTTACTGCAGCTGATTATGTTTTTAAATGCTTTTGTGAGGTTGATCTGGTTATCTGCTTGATTACAATTTCTCTGATATTTTTAGACTACCATCAATTGTGCTTTATCTATCATGCTTTGTATACTTACCTAGCATTTTACGCAGAATAATGGTGATGGTCAAAGAATGCTGGCTTCCACGCTGATTCCACAACCGCATTCAATGACACAATCTCCCCTGGAGGAGGACATGAACATGTCTTTTGGAAGGTACATCTCTCGAGAACATGTTAATTACTTCTTTTGATTGACCAATGCAGTGCTGTTTTTTCTATTGACATATATTTAAGTGGAACCCAGATGTATAATCTTTAAAAAAGGATAAGACCACAGCCTTTATGTCTAAACTTAAAATAATTGGTTTGTCTGGCAGCATGCTGTTACGTGGTCTCACATTGACTGAAAATGAAGGCGACCTTGAGGTGACAATTAGTTTTGCTCTCTTTAGTTTTGCAGTTACTCTTTAGCTGCCTGAAGAAGTCAAAGTTTCTAGTATTTGATTGACACGAAGTCCATGTGTATATGTGATTTGGCACAATGCTTCCACTTGGTGAGACTAATATTTGGTTGATTTTTTCAACTTGCAGTGTTGTTGCAGGGCTGCCAGTGTGCTGTCACACATATTAAAGGATAACATCCAGTGTAAGGAAAAGGTGTGAAGACTAATGCATTTTCTCTCGCATCATCTTCCATACTCTGATCTTTTGTATTATCTGACATTGGCTGGGCTTTTCATGGTTCAGAATCATGTTGTAATTATTGTTGCATACATTCTGCACGAATTCCAATTGTATTGTCATGTTTACCCGAGTCTTTCATTACCTGGTCTCATGTCAATTGAAAGAATATCTGTGGAACTAAGGCCAAAATGAATCTATTAACCCGTGCAAGTTAGACCCCGACTCTTGTTATTGGTTCCGGCTATATAGGTATCAATTCCACTTTCAGACATATCTTTCTCAACCCATCAGGCACCACATAGAGAGAGGTTGAGGATGGAGAGGAGGAGAATGGTGCTGATCTGTTGTTGCAGAAAGGCTATTAAACAAAGAGCTGACAATAAGAATCTCAGTTTTCATTGCAAGCTTTAATCATCTTTTCCATCTTGGTGTGGAACAGCTATATTTAGAACTGACCATGGACAGCTAGATAGAAAGTTAAAGGAAATTATTTTTAGAGTAAAACCTTTAGAAATGTTGATTTTATTATTATGATTCTCTGAATAAGTGAATGCTACCTCTTTACACGACGATGGTAACACATAATGATTTGCAGGTTATTCAAATTGAAATTGAGGCTCCTACACCATCATTAGGAGCTTCAGAACCATTACTTCATCGCATGGTCAAATACTTAGCTCTTGCCTCTTCCATGAAAAGTAAAGATGGAAAGTCAGACACGGGACATGTGTTTGTTCAACCGATCATCTTGAAATTGCTGGTGACCTGGCTTGCCAACTGTCCAAGTGCAGTGCACTCCTTCCTAGATTCACGTCACCACCTTACATGCCTGCTTGAGCTTGTATCAAATCCATCAGCAACCGTTTGCACAAAGGGTTTGGCAGCTATCTTGTTGGGGGAGTGTGTTCTCTACAACAAGTCCAGTGAAAATGGAAGGGATGCCTTTACTGTAGTTGACACCATAAGCCAGAAAATCGGGCTTACAGCTTACTTAATAAATTTTGATGAGATGCAGAAGAGTAGTATTTTCGCCTCTATAAAGTCAAGCCAGCCCAGGAGGCCACTGACAAGGTCCAATGCGGCTAGCATGGCAGACATTGAGGATGTTGACGAGAATGATTTGTCTGATAAAAAGAACCACGATCATCCGATTCTGTCTGTGATATTTGATGCAAATTTTGTTAACTTCATCAAGGGTTTGGAGGAAAATATTAGGGATAGCATTGTCGAGGTCTACAGCCATCCAAAGAGTCAGGTAGCTGTGGTGCCAGCAGAATTGGGGCAGAAGAATGGGGAGAATGACAAGGAGTACATTGAGCGGCTGAAACTGTTTGTGGAGAAGCAGTGTTTTGAAATACAGGTATCTATGTCACAATTCGGTCCAGATGTGTTGTTGAGTTGGCATTTCCTTTGTTGTTTTCTCACTTTGTCATTGTATTGGTTCTTTGTAAATGTTTCATTTGCTAGTCATAATTCTGGCAACAAGAATATGACTGTCATTGTGTTATGGGGCACCGATAAGCTAATGGTAACTGGCTAATGACAAGTGCCTGCGCTTGGTGGATTTGACCTAGCTAGTTTTAATGTAAATTTATCCTGTTGCAGCTTGCAAATAGTTCTATGTTGGACATGCCTGACTATTAATATCAAGAGTTGCTAGAGTAGTACTTCCCAATTTATCCTAGGAGAGAGGTGTATGGACAGATTATTCCATCATAAATATGGTTTCTTTAGTGTTTCTTATTTCATTCTATTTGATCATATAAGTAGAATATTATAGATTACATATTACGGCTTATAGGGCCAAGTCATCTTTAAGCTCTTGCTCCATTGTGTTATGGGGCACCGATAAGCTAATGGTAACTGGCTAATGACGAGTGCCTGTGCTCGGTAGATTCAACCTAGCTAGTTTTAATGTAAATTTTTCCTGTTGCAGCTCGCAAATAGTTCTATGTTGGACATGCCTGACTATTAATATCAAAAGTTGCTGGAGTAGTACTTCCCAATTTATCCTAGGAGAGAGGTGTATGGACAGATTATTCCATCATAAATATGGTTTCTTTAGTGTTTCTTATTTCATTCTATTTGATCATATAAGTAGAATATTATAGATTACATATTACGGCTTATTTCTGTTATTCAAAGGGCCAAGTCATCTTTAAGCTCTTGCTCCACAAGCTGCAGTTTGCCGTTTTGCACTCTGATGCCACAAGTACAGCTGATCCCTTGATGCCCATGATATGGCCATACTAACTGGTCAATTTCGGTGTAATCTTTAAAGTGGTTGCGACAGACTGGGGTTTCCAAATTTTTTAACTTCTACCATGTTTTTTCTCCCATTGTGCATTTACTTGACTTGTCGATTTATTCTCCTGCTAAAGGGTCTACTTGGACGCAATGCGACTCTGGCAGAGGAATTGGCCAAGACAGGGGGTGGTGGCAGTGGTTCATCCCAGGCTGAGCAGAGGGCAGGTGGGATTTCAGAGAGAGTCCAAGCGGACACTCTGAGAAGAGATCTCCATGAGTCATCTCAGCGCCTAGAATTCCTCAAGGCAGAGAAAGCCAAGGCTGAATCCGATTTGTCCATGTGCCGTAATTTGGTGGGTAAGCTGGAATCCGATCTGAAGAGCCTATCCGATGCCTACAACAGTCTCGAACAGGCCAACTTCAATCTAGAAGCAGAAGTGAAAGCTTTGAGGAGCGGAGGTGCCGCACCATTACCTGATCTTGAGGTCGTGAAGGCGGAAGCAAGGGAAGAGGCGCAGAAGGAGAGCGAGGCCGAGCTGAACGATTTGCTCGTGTGTCTTGGTCAAGAGCAGAGCAAGGTGGAGAGGCTGAGCTCAAGGTTGGAGGAATTGGGAGAAGACATAGATAAGTTGCTCGAAGGTGTTGGAGACGATGTGGGGCTTCCCGAAGATGAAGAAGAGTGATGGGTAATTTATGTGTGTTGATTGGGACTATCTTTAGTTATAAGACTGCCTTTCTTCATCCTACTTCCAAGGCATTAGCAATGGAATTTGACTTGCAGGTCTGTACACTTCCGGTAAATTGTACAGTGTCTCTAATTCTTTACTGGTGAAATGCTGGATCAGGCCCGTCCTCTGTTCTACATGGTTAGTATAATTTGTTTGTTCCTGTAAGAGATGCCTTGTTCGATGTGATGTGATTATTGAATGTGTCCTGTTTCTAATTTTTACAGATTTACGACTATTTCAGACTTGAGATTCATTATCTACAAATCAAGTCCCGAAAAACGATATAATTTTGAGCAAATTGTGTACCCTTTCTCAGTTGAAACAAAAGGGTAAGGGGTAATCTTTAGAACGAACTTAGTATTAAACGAGATTCATTCGCGTAGCAAAACAAGATATCATTTAATGTAATTTTTGAATTATTATGAATGATTTGACCAAAAAAAAAATATTGGTGAATGTTGATTGTAGTTTTAGGTTATATGAAAATGTGTAATAGTGGACAACATTAATAATTGAGTCAAAATTTTATGAATTATATTAAAAAGATTTCAAATTATGAAAAAATATTTGATACCTCACCACGAAATCTCTCTGCATTTATTTATAAGCTTGAGATTCGAAAAATGATTTCTCACGAAACTGATAAATTTAACCTTTATAATTTTTACGAGAGCTACTAAGTATGCACACATAGAAATTCTTAATCATATTTAAGAAAAGGTTATCGCCTATCTGATCTTTCACATTGCAAAATCATCTCTTTAACAAAAGCATTAGAAGTTCAAATAATCACAACTATCTCTTTAACTAACAAACGTCATCCTCGCGCCACGCTACTGGTCGCACTTTATCTCCGTACGCACGCCACGTCATCAAAACGTCAACTTTCTTTGAAAAGCAGTGGCCCCAAAGCGGGACCGCCACGGAAGAATGACGTGGCCACATCGCATCGAACTCATCAGATATAATCTTTCGTCAGCTCACTTTGCGCTCTCTCTCTCTCTCTCACGCACGAACGAACGAACGAACGATCCCGCCGGCGGGCCATGGACGGTGCCAAATCGCCAGCTGTTTCCGACGCGGCGATTGAGCACAAGGTCTACGCTCGCGCCGGTCTCTTGGGGAACCCTAGCGACGTCTACTATGGCCGCACCATCTCCCTCACCCTCGGCAACTTCTGGGCCTCCGTCCGCTTGCATCCCTCCGACGAGCTCGTCATCACGCCTCACCCCGTCCACGATCTCGTCCACTTTAAATCTCTGGATCACCTGGTAAGGTTCGTCTCGATGTGGGCGCGATCCGGGTTTTGGTTTGATTCTTCTGGATTGGAGTCTGTTGACGCTGAGAAGCTGTGTCGACTCCATTTTTTCTTTTAACTGTGATCGCGTCTTCAATCTAGGATCTTTTCGATTCTCTTGCTCGTGCTTGAGTTTTGGAAATGTGGTTGGGAGTTTTGCTCTGATGAGTTGATGGTTAATGTGAGAGCAACGTATTTGGTCCAGACTCTCAAGTGCATTTTGGGAAATCCCGCGAGTTATTTGTATGTTCTGGCTGTATGAGAGGATTGATTTGAAATGCGTGTGAAAACGCAGGTGAATCGGCTGCAAAGTGAAGGGTACTATGGAGGAGTTCGTTTGCTTATGGCCCTCTGTAAAGTTTTTCACGGCTATTGCAAGAATAACAACATCGATCTCCACCGAGGGAATTTCACACTCTCTTATGAGACAAATATTCCTCGTCAGGTAGAGTGCTCGGGGTCTTTATGTTGTAATCTACTGAGTGTTTATTTGGTTTGTTGCGATCATCATTTTATGCAATGTGAATTGCTAAAATATGATATTCTTTCAGAATGCTTCCTGTCTATTTGAATTAGACGTGAATTTTCATGGAAAAGCTTGATCGCTTGTAACCACAAGTCACTATCCTAGACTCTTTTTTAGGTTGACTGTGCTTACACTAGCTCTAGTTACTGACTAATTAGTGGTGTGGCTTCTTGCTGTTTCCAATTAGCAAGTTTACTTCCTCACCCTCACCTCTTCTTTATGAGTTATTGATGAAGGAAAGTGAGAGTTTCTTTGTCGATGTATAGGAGTGGCATACAACAGATAATTGCTATTAGAATCAGCAGATACCGTATATTACCCGAGTTTTAAAGGCTGATCAAATGATGCTATTTAGATCTTGCATATGTGTAAGCTGTATCCTTTCGACCTGGAACTTTCCTCTCTTTCTTACCCAATTCGAAGTATCTGCCACCACAGTGACTATAGATTTTAAGTAGAAAGGAAGAGCACTAAAGAGAGAAGCTTGAGCATGAATTGTTGTCAACTACTCTTCTTTATCTTAGATTCCTACATTTTTCCTATAGGAGTAATAATGTTTCTGCATCAGTATCATTGTTTGTAAGCTTGTCGTTATGTCTTTTCATATCTTGTTACCTAAAATGAACTAGCTTTTGTTCTTGTTGTTCTAGATTATTTGATTCACATGTGACTTAAATAGGTTATCTCTTCCGAGTTTCTTGTGAGACTGTTTCTTTTTTATAATAAAACTAAGTTCATCTTTTCGTTCTTCCCTAAATTATATTGCTGAACTGTAACTTTGTTATCTCAGACAGGGCTTTCAGGTTCCAGTGCTATAGTGTGTGCTGCTTTAAATTGCCTTCTTGACTTCTATAATGTCAGGCATTTGGTGAAAGTGGAAGTTAGACCAAATCTTGTGCTTAATGCTGAAAAGGAATTGGGAATTGTCGCTGGCCTCCAGGATCGGGTTGCCCAGGTGTATGGGGGCCTTGTTTACATGGTATGTGTTCATCATGTTCTTGCAAAGTCATGCATATGTTGTGTGAACCACTGTAAAATTGTAGCTTATTTCTTTTCTCCTGGTAGGATTTCAGCAAGGAAAACATGGAGAAGTTGGGGCATGGCGTCTATATTCCAATGGATATAAGTCTACTCCCTCCTTTACATCTCATTTATGCTGAAAATCCAAGTGATTCTGGAAAGGTTAGTGTAACATGATACATTACCTGGACTTCTTTCTCACACTTTTGGTTTACATTTTTTCCCTTCAATTTTCCTCATTCCCCCGAATATGTAGGCTGCTAGAGATTGCAATTTCTCCCAGTTCCCAGCACTCCTAAGCAATTGCGAGTGCTATTCCAAAGTGTTTGCTAGTTAGCTTGCAGGGGCATGCTCTCTGGCGATCATGGCATTCGTTGATGTTCCTAGATTCTTTATGGGTGTGTTCTTTCATAATGTGTTGTCTGTTAATGTGAGGAGTGAGCTATTAATCATTAAGTTCCAGCTTGATGAGTTAAATCATGGCCTAACAGAGGCTTGTAATTTTGGTCAACCTCAGTGATCAGAACTTCCCTTTGAATTGTGGAGACTTTTCTCCTGTTGAATTTGCTGTGTATTATGACGTTTGCAAAGCTTAAAATCAATGTCAACAATTCAATAGTGATGCTTAAAACTATGATTCAACTTGTAAGGTGGTTCCTAATGACTAGTCCCTATTTTGAATCAGTGATTTAGCATAATAATGCCGTCTGCCTATCCTTAATATAAAAATATGTAAACTCTCAACTACCTTTTCGATGCATATTTCTGAATTCTATTTGTGTGGATGTAGGTGCACAGCACAGTTCGACAGAGGTGGCTGAATGGTGATAAGTTCATAATTACATCCATGGATGAAGTTGCAAATATAGCCTTAGAAGGGAAGAAAGCATTACTGGAGAAGGACTATGCCAAACTTTCAAAGCTCATGAATCGTAATTTTGACCTACGAAGGTAAAATGGTGGTACTCTTTAGTTGCTGAGTTTATTCGGATAATGGAGAACTCTTACTTGAGAAGTACCCAGCTATCCGTACTTTTGTACTTCCGGCTGTTCTGAGGATCAGTTTTAAAGGTACAACAGTCTATAAGGTGTCCTGTCACTATCTGGCTGAAAAAACTAGCTAGGAAAATAATTTTTCACCATTTTATCACTGCTTTTCGACCAAAACAGAAAAAGATCGCTGCTTGAAATCGATTAAGTGTACAATTTCTGAGCTCTTCAATGAGCTTACATAAATTTAGAATGTGCTCATTAGTATACCCCATCTGCAAGGTTTGAAATTTGCTGCTGGTCAAGTTAACTCGAGCAAAATGCAGCCTCACGGGCTGTGGTAACTAAGTTTTGTTTTGGTTTTCATTCAGGAGTATGTTTGGAGATGAATGCCTTGGTGCTTTAAACATAGAGATGGTGGAGGTGGCCCGACGAGTGGGCGCTGCAGCAAAGTTCACTGGCAGTGGAGGAGCTGTGGTTGCTTTCTGCCCTGATGGGCCATCGCAGGCAAAGCTTCTGGAGGATGAATGTCGAAAAGCTGGATTTATCCTCAAAACAATTCAAGTAGTTCCATCCCATTTGAATGATGTCGATCGCAATGCATTGAAAAATTAGTTTAGTACCGATGATCCCGGCACAGATTGGGAATTTATTTCATTTATTAATTGAGCTTCCTTCATGCACCTTGAAGAATTAGTTTACTACTGATGAGGCCTGGCAGATTGGGAATTTATTTCATTTATTAATTGCCATTGCTTCATGTACCGAAATGTGTAGTGATCCGGGAGCTAGCCCTTGATGCTTTCGCAATGCCTGTTGTCCTTAGTTATATCTTTAATCTCTCTTAATTGAAGCAAGGTTCTGAATCCTATTATGGCAATCCCAGCTCTGAGGTTGTGCCCCGTCTCAAGCCTATATCGTCTCACGGAATGTTTGTACACAAGGAGATGGTTAGTTGGAGGTGAAAATGTACCCTTTTTTTTCCAACGTTTAGACTAAGTCCAATTTATCTCTTTTGAAAAATTAGAGACAGACAATTACATGCACCAGGCAAATGGCAAACTATTAAATAGGCTGAGACCTTTTTACGCAAAAGATAGAACAAGATCAAGTTCGGTGTCGGTCAGATTAAAACGGTAGCCATGGACTTATTGTACCTAAACACAATAGGCTTCACTAAATTTTTCTTAGTGAAATAGGGTGGCAACATTCACTGATGCTCCAAACAAAAATATATAAATCAAAAGAGACGACCCTTTCCCTCCAAGAAATGCGTCTCTGTTTTCAGGTTAGAGCAAGAACAGCGAATTGTCGAGACCTGCCATTGCACCTCACCTTTTTGCCAGTGAATTACAGTTGCATGGCAATGGGAGGCACCACCCAGAATAATAACTCGAGGTTGAACTCTAGGATGGTTTTTACCACTAAAAGTCGACTAGGGGATTACTAGAAATTCATCACAGCCAAAAGGAAATGATGGCGCTCAATGGAAGCAATCTTGCAATAACCTGATCACCTGAAAACAAGACAGGAGCGAAATCTTGGCTGTTCATCACCAAGCTTAGCAATGTAAACAAATTACAGTTCACAAGGAAAACATAGACAAAGCCTTCTTCCTTCAATATATTGCCTTATCAATATCATTCACACGCTACATTGCCTTCTCAATACCAAGTACAAAGACAGAGACCAGTTCAACCACTTTCTCATTCAAGCAAATTGATCTCCCCATAAATGCTTCAGAAGATCTAATCCAGTCACTCATTCCACATATGATCAAGTCGCAAGCAGAAACAACATTAGATGAGAAGTGAAAAGCCAGCCGAGAATGCGTTCATTCTTTGACAAGAAGAATATCACACACTCTTACACGTGATTTGGTTAGATTAGGGGCCTTAAAAATCAACAAGAACTGGTAAATTAACACCTTTACCATTGGAACACCCATTTGTAAAACTCGTGCTACGGTAGCTAACTAATCACCAACCTAGGAAGCTTGCTCGTCACATAGTGCTGCCATGAGCTCACTTGAGTAATAATCCCATATAAGAAGATAAACAACGGACTGTTCTAACCTTTCCTCTTGTGCATCATACAGTGTCAGCTACATCACAAAGATTTGAGATGTTGCACATAATTGCTTCTTGCAATTCAGCCTGCACGACCAAGAATATTGAAATGTAATCGTTTACATATTTAAGACGTCTCTTCTCTTTTTTCTTCAATCTATAATTTCTTTTGGGCCATATTCAATCTGTGTACTCGATGGAGAACTGAGAAGAAGGTGGCCTAAAAAATTAGAGAATAGCATCCTATACTTTCAGCAAAGGCATGAGTACCATTAGAAAGTTCCTAACATGGTTTCACTATTTCGGATCTGTACCTTCCAGCATAGAAAAAGATGAAATTGAAGAAGTTATGAAGTCAAAGATATCCCAGGTCGTATCACTTACCAGCCAGTTAAGAATTTAACAGCAAGTGAAGAAATGGAGAAAGCAATACTAGAAACTGATTGCTGAATGCAGTTTTAGCTATAACCTGAGCAGATAAATTTAAATCAAGACTCAGAACATGCCTTCACGTGGCTCGTTTTGGAGGAAAGGGAGGATTGGACTAAGAAATGATATGACCATGTATGAACCTTGCAAATGACGGTAGTCTCGAATTGATTTGTGTGGCAATGTGTGCACATGGAAAATGCAAAAGAAGAAGAGTCTCAATGGTCTGACAAGTTCCAGTCATTAAAAGATATTGTTGGGGAAAAAACTGCTCACTGCTCCCAGGTGTCAGATCAGCTGATCTAGGGCTAAATTTTTCAAACTGACGCAGATTTCCATAAACAAGCCAAGTCCAAGCAGATCTCAGACGGCAAACACAGAGACAAGACAGCATCTCATAGTCTATTAGAGAGATAGCAGGAATCAAGCCCTGAAATAAAATTGCCGAACATGGACCCTAACTAAAAGAAATAGGCTATACAGACGAGGGGTAATGGAGATTGGGAAAATCAACGTGATTTGAGAACAATTTTCTTACTGGAATGTTCTGCCAGCAGAAGTCCTGTCAAAATGGAATATGCAGGCTCTCAAAATGCTCAATGTGCTGACTGCTGAGACCAGACAAGTAGAACCGTAGGAAAGGGCAAAATCCGTCAAAGGTCAATTGCCATTTCAAACCTGAGGGCAGCAATCTTACCTTGAATTGCGTCACAACACACTTTCGGTGTCACCCATTAGATGATGCGGTTCCAAGCAAACAAAAAAATTAGAGGAGAAAGGAGAGCAAAGGAACAACAAGAATATATTCACTCAATTACACAAGAAGGATTATACAAATGATTAGCTTACGCTACAGCCCCCTAAGTCATTAATGCAATTGTACAATATCACCCTCACGAGTGGTAGCCCATCTTTGATTTCATGCTACAAAAGCTAAACAATCACCAACCTATGAAGCTTACTCATCACATAGCGCCGCCATCAACTCTTGTGGGGAAACCCAAACTGGAAGATCAAACAAAGACTGTTTTAATTGTTCCTCTTGTGCGCTAGACAGTGCTTCAGCTACATCACACAGATTTGAGACGTCATTAATTAACGCTTCCTGTGCTTCCGCCTGCAATTTCAAGACCAAGAACATGTTTGGATCTAAGAAAGGAAAGAAGCTTCAAAGTCATTTAGCAAAAGAAATTTTAGAACTTTCAAAGAATAGAACCCATTCATAAATCCGCACCACTACGCAGGAAATCCATCTTATGGAGATTCCCAGCATCATTTCAGGAATTCACATTTATGTGCTCTATCAAAGTAACAAAATAAGAAGAATAACGTATCAAGTGCAATGAGCATGCAGGAAACAACCCTTCTGAGAAGAAAAAACAATTAACAAGAGATATGAATATAAAACAACGATTCTGCCGTACGAAACTAAAGGGATTGACACAGGCAACAACTGGATAGCTTAAGATATTTCCATCGCTACAGAGTCTCATCGAGGGTCAATTGTACAAAGAAGTTAGCCAAACCACTGACAAGTCCAAACGTAGCACACGCGTAAGTAAAGATAGCAGCACTACCAACTCTCGGAAATGCAAGAAAACACCAGTGCAGATCCTACTTAACAGGAAAGTATTAAGTTCAAGCGATACCCAAACAACAAAAGTGCTAATTGAAGTGGAGTTCAACAAATGAGAAAGCGAAAGCAGATCTCAGAGAACAAAAGATAGCCACATAACGACTCATATCAAACCCTAAAGCGTCTTCTTCGCAAGCCGAAAACCCGAGAAAGATCAACCAAGTCGAACGACTGAATCCAAGAAAATGCTTCTTTTCCCTCATTTCGTCACCATTCATCAACACCCCAGGAAACCCTAATTCAATCAGCTTAAACACACAAACCCCCCCTCCCCCCCCCCCCCCGGGCCAAAATTACCTGTAAGAGCAGCTTGTCAATGGTCGACCCAAAGTCGCTCCTCTGGAGGTCAAGCTCCTCGTCAGCTGACCCACTCAACGACGACGCCCGCTCTTTCTCTTTCTCTCGCTCTAACTGAAGCTCCCGTCCCTTCACTTGCATTGCCCTACAGGTGCTCGACAAGTGTTCCCAGAGCGCGAGCTCCTCCTGGTACCGACCCTTAATCTTCAAAAGCGCCTTCCTCTTGCGTTCCCTCCGACGGTTCTCCTCCGCAAGAGGGTCTGGCGGCGGCGGCGGCGGAGGGGGAGGAGGAGGAGGCGCCGCCGCAGAGGGGTCGAGACGCCGCTTCTTACGCTTGTAGACGAAGCCGTCGTCGTTGCGGAGCTCCCACTCGTCCTCGGCTTCAGCTGGTGATGGGGTCGCTACGTCCATGAGCGAGAGCGAGGGTGGGAGAGTGGCCCGACCCTAATTAGCGGGAAAAATTTTCAGGGAATTTCTGGTGGGATTTTGAAGCTGCAGATTCAAATAATCTTTTCGGGTTGGCTCGCTCGCTCTCTCTCTCTCTTCAGACGCTGCGACAAAGACTGCTCTTTTCGTTCCCTCTGTTTTTTCAAATTAGTTTAATGCCTCTCCGTCGCCTTTTGTTAGATTTCATAAAAGCTTAACTTGAACAGCTCGGCTGCCAAAAACAAATTGCAGACAGACTTGTCTGAGCAGATGGAATAGAAAGGTGATTGTAATAAATTGCTCATTGATGTGCAGCTGATTAACGGGTGTTCTCCATACATAGATCTGGTTCTCCATCCAACCCAAACTCATGAAAATTAGCGAGTTTTTAGCGCTTCTCAATAGGATTGAGAGCGTTATAATTTTATTTTTTTTATTACATTTGTGTCAAGTCAAATTTTAATTTTTTTCTATTTGATCACAATTTAACTAATTCAATCATTTTCGACTTCAGATTATCGACGTTAAAGCCAAACGACTTACGTGGCACGATCGGCGTTAACGCGAAAGATTGTTTGTAATTTTCTTTTTAGTTTTTGATTTTTTTTCACTTGTGGCAGGCCAGGCTGCCTTGCCCAGATCTCACCCGCCTTGGGCAAGGACTTTGTGCCTAGTGAGTGAGTTTTATCAAGAGGCATTGCCAAGACGATGACCCAAAAAAAAAAAGGTAAAGAGAGAAAATAAAAGAAATAAATCATTAAAAAACCATTTTTTTAACTAACATACAAATTACGCCTGCCAATGTCAATCGTGTCAAGTAAGATGATCCACACCCATGTATATGATTTCCAATCAAAGTTAAATGAAAAGACTAAATTGATATTGAACACAAATGACTAAATTGGTCAAATTACAAAAGTTAAAAAGTTGAATTAACAGAAATGCAATAAATTTGAAACAATTTCCCCTTAAATTGCTATATACCTACATTGGTTACCAAGGTCACTTGCGTTGGGTGTGGGTCTGCCAATACCAAGACCATCGAACATACTAAGGACCAAATTAGCTCGCCTGTGTACGATATGGGTCTGCCAGTACCAAGACCATAGAAGATTCTACGGACAAAATTCAAATCTGGGATCGCTCGTCATGGTTAACTCGTACATTGACATGAACTAGAAAGTTTTCGTTGTTAATCAACGGTTTACGTCGTCAAAGCAAAGTCGCAATCTTCTAGTACCGATACCAATGGACAAACACAAAGCGCTGTGCCGATTCTGCAAGTTTGCGAGAAAGGCTTGAATGCTAGTTCTGACAGATATGGTCCAATCCCTCGCATCTCTCGCCCTTGCCGCTAGTATTTCATCTACCAAATGAATCGACCTTTTATGAGCGAAGTCATGCTGATCTGCAACATTAGGCAACCATGAAGAAGACTTGAGAGCATGCCCAAGAACACCGTCGACCTCTTGGACACCAGAGGAGGCCTTTTCTCATTGACATAACACCAACCAGAACAGTTTCCTGCGATTTCTCAAGCTCACCCAGTTACATTGAGGTTACATAGCCCTCAGCCAACTAATGTTATAACCCTACAAAGGACATCGTCATCTGTCATTCTCTGCATCATGCCACTTAGCGAGCCGTGGAATTAGGAGGATCCATTCCCATGGCCAGGAAATAGGCCCTCTCTGCGTTCGCCATTCGTTCTTGGAACATCGTCCACTCTCTCCTACATCGCTCTCTGACCTGAAGAAAAAAGCAACCAGAACTTTAGATAGTCATATCAGATGAGATCAGTACCTCAAATAAATCGGAATTGGACACCAACCCCTTCCCATGGTGCCCTTCCACTCTCGGATTGCCCCTATCAAAAGTTTGAAAGGATAACAACGATTAACAATGTCCTTGTACATAACCCACCATGCCAACATGTAAAACTAGTTACCAACCTGGTTGCCGAGGGATGGCACACTTTGATGAACTATCCATTGAGCATCAACAACTCCTATTTTCTCATGAGCAGGCTGTCTCGATTTAAAAAAAAAGAAGAAGAAAATTTATCAGTGAACCAGTCTGTTAACCTCTCCATATAGGTATATCCAGCAGGAGTGGAAGAAATTGCGGACCTCCACACACTTTCTCATGGCAAAGTCCAGACCCCATCCATGAACCAAGTCATTCTGCATAACATCATGAAAATTTGTCAAGCATGCGGAGCGAGAGCACAAGATGAAGTACATACAGGTGATTATCTATCAGTCACCTGAATCATGTGCCAAACACAACGCCAGGCCTCTCGAGAAAACACGGGTGCCATGATCTCCACAAATCTGCAAATTCAGGAGTGAGAGACAGTTCTTGGCCTAGTTTGATTGCCGTTTAGATTAGACTACCTACGCTGCACAAGGTGGCAAGTGGGGATCCCTGCACCAGCCAGGTCTCTCCTCTGTATCTCTGCAGGTGGAAATGAAAATGCCAATTGCAAAGTGTTTTAAGGCACAAGAATTTATGCAGATCTATATGAGGCCAAACATGAAGTATGAAGTGGCACCGGTCTCACTTGTGAACTTCACTGTCTCCTCTCCTCTTTGTCATCTGCCATGTCAGTCCGCTGTTTGGTTCTAAACCAGGCTGGGAAATATCTAAGCCATGTTTCTTTACCAATCTTATGTACCTAGAATGATTGTAAAACCTCAATTTCGTTTGAAGTTGAAATAATGTTGGGAAGATCCATATGTATAATCAAATTCAAACGACTACAAAGATGGACGCGGAAAAACGAAAGCTCACTCCTCTGCCTCAAAATGCTCCACTCCCAGGTCCTCATCCCAGATAAATATGTAATCATATGCGTCCACAATATTAGGATGGAGAAAACGTTTGGCATACCACCTGGGAACATGATAGAATGTAAGTAAATAGGCTGCTTCATGGAGTCAGTTGTTCATAGAAAATTATCATGTGCAAGCCAACTACAGATCTGGACGTGTAACTTAATAGACTCACCATTTAGTTTGCTTCCGAACACTCACATGAATTGCTGTCTTTGACCACTCAAATTCATCCCATTCAGTTGTTCGACCATCATAGTGGAATAACATGATGGTGAAATCTTTTGAAAACTGTCCAAAAACAACAGTTGTCATTCTTTGTTTTCCTTTTCAGAGAGAGAGAGAGAGAGAGAGAGAGAGACCTTCTTAACTGCTGCATCAATGTTTTTCCTCTGTTCATAGCCAACGGTAAAGGTCACAAGATACTTTGGTTTGGTCATTAAGTCCTGCATCCAGACCTCAGTCAAGCATCCAACTTGAAAAGTCTTCTCTCACTATTTATCTATATTATGTCAATTCTTGATAACAAAATTTTCCATGCATATTCTTAAGTTGAAACTACGGAATGATTAAGCATGCATCAGGATTATAGAGTGCAAATGCATGCATCCTGGACACCCTGGGGTGTTTCATGGTAAAAGATACAGACCTCACTGGGTAGACCCCATAGTCTGCGAAGATATAAGTCGGACTCAGCAGCAATGATCCCTGGAGGGAGTCTTTCAGCACCACGAGGGTTTGTTGGAACCCAAATCTACAATAGGAATAGTGATTCAGCAAAATGAGATTATTCTAACAGGAGTTCGAGAGTTGCTCATTTCTTTGTGAAATAAAAAAATAGAGAGAACACCGCAATTACTGTACAGATCGAAGAATACAAGATCATAGCAAGTTAGGGATGACATGAGAAGGATAGATATACCTTTGAGCTATTAAATTCTAGAATTGGAGTTGAACTCCCTCCATTTCCCTTCAAAGAAGACCAGGCATTCAAAAGCGCCTGAGTTGAAAGGCCCGAGTATTTGTCCTCAATATATGTGAAATCAATTGAAGGAAAAATTGCCGACGGGAGATTTAACTGAAAAATTAAATATGCAACCATGAGTTGTGCCATACAAAGGAAATAAAGGAAGAAGCTGACCATCCAATAAAAAACAACGGAAAGACCCAAAAAGTTGTCACTACAGAGGGTAACAATTTTGTACCTTGGTCAGTGAGAGTGTTGGAAAGGAAACACCAAGGAAGAAGCCAAAAACAACTCCTATGAAAGTTGTAACCAGAAGCCTCATTGTTTCATTCGGCTTTCTTATATTTCCACTGCACATTTTATAGATAAATAAGATTTGGTGATTTACTATAATTGTGAACTCCAAATGAAACTTCAAGAGCATCGTCTAGCAAAGAAAATTATGATATTTGCATACATGCGTATGGAGGTTCCCATTTGAAGTCAACCTGCACAAATTCAAGTCACAGAGCTAGAAGTTGCAAAAAGACCAGCAACAGCTACCCAAAAACTCATCAAGTTCCAATTGTCTCTCTTCCAGAATATATGCCCACCTCATGACCAGAAGAGATCCTGAAATCGTGGCAGAAATATTGAAGGTTTTGGACAAGAGTGCAAATAGACACAAAACACACAGACCGTAGACTCATCCTTAACAAAAATTTCAAACAGGGGCAACGTATATATGTTGACAGGCGGCTCAATATTACTGTTCTTGAACTTGACATGCCTTAATTATTCAAAGCTAGTTATTGCATAAAACTACAACACCAGTGTTGAACTGATAGAATGAGGATGATTTGGACAGTTAACGCCATACTACTCTACTAGCAAACATTTCTTTAACAACCTTCAAAGCATCGAATGTGGACTGGATCACTGATTACAAATTACCAAGAGATTTCCAATCAACAGAAAGATTTTAGAAAAGAACTAGGAGCTTCAGCAACAAAACTAAAGGGCAATTCCAGTTAAGCAAAAACAAAGTTAAAGAAAGATGCACATTGCAACTGAGAAATTCATCTATCTAACAGCTATGGCGACCAAATAACTGTGCATCATCTTGCAAGCAATGAATACAAACTCACTTAGCTACTTGCACTTTGAAACATACTCAACCGACAATGCAGATAAGAAAAATACATCAGTCACGACAGTGAAATTCCATTGTGATAAACACTGAATCTTTTGCAAGATCTCTCATTTGTAGCAGTGAAATTCCATCATGTCACACATCACATGATTTCAGCTAAAGAAGATAAGGGGAAATTCCAGCTGTGAGTCATAGATTGATATCAAGAATTTCTGACTGGTAAACCATTGTACCATGATAACGTGAAGGGATTGCAAATGGAAACTAAACACCAGCGTTCAAGTGGAAATCTACCCAAAGCCCCTTTTCTTCATTTTGCACAAGCTCTTCCGATGTGTGTTCTTTCAGCTAGAACCCAGAAAATGAAGGACAATCCACAAAAGAATCACCAATGTCGCACTCGCCACAGATATCTTCTCTCTTAAGACAAACAGAAGAAACCCATTGAAATACGCAGCCAAAACACTCTAAACCATAACAACTGAAGCTACAAAAGAGCTGACTAGGCTCAACAAAGTCCTCTCAACTGATCTTACTCAAAAGGGAACACCGTGTTCATCAAATGCTTTGTACACTATCCACCAACGAATCATCAATCAAAAGATTGATTGAGCGAGTCAACAAGCAAAACTCGTAGCAATCGAGCTAAGCCCACGTCGTACTCACGAAGAGAACTAAGAAGGAGAAGAAGAACGAGCTCAATCCGTCTCTCTATTCATACGTCAAAGCTAAAATCCCGTGCGCAAAACCCATACCCGGAATTGATGACCGATTCACCAACCCACCTGAATGAATCACGAAAACAAACTCAAATCGCAGACAAATTCACCCAAAATAGAAAAAAAGTAAAACAACGTTCCACAAATGAACGACCTTGGATCAACCCAGTAGAAGTACCAACCCCCGAGCTTTTTAATGAATTGAATCTCGCCCGAAAGTGGTCTTCGACTGGTCCGAGAAGGTCTTTCTCGGCAATCAATTCACCCACTGACCTTCCGAAAAAAAAAAAGTCGAAGGCGAGGCGAGGGAAGGGAAACGGGCAAGGCGCTGCGAAATCGGCAACGTTGGATTGAACGAGGAAAAGGGTCTGTGTCGTTTCTCTCGTGAATCTCCAGGGAACCAGACACGGACTCTCCAATTGGCGATGCTGTAGGGGCCGGAACCGGACTGATAGTTCTACCGCTTGGGGTGGGTCCCGCAGCTGGGATGGGCAGAAATCGGACGGCTCGCGATGATTGCAGCGACGGGGACTCTGGCCTTCTTGCGGGCGATTGGAGTGGAATTCAAAAACCTATTTCTCTCAGAAAGACGTCTCCCCTTTTGTACTCGGATTTTCGATTGGGCTTTTGGAGGGTATCGTTTGTGTTTTTAGGCTTTAGGAGTTAAAAAAGAAAGCTTTTTGGAATACCGACCAAGGACCAAGGCCTGTCAGACAGTAGGAGTGTCGGTCCTTCGGTTCCATTCGAACTGAACTATTAAGGCGGTTGAAATTCAAAATTTCACGGTTCGATGCATTGTCATTCGGAATTATTAGGATACGCATGATAACAATTCTAGCAAGAAAAATTAATTTTCGATAATAAGTTAATTTTTTGAATTCTTCTCAGAAGTAGAATTTGATTTTTCTATTTCTCAACTAGATTAAGTTATGATCAGAGAAATTCGTTTAATAACAATTAAAATTTTATATTTTTGAAACATTATTAAAAAAATATATTTGAGAGCGGCGACCGCCGACAAATAGTTGGCGATTGGCAACCGGCGAGGGACGTCGGCCGGCGGTGGTCAATGATGGTGAGAATGATTTCTGGAGGCCAGAAGTAAAAAAAAATAAAATACTTCTCTAAGCTTACCAAAAATCTTGCCAAAGGTAGAAAATCCTATAAAAAAGTCAATTTTTTTACCAAACGTATTTCTGCTTCGAATAGGATTTTACTATATGAATATCCCTGCCAGATCGATTTCTGGCAGGGAAATAAAAAATTTGAAGTGATTTCATGCTCACCCTTAATTTAGTCTGGACCATCTGAGATGAAGAGAGAGATTAAAAAAAAAGGGAGAGAGAGAAGTAGATCTAGAAACGGTATTATTCAAACTTCCTAATTTTGCCAGGCTAAACACGTTATAAGTAGCCAAATTCCAAAATTGAAATCAAAATCCTCGAACCCCTTTTTTTTTCTTTTCTTTTATTTTGTCGGAAAAATCCTTAAACCCTTCACTTACTATAGATTTATAGATCGCCATACTTTTTTTTCCTTTTCAAAATTACATGAATACAAAGATGAACATCTCAGCCATTTTTAAATAACTTAAAAATGAACATCTCAGTTATTAATTCTAAAAATGAACATCTGATTTTTAACCCCTTTTTTAACTGAGATGTTCATTTTTAATAATTTAAGCTCATAATTCATTTGATAGCTTAATAATTTAAGCTATCAAAATAACGTCCAACTCGCGTGGTAGAACTAATACTAAGAATTTATCAATAGTTTAAGGATCATATTACATATTTAATCGAAGTTCACAGCCCATAAAATACTATGGCGGCAATGCCAACAACATAGCAAGAGGCCCCACCTACTTTCATGCTTGTTGTGGTCATTTATGGTCATTAAGAAGTCCCTTCTTACTTTCACCTTACATTTCATTTCAATCCAACTATGTCATTCTGTACCGTGACAAAATTGCAAGTGGAAAACATAGGACTTCCAACGCTCGTTTAAGTTACATACTATTTCCAAAAGCATCATCCTCAATAGGCTCAGCCGACTTCAGGAGGTAGCAAAAGCACAAGGACAAGTACAAGTACAACAGTCGGATCATGCGCATTCTTCGTTATCCATGTTTAAGCATTCACAGTACATCGCGTGCCACCAAGTGTTTCACCATGGAATTTTACTTTACCCGCGGGGGATTTTATCGGTGTTTCCATCGCCAAACTGGTAGAAACTGTAGTTACGAAGCCCGAGCAGCGTCGTCTGGTAAGATGGAGAAGTGGATTCACAATATATTTCTGATCGATTTGAATTCTGTAACACTTACAGAGTTCGTTTGGTAACGTTTCTATTCCTCTAATTCTATTTTCATAAATATATATATATATATATATTTGGTAGTGCAAATGATTCTCATTCTGCTCTCAGGAATAATTTTGGACCATTTTTGAAAAAAAATTATTTCTCAAGAAAATGAACATTTTTCAGAGCCTTCTTTAATTCTTGTCAAGCGCCCACGAGACTCGAGTTGCGCTCTACGTCTGGAGGATCTGCGAATCCCTACTTCCTATACGAAAACTTTCCAAGAAGTTCCCATTGAAATAGGATCCACACAAGGAAAAGTACTTGTCATTCGTTGATTATTAGGAGCATCCTTTCCTGCGCGGCTTAGGTGGAAGGCAAAGAAGGCCTCCTTCCGGGTGGGAGGCGAGATAATTCGGTGGATTGGTATGAATTTGTGACAAATGCAAGTTTTTCTAGGTCAACCCGACCCTATTTGCGTAATTTTTTGAATAAAAATTTCGAAATTTAATATAAATAAGAAAATAATGACAAATCCAAAAAAGGGAAATTCATAAAAAAATTGCAAAAAATAGAAAAATGCCAAAAAAAAATTAGAAGATTGGTCATTTCAACTGACTAATACTATTTTTGACGATTTTGTTTTTTGATTTCTCTCAAGTGACGATTTTGTCCCTCATGAACAAATTATTCTAAAAAAATCTCGAAAATTTCAAGAAAAATCTCAAAAAGTAGGAAATTGGTCTATGCAATTGACCAATATTGTTTATGGTGATTTTAACTTTCGATTTTTCCTAAACCTTGCCTGATTTGTTGTCAGATTTTATTCATTCTAAGCAATAAAAAATAATCGAAGTTATCTTTTTAATCCTCGGCATATGTATAAAATCAAGATAAGCATGGAAAAATAATAATTTTAGTGTATTTTCCTTCCAAAAAATAAATCCCTATTTAGCAAAAAAAAAAATGTTAAGATGCAAGAGAATCGCACTAGTTGGGTCTGAAAAAATTGATCAAATGCGATTGTTTAATTATTTGATTTAAATTACAAATTTAAAAGATAAATTATTTTCTAGAATAAAAATTTTTTGTAGTTATCGGACGCGGTCTAATTCTCCAAAACTCATTCAAGGAATAAAATGACAAAAAATAATTTTAATAAGAATCGATTTTTGATAACATAAGCTTTAGCAAACAGAGCCTCAGTTGCTACTCGCTAGAGCTCACATCAGCAAAAACCGGACGGACGGGCAACTCTCGTCATCACCTTTTTGACTCGGTGTTTCTCAGCCAAAATCTCATGTTCTGACTCCATTAAGTTCCGCGGCTCGCGTCCAGCGTGTGGTTTATCTGAAGAATAAGCACCAAAGGCTCGCGGTGATCACATTGAAGAGTAAAGAAGAAAAATCTTGATACATTATATCTATGCTCATACATCCATTGCCAGACGCATTGCTGTGTCACAATTTGACCGCCTAAATGTTCTCGGATGGTCTGATTACGATTAGATGGAATATCTCAACTTCTCGAAACATTTCGGCGTGGTACTAGTGATATAGTTAAATTGTAGGCCGACATTACTCCTGAAGCTTCTTAACTCTTATTGCCATAATCACTGTGCTGCGCGCCTTGCACGCTCATGTGCACTCTAATGCCTGTGACATGCTTGAGTGATTGGAATCGGCGGGTCAGACAGCGAACCGTTGAGAATGCGATTGGCGACCCAGTGGTTTGTGGCCTCTGAATAATGGACCCCGTCCCAGCTGATAGAAGTAGCGGGATCCTTGCAAGAACCACCGAACACCTCGGTGCCGTTGACACTCCCCCTATTTCCGCACCAGATGTGGTCGTAATTCTCGTGATATCCACAGCAAACCTTGAAGGGGTCAACAAATCCTGTAAAGGGAAGACAGAGAATGAAGCAAAAACCAGGAGATGAGTCTCCTAGGAGCGACCAATGGAATCTCAAAATAGAAAGCACCATAAAGCCAGTTCAGTGTAAGCCAAGACAGTGTGCAACATCAGTTATCTTTCACCAGCCACATCATCAGTCAAACCATTCGTAAATCACCGACCGTTTATCTATCGCATATATACTCTTGCTTCAAGGATTCATACATGGATTCATAAGGAATAAAGAACGTCAGGTAAGTCAACATGTTGCAACTGTAACTTGTACTGGCTGATCATAATAGAGGGAAGACGATGCACATTGTAATTTAAGCAAATTCCCACGTCAGAATGTGCTCAGCCAAGTCGTTTAAAGTACAAGAAATTGCATAAAAGTTCCTCTGAAGACTCCACTAGCAAACTGAGCTAGCTGTAATATAGAGTGCAGAGATCCTAACTTTACCTTCGTTTTTATAATTGCCGATGAGCCCGAACTTTGCAGCATAAACATCGACATAAGTAATGGCAGCCTCAGGGAGCTCTTGCCTCAGCTTGACTACCCTTTCTTTGAGCTGCCTATTGAACTCGACGGCCATTTCATTCTGAGTCTTCACACAACCGTGATCATCCAAATACCCAGGTGGCGGATTGTGATTGTAGAAAAAGTTCACAGGCAAGCACCCAATTGGCCCAGTATTATGAATCCAAAATGACCTCCCTCCATGTTGGTATATATTCTGAAGAAAGATTAGAGAGAACCAAAATCATCAAAATTCGCAATATTTATAGGTCAGATTTGATAAATACTAAATCAATTCCAGAGTTCAAATTACTTGAACAGCTGAAGCTAACTTGTCCACTATATCCGGCATTGCCGCTTTCAGCTGATCAGAGCTCAGCTTCCTGAACCCAACAGAGAGATCATTTTGCCCAATATCGAATGTGTATAGCGCCTTTGCAAATTCCTTCTGCACCGGCAATTTGCTTTTCTCTGAGGAATCCGTGGCTGGTCAATTACATCAACAAATAATCAATCAAAAATTGAACAGCGGTAAGATATAGGACAGATCATGCCTACATAATTAGGAGATGTCGGCCTTATCACCTTGGCTGTATAGTTCTGCGGTCCGCCGCATAAATTGATTGTATTGCACGATCTGCATATCAAGTGAGAATGGGCTGATTCCATACTCAAATATGGTCTCATTTTGCCTCCTAATGGTTGATCCACCAGTCGCGAAATTCGCACCGTGCCTGTAATTTGTTCCTAGAGAGTTCAGGTAGGCACTCAAATATGGTAGCTTCAGCTTCTCAGCTGCCAAATTAAGAACACGAAGCCAATACAATTTTTTTTTAAAAAACATAATTTTAGCTCAAATCTACTCTGCTTTTAGCATTCATCTGTGGAGCAACGAGAGAATTTCAGGACCCAAAAATAGATCACATAAGGTAGGATAAAGATCAAAAGCAGAGCACTCCATCTAACGAAACGTTACCAGGGAACGCACAGAAAACTTACCAATGAAGTCTATGATGAGACGGCCATCACAGTCTCGGCCGGCGGGCTTGTGGAAGTAGGCGGTTCCGTACGGCGGGGGGATGGGGTCGAAGGCGGCGGAGATGCCGCCGGTGTCGGAGTTGGAGTCGCCGAAGTTGTAGATTGCCGGGAAATCACAGGCGGGTAATGCATCATCAGCCTCTACTCCCGGTGCCCACGAAGAACAAGAACAAGCCGAAGCTATGACAAGCCCAGTAACAAGAACTCCCAAGAACCCCATTGCCAAATTTTCACCGCAATCGTGGCCGATTTGTCTGAGCTATATATGAAAAGTGGGTGTGAGTGGGGGAACACTGTGCTCGTGTCTTACATCAGATTGGCTACTTTTTGCCTTTTGGGTGATTCCATCTTCGTGCACATGTGGACAAACAGAGCAATAATGGGGGGCAGCCATTGATGGCGAAAGAGGGGGGAGAGAGAGAGAGAGACAGGGGGCTTTGGCTGGCTGGATGCCATTCACTTCCACAAGCACGACCACCGCCTTGAAAAGAGAGAGACATCGTCGCTTTCGTAAATCAATCACATTGCAAAGATCAAATGGGCTGAGGCGAAATCTTGGCAAATCCGCCGTCTCGATTCTTTCTTTTTTGGGCCAAAATCCTTAATTTCACCGTTCACAGTGTGCTGTGCGGATCATCCTTCCTCGACTTGGATTTACTGTTAAGACGTGATCCGACCGTTTATTTTTGGGAAGCGTAACGAATGTCGGAGCAGGATTAATCTGCTTAGGATATGGTGATAAGAAGCAAATCTTCTTGTCATCTGGATGTCGGAAGCTCGAGACTAATGAATTATGTATTATGTGTTTATGGGCATGTGAGGCTCAGGGTTATAGTTTTGATGGGACTGGCTGTTGCTCAAAAAGATGGTCGGTTCTCTGCATATAAAATAGCAAAACGAACGGGGGATCCAGGAGGCAAGTGAAGGACCAAACTTGTGATTCTAAATTTAGTAAATTCTAAAGATAATCATCACGTGAACCAATAGGAAAAAAATATAAAAAATATTAAATATATTATAAAACGATTAATTTAGTCCTAAATCTTTTAATTATGTCACTTTAGTCATAAACCTTTTAATAACTTGCTAATGTGATCTATTCAGTCAGTTCTGAACTAAAATCTCTAACATAGATGTTAGATGTCTTACATGGATATTATTTTTAAAAAAATTATTTGCTTTTTTTATTGTTTCTTCATTTATTTCCTTTTTTTTTTCCAACTAAGAAAGGTTGGAGACCTCATCGCTTGGCCACAAGCGATGGTGTCAAGCCCTCGCCAAATTCAGGAGATGGTCTCAATCTTTGCCTTTTCGTTGGCGAGTGCCTGGATCTAGGCAAGGATCATTGGCCCTTGTGTATGGCTGGCGATGGTCAGTTGATGTCCTCATCAATCTAGAGTTGTGAAAAAAACTTCAAAAAAAATCAGAAAAAATTATCCGCATCAGCGTCGATCATGGCACATAGAATAGTTAACGTCTATGTCAGCCATTTCCAGCCAAAATTGATTAGATGGATTACATTGACAAATGTTCAAAAAGTTTAAGTTTTTTACTTAACTGATATAATCGAAAGGTTTAAAATCACTTTGACATAATTGCAATAATTTACAACTTTTTTGATACCATTCCCCGTTGTAAGTTGTGGAAAATATTCGAGGTTTTGTTATTTTTATCTCCGATAATATTCGTGAGTGCACATAAATTCAATTAATCTCAATTTTTCCAACGTGAGGCCCACATACCTAAACGATACATAAACGATTGAGATGAACGATTTTGTGAACTTTTTGATCAATAAAAAAATTAAAAAATCAAAATCTTGTGCGTCGCATGTTTTATAGGCATCCGTTTAGCAATTATTCGGATTTTCTGATTCTGTTCTTCGTAACAGAAAAAGATGATAAACATGTTTAGTAGCGTAAATGATTCTAATTCCGATTTTGTTCTCGATAGTAATTTTGGAGCGACAACAAGAATAAAACAAAGTTGATTTTAAAAAAATCACTTTTGAGAATCACAAAAAAGAACAAAATCTCGATGTTTTTAAAAATATTATGTCCATGTGGATTTCCAGTGGATTTCTGAACTTTAAAAAAAATTAAAATTAGATTTGAAAATTTACTAACAACTAATTTTTGTAAATACATATTTTTAAAAAATTCAATTTATTAATAAGCTTTAAAATTTAACAAAAAAAATTTAAAATTTTTAAAGGGGAAGTTAAAAATTTTAAAAAAATTCACAAAAATGAAAAAATTTAAATTTAAAATTAAAATATGAGAAATTAAAAAATAAAAAAAAGTTTAAAAAACTCTGAAAAAAGATGAATTTTAAAAAATATAATTCTCACCACCTGATTGTTCCTGGAAACATAAATTTCGTATAATCATCAAACGCATTTCTATTTGAGAATATAAATTTTGTTTAATTATCAAATATACTGTGATTCTCTAAAAATCATCTAAGGAAAGAATCAGGAAATATGATTCTAATCATAATTAATTTTTTTGAATCAGAATTGTTGCTAAACAGTAACTTAGTTGCCGCATCAGTCTTTGATTCCAGATCTTTGCTAGGTCATTCGAGTGCGGGTGTGCCAAATGCATCAATGGATCACATGTGGTAAATCAATTAAGATGCACCAGACTCGCGTGCTCCCAATACACCCGAGAATGTCCACACTCCACAGTCCCTCGTCCGACTCGGAACTTGTTTCTTTCCGTGTCATGTTGACGTTATGCGAGTGGTGTGGACCAACATCGTCGTGTTCGCTCGACGAAACTGCCGCTTATCTCTTACCAAAGATGGGGCCGACATCATATTTTTCTCGAGCAATCAAACGGGCAAAGGTCATCGATCGATCACCCTGACCATCACACCGTTTCTGTCGCCCTGGATCAAACCCGAACCCGCCGAAATTGCCAAGTACTTCCTTGTGCATGTATCGGCAGGGCGGGGCAGGGATTGGTCGTGCGGGCGCAAGACGAGGGTATTCACAGTTAGTCGCCGTAGGACACACGGCACGTCGAGGACGTATTATGTCGTGTAAGAATCCTAGAATGTAAGAAGAAATGGGCATAAGAATCTTCTACCTTTGCAATTTGAAGAGGAAAATCACAGGTAGGACGTTCATGTTACTGATCCTTCTTATTTCCCCGGAGTCACACTGTCACGGACTAAAATTGAAGCTAGGCGATGACAATGTCAAAGCCTACAGCAGGCGTGCGTGATAGGCACTTTCGGCCGGTCGGACAGCAAGCCATTGAGGATGCGCTCGGAGATCCAGTGATTCGCCGCGTCGGTGTAGCGGACGCCGTCCCAACTGACGAAAGTGGAAGGGTCTTCGCAGGAGTCGGCGACCACTTCGCTCCCGTTTATGCTTTCCTTTTGCCCACATCCACAGCACATCTCCTCTGCTATCTCGAATCCTGTCAAGAAAAACTGGATTTCAACTGTCCTGATTCTTGTTCAGATGAGAATCCGTCAATGTCGCGAATAATTTCGCACCAAAGTTCAGGGAAGCGGACCTATATAAGAGTGTTCTAACAGTCATTTCTGCTTAGAACCCAGTAGTCGGAGGCTTCGGGCTATAACCGTGACCCTAGGAAATTTGTATGCCCGTGGGGAAATTATTGCGTACGTTCGAGGTTCTCAAAAATGATTACCTTCTCTCGTGGAGTTGGCAATGAGATCGTGTTTTGCCGCGTAGACGTCCACATAAGTCAGTGCAACTTCCGGCAGTTCGTCCCATAGTTGCGTCACTCTTTCTTTCAGCCACCGATTGAATTCCGAAGCCATTTCATTCTGATCCTTCACGCACCCGATCTCATCGAGGTACCCTGGCATCGGGTCGTGGACGTAGCGCAGCGTTATCGGCAAGCATCCGATGGGGCCGGTGTTGTGTATCCAGAAAGTCCTCGCTCCTTGCTGATACAGTTGCTGCCATTAAATGCCGAACGCCAAAGCATCCATCAGATGAGATTCGGATAATAACATGAATTAACTCGGTTGCTGTCATAGGATTAACGAGCTTTCGTGGCTTCTTACTTGGACTGCAGTAGCCAACTGATCGGCAATGTCCGCCATCGAAGCGTTGAGTTGCAAGTTAGTCATCTTCCGGAACCCGGCGGCCAAATCACTTTGGCCAATGTCGAGCACGTAGAGCGGCTTTGAGAAGTCCTTGGGCCTCGGAAGCCGACTTCTGCAGAACTTCTCAGCTCCAGCTGCAAGTTTAATCTCAGCAAACAGCGAATGCGGTACTAGGTTGCCAAGAGGTCTGGGAGGAGCGACATTAATTTCTACATACATAGTCCTGACCAAGGACATTATCTTCTTACAAGCTAGCTTACCGTGCCTGTAGAGGTAGCTCGCGCGCGCCACAAACTGGTAGTAATGCGCCGTCTGGATGTCCAGTGAGAAGGGGCTCACACCGTTCTCGAAGAAGCTTTCGTTCTCCTCCGGATGGTCGATCCTCCCGTGGCGAAGTTCGCCCGTGCCGGAAACTCCGCCCAAGCGAGTCCAAATATGCGTTCAAGTAAGGCAGCCCGAGGTGCTCGGCTACATGATCGATAAGTCACAAACTCTCGAGTCCCGCCGAATTGATTCGTCACCATAAATCCGCTTCTACTCTTCGAAATCCATCCCCACCTATGAAGTCGATGATGAGACGGCCGTCCGAGGCTTGCCTTGCCGGTCTGTGGATGAAAGTCTTGCCGGTCGGCGACGCCATCGGGTAAAATGCGGCCGATATCCCTCTGGTGTGGGAGTTCGAGTCCCCGGTGTAGACAGCCGGGAACTCGCACGGCGGCAAGGCTTCTGCGATTGCAAGCCTGACAACATTCCGAGCCACCAGGAGAAGCAGTGCAAGACCGGAAAGCGGGAGAACTCTTCCCATTGCCATTGTCAAAAAGCCTTGTGAAACCGGATCTTGTCCCGATCCTAACCTCTTGTTCCTAACAATCCAAACCAGTCAGCGTGTTCCTTCCCACGTACGAACGAAAATGGCAAAGTTGGACGCGAACAGCAATGGAAAAATAGAAAAATAACAGAAATGGGTTTTCAAATTTTAATTTTAATTTAATATGTAATGTCATCTCTGTAATTTCAATTTATTTAACGTGAATTAGTAAATATACAATATAGTCTATAAATTATATAAAAATCCCCAATGATGTCCTTTCGTCAGTTCAAAATAATAATATTTAATGTGACTTTCAATCCTTTAAGTTTGAATGATGTACGAAAAAACAAATACACGTGAATTATCAAGTAAGTTATTCGTATCAAAATAATGATATAGTAATCCACGTGATCAATTAATGGTGGACATTATAGCATCCAGATTTTTTTTTCTCCTTTTCAAAATTAGATAAAAAGATGGACGTATTGACGCATCATTTTTAAAAATCCAACTCAGTATATAATAATTCATATCATCAAATATAGTCCAATTTTTACGGAAAAACTAGTATTGAACCATTGCCAATTGTTTAGAGATCACAGTGAATAAATAAAACCAACAATGACAATAGTACCAACAACACGATAAGAGGCCCAATGGCCACCTTTTCAAGGTCATTGTGATCGATCATGTTCGTTAAGGACACACATGAGAACTATTCTATTTCTTTATTTGTCTTCCAAATTTTCGTTTAGTAACACAATTTTGTTTTTATATTTCTCAAACAAACTTTTAGCCCAGAAATATGCTTGGAACAAAAATGAAAATAGACATTTTATAATTTTTTACATTTGGAACAGAAATAAAAATAAGAAATATTCCCATTGCTCACTTCATCTCTCTCTCGCGTCCTTATCGCCGGCCACCGTCGAAGACCGTGCTACTGATCGCTATCGACCCGGTGGCCGGCAGTTGTGTGTGTCGCAATTTGACCGCTTAAATTGTCTTGGATAGTCTGATTAAGATGAGATGGAGTATCACAACTTCTCCAAACATTTTAGCGTGGTACTGGCAGTATAGTTAAAATCGCAGGCTGACCATATTCGTGAAGCTTCTCAACTCTTATTGCCATAATCACTACGCACGTGCGCTCCAACGCCCATGACATGATCGAGTAATTGGAATCGGTGGATCAGACAACGAGTCGAAGTAGCAGGGTTGTGGCCTCGGAATAATGGATCCCGTCCCAGCTGATCGAAGTAGCAGGGTCCTTGCAAGAACCACCAAACGCCTCGGTCCCGTTGACGCTCCCTTTAGTTCCGCACCAGATATGTTCGTAATTCTCGTGATATCCATGGCAAACCGTAAAGGGATCGACAAATCCTGTAAAGGGGAGACACAGAATGAAGCTAAAACTAGGGGATAGGAGTCTCATGAGAGCCGCCATTGTGATATCGTAGTAGCAAGCACCATACAGCAACATCAGGTATCTTTCAACATCCACATTATCAGTCGAACCATTCGGAAATGGCCGTCTACAATATCCCATATAAACTCTCGCATGCCTCATGAATTCATAAGGATTAGACAACGTTAGTTAAGTAAACATGTCGCAACTGTAAATTTTCCTGGCTGATCATAAGAGAGGGAAGACGACACACTTCGTAATTTAAGCAAATTCCCACAGCAGAGTGTGCTCGGCGTGAATATTTTTTTTTAAAAAAAAAAATTCTAAAGATTTTATTTACTTTTTTTTTTCTTTTTTTTTTCCCAACTATGGATCGACTAGGGTGTCTAGCCCTCTTAGATTCAAGAGAAGGTCACGACCCTCACCCGTTGGCTTGCAAGCGTATGGATTTGGACAAAGGCTGATGCTCTCACCTGTGGCTGGGAATGGTCGGCCAGCTCAAAATTGTAAAGAAAAATAAAATAAAAGGAGTTTTAGAAAAAAATTTAAAAAAAATTGTAAAATTTGTCTGCTTGATCGTCTTGGGCGGCCGGCTCTCCATATCAAGTATTTTCAACCAAATTAAATTGGCGCATGCGCAATAATTTAAGATACTTTTCCTCATTATATGGTATGGGAAGCATTCGAGGTCCCGTCACTTTCGTATGTCCGACAACATTCGCGAATGCATGCGCATAAATCCAATCGAACCCCACCCGTTCCCACGTGGGCCCCACATACATAAACGGTTGAGATGCATTGGTCGGCGCGTGTTTCAGCAGACGCATCGGTCTCGATTCTGGATTATTGCTAGCGCTAGGTCGTTCGAGTGCGGGTTGGCCTAATGAGCTTCCACAGCACATCTTCCATGCTTTCTCAAATCCTGTCGAGAAAAACTGAATTTTTCAACTCTCCTGATTCTTGTTCACATGAGAACCGCCAATTAAGCGAATGCTTTCAGATTCAAAGTTCATGGAACCGAAGCTACATCCGAGTGTGCTTAGTCATTTCCACTTCGAACCCGGCCGGAAGTCAGGAGGACTCGGCTCGCAAAATTTTGCATGACTGAATAAGGTTGACAAGGATTCGTCGAAACCTTTTAACGCGGGCATAGGACACTCTTTCTCTTAAAACCGAAATTCGGGGATGTTCCGGTGTGTCCGAGGTTCTCGAAAATGATTACCTTCTCTCGTGGAGTTGGCAATGAGGCCATATTTTGCTGCGTAGACTTCCGCATAAGTCAGTATAGCTTCCGGCAGTTCGTCCCTCCGGTTGTCTTGCTCTTTCTTTCGGCTCCGAGACAATTTCGCTCTGATCCTTCATGCACCAGATCTCATCGTGGTGCCCTGGCATCGGATTGTGGATGTACCGCCGCGTTATTGGCAAGCAACCGATGGGGCTGGTGTTGTTTATCCAGAAAGTCCTCGCGCCTTGCTTATACAGATGATGTCGTTAGATGTCCAAGGCCAAAGCACACATCAGATGACATTAGAGTAAGAACATGAATTAACATTGGAAGGTGTCGTATGACTAGTAAGCTTTCTTGGCTTCTTACTTGGGACTGCAGTAGGCTAGCAAACTGATTGACGAAAGTGCTGAGTTTCCCGTTAGTTATCTTACGTAACCCAGCAGCCAAATCATTTCGGCCAATGTCGAACGCGTAGGGCACCATCGAAAAGTCCTCAGGCTGCTTCTGCGAAGCTTCTTGGCTCTAGATGCAACGAACAGCAAATGTAGTCCTAGGTATGCCAAAAGGTCTAGGAGGACTGACATTAATTTCAACAAACGCCTACTTCCGATCCAGGACACCATCTTCTTATAAAGCTGGCTTACCGTACGTGGTTGTAGAGATAGCTCGTGCGCGCCACAAACTGGTCGTAATTCGCCGTCTGGATGTCCAGCGAGAAGGGGCTCACCACATTCTCAAAGAAGCTTTCGCTCTGCCTCCATATGGCCGTGGCGAAGTTCTCTCCGTCCAAGTGAGTCCAAATACGCGCTCAAGTAAGGCAGTCCGAGGTGCTTAGCCGCATGATTGACAAGACACAAGCCTCGAGCACCGCCGAATTGATTCGTCACAATAAAAAAAACTGCTGCTGCTACTCTTCGAAATCCATCCCTACCTATGAAGTGAATGATGAGATGGCCACCCGAGGCCTGCCCCATCGGGCTGTGGAAGAAAGTCTCCCCGGTCGGCAATGCCATCGGGTAAAACGCAGCCAATAACCCCTCAAGTTATAGATCGCCGGGAACTCACACGTTGGCAAGGCTTCCGCCATTGCAAGCCTGTTCCAAGCTAGTAGGAGAAGCAGTGCAAGACCTGAAAGCGAGATTAACTCCTCCAACTGCCAATGTCAAAAAGCCTTGCGAAATCAGATCTTGTCTGTCTTAATCCTAACCTCTTGCTCACCAGTCGGAGATCAACTCTTCCCACATATGAGCAAAATGGCAAAGTTTTGGACGTGAACAGTGATAGGATTTCATATGCGGGTCCGCCACTGTTGCTGTGTTTGCAGCAATTTTGTTTTTGTTTCCATGTGCTCGTTCACCACTGCTTGTGGGAATTTTTCGTGGGATTCTTGGATTTCCGTCGGAAGTTCGGAACCATCATCGTCATCGTCAGAGATTCTTCTGCACCTTCCTGATCTAATCTTCGGTTGATTATGCAGATGGGAGTCACGATTTGCACAGACTATGGCCCATCAAAAATGGCAAATTCACGAGTTTCTTCTCTCATTTCTATTCTTCTTTTCCTTCTCTCTAACAAGAACGACAAAAGGGTATCTCCTCAGGTTACGCTCATACACAATCATCCTTGCGATGAAACGGCATTATTGTTTTGACCTTGTCCATGCATGAACCATTGACACCCTTCACGTCCTCGCAGTAGGTATTGTTTTTGCGATATCCTTACCTCAAAGATCCCATAGATGTCTATTTTGCGTCACCTTTTTGCCCCAACATCAACATCAACAACACCTTTATCCCAAGTTAGTTGGGGTCGGCGGTTGATGAACCCCAACGAATCATAAAAATAAAAGCAGAATCAAGCGAGTAAAAAGAGATAAATGTGTAAAAATAAATAAACAAATATATCTATATATTTATCTATCTATCTATTAATCTATACATTAACCCTCCACAACACTAATAGCATTACTTCACTCCGTCTTTAGATAAACCGTACGCCAATCTATTTCTCACTCCATTAAATCTTGTTTTACTGCTTTTCCCTAAGTAAGTTTCAGCCGACTACTTACTTTATTTGTGTTATGCTCTCGATAACAAATTTCTGTTCGTACTGGTGCGTCTAAGGGCTTTCAGAGTATATATCCAAACCTTCTCAATCTATGCCCTCTCATCTTTTCCGCCACCGGTTCTAGTCCAACTTTTCGTCGAATCTCTTCATTTATTATCATGTCCATCCTTGTATGACCACACATCCACATTAACATCCTCATTTATGCTACTCCCATTTTATGCTCATGTTTCCTTTGTGCTGGCCAACATTCAGCTACGTATAACATAGTATGTCTAACTGCTATTTTATAAACTTTTTCTTTTAACCTAAGAGAAATTTTGCGATCACACAAAAATCACAATGCACTGCGCCATTTCATCTAACCCGCTCTGATTCTATAGCTTATATCCTCATCAATCTCTCCCTTCTTTTGCAATATTGATCCATGATATCTAAATGTATCTTTTTTGGGTGACTCATGTCCGAGCATATTTACGGTTTCTTGATACATTCTTCTTTCCATGTCAAACTCATACTTCAAATATTCCATCTTACTTGGATTTAGCGTAAATCTTTTAGACTTTAACGTATTTCTCCATACTTCTAAATTAGCATTAACCTCAAACATAGTCTCATCAATAAACACAATATCGTTTGCAAATAGCATACACCACGGCACCTCATCTTGAATATATTTTGTTAGTTCATCTATAACCGAGGCAAAAATGTAAAAACTCAAAGTAAAACCTTGGTGTAAGCCTATTGTGATTGGAAAATAACTTGATGTGCCATTAAAAAAGCCTTCACACATATAGTAGCACTGTCATATATGTCCTTGATTGCCTCAACATACTTTGAAGGTATTTTTTTCTTCTTAACAATCCACCACAGTATTTTTCTTGGAACCTTATCATACGCCTTCTCGAGATCAATAAACACCATATAGAGGTCCTTTTTTCTTTCTCGATATCTCTCCATCAATTGTCGTATCAAGAAAATAGACTAGATGGTAGATCTTCCTAGCATAAATCCAAATTGATTGACAGAAACCTTGGTCTCTATTCTCAAACGATGCTCAATAACTCTCTCTCACAGTTTCATTGTATGGCTCATAAGCTTAATATCTTTATAGTTAGAACAATTCTAGATATCCCCATTGTTATTGTATAGGGCACAAATATACTCTTCCTTCATTCATCAAGCATCTTATTAGTATGGAGGATCTTGTTAAAAATACTAGTCAACCAACTTATTGCTACATCCCCTAAACATCTCTGCACTTCAATAGGAATACCATCGGGTCCCAAGGCTTTACTAGTCTTCATATTCTTCAATGTCTCCCTAACTTCCCATGCTTTAACTTTACGCACAAACCTTCTGTTTGAATCATTAGAAGTATCTTCCAAATCCATTTCACTTCTATCGCTTTTTCCATTAAAAAAAGTTTGTTAAAATAGTTAATCCACCTGCCCTTAACGTCTTCATCTCTTATCAAGAGTGTTTGATTTTTATCTTTGATATATCTTACATGTGTCAGGTCTTTACTTTTCTTGTCCCTTGACTTTGCAAGTCTATAGATGCATTTTTCTCTTTCTTTGCTCCCAAGTTTGTTGTACATATTAGTGAAAACCTTGCATCTGGCCTCTCGCATAGTTTTCTTGACACTTTTTCTCGCCAATCTAAATTTTTGTAAATTCTCTTCATTAGGACATATATGTAGGCATCCGAAACACTCATTCTTTTACTTAATTACCTCCTGCATCTCTTCATTTCGCCACCAGATTTTCTTTGTTTGATGTTCATTTTCTCTACTTTCCCCTAACACCCCTTTTGTCATTGCCTGGATACAGTTAGACATCTCATTCACATCATATTTACTTCGCCCTCCAGTTGCCATGGTACTTCATATAGCATTCTTTTCTTGAATTCTGCTTGTTTCTCCTCATGTAACTTTCACTATCTTACTTTGGAGGGATGCGCACTTCTCTTCATCTTCTGTATTTTATTATACTGAACTTTTAAGACCACAAACTTATGTTGTATAGCTACACATTCATCAGGGTATACCTTACAATCTATATACGAGGCTTTATCCTCTCCTCTGGCAAGAAAGAAATCAATTTGGCTACAATTTTGACTGGTGCGAAAAGTGATCAAATGTGACCCTCTTTTCCAAAAAAAAGCGTTTGCCAACATCAAATTATAAGCTAATGTCATACTCAATATGTCTTCGCCAGTCTCATTTCTAGTCTCATATCCAAAACCTTCATAAATTCTGTCAAAACCTCCACTACTCTGACCGACATGTCCATTTAGATCTCCTCCTATGAATACCTTCTCCTCGTGTGGTATCCGCCTAAAAATCTCTTCCAGATCTTTTCAAAATCTACTCTTCTCATACGCTTGTAGTCTAACTTGAGGGGCATACACATTAAGGATATTCAGAATCAAATCCCCTACTACTAGCTTAACTAAAATAATTTTATCTCCTATTCTTTTAACATTAACAATTTCATTTTTGAAAATTTTATTGATCAGAATCCTAACTCCATTTATACTCTTTGTTATGTCTGTATACCATAGCTTGAATCCGACGCCATCCACTTCCTTAGCCTTTTCTCCTTTCCATTAAGTCTCTTGCAGACAAGCAATATTCATTTTCCTTCTAACAAAAGTATCTGTCAATTCCTTCAATTTACCCGTTAAGGTTCCTACATTCCAACTCCACAATTGAATCCTTACCTCCTAGGCTTTTCTTGCCCTCCACACTCGCCCACGAAAGTGCGAAGAACCTTGCTCATTTATCATCATATCCGGGCACCGATGTGGCGCATCACTTTGGGAATGACGGCCCAAGGCTAGCTTCCTTACCCCCTGCACCCATCTATTTTGGTGCAAAAATCCTTGTTCATTTTTCGCTACATTCGGACGCCGATGCAACATGTCGCTAAGAAGGGTACGCTCTAACGAAATATCAATATGATTCATCTCATAAAGGTAGCTATTTTTTTTATAATCGGCTCGCTACGCCTGATGTAACCCTCCTCCTTTACCTGACTTGAGACAGGCTATGTAGACTAAGTAACCCTCCTCCTTTACCATGCCTATTTTTTTATTACCAGCTTGCGTCGCCTTTTTACCCCAAATGACTAAATTTTGTTTAGCCATGCTAGTAGTTGTAACTCATCAATGAGTGGAAAATGCTCCAATAAAATGATCTTTTCTCGATGGAGCTTCTAAACAAGAGTTAGGGGTGATAAATGGGTAGGTTGGGCCTACAACTCGCAGTGCCGACCCAACCCATTTACGGTGATCCCTTGCTTGGACATGGCCCAATTCATCTTCGGGCCTCATGTGGCGGGTCATGCCGTGCCCAATCCCGTCCAAATTTTTTTCCTTTTGATGGTCAACTGCTATTGATCATGGTCCAAAAGGGCCAGGCCCACGAATTGCTAAAAAGTAGCCTAAAGTCACTATGGGCTCAAAAATGTCTCAGGAAGAAATGGGCCTGGTAAGCCCATAAAGGCCCGAAAAGTTAAACCAGTCCATGGGCCAGTAATGGGCTGGCCCGTTTGATACATTGGCGAGAACGATTCTCTCTCCCATGAGTCAGAGACCTCCTCCACATCAAACCACAGCGTTTTTCCCTTCTTGTTCCCAAATATCAAACGGCAGATCGTTTAAAGCTGCAAGCCACGTCATCGTCCTCTTCCCTGATTGTGTAACGAACGAACCCTCTCTCTCTGTCTCTCTCTGTGAACAGCGACAATGTCGACGCCGGCGGCGGCGGAGGATAATAAAGCGGAGAAAGAAGGGACCCAACTGCTGGGCTCGCCGACGTTCACCGAGCTCCAAAACGGCCGATTCAAGTGCGTCGAGACTGGCCACGAGATGCTCGCCAAGGACATGGACCCTTACTCTCGCAGCAAACGGTGTCGTCTGGGCCTCATCGACTTCGCCTTGGCCCGCAATAAGGCTCCCCTCAACATGTTCAAGCAAGACCCACTTTGCCGGTAGTAAAAAAGTTGACTCCTTTATTGTCGTCCTTACTGTGGGGAAATTTTTTCAGACCTTATGTGTTTTATCTTCACGTCGTTTTGATTCTCCATCTTTGGTTTCTTTAATTTGTGCTGATAAAGCTGGAGAAAGAGGATTGAGTTTGTGTTTTGTAGGTTGAAGATTGAAAGCTTAGCTGAACTAGTTTGGTTTCCACAGATGGATTAACTTATTGGTTTCTCGTTGGTGGGGGAGATTTTGCTTTGTTTTTCTGGTTTTGCTGTGAATATATTTTATGACTAGCATGAGAAGTTTCGCCTCTTTGGATGGATTGAACCTAGTCTAGATGTCTTTATATTTGTCGTTTTTCTGCGCTTCCCTCTTTGGCAAATGAGGGAGGGGAATGAAAGTCTCGTTGCTGAACGGGCTCTATCTTCGTTCTGCTTTTCAGTTCAAAGCTAGTATGCAAATTGACTGGAGATACAGTAAACAAATCAGAGGAACATATATGGAAACATGTCAATGGGAAACGGTTCCTGAACAAATTAGGTTGGTACTTTCACACTCAGTTTGATAATCAGTAGCTTTTGAAATCTTGCATGAGATCATGTATGATGTTGCGCGATTACCGGTTTTGTTAATGTTAATGTACATGGTTGGCTTACACAGTCGGACAAAAAAAAAACTGAGGGAAGTACTTTTACCTTAACGCATCGAAAAGACCGGGATGTTTGAAGTCTAATGTGATGATAATCATGGTGATATCTGGTAACAGAGCAGAAGGAAATGGAAAAGCTGATGGAGAACAATTCGATGGAAGAAGTGGATGGAAAGCCAAAAAAAGCATCAAATCAGAAAAAGGACGATTTCAATACGAAGCAGAAGAAGGAGAAGCAGAAATCTGCTGCTGAGATTGTATCGGAAGTGAGAGACTCTGTTGAGAATGACAGTGATGTAGTTAATGCTGACTTCTGGATGCCTCCTATTGGAGATCGTTGGGACTTTGACAATGGTGGAGATAGATGGGGATCTGATGCGGAGTCAGGGCAAGAGAGTGATGAAGCAGCTGATAGAGCAGGTATGTTTTAATGAGTATTAAGTTTATATAATATATAACGAGTGACGAGCATCTCATATAACTATGGAAAACCAATCATTATGGCTTGAGTAGAGTATTTTCTTAATTGCATTCTTCAGTCACATTGTCTTAGGATTGCATGTGCTGTTTCAAATACTAGAAGGTTCATTTCCTGAGGCAGGGTAAGACAAAGGCATGGCAACCAGTGATTGCCTTCCAATATTGTGGATGCTAAGGATCTGTGACAGTTCTCTGGAACATTGAATTTTGTTGGCCCAAAAGCCATCTTGTCATCATTCCTTCTCCAATACTTAAAGATAATGTTTCAGTCAGATTGTGGCTGCTTTTTATCTGTTTCTTTTGACAAAAAATTGTTGCAATATTTTCCTGAACTAGACGGTCTCAATGAAGTTGAAGAGAACGATTCTGAAGAGATTTCTATGAGGTACCTTTATGTCAATCATTATACCATTCATTTATTATTATGGGGGACCAGGGAGAGGCATAGTGAATCCTGGGTTGATACTTTCAAATGCAGAACAAAAAGAATGTCGATTGAAATTGGACCCAGCAGCTTTGCTTCAAGGAAGAAGAAAAGTAGAAAAAATCCTACTGGCTGAGGCTCAAGCAGTAATTCAATGTTTTAGCAGATCCATCGTACTAGATTGTGTGAAATCTTCCATCAAGGTTGTATGCCTGGCCTGTTAATGGAGAAGTCTGATTATGAAGCCAGTGAACTCATTTGGTGCTGTCGGCTGTTTTTTTTTTTTTTTTTTGACAAAATTGTTGCAATACTTTCCTGACTCATAAACGGACAAGTGTCGATTTCTTCGGAAAACTGAATATTGTTAATTGTACCTCTAAATGTTGTTCAAAAGGAAGAGTTTCTGGGACTTACATCCTCTGCAATCTGCCCTTGACTAATTGAATAGGAATGTGGTGCTGTTGGCTTGAAGGGCTGTTTAGAATACTCTTGATGGATCTTGCTTTTCCTTGTGGCAGCAACTGAAGCATTGTTTATGAGAAATCAGTAGTGACCATATCGATCAAACGGACTTGGCTGGATATTTTTTTGTTTCTTCTCTATGTCCGATTTTTTTTTTCATACCAATTATATATATATTTTTTATGATTTTTTGGGGTTCATCGACCGCCGACCCCAACTAGTTTGGGATAAATGTGTTGTTGATGTTGATGTTAATGTTGCTTTCCGACCACTTTGAATACTGAAAGTTTCTTCCATCTTTCCCTCCATAGAGATGCCATTGATGGCCATACGTGTGTTTTTGTTTTCTATAGTCCCTTACCTGTGTTTAGAAGTACAGATCCTCCTTAAACCACAGGTCCGCTTGTGGCCTGTAGAATCTAGAGAAAGAGATCACAGGCTTGATGTATGATCTCTTTTATATATGAGACATTATATCATAATTGATACTAGTCATGTGAATCTGATTATATGAAACCATGTTTCTCTCGGTTGTTTGTAATTCTACAAGCGGTGCTTTAGCACCATTTGACATTGGACATTAATATTTGAAGAATTGCTGTAAAAAATGACATGGTATGTTTCTGCTCGTTCGCCTTTGAAAGTGCTTGGATCGTTGCCTCTATGTTGTGAATTTTAATCGGTTCCAAAGTAGCGATCCCCGAACTCCCCCATGCCTGGAATCACACGGGCATTCTCATCCAGAGATGCATCTATCTCTGAAGTCACGAGCTTCATCTTGGGAAACCTTTTGCACACCGCATGTATTCCTTGAGGTGCCTGCATTGTGACATTCAAAATTGCAACAGAACTTTAAAGTGTACGGCACATAGTGGCTTCTGAAGAATGTCAATTACCAACATCACTTACAGCTATAAGATTAAGGAAGATGATATTATATTCTGGTACGCCTTTGCTGAGAAGTAGAGTTATGGCCTTGACGGCAGAATTTCCTGAAACATATGGATTTGTGCACAATGTTTATGTCTGTTTTAGCTGGTTTATAGAGTGATAGTGACTACTTCTGTGTCTTCAAACCTGAAGCAAGCACGGGATCGAGTAAGAACACATGGCGGCTTGAGATGTCCGCAGGTAGCTTTTCATAGATCAACTGCACCAATGTTGTAGCCAAAGTATAAATACCCCGTTGTTGAAATAAGAATGTGCATAGAAGCTTGCCTTTACAAACCTGCCTGCCACTATTGCCCTCTCCATGGATGAGGATTTTGCCGATTTTGATTCCCTTACAGCAGGCCCTTAGTGCATTCTCCATGCTTTCGCCACTGGTACATGCACAATCAAGTGTGAGTGACTCATTTAGCTTTTGCCGCTTTTAGTTGATTTCTTGTTAGTTCATTGAATGTCAAGTGCATGCAAGGACAACATTAGCAGAAGGCATAACTCTTCTTACTATGTCCCAAGAGACCAAATGGCTAGGCAGTGGCATGAGTGGAGAACTCAATGGCATGTAAAAGCAGACAACAAGCCTTGGTGAAGTTTCCAATTTTATTTTTCTAGGGGGGGGGGGGGGGGGGGGGGGGGGGGGCGGCGAAGATGTGTCCAGGTTGAACCTTGAAACAGCAACTCTTTACCCTTGCTTTACTTCTCAGGAACTATGCCATCACTAGTTGCCAAAGAAAACCTTTGCTATCATTTATTCCAATTGAACAGCAGTGAGCAAGACTCATTTATTGAAGCCGAAGAAAATCCTCGAGACAGAAAACAGTTTTCTTTGATCTGTAGATTGGAACCTAACGGACACTGATGCTATTCGGGGAGAAGCAGCTATAGCACCTGAAGATATTTACTACATAGTCAGTAGCAAACTACTTTCTTGATGCTATGCCAATTTTTGAATGCTACGTCTGTCGTGTTGAATGTACGACCTTCTGATGATAAACGTACCTTCTGATGATTGAGATTCCGCACAACCTTTTGCGGAAAACAACTCCAGTGTACACGGATCCTGAGAGGAATGAAAAGTATTCAATTTCGCTAGTGTCTACGACATAAAGCAGATATGTGGCTTACTCAGTTTGAGTAGTTTGGTAAAGGGCTTTCGGCTCAAGCCTGGATGACCCATCCACGAGGGAGACATTTGTTTCAACCCTAACTTACAGACTACGCAGATTAACAACGCACATGTACAAGTGAAAAAACTCAATATGAAAAATCAGTGCATCTATTGTCGTCCAGTTAGACAAGGAATGTAAGCATTTTCTAACAACCTGTTGGAGTAGTTATCTGTTTCTCAGAAAAGGGAAGATGGCCCAGTCCGTGCTCCACCACCTGAAAGATGGCATCTAACAAATCAAGAATTAAAACAAACAGATTACTTATCCCGTTCTATAGACTGCAGCAAAAGCCAAATTGTTTACCAAGCGAATAAGACGATCGGCATAGAAGACAAAGTCGTGTTTTCTTGTCCTGACATCGCGTACAAGGGTGTGCATACCCCGTATCTGGAAATAAACACAATCGTGAAGTTGTCTTTGGCATTAGTCTCTATAAATATTTAGGTGAGGAGTTCAACACACAAGTGGTTTCCTATGCTGTATAAGAGGAACTCTGCTGGAACATGTGCAGAGAATACAGAACTCGGTGAGGATATATGACTAATACCTGAAATGTAGCAGTAATCACAAATAAGTTAGCATATATTTTGCATAGATCGTGCTGGCCAAGCTTCGTATGAATATGTTGAACTATCAAGTCAATTGCAACATCATTATCTCCTCCTCTAGGGATGATGACATCAGCAAACTTCTTTGAAGGCAATATGAATTCATCGAAACTAGGCTTCACAAACCTGTCATACTGAAAATTAAAGAAAATTGCCCAGTAAAACAACTTGCTGATAGGTTGCCGTTGGATATGTGATGGAGCTGCAATGCATGAGAGAGAGAGAGAGAGAGAGAGAGTTTCAAATGCTTAGACAAAAGGAATCATAGTCCCTGCAAGAATCTATTTTTAAGTTTCGTTGCAGTGTATTACTTCTCGCTTTAAGTGGGAATGTGAGTGGTTACTTTTGAAGGAATGATGCGCCTCCTTAATGGATTGAGATGGCATCTATGTGAGGAAGGGATTCAGGTTACTAACTTGGTCGAGCACGCCTTGAATGTCTCTGCCTCTTTCAATGGTATCCCGTTGAATCCTCCGTGCTAGTCGTATGTCAGAATCTGCACTGAAGAAGTGTTAGGATTGTAATTAGCTTGTAACCCTGAATCCCGTGCAGAAGGCGAAGCTTGTGCCACCTAGTGAATGCAGGGAATTTATGTTGAGAGGAGGAGGTCAGCAGAACTCCACGTGTGTAGATACAAACTTTCTAGCTGAATTAAGAGTCATATGACAATGAAACATTGAGGATATGACATTTCTTTCGATGAACTAAGACTGGTGTACTTGGCAAAATGATGAATTTTTCTGGCAAATAGGCGCTTTAGTGAACAAAGTCAGAAGGGGTCTAAGGAACTATTACATTGAGGTAGGTTCCACAAGTCCCAAGCTATTTGATTTCAGAAAAGCAAAAGCTCAGGTTGGAAAGTTCAAAGACAGGTCGGATCCTCTCAAACAAAGACAGAACCACTTAGTTACTCTACTGTACGAATGATACAGAGACAGAGACAGTAAGAGACCTGTGTCAACAAAGATCTTCATGTTCATGAGATCACGAACTCGAGGATCATGAAGGACAAGAATTCCTTCTAAAATTATAACGTCGGAGGGGTTAACCTACATGAATTAAAGAAACATCAGTATAAAGTTAGTGTGTATCTAATTGGGAGGATATACGGAAAGTCACAAACCTAACGGAAAGAGAGAGGATATTCCAATGGATGCTATAAAAACGTATGTGCCATTCTAATGCTAGACATTCCTCATTCATAAATTTCTGATGGCAATGGCACTGTTCTCAGACACAACCAGGGACCAGAGATGATTGAAAGTTTGCTATAATTAAGAGTCTTGGAAGTGCTTCTGGTGATTGGGATGGCAGCTCGAAAGACGGTCTGCAACGTGCATATACATGAGTACCTAACGTGCATATATATTAGTACCTTGTATGCTGCTTCAGTGCTTCTATGCCTCTTGAAATCATAATCAGGTATGCTGACTTCCTGTCCACGTTTTAGCTTTTCCATGCATGAAAGGAGTAGCTCTGTATTGAATGCATCTGAGCAATGATTGAAATGTCAAGTGCATAGTTGCGGACCCTTCAAGCTTGAAGATTTCACCAAGCAATCTGACCAGTAAACTCACCCGGATGGTCAAAATTGTACTCATGAACCTTCTGCAGTTTCTCATCACTCAGTGAGTGGTAGAAAGAATCCTGCAAGATGCAGAGCAAAGCAATTACCATCAATATTCATTCCAGGATAACAGAATTCGGCTGGAATGAATAAATGATGTCCTCTTTCCCATATGGAACAGTCTACTTTTATGAGAAAATTTGATTTTTGAACTCCAAAAATTAAGTACCAAAAGAAAGGGCCATTTCCTGCTCGACATGCCTGATATAGGAGTCGCAATCACATCCTTATATTCTACTTTCTACGCAAAGCATTATGAGTGTCTACAACAAATCTATCGCTAGAGCAGAGCGAACTCCATTTGTTTGATGACGAACTTCAGTTCAGTTCAGGAGACATCTAAACATGAAACAAGATCATTTCAACTTTTCCAAACAAAAGGAACTTTATGCTTCAATAAATCAATGAATCGCCCCTGTTAAAAGAGACGAACATTCAGGAACTCTTTCAAATTGTAAACGATGCGTAGAATGTTAGTCTTTTCTAGTAAGTTTGGCAGAAAGAGTAAATCACAAGGTGGAATTCACATAAGTCCGCAACTTCAGCAAGGCGACTCCTAAACACAGCGTTTGGCCAGTGTAGTGGCCTTGTAAGTTGCTGTTGGACCAGCTTTGACGTTGGACAACCTAACGCCACTCTTCTTAGTGTTTCTCGTGTGACATCATTTGCAGCGCAAAAAAAGGAACGTTTGCACTATAAGTTATCTTTTAGCTGTTCCGATTTCTTACAAGGTCAATTCATAAGCACCGCAGGCACTCACCTGATTGACGAGAACAACACTCTCTTGATGCATCTGCGAGATGATCATGTTGCAAACGGTCGTCTTGCCGGACGCAGTGCCACCAGCAACACCTGACCAAAGGCCCAACAAGCAACACCAGAAACCACGAATCACGATTCGTTCCGTCACAGGCTAAGACCGATGTTATCCGAAAACTAGAAACAAGCACGGGCACGACCCTATCACCTATCACGAACGGCTGCTTGAACGGCGGCGGGGGGGTGCCCAGGCCCTGGGATTTAAGGGAGAAGTACTGATCATTGACGCCATTGGCCAACGCAGCCACCGACTCCGAGTCCATGGGCGAGAGCCGGAATCCGCGCGAAAGAAAGCGGCGGGAAGCCTCAAGATGGACCTCGGCGATCCACGCAAAAACGAAGGGGAGTGCGCACGTAAGCGTCGCGATTGGAGGAGCGTTGGGCTCTCGTCCTTCCTCGCTGGGCGGTGAGGATCTCGAAAGACAGCATAGGAAATGACAGGCGCGAGGATTTACATGCTTTTGCGAGTTTAGGTCCCTTTATAAGGAGAAGTTACAGAGAGAGAGAGAGACGAGATCGAAGATCGAAGACGATGGAGGAGGAAGGAACGAAAAGGGCGGGAAGAGACGAACATTTGTGGGACCGACACGTGCCCAGTTTTCGTATTCTCGTGGGTGATTCGGTACGTTCGCTACCGTTTCTTCTCCTTCACGGTCGTTTCGACGTTAAACTACAGAAAATGCGGGTGATATCTTATTCGTTATTTGCCTTTTCTCCGTTAGGAAATTGGAAGAAGTGATTTGATATCTAATTAGTGAGATTCTGTATTTAACAAATTTTTTCGAATATAATTTATGTATATACGATGTACTTGCATTGAATAGTGTACCGATTATATCTTAAAATTACCAAAATTATTCCTTTCAATTAAATCTTAACATATTAAATGAGATCATACTTCTCCATGAAATCATGATTTATAGGAAAATTGTCAAAAAAAAATCATAAATATATTTTATTTTTATCAATTTAGCAATGAATATTTTAATTTTGTCAATTCAGTCCTAAACTTTTTGCATTTATAACAATTCAATCCTAAATATTTTTTATGACAATTTAGTCCTAAACTTTTAGCGTTTGTGTCAATTCAATCCATTCTATTAATTTTGATAAGCCGGCAATGTCATGGATGCGGCCATCAATGATGTGGGCATTAATACTTTAATATTTTTAAATTAATTTTTTAGTTTTTTTTTCCTTCTTCTCTTTCCTCTTTTCCTCCTCCTGCCCCTTCTTCTTCCTCCTGTTGTCGCCGGGGTAGTGAACGGCCAGAGGCTAGGCCGGCAAGGTCGACCCCGCCGCAGCTAGGGTAGGCCGGCCAAGGCGAACTCCGCTAGCCCGTTGTACATGCCGAGGCTGCCATGCCCAGTTCTGGTCCTCCGGAACAGGAGTAAGTATCTAGTCACACACGCATAGACCCATCATTCATTTTGTTCTGTATTTTTCGTCTTTTCTGCCTATTTCATACTTCTTTTGCTCGACAAGTCACGACTCACGTCTCCTGCTGTTGTTTACGGATTTCGCAGTTGGAGTACCTTCGAAGGAGAAAGTCTGGGTCTTTTGCTCGAATCGATTCAAGGGTGACGGATGAATCTCTCTGCCTGTTATGCTCTGGTGTGTTGCTTGGACGGCGAGGCGTGACCTCTGGGCAAGGTCGGCAGCCATGGCGAAGCTCGCCCTTGCCTAGGCGAACCTCGCCCAGCTATGGCGAGCCCAGATCTGGGCGGGCACCAACCAACGCAGGCAGTAGAAAGAAAACTTGCAGAAATATCTGGGCGATGTCACTTGCGGACGAGCCGCGCCCAATCTCGAGGACGATGCCATGAACTCCAAGATGTGCAGACCCCAATCCTTGCTCTTCGCATTGGCGAGGGCGAGCCTCGCCATCCACGGCGAGCCGACATGGCTAGCCGACCTCGCCCAGGCCAGATCTGGGCGAGGTTGCGCCTTGCTATGGCCGGCCTCGTCCGGTGGCGGCGAGGCTTGTCCCCAACAGTGGCCAACGAGGCGAGGTCGACCTCGCGCGCCTAGCCTCTGGCCGGTTACCACATCGGCGACAGCAGGAGGAAGAAAGGGAAAAAAAAAAAGGAAAGAGGAGAAAAAAAAATTAAAATATTTTAAAAATAATAAAAATTATTCAATTTGCCGTCGGTTTCTACGATCGGCACCCTCGTCACCGCCGGCTAATCAAAATTGATCAGATGGACTGAATTAACATAAACGCTAAAATTTTAGGACTAAATTGACAAAAAAAAATTAAACTAAATTGACATAAGTTCAAAAAATTTAAGCTTTAATTGATAATATTAAAATATTTATGAATGGATTGATAATAACACAATAAATTTAGTATTTTTTTTTGGGACAATTTTCCCTGCGATTCCCTGCAGGTCTTGTTTGGTTTAACGAATAAGGAATTCTCTACTCTAAAAGTAATATCATTTCTTGGAGCAAGATTTCTTTTCCGTTGTTTGGATGACCAAATATCGTGCTCTTCATTGGAACTTCTCAATTCTCAATTGACAAAGGAAACCGGTGGCCATCTACTGGCGACGGCAAATGTGACCGACGGATTAAGGTAGCAGAGGTGGCAATCAACCGCAACGGCCAATTATTATTATTATTATTATTATTATTATTATTATTATTAATGATGATTTTGAGGCTATGAAAACGTAAAAGTGAAATGCATGTGGTAATAGCAATCGAGTAATTCAATTCTTAAACTTTTCAAATCCGGATCGTGGTCAGGACTGGAATTTCTAATTCGGTAAGAGAACAGAGACTCGAGTATTGAACAGAAGAAAATTACAGAAAACATAACATTTCTAATGTGAAATCGAATGCATCCAAAGACTGAAGAAACCAACAACAACAACAAAAGAAGAAGAAGAAACCATTAGATAATAACCAAAAATTTCAAAGCATCGAGAAAGAATTAACCAACTTATCGCCCCCTAAAGACACCATGAATACGAGACGGTCCATTTTCATGTCAATGACCGATTTGACATGTAAATGCACTCAGCTACTGACCGACTTTAAATACAGCCGCGACTTAGACAAGGCCATTGCTTTACTTGGTTTGGTCGGATCGCTGCGACACGCAGAATCAGCTCCAACCGACAGAATCGCCCATAAAGCCTTCATGATCGAAAAGTCAATGTGAAAGTGAAAATTAAAAACCATACTGATGAAGAATAATGTCCGAACGAACCAGCCCCAAATGATCACGTAAGCCTAGCTTCTCTCAAACAGTCATATGTAGCCGCCGCTTCATCAGTATCACCACAGCGCTTTACACAGTAGTCTCATCCAGAAAGTCAGTCCCCATCTCCAAAGAACAGGCAATTCTCGGTACCAAGGGGCAAGACTGAATGCTAGTTTCTACTAGCAGAGATCCATTCAAGCCTTTTTTGGCTGAAAAAGGCCAAGGTTACTTGAGATGCTCATAAAATCTGACTAACTGGTTCAGAAAACAGAGACAACTGGGCCGTGAAGCTATAGAGAGGATCCAAGGATGATCTTGTAATCCACCATGATGATATGTGACTAACTAAAAACAAAACTAACAAGTACCCGACAACGCATCATCACAATGTGTTGACCCCTTCAGTCCACAACTTCTTTCTCACAATAAGAACTCTTTCTTCGGAAGAGGAGAGAGGATCCACCCTAGGTTCAACTTCCGATGACCAGCCATCCCACCTAAAGGCGAGAAGATATCTCCTGATGTAATTTATTACAGAAGACTTATCTCTTATGATTACGTAGCCCTCCGGCCTTAAAATCCGGTCCATTTCAATCAATAGATCCTCTATCCCACAATTACGCTCGTCGATCTCCGAAAAAACATCCCAGGCATGAAGAAGATCATATGTACGGGGATATGTTGAAAATGCTTCGCACCTGACAAAGGACAGAAAAATATAGATAAATGATATTCATACTAAGAGCTGAGAATAAGAAACAGAACAGAGAATGTCAAATTCTTCGTTATCCCTGCCATATCCGCATCATGCTCAGTGGCTGTCGAATATCTACGTCATCAATAAGATCAACAACAGTATATGTTGATCGGTAACAGGAAATACGTTGCATGGATCATGTATGACAAACGAATGAATGACCTAGAATGATAATAGGCAGGATCAATACCAATCATGAACAGTTCCAATTAAGCCTCGATCATAGATAATCTTCAATTTGGCAGAGGCATGAACAGGAGCTACATTCATAACCCAGACATCTTTGTCGTTTAGCGCAGCTGCAAACCCACCAATGTTAGAGTTCATGTCCATAACATTTCTGATTGAGTTCTTATGTAAGATAGCTCTCATCTGCTTCCAGTACTCATCAACTCTAGAACGCCATACACTCTGCATAAAAGATCGTGAAATTTCTTATGGCAATGATACAAGCTAAATCCTGAATGTAGTGGCATATTGATCATCACGGCATGCATGCACTTACAGTATCCTCTTGAAACTCTGCTGGAGTGACACCAATTTCTTCTAGGCGAGGCGGTGGTGCAGTAAGCCTCCGAGGCCAAGGAACCAATCCACTCCACCTTTCCCGGTGCATCCCTTCTCAAAATATGAGTAAGATAATGAAAATTAATTTTACTCGCACCACCATAATTTCACTCAATATCGAGGGAGAAACAGGTGTTCCCCGAAGAGCACTTCATAGAAGAAAAGAAATCAGCATGTATCTCGAATTATGTCCCTTCGATTAAGTCTTTTTGCCACCCAAACAAAAAATTGTGATTATCACCACTATAAGCATTCAAGGTGAGGGCAGATTAATGGGACTCTAATCTGTCCACACCATTCAATCGCTTATGTTTACCAGACAGATGAAGTTACTATTTTTATTATTATTTCTTTTTTATTTGGTCGAAATGCAATTGCTAATTTAGAAAGGCATTTAACGCCTACTGTGATAAACTGCAAATAACAGAGTCGTCAAGTCACAGAGTGATTTGGGAGGAAGCCAAGCAATGTCTCATGCATAGGTTGTAATTTCCCCAGAGTTAAAAATTCTAGAGAAAACCAACAAAAATCTGAAATGAGGGCAACTAATTAAATTAGCAGTAAATGAATAAACAAATCATACATCAGTAACAAGTACGTACAATTTCAGCACTAAAGATATTGTCAAAGCACTTACTTGCCGAGTAAGGGGAGATGCATGCCTTCATGAGCACGTTCCAACTTGCATCTGGATCATCACCAGAGTTGCATAAAGGGGGTTTTGTTCCTTGATCTCTCTTCAAGTAGCAACTATTACTCATCGGTTTTGCCCATATAACAGTTTGGTCTTTCTTAGCTACAACTCTCCAGCACATTCTTCTAAGAAGATCATACATGGAGTTCCAAATCTTTCGGTTCTCCGGATCGTGCGCATAAGCTTCAGGAGAGGAGTACACAAAATATCCTCCTGGTCTTAGTAGTCTGTCAAGTTCTAATAATAGAATGCCATCTCTTTGGAGCCAATCTATCCTACATCTTGAGCAATGAGCCAGTTCAAAAGATCTACTTGGATACGGAAGTCTTTTGGTCCCCAATACACCTAGAGTAGAAGGAATCCCCCTCTCCAATGCGAATTGTATTTGGTTCTCATGCACATCATTAGGTGCGAGGGATATGGCTATAATATCAAGAGGAAGAAGGTAAGCACCAAAACTTGCAACACCACACCCCACATCGAGGACGTTCCTGATACTTCCCCCATTGTGGAGCTTATCTCCGGGAAACTTTAGCATCTGAAGTTTCACAAGTAAACCCCACAAAAAGCACATAATGAGTTTATGGCTTTAATGATTGCAGCTAAATAAAAAAATGCACAGTAAATCAAAAGATGCCCCCACCCCTTCCAAAGGAATAACTTGTACATAGGAAAGAAAAGCTTCTGCCTTTTACCTGCCAAGGGTCAACAGATGATAAAGCAACTAGTTCGTACCTTAGCCACCGCCATGATGTACTTGTCGGCCCCATCATGAAAATGGGTTCCACCACCGGGGAAATTTATCTTGTCGCCATTCACAACCATCCAATGCTGATCGGATTTCTCCTGTGCAAGATGTGTGTGCGGTATGTTTGCTCTCCACACTTCATCCCTGCTTGCTGGCCACCTGATAGGTATCTGATATTCTAGAAATAAGTATTAACATCAGATCCGACTGAGGCCAACCTGTAAGAAAGGCGGCAAAAGGAACAAACCTTATAGCCAGCTGGGGGAGGAATCAAGCAGTTGTAACGTCGCTCAGGTGGTGGACAATGCCGTTCATAGTGCTCCATCAAAGTCAAGTTGGGCTTCAATTTCATTTGGTATATAAGATTTCTATCCAAACAAGGTATTAATTCCGAGAATTTCACATCACATACCTAAATAGACCAAAAGGAGGAATTATCCAGGTGAGAAGAGCTAGATAAGGAAATCATAAAAGATCAATCAAAAGCACAATCGACAAAGCCAACCATCAAACTGCAGGGAATTTGGAGCTATAAATAGACAAATTCTATCGTCCATTGATACAACCACATTCACGAAATGATCGAAAGAGGTTGCAAGAGATGCGCTCGAGAATTCAAGCAATGATCTAAACATAACCCACATCCTCGCAGACTTGCAAATGACGAGACCATTGTTTCTTCACAGACATTAAGAGTATCAAAATCCAATATTAGCGGGACACGAATATTGAAAAAAGGGGGTGCGACTCTTTGATGCAGCAATTGCATCACTAAACTCGAAGCAGCAAGCTAATCATTTGTCATTTTAGTGATTTTGAACTCTCCGCAATCTGATCGGTGAGACTTGTACACTCGTGGCATAGGACAATGCAATAAAACCGGCCAAAAAAAATACGAAACTGAGAAGTAAAGCGGAATCGAACCCCAGAAGTCGCAATAAACAGTCTTTCACCACAGCAAACAATTACCCCAAGCACAAATTACGGGGATGCTCCTAAGGACAATGCCAATAAAACCAGCCAAAAAATATGAAACTCCGAAGTTAAACGGAATCGAACTCCAGAAGTCGCAATAAACAGTCTTTCACCACAGAAAACAATTAAACTTCAAGCACGGCTTACGGGAATGCTCCCGGGAACATCAGGCTGGCGCTCACGGTCGGCAAACAGATCACCCAAGTCGTGATGGGGCACGAACCCGCCGAGAACAGGGTCGACCCCTTCGGACCCGAGGCCACCTGCGTCGGATATCGAGAGACCCGGAGCTACCGATGACCCATAGTACAGACACACCAGCCCCAGAACCACAATCGCTCCGACCAAAACGTACTTCACGGCGATTGAATTAGGCACCAATTCGCCCTTGCTCTTCATTTGAAACTGAACCGAACCGAACGGCGACGAAATCCTCCGGAGCTGTAAACCCTAAGCTAAAGGACACGATTCTGGCAGAGGACGGAGAGCGAGAGACAGGTGGGTGGGACTTGGCTTTGCGGCGACGGCGATCGACGCAGTTCCCGAGCCAAGTTTTTTGGTGCTGGGACTGTCCTGTCGTCCATTTAAGTAAGCAAGTTGTGCGTGTGCATGAGAAATCAGCTGTGGTCGAGCTCACATTAGCAGGACACGGGTCACTATTTTTTTACTTTTTAAGAATTGAAAATGTCGGAAAGAGCAAAGGATGTCGGCGAGCGGACACGTTCCTGACTCCATTACTCTGTCATAATATTTTTTTTTTGGGTCAAATTACTCTCACATAAATTTGAAACCCCAAAAAATCATCCCAAGTTCTAAAAAACATTAAAAAAAATTTTGTTCTAATAATTGAATCTGTTGAGTATTTTGTTAAATAATATCTCGAAAGCACTTAACAATGGTATGATTAATTAAAATATCATATAATTATTAATGTATGGACACATCTTTTAAATAATGTTTTAGAATACTGAGAGGACGATACAAATAAATTTGAACTATTTTATTTCTAAAATCATTTTTTGATCAGAAATATATTTTTCTATTGCTAATTTCTAAATGAGTTTCTCGGCAATAAATCCATTTGATAAATGACACAAAATTTTTTATTTCTGAAACAGGAATTCAACTGACGACAGCATAAAATTTCTAAGGTTTCGACAATTGGCAGGCAGCGGACCGACGGTTGGGATGTGAAAGAGATGGAGTGAGCAACGAGGAGAATTATTATTTCTCACCAAAAACATTGAAGTTATAAAATTTAACTTCTCATTTATGTTCTAAACTTATTTTTGAAATAAATTTTTGTTTCAAAAATAAAAAATAAAAAAATAAAATTACATTACCAAACAGATTTTTATTTTAAACACGTTTCAGAAACAAGTTTGAAACATAAATGGAGAAACGAGATGCCCAAAAATGCTTTTTTGAACTCACCCAACAAAAAATCCTTCAATTCTCAAAAAAAGATTAGAATAAATCATACTTTTGTACAATATGGCAATTGAATTATACGCAATGATCAACAAATTCACTCTCATTGTATATCTACAAGTGTCAAAATCCTAGGAATAGTAGAGTTCATAAATATTTTATTTCAAATTAGAATGGTTATAATTCACGCGCTAAATAATTTAGCTTCGAAAATAAGTTTTGATAGGACGCATGTTTTTCGTCGAGCATTTAACATAAAATAGAAATCTAAATATGGGTGCCGCAGTATATACAAAATAAAAAGTGGAAAAACAAAAATGATACAACGACGTCGTCGCGTTCATCAAGAATTTACTGTCCGCGGTTAATATAATTCGTATTATCATGGAAGAAATATGTTTTGATTTTTCGAAATGGTGCCCCATCCGGTAACTTCGTACTTGCTTGTCGTAATTATCGGTCCCGCTGTCGCTCTTGGAACAGGATTTGTGTCTTAATTATCTGTCGGGACCAATCGGGAAGTCAAGCGATAATTAAGGGGAAAAAAATCGGGAAGTCAGGTGATTTGGTGGACTCTGCGATCTTGGGTCCGGAGGAGGAGGGGCGGTGGGGCCCGAGGGACGTGCTTAAAGTGATTTTCCACAAAGGCCCACTGTCTAATGCGGCAACAAGCCATTTCACTGAGGACAATAACGTCTTTCCATACCACGGGGATTGTCTTTCTTCTTTGGTTTTTTCCTTCTCCTTCTTTTTTTTTTTTTTTTTGGCATTTTGGGCACTGATCAGACCAATCGATGCGCGAGTGATGTACAATGAGGACAACAAGCCATTTCACTGAGGACAATAATGTCTTTCCATACCACGGGGATTGTCTTTCTTCTTTGGTTTTTTCCTTATTCTTTTTTTTTTTGGCATTTTGGGCACTGATCGGACCAATCGATGCGCGAGTGATGTACACGTCGGAATGGGAGAGTGGGGTTAGAGTGGGGGGGTAGGCACTGGGATTTGCCCTTTTTATTTTTTTATTTTCCTGCTGCTTTTTGGGTTGGTCGTGGGCTGCGTGGCGTTTCGTTCTCTTCTTGTTATTCTTTTTGGCAAGCGTGGGGAGCACGCGGCCTTTTGCCTGCATTTAAATTTGCTCTGCTTCTATTTAAAGAAAGAATCTGATTACATGTCTGGCCCAAAAAAGAAATAATATTAATGATCATTTATATTTTTTGGCTGTTGGTTACATTAGAGTTGACATGCAATTTGATCGATACATTGAATATTCTTGTCAAGTGTTTGACATTTAGGCATCACTGGACCGAACCGGACTTGTCGGGTCCGTTCCCGATTTACCATTTTATGTTAAGTCAAACAATTTACGTATCAATTTTCAAAATGAAAAAAGGGCGTGTGACTCATATAGTGCATGATAATAGTTGTAAAAATTAAGGTTTCGCTTGTTTTATGAAAGATGGAGATGGACGATATGAAAAATACTTTCCTGAAACTAATTGTTCATATTGCCTGAGATGATTAGCCAATAAGAAAAAAAAATTCCACTGTTGACGACAATGATGTAAAAGTTTTGTGTGAAATGCTCAAGGGTTTCACAAATAAAACAGGAAAAAACAAAAAGAGCCTAATTTTGAACAAATGAAGCACTAGGCCACGTTTATTTTGTAAAAGAAAGAAAATCAACCTGTGTGAGAGAGAGAGAGAGAGAGAGAGAGAGAGAATGCATCGAGGGAGGTAGGGGTGTCAAAAATGTCCGAGCCTGTTTGGCCTTCACAAATAAAACGGGGAAAAACAAAAAGAGCCTAATTTTGAACAAATGAAGCAATAGGTCACGTTTACTCTGTAAAAGAAAGAAAATCAACCTATGAGAGAGAGAATGCATCGAGGGAGGTAGGGCTGTCAAAAATGCCCAACCCGGTCCGGCCTTCACAAATAAAACAGGGAAAAACAAAAAGAGCCTAATTTTGAACAAATGAAGCAATAGTTCACGTTTATTTTGTAAAAGAAAGAAAATCAACCTGTGAGAGAGAGAGAGAGAATGCATCGAGGGAGGTAGGGCTGTCAAAAATGCCTGAGCCTGTCCGGCCCGGCCCGGCGCAAAAATTTGGTGAATTTTCGGGCCGGGTCTCGGTGCTGTTTCGCATCAGGCTCGGCCCAAAATAAAAAAGGGAGCCCCGGAAATTTAAAAAAAAAAAAACCAAGGGTTTTGCTCTTTCTGTGACTTCGCCTTCTCTTTCTCAGTTTGCCTCACAATCGCAACGTGCTCCTCTGTGTCAGTTTGCCTCACAATCGATAACTCCAACCTTTAAGCTCTCGATCTCTCCGTCTTCTCTCCTCCATTAAATACACGTCGCCTTCGATCTCGGTTGGACTCCCATTACCTAGCAACACCGCTCGACTCTAGCCCGCATTGCTCGAGGCTTCGCGCGATTCCGGCTTCGCGCCTCGCTCTCTCCTTGGAAGGTATCCTCGGTATCACCGACTGCTTGCCTGAACGCGAATTGTGCTGTGATTGTTCGAGGTTGAAGACGTTCTGGTAATGGAGTCCTGGACGTTGAGCTATTTTTATTGTCTAGGAGTGCTGATTCTCGGAGACCGTGATTAGCTCTGTAGTTCGATTAGGAAAAAAGTGACTTCTTTTGCAGAAAAGAGAAATGTTTGGGAGAGTGTTGAGGAGCTTGGCAGAGTGTGCTTCTGTAATTCGTGCTTGTGTGAGCCCTTGGTGGTGACTGGGCGTGTGAATCTATTGAGGACATGGTCGTGCTCTAGAGAAGTTAATTTGAGTCTGTTGATGGAAGAAATTGGCGTGCGTTGATAAGCTTCATCCTCACTGTAGCACCCAACAATCAGCCGGATTGCAGTCGAGTAAGGCAAAGGGTACCTCTTTATCATCTTCTGGAAGCAACACAGGGCATCACCGACGCTCGTAAGCCCAACGCCAGCTCGTAAGCCTAAACCACTTCCTCGGAAGAAAACATGACTTGTGTTTTTTAAATCGAAGATGTCGAGGGAGATGGAGGTGCTTTTTGACTTGGATTTAAGCGTGGATGCCAGATTTTTGCTGCTGCCATTTGTTTGGTTTTTTTTTTTTTTTTTTTTTTTTATGGCAATGGAGAAATAAGAGTTTATTCCAACAAATAGAGGCAGAGTATATTTCCAGAATCTATTGTTCTTCCACTGATATAGGAAAACAAACGACAATTGCTTTTATTCGATTATCAATAGTTTTGAAGTTGAAACGAACCCTACGGCAAGCATAATCTGTCTCTGCTGAATCAATATTTCAATTTGACTGAATCATAGCTGAGTAAACTGTTTGATGGGTGTATGCATTAAGTTCATGTCCCCTTTTGCAATAATTATTCAGAATTAAGACCACATTAGAAATTCGAAAGAACTCATATACGGATCATCGAGCCAAACTTGACATCTATGTCTCTTGATGATTGAGGTTGGTACATATAATTTCCAAAAACTGAGGTATACACTGCTGCAAAATTCTTGACAGACTTTGTCAATATGTTATGCTGCTATTTCAATTCTTTTAAACTGTCTCTTTTAGAGTGTGTCCTTTTGTATTGTTTTGTGAAAAAGAAGTATCTCACATCTCAACTATAGCTCTGAGAGATCTTCTGAATCTATTTTGCAGGCGAGTCTCTGATTTTGCTTTGAATTGTGGTGGATTGCTAAATTTGGATTAGTTTTGGACGCTTTGACATTGTATTTTCTCTTAGTTGTACATATGGCACTACAATAGAAGAGGAGGGACATCATCACCAACTATTGTCCTGAGGTGAAGTCTATATCGTTAGCACTTTGTTCTTTCAACCATAGCTCCTGTTGATGTTAGCAATTTGTTTATCTGCAGGTCAATGACCTTGACTCGCAGATTCAGCTATGACTATTGCAGCTTCTCCTTGTTATTTGCACTACCCTCCTCTTACTGTATATTTTGCCGATGCTCATTCTCATGAAAGATCTAGGTTGGCGGATGAACTGCCTGTCATGCCTTTACCATTACTGATGTGGCCTTCCTTTGCTTCTATCAATATGTTTTGCAGGCAAGTAATGGTGAGAGCTGGATAAAAATTCACCTATAGATGAAGGAGCTGATGATGGGCCTTGGGGCGGCTGAGTTTGTGGGGTGGTGGTTGTATTACCTGACGGTGACAACAGTATTCACCTATAGTCACTGTTGTAACTCGCTGGAGTATTTTGCCATGTAATTACTGTAGCTGCTGATTTTTGTGAGGATTTGCATCAGGAGATTAGGGGGGTTCAAGCAAAGAAAGAGAAAACTTTGCTTTGGTGGTCAAAGTTCAGAGGCCGAGCATGGGAATTAGTGTCTCATCTAAATATGAAACCAAATGCCATATCTGAAGGTCACCGAGTCCAGCCAAAGCCAACATCTACTGTAATCAAGCCGACATTTAGTCCATTTTGTTCAGTCCGAGCAATACCTCTGCGGTCGCTTACATGTTTGACAAAGAGATTGATTTGGTCCGATTTCATGTATAAGTTTTATTGATTCGGTGGTAGCTCCCAAGTTCTTTTTCTTAAATTCTTTACAGGCCCACATGTAGGTTTTGTAAAGTAGCAACTAGCAAGTGACAGAGACCAGAAATGACGCTGTTATTACAAAGGCATGGTTTCACTATACAACAGTTCTTTCCTCAATGAGTAGCTCTTTAGACACAGATATCTCTTTGATGAAAAACTTCTAGTGAAATTTAGCTGCATTTAGCTTCCAATACTTTACAAAGTTTTCACGAATGAGAAGAGAGGAAGAAGGGGAAAAAAAAAAAGGGAAACAGGCCCGGCCCGACCAGTCCTGTTGAGGTGGGTGCTATGTGTTTTTGGGTGTGGGTCGGGCCGGGTCGAGCAGAGTACTGTGTACTTTCGGGCTGGCTCGGACCGGGCCGAGACCTGGCCTGACCCGGCCCGTTGACACCCCTAGAGGGAGGGGCTTTCACTCGGGGTCGGCAAGGTGTGACATCGCCCCTAGGATACCTGGGAGAGTCGGCGACCCTCCCATCAAACAAGCGAGGGTTTGGCGGACTTGCCATCACACCGAGATCAGTCGACCTCTGCGACTGCATGGCTAATCTGATTATGCACTATTGCTCTTCCTCCGGCTCTTCTAGGCAATTGCCTCGACTCATCTCGAAGGAGACCTTTCGGTCAGAGAGAGATAGAAAGCGCCCGTGATATTTAGCAGTAAGCAATTTGATTTTGAGCGTGTAGGGTGAGTTTTGGCGAAGAAAGTAAAATGACGAGAATTGAGCGGAATTAGATCGCAGGTCCCTTGCTCACCAGTCACCACTGTCGCTTGCCACAACTGTGCCAAAACATCGCCAATGGCATGGGGTTTAAGGAATGCTTGGTTTGAGCCAAATCTCACCTACCGATAGGCGCACGCCTCATCATTTTTCATCTCAATCGGTCGGGAAGTATCCTTCACACGATGCAGCGAGTATCCACGGCACAAATTGGTTCAAAAGGTACACCCACGACCGTCCTTGTCTTCGGTTCGGGATCAAGGCCTGGCCTGATTGTGCGACTTCGGCCCGAGCAGGCTCGTGGCCCAAACTTGGCCGGCCTTCAAACTCATTTCGGAACGACAAGGATTCCCCCCCACCCTCACTTTTTGGAATTTCCAACAAGTGAGAAAACTCCAGTTAATTAATGTGTCCCGTCTCGAATATTCGCATGGTCTGAGAATCGCTTCTCCGGGACCAGTAAGCTTTCCTCAAAAAGTCCAAAAGCCTCCTAGAATAATCGAGTAATAAATAGATTTTGGTACCCGAGTTCCTCATTTCCCGGATCCTTCCCCAATCATATTTTGGACATCGCTTTTTTGACAAATGCAAAAAGGCGAAAAGGCTTCTTTGAAAAAAGCCACTCCTCTTTCGATCCATCTTAATTTCTTGCTGGCCTTTCCATCGACTCGTTCGTCCGTCCTTCCTTCCTTCCTTCCTTCCTTTTTCGTGAAGTTTAAGAATGGAAAAGCCGGTGGCGCTCCCGTCGATTGTGAACCTAGGACTCGTGCAGCCATCTCGATGTGTATTTCATCACTTTAAGAGGGCAATGCTAATTGCTAATGACAATAAAGGTCCTTGTATTTTTGTCAAATGGGTTTTTATTAATGAGCATCTCGTGTTGCCTGGAATCATTTCATTGCGTTGGCGAATCTCCGATGTGGATTTTCAACTTCATCTTCTTATATAGAGAAATGCGAGTTAATGGCAACTGCAACTGACGTTATCTCTGTTGGTCCGATAGAGTGATGCTTACTGGTTGCTACTGCTCTGTCAACGTTCTGTTGCGGCGAAGAATAAGTATGCTTGTTGTTGTTCAGATTAATCTTGCTCAAAGTGTGAGTTTAGCTCGCTGCTCTCCTACGGCTACATGTCTATTGTCTGTATCTTTGTTTACACTGCCCTTTTCTATTTTATTGACTTTGACAGAGCAGGCAGGTCATCCTGTAGTCAGAATAAGCTTGCCATGCTTAAATTTTCTCCCGTTAAGGTTCTATCGGAGATATCATTTAGAATTAAGGCTTCACCGATATTTTTGATAAGTTTAATCCTTACAAAACTCCAGTTTTTATCCAAATGCGAATTGTTAAGTCTTCACCGATATTTTTAGGATTAAATGACCAAAATCGGGAACAAAAATTTTAAAAAATTAGGGTCGGACCAAATGTATTTAGGGTGTGTTTGTTTCAAGGAAATTGATTTTCGGGACTTCGTTTTCTGGAAATTGATTTTCTAGAAATCAATTTCTTGAAAAACAATTTGTTTTTCATTGTGCGGTAATATGTTACCGAAAATATTTTTCGATGTTTGGTTCTCATTTGGAATACAATTTCAATCTCATCAATGGGACTGTTCTTAATACTGAGGAGATGTAGATGGTCGAGAGAACTAACATGAACTGGCCCCAGTCGCCGGTCCCAGCCCTGGTCTTGATCCTCGGCCCCAGTCCCGGTCTTGGCTCCGACCTCCGTCCTTGGCCCCAGTCATCGGCCCCCAGTCCCAATCCCCCATCCCAGTTGGATCCCGGTCCCCTGCCCCGGTCTCAGTCCTGATCCCGACCCTGGCCCCGGCCTCGGTCTTTGGTCCTCTGCCCCCGGCCCCTGTCCTGACCTCAATTTTGATCCTGATCCCCGGCCCTGGCCTTGGTCATCGATCCCGGCCCTGACACCGGCCTTGATCGTTGGTCCCCGGTCCCTGTCCTTGGCCCCGGCCCCGATCCCAGGCATGACACCAGTCCTCGACCTTGACACCGGTCCCGACTCCGGTCCCGGCCCCGGTCGTCAACCTCGACCCTGGTTGCGACTCCCGATCCTCGGTCCCCAGGGCTAAGCACTGAACCGGCCCCGTTCTCAGTCCCCAGCCCTGGTTGTCAACCCCAGCCGCGACGACCCCAGCCTCAGCCCCACTCTCAGTCCCCGGCTTCAGTCGCTGGTCCTCGGCCCCGGTCCCGGTCCTCGGTCCTGACACCGGTCCCTAGCCCAGACACCGGCCTCCGTCCTGGTCCTCGGCCTAAAAATACTGACCCCGATCCTACTCCCCGGTCCCGTTCCAGATCCCCGGCCCCGGCACAGGCCTTGTCCCCTGCCCAGACCCCGGTCGCCGATCCCGGCCTCTGTTCAAATCCCCAGCCTTGGTCTTGGCCCTGATCCTCGATCCCCAGCCTCGGCCCCGTTAGCCTACTGGCCCCCGGTCCTTGGTCTTGCTCTCGATCCCCGATTTCTATCGCTGGCCCCGGCCGTGGTTGCCAACCTCGGCCCCAGGTCCCTGTCGCTGGCCCCGGCCTGGGTCGCCAGCCTTAGCCCCAAAATCAGTCTTGGGAATCAACCCCAGCTCCGTTTTCAAATAAAGTGAGAGACTCAAATTTGGGAAAGCGTTTTCATTTTTTTATTTTATGGAATTCACTTTCCCATTTTTATGAATAAAATATTTATTGACTGGAAAGTACTTTTCGTTGACCAAATCATTTTTCACAAACCAAACGGACGAAAGTCCAGAAAACACTTTCCCTGAAAATATTTGCCACATAGGTTTGATGAGTCGCCCCCTTAGCTTTATTTCTTAAGACTCGCTCCGATCTGGGGAAGGTCGCGAGCCTTTGCCTAGCGATTGACCAAGGCTCACAGGCTTTACCTAATGGCTGACGAAGGTCGTCGAGCCTCGGTCTGTGACTGTCGGCCTTCTAACCAAAAAGAAGAAGAGAAAAGTAGAAAAAAATATTGAAAAAATAAAAATTCAAAATTCAAAAGAATGTTAAATACTATTAAAAATAGTCTACATCAACGTTGGCAATGTTAAGTCAATAATCATCGGTCAAAATTAATTGGATGGACTGAATTGACATATGCATAAAAGATTTACGACTCAAAAAAAAGTTTAGAATTGATGTGACCCAAGGGTTTATGTTTTTTTTTTCCTAGCGTTTTTCCCTTGATTGGAGAATCATTATGCTAACTGCTTAGGAATGAAAAATCGGAGTTGCAGGATCCCATCGATACGATTGATTATAATCATTATATTGCATTTTTTTACTCGCCCCAGGTTACCTGTCCAAAACAGCCTTCGTCTACCCCCAACAGTGAAAGCAAGCTAGCCCCCTACGTTGGTTCCCCCTACGACATGGCTTGAACTTGTGAGAGCGAACCCCGTCCTTGTTTTCCTTTCGGATCATGGCCTAGCCCCATGTAACTTCGGCCCGAGTAGGTCATGGCCCCACTTGGCCTTCAAGCTCATTTCGGAACGAAAAGGGGAAAGTTACCAAAAAAGGCCTAAACCTATTGCAATTATGCCAACTCATTCTTAAACTTATTTTTTTTATTTAGCCCTAAATCTATTGCAATTGTGCCATTTAAGTTCATTCGACGAATTTTGGCCCGCCGGCGCTGACATGACGCCGCCTGACCGGCAACATAATATTTTAATATTTTTTAAAAAAATTATGAATAATTTTTTATTTTTTTATTACTTTACCTTCCCAACCACCAAATCCACACTTTCTCTTTCCACCTCCACTCTCTTTCCTCTTCTTCTTTGTGACCTTCCAAGGTGTTCGCCTCTTCCTAGTACCTTCCATCTTCTTCCTCTAGCTGTTGCCGGACCTCGGCTACTGATCAGAGAAACGGCCGACCTCGCCAAAGGCTTGCGATGCCGGGTATCGATGGCCAAGCAAGGCTTGCCTAGCCATACTAGATCTGGTGAGCTCGAGCTTTGCCTTCGCTGGGCCAGGCTCGGCAAGAGGAGCATTGTAGTTGAAGAAAAAGTAAAATTGACGCGCAGAGTTGTAATCGAGCGAGAGAGAGTGGATCGTGAGGGAGTTGATCATGAGGTTGTGGAAGGCCTCGGGGCATCTCTGGTCAACGAAATTGATGCTGCCAAGAGTCAGGGTACTGACGGGGGAAGAGAGATGATCGGGTAATCGGAGCCATCGGAGCAGCTGAGGCCAAGCTTGGTTAGTCGTTGCGCACAGACGCGGCAGTGATTGTACATGGAAGGTCACGTACTCACGAAGAAGAAGACGAGGAGGAGAAGAGAGAGAGAGAGATGGGCAAATTGGGTGGGCTAAGAATGAAAAGTAAGAAAAAATACGAAATTAAAAAAATATTAAAATATTATGTCGTTTGCCGATCGGCGTTCACGTTAGAATCGGTAGGCCAAAATTCGTCTGATAGACTTAAATGATACAATTGTAAACGATTTACTATTGAATCGGTAAAAATAAATAAATTTAGGATTAAATCGATGTAATTATAATATATTTATAATTTTTTTTATTATTGTAATTTTCCCGAGTGAAAAGTATCCCACACCATCGTTCTTTTTGAATATTCAATCGCCAGATGCAACCTGGACATGGAGTCGAGTTAACGTGTCCCCGTCTCGAATGTTCGCATGGTCCCGAGAATCCCAGTGGTTATCCGGACCGACAAGCTTTCCTCAAAAAGTCCAAAAAGCCTCTTAGAATGAAGAGTAATAGTTTTCGTACCTAAGTTCCCGCACACCGCCATTGCCTGGGATGCTTCCCCCCAATCATATATACTTTTTTTGACACAATGCTGAAGGCAAAATGCCCCCTTTTCATCTTTTGATCCACCTTAAGTTATTGTTGTCTTTTCGATCGATTCGTTCGTTCTTTCGTCCGTCCTTCCTTCCTTTCTTCCGTTTCGTGCACTTTAAGAATGGAAAAGTTTGGTGCCGCTCCTGTTGGATCGTGAATAATCTACGGACTAGTGCAGCCATCTCGATGTATTAGAGTATTTCCATCGCTTTTAAGAGAGCAACACCAGACGTTTTGCCAAACGAGTTTCGTCAATGAGTCGCGTCACGCGTTGCACGAGCAAATATTGTTTTGATGAGATCGAACTACTTGATCACGCGCCCCTTGGAAAGAAAAGAAAGAACGAGAATGCCTTGGCGGTGTCTGCAAATTTTGACTCTGTCGGGCCACGAAATAAAATCGAATTAAGGTATTAAGGTGCCTATTAGTATTCTAAGTGAATTCCGTGCATCGCATGACTGGCTTGTTCTTAACGCGCAAATTACACATAACATGATTAGGGGCGAGCACTGGATCCAGCTCAAGCAAAGAACCGGACTAATTTGACCTGGATTGATCGTTATGGTTCCTGGGTTGAATTGATTTTTAAGCTTCTTTTAGAAAAAAAAAAAATTTATGCATCCGATTGAAACATAGCCCTTGAAATTGAAGAGATGATATCTCGCACGAGAAAAAAAAAGAAGTGGGTCGGTTCACGAGTACGACGAGAATTGTCTTACGATTTGATGGTTCCGCCGGCTTCGGGACAGATCACTCCGACCCATCCGAGAACTTATCACTCTTAAAACTCGACAATGCTTTTCACTGGCAAATCCTTCATGGGGGATATTTCGCAAAACGATGAGCACAAGCAAAGGAGGAGGAAAATTTAGTGAAGAACAGAGTAATTCCATGGAGTCGTGCCAAGGAAACAGGGGGGTGGAAAAAAGAAAGAAAGAAAGGAAAATGGCAAGCAGGAGTGGGGGCAGGCGAAAATATCCAAAGTGGGTTTTGCGAAAAAAGTCAACAAATGTCGATGCCAAATCGCGATTTCTCCGTTAACGTGAAATCTTTGATCAGAATCGCGACGAGCTGGTTCGAAGCTTCGTCGCCGAGCTGACGCGATTATCTTCGTCCGTATATAAATCCAACTCAAAAAGACGAGCTTCCCACTTCGCATCACCAAATCGCCGGCGCTTCCCGCATTGTCTTCCTCTGGAAACTCGGGGCACCGCGACTTCCGCAGCTATAATCAGGTACGTGCTCGATCGCGACGCTTTGTTTTGGTTCGCGGATCGAAGTGGCGTTCACCTCTCCAATCGAACGCATCCGCAGATGTTTTCGCTGGTGTTTCTGGGGGGTCAATGTCGCTGCGATCCCGATTGTTTACACCTTTCGTTTTCATGTCGTGCGTCTTGTTTTTACTCTCCTCCGTTCGGGAGCATGCAACGGCTTTTGATAACGAGGTCGCGTTGATTAAGGATCAAGTCAAACCGCGCATGGGCTGGCGATGGGCATGATGTGTTTCAAATTTCGGAGTCTTGTGGATGTGGACGGTGGCGTGGAAACTTCACACCAAAACGCCAAAAAAAAAACAAAAAACAAAAACAAATGGTTGAAGAATTGTCGGACAAGTTATTTAGGCAGCTTACTTACGTTGAACAATCTCCTCCTCCTTTCGACTCGGTTTGTTTTGTGGCATGTGAAAGCCGTGTGCCTGAAGCCGCCTTTCTTCGTCTTCGGTCTTTGCCTTGTTCGGTCAGTGCATAAATCTGGTTCAACGCCTTACGAAGTCATGTGTATATATAAAAGTTGAATCGGGTTTCTTCATATTTTTTGCTGGTTCCAATCTCTTCAAAGTTTGATCGAAGCAGTGTTGCTCTGTTTCTGATCTCCCGGTGTTTGAGATCTTGAGGCTTGAATTCGCTTGCTTTTTGTTTATAGGGGGCGGATTAGAGGAGGAACTTGCGATTTTGTGTTGAGAGTTGTTAGAATTGGTGCAGAGTTTCTCGGGTTTGATTGATGGGGGCCAGGCTTTCCACCGAGGATAGTTGGGGAGAGAATTCGAATTCATCGCACCGCCGGACTTCTTCTACTTTGGATTCGCAGTACGGGTATGCACAGCCTCCTCTGTACCGTCAAGAGAGCGTGAGCGATCCGCCACCACAGACGGCGTATCCCCCGCCGCAGATGGCTTATCCCCCGCCGCAGATGGCTTATCCTCCGCCGCAGCAGTATTATCCGCCCCCTCAGGAGAGCGGGTATGGTGGCGGTCAAGCGCGCAATAACCGGAGAAGGCTAGACAAGAGGTATTCGAGGATCGCGGATAGTTACAATTCCCTGGAGGAGGTGAGATTTCGGATTGAAATTGTTGCCCTGTGATTGGTAGTTGTGTTCATGCTAGTAAGTGAAATTCTCATGGTGTGCCTTTCTCTGCAATATTTTATTTCATTGGAGATGGATACATTTTGTCCTTAGACATGGAAATGGAGCTTGCTTCTATTGTAACTAGACCAACGGATTCCTTGTGTTGATCCTTTCACATTTCACATAGTCGATTATTGCTCTCTCTTTAGTCGCCTTATTCAGCATCTTATGGGACGGAACAGCTACTTCATATACTTGGCTGATATACAGTCTACTTATCTCGGGACCTAAACTTGTTTGGTATACAGAGTTTTTGGGTGACAACAGTTTGTCATGTTGGTCCAGTGCTTTGTTGCATTTTGTAAGAGTACAAGGCTTTTTCTTTCTATTGACTCTTTTTTCTTCATTGTGATGTCTTAGGTTACCGAGGCTCTTGCACGTGCTGGTCTCGAGTCTTCCAACCTTATTGTCGGTATTGACTTTACTAAGAGCAATGAGTGGACGGGTGAGGTTTTGCATTCTATGCTTCTTTCTTGGCCTATAGTCACTTTCGTTCCTTTCTGAATGCTGAGACTTGTTGATAATGTAGGTGCAAAGTCATTTAACAAGCGCAGCTTGCATGACATTAGCAATGGTCTTAACCCCTACGAACAAGCGATATCCATTATTGGGAGAACCTTGGCTGCTTTTGATGATGATAACTTGATTCCTTGTTTTGGGTTTGGAGATGGTATGTAGAATGGATCTATTACTGTATTTTTTCCTGCAAATATTGTCATTTGAGCTCTAAGAATGGCGAGTCTTGCTTTCTCATGCCAGCATCGACGCATGACCAAGACGTCTTCAGCTTCTACCCAGATGAGAGATTTTGTAATGGTTTTGAAGAAGTTTTGCACCGTTACAGGGAAATAGTCCCTCATTTGAGGCTTGCAGGTGATTCTTGTTTTTTAGCTAATTGTGCTGTATAGCGTGTTGGTTGGAGAAAGGCCGATCTATAACAATCTTTGTACTGAATGGTTTTTATTCAGTAATTCATTCTTCATTTTTATTAGTTCTAACCATTTTCCTTTTGGTTATCTCTGGTCATAGGACCTACTTCTTTTGCACCAATTATAGAGATGGGCATGACAATTGTTGAACAAAGTGGTGGGCAGTACCATGTCTTAGTGATAATTGCTGATGGACAGGTGCATATTTCCAAAGCTATTGGCTTACATACCTTATCAGGGGTTGCGCGACTATGCCCCTGTTGACTGCTGTATACGTTGTTACGTGTTTATATCTTCTTTGTCTAATGAACTGGTTGCTGCAGGTGACTCGGAGTGTTGACACTGAACAAGGCCAACTAAGTCCACAGGAGAGGAAGACAGTTGAAGCAATTGTCGAAGCGAGGTATGTATAGAATAGCTAATGAAGTCCCTACCTTTTTCTGTCCATTGTTTTTTTCATCTAATATGCTTGTTTTCTGCAGCAAGTTGCCTCTTTCAATCATATTAGTCGGGGTAGGAGATGGCCCCTGGGACACGATGCAGGACTTCGACGACAATATTCCTGCTCGAGCATTTGATAATTTCCAGGTTTGTGATATTGAGCATGATTGTTTTCTCTCTCTATAGTTGAGTATTTCCAGGTTTATGAGTATTTTTTTTTTAAAGAAAGTTATTAACTGGGAACATTCTATTCTTCCCCCTTCTTCCTCCTACTATAGTTCGTCAATTTTACCCAAATTATGTTGAAGAATGCGGCGCCTACAAGAAAGGAGACAGAATTTGCTCTCTCAGCCTTAATGGAAATTCCTTCTCAGTACAGGGCAACTATTGAGCTTAATTTACTTGGGTAAGAAGAATACATCTAGTTGTTTATTGTGTGCTTGTTTGATTGTTTTTGGGTTGGTTGCAAAGTTACTCTTTTGAAATCTGATCTTTTGACTCGTTTTTATACATAGGAGTAGCCAGAAGAGAAATGTTCCTCGGAGGGTTGCGCTCCCACCGCCTGTATGTGGTACACCATCCACTGGTATGTCGAAGCCTTCTCGTCCAACCATCTCTCAGCCAAGTGCTCCCCCTTATTACAGAGATAGCTATCTGCCAACCTCTCAGCCAAGTGTTCCACCTTATTACGAAGATCACCATCCAACAATCTCCCAGCCAAGTGTCCCACCTTATCCCCGGGATAGCCAGCCAACTGGCACGGCTCCGTCTGCTCCAAGTTCTACTAATGATGACCAGGTATTAGAGTTCAAGTCGCTCTTTTTTTTTTTTTTTCAAAATGTTGCTATTTTTACTGTTCTAATGTGCTTACTATATGTTGAGATTATGCTGCTTCACAGCCAAATTCCTAGTTGGGAAATAATACTTTAATGGCTTTGGATAACCGTACTGTTACCTCGATGAGCTTGTCATTGATTAAGGCATTTGCTGATGCCTACGCTTGCCTAAAATCCTGGTTTCGTTGTTTTTTTTTTGTTTTTTTTTTTCCCACGGGCATCTCATCCCTAAGACTTCCTTGCTCCATATGGAGTGCCCTGAGGTTCCTTGAGTGCCACCAGCCGCAGAAAAGAATGCCATCAACTAGGGTGCTATTGCAATGAACCCGTATATAATATACCTATTCTGTTGTTTGACATTTTAGAAAGCAGAAGGAATTTGCGAAAAGGGAAATGTTTCCTTGAATTCTTTCCATTTTTGCGTTGCTTAATCTTTCATTAAGTTAACTAGCGATTCTATTGCACGCTCTAATTAGTGTTCAATTTGGAGTTCCTTTGTCGAGGGAGATAATGTGCACTCGCATCGATATTCTTACTTGATTGTTTGGTTCCAAAGTTAGCTAACTCATTTTATGCCATGTCATGCAGCTTTGCCCTATTTGCTTTACCAATGTGAAAGACATGGCTTTTGGTTGCGGGCATCAGGTATTATTTTTAATTATTATTATTATTTTTTGCTTTGCCCTGTGGTTACGCATGTTTATGCTGACTGTCAACATGAAATATTTCTCATGACAGACATGCTGCGAGTGTGGGCAAGATCTTCAGCTGTGCCCCATTTGTCGAAGCGAGATCCACACTAGGATAAAGCTCTACTAGCAACAGGGTTTTCTCCCATTCGTCGCGATTCGGTAAATTTTTCCATTGTTCAGCATCCGAGCTGAAGAGGCTGCCGCGGGTTTCTGTTGCTTCAGCATTGTTTGCGCATCCATGAGAAGACTCTTCTGCATCGGTTGTTTTGTTCGGGATTTGCTGCCCCCCTTTGTATATAATTATCTCAAAGCACTCTAATTTGTTTATTGATTTTGTTGATAGATGTTGGGTATCGATTGCTTGCCAGCACAAAAAGGCCAGATCAGTTGTAGACCGTAGGCGATGCATGCTTGAGAGAAATAAATGTTCGTGGGTCTTAACTTTGCTGCCTGTGTATTCATTGGGTAGTTTGCTATAATATTGTTGTTGTACTGTTCCATTCAATTCAGTCTGATCCAGCCTCATTTATTATGTGCTGCAAAGGGCCCGGTTGATGATGAGGACTTGTCACCCAACTTTCTTTGTTTTTCCACTTCTTTTTTTGGATCGATTTGCCAATCACGGGCTGTATTTTGTACGGATGATTCTATTCCCTAGAGGGATCTCTAGTCCCTTTAATCTTCCACCAATGAGTTTAAAGGTTAACGAGTCACGGCCGTTCAATAGATCTCAGCCTGGACGGTTCTTGGTTCTTTGCTTTTCGATCCGATGTCGAACACCGGGCGAACTCCCCCGCCCGTATTGGTAGTGTCAAAAGGCTGTAGAGGCTCGAGGGCCAGATTGGCAGGGTCCATATTGGGGACTGTTTCTTTGACTTTTGGGTCAACTCCTTGACAAAGCTAACAACGTTGCCAATTAATTCGACGGAATTGATAAAGACTTTTGTGAAGGGAGGGACTTGAAGAGGCTATCGTATCCATTTAATTGTGCTCCTTAATCACCTAAACAGAGGAAGAAAAAAAAAAGAAAAACAAGTAGAGCAGTTGTCTTCCTGCGTGGAACCGTAAAGTCACTGCGTCTTGCGTACTCGACGTTTGCCTTGTGAATCCGCCGAGTTCGACGGTCGGATTTTCTGTGCACCAGAGCCTATTGACCTCCGTACATGTCTCTCTTAAAGGGTTAGTCCGTGTCTTCACATTTTTAGTTGGACGGATGGCTGTTCTTACAAACTTGTATTGGATTCATCTAGTTATTGAAAGACTTGAAATAAACTGAAAATGCATTCGCGTTCGACGACAAATTCAATTTCCCTCAAATTTTCGTTTCTGAAAGTCAAAATGGATTGTTATATCATATTTGCCAAAGTTCGAACCACCGCCACTACCACTACCACGAGTCATTGCTCTAGGTAGTCTAAATTTGGTCTTCAAGACCCCAATTCGGTCCTCGCTCGACTTCCACCGAGCCTGAGTTATTGCCGGTTCATCCCTAGTTTTTCGCTAAGTGGCTGTGTCGAGTCGCCATTGGCCGGCATCCCCGACGTCGTTAGTCTATCCCACGTTCTTCCGGTCAGTCCAAGATTGTCACAGACAAGTCCTTCGATGACATCTAGTTAGCCTAAACACTACACGGCCCCCCCTCTAATTGCCCTTGAGCCCAATAGCACAGAGGTTCAGACCCTCTTCGCTGGATTCTCCGGTCGGCACCCCCCAAAAAAGTCAACTCAGATGTCAAAGAGTTAATAAAAAGTGATTGTGGATTGAGTCGGCCCCATCGAGGTATTAAATCAAGGACATCGACTTAAAACAGTGCGAGATACTCGGCAAAGAAGGAATAAATGATATGTTGGCCAGCACAAATGATCCGATTTTGCCCTAAATACACAGTCGACGGTCAAACCGGCGACATTCAACTCCGATAAGCCCATAGAGTTGAAGTTGCGAAGGCGGGCTGGGTATCTGTCCAGTCCATCGACTGATAGCTGAGTTGATGCTAGTCCGGTCAATGTCGGTCGAGTCGAGATGCATTAATATCGGCCCTCATAAAGGCCGGCCGAAATCAAATCGGCTACAAGGGATTAAAATTAGGGGGGAACTAGATTAACAAAAAAAAAAAAAAAATTCTCTTTCGGACAGAGACAGCTATCAAACATGTTGATCGACAGTTGCTGCAATGATAACTCGATCTATCAAAAAACCAATTTCTCTCAGCATTTAATGCGGCTCAACTGCCTCTGCGGGCTCAACCTTAATGTAAATTTTTCATCCCCACGAACCCAACTTCTTCCAAGCGATCCGTGCTCTCCAGTCTCCACCTAGCGGCATTTCATTCCCCATCTCCCTCTCTCTGTTTCTCATGGCCTCCGTCGCCAAATTCCCATACCAGAGACTGAAAACAGAGGGACCCCGCGTAGGGGGCGGCGGCGGCGATACCGTCGGTCTCGTCCTCGACGGCGACGTCTTCGAGAGATACAGGGCCATCGTGAGGTCCAAGCTGTGGTACGCGAGGCTCAAGAGGGTCGCTGCCAAGAGGAGGTTCAAGCTCAGGGTCCCCGGGTTGAGGAGGCTCCTGAGGAGGCGGGCGAGGCTGGTGAGGGCGGTCAGGGTCTCGTGCGCCAAGGTCCTGAGGAGGCTGAAGGAGAGCCAAGCGCACTTCGGCGACCTCTTCGCCGGCAACTACCTGTTCCTCCAGGTGAACCCGACGCCGGTGAAGAAGCACTTGGAGCGATCCGCCGGCGGCGGCGAACGAGGTCGTGGGTATGGCGTCGGACGCCATGGATCGTCTCCGAAGGTCTCCGTTCAGAGATTCGCTCATTATTAAGTGCAAACCTTTTCATGCTTCCAGAAATAATCGTCTCTGGTTTTGTTTTCCATCGCCATCGGGTCTCTAGTCGATTTGTTCATGCAAAAAAATAATAATAATACAAATACAAATAAGACCCGACCCGAAAATTTGAATGTTGGATCGATCTCCCGACGGCAATGCCAAACCTTCGTCAACTTTGTAGATGAATATATTACACCTCATAAATTTGTTGTCCTAATGGAAGATTGGTCCTCAATTCATACGTGTAATTAGCACCCAAGTAAAAAACCTTGAGCCACAATGCCAGGGCAAATAACAAGACCTCGAGTTACAAAGGTTGCGCGTCCTGTAATCCTGATTTGGCGCCTCCGTACGATGCTAGTCATCTTTGCGGTTACATGATTCAACTCGATCGAGGTCGGGTATCTTGTGATCATATTTGTTCAGCCTGTAATGTACGTCGAGTCGATCTTTATGATACATAATGCATCGTGACCTATCAACAGGTAGGTATGCGACGTTGCTTGGAAATGGATAGGATTGGAGATATAGATTAGAGAGTACTAGGTTCTAGGATTGATTTTCGTGAGCACCACACACGTGTGCATAAAAGAGAAAAGTGATATAACAATAATTTTTTTGATTATTTATTTTTGACGAAACAAAAATGGAGCCGAAGCTACTTCCCCCTAAAGTTGAACATGCGGCTGACTTTCATTTGGGATTTCCAAAAAATACTTGGGCTTTTGGGCCTTAATATGCTTCGTGGGCCATAATCTTTTTTGGGTCAAAGGCCTTAACTGTTGACCCACCTTTTTCATGGGCTTTTGTATCGGCTTCAAAGTAACCGACGCCTTCTCGGTCTGGCACTCAAGCCGACTCGTCGCCTCCGCTTCTCGCTCTCCCGTCTCTTCTGCGAACGGCGACCGCCGCCTAAGCCAACCAGCCTCCGCGCCATCGCCGGACGGTGAGAGCCTCGGTCGCTTCAGCTTCTGGTTCGTGCCAGGTTTCGGCTTTTTCTTTGTACGGCTTGAAGTGCTTGTTTCGTTCGGTGAAATCGCCATTGCTATGTTAAATTAGCGCCGGATTCCAATAGAGAGCGCTCAGGGGAGCTCCGTGCTCTTGTGTCGATCCTCAATCCGAACTTTGTGCTGACTATCTGTATTAGGTGAGGGAACAAGGACGAGAGGTGCGATCGACTTCAATGGAGGAGGGACACTTGGATTCTGCTGTCAAAAAGGAAAGGAGAAGGAAAAAGAAAGAGGCTAAGGCAATGGCCAGTGGAGACAAATTGGACATCTGTGATGAGAGGGAGGAGGATAGGAAAAGGAGAAGGAAAGAGAAGCTACTAGAGGAAGCTGTGGAGGATGGTGAACAGCGAGCTGTAAGCATTGGTTGTGAGATTGATGGTCTTGAAAACGGAGAGGACGGTAATCAGAACGATGGCGCCGGCACTACGAGAGGGAGGGATTTTGGTTCCGTGGATCCTCCAGAGGACACGGAGACAAAATCGATCGACAGGAAGGCGTCGAAGAAAATGAGGGAAAAGAAGCAATTGTGTAAAGAGGCTGCTAAAGCAGGGAATCGCGGGGTATGCTACTTGAGCAGGATTCCTCCTCACATGGATCATGTGAAACTTCGTCAGATTCTTTCTCAGTATGGAGAAATACAGAGGATATATCTTGCACCCGAAGGTAAATACAATGCCCTTCCTAGATGTTTGATTAAATATGTACCCGCACAACATTATGGATTGTTTAAGTTTTTCTGGACCGGAGTCTTTTGGTTGTGCTAGCAGTGACAAGCACATCTTGGCGAAATGTAAGGCTTGTCCTTGTTAACATAACTGGCGTGCTTGTTATAATCACTATTTGTACCTACATCACAGATCCTTCGGCTCAAGTGAAGCGCAAACGAGCTGGTGGCTTTCGAGGACAAGAATTCTCGGAAGGGTATGATCCACCTTGGACTTGCGGCAGTTTTGCGTTTTCTTTTATGCTCTGTGTTAGTCTTTCCTCAGTCAAACGCGAACTTCTGGATACTATCTGTTGTTACCTTGATTCGATGTGTTTTTGTCGTGTAGATGGGTTGAATTTGCCAAGAAAAGTGTTGCAAAGAGAGTTGCCGACGTGTTAAATGGTGAACAAATAGGTAACGTTTCATCCTTTTTATTGGACAATGGTGTGAGCGCTTTGCCACATGAAAATTTTGAGTACTTAAACAGAGCACCTTTTGCCCCAAGCTCTTGTCAATACTCGGTTCTTTAGTGTTTGATGTCTGTCCAAATAAAAGTTGATTATTCCTTGTCATGTGCTTTCTTGAATACGTCCCTTGGTGTCTACTATTAAATGTCTGCATCTTTGATTCTGTTTAGGAGGGAAGAAGAGGTCCTCATTTTACTATGATCTCTGGAATATCAAGTATTTGAGCAAATTCAAGTGGGATGATCTTGTTGAAGAAATCGGTACATAGCACAATGATATTTTTATGCCATACTCGCTGTTGTCTGCTGAAGCTGATTGTATTTTGTATCGTGATGTTTGTAATTTAGCTTATAAGAATGCTATTCGGGAGCAGAAGCTGGCTTTAGAACTTTCTGCTGCCAAGAGGGAGCGGGATTTCTATCTTTCTAAGGTCGACCAGTCCCGAGCCTTAAGCTCCATAGAAGAACGGCTCAAGAAGGTAATGGGTCCTTCTCTGTACTCCTTGTAGATGTTTTCTAATGGTACTTGCAAGACCTCAGCAATTCCTAGTTGAGGCTGAGCAGACCTCATCACTACTATTAATTATGCATTTCGGAGGTCTAACAGCGGAGAGTGGCAGCGATTCTTGATGGCTAGAATGCGCAAAGCATCTTTTAACATCCTTGAAAATTTGGAAATCTAGAAAACCTGTGCCGTTTTCTTTGCGTGAGTACTTTAATATCTGCCTAGACTACAGGAAGTACCCTCTTAACATATTTTTGGATTATCTTTTGTTGTGGAGACACGTTCATATGGCGTTTATTGATCTCGAGAAGGCGTATGATAGGGTTCCAAGAAAGTTTTTGTGGTGAGTTCTTGAGAAGAAAAAAATAACTTCAAAGTATGTCGAGGCAATCGAGGACATGTATGACGGTGCTACTACATGTGTGAAGGCTTGTAATGGCACATTAAGTTATTTTCCAATCACAGTAGGCTTACACCAAGGTTCTGCTTTGAGCTCTTACATTTTTTCCTTGGTTATGGATGAGCTAACAAAAGATATTCAAGATGAGGTGCCATGGTGTATACTATTTGTAGACGATATCGTGTTTATTGATGAGATCAGGGCTGGGGTTAACGCTAAGTTAAAAGTGTGGAGTCTAAAGGATTTACGCTAAGTCGAAGTAAGACGGAATACTTGAAATGTGAGTTTGACACGGCAGGAAGAGATGATCAAGAAACCGTAAATATGCTCGGACAGGAGGTACCCAAGAAAGATGCATTTAGATATCTGGAATCAATATTGCAAAAAGAGGGAGAGATTGATGAGGATGTAAGCCACAGAATCAAAGCAGGTTGGATGAAATGGCGCAGTGCATCGAGATTTTTGTGTGATCGCAAAATTTCTCTTAGGTTAAAAAGAAAATTTTATAAAACAGCAGTCAGACCTGCCATGTTATACGGAGCTGAATGTTGGCCAGCACAAAGGAAACATGAGCATAAAATGGGAGTAGCGGAAATGAGGATGTTAAGGTGGATGTGCGGTCATATAAAGATGGAGAAGATAATAAATGAAGACATTCGACGAAAAGTTGGAGTAGAACCGGTGACAGAAAAGAGAGCATAGATTGAGATGGTTTGGGCATATACTCCGAAGGCCCTTAGACGCACCGGTATGAACAGATGTTTGCTATCAAGAGCATAACACAAAGAAAGCAAGAAGTCGGCCGAAATTTACTCGGGGGAAAGCAGTAAAACAAGATTTAATAGAATGAGAAATAGATTGGCGTGCGATTTGTCTTAGGACGGAGTAGAGGAAGTCTATTAGTGTTGTGGAGGAGTAGTGTATAGATATATATATATATATATATATATATATACACACTTATTTATTTTTACACATTTATCTCTTTTTTCTCCCTTGATTCTGCTTTTATTTTTATGATTTTTTGGAGTTCATCGACCGCCGACCCCAACTAGTTTGGGATAAAGGTGTTATTGACGTTGACGTTGACGTGGAGACACGTTCATCACTATGTGTGGGTGTGTTATGGGTTAAAGACTTGCTCATTATCATCCATAGAGGATGCGGTAGCAGAAGTGACTCTTCTTAATCTTGTGCAACAGTGAAATTTGTAACACTTCCAGAAAGATGTAATATCCTTTTCCCTTTCGATATGTTTCATGTCAATCACTTATGGTATTGCTGTTCATTCATGTCTGGTGTGTCTGATGCATTTCTTTTTTTCGTCTCTTGCCTTTTGACTGTGTCATTGTTTTGCTTTACAGAAGCAAGAGTCGCAAGAAGGCTCAGTGAAGAGCACTGAGCAATGGGTCAGCCAGCCGGTGGTGAAGGTGATTCGCCAGTTCCCACAAAAGCAACCGGTTGCCGAAAATGCAGCCCAAAACAAACCTCGTCTCTCTAAAGATATTCTGGCTGGGGTAAGTTTCCTTGGTCAAGACACTTACTAGATGTACAAGTTTGCGCCATTGTCTAAAGCACTTCTTGTTTGCAGGTGTTCGGCACTTAGTTACACAGTTCTCAAGTGTCTAATTTGGTCGTAAAAAGCCAGGCCTGAAAACTACACTTTTTTCCGTTATATGTGCTCAACAGCATTCTTGCCTATGTAATATCCTTACAAGGGCACATGCCTTGATTTTGTTTGGCTACAATTTTGCTGGTACATCAGACACTCGGTTTCATTCGATTATATATGGCTAGTAACGTGTTCTCGTCTTTACTGAACTCGTGGTCCTAAAGTTCCTTTGGCTCCTTATATTTTTAAGATCAATCGACTCTGTTATGTATCATCTCCCACCTTCGTTGATTTGTAATGCCTGCGATGTGGTGCAAGTATGCAGAAATTAATCATATCGTTTTAAAACCTGTATTTGCAACGGAGGATAGGTCAAACCAAGTTGGAGAACATGACACTGAAGCAATTTTGCCTCGGCGATGATCTGCATCGTGCTTCCATGAAAATGTGAATGACAGATCACGAATTCTCTCATTTACAGTGGGGTCAGTGGCTCCGTGGAGTATGTAAACTAGACAGTTCGATTCTTTCCACTTTGTAAATTAGAGAGAAAATTCAACGTAAAAAACCTAACCTTGCGTGCGAAGAGCTTGCCTTCTGTTATTTACATTAGTGACCCTCCCTCCCAGGATCTCACTGTAAAATCAATACAAATGATTACGCAAGCATAAGCGGTCATCAAATTAATGACACGATTAATTGACCGCGCGAGATTATTGCTGATCTATAGTATTAAGTCAAGATTGCATATTGCCACGTTTATATTGCTATTCACAAGATTCAAGATGAAATTTAGTCAGCAGATTGAGTGGACATGCCTAATCGAGAAATCAATCCGTTGAACTTCATAGTTCGAGAAGGTTAAAAATAATGCAAGCTCCCAAAGCACAGAGGCGAATCATTCGTGACACATGGAGCAAGTCAAAGTGATTAGAAGATTTACTGGGTCTACAAATGGTAGCTATCGAGGAACAATTGTGAGCAGATCTGTACAGTTCACCTTACCCAAAGCAGCATCCGTACATATAGAAAATTTAAGGGCCAAGATCAGTATTAACAGATTGCAGAAGATCAACACCAATGATGCACTATCCTCAATCAGCTGCAACATCCACCCCTCTGAGCTACAGTTCCATCTCTTGTGCCCGTTTGACCTTGAGGGCGCCCATAACCCACCTTGATTCCAGATGTCTGCAAGTGCAATTTGAAACAAAGAAATGTTCTAAGATAACCGGTCTTGACACAATTGCCCACGTTTAAATCCGACATATAGAGTAGACATATGGTCTGGTTGTTTAAAGCAACCTATGACTCATCCGCATAATGACATTGCCAACAATGACTCATGCTAGCGTTGAAAATTAAAAATCAGTTGAATCAAAAACCGAAAAGTTTTGAGTGTGCAATTTTGACTGATGAACATAATGGGGAGAGAAAGTTTACCTCATTGGATACATCAAATACTCCGTCTTGTATATTCTGTAGGATCTGTGCTGCAGTCCTTACAAAAGCCTGGAGATTAAAAATGTACAAGATCATAAGGAACAATGCCATGCTGCTGTGGAGTTATCCACGTTGGGATAGAGAAGAGCTGGTAGAGTCAAATCACCTCCTCAACATTTTGTGCTGTTCTTGCAGATGCCTCCAAAAATAGGAGTCCATTTTCCTTTGCAAACTGTTCTCCTTCTTCTTTGCTGACAGCCCTCCGGTGAGATAGATCGGACTTGTTTCCTATAAGCATGATTGTCATGTTAGGATTTGCATGCTGCCGAGCATCCTCCAACCAGCTTGCAAGATGATTAAACGTATCTCTCCTAAAATACAAGAGAATTTTCGTCTCAGCAATAAAATTACAAAATGATTGCAATAATAAGACCGTAGCATGGAACTCTCCCCAAGGAACTCTTTCATGACTTCATAATCCAAGGAAAATTTTCAAAAATTCTGACATTTGTATCTCACGATGGATGATAACATCAGATTCCAATGTAAATTTTCTCTAATCATAGGTTTCATAGCCTCATAATCTGTTGTTCACATTTTCTCCCCTTTTGAGTTTGCTGCATAGCTTTCATTGCCATGTGGCAGCATCTATATCATGAAGTTACTCAATGTCAAATTGTACATACCGGGTGATATCATAAACTAAAAGTGCTCCAGCAGCTCCTCTATAGTAAGACCTTGTGATGGATCTGAAAGATTCCTGTCCCGCCTGTAATGAAATAAAGAATTCAAACGAGTTATAAGCAATACTTATGTAAACATTCGGACAGTTAGGCTGTGCATTATCTCCAATTCAACCATTTCTGAATTTCTTTGGGAAACTTCAGATGTATAAATGAAAAACAAATAACTGGAAGATGCGGAGATATGAGCTCCATGAACAGTACTCTCTGCTAGCCAAAATAGAGAGGGAGTAGATATCACTGGCTCTCTATGCATCTCTCCGTCTTTGACATGCTTAATGGCACAAGTGATATCAATCAAGTTCAAAGTTTTCTCATCGATAGCAAGGAAAAGGTACATCATGTCCCTAGTCTAAGGCTGAGCTTCACTGCCACAATTCACCACTATTACATCTGTACTCCAAGTGATTAATCAGCACATAGGCCACTAACATGGTCATATTGCTAAAAAAAGCTTAATTTTGTTTGATATTTACTTCAGTCAGCCAAAGGATGCATGGCATTTAATACCTTCACCAAAATTTCCGACCTCCAGGCTGAAAAATTACTCCTCCTGTCATCCTCCAGCTGGTAAAGCAAACAGGGATGGGAGGCTGCACTTCGACTTCAATATTTCGATTCCTAGTCTTTTCCTAGAATTAAAGGACTAATTCGACAAAGCTTCGGAAATATCCACAGGGATGACAAGAATAGTCCCCACAAAGAGCAGAACTTACAAGCTTCGCACATCCAATGCTTCTAGATACATTGAAAACTCAAAATGTGAAATTCCATCACTGCCGATGAGATATGCTAATGTTTCTCATTTTGGGATAAATCAGCATATCGCTGAAAGCTCATCATGCTAATGACAACTGCCTGTGAACTAACTCTATGTCCCATCCGATTAACTACAAATTTAGACAAACAAAACACTGAGATCGAAGAGCCCCGTGATATCTTATTGCCGTCTTCAACTCTTAGAGGAGCTACTTCAAATGGCGAAAGACATCATCCATCAGGTCCATCTCAGAATCAGCAACAAATTGCAAGTCTCCCACTAAAGCACTACGGAGTCCAAGTTTGAACTACAAATTGCACGAGAGCACTAGTTTTTTTATGCTACGACCCCAAACACAAACATTAGAAACGCCAATCCAGGACTGAGCAGAGTGGCGTGCAGTTCAGCTTACCGTGCCCATAAGGTTTTACGATATCAAGAAAAAGTCCAGAAACATATTTAAAGGAAAAAGAGTAGCAGCTCACCGTGTCCCAAATCTGAAGCTTGATCGGTCTACCGTCGATGGTGACCATGCGAGCGCCGAACTCGACGCCGATGGTGAGATCATGGACGGGCTGGAACCTCTTGTCCGTGAATTGCAGAAGCAGGCACGATTTGCCCACACCTGCAAGCAAAACGAAGCCAATAGAAGGAAAAAAATTAGGGTTTCCGCAATCGGAGAGATGAAACCAGAAGCTCCACGGGGTGGTCCGGGGCTAACCCGTGTCTCCGATGATGATGTACTTGAAGAGGTAGTCGTAGGACATGTCTGAGGCGTCGTCGCCGCCGAGCGGAGGTGGCGGAGGGAGAGGGGGAGGGGAGGGCGGGGGGGCCGAGCACGACCAATGGAATTTGAGAGAGAGAGAGAGAGGGATAGAGACGGTGAAACAGTGGAATCGTGGTTTGGACGTGGAATTTGAAAAGAGAAGATGAGGTAGGAAGAAAAGGGAAGTGACGTACGGAGTCACCGGCACGCAATGGCATTGCTTGAAGCTTCCACATGCGCATCGTATCTCCTTAATCTATCCGTAATCTTAATAGCTTGACTAATCCGATAGCAACGTTCGATTAAGAGACCAGCTGACACCTATTCGGCATTTAATTTAAAGATGAGTTCATTGAAAAATTTAAAATCCAAATTGAATATTTAAATTTTTAAAAACTACGATTAAATCTTTAAACTTATCATCAAAATATAATAAAATCCTAAAACTTTCAAAAAATACAATGAAATTATCACGAAAATACGAGTTTTAAAATTTTCAAAATGTACAATTAACGAAAAAATTTTTATTTCATAAATTTGACTAGCTTTGTAACTTGATTTCACTTTAAAAAAAATTTAAAACTGAATTACATTTTCATGATAAGTTTTAAGTATTTTAACACAACCTCTAATTTAGTCTCATGAGATTAAACTTTTCAGATGTGGCAGCGCGTCAACAGCACTAAGAGAATGAGCGAACTTAAAAATGGTACTCTTGCTTAATCCGTTCCAATCCTATCGTTAACACAAATATTAATCTAATCCCTTCTAACGTCCAAATCAGGATTCTGGTCTTTAAACAGTGCGATTATTGAATTCCGGATTAGAGTAAAGGGACGACTTAGCGTTACGTTATCTGTCCCTGGTGAGCAACGTTATCGAAGAAACTATATTTGGAAGCTCTCGGAACCGAACTGCTTTCAATCTAACCGGTCGATCCAACCGGGCATAAAAACATAGTAAATCGATTTAGACCAGTCGAATGTCGTCCCAGACGGACTTGGCACTGTCCATTGGACCCATTTACCATGTGCTTTGCTCTCTCTTCAGTAACCAAGAGATCAATTTGTCGTACAAAAACGCTGGATCTGCTTCCTAGCTCGTGCGAGGTCCAACAGTCCTTACATTCCGAAAAAGCATCTCACACGACGGACAGATGGACGCTTGAAGAAAGTTCAAACCACGCCCGAATGAAATCCAATACATAGCAAGCGCTTTCGAGCACAGCTCGACTTGACATGTCACTAAGATGGAGCTACACAAAACATAAGTGGACAGAGGATGAACAAGCAACCAGTCGCACTAGCTTTCAAATTGAAGGCTAGCAGCCGCTTGAATTTATATGTGCCCATCTCACGCCCCGGTTCGCGAAGCATTGGAGCTCCAATAGAGCCAATTAAAAGCACAAACCTCTCCAACCGCTAGCGATGATTACTCTTCCATTGCATCTCCTCCTTCAATGATTTCCACTTTCTCCTTCAGTGGCGTGACTTTCGTTAGCAGAACCTCTGCAAGCACAGAAGGCACGAACATATCAAAGTCCGAACAGCCATACAGAATGGCAGTCATGTCACTTAACAGGAGAAAAAGTGGAATCGTGACTCAAGCAGAGGAACCGGAAATTTTGGCTTTATATAGATCATGAGAGCAAGACAAATGATCTGCAGTATTTACTGTGCTTAAAGTCACGTGGCTGCATCACTCTGAGAAGCTCAAGAAAGTTATATGGTGTCTAAATGCATTTCTCAACTGTCGGACATGAAGCGCAGCCAAGAAAACAACTGCCCGACAAGAAAACTACCCTAAGGCCCCCGAGATCCCCAAAACAAGTAAAAACAAGCTAATCTAGCAATATTGTTTTCCTTCCATATAAAGCTCAAGCTAGAACAAGCTGTACAGGACATAGCCTCAAGAGATGTATTCACCAGTCTTCTTAGGAAAAGAATACTCTCTCTTGAGTGCATAAACATCAGAATTCGGCAAAAGGTGGTTTCTGAGGTATTCCTTGTGACCCTGTGAACAAAATTGCGGAGAACTGACATCAACATGAGAATCGTAATAGATCATACATAAAACAAGTTTCTTTGCCTTGTGTACTTTTAGGTGCAGTAAGAATTGCAATTGGTGAGTGACCACAAACCTTCGTTATTACGCAAACATCAACATTGCTTCCACTTCCCAGGTCATTGAATATACCAGCACATATTGCCTCAGAAACAAGAGTAATTCCTTCATCTTTCTGTATGAAAATGGATACGAATCCTCTATCAATATCCTTAGTTTTCTTCCAAAGAGATAAACTATTAGTACAAACTATGAGCAATCTCATCCTCTCCCTTTTTTCCTTTCAAAGACATATATATAACAGACGGAATACAAGATATGCGACACACACCAACGATATGATTGAATCAGCCAGAATTTCAGTTAAGATGGACAAAAGAAGGTTCAGCAAAATTAGAGACCATCAACAAAAAGACTTACAGTTAAGCCTTCCCTGTACTTTGATTCAAATACAGACATTGCAGCCAGCGAACCAGATCCCATAGTAGCAAATGGCAATGTGTCAGTTGATCCATGGGGATATATCTGCAGAAGAAGACATTACATCCAAATTTGCAAGAAGTTAAGCTTATCAGGCCAAAGAGGCATTGCCAGCAGTCTAAAATCTCAAACGCACCGTATGTAGATGAGATCCTGTGATATCGACACCACCGAGTACCAAAGCAGCTTGGACATAACCTTGGTAGCTGCATGCGACATATACAATTAGAACCAGAAGGACCACAAGAGAATCTAGATTTGTTGACCACCACCCAAGCAGAAAAAAGCAATACCTGAAAAGATGTCGCTTAAGGAGGGTCAAAGCTGTCACAACCCTAGATTCTCGACCTGTATGGTAGCGATGCAGCTTTAACTGTGAACTTACCATGTCTGAGGGATGGAAGGACAGCATATAAGAAATAAACGCATTAGCTTTACCAAAACAATACGGAGAAATCGCAGGTTTTTTTAATTAAGTACAGACTGACACTGTAAATATCAGATAACTCCAAGCTAATGTTAGAGAGAAGTGTAAACTCCTCATTAGCACTGCCAAATCGACACTCAAAAGTCAAAAATCTAACCTGTCACAGCCTCCGTATCGGCAGCAGTCCCAGCACCACAGCAAAATATGTTTGGTGCCATGTAGTGGATTTTCTCGCAATTCTTATCACAAACTATGGGCCCTTCAGTAGCTCTAGTATCTGCTCCAAGAATAACTCCATCCTAAGGAAAGAAGATTTCCAGAAAACGGAAATGCAAATGAGCATATTTCACTGCTAGCGAAAGGGATGAACCCACATCACACATATAATCAGTCATATTCCTATAATGTACGGCCAATCTATGCACACTATAGTAAATGAAGCTATTTACTAGACATACACTATACTATAATATGCGCTTATTTCACCCTCTAGTATTCTTGCAAAATATAACTACATCAACTCAGGATTGACATAATGCTAATCTTTTAAGAGGAAAAAATTTGGAATTGAAGTATGGGGTAGTGGTAACCACAAAAAGCCATTCAATGTCTAAGACAGCTCTACATCTTTCATGAATTGACCGAGGATCGTAAGCACCAATAGGCACAAAAGGCATCTAAATTCGGTTGTTTCTTAGGTTAGGTCAGGTATCCCCCCAAGCAATACTTTTTCATTGAAAAATAAGAATCAAATACTCAACAGTAGGACTCATCGACAACTTCTCAGCCGAGTGCATCCAAACAAGCACTAAATAATCAAGGTTTATATGGAACAGACATAGCGAAAAAATTTAAAGTGCAGTAACGCCCATGTAATCAGTGTGAATGGAACCAGCCAAGCTATGATAGCATCGATGGTTCTCAAAAAGGCAGGGGAAATTTATTCAAATAAATAAGGTTAGCCTATCCCGAGACACAAGATTCCATAGGGTGTTAACCCATAACTGAAAAAACTTCTGACATTTCACTGGTCCAAGATCGTTGATTTTTTGGCCTTGCAATCACAACAGAAAGCAAATTGAACGAGACTTAACTATTATGTTTATGTTCAGGTGATGTTGGGTCACTCATCGGAAAAACATAGATCAATTGTACAAATTTCCTAACACCACTTTAAATAGTGGTAGCTACAAGATCATAGCTCACTATGCTGATAAACGAATCTAACATAAAGCGAAACCTGGAAAATTATTCCAACAATGGTTGTTCCAGTTTTCCGATATGACGGATGGCTAACACCCTTCTTTGATAGCATATCATTTCTCCTGCACAGATCAAAACTAAATCCACCTTTCGGAGGGAGATCTATTGTTGCTTTAGTAGACATTTTGAATTTAAGTAGACCTACAGAAAGACAGCCAAGAAATGTTAGTCCAACCACACAAATCACTTAACCAATGCGAGCACCATAGTCAACAGAGGGCAAAACAAGCCAGCATCATCAAGTTGCCAGATTGATGTAGACCAATGTACGACATAGTACATAAATATGCAATTTCAGAAGCAGAAAATCCCAAAGGGCGAAAACAAGGGCAGATTTCAGCTGACTATATATAATTAGATCTTTAAGAGGCGAAATATGTTGCTGCCGCCGCCGCTGCCAACAGCAACAAAAGCTCTCTTCCTCATAACCGGGTCCAATCCACACAGATTCTCACGACAACCGTTACTCTCACCCATAAACATTCATCCACCTCATTCAAACCTTGCACTCGAAGCATACGGTCATGCAGACAACAACCGCAAAGAAGCTACCGGAAACACGAAGCTCGATGGATTGAGCTCCTCAATCGTGCAATTACCTATCTCACTATCCTCCTCCCTTCAGCCTCATGCCAAAGGAACCAAAACATGCCTAACCTCGCCATGCAACCTCTGACCGGAACCTCATAGGAAAATTTCAGAGACAACGACAGAATCTAACAAAAGAAGAACAAAAACCAAAGACCGAAGCGCGTTCGAAGCTAACAAAAAGCGAAGAGAACCTGCTGGGAGACGCACGGAGCAGCGGTTCGACAGCGTACGAAGCAGAGACCGAAGAATCAATCTCCACTGCTGATGCAGACGACAGGCAAAAAGCGAAAAGTGTGTGCTCGTTCGTATCACTTCAGAGTCCAGGCTTTCCCTCCTCTTCTTCGTATCGCTATCACTGGCTTCCCCGGCAAGAAAAAAGGATGACAGAGGACTCTCGGTCTCGGCTTAGGAGTTGGGTGACACAAACCGGGCCGGTAATGAATCCCGATGGGCCGGACTTGATCGAGTCGATGCTTCTCGAATGGTGCTGGTTGTTGTGGGGAAGGCGATCATTGGGCGGGCCCCGAACGAGGCGGACCAGAACGTCGGGCCCAATTTGTTACCAACACTGGAAAATGGGCCGGACCCAGACCAAGGTTGATCGGGTGGGCTTTCTCATGTAAGCCCCCCAATCGAGCCAGCCAGCCAGCCCATTAATCTTATCAACCAATTCTTTATACGTGCGCCCGCACCAATCCGCCACGTCCACGTGTATCGGATAAGATTCCGTTCACAGATGTGGCGAGCACAACCCTCGAGATTACTTTGCGCCGGAGAAATGCGATCCGAAATCGAATTCACTCGCATTCAAATAGAGCGCTTAATTTTTCGACCAATTCCGTTCGGGCTAGTATTAATATCATGAATGAGGACCAAGTAAATGAAATTTAATGCTCGGAATGGAAGTTTGTTTTGGACCACATTTCGAAATAAGCATCGCTCACGACTCCCAATTCCACAAGAGCGGCATTTGTTGAAAAAAAAAATTAATACTATATGATGTATGAACAGATCAAGCTCATTTCAGTCATTGAGCCCGTGAATTTCATGACGGGGATTGGCATAATACACGATCGAGATGATATTGATCCACACGCTCTATTAACCACACACTAATTTTTTCGATCATTATAAGTGATGACACCATTTTCAAGATTATCCTAGAAACTAGTTCCTCCGTGGATCATATATAGGAGGATCCCGTTAGACATATCCCAAGAACAATATTCGGCTTTTAATTTAGCACCGGGCAGCTTGAATCTCCAGAGGTTTGTGTTTTTGCTTTCCTTAACGACATTCTCATTTATGTCTCGATCAATTTACTATCGTCAATATATGTAAATGAGATAGGCATCAACGCTTCATCATCGCTTGTTGAATTAGACTCGAACTTGTCCAATTGTTGTTTGAGCTCTCTCCATTATCGTGTTCCCATGAAAAGGATTCCTAGTCAAACCATCCAAAGAATTATCATGTGCTATCATATATACTAGAGGATATATACTTCTTAATGATGAACCCTAGCATGATTCATGGCTGCCATATACAGTGCGACACCAAGAAACCAGATAATGATGCACTGAAATTTCAATTTGAACCCCAATTTTTCTGCGGGGGCCTTACTTTTTTAAAAGTTTTAATTTTTTTTTTTACCTTTCTCTAATAAACTTAGATAGCAAAAGAGACCGAAAAATGGAACGATCAATGGCGGTGTCTGGTCTCACTTTGAGCTGGCACGTGAAGATTAATAATCATTGAATTTGCATCCTAAAGGAGGTGGTCCAAGATGTCAACTTTGCAATAACATAATTGATAATCAAAGGTAACTGTCGTTTTACATCAGGTAAATTACATTCATTCTCCTCCACCCACAAATATTTTTTGGTCCCTCAAGCTACTAATCATTGTTATTGCTATTATTATTATTGTTACCTTACCTAAGTCCTAGGTGGTTTTTTTTTTTTTTGGATCATACACGTAAGACCCAAAGTTGAAAAAAAAAAGAAAAAGAAAAAGAAAAAAAAAGGCTGCCTGCTCACTTATATGGTTTTTACTTACATTTCGAGGAACATAATCAAGGCATTTTGCTATCTATTTTCCCTATGAACATGTCCAATTTTATTCCTTCTCTGGTCTGCAAAATTAGCTGTGGTTTTCCGTTGGCTCGATCTCCAGTACCAAATCCCTCTTGAACTCCACATAAGGGTAAGCAACGGGGAAGTCATCCGGCTTCGTCTTCCACCTGCATTTACACATTAGCATCAGGAGCGATCCACCAGCCTTTATGGTTAAAGACTTCAGTGAAAAATTAATCCCACGTTGTTCACTCGACGATTCCCTGGTACCTGAAGCTGAGGACGAGGTGATGAAGAAAGAAGGCAATGATGAGTCGAGCGAGTTCGGCCCCGGGACAAAGTCGAAGTCCACCTCCGAAAGGCATGACCTTCTTTTTCATTGCTTTATCCTGTCGACATACGTGAACATGGTCTCGCATTTCATGATGATTAAGCGGAAAAATAAGGAAGGAAAAAAAACAAACAAACATGTTTTTGACTTTATTTTCTGCTTTTTTATATGCATTGGACCTCTACTAGTGAGAAGAGCTTTACATGCGTTCAAAATAAATGAGACAAGGGCTTCTTTTTCCTTCATCATTGGAGGGGTCCGATATATTCGGCCAGAACAAATCCCGTCCCACTTAAATTTGGCGATTACCGTGTAACCAAAATTATTTTCTAACTTATATTCATGTTTGTCTGATCTTAATATAGAAAGAGTATATTTGAAAGCACCTTCCATCTCGAAGGGTCAAATTTCATGGGATTCTCATGAAGAGTCGGATCAAGATGTGTCCCGATGAAGACCGGAAATACTTTCCAACCCGAGGGTATGGTGAAACCTGAAAGAGTGTTCTCACAGGTTTAGTCTCATTTCCTAGAGAGAGAGAGAGAGAGAGAGAGGGGTTAGAGAACTACCGTTGAACTCGATGTCCTGAAGGGCTCTGCGGTGCACAAATTTGACCACATTCCCGCATCTCAAAGCTTCGCATATGACCTATTCATTTTCGAGCTTTGCATCAGCCTGTTAGAACTTGAAGGTGTGTTCTACTGACTAAAATTAAAGATATGTACTGTGTCTAGTTATCCTGATCATACATCATTAGTGCGCTCCATTTGCTTGTAATCTTCCCCGTTCAACGGCTCTGCTCTCCCCTTTTTCCGCCTTATTGCTTGGTGCTCTTCCTGTGTTACAAAAAGTTCAAACAAACAAAACCAAAGAGAGATGAGAAAACATCAATACCATCTCAGTTGAAACTCATTACTGGCTGTGCGCATGTTATCATGACCTGGCTATGCCTAATGAGAAGAGGCAGAGAGAGAGAGAGAGAGAGAGAGAGAGAGAGAGAAAGAGCTAAACCTTGAGTTGGAGGAGAGAGGCGGGTTCATGGGCGAGGAAGAAGACGATCAAGGCCATGAGGGTGGCGGTGGTTTCGTAGCCGCCGAGCAAGATGTCCAACACGATGCTCACCATCTCTTCCTCGTTCAACCCCTCCTTCCCCAGAATCACGTCCATGAAATCTCCTTCCCTCAACCCCACCACATTGCTGCTGCTGCTGCTTCTTCTTCTTCTTCTCCTCTCTTCTATTATCTCTCTAACTGTTGAGGAAAGGCTTGCTCTTGCCTGCTCAGGGTTCAAAAGAGCGATCCATTTTTCAGCAATACCGTTATAAAACATCAAATATAATACATTCAGAGCTTCGAAATGTACGGCGGAAGAGAGAAACATGAAATTTGTGGACATTTCTTTATCCATTGATGAAAAATACATGGAATCTTGGGATTTTTAGATGATCAAAAGGGTGCTTGAGCGCGTACCTTCACGGCCATGGCGTACGGGGTACCAGGAATATATAAGGGCAAGGACACGAAACCCTTCATGTAGGTCAAGAAATCAGCTAGTATCTTCCTTGCCCTCGGATCTTCTGGTTCAATACTCAAAAGGGACTTCACCATAAGCCTTAGCGCAAACTGAAAAATTGGAAACAAAAAAGAGACCGAAAATAAACAATGTGTTTTCAAGCATTTAAACAAGAAATATCATTGATGGTCTGCACCAATCTTCTAAGTTATACCCAGCGCTCACATGTTTGAAAATAGAAATCTCCTTGGACCACCAAAAAAAAAAAAATCTAGAGAAGTGTCTTATCCTGCATTATGTAATAACAGGACGCTAAAGGAGACATTCCGGAATATTTGGTTTCATGAAATGATTATAAAGATCCTAAATTTAAAGTGTATGCATGAAAGTGCAAACAACTCAACATTTTGATACCGTTTTGTGGAATCTAATCTTATTTAGCGATGATTACGAGTACCAAAATCTTGTACAGATTGGGTTTTGCTAGAATAATAGTCTCTAAGTGAATGTGAAGCAATAGCATGTTGTAGGCCACAAATTCATAGTAAAAATCCCCAATCTCAGGGAGACATCATGGTCGACAGTTTTCACATCAGATTACCACTTTTTGCGCTTGATGGAAGCTGAATTATACTCATTACCAAAAGAGGACTTACCAGTTTGGCTTCCTTACAGAAGGCAACTTGTTCACGCCCTTTCCACGACTCCAACGTGGAGACCGACAGCCTCTCGACGCACAGGTGGAACTCGGAGGTCGACTTGGAGGCGGTGACGAAGTTGACGGCCACGCTCCTCAGCTTCTTGTGGAGGTCTCCGGAGACCACGAGCAGCGAGTACTTGCCGAGGATCCCGAGCATGGGCTTTGGATAGCTCGCTCGGAACAGCCTCTCCTCGTTCTGGAGGACGAACGTGTTGAGCTCGTGGTCGCACGAGACTATGGTCGGCGACCCGAAGAGATGGGACCTGAATACCGTACCATACCTGTGCATGCATTCAATGAGATCATCTTCTCTTACATTGCAACTCCGGAGATATTGGACAAGCAGTATCTAAAGTATGCATAGTTGCATCGAAAGGTTCGGGCCGTTTGTCCCGAGTCTTTTCCTTTTCGTTCGCTTCCCGTGAAAACCACTCCCCTCCCCTCGCCCCCCCCCTCCCCCCCCCCCTCGACAAACACGAAAACACCCGAAAAACAGAAAAAAAGGGCAAGGGAAAAGGAAGCATGTTTGCTTGACGAGACAACACCTGGAGCAGTGATCTTGCAAGAAGGTACCGAGAGAGTTGGACCGGTGAGGCGAGAGGAAGGCGAGAGTCTCTCCGAGAAGCGGCCATCCCGCGCTTCCCCGAGGCAGGCTCCTCGCCCTAACGTCCCGCTTCGAGGAGAAGAAGTTGAAGAAGAGAAACAGGGAAGCCAAGCAAAGGCCCAGGAAGATAGCAGGCGCAGCATCGGGCGAGAGGCAACAGAAGATATCCATGGCCTGTCTTTGTGAGTGTTTTCAGCGGAAGACAAAGCTCAAAATTGCACAAAGCGCTATGCTTGGGGGCCAAATTTCTGCGAGGCACTCTTTTGAGATGGATTGATATTCTCCATTGCTTTAAATAACTTGCCCATTACTTGGACCCAAAACCAAATCCACTGCTGTTTTCGCCCGCCCTTTATTTGGTTCTGCTTTAATCATTTTTCCCCAAAAGAAGGTCGTTGATTATTCTGATATTGCCACGTGATATTTCTTTCTCTTTGTTTTAGGAAATTTGCACACTTTCCTTTTTATCGGTATATATATATATGGAAATTGCTCAGGCTGATAAACTGCAAGAAAATTATCACTTGCTATGTTGTAATCGGTCCTCTCAACACAATGACCCACACGGGAAATTGCTAAAAAGAAATCATAAAGTTATTGCAATTTGCCAATTTAGTAATAAATTTTTTCGATAATTTGTTAATTCAATCCATTCTATCGATTTTGGCAGGAATTCGCTGACGCGGATGTTGGTCGTCCTATATGGCGCCACCGGCACTGACATCATCATCAATATCAACAACACCTTTATCATAAACTAGTTGGATTCGGCAATCGATGTACCCCAAAGATCGCCACCAGTGCCAACGAGGGCAAATTTTAAAATAATTTTATGTTTTTTTATTATTTTTTTCCACTTTATTGCCTTTTTTTTTTTAAATGTGAACAAGCGATGCTCAACCTCACATGGGTTGGACTGGCGAGGGTCGAGCCTCGTCATCCATGGACAAGGCCTTACCTCGCCAAAGGCCGCGAGGTTGAAGGCCACAAGGTTCGACCTTGCGGTCTTTGGGGAGGGCTTGAGTTTCGCCAAGCCTCGCCAGTGGCTGAGGAAGGCTTGACACTCTCCAACCTAACCCCGGTGAGCTCGACCTCATAGCGATGGCGAGGTCAAGCCTCGCCTAGTTAGCGACCGCAATGAAAAAATAGAAAAGAAAGAGGACAAAAATAGAAAACAATAGATAAATTATAAAAAAAATTACAAATTTCTTTAAAAATTCTATAAGATTTTTTTATCTGCGTTAGTACCGACAATGTCACGTAGGACGTCCGATATCCATGTTAGCGATTGCCAGTCAAAATTGATAGGATGAAATAAATTGACAAATTGTCAAAAAGGTTTAGTATTAAATTGATCAAATTAAAAGATTTAAGAATGAATTAATTGGCATAATTGTAATAAGTTTAATACTTTTTTGGTGACATGCCATTTTCATTAAGGAATAATAAGGCCCTTTGAAGAATGACATTGATGGTATATGAGGATAATTGCCCAAAAAATCATAAACTTAATGCATGGCGTCTATTCAATCCTGAACTTGTCAATTGTGCCAATTGTTTTTTTTGGTCGAAAATTATGCTAATTTAGTCCTAATATTTTTACGACTTACCAATTTAGTCTTATGCTTTCAAATGTGCTGATTTAGTTATAAATCAATGATTTGTCAATGTAGATATCAACATTTTTATGACAACAATTTCTGTCAATTTTGGTCGAAAATTTATGATGTGACAAGCTATTCAACGTAGGCTGTCTTACATGGCTAGGATGGTGCTAAGGTCGACAAATTTTTGTAATATCTTTAATTTTTCCGTTTCTTTCTTTTGTGCTTTGCTTTTCTTTTCTTTATTAATTTTTCTAGGCAAGGACATCACGGCCCTTGTCATCTAGAGTTACAACAAAAAAAAAGAAAGAAAGAAAGAAAAGGAAATAACTAGAAAAATAAAAAATAAATAAAGAAATTCAGAAAATACGAAAATAAGTGCCTTTCATGCCATGTATAAAGATTGACGCTGACTAAACCACCAAAGGAATTGGGACTGCAGAACAGTTTGTAGACATTTTCACTAAACCTTTGTGTCAAAGACAGCATGGATATCTTCTAAGCAAGCTCGACGCCATTCACATCTACAAGCCATTAGCTTTAGGGAGAGTATTGGAAATAATGAAGATTATGTATGATGCTAACATCCCAAAGATTGTGACTGATGGAGTTAATTGAGGACTCTGATTTGATTTGATACAATCATTTATACATCTTCCTTGTATTCTCTCTTTCTAAGACTATAAAGAGACAAATGTATATACATTCATGTATACATAATATAATAGATTTTTCTCCAATCCATTGGCGTCTTCTTCCATATTTCTCCTATACATGTTGCCTTCTTTCATAATATCAAAGTTCCTAACCTTCTTGGGCTAGCTTCCGCACACACACTATCCCTTGATTGTATTCCAAATCATCTTGCTTCGTCTACCAAGCATTTAGTGTAGAAATCAAGAAACCATGAGTAACGACAACAATATTTTCAAAGAAAACTAGATTCGTTCCGACTAGCAATCACCTCAGATTTCAGAGCCCAAAATAGAACCTAGTATTCAGGCTTAGCCTAATCGATGGCAATTCTTTCAGGCTTAGCCCAACCATGGGCAGCTCATTCTAGGCCAGTCCATCCAATGGGTGCTTGCTCTAGCGTCATTAGGCCTATGGTACTATAGGCCCATTCAACCAACTTTTGTGGGTCCATCATTGCCTGTTGCTACTGAAGTGGGTTAGATACATTTTCGGCCCTGGGAAGACTCACCGGCCACAATTGGGGCAAGTCCAATCCTTGGGACCAATATCCCGTATGTGGGGTATGCAGGGCAAGTGCCCAAATCGGGGCAATCAGGTGTCAGGTCGAATTCCTACCAGGTTCCCAGTGTCAGATCGAATCCCTACCCGGTTACCATGCCATCTACTCATACCAGATCGGAATTAGCGACGGTCGATCGAAAATAGGAGACCCGTTATACACCTCACCAAGCGATGGGCCAGAGCTACGCCTCATCAACCTTCAGCTTGCTGGACTCAAGGGTTACTTATCCTAGGCAAGAGATTTCCGACGAGCTATGATTACTAAAGACAAAGATGGGTTCTTAGACAGGACGATACCTATTTCGTCCGGTGAGAGAATGCGCCGATACTGGCGTCGATATAATCAAATCGTATGATAGTGGATTGAAAATCGTCTCACAGACAAAGTAACAGCTGGATTACAGCCCACCGAAGATGCTCAAAACATGAGGAACAACATTCGGGAAATGTATGGTAAGCTAGATAGGGAAAAATTAGTTTACCCCACGCAAACACTTTCTGAATTGAAGCAGGGAAATCAATTTGTGACGACTGTGTTTAATTGCCTCTCGGGGCTATGGAACGAGATCGAAGCTGCTGAAGAACGGCTCGAAGGATGAGAAGAAACCCTTCACCAGTACCGTGCAATTTGAGAACGAGAGAAAGCTACTAGGATCTTGCTCGTTCACAACGACCTAAAAAGGTAATTATGTTTTCAATTGAGATGAGATGATTCTTTAAGTTATCTCCCTTTTCGAACACAGATCCTCGCGATGGATTCAGTACCCTCTCTCGGACTAATTTTTCAGTTAGCGGTACAAGAAGAGAGTCAACGATTAGCGGCGACATCACCTACTCGAGCTGGCAAGGGAGTTGCCCTCTCGACCCTCTCACCTCAAGTGGATCTTGAAGGAACTCGGGGAACCGGGGGCTTTGTTGCGCTCTCTGTTTCACGTGGAAGAGGAAATGGGGGCTTCCAGAATACATCAGATAAGTGGCGTAGAGGAAACCCTAGTGGTTTTGCAATGGGCGGCCAAGAATATAAAGGGAGATCTGGTGGCTCCAATCTCTCACTCCAATGGTTGGATCAAATGGCCAAGAAAATGCCATGTCATCAATTTTTTTATAAAGGGTCGAACGGTCCTCATGTTGCCACGTCATCAGGTAAGGCTAATGGCAATTATTCAAAATCAAAAAATAAATATTATGAATATTACAAAAGACTGCATCACAGCGTGGAGACGTGTTGGAAATTACATGGGCAACCAAGCGATCGTGGAAAAAAGGAAAAGGAAACCTATGCTTTTTCAAGTTTCTAAATAGAAAATTGATGGAGCTCACTCTATTGCTCCGGATCAATATCAACATATGGTGAAAATGCTGAGCAAATTGAAGACTGCTGATGATGGCGCAGGTTTTTCAGGTACCCTACTATCGCAAGCGAACTCTATTTCGGCTGATGCATGGATAATCGATTCAAGTGCTAGTGACCACATAGTTTGCATTGAGACCTTATTCTCATATATTCATGATCATTCGCAGTTTCCTTTATCAGTGCGCCTTCCTAATGGGAATACCACCCAAGTCACCAAAATCGGCACTGTTTCTCTTAGACAAAATTTTGTTCTTCACAATGTTCGATACATTCTTGAATTTGAGTTTAATCTCCTTTCTATTTCACGGGTTTGCAAACATAATTCTTGCAATGCCATCTTCAATTCTGACAATTACTTATTTCAGGACCATATGACTGGCAAACTGATGGGCTTTGGTAAAGTCACAGACAGGTTATTTTTTTGGGTTGATTTTCCTGAAAATTTAGATTTTTCCAATAAGAGCATTTCTTGTAATGTAATTACAAGAAATAAAAATCTCCTTTTACATCAACGATTGGGCCATAGTGCACGGTATCCTCATCCGAAATGTTTTACATGTCCATTGGCTAAATAATCCAGGCCATCCTTCCCAATCAACACATCTTGAGTTACGTGACCTCTTTTACTATTGCATGTGGACATATGAGGACCTTATCACACTCCTCATCGTGAGGGCTCCCAATCCTTTCTCACAATTGTTGATGATTTTACCTGTGCTACTTGTGTTTCCTTATGCAATCCAAGGATCAAACTCTTTCTTGCTTAAAAAATTTCCTTTCTTTGATCCGAGCTCAATTCGATACATTTGTCAAGAAAATTCAAATTGATAATGGGTGTGAATTTCTTTCCAAAGATTGTCTGTCTCTTTTCGTCTCACATGGCATTATTCATGAAATATCTTACATTTACATCCCGCAATAGGATGACATTGCGGAAAGAAAGCATATACATCTTTTAGAGGTCGCAAGAGCTCTCAAATATCAGGCATCCATTCATGAGGAATTCTAGGGCGATTGTATGGTCACTACTATCTACTTGATTAATTGTATGCCGTGTAGATTTCTTGGTGGTAAAACTCCTTATGAATTACTTTATGAGACTACTCCATCTATTGATCACCTACGAATATTTGCCTGTTTGTGCTATGCAACGACTGTAGGACCTTGGGACAAGATGGCTCCCTGTGCCATTGTGCATTTTCATTGGGTACCCTACTTTGCAAAATGGATATAGAGTTATGGATATGTCTACTAGAGATTTTTTTTTATAAGTAGGGATGTCATCTTTCATGAAACATATTTCCTTTTCGAGACGTAGCATCCTCATCTGAATCATCCTTGGACCGTCTAGCTTTCTTGGAAGGAAATGCCTCAATCTCTTATGTCCTTCCACATCAAACATCAAATGCATCCATACCGGAAGGTATTATACGTCCAATTTCTGCATCATCTAAATCACTCCCTACAGAGATTCCTCAGTCACCCGTGGTAGACTCTTCACCATCTCTGGTAATTCTATTAACGTCTTCACCGAAATGTACTCTAGTAGCCCCTATGCCACCTTGACATTCTACACGTACCATTAGACCACCCACTTACACGCAAGACTATGTTCGTTCCACTTCTCGCTCTTCGGGTATTCATTACCCTATGTCTTCCTATGTTTCCTTCAGTCGACTCTCTACTGCATACATGTTTAGCATTAGTCGAATTTTTGAGTAACAGGAACCATCCTCTTACCATATAGCACCTAGAGATCCTCGTTGGCAACAGGCTGTTGTGGCAGCCGAACTAGATACTCTCATCGCTAATCACACATGAGATATTGTTTCGTTACCTCCACATCGAAAATCCGTTGGTTGCAAATGGGTGTACATAATTAAATTCAAAGCCGATGAATCTGTGGAACGTTATAAAGCTCACTTAGTAGAAAAGTGCTTTACTCAGTGTGAGGGTTTTGATTATCATGATACATTCTCCCTAGTCGCAAATGAGGTCATGTTCGCTCTTTCTTCTCTATCGTGTCCATTTGCAATTGGCCTGTTCATCAGATGAATGTTCACAATGCCTTCCTTCATGGCGATCTTGAGGAGGAAATCTATATGGATCTTCCACAGGGATTACACAGACAGAGGGAGTCTCGGGTGTGTCTTCGCAAATTCCTATATGGACTCAAACAGGCTTCCCAACAATTGTATAAAAATTTACTTATGCTTTGACAAATGCAGGATTCCGACATTCCAAATATGATTATGCACTATTCACATGGACTTCAGGTGCTTCATCAATATATTTGTTGATATATATTGATGATATTCTTATCGTGGGAAATGACGAACGTTGCGTTGGTAAATTCAAAGAATATTTGCATTCTACTTTTCATATCAAGGACTTAGGTGCTCCTAAATCTTTCCTTGGAATTGAAATTGCACATTCTGACAAAGGAAACAATCTCATTTAGCGAAAATGTGCCATGGAGATTTTATCTGAAGCTGGTTTATCAGGATATAAGCCAGTTGTCATTCTGATAGAGCAAAATGTCAAGATGACAACTCATGAATTCGACATGGGAATATCGTCATCCATCAAGGATCCTTTACTCGAAGATCCATCTGGATATTAGAGACTTGTTGGAAAACTGATATATCTCGCTATGACAAGACCTGATACATGTTATGCAGTTTAGATACTCAGTCAATTCATGCACAAGCCAAAACAATCCTATATGAATGCGGTGTTAAAAGTAGTACGATACTTAAAGGGATGTCTGGGTCTTTGAATTTCCTTATCTCTTGACTGTGACATGAAGATGGCTTCTTATTGCGATACATACTATGCCACATGTCCAATGACTAGAGGATCTATCACTGATTTTTGCATAAAATTAAGAAGATCATTAATTTCATGGAAAACAAAGAAACAGTCGATCGTATCCTTATCATCAATAGAAGCAAAATATTGTGTGATGGCCTAAACGTGTGAAATAATCTGGATATGAGGTCTACTCTCAGATCTTGGAATACGAATGAAGAGATGAACTGAATTATTTTGTGACGATGATGTCGCGCTCAAATTAGTTGCGAATCCAGTTTTTCATAAGAGGACGAAACATATTGAAGTTGATTGCAATTTCACTTGAGATAAAATTCAGGAATGAATTATTGTAACTAAAGGAATTGGGACTGCAAAACAGCCTGCAGGCATTTTCACTAAGCCGTTGAATCAAAGACAACACAGATATCTTCTAAGCAAGCTCGGCGCCATCAACATCCATAGGCCACCAGCTTGAGGGGGGGTATTGGAAATAATGAAGATTATGTATGATGATGACATCCCAAAGATTGCGACTGATGGAGTTAATTGAGGACTCTGATTTGATTTGATACAATCATTTTATACACCTTCCTTTTATTCTCTCTTTTTAGGACTATATAGAGACAAATGTATAGACATTCATGCATGTATATAGAATATAATAGATTTTTTCTCCAATCCCTCATCGTCTTCTTTCATATTTCTCCTATACTTTTCACCTTCTTTCAGAGTGAACTGACCGTCGTATGATAGGCTTAGGAATTCTTGAACCCATTTCCTCATACCTGGCCTTTTTATTTTCGCTCGGGTTTGGGATAGAGAAAGCATTTGGAAAGCGGCTATTATGTCCACGACAATTCTGAAAATCTACAAGCATTAGAGAGGGTTGGAGGCTAACAATTGACATGTTATTACCAAGATTCCTGAAAAGCTTTTCATGTTCTTAACTGGGGGAAAACTTACATTTTCACAGCTGGACAGGGCAATTTTTTCCCATTCGAAAGTCAAATGCTCAATAGGACCCTTGCTCCGTTTGGTTAAATAGATGTTCCTGTTCTTTTGAAAGAAAAACAATTTGAAGAGATGTATTCTTATAGAGTCACCAAACCTAGAGAGACCAGTGGGAAAATGCCTTTTGTCTCCATGCGTGATTAAGTTTCAAGGGGCCTGAGAAAAGGTGCCATCACTGCGTCTTCCCTCCTTAATTCCAAGTAAAGGTAAAAATGGGGACGAATCAATTAGGCTGAGAATACTAGAAAAGAAAACACCAAAATAAATAAATAAATAAATAAATAAATAAAGAGCAAAATGATTTCCTAACAGTTTGATAGCACTGTAAGTTATTTCTGACCGTAAATTCACATATCATCACCGCATGTTTTATATAAAATGCTCATCAATTGAAAAATTGTGGAGTAATAAATAATGGCAATACTGTCAAACTGTCAAGATAGCAGCTCCCAAAGAAAGATACATTCAATAATGGAAAATGGTCGTCCAAGCACCGATTATGTTATACTTAATCATGTGTACCGTTTAGGTTATAAGGGTCTCTCTCTCTTGAGGTGAGGTACTCTTTAATCCCGACCAATTGAACTCGTCGTGGTCACGTTCATAATAGTACGGCCCCTCATGTTGGTCCCGACGTGCGTTCTTTTCTTTTCTTCCTTTCTCCACATCAATCCGAATTCCCCAATCGATAAAGATAAAGTCATCGGCCGAGAATGCATGCTAACTTTTCCATGTTGTTGGGGGTGTGGTTCATACCCCAAAACGATAAGAAATCACGTAGGTCACATTCTAGTTTAGTAAATTCCTCTGCTGGGTGTAACCTTAGTCTAAAGGTGAACACAATAAAAGTTTGACATCGTTGAGATTGTACGCCGAATCCTAACATTTCCTACCACAAAAACTAGTAGAAGAGCGTGAAGTATGAATGTAACCCAAGCCGATTTTTTGGGAGGAGCATGAACATGACAGGACAAACTGTTTGGTCAACCATTTCGGGTCTGACTCAATAGGCCAATAGCATGATTGTGCCGTCCGGCGTCCGCGTTCGATTAGGCGCACTACAGATTTGGATGCAATTGAAGGAAGGGGGGGAAAATGCGTAGCCGAAATTGATGTGTCAAAGACTCAAGAGGCATGGCGACGTACGTTGCATAACATAAAATAAGAGCCGGCGGTCCCCTAAAGCAAGAGCCGCGAGGGAACAAGTGAGTGAAAATTCCACCACCCTCGACCACCAATCGGACCGCTGAGAGTCTTGCAAAATTAGCTTTTTCGTCGACACTCTTCATAACTTTGGCTCTCTACGTGCGGGCTTTCGATGTTGACGTACGCAATCGAGACCCGACCAGACATTTTTCTTTCTTTCTTTCTTGTCAAAGCGTGGGCGGGGGGCTTCGCATCATCGAATCGAACGCATCTTTCGGGCCTTTTCTCGCGAGTTATGCTGTTTGGAATTGCTCCCAAATAATTTTGGTTTGGCGGGGGGCTTCGCATCGTTCGATTTGCGCCAGGTGTCCCGCTTTGTTTGCCGGCAGTGAGAACGCCATTGATCTCAATACACTGAGAACACTTAATTTCGCTTGATCTAAATGATGGATTTGCCGTTACGCTAGACTGAATCCTCAAAGTTGTCATCGGGGACTGCATTAGTCAGAGAATTCCTTCTTCTTTTTTTCCTTCCTTAGATGTTCAAGAAACAACCAATCGACCGGTCGATTAATTAGCTTTGATACCATTGTTCCCTTCATAGGGGAGATAATCAAGAGTGAACTCAAAATCCAAACTTGTCAATGCATCTACATTCACTTAAAAATCCCTTCCGTCACACCAATTTTAATGATAATAAATCTTTGTAAAACAACTCACACGATCATCTATCTCCCTCATCTGTCTCATTTGCTGTCTATCTCTTTGAACCTTGGGTCGGTCAACAACCTTTGACCTCCAAATTATGGAAATTTATTCGTTCCAGTTTATAAAGAAGGAATCTTTGGTTTTTTTTTTTTTTTTAACGAGCACGGTCCCCAGAGAAGGCAAAAGAAAAAGGTGGAAGGGGGATTGCGAATGTCCCACCTTCTCGATGAAGAGAGAGAGAGAGAGGGGGGGTGTGTGCAGGGTGCACGTGCAGTGGAATTGGGACCCCTCGTCCATCGTCCTCCTCTCCCTTCCTCTCCTTTTCTTTTTCCGCATTGGATCGGCAAAAATTTGGCAGGTAGCAGATGCCAAATGATGAGCCCCATAGCTGGAGCTCAACATCCCCCCCTCCATCGAACGCAATCATTATTGCTCGTTCCATCATGACCGTCGTTACTTAGCCAGTCTTTCCAACAGATAAAGGGCAGGCAAACCTCCTCCTCCTCTTCTTCTTCTTCTCCTTCTTCTTCTTCTTCTGCCTCGTCCTCGTCCTCTTCCTCTTCCTCTTCCGCCTCATGCTCATGCTCGTGCTCGTGCTCTCTTCTCTCTCTTAATGTGTTTAAATTTTTGGGTCTTATTGCCTCCTCACGCTTTATGTCTCCAACACTATAATTACCATAAAGTAAAGACATTACGTGCAAAGCATTTTCACTTTCAGGACCACATCCAACTTGTTAAATTCCTCCCCCCAACATCTAAGGGAGCAAAACCCTAGTTTTTTCATATATAGTTCCAATCAGTTGAAAACGAAGAAGTCACTCATATAATCATATTGGCTTTTCTCCATTAACTCCTTCTTCCCTTTACCCAATTAGTTGGCGCCTCAAGCTATAGAAAGAAAAAGGAAAGACAAAAAAAAAGAAAAGAAGAGAATTGACGGCCATTCTGTTTTTGGAATCAATTTCCTATCAGAAATATAGATTTTTCTGTTCCTAATCCCTGGACGAGTTTTTGAGCAGGTAAACGTGTTTAATAGCAACATAAAATTTCTAGTATTGTCGGCGCGACCGACGAGGGGCCTGCGTCGGTGGACTTGAGATCGGTTAACCGAAAGGCGATGGATCGGAAAATCGACGGACCAATAGATGACTGACTGGCGACTGATGGACGGGAGCATCGGCATAGATCAGCATGTGATTGGGGGGGACGAAGGATCGGTGACCGGTGGATTGGTGAAAGGGACGCGAGAAAGAGGAGAATGAGTGATGAGAAGAATTATTATTTTTCATTTCTCTTTCAGAAATAGAAGAGCTGAAAATTTTGACTTATGTTCTAAACCTGTTTGTGAAATAATTTTTTATTCCAGAAATAGAAAAAAATGATATCGCATTATTACGAAATAAATTTATGTTTCAAATCTGTTTTAGAAATAGGTTTGAAATAGTAAAAAAAAAAACCGAAATGGTTATCATTCGTAAGCTTAGATACTTAAGTGCAACAAAAAAGAAAAGAGCAAAGGAGTTAAGAAATATAGTTGTTTTAAGTGCTGGTTCAGCTTATTTAAGCGAATCATCTGAACAATAACTCGACGGGTGAATTTCGTCTCATGACTTGCCAAATAAACGACGACGCACTTCCAATTAACAATGGTGTCGGGGGTCGTCATGGATGGCATCACATCCCACGTTAATAGATGGCTTCATCCATCATCGCTAGCCAGTATTTTAAATTTCCTTTTCTATATTCGTGAGATTAAATTACAAATAGATATTCCCTTCTTTTGGGTTTAAAAAAATAAAAGAAACACCGGGCCTTTTGGGGCGCGCATGATGCCCTGGAAATCGATTTCCGGAGAGAAGTGATTTTTTTTTTATACCTTTTTCAAGCGATTTCAAAATTACTTTTGGAGCGAGCAAAAAAAAAATCCTTCAAAAGTGAAAAAAAATGAAATTGCGTTCTACTTTAAAAATTTCGTTACTAAAAGAATTTGTGCTTCGAAAATATTGTTACGCGCTGCTCTTCATTTCTTCCCACGATTATGAAAAAGTGTTTTTCGGTGGTCACCGCAAGCCATAGATTGTCAAAAGCATAAAAGATAAAAATTAAAGGAAGGGAAAAAAAAAAAAAGGGATATCCCACTGGAAAGTGTTTTTTAATAGGTTGGACAGGCATGAATAACGTTGGTGTCGGCTAGGCTTCACACCTCCCATGCACAGAACAGAACAGAACAAGACCTCGAATTGATGAAGTGGCCTAGCCAGTGCTCACGTTGGACTTTTGTGGGGCCCACGTGGTTGTGGAAGTAATTGGGGGAAAAAAAAATGTTCATCGCATTAATTTACTCATTAAAAAAAAAAAATTCATCTCAAGTCACATCTCCAACGTCGAATTAGTTTCGGAGAGAGCCTAAAAATCTTTCTCTACTTCATATGATTTGGAAAAAAAAGAAAAAGATGTTTTGCGACCTCGATCCGCTCGAATACTCCATGTTGTTTGGAAAATCGTAAGAAAATCTTGTTTAATTAGGCTGCATTTGGTAACACCCCGAAAAAAATTGTTTCTATTCTCAAAGTGTTCTCGAAACACTTTAAGAATATAAACGCGTATGGTAAAAAAGTATTTTCAAAATTTTGTTGGAACACTTTTGATAAATAAAAATAATTTTGGACTAGAAATAAGAAAAGAAAAAAAAATTGATTTTGTGTTTTTGGAACACTTTTTAGAAATATATTTAGAATATTTTTTTAGAAACAATTGAGAACAATGTTATTTTTGAACATAATCTCTTCTATTTTGTTCTTGTACGATGTTGACACTTTGATTTCTGATTATTTTATTTTAAAAAATTAATTGAAAATACCAAAATAATTCATAAAATTACAAAAGCAACCTTGGAAACTTTCCAATAGTTTTATGAACCAATTTTTGAAAAAAAAATATTTTCCATAAATTTTGACATTTTTTCGGATTTATTTTAATTATAAAAAGCCTAAAATCAGAAAAACAACTATTTGTGGTCATAAAAATGAGCAAAAATAGTCCATATTTTTATTTTAATTCCCTTTTCATATTGCCTTCTTAAATTTTTAAAAATTTAGTTCGGGACCACATGCCACTTCATTGAACATAATCTTAAATTGGCTAAAAATTTTCATTTTAAATCATTTTAGATACATTTTTTTACTCTTTGAGTCATGACACGAGACTTTGATACCTTACATTTTATTTCAGTCCTCATGTTTGGAAAAATCGCACAAGTGGACTAAAAGGACCTAAATGCATAAATATTTTCATTTTAGTCCTCAATTTCACTCAAAGTGCAATTAATATTTTTTTAGGGGTCCAGTTTAAAGGTAATTATATTTTTAACTACTTGAGGATATTTACATGTGACTCATAATTATAACTTTTCCTATCTATAGAAAACATATTTGATGTTCTCGTTGTCTAATTTCAATCCATCTTCTCTTTCATTTTTTTTTACGGTTGATCTCATCTATATTGTAATTTGACAAATTGTGCATAAATTACTTATACATATATTGATCTAATTTGTTTTAATAAATTGAACAAATGACATTTAATTTAATTTAATAAGTTAAAAAGATAAAGACATCTTAATTTTAATATATATAGTCTCCTTAATTAAATAAAAGATTAGAAATAATTATTTGCAGATACCAAACACATTTCTTTTCTTCTCTTCTTTTTGTTCCAAGAACATAAATTTTATACAGTTACCAAACGCGTTTATCTCTCTCTCTTTTGTTCCAAGAATAGAACATTTTTGCATTTACCAAACGCGTTTCTATTGCCAAAAAGCGTTGCCCGGAACATAAATAGAAAAAAGTGTTTTTGTTTCAAAAGTTGTTTCGAAAACAGAAATGTTACGATATGCAACCTTAATGTTTGGTACCAAAACCTTTCAAAAAAAAAATTATGCCGAAATTACATCATGGCGATTAGGGGTTCGCATCTGGGCCATTCCAAGTAGGCTGAGAGCCGGAGACCATGGGCCTATTTCTTAGCTGCTCGCCCAGATATAAGATAGGCAATATGACATCAGTGTCAAGTGTCAATCCTTCAATCAAAGCCCATGTTTGTATGTGGGCATCCACGCTCGCTCTCTATTATGCATTTACCCAAGGCCTTAACATCTATTGCCAAGAAAATTTGGGGTCTCATTAGCTCTTTGGAAATGTCTTTCAAGGCATGATTACAATACACTATCCGCCCGTAAATGTACGAGCCCGTCATCGTAGCCGACCGACGTTTTTACAATCCATGAAATCTTTAAAATTGAAGTGGCGCGAGTTCAAAATAGAACCCGACCAACTAGCCTTACGATTTAGCTTAATCTTGCGATATCACGGGAGGAGACCATTTGTT